>CM075776.1:15630856-16998356 GCA_037974665.1 Ehretia macrophylla | reverse complement strand
GTGAAGTGAAGTTCTCTTGCCCAAGGTGCCATGGGATTCGGTAATAGAAATGTGATAGATTAGGTTATCCTCCTTTTCGCGGCTCTTGACGTACGATCCGAGACTGAAAAACAGAGCAGAAAAGGAAAAGTGTCCCGAAACTGATAAAAATGTTCGATTTTGGGCTCCGAAAATAGGCGCAGACGAGCAGGCTCGTTGCCCCCGTTGTAGGGCTCTCAGAGATCTTTCCAACAGTATGCTGGGCGCCGCGTAACTCCTTATGAATCAAATGTTATGGGCACCAGAGCGACGGATACCTGGTCACAAGCGCCACGCCCCCAGTTTCTGGGCCCACCCTCTATGTGAAGCGAAGTTGTCTTGCCCAAGGTGCCATGGGATTTGGTAATAGAAATGTGATGGATTAGGTTGTCGTCCTTTTCGCTGCTCACGATGTACGATCCGGGACGGAAAAACATCACAAAACCAAAAAAATGTCCCGAAACTGATGAAAACATTCGATTTTGGACTCTGAAAATAGGCGTAGCTGAGCAAGCTTCCTGCCCCCATCGTACGGCTCTCAGAGAGCTTTCCAACGGTATGCTGTGGGCCGTATAACTCCTTACGGATCAAAAGTTATGGGCAACGGAGCGACGGATACCTGGTCACAAGCCCCATGCCCTCAGTTTATGGGCCCAGCCTCTACGTGAAGTGAAATTCTCTTGTCCAAGGTACAATGAGATTCTATAATAGAAATGTGATGGATTAGGTTGTTGTCCTTTTCGCGACTCACGACGTACGATCCGGGACTAAAAAACAGAGCAGAAGAGGAAAAGTCTCCCGGAACTGATGAAAACGTTCGATTTTGGACTCCGAAAATAGGCGCCGCTGTCACGCCCAAACCCAACCTATAGAGGTTAGACTAGGGTGTAATGTAAACATTCATATCATTTCATATACTTAATCATTCATTGAGGTTTAACGCTTAACGTTAGCCTAGAACTCCAAAATTCTCCGGAATACCGGTAGCATAACGGCTGTAATTGGCTCTTTAGTTTGACCTAATTTCCTAAACGCCTCAAAACTTTCAATCTCAAATTTGATTCCAACTAAGATTACTATTTATCACCAATTGAAATGTCTACTATTTATCTCAAGTCTCGTTTGATTAATACATAGCATAGCAACTATGTCTCGTTTATGAGTCAATTCCTGTTACACAAGTACCTGTTGGTCTTAGCTTACACATGAGTACCTTCTTAATATTGGATAGATTCATTTTACTTAGCCCTTTGCCTAACACTTCACAAGCCTGTAGTAGTTACTAATCAAAGTAGCAAAACGAGCGAATAGGGTGTCAGTCTAGTTAATAACGGTACAAATCAAAATTAGACCCCAAATTACAACAGGGGTCTTTTACAATAACAACAACAAGCAATATAAGAAATAGTCTTCGAAACAACATATCGTTCACAAAACAGCCACATTCACGTAAGGCACGTAGCGCATGCAATCACTCCAAAGAGTCATCATTAGGAACGTTGTCCTCAGGTACCTGTTCCTGATCTTCTTCACCTGAGATGATAAAAGAGGGTGAGTCCTTATGGACTCAGCGAGGGGGAACGAGAAATAATTTTTGAAACTCTTTTTCCGGTTCAACTTATGAAAAACCCTTTTTGAAAGCATGACATATAACACAAGTAAATTCATAATGTAATATAAAAGTAAAAGAACACAATTATCCGTCTTTCCTTCCCGAGGTCCTCTAGGAACCAAGCGAGAGTACTTATACATATAGTGAAAAGGATACAGTGAGCTTTTGCTCTCAATTTATTTCTAATAGCAGTTGTTGCGGCCGACTTCAAATCATCCACTTATCACGCCAAATGGTTGTACTCCGAATGTACCCCGAAATCCTATGACCCAACTCTCCGAGGAAGTCTATCCCCCAAGCGAGATAGGGAATTGGACAATGGTAGTCACGGTTGCACCGGCAAGCCCGATGCCGCCCAGTGTGAGTGAAACGCTACCACGCCAAAATGAAAGGTTGCAACCTTGTATGCAATGCACATTTATAACATTTAACATATCACATTAGGAGGACAACGTAGTAGGTTGCCTCCGAGCAGTTATAAGAGCGCATATTGACAAGTAAACACACAAGGCATGCTTTGACATGTCATTTCGCTTGTAATGCACATGGAGTTATATGGATATTAAATGGGCAGCCAAGTAACACATGTAAATCAAGTCAAATAACTCATTTCGGGGTTCACGTAACCAAGTGATAAGGTTATACATGCATACAATGACGTTTATATGAGACCGGGTGCAAGAAAAGTCTATTCATCAACATGTAATCATCGGAAATCACATTTACGGCTATAACGACAACTACGGGTAGCCCACTAATCACACAATTAGACACAATAACCATAGGATCAACACTTAGTGAGTTTTCATAGTCACTAGGGTTTCAATTCATGCTTACACGTGCGATTTAAGCCACAAGTTATCACGTAACTAACCCAAACCATGCATAAATTTACTAAAACACCCTCAATCATCCAAAAAAGTCCACACAACATCCAAGCGCCACAATCCCAAGCATTCAATATCACAAGAGAAGTTACAATATTTTTTCAAATTATATCACTAAATAAATACCTCACTGCAATGGTCTGTTTTCCCACAATCATTTAGACAAGCAAAAAATCTCAAATTCCATTTAATAAAATTTCAATTTAAAGCTTATTGAGTGAACTAAATCCAGAAACAAACCTCGCATCATTTGGAGTTCGGATTCAAGAGTTATAGCTAAAACCGTGAGACTACGCAAAACTGTCCAGATTCGTACATATTTCAATACTTGCCATTTTTTAGGGTCTTAGAGTCAGATTTAGCTTTAGTCTATTTCTGAAAAACATGTCCAGAACTGAAAAATCTAGTAATCTACCAAAGATCATGCATTTTAGATATCAGTTACTAAGTCAAAAATGTTTCGTTCTACAAGGACAGTGAACTGCCAAAAACCTGCTCCATTTTCCCATATTTTCCAGATTTAGACACCTTTCGATGTTTTGCCATTTTGAAGACCTTAGTCTCAAAATTGGCCTTCGCATATTTCTAAGAAAAATTCTCACAACTGGACAAACTAGTCATCTACCAATTCTCACACATTTTCAACATCATGTACCAAGCCAAATATACTTCGTTCTAACAAGTCAGAAATCTACCATTTTCACGATTTTACCTATCTTCACGTTCTAGCTAAATATCTTGCCATGCTTGGTTACAAAAGCTCATGTACACACATATACCACAAGTACAGAGGTAAAAATAGACATATGAAGGCATGCATGTGGTTTTTGAAAGCTTTTAAAAAGGATTAACCCTCACCTTAGTCCATTGACAACAAATGATGCTCAAAACTCTTGAAGATGCACAAATGGTCTTCTCTCCTTGTTTGGCCGAGAGATATTGCTTGATTTCCTTAATTCCTAGCTGAGATATCATGTCCTTAGTATGTGCATGTGGTTAGAACAAAAAGGAAATGAAATAGAAGCTATCAAACATACCTAAGCCGAAATGAGTGTTCTATGAGCTCGCACGCATCTTTTCTTGCTTCTAGCTTGCTTGGTCGAGCTTCCTAGGGTACTTGAGTGTCTTGGTGAGCTTTAGGAGATGAGCTTAAGCTATGGAACTTGAGGGTGCAGCTTTGGCCGAGAGAGACAGAGAGAAAATAAGAGAATGAGAGTTGAGAGAAAGACAATGATGTGTTTGAGCATATGGTTGGTCTTGAGCTTCTACAAATCTGATTTGTGCCATTTCTTTTGAGGATTTAAATTATCTTAGCATGGGAAATTGAGTGGGCCGAGAATGTGGAGCATTGGGTAGGGTTTTAGGTCATTTTTTTAATGCATTGTTTGAAGTAATTGTCATAGGCTTGTCTAGGAAAGTTTTTAAATTATGCAAGCTTATTAAAATGCAAGAAGTGGTCAGCCAAAGCATGCTCAAATCTGAATTTTTTTTGTCTTGTTTGAGCTTTATTTTATTGTGTGTGCTTGGGATATGCAAAAGAATAAGGAATAAATAATAAGAATGTTTAGCTTTTGGTGAAATTTTGTCTTCTAGTGCATTGACTTAGCATTTTAATATCAGTTAGTGGAGTTTATAGGATTAATTAATAATCTAGTGCTTCGTGTAAGATGCTTTCTTGATTAACGTGTGGGCACGCTTTCCTAGGTTTAGGGCACGCACTACGAGATAAAGCATGAACTATGAGACGAATGCACTTTTCCCAAGTAAATGCACGCAACTCTAAATGAATACACGTAATTTGATGCAAGGCACATAAAACAAGACACGACTCTTGAACCTAGGTCAAGACATGTAATTCTAGGTTAGGGCACATAAAATGACATATCGCACGTAAATCGAGGTCGGGCCTCATAGCAGCTGAGCAGGCTTGTTGGCCCCGTCATAGAGCTCCCGGAGAGCTTTCCAACGGTATGCTATGCGCCGCATAACTCCTTATGGAACAAAAGTTATGGGCACCGGAGCGACGGATACCTGGTCACAAGCCCCACGCCCTTGGTTTGCAGGCCCAGCCTCTACGTGAAGTAAAGTTCTTTTGCCCAAGGTGCCATGGGATTCAGAAATAGAAATGTGATAGATTAGGTTGTCCTCCTTTTTGCGGCTCACGACGTACGATCCGGGACTAAAAAACAGAGCAGAAGAGGAAAAGTGTCCTGGAACTGATGAAAATATTCGATTTTGGGCCTCACATCCTCCTCTCCTTAAAAGAATTTCGTCCCGAAATTCTATATTACCTTTGAAATAGTGTTGGATACTGTTGCTCCATCTGGTCTCGTCTTTCCCACATTGCTTCTTCAACTCCATGGTGATCCCACAACACTTTCACCATCGGTATAGATTTGTTGCGCAACTCTTGATCTTGCTCGTCGAGGATCCGGATAGGCTTTTCTTCATAAGACAAGTTCTCCTGAAGCTGCAACGGCTCGGGCTCCAAGACGTGTAATGGATCAGGGTGATACTTCCGTAGCATTGAGACATGGAAGACATCATGAATATTGGAGAGGTTTTGGGGTAGTTCTAGATGATACGCCAATTTGCCAACCTTCTTAATTATCCCAAATGGTCCTAGAAACCTTGGGCTCAACTTTCCACCCTTGCCGTGTTTAATCAGTCCCTTCCGAGGTGATAACTTCAAGAACACCTTGTCGCCGACCTCAAACTCTAGACTCTGTCTCCGTCGGTCTGCATAACTTTTCTGCCTGCTTTGAGCGGTAAGTATCCGTTTCTGGATGAGGTGGACATTATCAACAGTCTTCATAAGTTCAGGTAGAAGGGTTGGGTCAAAAGTTTTCGTCTCACCTACTTCATCCCAGTATATTGGGGATCGACACTTGCGCCCACAGAATGCCTTAAATGGGACCATCCCGAGAGTTGCTTGATAGCTGTTATTATAAGCGAACTCCACTAGGGGCAGATATTTCTCCCAACCATTTCCAAAGTCTAGAATGCACACCCTCAGTATATCTTCCAGAATCTGAATAGTTCTCTCAGATTGTCCGTCCGTCTGAGGGTGATAAGCTATACTAAAACTCAACTTCATTCCCAAAGCTTCTTGCAATCTCTTCCAAAATCGGGAAGTAAAACGAGGATCCCTATTTGATACAATACTCACGGGCATCCCGTGCAACCTTACAATATCTGCCACATACATATCTCCCAGTTTCTCAGGGCTATCCTCCTTGTTCATCGGTAAGAAGTGCGCTGACTTGGTCAATCTATCCACTATGACCCAAACGGCATCATGACCCTTTTGTGACCTGGATAGGTCCATGACAAAGTCCATAGTTATATGTTCCCATTTCCATCGGGGAATTTCCAACGGTTGAAGCAAACATGCCAGTCGTTGATGTTCTGCTTTGACTCTCTGACAAGTTAAACATCGTGCCACAAACTCTGTGATCTCCCTCTTCATGTTATTCCACCAATAGTGTTGCTTCAAATCCCGGTACATCTTTGTTCCGCCAGGGTGAATAGTGTATCTTGAATTATAGGCTTCTTCAAGAATCTTATTTTTAAACTCTGGCTCATTAGGAACACAAATCCGATTCCTGAACCTCCAAAAACCATCATTATGAAACTTGAAATCTGTGTTGCTTTCTTTAATCTTCTGAAACTGTTGGTCCTTCTGTTGAGCCTCTCGTAATTCGGACAACAAGGTCGACTGAACTTGTGTAGTGGCAAATAGTAACCCTTTTTGAGTCAATTGTGGATTCCACAAAAATGTTTCCTTTAACAACTCCTGCACCTTAACTTATAGTTTTGCCATGCTCGCCTTCCGGCTTAAGGCATCTGCAACTACATTTGCTTTACCGGGCATATAATTGATTGTGTAGTTATAATCATCCAAAAGCTTCATCCACCATCTTTGCCTCATGTTCAACTCTTTTTGTGAGAACAAGTATTTCAAGCTCTTGTGATCAGTAAACACCTCAAACTTGTTACCCCACAGATAGTGCCTCCATTTCTTGAGTGCAAACACAATAGCCGCCAACTCCAAATCATGCGTCGGGTAGTTCAATTCATACGGTTTCGGTTTCCTAGAGGCATACGCAATCACTCTACCATTTTGTATCAACACACAACCCAGTCCTTCCTTCGAAGCATCATTATAGATTACAAAGCCTTGACTCTCTTTAGGCAATGCAAGAACAGGTGCGATTGTCAATCTTTTTTTCAATTCTTGGAAGTTGTTCTCATACTTGTCATCCCACATGAACTTTGTTTTCTTTTGAGTGAGCTTTGTAAGCGGTCCTGCAATCTTTGAGAAATCCTTCACGAACCTCCGATAATAGTTGGCCAGACAGAGAAAACTCCGAACTTCCGTAACATTTTCCGGCTTCTTCCAAGACATCACCACTTCTATCTTTGTTGGGTCCACCGCTAAACTTTGCATACAATTGATGCTCCTGAAGTTTCTGCAATACCAATCGCAGATGTTGTTCATGCTCAGCCTCGGATTTCGAGTATACCAAAATATCACCAATAAAGATCACCACAAATTGATCCAAGTAGGGTTGAAACACCCTATGCATCAAGTCCATAAAAGCTGCAGGGCCATTAGTTGGCCCAAATGGTATCACCACAAATTCATAATGCCTATATCTCGTCTTGAAAGCCGTTTTAGGCACGTCCTTCTTTTTTATCCGTAACTGATAGTACCCTTGCCTCAAGTCGAGTTTCGAATACACTTTAGCTCCTTGAAGTTGATCAAACAACTCGTCGATCAGTGGAAGTGGCTATTTATTCTTGACGATTACTTGGTTCAATCCTCGGTAATCGATGCATAGCCTCAACGTCCTGTCTTTCTTCTTTACGAATAGGACTGGTGCGCTCCACAGAGAAGAACTTGGTTGAACAAACCCCTTCTTCAACAATCCTTGCAATTGGTCCTTCAATTCTTGTAGCTCGGCTGGTGCCATATGATAGGGAGCTTAGATATTGGCTGGGTGCCAGGCAGTACTTCTATTACAAACTCGATTTCCCGATCTGGAGGTAAACCGGGCAATTCTTCTGGAAACACGTTAGCATAATCTTTAATCACTAGCATCTCCTCCAACTTAGCTTTTTCCGATGGCTTGTTGATGAGGTAAGCTAAGTATCCACTACATCCTTTTCTCAAGGACTTCACTGCTTTCGTAGCTGAAATGATGGAACTCCCGGAGAAGTCTCTTTGACCCATTACCTCCAATATTGGTTGACCAAGTATCTGGAATGTTACAATCTTCATCCGGCAATCTAGTTGGGCATGATGTTTTGCCAACCAGTCCATGTCACGCCCCAACCCGACCTATAAAGGTTAGACTAGGGTGTGACTAAACATTCAACCCCTTTCACATTCTTAATCATTCTAGGAGGTTTAACACTTAACGTTTTATTCTAGACTCCAAAATTTTTCAGAAATCCGGCAGCATAACGGCTGTAATTGAGCTATTTGTTTTGACCTAAATTTTCTAACAGCCTCAAACTTTCAATTCAAGTTCATTCCCGACTAGAGTTTACTATTTTATCATCAATTGAATTGCTTATTGGTTATTTCGACGTCCTGTTTGATTTATAACCTAGCATGATACTATGTCTTGTTTGTCCATTTATCCTCATTTCAAAATATACCTGTTGATCTTAGCTTATTAGCGAGTACCTGTTGAGATTGGATAAGTTCATTTGCCTATTCCTTAACTAGCGTCATAACCTATGATAGACTAATGATAGCAAAAGCAAAAACGATCATACTATGTCTAGTATCAGTCTACTTAATATAAGTACAAACCAAAATTAGACCCCAAATTACAACGGGGGTCTATTACATCACAAACAACAAATAACGTAAGGGAAATAGTCTTCAAGTAACAAAAGTTCACAAGTAGTCACGTTCAAGCAAAACAACAATAACAGGCAATCACTCCAGGGGTTCATCATTAGGTACATTGAGCTTGGGTTCCTGTACCTGTTCTTCTTCACCTGAAATGATAAAAGAGGGTGAGTCCTTATGAACTCAGCGAGGGGGAACGAGAAATAAGTTTTGAAACTCATTTTCCGGTTAAACTTATGAAAATCCCTTTTTCAAACATGAATACAACAGAAATACGAGTACAGAAATACAAATACAGAAACAGGAATACCGGTCTTTCCTCCCCGAGGTTCTCTAGGATCCAAGCGGGAGTACTTATACACATAATAAAAAGGATACGGTGAGCTTTTGCTCTCAGATCAGATCCAGGATCAGTTGTTGCGGCCGACTTCAAATCATCCCCCAAACACACCAGGTGGGTGTACTCCGGATGTACCCCAAAATCCTACGACCCAACTCTCCGAGGAAGTCTAGCCCCCAAGCGAGAGAGGGAATGGGACCATGGTGGTCACGGTAACACCGGCAAGCCCGATGCCGCCCGGCGTGCGTGATCGCTACCATGCCGACAGGAAAGGTTGCAACCTTGTATGCAATGCACATTTATGACAGGTAATATATCACAGTAGGAGGACAACAAAGTAGGTTGCCTCCGGACAGTCATAAGATTGCACATTGACCAAGTAAACAGGCAGGGCACGATAAAACAGGTAATATATCACAGTAGGAGGACAACAAAGTAGGTTGCCTCCGGACAATTTCAAGATCACATATTGCCAAGTAAACGAACGAGGCATGCTTGACATGAAATTTTACTTGTAGAACACATAGAGTCATATGAACATTAAACGGGCAGCCATGTAACACATGCAAGTCAAGCCATATAACTCATTTCAAAGTTCACGTAATCAAGTGATAAGATTATTCAACATGCAATGACATCAATCATGGGTTCGGGTGCAAGAAAAGCTTATTTGTCAACATGCAATGGTCAAAATCACATTTGAAGTTATAAGACATTAACGGGCAGCCCACTAAGCATATAATTTCCACACAATATCCAAATGATCAACACTTAGCAAGACTACCTAGTCATTAGGGTTTCCGTTTCATGCTTAACCGCGTGATTAAACCCTAAGTCAACTCAAAATCATTCTCAAGTCATGCATCATTCAATTCAAACATCCTCAAGTACCCAAAACAGTCCACACAACATTCCAACACCACAATTCCAAGCAATTAGTACCACAAGAGAGGTTACATCAATTTTCCAAGCATATAGCTAAGTGAAACCTTTACTGCAATAGGCTGTATTCTCACAATCAATAGGATAACCAAACAATCTCCAAATCCAGTGAATAAGATGTCAAATTAAAGCTGAACAAGTTAAATAAAATCAGAAACAAACCTTGCATCAATTGGAGTTCGGGATCATTAGATATTGCCGAAACAGTGGAATAGCTCAAAACTGTCCAGATTTGCATACTTTTCAGAAATTGACGTTTTTGAGGTCCTTAGAGTCATTTTTAGCTTTGGTCCATTTCTGACAAAATTGTCCAGAACTGAAACATCTAGTAGTACACCAATTTTCATGAATTTTGGACAACATTTACTAAGTCAAACATGGTTCGCTCCACAAGGTCAGTGCATCTGCCAAAACCTGATTCATTTTCCCAGATTTCCAGATTTGGTCATATTTTAATGATTTGCCATTTTGAGGACCTTAGAGTCAAAATTAGCTTCGGCCTATTTCTGGGAAAAATGTTCAAAACTGTCCAAACTAGTCACCCACCAATTTTCAAGCATTTTCAACATCATTTTCTTAGCTAAACTTACCTCGAACAGACTGGTCAGAGAGCTGTCATCCACTTCGACTTCACCTAGCATCATTTTCAAGCCAAGATCTTGCCATGCATGGTTGTTTAAGCTTATGAACGACCATATAGCTCAAGTACAGAAGCAAATACACACATTTATGAGCATGCATGTGAAATTTCAAAGAGTTTTCAAAAGCTTTTAACCCTCACCTTTGCAATCAACCAAAAGATGCACAAAAACCTTGTTGAGGCTCAAATTTCTTCCTCTTCTTGCTTAGCCGAGTTTCCAACTTGGTTTTCTCTATTTTTCCTAGCCTAGTAAGCAATCTCTTAGTACATGCATGTAGTTAGGACTTGAAGAAAAGAAATGGAAGCTTAGTAACTCACCTAGGCCGAAAATGAAGCTTCAATGCACATGCATGAGTGATTTTTGCATCCTAGCTTGTTCGGTTGAGGTCCTTTGCTTGTGGCTTGCTTGGTTTAGCTATGGTATGAAGAAGAGAAGCTATGGAGATGAATAACTCAGCCAAAACCGAAATGGAGAGAGAAAATGAGAGGGAGAGAGAGAAATGTGAGGAAAGTGAGAGAAATGAGAGAAAAATGAGGCTTTTTGCAAATTTTTGAGCATGTGGTCAGCCTTGGGCTTCCAAATCTGAATTTTTGTGTCTTCAAGGTGGAATTTGAAATGTTAGCATGGGCCATGAGTGGTTTGGTCGAAAATGAGAGGAAATTGAGGTGGTTTTGGACAATTTTTTATGCATTGATAAGTGTTTTTGTGTCATGACTTGTCTAGAATTATTTTGAATTAAACATGCATGCAAAAATCTGATTTTGTGTCATCTTTTGAATTGTTTTAACATGTGTGTAAGAGAATGTTGGGTATTTAGGGATTTTAGGTAGAATAGAATATAGGGTATGTTTAGAGGTTGGTGAGATTTTGTCTTGTAGTGAGTGTAAAATATAATATTTAGGTGTTAGTGGATTTTGTAGAGATTTGAATTAGGATTATAATAATAGTTAGTGGATTGTGTAGGATTATTTTATTGTCTTGTGCTTTGTGTAGGATTCTTTCTTGATCAACGTGGTGGCACGGATTCCTAGGTCTAGGGTACGAATTACGAGGTAGACACGATCTACGAGGTAAGACACGAACATCAAGACTAATGCACGTACTTCAAAACTAATGCACAGATTTCAATGCAAATGCACGCAATCCCTAGATAAATGTACATAAACCAATACAAGGCACGTAATTCAAGACACGACTCTTAAACCTAGGATAAAGCACGCAGTTCAAGGTTAATGCACACGAAACGAAGAGACACACGCAAATCAAGGTCTCGCATGTAAATTAAGGTCATAGCATAATTATCTAGGTATCGCACATATATCGAGGATTAGGGCACACAATTTTAGGTTAAGGCACGTATAACGAGGTATGTATGAAAACCAAGATAGGACACGTAATCCTAGGTCGGTCATATAATTTTAGGTCTAACGCGCGCAAATCGAGGTAAGACACGTTATTCGGTGTCGGGTCTCACATCCTCCCCTCCTTAAAAGAATTTCGTCCCGAAATTCATTCTTACTTGTTAAGGTCATTTAAACGGATTCCGACCATTGTCATTTTCAACTCCGGGTCGTCCTTTGCTCTGTGATCTCTCTTACCACAACGAATTCACTTCCTAGCTTTCTCCAATCATTTAATTCGGTGTGACCCCTACATTTACAATTCGTTCCTTTGAACAACTCTCTTTTCTCCAATTGATCTTAAGGTCGAGTTCATTAACTAAGGTTAGAATCTCCAAACATAGTCATCAAAACTGCATCGGTATCCTAACAATAGAACTATAACTCCAAAATCATGACTCATGTTGTATCAATCTCGCATCCATACCTCAAAAGGAATATCACAATAATACCGCAATCTTATGGTTACATACACTAATTTCAAGATGATAGGTCTATATCCGATTTACATATCATATCTACTAGCTTCAAATTGTCAGCACGTAAGACATACACATGTTATGGATTATTTCCACAATACGACTCTATTTTCAGGAAAAACTCTCCAAACAAACTGATCCATCTCAAATCGTCATCTATCGATGGTATTATAGCCCTTCTTATCTCGCAGGTACATTAGATTAGCAAATCTTCTAATGACTAGTCTCCTAATCATAGGCTCCTATTCACTAACATCCTTTCCCAGCTTCGTTAACCTTCATGCCCGTAATCAAGGAGAAAGACTGTTGAGGTTCATGAAACTCAAACTCTAAGGTTTATTAAGTACCACCAACAAATTGCCATTGAAGTTGCATGAGTAACTAATCATGTAGCACTAGTTCAACTTTTCAGTAAGCTTCATCAGCTTGTGATCCACAATTTATTTCCATATTCAAATCTCTATTTTCAAGTCACGAGGCTTCAGAACTTTCTTTTAATCTTATCCAAATTTCCTAAGACAAATAGCTTCAACCTCAAATAAATTCTACTCACCTTAATCCACGGTTACGTCATACTTAAGAAGACAATGGTCCTACTCACTTAGCGACCTAGTCATCTCTTCGAACACTTAATGCTCGCCAATATATCTTTGACATTAATGTTACTAAGCTGGGTTCATCGCCATGTAAGTGATATCAATACTCTACTAGGTTACTGACCGTACAACAACAATCCTAGGACTATAAATGGGTACCGAAATGACCGAGCTCATAAAATACTTACACGAGATAACTTCAAGGTTGTATCAACATAATAATTATGACCACGAGGCATCCTTCAACATGACCTAATAGAACTTCAAAAGTAATTAACCATTTATTTAACTATCACTACAAGATTCACCCTCTATTCAACAACCACGATTCAAAGTCCACCGATCGCTAGTCTCTAGATGTGAAACGGTGCACATAGATACGGTGGTCTAACAATAGTCTCTTGGGTCATTATGACTCTAATTCATCCCTATCTTAACTCTATGAAATCTTATTCTTCTCATTTATATGTTCAATTAGCTAAGAGCATCAAGACTCATCGACCTTAAGTCCTAGGGTTCACCATGAATCATCATGCATACTCACTATTAGCTGTTTAGGATTTCAAATCATACCCTAACAACTCCACTTGGCAACCAGATGCTTAATATCATTTCCATGGTTTATATACCGAGCCCATTGGTCTTACTTAGGGATATATGCTATCTAACATCCTCTAGGGTATCCAAACAACGAGTGCATAGATTGACTTACTTGCATATTTACAGCTAAGTTCAAGGGACAACAAACTAATACCGTTTTTCTTAATATCGCAAATATCCAACTTAGGACCTTAGCAACGTTAGTCATCTAATACATAATTCAATACCTTAAACTTCTATTCGACCTAACATTTAGGTGTAGTCTTCCGAACACAAGTTCTAGCTACGTGAATTCCTCGATTCCAACATCTCTGTATCTTGTTATACCAAAGATTCATCAGCCTTGTTAAACCTAGTTTCCAGAGTTGCCTACATGTCTTGAGGTTATCCATTGTTAAGTTATTTAAACACACTATTCATGCCTTAATAATCTAACCCCTATCGTCAATTTCTACGAGTTCATCTCTTAATTTCTAGGTCACAATCTTATCATTGACTGAACTTGAAACTCGTTAATATACACCTCATTAGGTTCAACGATGCTTAATTCCAATCAAGTAAGGATTCGATCATATAAATAGTCTATTATACCATTTCAAGGTATAAGAATTTGATTCAAAAGCAACTCATAAGTCAAACATCCATTATAAGCATATGAACATATAAATAATACTCTACATGTCCAATAGTATATTCTTATATCTAAGGAAAGTTGTATGTCCTTAACATTTATTCTTGAACCACAATTAGGAGAACGGTTTAACAGAATCAAGAACTCTATAGCTATAAAATTGATAACTTAATCACAGGCATATGTATTCCAAATATAAGGGGATAATTTTACCTCAACAATTATACCTGTGCTACGCATTTTATACATATGCATATCCAATAATACATACTATCCATCGAGCACCTGTGAAGATGCGAGAAATCTCTAACCGAGCCTTTTCGTTCGTCCTGCACAAATTCACTTCCCTGAAAGTCCTAATCCTAACTATCTATATGTATAAACAGTCATTCATGGTTATATAACATGCACATGTATCAAGGAAGGAGTATAAAAGCATGCATTCATTATTGAGGTCATTAACGTGTCGGTGTGCATGACACATAATACATATAGTCCACAAAGGCACATAGTATTCAATTCTCAAAGCAATTAAAGCACATTAGCACACATTAACACATATAAACAAGACATTATAATTACCTTAGGGCTTCTACCCATGGTCCGAGAGTTGAACCCGACTAACGCCTAGTTACTAAACTAAGCTCTGATACCATTCTTCTATTGTGTCACGCCCCAACCCGACCTATAAAGGTTAGACTAGGGTGTGATCTAAACATTCAAGTCCTTTCACATTCTTAATCATTCTAGGAGGTTTAACACTTAACGTTTTATTCTAGACTCCAAAATTTTTTAGAAATCCGGCAGCATAACGGCTGTAATTGGGCTATTTGTTTTGACCTAAATTTTCTAACAGCCTCAAACTTTCAATTCAAGTTCATTCCCGACTAGAGTTTACTATTTTATCATTAATTGAATTGCTTATTGGTTATTTCGACGTCCCGTTTGATTTATAACCTAGCATGATACTATGTCTTGTTTGTCCATTTATCCTCGTTTCAAAATATACCTGTTGATCTTAGCTTATTAGCGAGTACCTGTTGAGATTGGATAAGTTCATTTGTCTATTCCTTAACTAGCGTCATAACCTATGATAGACTAATGATAGCAAAAGCAAAAACGATCATACTATGTCTAGTATCAGTCTACTTAATATAAGTACAAACCAAAATTAGACCCCAAATTACAACGGGGGTCTATTACATCACAAACAACAAATAACGGAAGGGAAATAGTCTTCAAGTAAGAAAAGTTCACAAGGAGTGACGTTCAAGCAAAACAACAATAACAGGCAATCACTCCAGGGGTTCATCATTAGGTACATTGAGCTCGGGTTCCTGTACCTGTTCTTCTTCACCTGAAATGATAAAAGAGGGTGAGTCCTTATGAACTCAGCAAGGGGGAACGAGAAATAAGTTTTGAAACTCATTTTCCGGTTAAACTTATGAAAATCCCTTTTTCAAACATGAATACAACAGAAATATGAGTACATAAATACAAATACAGAAACAGGAATACCGGTCTTTCCTCCCCGAGGTTCTCTAGGATCCAAGCGGGAGTACTTATACACATAATAAAAAGGATACGGTGAGCTTTTGCTCTCAGATCAGATCCAGGATCAGTTGTTGCGGCCGACTTCAAATCATCCCCCAAACACACCAGGTGGGTGTACTCCGGATGTACCCCAAAATCCTACGACCCAACTCTCCGAGGAAGTCTAGCCCCCAAGCGAGAGAGGGAATGGGACCATGGTGGTCACGGTAATACCGGCAAGCCCGATGCCGCCCGGCGTGCGTGATCGCTACCATGCCGACAGGAAAGGTTGCAACCTTGTATGCAATGCACATTTATGACAGGTAATATATCACAGTAGGAGGACAACAAAGTAGGTTGCCTCCGGACAGTCATAAGATTGCACATTGACCAAGTAAACAGGCAGGGCACGATAAAACAGGTAATATATCACAGTAGGAGGACAACAAAGTAGGTTGCCTCCGGACAATTTCAAGATCACATATTGCCAAGTAAACGAACGAGGCATGCTTGACATGAAATTTTACTTGTAGAACACATAGAGTCATATGAACATTAAACGGGCAGCCATGTAACACATGCAAGTCAAGCCATATAACTCATTTCAAAGTTCACGTAATCAAGTGATAAGATTATTCAACATGCAATGACATCAATCATGGGTTCGGGTGCAAGAAAAGCTTATTTGTCAACATGCAATGGTCAAAATCACATTTGAAGTTATAAGACATTAACGGGCAGCCCACTAAGCATATAATTTCCACACAATATCCAAATGATCAACACTTAGCAAGACTACCTAGTCATTAGGGTTTCCGTTTCATGCTTAACCGCGTGATTAAACCCTAAGTCAACTCAAAATCATTCTCAAGTCATGCATCATTCAATTCAAACATCCTCAAGTACCCAAAACAGTCCACACAACATTCCAACACCACAATTCCAATCAATTAGTACCACAAGAGAGGTTACATCAATTTTCCAAGTATATAGCTAAGTGAAACCTTTACTGCAATAGGCTGTTTTCTCACAATCAATAGGATAACCAAACAATCTCCAAATCCAGTGAATAAGATGTCAAATTAAAGCTTAACAAGTTAAATAAAATCAGAAACAAACCTTGCATCAATTGGAGTTCGGGATCATTAGATATTTCCGAAACAGTGGAATAGCTCAAAACTGTCCAGATTTGCATACTTTTCAGAAATTGACGTTTTTGAGGTCCTTTGAGTCATTTTTAGCTTTGGTCCATTTCTGACAAAATTGTCCAGAACTGAAAAATATAGTAGTACACCAATTTTCATGCATTGTGGACAACATTTACTAAGTCAAACATGGTTCGCTCCATAAGGTCAGTGCATCTGCCAAAACCTGATTCATTTTCCCAGATTTCCAGATTTGGTCATATTTTAATGATTTGCCATTTTGAGGACCTTAGAGTCAAAATTAGCTTCGGCCTATTTCTGGGAAAAATGTTCAAAACTGTCCAAAATAGTCACCCACCAATTTTTAAGCATTTTCAACATCATTTTCTTAGCTAAACTTACCTCGAACAGACTGGTCAGAGAGCTGTCATCCACTTCGACTTCACCTAGCATCATTTTCAAGCCAAGATCTTGCCATGCATGGTTGTTTAAGCTTATGAACGACCATATAGCTCAAGTACAGAAGCAAATACACACATTTATGAGCATGCATGTGAAATTTCAAAGAGTTTTCAAAAGCTTTTAACCCTCACCTTTGCAATCAACCAAAAGATGCACAAAAACCTTGTTGAGGCTCAAATTTCTTCCTCTTCTTGCTTAGCCGAGTTTCCAACTTGGTTTTCTCTATTTTTCCTAGCCTAGTAAGCAATCTCTTAGTACATGCATGTAGTTAGGACTTGAAGAAAAGAAATGGAAGCTTAGTAACTCACCTAGGCCGAAAATGAAGCTTCAATGCACATGCATGAGTGATTTTTGCATCCTAGCTTGTTCGGTTGAGGTCCTTTGCTTGTGGCTTGCTTGGTTTAGCTATGGTGTGAATAAGAGAAGCTATGGAGATGAAGAACTCAGCCAAAACCGAAATGGAGAGAGAAAATGAGAGGGAGAGAGAGAAATGTGAGGAAAGTGAGAGAAATGAGAGAAAAATGAGGCTTTTTGCAAATTTTTGAGCATGTGGTCAGCCTTGGGCTTCCAAATCTGAATTTTTGTGTCTTCAAGGTGGAATTTGAAATGTTAGCATGGGCCATGAGTGGTTTGGTCGAAAATGAGAGGAAATTGAGGTGGTTTTGGGCAATTTTTTATGCATTGATAAGTGTTTTTGTGTCATGACTTGTCTAGAATTATTTTGAATTAAACATGCATGCAAAAATCTGATTTTGTGTCATCTTTTGAATTGTTTTAACATGTGTGTAAGAGAATGTTGGGTATTTAGGGATTTTAGGTAGAATAGAATATAGGGTATGTTTAGAGGTTGGTGAGATTTTGTCTTGTAGTGAGTGTAAAATATAATATTTAGGTGTTAGTGGATTTTGTAGAGATTTGAATTAGGATTATAATAATAGTTAGTGGATTGTGTAGGATTATTTTATTGTCTTGTGCTTTGTGTAGGATTCTTTCTTGATCAACGTGGTGGCATGGATTCCTAGGTCTAGGGTACGAATTACGAGGTAGACACGATCTACGAGGTAAGACACGAACATCAAGACTAATGCACGTACTTCAAAACTAATGCACATATTTCAATGCAAATGCATGCAATCCCTAGATAAATGTACGTAAACCACTACAAGGCAGGTAATTCAAGACACGACTCTTAAACCTAGGTTAAAGCACGCAGTTCAAGGTTAATGCACACGAAACGAAGAGACACACGCAAATCAAGGTCTCGCATGTAAATTAAGGTCATAGCATGTTTATCTAGGTATCGCACGTATATCGAGGATTAGGGCACACAATTTTAGGTTAAGGCACGTATAACGAGGTATGCACGAAAACCAAGATAGGACACGTAATCCTAGGTCGGTCATATAATTTTAGGTCTAAGGCACGCAAATCGAGGTAAGACACGTTATTCGGTGTCGGGCCTCACAGTCCATCCCTAAGATGACTTCATAGTCTCGAAAGGGTAACACTATAAGATTGGCTGAGAATTCCCTATCCCTAATTTGGATTTTACATGCTTTACAAGCTGAGCTAGTAACAAGTTTAGAACCCATTGGAGTACTAACTTCTACTTCGTAAGGCAAACATACAACTCGTAATTTCACACGTTGTAGACATAAGGGAGTAATAAACGAATGAGTAGCACCTAGATCAATTAGCACCCTAACAGGTTGATTCAGTATCAAGAATGTACCTTCAACGACAGTAGTCTCCTCAGGAAGCTCCTCGTACTCAATAGCATAAGCTTGGGCCTGAACTCTAAGAACTAGAGTCTTGCCTCTACCAACTGGTTTAATATGATTTTGTCCCCCTTGCCATTTAGGGCAATCCTTGATCTGATGCTGATCACTGCCACACAGCACGCATCGTCTTGACTTCTTCCAGTACTAGGCCTCGGTATGACCCTTCTTGTCACAGTAAGAACAGTTGGTAGACTGAGTAGCAGGTGAACTACCTGTGGATCCGCGAGTGGAAGAGGCTGATGGTGCTTTAGTCGGGCCACGGTTATTAACTAGTTTGTTCTGGCTCTGGCCCTGACTGCGACTCTAAGTCTGGAATTTTCTCTGTTGTCCTGGAGGCTGATATTGTTTCTTGTTCGGCTGGCTCGAACTGGCTCTATCAAGTTTCCTCTTGTTAACTTGAGAGGCAGCCGCAAGGAGAGCAGAAAAGGTAGTAAAGTCATGCGAAGCCAACTGATCCTAAATTTCTGGCCTCAACCCATTCGTAAATTTCCACATTTTCGCCTTAAGGGTACTAACCATGTATTGAGCATAACGGGACAGTCTGGCAAAGCGAGCATCATACTGAGCCACCGTCATGTTACCCTGGTTCAAGTGCATGAATTCTTCAATTCGCCTCTGCCTGGAAACTGTAGGTATGTATTTCTCATTGAATGCTTAACGAAATTACCCCATAAGCGAGGTGTATGATCAGTTTCCTAAAGTGCCTCCACAGTGTGCCACCAATGCTCAGCATCCCCGTGCAACAGAAACACATCGAACCCAACCTTTTCTTCATCAGTATAGTCAAGTGGCTTGAAAATCCTTTCAATCTCAGACAGCCAAGCCTCAGCCTTTTCATCATCAGCTTCCCCGTAGAATTTGGACGGGCGAAAGTCAAGGAACTCCTGCATTCTGCTATTTCTCCCATTGTTACCGTCATTCCTGTTGTTGTTGTTGTTTGTTTCACGTGCATCTTGACGTTCCATCACTTGCGACACGCGATCCATAGCATTCGCCATCATGTTAAACATGGCCATGCCGGGATTAGTTTGATGAGCATCTTCGGCTCATTGAGGCTCATCGCTCCTACTGGTATTGCGGGTACTAGGGCTAGCCATCTATAGGCACAAATTATGATGCACAATTTATTGGAATATGACAAGACAATAATTTAATGTATAAGACATATAATTTTACATAGACACACAATTCTCGAAACAGTTAAGACATGTTAATCACATAAACACATAAAAACAGAGAAGGCACAATTGATACTGTCACACATAACACACATAAACAACTCATCCCAATAATCTTAGGGCTTCTACCCATGGTCCGAGAGTTAAACCTGGCTTAAGCAATCTAAGCTCTGATACCAAGAATATAAGGTGTCACGCCCCAGCCCCACCTATACAGGTTAGATTAGGGTGTGATGTAAACATTCATATCATTTCACGTACTTAATCGTTCATTAAGGTTTAATGCTTAACGCTTAACATTAGCCTAGAACTCTAAAATTCTCCAGAAAACCGACAGCATAACGGCTGTAATTGGCTCTTTAGTTTGACCTAATTTCCTAAACGCCTCAAAACTTTCAATCTCAAATTTGATTCCAACTAAGATTACTATTTATCACAAATTGAAATGTCTACTATTTATCTCAAGTCTCGTTTGATTAACACCTAGCATAGCAACTACGTCTCGTTTATGTGTCAATTCCTGTTATACAAGTACCTGTTGGTCTTAGCTTATACATGAGTACCTACTTAAGATTGGATAGATTCATTTTACTTAGCCATTTGCCTAACACTTCACAAGCCTGTAGTAATTACTAATCAAAGTAGCAAAACGAGCGAATAGGGTGTCTGTCTAGTTAATATTGGAACAAATCAAAATTAGACCCCAAACTACAACGGGGATATTTTACAATAACAACAACAAGCAATATAAGAAATAGTCTTCGAAACAACATAGCGTTCACAAAACAGCCACATTCACGTAAGGCACGTAAGGCACGTAGGGCATGCAATCACTCCAAAGAGTCATCATTAGGCACGTTGTCCTCAGGTACCTGTTCCTGATCTTCTTCACCTGAGATGATAAAAGAGGTTGAGTACTTATGAACTCAGCGAGGGGGAACGAGAAATTAGTTTTGAAACTCTTTTTTCGGTTCAACTTATGAAAAACCCTTTTTGAAAGCATGACATATAACACAAGTAAGTTCATAATGTAATATAAAAGTAAAAGAACACAATTACCCGTCTTTCCTCCCCGAGGTCCTCTAGGAACCAAGCGAGAGTACTTATACATATAGTGAAAAGGATACGGTGAGCTTTTGCTCTCAATTCATTTCTAATAGCAGTTGTTGCGGCCGACTTCAAATCATCCACCTATCACGCCAAATGGGTATACTCCGGATGTACCCCGAAATCCTACGACCCAACTCTCCGAGGAAGTCTAGCCCCCAAGCGAGAGAGAAAATTGGACAATGGTAGTCACGGTTGCACCGACAAGCCCGATGCCGCCCAGTGTGCGTGAAACGCTACCACGCCAGAATGAAAGGTTGCAACCTTGTACGCAATGCACATTTATAACATTTAACATATCACATTAGGAGGACAATGAAGTAGGTTGCCTTCAAGCAGTTATAAGATCTCACATTAACAAGTAAACACACAAGGCATGCTTTGATGTGAGGCCCGACCTCGATTTGCGTGTGATACCTTATTTCGTGTACCCTAACCTAGAATTGTGTTCCTTGACCTAGGTTTAAGAGTCGTGTCTCGTTTTATGTGCCTTGCATTGAATTACGTGCGTTCATTTAGAGTTTCATGCATTTGCTTGGGAAACGTGCATTTGTCTCGTAGTTTGTGACCTACCTCGTAGTACGTGCCCTAGACCTAGGTAAACGTGCCCGCACGCTAATCAAGAAAGCATCTTACACGAAGCACTAGATTATTAATTAATCCTACAAACTCCACTAACCAATATTAAAATGTTAATTCAACTCACTAGAAGACCAAATTTCACCGAAAGCTAAACATTCTTATTCTTTATTCTTTATTCTTTTGCATATTCCAAACAAACAATAAAATAATGCTTAAAACATAACCAAATTCAGAAATTGCACAACCTTGGCCGACCATGTGAAGAACTTTGTGCATGCTTTGCAATTTAAAATCACCTTAGACAAGTTATGACAAGCTCAAGACACCATGCAAAAAAAAAAAAGTTCCTAAATATCCTAACCAAAGCCACCATTCTCAGCCCTTGCAATGCCAAAAACAATTCAAAACATGCTTTTGAAGACACAAAATCAGAATTTTGCAAGCCTATAGCCGACACATTCATTCAAACATCTTCAAAGCATCTTCAACTTCATTTTGTGCTTTCAAACCTTCTCTCAAGCTCTCAATTCCTCTATCTCTCTCGGCCAAAGCTGCACTCTGAAGTTCCATAGCTTAAGCTCCTCTCCTAAAGATCACCACGACACTCAAGGCCCTAGGAAGCTCGACCAAGCAAGCTAGAAGCAAAGAGACATGCATGCAAGCTCATAGAACACTCATTCGGCCCTAGGTATGTTTGATAGCTTTTCTTCCATCTCCCTTTTGTTCTAACCACATGTACATACTAAGGACATGGTAACTCAGCTAGGAATTAAAGAAATCAAGCAATATCTCTCGGCCAAACAAGGAGAGAAGACTATTTGTGCATCTTCAAGAGTTTTGAGCATCATTTGTTGGCAATAGGCTAAGGTGAGGGTTAATCATTTTTAAAAGCTTTCAAACTCCACATGCATGCCTTCATATGTCTATTTTTACCTCTGTACTTGTGGTATATGTGTGTACATGAGCTTTAGTAACCATGCATGCCAAGATATTAGTTAGAATTTGAAGATAGATAAAATCGCAAAAATGGCAGATTTCTGACGTGTTAGGAAAAAGTGTATTTGGCCTGGTAAACGATGTTGAAAATGCATGAAAATTGGTAGGTGTCTATTTTTTCTAGTTCTGAGAATTTTTCATAGAAATAGACCAAGGCCAATTTTGATTCTAAGGTCTCCAAAATGGGAAGATATCGAAGGGTGTCTAAATCTGGGAAATCTGGAAAATGAAGCAGGTTTTTGGCAGTTCACTGTCCCTGTAGAACAAACCAGTTTTGACTTAGTAAATGATATCTAAAATATATGAAATTTTGTAGGATGCTATATTTTTCAGTTCTGGACATTTTTGTCGGAAATAGACTAAAGCTAATTCTGACCCTAAGACCCTCAAAATTAGAAAACATCGTAATGTGTCTAAAACTGGACAGTCTTGCATAGTCTCACGGTTTTGGCCATAACTCCTAGGTCTGAACTCCAAATGAGGTGAGGTTTGTTTCTGGATTTAAATCACTCCTTAATATTTAATTTGACATTTTTCTCACTGGAATTGGAGATTTCTTGCTTGTCCAAATGATTGTGGGAAAATAGACCATTGCACTGAGATTTGGTTTAGTGATATGCCTTGAAAATTGTTGTAACTTCACTTGTGGTAGTGAATGCTTGGGATTGTGGCATTTGGATGTTGTATGGACTGTTTTGGATGTTTGAGGATGTTTTAATTGGTCAATTCATGGCTTGGGTTTAATTACTTGTCAACTTGTGGCTTAATCACACGTGTAAGCATGAAACGAAACCCTATCAACCATGAAATCTCGCTAAGTGATGATCATATGATTAATGTGTCTAATTGTGTGATTAATGGGCTGCCCTCAGAAATATTAAGTAGATTTTTTTTGCACCCGGTCTCATGTGGACGTCGTTGCATGCTTGTATAAATTTATTACTTGATTGCGTGAACCCCGAAATGAGTTATATGGCTTGATTCACATGTGTTACATGGCTTTCCGCTTAATATTCATATCACTCCATGTGCCTTACAAGTGAAATTACCTATCATAGCATGCCTTGTGTGTTACTTGTCAACGTGCGATCTTATAACTGCACGGAGGCAACCTACTTTGTTGTCCTCCTAATGTGATATGTTAAATGTTATAAATGTGCATTGCATACAAGGTTGCAACCTTTCATTGTGGCATGGTAGCGTTTCACGCACGCCGGGCGGCATCGGGCTTGCTGGTGCTACCGTGACTACCATGGTCCTATTCCCTCTCTCGCTTGGCATTCCACCCTCGGAGAGTTGGGTCGTAGGTTTTTGGGGTATATCCGGAGTACACCCAAATGGGAGCGATAAGTGGATTATTGAAGTCGGCCGCAACAATCGTATCGAAATCGATATTGAGAGCAAATGCTCACCGTATCCTTGAAATGATTGGTAATTGTATATGTTCCTCAATTTGATTCTTATACTTTGCGTACTTTATTACTTGTAATACGTGACATGTTTTCAAAAGGGGTTTTTTCATAAGTTTAACCGGAAAAAGAGTTTGAAAACGTATTTATCGTTCCCCCTCGTTGAGTTCATAAGGACTCACCCTCTTTATCATCTCAGGTGAAGAAGACTAGGAACAGGTACCCAAGGATAACGTGCCTATTGATGACTCCTTGGAGTGATTGCATGTCCTATGTGCCTTACGTGGGTGTGGCTATTTTGTTAACGATATGTTGCTTTGAAGATCATCTCTTTTGTTGTTGTCATTGCTATTGTAAATGATCCCCGTTATAATTTGGGGTCAAATTTTGGTTTGTACTGATCATAACTAGATAGATACTCTTCTGGTAGTTTTACTATCGCTACTTGGTTTAGTATCTATTACAGGCTTATGAGGTATTAGGTAAAGGGTTAAGTAAATCTATCCAATCTTAAGCAGGTACTCATTAGTAAGCTAAGATCAACAAGTACTTTTGTAACAGGGATTGACAAAAAAATGAGTCAGTTATCATGCGAGGTTGTTAATCAAACGAGACTTCGAAATAAGTAGTAGGCATTTCAATTGGTGATAAATAGAAGTCTTAGTTGGAATCGAATTTGAGATTGAAAGTTTTGAGGCGTTTAGGAAATTAGGTCAAACTAAGGAGCCAATTACAGCTGTTATGCTGCCGGTTTTTCGGAGAATTTTTGGAGTTTTAGGCTAACATTAAGTGTTAAACCTTAATGAACGATTAAGTACGTGGAAAGATATGAATGTTTAGATCACATCCTAGTCTAACCTCTATAGGTCGGGTTGGGGCGTGACACCTTATAGAAATGGTATCAGAGCTTAGATTGCTTAAGTCGGGTTTAACTCTCGGACCATGGGTAGAAGCCCTAAGGTTATTGGGATGACTTGTTTATGTGTGTTATTGTGTGACAATATTAATTGTGCCTTCTCTGTTTCTATGTGCTTATGTGATTAACATGTCTTAACTATTTCGAGAATTGTATGTCTATGTAAAATTGTATGTTGCATACCTTATACTAAATTCTTGTTTTGTCGTATTCCAATAAATTGTGCATCGTAATCTATGCCTAAGATGGCTGGCCCTAGTACCCGCAATACCAATTGGAGCGATGAGCCTCAAGGAGCCGGAGATGCTCATCAAACTAATCTCGGCATGGCCATGTTTAACATGATGGCGAATGCTATGGATCGCGTATCGCGAGTAATGGAATGTCAAGATGCACGTGAAGCAAACAACAACAACAACAACAACATGAATGATGGTAACAATGGGAGAAACAATAGAATGCGGGAATTCCTTGATTTTCACCCGTCCAAATTCTACGGGGAGACTGATGATGAAATGGTCGAGGCTTGGCTATTCGAGATTGAAAGAATTTTTAGGCCAATTGACTATACTGATGAGGAAAAGATTGAGTTCGCTGTGTTTCTGTTGCACGGGGATGCTGAGCATTGGTGGCACACTGTGGAGGCACTTTAGGAAACTGATCATACACCTCGCTTGTGGGGTAATTTCATTAAGGCATTCAAGGAGAAATACATACCTGCAGTTTCCAGGCAGAGGCGAATTGAAGAATTCATGCACTTGAACCAAGGTAACATGACGGTGGCCTAGTATGAGGCTCGTTTTGATAGACTGTCCCGTTATGCTCAATACATGGTTAGTACCCCTGAGGCGAAGATGTGGAAATTTACGAATGGATTGAGGCCATAAATTCAGGACCAGTTGGCTTCGCATGACTTTGCTACCTATTCTGCTCTCCTTGCGGCTGCCTCCCGAGTTGAGAAGAGGAAACTTGATAGAACCGGTTCAAGCCAGCCAAACAAGAAACCATATCAACCTCCAGGTCAACAGAGGAAATTCTAGACTCAGAGTCGCAGTCAGGGCCAGAGCCAGAACAGACCAGTTAATAATCGTGGCCCGACTAAAGTACCATCAGCCTCTTCTACTCGTGGATCCACAGGTAGTTCACATACTACTCAGACTATCACATGTTCTTACTATAACAGGAAGGGTCACACCGAGGTCCAGTGTTGGAGGAAATTAGGACGATGTGTAGGGTGTGGCAGCGATCAACACCAGGTCAAGGATTGCCCTAAATGGCAAGGAGGACAAAATCAGATTAAACCAGCTGGTAGAGGCAAGACCCCAGTTCCTAGAGTTCAGGCCCGAGCTTATACTATGAGTGCGAGGAGCTTCCTGAGGAGACTGTTGTTATTGAAGGTACATTCTTGATACTGAATCAACCTGTTAGGGTGCTAATTGATCCAGGTGCTACTCATTCATTTATTAATCCCTTATGTGTGCAACATGTGAAACTACGAGTCGTATGTTTGCCTTATGAAGTAGAAGTTGGTACTCCGATGGGTTCTAAACTTGTTACTCACTCAGCTTGTAAAGCAAGTAAAATCCAAATTAAGGATAAGGAATTCTCAGCCAATCTTATTGTATTACCATTTTGAGACTATGAAGTCATCTTAGGGATGGACTGGTTGGCAAAGCATCATGCCCAACTAGATTGCCGAACGAAGATTGTAATATTCCAGATACCTGGTCAACCAATACTGGAGGTAATGGGTCAAAGGGATTTCACCGAGAGTTCCATCATTTCATCCACGAAAGCAGTGAAGTCCTTGAGAAAAGGTTGCAACGAATGCTTAGCTTACCTTATCAACAAGCCATAGGACAAAGCTAAGTTGGAGGAAATGCCAGTGATTAAAGATTACGTTGACATGTTTCCAGAAGAATTGCCCGGTTTACCCCCAGATCGGGAGATCGAATTCATAATAGAATTACTGCCAGGCACCCAACCGATATCTAAAGCTCCCTATCGTATGGCACCAGCCGAGCTACAAGAATTGAAGGACCAATTGCAAGGATTGTTGAAGAAGGGGTTTGTTCAACCAAGTTCTATTTGTAAAGAAGAAAGACGGAACGTTGAGGCTATGCATCGATTATCGAGGATTGAACCAAGTGACCATCAAGAATAAATACCCACTTCCATTGATCGACGAGTTGTTTGATCAACGTCAAAGAGCTAAAGTGTATTTGAAGCTCGACTTGAGGCAAGGGTACTCCCAGTTGCGGATCAAAAAAGAGGATGTGCCTAAAACGGCTTTCAGGACGAGATATGGGCATTATGAATTTGTGGTGATGCCATTTGGACTAACTAATGCCCCTGCAGCTTTTATGGACTTGATGCACAGGGTGTTTCAACCCTACTTGGACCAATTTGTGGTGATCTTTATCGATGATATTTTGGTATACTCGAAATCCAAGGCTGAGCATGAACAACATATGCGATTGGTATTGTAGAAACTTCGAGAGCATCAATTGTACGTGAAGTTTAGCAAATGCGAATTTTGGTTGCATCAGATTGCATTCTCGGGACACATCATATCCCAAGAGGGAATAGCAGTGGACCCAGCAAAAATAGAAGCAGGGATGTCTTGGAAGAAGCCGGAAAATGTTACAGAAGTTCGGAGTTTTCTCAGTTTAGCCGGCTATTATCGGAGGTTCGTAAAGGATTTCTCAAAGATTACAGGACCGCTTACAAAGCTCACTCAAAAGAAAACAAAGTTCGTGTGGGATAACAAATGTGAGAACAACTTTCAAGAACTGAAGAAAAGATTGACTACCGCACATGTTCTTGCATTGCCTGAAGGGAGTCAAGGTTTTGTAATCTATAGCGATGCTTCGAAGGAAGGACTGGGTTGTGTGTTGATGCAGAATGGTAGAGTGATTGCGTATGCCTCTAGGAAACCGAAACTGTATGAATTGAACTACCCGACGCATGATTTGGAGTTAGTGGATATTGTGTTTGCACTCAAGAAATGGAGGCACTATTTGTGGGGTAACAAGTTCATGGTGTTTATTGATCCCAAGAGCTTAAAGTACTTGTTCTCACAAAAAGAGTTGAACATGAGGCAAAGACGGTGGATGGAGCTCTTGGATGATTATAACTGCACAATCAATTATGTGCCCCGTAAAGCAAATGTAGTTGTGGATGCCTTAAGTCGGAAAGCGAGCATGGCAAAATTGGAAGTTAAGGTGCAAGAGTTGTTAGAGGAAGCATTTTCGTGGAATCCACAATTGACTCAAAAAGGGTTATTATTTGCCACTACACAAGTTCAATCGACCTTGTTGTCTGAATTACGAGAGGCTCAACAGAAGGACCAACAGTTTCAGGAGATTAAAGAAAGCAACACAGATTTCAAGTTTCATGATGATGGTATTTGGAGGTTCAGGAATCGAATTTGTGTTCCTAATGATCCAGAATTGAAAAAGAAGATTCTTGAATAAGCCCACAACTCAAGATATACTATTCACCCCGGTGGAACAAAGATGTACCGGGATTTGAAGCAACACTATTGGTGGAATAACATGAAGAGGGAGATTGCGGTGTTTGTGGCATGATGTTTAACTTGCCAAAGAGTCAAAACAGAACATCAACGACTGGCAAGTTTACTTCAGCCGTTGGAAATTCCTCAATGGAAATGGGAACACATAACTATGGATTTTGTCATGGATTTGCCTAAATCACAAAAGGGTCATGATGTCGTTTGGGTCATAGTGGATAGATTGACTAAGTCAGCACACTTCTTACCGATGAACAAGGAGGATAGTCTTGAGAAACTGGGAGATATGTATGTGGCGGATATAGTAAGGTTGCACGGGATGCCTGTGAGTATTGTATCGGATAGGGATCCTCGTTTTACTTCCCGATTTTGGAAGAGATTGCAAGAAGCTTTGGGAGCGAAGTTGAGTTTCAGCACAGCTTATCACCCTCAGACTGATGGACAATCCGAGAGAACTATTCAGATTCTGGAGGATATGTTGAGGGCGTGTGTTTTAGACTTCGGAAAAGGTTGGGAGAAATATCTTCCTCTAGCAGAGTTCGCTTATAATAACAGTTACCAGGCCACTATCTGGATGGCCCCATTTGAGGCATTGTATGGACGTAAGTGTCGATCCCCAATTTACTGGGATGAAGTAGGTGAGACGAAGACTTTTTACCCGACCCTTCTACTTGAACTTATGAAGACTTTTGATAATGTCCACCTCATCCGGAAACGGATGCTTACCGCCCAAAGCAGGCGGAAAAGTTATGCAGATCGATGGAGACGGAGTCTAGAGTTTGAGGTCAGCGACAAGGTGTTCATGAAGATATCACCTCGGAAGGGACTGATTAAACATGGCAAGGGTGGAAAGTTGAGCCTGAGGTTTGTAGGACCATTTGGGATAATTGAGAAGGTTGGCAAATTGGCATATCGTCTGGAACTACCCCAAAATCTCTCCAATATTCACAACGTCTTTCATGTTTCAATGTTACGGAAGTATCACCCTGATCCATCGCATATCTTTGAGCCAGAGACGTTGCAGCTTCGGGAGAACTTGTCCTATGAAGATAAGCCCATTCGGATCCTAGACCAGCAAGATCGGGAATTGCGCAACAAGTTGATACCGATGGTGAAAGCGTTGTGGGATCACCATGGAGTCGAAGAAGCAATGTGGGAAAGGCGAGACCAGATGGAGCAACAGTATCCGGCATTATTTCAAAGATAATATTGAATTTCGGGACGAAATTCTTTTAAGGAGGGGAGGTTGTGAGGCCCGACCTCGATTTGTGTACGATACCTCGTTTCGTGTGCCCTAACCTAGAATTGTGTGCCTTGACCTAGGTTTAAGAGTTGTGTCTCATTTTATGCACCTTGCATCAAATTACGTGCATTCATTTAGGGTTGCGTGCATTTGCTTGAAAAACGTGCATTTGTCTCGTAGTTCGTGCCCTACCTCGTAGTGCGTGCCCCAGACCTAGGTAAGCGTGCCCGTACGCTAATCAAGAAAGCATCTTACACGAAGCACTAGATTATTAATTAATCCTACAAACTCCACTAACTAATATTAAAATGCCAAGTCAATGCACTAGAAGACAAAATTTCACTAAAAGCTAAACATTCTTATTCTTTATTCTTTATTCTTTTGCATATTCCAAACACACAATAAAATAAAGCTCAAAACATAACCAAATTCAGAAATTGCACAACCTTGGCCGACCATGTGAAGAACTTTGTGCATGCTTTGCAATTTAAAATCACCTTAGACAAGTTATGACAAGCTCAAGACACCATGGAAAAAAAGAAAAAAAAACTCCTAAATATCCTAACCAAAGCCACCATTCTCGGCCCTTGCAATGCCATGCCCAAAAAACAATTCAAAACATGCTTTTGAAGACACAAAATCAGAGTTTTGCAAGCCTATAGCCGACACATGCATTCAAACATCTTCAAAGCATCTTCAACTTCATTTTGTGCTTTCAAACCTTCTCTCAAGCTCTCAATTCCTCTCTCTCTCTCGGCCAAAGCTGCACTCTCAAGTTTCATAGCTTAAGCTCCTCTCCTAAAGCTCACCAAGACACTCAAGGCCCAAGGAAGCTCGACCAAGCAAGCTAGAAGCAAAGAGACATGCATGCAAGCTCATAGAACACTCATTCGGCCCTAGGTATGTTTGATAGCTTTTCGTCCATCTCTCTTTTGTTCTAACCACATGCACATACTAAGGACATGGTAACTCAGCTACGAATTAAAGAAATCAAGCAATATCTCTCGGGCAAACAAGGAGAGAAGACCATTTGTGCATCTTCAAGAGTTTTGAGCATCATTTGTTGGCAATAGGCTAAGGTAAGGGTTAATCTTTTTTAAAAGCTTTCAAAAATCCACATGCATGTCTTCATATGTCTATTTTTACCTTTGTAATTGTGATATATGTGTGTACATGGGCTTTAGTAACCATGCATGCCAAGATATTTAGCTAGAACTTTAAGATAGATAAAATCGTGAAAATGGCAGATTTCTGACTTGTTAGGATGAAGTGTATTTGGCCTAGTAAAAGATGTTTAAAATACATGAAAATTGGTAGGTGACTATTTTTTCCAGTTCTGAGCATTTTTCATAGAAATAGGCCAAGGCCAATTTTGAATCTAAGGTCTCTAAAATGGCAAGACATCAAAGGGTGTCTAAATCTGGAAAATCTGGGAAATCTGGGAAATCTGGAAAATGAAGCAGGTTTTTGGCAGTTCACTGTCCTTGTAGAACGAACCAGTTTTGACTTAGTAAATGATATCTAAAAATGTATGAAATTTGGAAGGATGCTAAAATTTTCAGTTCTGGACATTTTTGTCAGAAATAGACTAAAGCTAATTCTGACCCTAAGACCCTCAAAATTAGAAAACATCGTAATGTGTCTAAAACTGGACAGTTTTGCGTAGTCTCACGGTTTTTCAATAACTCCTAGGTCTGAACTCCAAATGAGGTAAGGTTTGTTTTTGGATTTAAGTCACTCCTTAAGCTTTAATTTGACATTTTTCTCACTGGAATTGGAGATTTTTTGTTTGTCCAAATGATTGTGGGAAAACAGATCATTACAGTGAGATTTGGTTTAGTGATATGCCTTGAAAAATGTTGTATCTTCGCTTGTGGTAGTGAATGCTTGGGATTTTGGCACTTGGATGTTGTGTGGACTGTTTTGGATGTTTGAGGATGTTTTAATTGATCAATTCATGGCTTGGGTTTAATTACATGTCAACTTGTGGCTTAATCGCACGTGTAAGCATGAAACGAAACCCTATCAACCATGAAATCTCGCTAAGTGATGATCATATGATTAATGTGTCTAATTGTGTGACTAATGGGCTGCCTAAGAAATATTAAGTAGATTTTTCTTGCACCCGGTCTCATGTGGACGTCGTTGCATGCTTGTATAAATTTATTACTTGATTGCGTGAACCCCGAAATGAGTTATATGGCTTGATTCACATGTGTTACATGGCTGTTTGCTTAATATTCATATCACTCCATGTGCCTTACAAGTGAAATTACCTGTCATAGTATGCCTTGTATGTTACTTGTCAACGTCCGATCTTATAACTGCTCGGAGGCAACCTACTTTGTTGTCCTCCTAATGTGATATGTTAAATGTTATAAATGTGCATTGCATACAAGGTTGCAACCTTTCATTGTGGCATGGTAGCGTTTTACGCACGCCGGGCGGCATCGGGCTTGCCGGTGCTACCGTGACTACCATGGTCCAATTCCCTCTCTCGCTTGGCATTCCACCCTCAAAGTGTTGGGTCGTAGGTTTTTGAGGTACATTTGGAGTACACCCAAATAGGAGTGATAAGTGGATTATTGAAGACAGCTGCAACAATCGTATCGAAATCGATATTGAGAGAAAATGCTCACCGTATCCTTGAAATGATTAGTAATTGTATTTGTTGCCCAATTTGATTCTTATACTTTGCGTACCTTATTACTTGTAATACGTGACATCTTTTCAAAAGGGGTTTTACATAAGTTTAACCGGAAAAGAGTTTCAAAATGTATTTCTTGTTTCCCCTTCGCTGAGTTCATAAGGACTCACCCTCTTTATCATCTCAGGTGAAGAAGACTAGGAATAGGTACCCGAGGATAACGTGCCCATTGATGACTCCTTGGAGTGATTGCATGTCCTACGTGCCTTACGTGGTTGTAGTTGTTTTGTGAATGATATGTTGTTAGAAGATCATCTCTTTTGTTGTTGTCATTGCTATTGTAAATGATCCCTGTTGTAATTTGGGGTCAAATTTTTGGTTTGTACTGATCATAACTAGATAGATACTCTTCTGGTCGTTTTGCTATCGCTACTTGGTTTAGTATCTATCACAGGCTTATGAGGTATTAGGTAAAGGGTTATGTAAAATAAATCTATCCAATCTTAAGCAGGTACTCATTGGTAAGCTAAGATCAACAAGTACTTTTGTAACAGGGATTGATAAAAAAACGAGACATAATTATCATGCGAGGTTGTTAATCAAACGAGACTTCGAAATAACTAGTAGGAATCGAATTTGAGATTGGTGATAAATAGTAATCTTAGTTGGAATCGAATTTGAGATTCAAAGTTTGGAGGCGTTTAGGAAATTAGGTCAAACTAATGAGCCAATTACAGTCGTTATGTTTCTGATTTTTCGAAGAATTTTGGGGTTCTAGGCTAACGTTAAGTGTTAAACCTTAATGAACGATTAAGTACGTGGAATGATATGAATGTTTAGATCACATCCTAGTCTAACCTCTATAGGTCGGGTTGGGGTGTGACATTTGACATGTAATTTCGCTTGTAAAGCACATGGAATTATATGGATATTAAACCGGCAGCCAAGTAACACATGTAAATCAAGTCAAATAACTTATTTCGGGGTTCACGTAACCAAGTAATAAAGTTATACATGCATACAATGACGTTTACATGAGACCGGGTGCAAGAAAAGTCTATTCATCAACATGTAATCATCGGAAATCACATTTAGGGCTATAAGGACAACTACGGGCAGCCACTAATCACACAATTAGACACAATAACCATAGGATCAGTACTTAGCGAGTTTTCATAGTCACTGGGGTTTCAATTCATGCTTACACGTGTGATTTAAGCCACAAGTTGTCACGTAACTAACCCAAATCATGCATCGATTTATTAAAACACCCTCAATCATCCAAAACAGTCCACACAACATCCAAGCGCCACAATCCCAAACATTCAATATCACAAGAGAAGTTATAATATTTTTTTCAAAGTATATCACTAAATAAATACCTCACTGCAATGGTCTGTTTTCCCACAATCATTTAGACAAGCAAACAATCTCCAATTCCAGTGAATAAAATGTCAATTTAAAACTTATTGAGTGAACTAAATCCATAAACAAACCTTGCATCATTTGGAGTTCGGATTCAAGAGTTATAGCTAAAACCGTGAGACTACGCAAAACTGTCCAGATTCGTACATATTTCAATACTTGCATTTTTTAGGGTCTTAGGGTCAGATTTAGCTTTAGTCTATTTCTGACAAAAATATCCAGAACCGAGAAATCTAGCAACTGATCAAATTTCATGCATTTTAGATATCATTTACTAAGTCAAAACTGGTTCTTTCTACAAGGACAGTGAACTACCAAAAACCTGCTCCATTTTCCCAGATTTTCCAGATTTAGACACCCTTCGATGTTTGCCATTTTGGAGACCTTAGAGTCAAAATTGGCCTTGTCCTATTTTCTATGAAAAAATGCTCAGAACTGGAAAAACGAGTCACCTACCAATTTTCATGCATTTTCAACATCATTTACCAGGCGAAATACACTTCGTTCTAACAAGTCAAAAATCTGCCATTTTCGCGATTTTACCTATCTTCAAGTTCTAGCTAAATATCTTGCCATGCATGGTTACAAAAGCTCATGTACACACACATACCAGAAGTACAGAGGTAAAAATAGACATATGAAGGCATGCATGTGGTTTTTGAAAGCTTTTAAAAAGGATTAACCCTCACCTTAGCCTATTGACAACAAATGATGCTCAAAACTCTTGAAGATGCACAAATGGTCTTCTCTCCTTGTTTGGCCGAGAGATATTTCTTGATTTCCTTAATTCCTAGCTGGGTTATCATGTCCTTAGTATGTGCATGTGGTTAGAACATAAAGGAAATGAAATAGAAGCTATCAAACATACCTAAGCCGAAATGAGTGTTCTATGAGCTTGCATGCATCTTTTCTTGCTTCTAGCTTGCTTGGTCAAGCTTCCTAGGGTACTTGAGTGTCTTGGTGAGCTTTAGGAGATGAGATTAAGCTATGGAACTTGAGGGTGCAGCTTTGGCCGAGAGAGAGAGAGAGAAAATGAGAGAATGAGAGTTGAGAGAAAGACAACGATGTGTTTGAGCATATGGTCGGCCTTGAGCTTCTACAAATCTGATTTGTGCCATTTCTTTTGAGCATATGAATTATCTTAGCATGGGCAATTGAGTGGGCCGAGAATGTGGAGCAATGGGTAAGGTTTTAGGTCATTTTTTTAATGCATTGTTTGAAGTAATTGCCATAGGCTTGTCTAGGAATGTTTTTAAATTATGCAAGCTTATTAAAATGCAAGAAGTGGTCGGCCAAAGCATGCTCAAATCTGAATTTTTTTGTCTTGTTTGAGCTTTATTTTATTGTGTGTGCTTGGGATATGCAAAAAAATAAGGAATAAAGAATAAGAATGTTTAGCTTTTGGTGAAATTTTGTCTTCTAGTACATTGACTTAGCATTTTAATATTAGTTAGTGAAGTTTGTAGGATTAATTAATAATCTAGTGCTTCGTGTAAGATACTTTCTTGATTAGCGTGCTGGAATGCTTTCCTAGATTTAGGGCACGTGCTACAAGATAAGGCACGAACTACGAGATGAATGCACGTTTCCCAAGTAAATGCATGCAACTCTAAATGAATGCACGTAATTTGATGCAAGGCACATAAAACGAGACACAACTCTTAAACCTAGGTCAAGGCACGTAATTCTAGGTTAGGGCACACGAAACAAGATATCGCATGCAAATCGAGGTCGGGCCTCACAGCCGCCGAGCAGGCTTGTTGGCCCTATCGTAGAGCTCTCGGAGAGCTTTCCAACGGTATGCTATGCGCCACGTAACTCCTTACGGAACAAAAGTTATTGGCACCGGAGCGACGGATACCTGGTCACAAGCCCCACGCCCTTGGTTTATAAGCCCAGCCTCTACGTGAAGTGAAGTTCTCTTGCCCAAGGTGCCGTGGGATTCAGAAATAGAAATGTGATAGATTAGTTGTCCTCTTTTTCGCTGCTCACGACGTACGATCTGGGACTGAAAAACAGAGCAGAAGAGGAAAAGTGTCCCAGAATTGATGAAAATATTCGATTTTGGGCTCTGAAAATAGGCGCAGTCAAGAAGGATTACTGCCCCCATCGTAAAGCTCTCGGAGAGCTTTCCAATGGTATACTGTGCGCCACATAACTCCTTACGGATCAAAAGTTTTGGGCACCGGGGCGACGGATACCTGGTCACAAGCCCCACGCCCTCAGTTTGTGGGCCCAGCCTCTACGTGAAGTGAAGTTCTGTTGCCCAAGGTGCCGTGGGATTCGATAATAGAAATGTGATGATTTAGGTTGTCATCCTTTTCGTGGCTCATGACGTACGATCCAGGACGGAAAAATAGCGCAAAAAAAGAAAAGTGTCCCGAAATTGATGAAAACGTTCGATTTTATGCGCTGAAAATAGGCGCAGCCGAGCAAGCTTGTTTCCCCTGTCGTAGAGCTCTCGGAGAGCTTTTCAACTGTATGCTATGCGCCGCGTAACTCCTTACGGAACAAAAGTTATGGGCATCGGAGCAACGGATACCTGGTCACAAGCCCCAGCCCTCGATTTACGGGCCCAGCCTCTATGTAAAGTGGAGTTCTATTATCCAAGGTGCAATGGGATTCTGTAATAGAAATGTGATGGATTAGGTTGTCGTCCTTTTCGCGGCTCACGACCTACGATCCAGGATGGAAAAATAGCGCAAAAGAAGAAAAATATCCCGAAATTGATGAAAACGTTCCATTTTGGGCTCCGAAAATAGGCACAGCCAAGCAAGCTTGCAGACCACATTAGAGCTCTCGGAGAGCTTTCCAACGGTATGCTGTGCGCCGCGTAAATTGTGAGGCCCGACCTCGATTTGCGTGCGATGCCTCATTTCGTGTGCTATAACCTAGATTTGCGTGCCTTGACCTAGGTTTAAGAGTCGTGTTTCGTTTTGTGTGTCTTGCATTGAATTACGTGCATTCATTTAGGGTTGTGTACATTTACTTGGGAAACGCGTATTCGTCTCGTAGTTCGTGCCCTACCTCGTAGTGCGTGCCCTCAACCTAGGAAAGCGTGCCCTCACACTAATCAAGAAAGTAACTTACACGAAGTACTAGATCATCAATTAATCCTACAAACTCCACTAACTAATATTAAAATGCTAAGTCAATGCACTAGAAGACGAAATTGCACCAAAAGCTAGACATTCTTATTCTTTATTCTTTATTCTTTTGCATATTCCAAGCACTCAATTAAATAATGCTCAAACAAGACAAAAAATTCAGATTTGAACACATCCTTGACCGACCACTAGGAGCTTTTGTGCATGCAATTCAATTTCAAATTTGTACCTAAACATTCTATGAAAACTAATGACACAAAGCAATAAAAAAATTGGCTCAAAATCCTCCCCAAAGCTCCACCATCTCGACACAAGCTCCATGCCCTTACTAGACAATTCAAAATGCTTATTGAAGACTCAAAAATATGAAATTTACATGCTCAAGGCCGACACAAGCATCATTGCCCATCAAGCTTTCATTTTCTTTCATTTTCTCTCATTCTTCTCTCATTCTTCTCACTCTCTCGGCCCTAGCTGAAAATATGCTCTCTATAGCTAAGTTCTTCATCCTAAGGCTCTTCAAGACTTCCAAGCTACCAAGGAACTCGACCAAGCAAAGCTAGAGTGCAAAAAAACACACATGCAAGCTCTTTGAACCTTCATTTCGGCTTAGGTGAGTTGTTAGCTTCCATTTCATTTTCTTCTTGCTCTAACCACATGCACCTACTAAGAACATGGTAACTTAGCTAGGAAATTAGAGAAAATCAAGTGGTCTCTCGGCTAAGCAAGGAAAAGAGTCAATCTTGTGCATCCTCAAGAGTTTTTGCATCTTCTTTGTTGTCTTGCTAAGGTGAGGGCTAAAACTTCTTGAAAATCTTTCAAAAACCACATGCATGCCCTTAAATGTTTATTTTTACTTCTGTACTTGTGATATATGTGTGTTCATGAGCTTTTGTAAACATGCATGGCAAGATATTTGGCTAGAATGTGATGATAGATGAAATCGCGTATGGGACAGCCTTCTGTCTTATTGGTGCGAGGTGATATTGACCAGGTAAATGAGGTTTAAAATACGTGAAACTTGGTCAGTGACTAGTTTTTCCAGTTCTGAGACTTTTTTACAGAAATAGGCTAAAGCTAATTTTGACTCTAAGGTCCTCAAAATGGCAAAATATTAAAATATGTCCAAATCTGGAAAATCTGGGAAAATGAAGCAGGTTTTGGCAGTTCACTGTCCTTGTAGAACGAACCAGTTTTGACTTAGGAAATGATACAAAAAATGCATGAAATTTGGTATGCTGATAGATTTTTCAGTCCTGGAAATTTTTTTCAGAAATAGACTAAGGCTAAATCTGACCCTAAGGTCCTAAAAAATGACAAGTATTGAAATGTGTACAAATCTGGACTGTTTTGCGTAGTCTCACGGTTTTGGCTATAACTCTTGAACCCGAACTCCAAATGATGCAAGGTTTGTTTCTGAATTTAGTTCACTCCTTAATATTTAATTTGACATCTTGCTCACTAGAATTTGAGATAATTTTTTTGTCTCAATGATTGTGAGAAAATAGTCCATTGCAGTGAGGGTTTTACCTATTGATATGCTTAGAAACATTATTGTAGCTTCTCTTGTTGTATTAAATGCTTGGGATTGTGGCATTTGGATGTTGTGTGGACTGTTTTGAATACTTGAGGGTGTTTGAATCAATCAATGCATGACTTGAGTTTAATTACGAGGTGACTTGGGGCTTAATCGCACGGGTAAGCACGAATTGAAACCCTAGTGATTAGGTAAATTCGCTAAGTGTTGATCCTATGAATATCGTGTTTAATTATATGATTAGTAGGCTGCCCGTAGTTTCCCTTATAGCCCTAAATGTGATTTCGATGATTACATGTTGACAAGTAGGCCTTTCTTGCACCCGGTCCCACGTAGATGTCGTTGCATGTTGAATAATCTTGTTAATTGATTACGTGAACTTCGAAATGAGTTATATGACTTGATTTACATGCGTTACATGGCTGCCTGTTTAATATTCATATAACTCCATGTGCTTTATAAGTGAAATTAACTGTCATATCATGCCTCGTTTGTTTACTTGTCAATGTGCAATCTTATGACTGCTCGGAGGCAACCTACTTTGTTGACCTCCAAATGTGATGTATTATATGTAATAAATGTGCATTGCATACAAGGTTGCAACCTTTCATTCTGTGCGTGGTAGCGTTCACGCACACTGGGCGGCATCGGGCTTGCCGGTGCAACCATGACTACCATTGTCCAATTTTCTCTCTCGCTTGGGGGCTAGACTTCCTCGGCGAGTTGGGTTGTAGGATTTCGGAGCACATCCGGAGTACACCCATTTGGCGTAATAAGGGGATGAACTGAAGTCGGCTGCAACAACTGATACTGGAATTGAACTGAGAGCAAAAGATCACCGTATCCTTTTCACTATGTGTATAAGTACTCTCGCTTGGTTCCTAGAGGACCTCGGGAAGAAAAGACGGGTAATTGTGTTCCTTTACTTTTACATTACATTATGTACTTGTGATATATTCATGCTTGCAAAAAGGATTTTTCATAAGTTGAACCGGAAAATGAGTTTTAAAACTTATTTCTCGTTGCCCCTCGTTGAGTACATAAGGACTCACCCTCTTTTATCATCTCAGGTGAAGAAGACCAAGAACAGGTACCCGAGGACAACGTGCCTAATGATGATTCCTTGGAATGATTGCTTGCCCTACGTACCTTGCTTGACTATGGCCATTTTGTGAACAATATGTTGCTTGAAGACTATTTCATTTCTTATAATGCTTGTTATTGTTTTGTAAATGACCCCCGTTGTAATTTGGGGGGGAATTTTGGTTTGTACTGGGCATAACTAGATAGACACTACTATGGTCGTTTTGCTATCTTTATTGGCTAGTACCTATCATAAGATTATGAAGTATCAGGTAAAGATTAAGTAAAATGAACCTATCCAACCTTAAGCAAGTACTCATTGTTAAGCTAAGATCAACATGTACTTTGTAATGAGGATTAACAAACAAACGAGACATAGTATCATGATAGGTTATTAATCAAACGAGACTTCGAGATAACTAATAGGCGATTCAATTGATGGTAGATAGTAATCTTAGTTGGAAATGAAATTGAGATTGGAAATTTTGAGGAGTTTAGAGAATTAGGTCAAACTAAAGAGCTCAATTATAGCCGTTATGCTGCCGATTTTCTAGAAAAATTGTGGAGTTTAGGCTAAAACGTTAAGTGTTAAACTTTCATGAATGATTAAGTACGAGATATGACTTGAATATTTAGATCACACCCTAGTCTAACCTTTATAGGCCGGGTTGGGGCATGACACCCTATAGAAGAATGGTATTAGAGCTTAGATTGCTTAAGCCGAGTTTAACTCTCGGACCATGGGTAGAAGCCCTAAGATTATTAGGATGACTTGTTTATGTGTTATTGTATGACAATATCAAGTGTGCCTTCTCTGTTTCTATGTGCTTATATGATTAACATGTCTTAACTATTTCTAGAACTGTGTGTTTATGTAAAATTGAATGTTGCATACCTTATACATTAAATTCTTGTTTGTCATATTCCAATAAATTTTGCATCGTAATCTGTGCCTATAGATGGCTGGCCCTAGTACCCGCACTACTTATAGAAGCGGTAAGCCCCAAGAGATGGGAGATGCTTATCAAACTAATCCCGGCATAGCTATGTTTAACATGATGGCAATCGCCATGGATCGCGTGTCGCGAGTGATGGAACGCCAATATGCACGTGAAGCAAACAACAACAACAACAGGAATGATGGTAACCATGGGAGACATAGTAGAATGAAGGAGTTCCTTGACTTTCGCCCATTTAAATTTCACGGGGAAGCTGATGATGAAAAAGCAGAGGCTTGGCTGTCTGAGATCGAGAGGATTTTTAGGCCACTTGACTATAGTGATGAAGAAAAGGTGGAGTTTGCTGTGTTTCTGTTGCACGGGAATGCTGAGCATTGGTGGCACACAGTGAAGGCACTTTGGGAAACTGATCAAACCCCTTACTTGTGGGGTAATTTTGTTAAGGCATTCAAGGAGAAATATGTACCTGCAGTTTCCAAGCAGAGACAGATTGAGGAATCCATGCACTTGCGGTGGCCTAGTACGAGGCTCGTTTTGACCGACTGTCCCACTATGCTCAATACATGGTCAGTACCCCTGAGGCGAAGATGTGGAAATTTACGACTGGATTGAGGCCAGAGATTCAGGACTAGTTGGCTTCGCATGACTTTGATACATATTCTGCTCTCCTTGATGCTGCTTCCCGAGTTGAGAAGAGGAAACTTGATAGAGCCGGTTCGAGCCAGCCAAACAAGAAACCATACCAGCCTCCAAGTTAACAGAGGAAATTACAGAGCCAGAGTCGTAGTCAAGGCCAGAGCCAGGACAGACCAGTTAATAACCATGGCCCAACTAAAGCACCATCAGCCTCTTCCACCCGCGGATGCACAGGTAGTTCACCTGCTACTCAGTCTATCAACTGTTCTTACTGTGACAAGAAGGGGCATACCGAGGCCCAGTGCTAGAAGAAGTCAGGACGATGTGTGCGGTGTGGCAGTGATCAGCATCAGATCAAGGATTGCCCTAAATGGCAAGGAGGACAAAATCAGGTTAAGCCAGCTGGTAGAGGCAAGACTCCAGTTCCTAGAGTTCAGGCTCGAGCTTATGCTATTGAGTGCGAGAAGCTTCCAGACGAGACCGTTGTTGTTGAAGGTACATTCTTGATACTGAATCAACCTTTTAGGGTGCTAATTGATCCAGGTACTACTCATTCATTTATTACTCCCTTATGTGTGCAACGTGTGAAACTATGAGTTGTATGTTTGCCTTACGAAGTAGAAGTTGGTACTCCGATGGGTTCTAAACTTATTACTAGCTCAGCTTGTAAAGCATATAAAATCCAAATTAAAGATAGGGAATTTTTAGCCAATCTTATTGTATTACCTTTTTGAGACTATGAAGTCATCTTGAGGATGGACTGGTTGGCCACACATCATGCCCACCTCGATCTCCGGCCGAAGATTGTAACATTCCGGATACCTGGTCAACCAATACTGGAGGTAATAGATGAAAGAGACTTCACCGGGAGTTCCATCATTTCATCTACGAAAGCAGTGAAGTCCTTGAGAAAGGGATGTAGTAGATACTTAGCTTACCTCATCAACAAGCCGTCGGACAAAGCTAAGTTGGAAGAGATGCCAGTGATCAAAGACTATGCAGATGTGTTTCCCGAAGAATTGCCCAGTTTACCCCCAAATCGGGAGATCGAGTTCATTATAGAATTACTGCCTGGCACCCAGACGATATCTAAAGCTCCCTATCATATGGCACCAGCCGAGCTACAAGAATTGAAGGACCAATTGCAAGGATTGTTGAAGAAGGGGTTTGTTCAACCAAGTTCTTCTCCGTGGGGTGCACCAGTCCTATTTGTAAAGAAGAAAGACGGAACGTTGAGGCTATGCATCGACTACCGAGGATTGAACCAAGTGACCGTTAAGAATAAATACCCACTTCCACTGATCGATGAGTTATTTGATCAACTTCAGGGAGCCAAAGTGTATTCGAAGCTCGACTTGAGGCAAGGGTACTATCAGTTGCGGATCAAAAAGGAGGATGTGCCTAAAACGGCTTTCAGGACGAGATATGGGCATTATGAATATGTGGTGATGCCATTTGGGCTAACTAATGCCCCTGCATCTTTTATGGACTTGATGCATAGGGTGTTTCAACCCTACTTGGACCAATTTGTGGTGATCTTTATTGATGATATTTTGGTATACTCGAAATCTGAGGCTGAGCATGAACAACATCTGCGGTTGGTATTGCAGAAACTCTGAGAGCATCAATTGTATGCAAAGTTTAGCAAGTGCGAATTTTGGTTGTAGCAAATTGCATTTTGGGGCATATCATATCCCAAGAGGGAATAGTAGTGGATCTAGCAAAGCTAGAAGCGGTGATGTCTTGGAAGAAGCCAAAAAATGTTACGGAGGTTCAGAGTTTTCTTGGTCTAGCCGGCTATTATCAGAGGTTTGTGAAGGATTTCTCTAAGATCGCAGGACCGCTTACAAAGCTCACTCAGAAGAAAACAAAGTTCGTATGGGATGATAAGTGTGAGAACAGCTTCCAATAATTAAAGAAAATATTGACTACCGTACCTGTTCTTGCATTGCCTAAAGGGAGTCAAGGTTTTGTAATCTATAGCGATGCTTCAAAGGAAGGGTTGGGTTGTGTGTTGATGCAAAATGGTAGAATGATTGCGTATGCTTCTAGGAAATCGAAGCCGTATGAATTGAATTACCCGACGCATGATTTGGAGTTAGCGGCTATCGTGTTTGCACTCAAAAAATGGATGCACTATCTGTGGGGTAACAAGTTTGAGGTATTTACTGATCACAAGAGCTTAAAATACTTGTTCTCACAAAAAGAGTTGAACATGAGGCAAAGACGGTGGATGGAGCTTTTGGATGATTATAACTGCACAATCAGTTATATGCCTGGTAAAGTGAATGTAGTTGCAGATGCCTTATGTCGGAAAGCGAGCATGGCAAAACTGGAAGTCAAGGTGCAGGAGTTGTTGGAGGAAGCATTCTTGTGGAAACCACAATTTACTCAAAAAGGGTCAATTTTTGCCACTACACAAGTTCAATCGACCTTGTTGTCTGAATTATGAGAAGCTCAACAGAAGGACCAACAGTTTCAGAAGATTAAAGAAAGCAACACAGATTTCAAGTTTCATGATGATGGTATTTGGAGGTTTAGGAATCGGATTTGTGTTCCTAATGAGCCAAAGCTGAAAAAGAAGATTCTTGAAGAAGCCCATAATTCAAGATATACTATTCACCCAGGCGGAACAAAGATGGACCAGGATTTAAAGCAACACTATTGGTGGAATAACATGAAGAGAGAGATTGCGGAGTTTGTGGCACGGTGTTTGACTTGCCAGAGAGTCAAAGCGGAACATCAACGACCAGCAGGTTTACTTCAGCCGTTAGAAATTCTTCATGGGAAATAGGAACATATAACTATGGACTTTGTTATGGACCTGCCCAGGTCACAAAAGGGTCATGACGCCGTTTGGGTCATAGTGGATAGATTGACTAAGTCAACGCACTTCTTACCGATGAACAAGGAGGATAGTCTTGAGAAATTGGGAGATATGTATGTGGCATAGATTGTAAGATTGCACGGGATGCATGTGAGTATTGTATCGGATAGGGACCCTCGTTTCACTTCTCGATTTTGGAGGAGATTGCAAGAAGCTTTGGGAACGAAGTTGAGTTTCAACACGACTTATCACCCTCAGACTAATGGACAATCTGAGAGAACTATTCAGATTCTGGAGGATATGCTGAGGGCGTGTGTTTTAGACTTCGGGAAAGGCTAGGAGAAATATATGTCTCTAGCGGAGTTCGCTTATAATAACAGTTATCAGCCCACTATCAGGATGGCCCTATTTGAGGCGTTGTATGGACGTAAGTGTCGATCCCCAATTTATTGGGATGAAGTAGGTGAAACGAAGACTTTTGACCCGACCCTTCTACCTGAACTTATGAAGACTGTCAATAATGTCTACCTCATCCGAAAACGGATGCTTACCGCCCAAAGCAGGCAGAAAAGTTACGCAGACCGACGGAGACGGAGTCTAGAGTTTGAGGTCAGCGACAAGGTGTTCTTGAGGATATCACCTCAGAGGGGATTGATTTAACACGGCAAGGGTGGAAAGTTGAGCCCGAGATTTGTAGGACCATTTGAGATAATTGAGAATGTTGGCAAGTTGGCGTATCTCCTGGCACTACCCCAAAACCTCTCCAATATTCACGACGTCTTTCATGTTTCGATGCTACGGAAGTATCACCCTGATCCATCGCATATCTTGGAGCCAGAGCCGTTGCAGCTTCGGGAAAACTTGTCTTATGAAGATAAGCCCACTCGGATCCCAGATCAGCAAGATCGGGAGTTGCGCAACAAATCTATATCGATGGTAAAAGTGTTGTGGGATCATCATGGAGTTGAAGAAGCAACGTGGGAAAGGCAAGACCAGATGGAGCAACAATATCTAGCTTTATTTCAGAGGTAATATTGAATTTTGGGATAAAATTCTTTTAAGGAGGGGAGGATGTGAGGCCCGACCTCAATTTGCGTGCAATACCACATTTCGTGTGCCCTAACCTAGATTTGCATGCCTTGACCTAGATTTAAGAGTCGTGTTTTGTTTTGTGTGCCTTGCATTGAATTACGTGCATTCATTTAAGATTGCGTGCATTTACTTGGGAAACGTGCATTCGTCTCGTAGTTCATGCCCTACCTCGTAGTGTGTGCCCTAAACCTAGGAAAGCGTGCCCACACGCTAATCAAGAAAGCATCTTACACGAAGCACTAGATCATTAATTAATCCTACAAACTCCACTAACTAATATTAAAATGCTAAGTCAATGCACTAGAAGACGAAATTGCACCAAAAGCTAAACATTCTCATTCTTTATTCCTTATTCTTTTGCATATTCCAAGCACTCAATTAAATAATGCTCAACCAAGAAAAAATTCAGATTTGAACACATCCTTGACCGACCACTAGGAACTTTTGTACATGCAATTCAATTTCAAATTCGTACCTAAACATTCTATGACAACCAATGACACAAAACAATAAAAAAAATTGGCTCAAAACCTTCCCCAAAGCTCCACCATCTCGACACAAGCTCCATGCCCATACTAGACAATTCAAAATGCTTCTTGAAGACACAAAAGTCTGAAATTTACATGCTCAAGGCCGACACAAGCATCAATGCCCATCAAGCTTTCATTTTCTTTCATTTTCTCTCATTTCCTCTCATTCTTCTCTCATTCTTCTCTCTCTCTCGGCCACTGAAAATATACTCTCCATAGCTACGTTCTTCATCCTAAGGCTCTTGAAGACTTCCAAGCTACCAAGGAACTAGACCAAGCAAAGCTAGAGTGCAAAAGACACACATGCAAGCTCTTTGAACCTTCATTTCGGCTTATGTGAGTTGTTAGCTTCCATTTCATTTTCTTCTTGTTCTAGCCACATGCACCTACTAAGAACATGGTAACTTAGCTAGGAAATTAGAGAAAATCAAGTGGTCTCTCGGCTAAGCATGGAAAAGAGTCAATCTTGTGCATCCTCAAGAGTTTTTGCATCTTCTTTGTTGTCTTGCTAAGGTGAGTGCTAAAACTTCTTGAAAATCTTTCAAAAACCACATGCATGCCCTTAAATGTTTATTTTTACTTCTATACTTGTGATATATGTGTGTTCATGAGCGTTTGTAAACATGCATGGCAAGATATTTGGCTAGAATGTGATGATAGATGAAATCGCGTATGGGATAGCCTTCTGTCTTGTTGGTGCGAGGTGATTTTGACCAGGTAAATGAGGTAGAAAATACGTGAAAATTTCTAGGTGACTAGTTTTGCTAGTTCTGAACATTTTTAGCAGAAATAGACGAAAGCTAATTGTGACTCTAAGGTCCTCAAAATGGAAAAATATAAAAATGTGTCAAAATCTGGAAAATCTGGGAAAATGGAGCAGGTTTTGGCAGATTCATTGTTCTTGTAGAACGAACCAGTTTTGACTTAGTAAATGATATCAAAAATGCATGAAATTTGGTTTACTGCTATATTTTTCAGTTCTGGATATTTTTGTCAGAAATGGACTAAGGCTTAATCGGACCCTAAGACCCTCAAAAACGACAAGTATTGAAATGTGTACAAATCTGGACAGTTTTGCGTAGTCTCACGGTTTTGGCTATAACTCTTGAACCTGAACTCCAAATGATGCAAGGTTTGTTTCTAGATTTAGTTCACTCCTTAAGATTTAATTTGACATCTTGCTCACTGGAATTGGAGATTATTTGCTTGTCTCAAGGATTGTGAGAAAACAGTCCATTGTAGTGAGGGTTTCACCTATTGATATGCTTAGAAAAATTATTGTAGCTTCTCTTGTTGTATTAAATGCTTGGGATTGTGGCATTTGGATGTTGTGTGGACTGTTTTGAATACTTGAGGGTGTTTGAATCAATCAATGCATGGCTTGAGTTTAATTACGAGGTGACTTGGGGCTTAATCGCACAGGTAAGCACGAATTGAAACCCTAGTGATTAGGTAAATTCGCTAAGTGTTGATCCTATGAATATCGTGTTTAATTATGTGATTAGTAGGCTGCCCGTAGTTGCCCTTGTAGCCCTAAAGGTGATTTCTATTATTACATGTTGACAAGTAGGCCTTTCTTGCACCCGGTCCCACGTAGATGTCGTTGCATGTTGAATAATCTTGTTAATTGATTACGTGAACTTCGAAATGAGTTATATGACTTGATTTATATGCATTACATGGCTGCCCGTTTAATATTCATATAACTCCATGTGCTTTATAAGTGAAATTGCCTGTCATATCGTGCCTCACTTGTTTACTTGTCAATGTGCAATCTTATGACTGCTCGGAGGCAACTTACTTTGTTGACCTCCAAATGTGATATATTAAATATCATAAATGTGCATTGTATACAAGGTTGCAACCTTTCATTCTAGCGTGGCAGCATTCACGCATACTGGGCGGCATCGGGCTTGCCGGTGCAACCGTGACTACCATTGTCCAATTCCCTCTCTCGCTTGGGGGCTAGACTTCCTTGGATAGTTGGGTCGTAGGATTTCGGGGTACATCCAGAGTAGACCCATTTGGCGTGATAAGGGGATGAACTGAAGTCGGCCGCAACAACTGATACTGGAAATGAACTGAGAGCCAAAGCTCACCGTATCCTTTTCACTATGTGTATAAGTACTCTTGCTTGGTTCCTAGAGGACCTTGGGGAGGAAAGACGGGTAATTATGTTTCTTTACTTTTACATTACGTTATGTACTTACTTGTGATATATTCATGCTTGGAAAAGGGATTTTTCATAAGTTGAACCAGAAAATGAGTTTCAAAACTTATTTCTCGTTCCCCCTCGCTGAGTTCATAAGGACTCACCCTCTTTTATCATCTCAGGTGAAGAAGACCAGGAACAAGTACCCGAGGACAACGTGCCTAATGATGATTTCTTGGAATGATTGCTTGCCCTACGTGCCTTGCTTGACTATGGCCATTTTGTGAACAATGTGTTGCTTGAAGACTATTTCATTTCTTATGATGCTTATTATTGTATTGTAAATGACCCCCGTCGTAATTTGGGGTCTAATTTTGGCTTGTACTGATCATAACTAGATAGACACTACTATGGTCGTTTTGCTATCACTATTGGCTAGTACCTATCATAGGATTATGAAGTATTAGGTAAGGATTAAGTAAAATGATCCTATCCAACCTTAAGCAGGTACTCATTGTTAAGCTAAGATCAACAGGTACTTTGTAACGAGGATTAACAAACAAACGAGACATAGTATTATGCTAGGTTATTAATCAACCGAGACTTCGAGATAACTAGTATGCGATTCAATTGATGGTAAATAGTAATCGTTGTTGGAAATGAAATTGAGATTGGAAATTTTGAGGCGTTTAGAGAATTAGGTCAAACTAAAGAGCCCAATTACAGCCGTTATGCTGCCGGTTTTCTAAAAAAAATTGTGGAGTTTAGGCTAAAATGTTAAGTGTTAAACTTTCATGAATGATTAAGTACGAGATATGACTTGAATGTTTAGATCACACCCTAGTCTAACCTTTATAGGCCGGGTTGGGGCGTGACATAAATCCTTACGGATCTAAAGTTATGGGCACCGGAGCGACGGATACCTGGTCACAAGCCCCACGCCCTCAGTTTGCGGGCACAGCCTCTACGTGAAGTAAAGTTCTCTTGCCCAAGGTATCGTGGGATTTGGTAATAGAAATGTGATGGATTAGGTTTTCATCCTTTTTGCGACTCACGATGCACGATCCGGGACGGAAAAATAGTACAAAAGAAGAAAAGTGTCCCGAAACTGATGAAAACTTTGAATTTTGGGCTCTAAAAACCAGCGCAGCATAGGAGGCTTGCTGACGGATACCAGGTCACAAGCCCCATGCCCTAGGCTTGCTAGCCTAACCTCTACGTGAAGTGAAGTTCTCTTGCCCAAGGTACCGTGGGATTCGGTAATAGAGATGTGATGGATTAGGTAGTCATTCTTTTCGTGGTTCACGACGTATGATCCTAGACAGAAAAACAGCGCAAAAGAAGAAAAATGTCCTAAAACTGATGAAAATATGGGATTTTGGTCTCCGAAAATTGGTGCAGCATAGCAGGCTTGTTGCGCCCATCGTAGATCTCTCGGAGTGCTTTCCAACGGTATGTTGTGCGCCACGTAACTCCTTACGGATCAATAGTTATGGGCACCGGAGTGACGGATACCTGGTCATAAGCCCCACGCCCTCGGTTTGTGAGCCCAGCCACTATGTGAAGTGAAGTTGTCTTGTCCAACGTGCAGTGTGATTCGGTAATAGAAATGTGATGGATTAGGTTGTCCTTCTTTTTGCGGCTCACGACGTACGATCTAGGACGGAAAAATAGCACAAAGAAGAAAAGTGTCCCGAAACAGATGAAAATGTTCAATTTTGGGCTCCAAAAATTGGTGCAACTGAGCAAGCTTGCTTCCCCCCTCGTAGAGCTCTCGAAGAGCTTTTCAACGGTATTCTGTGCGCCGCATAACTCCTTACGGATCAAAAGTTATGGGCACCGGAGCAACGGATACCTGCTCAGAAGCTCCACGCCCACGGTTTGCAGGCCCAGCTTCTAAGTGAAGGGAAGTTCTCCTGCCCAAGGTGCCATGGGATTCGGTAATAGAAATGTGATGGATTACGTTGTCGTCCTTTTCGCAGCTCACGACGTTCGATCTTGGATGGAAAATCAACATAAAAGAAGAAAAGTGTCCCAAAACTGATGAAAACGTTTGATTTTAGGCTCAAAAAATAGGCGCTATAGAGCATACTTACTGCCCTTGTCGTAGAGCTCTCGGAGAGCTCTCCAACGGTATGCTGTGCGCCGCGTAACTTCTTACGGATAAAAAGTTATGGGCATAGGAGCGACAGATACTGGTCAAAAGCCCCATGCCATCGGTTTGCGGGCCCAGCCTCTATGGGAAGTGAAGTTGTCTTGCCCAAGGTCCCATGGGATTCGGTAATAGAAATATAATGGATTAGGTTATCGTCGATTTCGCGGCTCACGACATATGATCCGGGACAGAAAAATAGAGGAGAAAAAGTGTCCTGGAACTGATGAAAATGTTGGATTTTGGCCTCCAAAAATAGGCACAGCCAATCAGGCTTGCTGCCTCTGTCGTAGAGCTCTCAGAGAGCTTTCCAACGGTATGCTGTGCACCGCATAACTCCTTATGGTTCAAAACTTATAGGCACCTGAGCAACGGATACCTGGTCACAAACCCCACCCCTCGATTTGCGAGCCCAGCCTCTACATGTAGTGAAGTTCTCTTGCTCAAAGTGTTATGGGATTCTATAATATAAATGTGATGGATTAGGTTGTCGTCCTTTTCGCGGTTAACGACATACGATCCGGGACAGAAAAACAGAGCAAAAGAAGAAAAGTGTCACGAAAATGATGAAAATGTTCGATTTTGGGATCCAAAAATAGGCGTAGACGAGCAGGCTTTCTACCTCCATCGTAGAGCTCTCGGATAGCTTTCTAACGGTATGCTGTGCGCCACGTACCTCTTTACGGATCAAAAGTTATGAGCACCGGAGTGACGGATACCTGGTCACAAGCCCCACGCCCTCTGTTTGCGGGCCCAGCCTCTATGTGAAGTGAAGTTGTCTTGCCCAAGGTGCCATAGGATTCGGTAATAAAAATGTGATGGATTAGGTTGTCATCCTTTTCACAGCTCACGACGTACGATTCGGGATGGAAAAACTGCGCAAAAGAAGAAAAGTGTACCAAAACTAATGAAAACATTCAATTTTGGGCTCCGAAAATATGCTTGCTACCCACATCGTAGAGCTCTCGGAGAGCTTTCCAATAGTATGTTGTACGCAGCGTAAATCCTTACGGATCAAAAGTTATAGGCACCAGAGCGACGGATACTTGGTCACAAGCCCCACGCCCTCGGTTTGCGAGCCCAGCCTCTACGTGAAGTGAAGTTATCTTGCCCAAGTTGCCATGGGATTGGGTAATACAAATGTGATGGATTAGGTTGTCGTCCTTTTCGCGGCAAACGGTGTACGATCCGAGACGAAAAAATAGTGCAAAAGAAGAAAAGTGCCAGAAACTGATGAAAATGTTAAATTTTCAGCTCTGAAAACTAGCGAAGAATAGCAGGCTTGCTGACACCATCGTAGAGCTCTCGGAGAACTTTCAAACGGTATGATGTGCGCCGCGTAACTCCTTACGGATCAAAAGTTATGGGCACCGGAGCAACGGATACCTGGTCACAAGCCCCACGCCCTCGATTTGCTGGCCCAGTCTCTACGTGAAGTGAATTTCTCTTGCCCAAGGTGCCATGGGATTCGGCAAGAGAAATGTAATGAATTTGGTTGTCGTCCTTTTCGCGGCTCACGACCTACGATCCAGGACGAAAAAACAGCGCAAAAGAAGAAAATTGTCCCAGAATTGATGAAAATGTTGGATTTTGGTCTCTGAAAACCAGCGCAGCATTGCAGGCTTGCTATCCCCATAGTAGAGCTCTCGAAGTGCTTTCTAACGGTATGCTGTGCGACGTGTAACTCCTTACGGATCAATAGTTATGGGCATCGGAGTGACGGATACCTAGTCATAAGCCATACGCCCTCGGTTTGCGGGCCTTGCCTCTATGTGAAGCAAAGTTCTCTTGCCCAACGTGCCGTGGGATTCTATAATAGAAATGTGATGGATTAGGTTGTCGTTCTTTTCGCGGCTCACGACGTATGATCCGAGACTGAAAAACAGAGCAGAAAAAGAAAAGTGTCCTGAAACTGATGAAAACATTTGATATTGGGCTCCGAAAACTGGCGCAGCTAAGCAGGCTTGCTACCCCCGTCATAGAGCTCTCAGAGAGCTTTCCAATGGTATGCTGTGCGCCGCGTAACTCGTTACGGATCAAAAGTTACGGGCACTAGAGCGACAGATTCCGTGTCACAAGCCCCACGCCCTCGGTTTGCGGGCCCAGCATATAAGTGAAGTGAAGTTGTGCTGCCCGAGGTACCGTGGGATTCGTTAATAGAAATGTGATGGATTAGATTGTCCTCTTTTTCGCGACTCACGACGTATGATCCGGGACGAAAAAACAGCGTCAAAGAAGAAAAATATCCAAGAATGGATGAAAACGTTCAATTTTGGGCTCCAAAAATAGGCGCAGCCAATCAGGCATGTTGTCCCTATCGTAGAGCTCCCAGAGAGATTTCCAGCGGTATGCTATGCGCCGCGTAACTCGTTACGGATCAAAAGTTATGGACAATGGAGTGATGAATACCTGGTCACAAGCCCTACGCCCTCAGTTTGCTAGCCCAGCCTCTATGTGAAGTGAAGTTCTCTTGCCCAAGGTGCCATTTGATTTGTTAATAGAAATGTGATGGACTAGGTTGTCGTCTTTTTTGCAGCTCACGACGTACAATCCGGGACTGAAAAATAGAGCAGAAGAGGAAAAGTATCCCGGAACTGATGAAAACATTCAATTTTGGTATCCGAAAATAGGCACAGCCGATCAGGCGTGCTACCCATCGTAGAGCTCTTAGAGAGCTTTCCAACGGTATGCTGTGCGCCGCGTAACTCCTTGCGGATCAAAAGTTATGGGCACCGGAGCAATGGATACCTGGTCACAAGCCCCATGCCCTCGGTTTGCAGGCCCAGCCTCTACGTGAAGTGAAGTTGTCTTGCCCAAGGTGCCATGGGATTCGGTAATAAAAATGTGATGGATTAGGTTGTCTTTCTTTTTGCGGCTCACGACGGACGATCCGCGACAGAAAAATAGCGCAAAAGAAGAAAAGTATCACAAAAATGATGAAAACGTACGATTTTAGGGTTTGAAAAGAGGTGCAGCCGAGTAGGCTTCCTGCCCATGTCGTAGAGATCTCAGAGAGCTTTCCAACGGTATGCTGTGCGCCGTATAACTCCTTACGGATCAAAAGTTACGGGCACCGGAGCGACGGATACCTGGTCACAAGCCCTACGCCCTCGATTTGCGGGCCCAGCCTCTACGTGAAGTGAAGTTCTCTTGTCCAAGGTACAATTGGATTATGTAACAGAAATGTGATGGATTAGGTTGTCGCCCTTTTTGCGGCTCACGACGTACGATTCGGGACAAAAAAACAACGTAAAAGAAGAAAAGTGGCACGAAACTGATGAAAACTTTCAATTTTGGGCCCCGAAAACAGGTGCAGCCGAGCAAGTTTGCTGCCCCCATCGTAGAGCTCTTGTAGAGCTTTCCAACGGAATGCTGTGCGCCGTGTAACTCCTTACGAATCAAAAGTTATGGGCACCGGAGCGACGGAGACCTGGTCACAAGCCCCACGCCCTTGGTTTGCGGGCCCAGCCACTACGTGAAGCGAAGTTGTCTTGCCCATGGTGGCGTGGGATTCGATAATAGAAATGTGATGAATTAGGTTGTCGTCCTTTTCGCGGCTCACGACGTACGATCCGGGACGGAAAAACAAAGCAAAAGAAGAAAAGTATCCCAAAATTGTTGAAATCGTTTGATTTTGGGATCCGAAAATAGGTGCAGCCGAGCAGGCTTGTTGCCCCCGTCGTATAGCTCTCGGAGATCTTTCCAACTGTATGTTGTGCGCCATGTAACTCCCTACAAATCAAAAGTTATGGGCACCAGAGCGACGGATACCTGGTCACAAGCCCCACGCCCTCGGTTTGCTGGCCCAACATCTACGTTAAGTGAAGTATTCTTGCCTAAGGTGCCGGGGGATTCGGTAATAGAAATGTTATGGATTAGGTTGTCGTCCTTTTTGAGGCTCACGACGTACGATCTGGGACGGAAAAATAGTGCAAAAAAAGAAAAGTATCCCGAAACTAATGAAAACGTTGGATTTTTGGTCTCCGAAAACCAGTGCAGCGTAGCAGGCTTGCTGCCTCCATCGTAGAGCTCTCAGAGTACTTTCCAACGGTATGCTGTGCGCCGCATAACTCCTTACGGATCAGTAGTTATAGGCACCAGAGTGACGGATACCTAGTCACAAGCCCTAAGCCCTCGGTTTGTAGGCCAAGCCTCTACATGAAGTAAAATTATCTTTCCCAACGTGGCAGGGGATTCTGTAATAGAAATGTGATGGATTAGGTTGTCATCCTTTTCGCGGTTCACGACAACCTAATCCATCAAATTTAGAATGTGATGGATACCTAGTCACAAGCCCCAAACCTAGGGCGTAGCCCAAGATTGAACATTTTCATCAATTTCAGGATACTTTTCTTCTTTTGCACTTTTTTTCTATCCTGAATCGTACATCGTGAGCCTCAAAAAGGAGGACAACCAATTCTACAACTTTTCTATTACTGAATCCCACGACACCTTAGGCAAGACAACTTCACTTCACGTAGAGGCTGGGCCCACAAACCGATGGCGTGGGGCTTGTGACCAGGTATCCGTCGCTCCGGTGCCGATAACTTTTGATTCGTATGGAGTTACGCTGCGCACAACATACCGTTGGAAAGCTCTTCGAGAGCTCTACGATGAGGGCAGCAAGCTTGCTTGGCTGCGCCTATTTTCGAAGCCCAAAATTGAAGGTTTTCATCAATTTCGGAATACTTTTCTTCTTTTGAGCTGTTTTTTGTCCCGGATCGTAGGTCGTGAGCCGCGAAAAGGACGACAACCTAATCCATCACATTTCTATTACAGAATCCCATGGCCCCTTGGGCAAGAGAACTTTACTTCACGTAAAGGCTGGGCCCGCAAACCGAGGGCGTGGGGCTTGTGACCAGGTATCCGTTGCTCCAGTGCCCAGAACTTTTGATGCGTAAGGAGTTGCGCGGTGCACAGTATACCGTTAGAAAGTTCTCCGAGAGCTCTACGATGCGGTCAGCAATTTTGCTCGGCTGCGCTGGTTTTCGGAGCCCAAAATCGAACATTTTCATCAGTTTCAGTACACTTTTCTCCTTTTGCGCTATTTTTTCGTCCCGGATCGTACGTCGTGAGTCACGAAAAGGACGACAACCTAATCCATCACATTGCTATTACAGAATTCCATGGACCCTTGGGCAAGACAACTTTACTTCACGTAGAGGCCGGGCCCGCAAACCGAGGGCGTGGGGCTTGTGACCAGGTATTCGTCGATCTGGTGCCCATAACTTTTGATCCGTAAGGAGTTACGCGGTGCACAGCATACCGTTGAAAAGCTCTCCGAGAGCTCTACGACGTGGTCAGCAAGCCTGCTCAGTTGCGCCAATTTTCGGAGCCCAAAATCAAACATTTTCATCAGTTTCGGGACATTTTTCTTCTTTTGCACTATTTTTCTATCCCGGATCGTACGTCGTGGGCTGCGAAAAGGATGACAGACTAATCAATAACATTTCTATTACAGAATCCCACGGCACCTCGGGCAAGAGAACTTCACTTCACGTAAAGGATGGGCCTGCAAACCGAGGGCGTGGGGCTTGTAACAAGGTATCCGTCGCTCCGGTGCCCATAACTTTTGATCCGTAAGGAGCTACGATGCGCACGGCATACCGTTGGAAAGCTCTCCGAGAGCTCTATGACGTGGGCAGCAAGCCTGTCCAGTTGTACCTATTTTCAGAGACCAAAATGGAATGTTTTCATCACTTTCGGGATATTTTTCTTCTTTTGCGCTGTTTTTTCATCCCGGATTGTACGTCGTGTGCCGCGAAAATGACGACAACCTAATCCATCACATTTCTAATACAGAATCCCATTGCCCCATGGACAAGAGAACTTCACTTCACATAGAGGCTGGGCCCGCAAATCGAGGGTGTGGGGCTTGTGACCAGGTATCCGTTGCTCCGGTGCCTATAACTTTTCTTCCGTAAGGAGTTACCGGCGCACAGTATACCGTTAGAAAGCTCTTTGAGAGCTCTACGATGGGGGCAGCAAGCTTGCTCAACTGTGCCTATTTTCAAAGACCAAAATAGAACGTTTTCATCAGTTTTTGGGACATTTTTCTTCTTTTACGTTGTTTTTTCGTCCTGAATCGTACGTCATGAGCCGAGAATAGGACGACAACCTAAACCATCACATTTTTATTACCAAATCCTATGGCACCTTGGGCAAGAGAACTTCATTTCACGAAGAGGCTAGGCCCGCAAACTGAGGGCGTGGGGCTTGTGACCAGGTATCCGTCGCTCCGGTGCCCATAACTTTTGATCCGTAAGGATTTACGTGGCGCACAGCATACTATTGAAAAGATCTCCGAGAGTTCTACGACGTGGGTAGCAACCCTTCTAGGCTGCGTCTGTTTTCGGAGCCCAGAATTGAACATTTTCATCATATTTGGGAAACTTTTCTTCTTTTGCGCTGTTTTTTCATTCCGGATCGTACGTCGTGTGACCCAAAAATGACGACAACCTAATCCATCACATTTCTATTATAGAATCCCATTGCCCCTTGGACAAGAGAACTTTACTTCACGTAGAGGCTGGGCCCGCAAACCGAGGGCGTGGGGTTTATGACTAAGTATCCGTCACTCCGATGCCCATAACTATTGATCCGTAAGGAGTTACGCGGCGTACAGCATACCGTTGGAAAGCTCTCCGAGAGATCTACAATGTAGGCCACAAGCCAGAAACACTACTCTGGTTTTCAGAGACCAAAATCCAATGTTTTCATCAGTTTCGGGACATTTTTCTTCTTTTGCGCTATTTTTCCGTCCCGGATTGTACGTCGTGAGCCGCAAAAAGGACGACAACCTAATCCATCACATTTCTATTTTTGAATCCCACGACACCTTGGGCAAGATAACTTCGCTTCACGGAGAGGCTGGGCCCGCAAACCGAGGGCAGGGGGCTTGTAACTAGGTATCCATCGCTCCGGTACCCATAACTTTTGATCCGTAAGGAGTTACACGGCGCACAGCATACCGCTGGAAAGCTCTATGAGAGCTCTATGACAGGGGTAGCCAGCCTGATCGGCTACTCCTATTTTGGGAGCCCAAAACTGAATGTTTTCATCAGTTTTGAAACACTTTTCTTTTTCTGCGCTGTTTTTCCGTTCCGGATCATACGTCGTGAATCACGAAAAGGACGACAACCTAATCTATCACATTTCTGTTACAGAATCCCCTGCCACGTTGGGAAAGAGAACTTTACTTCATGTAGAGGCTTGGCCTACAAACTGAGGGCGTAGGGCTTGTGACCAGGTATCCGTCACTCTGGTGCCCATAACTATTGATCCGTAAGAAGTTATGCGGCGCACAGCATATCGTTGGGAAGTACTCCGAGAGCTATACGATAGGGGCAGCAAGCCTGCTACGCTACACTGGTTTTCGAAGAACAAAAATCCAACGTTTTCATCAGTTTTGGGATACTTTTCTTTTTTTACGCTGTTTTTCTGTCCCGGGTCGTATGTCGTCAGTCGCAAAAAGGACGACAACCTAATCCACCACATTTCTATTATCGAATCCCATTACACCTTGTACAAGAGAACTTCGCTTCACGTAGAGGCTGGGCCCGCAAACCTAGGACATGGGGGTTGTAACTAGGGATCCGTCGCTCCGGTGCCCATAACTTTTGATTTCTAAAAAGTTATGTGGCGCACAACATACCATTGAAAAGCTCTCCGAGAGCTCTACAACGGAAGCAGGAAGCTTGCTTTGCTGTACCCATTTTCGAAGCCCAAAATCGAACGTTTTCATCAATTTTAGGACACTTTTCTTCTTTTGCGCTATTTTTTTATCCCAGATCGTACGTCGTGAGCCTCAAAAAGGACGACAATCTAATCCATCACATTTCTATTATCGAATCCCACGACACCTTGGGCAAGACAACTTCGCTACATATAGAGGCTGAGCCCGCAAACTGAGGGCGTGGGGCTTGTGACCAGGTATCCGTTGCTCCGGTGCCCATAACTTTTGATGCGTAAGGAGTTGCGTGGTGCACAGCATACCGTTAGAAAGTTCTCCGAGAGCTCTACGATGCGGTCAGCAATCCTGCTTGGCTGCACTGGTTTTCGAAGCCCAAAATCTAATGTTTTGATCAGTTTCAGACACTTTTCTTTTTTTGCGCTGTTTTTTCGTCCCGGATCATACGTCGTGAGTCGCAAAAAGGACGACAACCTAATCCATCACATTTCTATTACAGAATCCCATGGACCCTTGGGTAAGAGAACTTTACTTCACGTAGAGGCTTGGCCAACAAACCGAGAGCGTAGGGCTTATGACCAGGTATCCATCAATCTGGTGCCCATAACTTTTGATCCGTAGGGAGTTACGCGGCGCACAACATACTGTCAAAAAGCTCTCCAAGAGCTCTACGATGAGGGTAGCAAGTCTGCTCGGCTGTGCCAATTTTCAGATCCCAAAATCAAAAATTTTCATCAGTCTCGAGACACTTTTCTTCTTTTGCATAGTTTTTTCATCCTGGATCGTACATCGTGAGCCAAAAAAAGGACGACAACCTAATCCATCACATTTCTATTACCGAATCCCTTGGCACCTTAGGCAAGACAACTTCTCTTCACGTAGAGGCTGGGCCCGCAAACTGAAGGCGTGGGGCTTGGGACAAGGTCTCCATCGCTCCGGTGACCATAACTTTTGGTCCATAAAGAGTTACGCGGCGCACGGCATACCGTTCGAAAGCACTCCGAGAGCTTTACGACAGGGGCAGAAAGCATGCGCGGCTATGCCTATTTTCGGAGACCAAAATTGAATGTTTTGATCAGTTTCGGGACACTTTTCTTCTTTTGCAGTGTTTTTTCGTCTAGGATCGTATGTCGTGAGCCGCAAAAAAGACGACAACCTAATCCCTCACATTTCTATTACCGAATCCCACGGTACCTTGGGCAAGACAACTTCACTTCTCGTAGAAGCTGGGCCCGCAAATCGAGGGTGTGGGGCTTGTAACCATGTATCTGTTGCTCCGATGCCCATAACTTTTGATCCATAAGGAGTTACGCGACGTACAAAATACCGTTGGAAAGCTCTCCGAGAGCTCTACGACGGGGGCAGCAAACTTGATCGATTATGCCTATTTTTGAAGCCCAAAATAGAACATTTTCATCAGTTTTGGGATGCTTTTCTTCTTTTGCATTTTTTTTCATCCCGAATCGTACGTCATGAGCCGAGAATAGGACGACAACGTAAACCATCACATTTTTATTACCAAATCCTACAGCACCTTGGGCAAGAGAACTTCATTTCACGTAGAGGCTGGGCCTGCAAACTGAGGGCGTGGGGCTTGTGACCAGGTATCCGTCACTCCGGTGCCCATAACTTTTGATCCGTAAGGATTTACATGGCGCACAACATACCGTTGGAAAGCTCTCCGAGAGTTCTATGACGTGGGCAGCAAGCCTGCTAGGTTGCGCCTGTTTTCAGAGCCCAAAATCGAATATTTTCATCATTTTCAGGACACTTTTCTTCTTTTGCGCTAATTTTCTGTCCCAGATCGTACGTCGTGAGCCGCGAAATGGACAACAACCTAATCCATCACATTTCTATTATAGAATCCCATGGCACCTTGGGCAAGAGAACTTCACTTCACATAGAGGCTGGGCCCGCAAATGGAGGGTGTGGGGCTTGTGACTAGGTATCCGTTGCTCTAGTGCCCATAACTTTTCTTCCGTAAGGAGTTACGCAGCGCACAGTATACCGTTAGAAAGCTCTCCGAGAGATCTACGACGTGGTCAGCAAACTTGCTCGGCTGTGCCTATTTTCGGAGACCAAAACGGAACGTTTTCATCAGTTTCAGGACACTTTTCTTTTTCTGCGCCATTTTTTCGTCCCGGATCATACGTCGTGAACTGTGAAAAGGGCGACAATCTAATCCATCACATTTCTATTACAGAATCCCCTGGCTCGTTGGGAAAGAGAACTTCACTTCATGTAGATGCTGGGCCCGCAAATCGAGGGCATGGGGCTTGTGACCAGGTATCCATCGCTCCGGTACCCATAACTTTTGATCCATAAGGATTTACGCGGCACACAGCATGCCGTTGGAAAGCTCTCTGAGAGCTCTATGACAAGGGCAGCAAGCCTGTTCAGTTGCGCCTGTCTTTAGAGCCCAAAATCGAATGTTTTCATAAGTTTCGGGACACTTTTCTTCTTTTCCGCTATTTTTCCGTCCTGGATCGTACGTCGTGAGTCGCGAAATGGACGACAACCTAATCCATCACATTTCTATTATAGAATCCCATGGCACCTTGGGCAAGAGAACTTCACTTCATGTAGAGGCTGGGCCCGCAAATCGAGGTGAGGGGCTTGTAACCAGGTATCCGTCGCTCCGGTGCCCATAACTTTTGATCCAAAAGGAGTTACGCGGCGCACAGCATACCGTTGGAAAGTTCTCGGAGAGCTCTACGACGGGGGCAACAAGCCTGATCGACTGCGCCTATTTTCGGAGTCCAAAATTGAACATTTTCATTTGTTTTAGGATAATTTTCTTCTTTTGCGATGTTTTTCCATCCCCGATCATACGTCGTGAGCCGTAAAAAGGACGACAACCTAATCCATCACATTTCTATTACCGAATTCCATGATACCTTGGGCAACAGAACTTCACTTCACGTAGAGGTAGGGCCCGCAAACTAAGGGCGTGTGGCTTGTGACTAGGTATCCGTCGCTCCGGTGCCAATAACTTTTGATCCGTAAGGAGTTACGCGGCGTACAGTATATCGTTGGAAAGCTCTCCGGGAGCTCTACGACGGGGGTAGCAAGCTTCCTTAGCTGTGCCTATTTTCGGAGCCCAAAATTGAACATTTTTATCAGTTTCGGGGCAATTTTCTTTTTCTGCGCTGTTTTTTCGTCCCGGATCGTACGTCGTGAGCCACAAAAAAGACGACAACCTAATCCATCACATTTCCATTATAGAATCCCATGGCACCTTGGGCAAGACAACTTTACTTCACGTAAAGGCTGGGCCTGCAAACCAAGGGCGTGGGGTTTGTGACCAGGTATCCGTCGCTCCGGTGCCCATAACTTCGGATCCGTAAGGAGTTACGCGGTGCACAGCATACCGTTGGAAATCTCTCCGAGAGCTCTAGGACGGGGGCAGCAAGCTTACTTGGCTGCGCCTATTTTTGGAGCCCAAAATCGAACATGTTCATCAGTTTTGGGATACTTTTCTTTTTCTGCATTGTTTTTCTGTCCCGGATCGTACGTCGTGAACTGCGAAAAGGACGACAACCTAATCCATCACATTTCTATTACATAATCCCATGTTACATTGGGCAAGAGAACTCTACTGCACGTAGACGCTGGGCCCGCAAAGCGAGGGCGTGGGGCTTGTGACCAGGTATCCGTCACTCCGGTGCGCATAACTATTGATCCGTATGGAGTTACGCGGTGCACAGCATACTGTTGGAAAACACTCCGAGAGCTCTATGATGGGGGCAACAAGCAAGCTTTGCTGCACCGATTTTCGGAGACCAAAATTCAACGTTGTCATCAGTTTAATGAAACTTTTCTTCTTTTGCGCTGTTTTTCCGTCCCGGATCGTAAGTCGTGAGCTGCGAAAAGGACTACAACTTAATCCATCACATTTCTATTACCGAATCCCATGGCACCTTAGGCAAGAGAACTTCACTTCATGTAAAGGCTGGGTCCGCAAACATCGGGCGTGGGGTTTGTGGCCAGGTATTCGTCGCTCCGGTGCTTATAACTTTTGATCCGTAAGGAGTTACGCAGCGCACAACATACCATTGGAAAGCTCTCTGAGAGCTCTACGACGGAGGCAACAAGCCTACTCAGCTGCACCAATTTTTAGAGCCCAAAATTGAATGTTTACATCAAATCCGAGACACTTTTCCTCTTCTACTCTGTTTTTCAGTCCTGAATCGCACTTCGTGAGCCAAGAAAAGGACGACAACCTAATCCATCACATTTCTATTACTGAATCAAACGGTACATTGGGCAAGACAACTTCACTTCACGTAGAGGCTGGGCCCATAAATCGAGGGCGTGGGGCTTATGACCAGGTATCCGTCGCTCCGGTGCCCATAACTTTTGATCCGTAAGGAGTTAGGCGGCGCACAGCATATCGTTGGAAAGCTCTCTTAGAGCTCTACGACTGGGGTAGCTAGTCGTACGTCGTGAGCCCAAAATTGATCATTTTCATCAATTTCAGGACACTTTTCTGCTTTTATGTTGTTTTTCCATCCCGGATCGTACGTCGTGAGTTCGAAAAGATGACAACCTAGTCCGTCAAATTTCTATTACCGAATCCCATGGCACCTTGGGCAAGACTACTTCACTTCACGTAGAGGCTTGGCCCGCAAATAGAGGGCGTAGGGCTTGTGACCAGGTATCCGTCGCTCCGGTGCCCATAACTTTTGATCCGTAAGGAGTTACGCGACGCACAACATATCATTGAAAAGCTCTCTGAGAGCTCTACAATGGGGGCAGCAAGCTAGCTTAGCTGCGCCTATTTTTGGAGTACAAAATTGAACATTTTTATCAGTTTTGGAACACTTTTCTTTTTATGCACTGTTTTTCCATCCCGGATCGTACGTAGTGAGCCGCAAAAAGGACGTCAACCTAAACCATCACATTTCTATTACAGAATCCCACAGCTTGTTGGGCAAGAGAACTTTACTTCATGTAGAGGCTGGGCTAGCAAACCGAAGGCGTGGGGCTTGTGACCAGGTATCCATCACTCCGGTGCCCATAACTATTGATCCGTAAGGAGTTACGCGGTGCACAGCATACTGTTGGAAAGCACTCCAAGAGCTCTACGATGGGGGCAGCAAGCCTGGTATGCTGCGCCGATTTTCGGACACCAAAATCCAACGTTTTCATCCGTTTTGGGATAATTTTCTTTTTTTGTGCTATTTTTTCGTCCCGGATTGTAAGTTGTGAAGCGCGAAAAGGATGACAACCTAATGCATAACATTTCTATTACAGAATCCCATGGCACCTTGGGCAAGAGAACTTCACTTCACGTAGAGATTGGGCCCGTAAACCTAGGGCGTGGGGCTTATGACCAGGTATCCGTCGCCCGATGCCCATAACTTTTGATCCGTAAGGAGTTTCACGGCATACAGCATACCGTTGGAAAGCACTCCGAGAGCTCTACGACGGGGGCAAAAAGCCTGCTCAGCTGTGCCTATTTTCGGAGCCCAAAATTTGAACATTTTTATCAGTTTTGGGATACTTTAATTCTTTTGCACTGTTTTTCCGTCCCGGATCGTACGTCGTGAGCCTGGAAAAGTACGACGACTTAATCTATCACATTTCTATTACTGAATCCCATGGCCCCTTGGGCAAGACAACTTCACTTCACATAGAGGCTGGGCCCGCAAACCGAGGGCGTGGGGCTTGTGACCAGGTACCCATCGCTCCGGTGCCCATAACTTTTGATGCATAAGGAGTTACGCGGCGGACAGCATACCGTTGGAAAGCTCTCTGAGAGCTCTACGATATGGCAACAAGCCTGCTTAGCTACGCTGGTTTCTGAGCCCAAAATTCAACATTTTCATTAGTTTTGGGACACTTTTCTTCTTTTGAACTGTTTTTTCATCCCGGATCGTACATCGTGAGTCGTGAAAAGGACGACAACCTAATCCATCACATTTCTGTTACAGAATCCCATGGCCCCTTGAGCAAGAGAACTTTACTTCACATAAAGGGTAGGCCCGCAAACTGAGGGCGTGGGGCTTGTGACCAGGTATCCGTCGTTCCAATGCCTATAACTTTTGATCCGTAAGGAGTTACGCGGCGCACAGCATACCGTTGGAAAGCTCTCCGAGAGATCTACGATGGGGGTAGTAAGCCTGCTTGACTGCGCCTATTTTCGAACCCCAAAATTGAACATTTTCATCAGTTTTGGGATACTTTTCTTCTTTTTCGCTATTTTTCCGTCCCGAGTCGTACGTCGTGAGCCCCGAAAAGGACGACAACCTAATCCATCACATTTCTATTATCAAATCCCATGGCACTTTGGGCAAGACAACTTTGCTTCACGTTGAGGCTGGGCCTGTAAACCGAGGCCGTGGGACTTGTGACCAGGTATCCGTCGCTCCGGTGCCCATAACTTTTGATGCGTAAGGAGTTACGAGGCGCACAACATATTGTTGGAAAGCTCTCCGAGAGCTCTACAATGCGGTCAGCAAGCCTGCTCAGCTACACCAGTGTTCAGAGCCCAAAATCCGACATTTTCATCAGTTTCGTGATACTTTTCTTCTTTTGCGCTATTTTTCCATCCCGGATCGTACATCGTGAGTCGCGAAAAGTACGACAACCTAATCCATCACATTTCTATTACAAATTTCCACGGCACCTTGGGCAAGAGAACTTCACTTCACGTAGAGGCTGGGCCGGCAAACCTATGGCGTAGGGCTTGTGACCAGGTATCCATCGCTCCGGTGCCCATAACTTTTGATCCGCAAGGAGTTACGTGGCGCACAACATACAGTTGGAAAGCACTCTGAGAGGTCTACGATGGGGACAGCAAGCCTACTATGCTGCGCTAGTGTTTGGAGTCCAAAATTGAACGTTTTCATTAGTTTCAAGACACTTTCTTTCTATTGCGCTATTTTTTCGTCTCGGATCGTACATCGTGAGTCGCGAAAAGGACGACCACCTAATTCATCACATTTATATTTCTGAATCCCACGACACCTTGGGCAATACAACTTCACTTCACGTAGAGGCTGGACCCGCAAACCGAGGGTGTAGGGCTTATGACCAGGTATCCGTCGCTCTGGTGCGCATAACTTTTGATCCGTAAAGAGTTACGTGGCGCACAGCATACAGTTGGAAAGCTTTCCGAGAGATCTACGATGGGGTCTGCAAGCCTGCTATGCTGTGCCAGTTTTCGGAGCCCAAAATCCAACGGTTTCATCAGTTTTCGGACATTTTTCTTCTTTTGCGCTATTTTTCTGTCCCGGATCGTACATCGTGAGTCGTGAAAAGGACAACAACATAATCCATCACATTTCTATTATCGAATCCCATAGCACCTAGGGCAAGAGAACTTCACTTCACGTAGAGGCTTGGCCCGCAAACCGAAGGCGTGGGGTTTATGACCAGGTATCTGTCGCTCCGGTGCCCTTAACTTTTGATCCGTAAGGAGTTACGCGGCGCACAGCATACCGTTGGAAAGTTCTCCGAGAGTTCTACGATGTCGGCAGTAAGCCTGCTCGGCTGTGCCTCTTTTCTGTGCCAAAAATGGAATGTTTTCATCAGTTTTGGGATACATTTCTTCTTTTGTGCTGTTTTTCGATCCCGGATCGTACGTCGTGAGCTGCGAAAAGGATGACAACCTAATCCATCACATTTCTATTACTGAATCCCATTGTACCTTGGACAAGAGAACTTCACTTCACATAGAAGCTGGGCCTGTAAATCGAGGGCGTGGGGATTGTGACCAGGTATCCGTCGCTTCGGTGCCCATAACTTTTGTTCTGTAAGGAGTTATACAGAGCACAACATACCGTTGGAAAGCTCTGCGAGAGCTCTACGACGGGGGCAGCAAGCCTACTCGGCTGTGCCTATTTTTGGAGTCCAAAATGGAACATTTTCTTTAGTTGCAGGATACTTTTCTTCTTTTGCGCTGTTTTTACATCCTGAATAGTATGTCGTGAGCCGCGAAAAGGACGACAACCTAATCCATCACATTTCTATTACCGAATCCCACGACACCTTGGACAAGAGAACTTCGCTTCACATAGAGGCTGGGCCTGCAAATCGAGGGCGTGGGGCTTGTGACCAGGTATCCGTCACTTCGATGCCCAAAACTTTTGATCCGTAAGGAGTTACGCAGCGCACAGCATGCCGTAACGGCTCTCTGAGAGCTCTACGACAGAGGCAGCTAGCTTGCTCAGCTGCACCTATTTTCGAAGCCCAAAATCAAATGTTTTCATCAGTTTCGTTATACTTTTCTTCTTTTACGCTATTTTTTCATCCCGGATCGTACATCATGAGCCGTGAAAAGGATGACAACCTAAACCATCACTTTTCTATTACCGAATCCCATGGCATCTTGGGCAAGAAAACTTCACTTCACATAGAGGCTGGGCCCGCAAACTGAGAGCGTGGGGCTTGTGACCAGGTATCCGTCGCTCCGGTGCCCATAACTTTGATCCATAAGAAGTTAGGCGGTGCACACATTCCGTTGGAAAGCTTTCTAAGAGCTTTACGACGGGGGCAGCAAGCCATCGCGGCTGCGCCTGTTTTCGGAGCCCAAAATTGAACATTTTCATCAGTTCCGGGATACTTTTCCTCTTCTGCTCTGTTTTTCAGTCCCGGATCGTAGATCGTGAGCCGCAAAAAAGACGACAACCTAATCTATCACATTTCTATTACCGAATCCCATGGCATCTTGGGCAAGAGAACTTCACTTCACGTAGAGGCTGGGCCCGTAACCCTAGGGCGTGGAACTTGTGACCAAGTATCTGTCGCTCCAGTACCCATAACTTTTGATCCGTAAGGAGTCACGCGGTGCACAACATACCGTTGGAAAGCTCTCCGAGAGCTCTACGATGGGGGCAGCAAGCCTGCTCAGCTGCACATGTTTTTTGAGCCCAAAATCGAACGTTTTAATCAATTTTGGGACACTTTTCCATTTTTGCGCTATTTTTTCATCCTGGATCGTACGTCGTGAGCCTCGAAACTGACGACAACCTAATCCATCACATTTCTATTACCGAATCCCATAGCACCTTGTGCAAGACAACTTCACTTCACGTAGAGGCTAGGCCAGCAAACTGAGGGCGTGGGGCTTGTGACCAGGTATCCGTCGTTCCGGTGCCCATAACTTTTGATCCGTAAGGAGTTACGCGGCGCACAGCATACCTTTGAAAAGCTCTCCGAGAGCTCTATGACGGGGGCAGCAATCTTGCTAGGCTGCGCCTGTTTTCAGAGCCCAAAATTGATCGTTTTCATCAGTTTTGGGACACTTTTCTTCTTCTGTACTTTTTTTCCGTCTCGGATCGTACGTCGTGAGTCGCAAGAATGACGACAACCTAATCCATCACATTTCTATTACCAAATCCCATGGCACTTTATGCAAGAAAACTTCACTTCACGAAGAGGCTGGGCCTGCAAACCTAGGGCATTGGGCTTGGACCAGGACTCCATCGCTCTGGTGCCCATAACATTTGATCCATAACGAGTTACGCAGCGCACAACATATCGTTGAAAGCTCTTCGAGAGCCCTACGACACGGGTAGTAATCCTTCTCGACTGCGCTTATTTTTAGAGCCCAAAATCGAATGTTTTCAATATTTTCGGGACACTTTTCTTCTCCTGCGCTATTTTTCCGTCACAGATCGTACGTCATGAGCCGCGAAAAGGACGATAACCTAATCCATCACATTTCTATTACCGAATCCCACGGTACCTTGGACAAGACAACTTCACTGCACGTAGAGGCTGGGCATGCAAACCGAGGGTGTGGGGCTTGTGACCAGGTATCCATCGCTTCTATGCCCATAACTTTTGATCTGTATGGAGATACGCGACGCATAGCATACTGTTGGAAAGCTCTACGAGAGCTCTACGTCGTGGGCAGCAAGCCTGCTCGGCTACGTATGTTTTTGGAGCCCGAAGGAACGTTTTCATCAGTTTCGGGATACTTTTTTTCTTTTGCGCTCTTTTTCTGTCCCGGATCGTACGTCGTGAGCCGCGAAAAGGACGACAACCTAATCCATCACATTTCTATTACATAATCCAATTGTACCTTGGACAAGAGAACTTCACGTCACTTAGAGGCTGGGATTGCAAATCGAGGGCATGGGGCTTGTGACCAGGTCTCTGTCGCTCTGGTGCCCATAACTTTTTATCTGTAAAGAGTTATGCAGTGCACAGAATACTGTTGGAAAGCTCTCTGAGAGCTCTACGACGGGGGAAACAAGCCTGCTCGACTGCACCTATTTTTGGAGCCATAAATTGAAAGTTTTCATCAGTTTCGTGACACTTTTCTTCTTTTGCGCTATTTTTCTGTCCCGGATCGTACGTCGTGAGCCTCGAAAAGGATGACAACCTAATCCATCACATTTCTATAACAGAATCCCACGGCACCTTGGGTAAGACAACTTCACTTCACGTAGAGGCTGGGCTCGCAAACCGAGGGTGTAGAGCAAGTGACCAAGTATCCTTCGTTCCGGTGCCCATAACTTTTGATCTATAAGGAGTTACGCGGCGCACAACATACCGTTGGAAAGCTCTCCGAGAGCTCTACGATGGGGGTAGCAAGTCTGATCGGCTGTGCCTATTTTTGGATACCAAAAATGAACATTTTCATCAGTTCCGGGACACTTTTCCTCTTCTGCTCTGTTTTTCAGTCTCGGATTGTACGTCGTGAGCTGCAAAAAAGTCGACAACCTAATCCATCACATTTCTATTAACAAATCAAACGGCACCTTGGGCAAGAGAACTTCACTTCACATATAGGCTGGGCCAGCAAACTGAGGGCGTGGGGCTTGTGACCAGGTATTCGTTGCTCCATTGTCCATAACTTTTGATCGGTAACGAGTTACGCGGCGCACAGCATACCGCTGGAAAGCTCTCTGAGAGCTCTACGACAGGGACAGCAAGCCTGATTGGTGCGCCTATTTTTGGAGCCCAAAATCAAACATTTTCATTTTTTGGACACTTTTCTTCTTTTGCGCTGTTTTTCCGTCTAGGATCGTACGTCGTGAGCCGCGAAAAGTACTACAACCTAATCCATCACATTTTTATTACCGAATCCCACGCCACCTTGGGCAGGAGAACTTCACTTCACTTAGAGGCTGGGCCCGTAAACCGAGGGCGTGGGGCTTGTGACAAGGTATCCGTTGCTCCGGTGCCCATAACTTTTGATCTATAAGGAGTTACACGGCGCACAGAATACCGTTGGAAAGCTCTACGAGAGCTCTACGATGGGGGTAACAAGCATGCTTAGCTGCGCCAGTTTTCGGAGCCCAATATCAAACGTTTTCATTAGTTTCGGGACACTTTTCTTTTTCTGCGTTGTTTTTCAGTCCCGGATCATACGTCGTGAGCCGCGAAAAGGACGACAACCTAATCCATCACATTTCTATTACAGAATCCCATGGCACATTGGGCAAGAGAACTTTGCTTCACATAGAGGCAAGGCCCACAAACCGAGGGCGTAGGGCTTATGACTAGGTATCCGTCACTCTGGTGCCCATAACTATTGATCCATAAGGAGTTACGCGTCGCACAACATACCGTTAGAAAGCACTTCGAGAGCTCTACTATAGGGATAGCAAGCCTGCAATGCTACACCAGTTTTCAGAGACCAAAATTCAACGTTTTCATCAATTCCAGGACAATTTTCTTCTTTTGTGCTGTTGTTTCGTCATGGATCGTAGGTCGTGAGCCGTGAGAAGGACGACAACCAAATCTGTTACATTTCATTTACCGAATTCCACGGCACATTAGGCAAGACAAATTCACTTCGCGTAGAGGCAGGGCCCGCAAACCGAGAGCGTGGGGCTTATGACCAAGTATCCGTTGCTCCGATGCCCATAACTTTTGATCCGTAAGGAGTTACGCGGCGCACAGCATACCGTTGGAAAGCTCTTCGAGAGCTCTACAATGGTGGCAGCAAGCCTGCTATGTTGTGCCGGTTTTCGGAGACCAAAATTCAACTTTTTCATCAGTTTCGGGGCACTTTTCTTCTTTTGCACTATTTTTTCCTCCCGGATCGTACATCGTGAGTCTCGAAAAGGACGAGAACCTAATCCATCACATTTCTATTACCGAATCCCATGGCACCTTGGGCAAGAGAACTTCACTTCACGTAGAGGCTGGGCTCGCAAACCGAGGGCGTGGGACTTGTGACCAAGTATCCGTCACTCCGGTGCCTATAACTTTTGATCCGTAAGGATTTACGCTGTGTACAGCATACCGTTGGAAAGCTCTCTGAGAGCTCTACGATGTAGGCAGCAAGCCTACTAGGCTTTACATATTTTCAGAGCCCAAAATGGAACGTTTTCATCAATTTTGGGATACTTTTCTTCATTTGCGCTATTTTTCCATCCCGGATCGTACGTCGTGAGCTGTGAAAAGGACGACAACCTAATCCATCGCATTTCTATTACATAATCCCATTGCACCTTGGACAAAAGAACTTCGCTTCACGTAGAGGCTGGGCCCGCAAACTGAAGGCGTGGGGCTTGGGACCAGGTCTCCGTCGCTCTGTTGACCATAACTTTTGATCCGTAAGGAGTTACGCGGCGCACAACATACCGTTGGAAAGCTATCCAAGAGCTCTACGACGGGGGCGGTAAGACTTCAATTGCACCTGTTTTTAGATCCCAAAATTGAAAATTTTTATTAGTTTCGGGACACTTTTCTTCTTTTGCGCTGTTTTTCTGTCCCGGATCGTACGTCGTGAGCCGCGAAAAGGACAACAACCTAATCCATCACATTTCTATTAAAGAATCCCATAACACCTTGGGCAAGACAACTTCACTTCACGTAGAGGCTGGGCCCACAAACCGAGGGTGTGGGGCTTGTGACCAGGTCTCCATCGTTCCGGTGCCCATAACTTTTGATCCATACGGAGTTACACGGTGCACAACATACCGTTGGAAAGCTCTCTGAGAGCTCTACGACAGGCGTAGCAAGCATAATCGGCTGTACCTATTTTTGGAGTCCAAAATTGAACGTTTTCATCAGTTCCAAGACACTTTTCCTCTTCTACTCTATTTTTCAGTCCCGGATCGTACGTCGTGAGCCGCGAACAGGACGAAAACCTAATCCATCACATTTCTATTACCGAATCAAATAGCACCTTGGGCAAGAGAACTTCACTTCATGTAGAGGCTGGGCCCACAAACCGAGGGCGTGAGGCTTGGGACCTGGTCTCCGTCGCTCCAATGCCCATAACTTTTGATCCGTAAGAAGTTACGCGTCGCATAGTATACCGTTGGAAAGTTCTCCGAGAGCTCTATGACAAGGGCAGTAAGTATGCTCTATAGCGCCTATTTTTTGAGCCTAAAATCAAACGTTTTCATCAGTTTTGGGACACTTTTCTTCTTTTACGTTGATTTTCCATCCAGGATCGAACGTCATGAGCCGCGAAAAGGATGACATCCTAATCCATCACATTTCTATTACCGAATCCCATGGTACCTTGGGCAGGAGAACTTCCCTTCACTTAGAAGCTGGGCCTGCAAACCGTGGGCGTGGGGCTTCTGAGCAGGTATCCGTTGCTCCGGTGCCCATAACTTTTGATCCGTAAGGAGTTACGCGGCGCACAGAATACCTTTGAAAATCTCTTCGAGAGCTCTACGACGGGGGTAGCAAGCATGCCTAGCTGTGCCTGTTTTCGGAGCCCAAAATTGAATGTTTTCATCAGTTTCGGGACACTTTTCTTTTTCTGCACTGTTTTTCCATCCCAAATTGTATGTCGTGAGCCGCGAAAAGGACGACAACCTAATCCATCACATTTCTATTACAGAATCCCACGGCATGTTAGGCAAGAGAGCTTTGTTTCACATAGAGGCTGGGCTCGCAAACCGAGGGCGTAGGGCTTATGACTAGGTATCCGTCACTCTGGTGCCCATAACTATTGATCCGTAAGGAGTTACGTGGCGCACAACATACCGTTGGAAAGCACTCCGAGTGATCTACGATAGGCGCAGCAAGCCTGCTATGTTGCACCAATTTTTGGAGCCCAAAATCGAATATTTTCATCAGTTTCGGGATACTTTTCTTCTTTTGCACTGTTTTTCTGTCCAGCATCGTAGTCGTGAGCCGTGAAAAAGATGACAATCTAATCCGCCACATTTGTATTACTGAATCCCATGGCACCTTTGGCAAGACAACTTCGCTTCACGTAGAGGCTGGGCTCGCAAACCGAGGGCGTGGGGCTTGTAACCTGGTATCCGTCAGCAAGCCTCCTATGCTGCGCTGGTTTCAAAGCCCAAAATCGAACGTTTTCATCAGTTTCGGGATACTTTTAATATTTTATGTTGTTTTTTCTTCCTGAATCGTACGTCGTGAGCCGCGAAAAGGATGACAACCTAATCCATCATATTTCTATTACCAAATCCCACGGTACCTTGGCCAAGAGAACTTCGATTCACGTAGAGACTGGGCCCGCAAACTGAGGCCGTGCGGCTTGGGACAAGGTTTCCGTCACTTCGGCGCCTATAACTTTAGATCCATAAGGATTTATGTCACGCCCCAACCCAGCCTATAAAGGTTAGACTAGGGTGTGATCTAAACATTCAAGTCATAGCTTGTACTTAATCGTTCATGAAAGTTTAACACTTAACGTTTTAGCTTAAACTCTACAATTTTTTCGGAAAACTGGCAGCATAACGGCTGTAATTGGGCTCTTTAGTTTGACCTAATTCTCTAAACGCCTCAAAATTTTCAATCTCAATTTCATTTCCAACTAAGATAACTATCTACCATCAATTGAATCGCCTACTAGTTATCTCGAAGTCTCGTTTTATTAATAACCTAGCATGATACTATGTCTCGTTTGTTTGTTAATCATCGTTACAAAGTACCTGTTGATTTTAGCTTAACAATGAGTACCTGCTTAAGATTGGATAGGTTCATTTTACTTAATCCTTACATGATACTTCATAATCCTATGATAGGTACTAGTCAATAGCGATAGCAAAACGACCATAGTAGTGTCTATCTAGTTATGATCAGTACAAGCCAAAATTAGACCCCAAATTACAACGGGGGTCATTTACAATACAATAACAAGCATCATAAGAAATGAAATAGTCTTCAAGCAACATATTGTTCACAAACTGGCCATAGTCAAGCAAGGCACGTAGGGCAAGCAATCATTCCAAGGAATCATCATTACGCATGTTGTCCTCCGGTACCTGTTCCTGGTCTTTTTCACCTGAGATGATAAAAGAGGGTGAGTCCTTATGAACTCAGCGAGGGGGAACGAGAAATAAGTTTTGAAACTCATTTTCCGGTTCAACTTATGAAAAATCCTTTTTACAAGCATGAATATATCAAAAGTACATAATATAATGTAAAAGTAAAAGAACACAATTACCCGTCTTTCCTCCCCGAGGTCCTCTAGGAACCGAGCGAGAGTACTTATACACATAGTGAAAAGGATACGGTGAGCTTTTGCTCTCAGTTCATTTCCAGTATCAGTTGTTGCGGCCGACTTCAGTTCATCCCCTTATCACGCCAAATGGGTCTACTCCGGATGTACCCCGAAATCCTATGACCCAACTATCCGAAGAAGTCTAGCCCCCAAGCGAGAGAGGGAATTGGACAATGGTAGTCACGGTTGCACCGGCAAGCCCGATGCCGCCCAGTATGCGTGAATGTTGCCACGCTAGAATGAAAGGTTGCAACCTTGTATACAATGCACATTAATGATATTTAATATATCACATTTGGAGGTCAACAAAGTAGGTTGCCTCCGAGCAGCTATAAGATTGCACATTGACAAGTAAACAAGTGAGGCATGATATGACAGGCAATTTCACTTATAAAGCACATGGAGTTATATGAATATTAAACGGGCAGCCATGTAATGCATATAAATCAAGTCATATAACTCATTTCGAAGTTCACGTAATCAATTAACTAGATTATTCAACATGCAACGACATATACGTGGGACCGGGTGCAAGAAAGGCCTACTTGTCAACATGTAATAATCGAAATCACATTTAGGGCTACAAGGGCAACTACGGGCAGCCTACTAATCACATAATTAAACACAATATTCGTAGGATCAACACTTAGCGAATTTACCTAATCACTAGGGTTTCAATTCGTGCTTACCCGTGCGATTAAGCCCCAAGTCACCTCGTAATTAAACTCAAGCCATGCATTGATTGATTCCAACACCCTCAAGTATTCAAAACAGTCGACACAACATCCAAATGCCACAATCCCATGCATTTAATATAACAAGAGAAGCTACAATAATTTTTCTAAGCATATCAATAGGTGAAACCCTCACTGCAATGGACTGTATTCTCACAATCATTGAGAGAAGCAAATAATCTCCAATTCCAGTGAGAAAGATGTCAAATTAAATCTTAAGGAGTGAACTAAATTCAGAAACAAACCTCGCATCATTTGGAGTTCGTGTTCGAGAGTTATAGCCAAAACCGTGAGACTACGCAAAACTGTCCAGATTTGCACACATTTCAATACTTGTCGTTATTTAGGGCCTTAGGGTCAGAATTAGCCTTAGTCCATTTCTTACAAAAATATCCAGAACTGAAAAATATAGAAGCACACTAAATTTCATGCATTTTTTATATCATTTACTAAGTCAAAATTGGTTCGTTCTACAAGAACATTGAATCTGCCAAAACCTGCTTCATTATCCCAGATTTTCTAGATTTGGACACATTTTAATATTTTGCCATTTTGAGGACATTAGAGTCACAATTAGCTTTCGACTATTTCTGCTAAAAATGTTCAGAACTGGCAAAACTAGTCACCTGTCAATTTTCACGCATTTTCAACCTTACTGACCTGGTCAAAAGCACCTCGCACCAACAAGACAGAAGGCTGTCCCATACGCGATTTCATCTATCATCACATTCTAGCCAAATATCTTGCCATGCATGTTTACAAAAGCTCATGAACACACATATATCACAAGTACAGAAGTAAAAATAAACATTTAAGGGCATGCATGTGGTTTTTGAAAGATTTTCAAGAAGTTTTAGCCCTCACCTTAGCAAGACAACAAAGAAGATGCAAAAACTCTTGAGGATGCACAAGATTGACTCTTTTCCTTGCTTAGCCGAGAGACCACTTGATTTTCTCTAATTTCCTAGCTAAGTTACCATTTTCTTAGTAGGTGCATGTGGTTAGAACAAGAATAAAACGAAATGGAAGCTAACAACTCACCTAAGCCGAAATGAAGGTTCAAAGAGCTTGCATGTGTGTCTTTTGCACTCTAGCTTTGCTTGGTCGAGTTCCTTGGTAGCTTGGAAGTCTTCAAGAGCCTTAGGATGAATAACTTAGCTATGGAGAGTATATTTTCAGCGGCCGAGAGAGAGAGAAGAATGAGAGAAGAATGAGAGGAAATGAGAGAAAATGAAAGAAAATGAAAGATTGATGGGCATTGATGCTTGTGTCGGCCTTGAGCATGTAAATTTCAGATTTTTGTGTCTTCAAGAAGCATTTTGAATTGTCTAGTATGGGCATGGAGCTTGTGTCGAGATGGTGGAGCTTTGGGGAGGCTTTTGAGCCAATTTTTTTTATTGCTTTGTGTCATTAGTTGTCATAGAATGTTTAGGTACAAATTTGAAATTGAATTGCATGCACAAAAGCTCCTAGTGGTCGGCCAAGGATGTGTTCAAATCTGAATTTTTTGTCTTGTTTGAGCATTATTTAATTGAGTGCTTGGAATGTGCAAAAGAATAAAGAATAAAGAATAAGAATGTCTAGCTTTTGGTGCAATTTCGTCTTCTAGTGCATTGACTTAGCATTTTAATATTAGTTAGTAGAGTTTGTAGGATTAATTGATGATCTAGTACTTCGTGTAAGATGCTTTCTTGATTAGCGTGAGGGCACGCTTTCCTAGGTTTAGGGCACGCACTATGAGGTAGGGCATGAACTGCGAGATGAATGCACGTTTCCCAAGTAAATGCACGCAATCCTAAATGAATGCACGTAATTCAATTGAAGGCACACAAAACGAAACACGACTCTTAAATCTAGGTCAAGGCATGCAAATCTATGTTAGGGCACACGAAACGTGGTATCGCACGCAAATCGAGGTCAGGCCTCACATCATCCCCTCCTTAAAAGAATTTCATCCCGAAATTCAATATTACCTTGAAATAATGCTGGATATTGTTGCTCCATCTGGTCTCGCCTTTCCCACGTTGCTTCTTCAACTCCATGATGATCCCACAACACTTTCACCATCGGTATAGATTTGTTGCGCAACTGACGATCTTGCTGGTCTAGGGTCCGAATGGGCTTATCTTCATAAGATAAGTTCACCTGAAGCAGCAACGGCTCTGGCTCCAAGATATGCGATGAATCAGGGTGATACTTCCGTAGCATCGAAACATGAAAGACGTCGTGAATATTGGAGAGGTTTTGGGGTAGTACCAGGCGATACACCAACTTGCCAACCTTCTCAATTATCTCAAATGGTCATACAAATCTCGGGCTCAACTTTCCACCCTTGCCGTGTTTAATCAATCCCCTCCGAGGTGATATCCTCAAGAACACCTTGTTGCCGACCTCAAACTCTAGACTCCGTCTCCGTCGGTCTGCGTAACTTTTCTACCTACTTTGGGCGGTAAGCATCCGTTTCCGGATGAGGTGGACGTTATTGACAGTCTTCATAAGTTCAGGTAGAAGGGTCGGGTCAAAAGTCTTCGTCTCACCTACTTCATCCCAGTAAATTGGGGATCGACACTTACGTCCATACAACGCCTCAAATGGGGCCATCCCGATAGTGACCTGATAACTGTTATTATAAGCGAACTCCGCTAGAGACAGATATTTCTCCCAACCTTTCCCGAAGTCTAAAATATACGCCCTCAGCATATCCTCCAGAATCTGAATAGTTCTCTCAGATTGTCCATCAGTCTGATGGTGATAAGCCGTGCTGAAACTCAACTTCGTTCCCAAAAGCTTCTTGCAATCTCTTCCAAAATCGGGAGGTGAAACGAGGGTCCCTATCCGATACAATACTCACAGGCATCCCGTGCAATCTTACAATCTCCGCCACATACATATCTCCCAACTTCTCAGGACTATCCTCCTTGTTCATCGGTAAGAAGTGCGCTGACTTAGTCTATCTATCCACTATGACCCAAACGGCGTCATGACCTTTTTGTGACCTGGGCAGGTCCATAACAAAGTCCATAGTTATATGTTCCCATTTCCATTGAGGGATTTCCAACGGCTAAAGTAAACCTGCTGGTCTTTGATGTTCCGCTTTGACTCTCTGGCAAGTCAAACACCGTGCCACAAACTCCGCGATCTCTCTCTTCATGTTATTCCACCAATAGTGTTGCTTCAAATCCCGGTACATCTTTGTTCCGCCTGGGTGAATAGTATATCATGAATTATGGGCTTCTTCAAGAATCTTCTTTTTCAGCTCTGGCTCATTAGGAACACAAATCCGATTCCTAAACCTCCAAATACCATCATCAGGAAACTTGAAATCTATGTTGCTTTCTTTAATCTTCTGAAACTGTTGGTCCTTCTGTTGAGCCTCTCGTAATTCAAACAACAAGGTCGATTGAACTTATGTAGTGGCAAAAAGTAACCCTTTTTGAGTCAATTGTGGTTTCCACAAAAATGCTTCCTCCAACAACTCCTGCACCTTGACTTCCAGTTTTGCCATGCTCGCTTTCCGACTTAAGGCATCTGTAACTACATTAGCTTTACCGAGCACATAATTGATTGTGCAGTTATATTAATCTAAAAGCTCCATCTACCTTCTTTGCCTCATGTTCAACTCTTTTTGTGAGAACAAGTATTTCAAGCTCTTGTGATTAGTAAATACCTCAAACTTGTTACCCTACAGATAGTGCCTCCATTTCTTGAGTGCAAACACAATAGCCGTTAACTCCAAATCATGCGTCGGGTAATTCAATTCATATGGCTTCGGTTTCCTAGAAGCATACGCAATCACTCTACCATTTTGCATCAACACACAACCCAATCCTTCCTTTGAAACATCGCTATAGATTACAAAACCTTGACTCCCTTCAGGCAATGCAAGAACAGGTACGATAGTCAATCTTTTCTTTAATTCTTAGAAGCTGTTCTGACACTTGTCATCCCATACAAACTTTTTTTTCTTCTGAGTGAGCTTTGTAAGCGGTCCCGCGATCTTAGAGAAATCCTTCACGAACCTCCGATAATAGCCGGCTAGACCAAGAAAACTCTGAACCTCCGTAACGTTTTCCGGCTTCTTCCAAGATATCACCGCTTCTATCTTTGCTAGATCGACTGCTATTCCCTCTTGGCCTATGATATGCCCCAAAAATGCAATTTACTGCAACCAAAATTTGCACTTGCTAAACTTTGCATACAATTGATGCTCTCGAAGTTTCTGCAGTACCAACCGCAGATGTTGTTCATGCTCAGCCTCGGATTTCGAGTATACCAAAATATCATCAATGAAAATCAGCACAAATTGGTCCAAGTAAGGTTGAAACACCCTGTGCATCAAGTCCATAAAAGCTGTAGGGGCATTAGTTAGCCCAAATGGCATCACCACATATTCATAATGCCCATATCTCGCCCTGAAAGCCGTTTTAGGCACATCCTCCTTTTTGATCCGCAACTGATAGTACCCTTGCCTCAAGTCGAGTTTCGAATACACTTTGGCTCCTTGAAGTTGATCAAACAACTCGTCGATCAGTGGAAGTGGGTATTTATTCTTGACGGTCACTTGTTTCAATCCTCAGTAGTCGATGCATAGCCTCAACGTTCCGTCTTTCTTCCTTACAAATAGGACTGGTGCACCCCACGGAGAAGAACTTGGTTGAGCAAACCCCTTCTTCAACAATCCTTGCAATTGGTCCTTCAATTCTTGTAGCTTGGCCGGTGCCATACGATAGGGGGCTTTAGATATCGGCTGGGTGCCAGGCAGTAATTCTATAATGAACACGATCTCCCGATTTGGGGGTAAATCGGGCAATTCTTCTGGTAACACATCCGCATAATCTTTAATCACTGGCATCTCCTCCAACTTAGCTTTGTCCGACGACTTGTTGATGAGGTAAGCTAAGTATCCACTATATCCCTTTCTCAAGGACTTCACTGCTTTTGTAGATGGAATGATGGAACTCCTGGTGAAGTGTCTTCGACCTATTACCTCAAGTATTGGTTGACCAGGTATCCAGAATGTTACAATATTCGTCTGGTAATCTAGTTGGGCATGATGCTTTGCCAACCAGTCCATCCCTAAGATGACCTCATAGTCTCGAAAAGGTAATACAATAAGATTGGCCGAGAATTCCCTATCTTTAATTTGAATTTTACATGCTTTACAAGCTAAGCTAGTAATAAGTTTAGAACCCATCGGAGTACCAACTTCTACTTCGTAAGGCAAACATACAACTCGTAGTTTCACACGTTGCACACATAAGGGAGTAATAAATGAATGAGTAGCACTTGGATCAATTAGCACCCTAACAGGTTGATTCAGTATCAAGAATGTACCTTCAACAACAGCGGTCTCATCCGGAAACTTCTCGCACTCAATAGCATAAGCTCAAGCCTAAACTCTAGGAACTGGAGTCTTGCCTCTACCAGCTGGTTTAACTTGATTTTGTCCTGCTTGCCATTTAGGGCAATCCTTAATCTGATGCTGATCACTGCCACACCGCACACTTCGTCCTGACTTCTTCCAGCACTAGGCCTCGATGTGACCTTTCTTGTCACAGTTAGAACAGTTGATAGACTGAGTAGCAGGTGAACTACCTGTGGATCCGTGGGTGGAAGAGGCTGATGGTGCTTTAGTCGGGCCACGGTTGTTCACTTGTCTGTTATGGCTCTGGCCCTGACTACGACTCTGGCTCTGGAATTTCCTCTGTTGCCCTGAAGGCTGATACGGTTTCTTGTTCGGCTAGCTCGAACCAGCTCTATCAAGTTTCCTCTTCTCAACTCAGGAAGCAGCAACAAAGAGAGCAGAATAGGTATCAAAGTCATGCGAAGCCAACTGGTCCTGAATCTTTGGCCTCAATCCAGTAGTAAATTTCCACATCTTCGCCTCTAGAGTACTGACCATGTATTGAGCATAGCGGGACAGTCGGTCAAAACGAGCCTCGTACTGGGCCACCGCAAGTGCATGGATTCCTCAATCCGTCTCTGCTTGGAAACTGCAGGTACATATTTCTCCTTGAATGCCTTAACAAAATTACCCCACAAGCGAGGGGTTTGATCAGTTTCCCAAAGTGCCTCCACAATGTGCCACCAATGCTCAGCATCCCCGTGCAACAAAAACACAGCGAATTCCACCTTTTTTTCATCAGTATAATCAAGTGGCCTGAAAATCCTCTCGATCTCAGACAGCCAAGCCTTTGCTTTTTTATCATCAGCTTCCCCGTGGAATTTAGACGGGCGAAATTCAAGAAACTCCCTCATTCTGCTATGTTTCCCATGGTTACCATCATTCTTGTTGTTGTTGTTGTTCGCTTCACGTGCATCTTGACGTTCCATCACTCGCGACACGCGATCCATGGCGTTTGCCATCATGTTAAACATAGCTATGCCGGGATTAGTTTGATAACCATCTCCAGTCTCTTGGGGCTCACCGCTCGTATTAGTAGTACGGGTACTAGGGCCAGCCATCTATAGGCACAGATTACAATGCACAATTTATTGGAATACGACAGGACAAGAATTTAATGTATAAGGTATGCAACATACAATTATACATAAACATATAGTTCTAGAAACAGTTAAGACATGTTAATCACATAAGCACATAGAAAAAGAGAAGGCACACTTGATATTGTCATACAATAACATATAAAGAAGTTATCCTAATAATCTTAGGGCTTCTACCTATGGTCCGAGAGTTAAACCCAACTTCAGCAATCTAAGCTCTGATACCATTCTTCTAAAAGATGTCACGCCCCAACCCGGCCTATAAAGGTTAGACTAGGGTGTGATCTAAACATTCAAGTCATATCTCATACTTAATCGTTCATGAAAGTTTAACACTTAACGTTTTAGCCTAAACTCCACAATTTTTTCGAAAAAACTGGCAACATAACGGCTGTAATTGGGCTCTTTATTTTGACCTAATTCTCTAAACGCCTTAAAATTTTCAATCTCAATTTCATTTCCAACTAAGATTACTATCTACCATCAATTGAATCGCCTACTAGTTATCTCGAAGTCTCGTTTTATTAATAACCTAGCATGTTACTTTGTCTCGTTTGTTTGTTAATCCTCGTTACAAAGTCCCTGTTGATCTTAGCTTAACAATGAGTACCTGCTTAAGATTGGATAGGTTCATTTTACTTAATCCTTACCTGATACTTCATAATCCTATGATAGGTACTAGCCAATAACAATAGCAAAACGACCATAGTAGTGTCTATCTAGTCATGATCAGTACAAGCCAAAATTAGACCCCAAATTACAACGGGGGTCATTTATAATACAATAACAAGCATCATAAGAAATGAAATAGTCTTCAAGCAACATATTGTTCACAAATTGGCCATAGTCAAGCAAGGCACGTAAGGCAAGCAATCATTCCAAGGAATCATCATTAGGCACGTTGTCCTCAGGTACCTGTTCCTGGTCTTCTTCACCTGAGATGATAAAAGAGGGTGAGTCCTTATGAACTCAACGAGGGGGAACGAGAAATAAGTTTTAAAACTCATTTTCTGGTTCAACTTATGAAAAATCCTTTTTGCAAGCATGAATATATCACAAGTACATAACGTAATTTAAAAGTAAAGGAACACAATTACCCGTCTTTCCTCCCCGAGGTCCTCTAGGAACTGAGCGAGAGTACTTATACACATAGTGAAAAGGATATGGTGAGCATTTGCTCTCAGTTCATTTTCAGTATCAGTTGTTGCAGCTGACTTCAGTTCATCCCCTTATTACGCCAAATGGGTGTACTTCGGATGTACTCCGAAATCCTACGACCCAACTCGCTGAGGAAGTCTAGCCCCCAAGCGAGAGAGGGAATTGGACAATGGTAGTCATGGTTGCACCGGCAAGCCCGATGCCGCCCAGTGTGCGTGAACGCACAGAATGAAAGGTTGCAACCTTGTATGCAATGCACATTTATGACATTTAATACATCACATTTGGAGGTCAACAAAGTAGGTTGCCTCCGAGCAGTCATAAGATTGCATATTGACAAGTAAACAAGTGAGGCACGATATGACAGGCAATTTCACTTATAAAGCACATGGAGTTATATGAATATTAAACAAGCAGCCATGTAACGCATGTAAATCAAGTCATATAACTCATTTCGAAGTTCACGTAATCAATTAACAAGATTATTCAACATACAATGACATCTACGTGGGACCGGGTGTAAGAAAGGCCTACTTGTCAACATGTAATCATCGAAATCACATTTTGGGCTATAAGGGAAACTACGGGCAGCCTACTAATCATATAATTAAACACGATATTCATAGGATCAACACTTAGCGAATTTACCTAATCACTAGGGTTTCAATTCGTGCTTACCCGTGCGATTAAGCCCCCAGTCACCTCGTAATTAAACTCAAGCCATGCATTGATTGATTCAAACACCCTCAAGTATTCAAAACAGTCCACACAACATCCAAATTCCACAATCCCAAGCACTTAATACAACAAGAGAAGCTACAATAATTTTTCTAAGCATATCAATAGGTGAAACCCTCACTGCAATGGACTGTATTCTCACAATCATTAAGACAAGCAAATAATCTCTAATTCCAGTGAAAAAGATGTCAAATTAAATATTAAGTAGTGAACTAAATTTACAAACAAACCTCGCATCATTTGGAGTTCGGGTTCAAGAGTTATAGCCAAAACCGTGAGACTACGCAAAACTGTCCAGATTTGCACACATTTCAATACTTGTCGTTTTTTAGGGCCTTAGGGTCAGATTTCGCCTTAGTCAATTTCTGACAAACATGTCCAGAACTAAAAAATCTAGCAGAAAACCAAATATCATGCATTTTGGATATCATTTACTAAGTCAAAACTGGTTCGTTCTACAAGAACAGGGAATCTGCCAAAACCGGCTTCATTTTCCCAGATTTTCCAGATTTGGACATATTTTAATATTTTGCCATTTTGAGGACCTTAGAGTCAAAATTAGCTTTGGCCTATTTTTGCTAAAAATGCTCAGAACTGGAAAAACTAGTCACTGACCAATTTTCACGTATTTTCAACCTCATTTACCTGGTCAAAATCACCTCGTACCAACAAGACAGAAGGCTGTCCCATACGCAATTTCATCTATCATCACATTCTAGCCAAATATCTTGCCATGCATGTTTACAAAAGCTCATGAACACACATATATAACAAGTACAGAAGTAAAAATAGACATTTAAGGGCATGCATGTGGTTTTTGAAAGATTTTCAAGAAGTTTTAGCCCTCACCTTAGCAAGACAACAAAGAAGATGCAAAAACTCTTGAGGATGCACAAGATTGACTCTTTTCCTTGCTTAGCCGAGAGACCACTTGATTTTCAATAATTTCCTAGCTAAGTTACCATATTCTTAGTAGGTGCATGTGGTTAGAACAAGAAGAAAATGAAATGGAAGCTAACAACTCACCTAAGCCGAAATGAAGGTTCCAAGAGCTTGCATGTGTGTCTTTTGCACTCTAGATTTGCTTGGTCGAGTTCCTTGGTAGCTTGGAAGTCTTGAAGAGCCTTAGGATGATGAACTTAGATATGGAGAGTATATTTTCAGCTTGGGCGGAGAGAGAGAGAAGAATGAGAGAAGAATGAGAGGAAATGAGAGAACATGGAAATGAAAGCTTGATGGGCTTTGATGCTTGTGTCGGCTTTGAGCTTGTAAATTTCAGATTTTTGTGTCTTCAAGAAGCATTTTGAATTGTCTAGTATGGGCATGGAGCTTGTGTCGAGATGGTGGAGTTTTGGGGAGGGTTTTGAGCCAATTTTTTTTATTGCTTTGTGTCATTAGTTGTCATAGAATGTTTAGGTACAAATTTAAAATTGAATTGCATGCACAAAAGCTCCTAGTGGTCGGCCAAGGAGGTGTTCAAATCTGAATTATTTTGTCTTGTTTGAGCATTATTTAATTGAGTGCTTGGAATATGCAAAAGACTAAAGAATAAAGAATAAGAATGTCTAGCTTTTGGTACAATTTCGTCTTCTAGTGCATTGACTTAGCATTTTAATATTAGTTAGTGGAGTTTGTAGGATTAATTGATGATCTAGTGCTTCGTGTAAGATGCTTTCTTGATTAGTGTGAGGGCACGCTTTCTTAGATTTAGGGCACGCACTATGAGGTAGGGCACGAACTACGAGATGAATGTATGTTTCCCAAGTAAATGAACGCAACCCTAAATGAATGCACGTAATTCAATGCAAGGCACACAAAACGAAACACGACTCTTAAACATAGGTTAAGGCACGCAAATCTAGGTTATGGCACACGAAATGAGGTATCGCACGTAAATCGAGGTCGGGCCTCACAATTTACGCGGCGCATAGCATACCGTTGGAAAGCTCTCCGAGAGCTCTAATGTGGTCTGCAAGCCTTCTTGGTTGTGCCTATTTTCGGAGCCCAAAATGAAACTTTTTCATCAATTTCGGGATACTTTTCTTCTTTTGCTCTGTTTTTCCATCCCAGATCATACGTCATGAGCCGCGAAAAGGACGACAACCTAATCCATCATATTTCTATTACAGAATCCCATTGCACCTTGGACAAGAGAACTTTACTTCACATGGAGGCTAGGCCCGTAAATCGAGGGCATGGGGCTTGTGACTAGGTATCCGTTACTCCGGTGCCCATAACTTTTGTTCTGTAAGGAGTTATGCGGCGCACAACATACCATTGAAAAGCTCTCCGAGAGCTCTACAACGGGGACAAAAATCTTGCTCGGCTGCACCTATTTTCAGCGCATAAAATCCAACGTTTTCATCAATTTCGGGATACTTTTCTTCTTTTGCGCAGTTTTTTCGTCCCGGATCGTACGTCATGAGCCGCAAAAAGGATGACAACCTAATCATCACATTTCTATTACTGAATCCCATGGCACCTTGGGCAAGACAACTTCGTTTCACGTAGAGGCTGGGCCCACAAACTGAGGGCGTGGGGCTTGTGACCAGGTATCCGTCGCTCCGGTGCCCATAAGTTTTGATCTGTAAGGTGTTACGCGACGCACAGCATACCATTGGAAAGCTCTCCGAGAGCTCTGCGATGGGGGCATCAATCCTTTTTGGCTGCGCCTGTTTTTGGAGCCCAAAATTGAACATTTTCATCAGTTCTGGGATACTTTTCCTCTTCTGCTCTGTTTTTCAGTCCCAGATCGTACGTCGTGAGCCGCGAAAAGGAGGACAACTAATCTATCACATTTCTATTTCTGAATCCCATGGCACCTTGGGCAAGAGAACTTCACTTCACATAGAGGTTGGGCTTGTAAACCAAGGGCGTGGGGCTTGTGACCAGGTATCCGTCGCTCTGGTGCCCATAACTTTTGTTCCGTAAGGAGTTACGCGGTGCTAAGCATACCGTTGGAAAGCTCTCCGAGAGCTCTACGACAGGGCCAACAAACCTGCTTGGCGGCTGTGAGGCCCGACCTCAATTTGCGTGTGATATGTCATTTCGTGTACCCTAACCTAGAATTGCGTGCCTTGACGTAGGTTTAAGAGTCGTGTCTCGTTTTATGTGCCTTGCATCAAATTACGTGCATTCATTTAGAGTTGCGTGCATTTACTTAGAAAATGTGCATTCGTCTCGTAGTTTGTGCCTTACCTCGTAGTGTGTGCCCAAAACCTAAGAAAGCGTGCCTGCACGCTAATCAAGAAAGTATCTTACACGAAGCACTAGATTATTAACTAATCCTACAAACTCCACTAACTAATATTAAAATGCTAATTCAATGCATTAGAAGACAAAATTTCACCAAAAGCTAAACATTCTTATTCTTTATTCCTTATTTTTTTGCATATCCCAAGCACACACAATAAAATAAAGCTCAAACAAGACAAAAAAATTCAGATTTGAGCATTCTTTGGCCGATCACTTCTTGCATTTTAATAAGCTTGCATAATTTAAAAACTTTCCTAGACAAGCCTATGACAATTACTTCAAACAATGCATTAAAAAAATGACCTAAAACCCTACCCATTGCTCCACATTCTCGGCCCACTCAATTTCCCATGCTAAGATAATTCAAATGCTCAAAAGAAATGGCACAAATCAGATTTGTAGAAGCTCAAGGCCGACCATATGCTCAAACACATCGTTGTCTTTCTCTCAACTCTCATTCTCTCATTTTCTCTCTCTCTCTCTCTCTCTCGGCCAAAGCTGCACCCTCAAGTTCCATAGCTTAAGCTCATCTCCTAAAGCTCACCAAGACACTCAAGTACCCTAGGAAGCTCGACCAAGCAAGCTAGAAGCAAGAAAAGATGCATGCAAGCTCATAGAACACTCATTTCGGCTTAGGTATGTTTCATAGCTTCTATTTCATTTCCTTTATGTTCTAACCACATGCACATACTAAGGACATGATAACCCAGCTAGGAATTAAGGAAATCAAGCAATATCTCTCGGCCAAACAAGGAGAGAAGACCATTTGTGCATCTTCAAGAGTTTTGAGCATCATTTGTTGTCAATAGACTAAGGTGAGGGTTAATCCTTTTTAAAAGCTTTCAAAAACCACATGCATGCCTTCATATGTCTATTTTTACCTCTGTACTTGGGGTATATGTGTGTACATGAGCTTTTGTAACCATTCATGGCAAGATATTTAGCTAGAACTTGAAGATAGGTAAAATAGCGAAAATGACAGATTTTTGACTTGTTAGAGCGAAATGAATTTGGCCTGGTAAATGATGTTAAAAATGCATGAAAATTGGTAGGTGACTAGTTTTGCCAGTTCTGAGAATGTTTCGTAGAAATAGGCCAAGGCCAAGTTTTATTCTAAGGTCTCCAAAATGGCAAAACATCGAAGGGTGTTTAAATCTGGAAAATCTGGGAAAATGGAGCAGGTTTTTGGCAGTTCACTGTCCTTGTAGAACGAGCCAGTTTTGACTTAGTAAATGATATCTAAAATGTATGAAATTTGATAGGTTGCTAGATTTCTCGGTTCTGGACATTTTTGTCAGAAATAGACTAAAGCTAAATCTGACCCTAAGACCCTAAAAAATGCAAGTATTAAAATATGTACGAATCTGGACAATTTTGCGTAGTCTCACGGTTTTAGCTATAACTCTTGAATCCGAACTCCAAATGATGCGAGGTTAGTTTCTGGATTTAGTTCACTCAATAAGTTTTAAATTGACATTTTATTCACTGGAATTGGAGATTGTTTGCTTGTCTAAATGATTGTGGGAAAATAGACCATTGCAGTGAGGTATTTATTTAGTGATATGCTTTAAAAAAATATTGTAACTTCTCTTGTGATATTGAATGCTTGGGATTGTGGCGCTTGGATGTTGTGTGGACTGTTTTGGATGATTGAGGGTGTTTTAATAAATCGATGCATGGTTTGGGTTAGTTACGTGACAACTTGTGGCTTAAATCACACGTGTAAGCATGAATTGAAACCCTAGTGACTATGAAAACTCGCTAAGTGTTGATCCTATGGTTATTGTGTCTAAATGTGTGATTAGTGGGCTGCCCGTAGTTGTCCTTATAGCCCTAAATGTGATTTCCGATGATTACATGTTGATGAATAGACTTTTCTTGCACCCGGTAGCATGTAAACGTTGTTGTATGCATGTATAACCTTATTACTTGGTTACGTGAACCCCAAAATGAGTTATTTGACTTGATTTACATGTGTTACTTGGCTGCCTGTTTAATATCCATATAATTCCATGTGCTTTACAAGCGAAATTACATGTCAAATGTCACGCCCCAACCCGACCTATAGAGGTTAGACTAGGATATGATCTAAACATTCATATCATTCCACGTACTTAATCGTTCATTAAGGTTTAACACTTAACGTTAGCCTAAAACTCCAAAAATTCTCCGGAAAATCGGTAGCATAACGACTGTAATTGGCTCCTTAGTTTGACCTAATTTCCTAAACGCCTCAAAACTTTCAATCTCAAATTCGATTCCAACTAAGATTACTATTTATCACCAATTGAAATTCCTACTAGTTATTTCGAAGTCTTGTTTGATTAACAACCTCGCATGATAACTATGTCTCGTTTTTTTGTCAATCCCTGTTACAAAAGTACCTGTTGATCTTAGATTACCAATGAGTACCTGCTTAAGATTGGATAGATTCATTTTACTTAACCTTTTACCTAATACCTCATAAGCATGTGATAGATACTAAACCAAGTAGCGATAGCAAAACGACCAGAAGAGTGCCTATTTATTATGATTAGTATAAACCAAAATTTGACCCTAAATTACAACGGGGGTCATTTATAATAGCAATGACAAACAACAAAAGAGATGATCTTCAAACAACAAATTGTTCACAAAACAGCCACAACCACGTAAGGCACGTAGGACATGCAATCACTCCAAGGAGTCATCAATAGGCACATTATCCTCGGGTACCTGTTCCTGGTCTTCTTCACCTGAGATGATAAAGAGGGTGAGTCCTTATAAACTCAGCGAGGGGGAACGAGAAATACGTTTTGAAACTCTTTTTCCAGTTAAACTTATGAAAAAACCCTTTTGAAAACATGTCACTTATTACAAGTAATAAGGTACGCAAAGTATAAGAATCAAATAAAGCAACAGATACAATTACCAATCATTTCAAGGATACGGTAAGCATTTGCTCTCAATATCGATTTCGATACGATTGATGCGGTCGACTTCAATAATCCACTTATCGCTCCCATTTGGGTGTACTCCGGATGTGCCCTGAAAATCTACGACCCAACTCTCTGAGGGTGGAATGCCAAGCGAGAGAGGGAATTGAACCATGGTAGTCACGGTAGCACCGGCAAGCCCGATGCCGCCCGGCGTGTATGAAACGCTACCATGCCACAATGAAAGGTTACAACCTTGTATGCAATGCACATTTATAACATTTAACATATCACATTAGGAGGACAATAAAGTAGGTTGCCTTCGAGCAGTTATAAGATCGCACGTTGACAAGTAAACACGCAAGGCATGCTATGTCAGGTAATTTCACTTGTAAGGCACATGGAGTGATATGAATATTAAGCGGACAGCCATGTAACACAAGTGAATCAAGCCATATAACTCATTTCGGGGTTCACGCAATCAAGTAATAAATTTATACAAGCATGCAACGACGTCCACATGAGATCGGGTGCAAGAAAAATCTACTTAATATTTCTTAGGCCGCCCATTAATCACACAATTAGACACATTAATCATATGATCATCACTTAGCGAGATTTCATGGTTGATAGGGTTTCGTTTCATGCTTACACGTGCGATTAAGCCACAAGTTGACAAGTAATTAAACCCAAGCCATGAATTGATCAATTAAAACATCCTCAAACATCCAAAACAGTCCACACAATATCCAAGTGCCACAAGCCCAAGCATTCACTACCACAAGCGAAGTTACAACATTTTTCAAGGTATATCACTAAACCAAATCTCACTGCAATGGTCTGTTTTCCCACAATCATTTGGATAAGCAAAAAATAGCCAATTCCAGTGAGCAAAATGTCAAATTAAAGCTTAAGGAGTGATTTAAATCCAAAAACAAACCTTACCTCATTTGGAGTTCAGACCTAGGAGTTATTGAAAAACCGTGAGACTACGCAAAACTGTCCAGTTTTAGACACATTATGATGTTTTCTAATTTTGAGGGTCTTAGGGTCAGAATTAGCTTTAGTCTATTTCTAACAAAAATGTCCAGAACTGAAAATTTTAGCATCCTTCCAAATTTCATACATTTTTAGATATCATTTACTAAGTCAAAACTGGTTCATTCTACAAGGACAGTGAACTGCCAAAAACCTACTTCATTTTCCAGATTTCCCAGATTTTCCAGATTTAGACACCCTTCAATCTCTTGCCATTTTGGAGACCTTAGAGTCCAAATTGGCCTTGGCATATTTCTATGAAAAATTCTCAGAATTGGCAAAAATAGTCACCTACCAATTTTCATGTATTTTCAACATCTTTTACTAGGCCAAATACACTTCATCCTAACAAGTCAGAAATCTGCCATTTTCACGATTTTATCTATCTTCAAGTTCTAGCTAAATATCTTGGCATGCATGGTTACTAAAGCTCATATACACACATATACCAAAAGTACAGAGGTAAAAATAGACCTATGAAGGCATGCATGTGGGTTTTGACAGCTTCTCACAAATATTACCCCTCACCTTAGCCTATTGCCAACAAATGATGCTCAAAACTCTTGAAGATGCACAAATGGTCTTCTCTGCTTGTTTGGCCGAGTGATATTGCTTGATTTCTTTAATTCCTAGCTGAGTTACCATGTCCTTAGTATGTGCATGTGGTTAGAACAAAAGAGAGATGGACGAAAAGCTATCAAACATACCTAGGGCCGAATGAGTGTTCTATGAGCTTACATGCATGTCTCTTTGCTTCTAGCTTGCTTGGTCGAGCTTCCTAGGTCTTGGAGTGTCTTGGTGAGCTTTAGGAGAGGAGCTTAAGCTATGGAACTTGAGAGTGCAGCTTTGGCCGAGAGAGAGAGAGAGGAATTGAGAGCTTGAGAGAAGGTTTGAAAGCACAAAATGACGTTGAAGATGCTTTGAAGATGTTTGAATGCATGTGTCGGCTATAGGCTTGCAAAATTCTGATTTTGTGTCTTCAAAAGCATGTTTTGAATTGTTTTTTGGGCATGGAATTGCAAGGGCCGAGAATGGTGGCTTTGGTTAGGATATTTAGGAGTTTTTTTTTATTTTTTATTTTATTGCATAGTGTCTTGAGCTTGTCATAACTTGTCTAAGGTGATTTTAAATTGCAAAGCATGCACAAAGTTCTTCACGTGGTCGTCCAAGGTTGTGCAATTTCTGAATTTGGTTATGTTTTAAGCATTATTTTATTGTATGTTTGGAATATGCAAAAGAATAAAGAATAAAGAATAAGAATGTTTAGCTTTTGGTGAAATTTCGCCTTCTAGTGAGTTGAATTAGCATTTTAATATTAGTTAGTGGAGTTTGTAGAATTAATTAATAATCTAGTTCTTCATGTAAGATGCTTTCTTGATTAGCATACGGGCACGCTTACCTAGGTCTAGGGCACGCACTACGACGTAGGACACGAACTACGAGAAAAATTCACGTTTCCCAAGCAAATGCACGCAACTCTAAATAAATGCACGTAATTCGATGCAAGGCACATAAAACAAGACACAACTCTTAAACCTAGGTCAAGGCACACAATTCTAGGTTAGGGCACACGAAATGATGTATCGCACGCAAATTGAGGTCAGGCCTCACATCCTCCCCTCCTTAAAAGAATTTCATCCCGAAATTCAATATTTACCTTTGAAATAATGCTGGATACTGTTGCTCCATCTGGTCTCGCCTTTACCACATTGCTTCTTCAACTTCATAGTGATCCCACAACACTTTTACCATCAGTATAGATTTGTTGCGCAACTCCCGATCTTGCTGGTCTAGGATCCGAATGGGCTTCTCTTCATAGGACAAGTTCTCCTGAAGCTGCAACGGCTCTGGCTCCAAGATATGCGATGGATCAGGGTGATACTTTCGTAGCATTGAAACATGGAAGACGTTGTGAATATTGGAGAGGTTTTGGGGTACTTCCAAACGATACGCCAATTTGCCAACCTTCTCAATTATCCGAAATGGTCTTACAAACCTCAGGCTCAACTTTCCACCCTTGCCATGTTTAATCAGTCCCTTCCGAGGTGATATCTTCATGAACACCTTGTCACCGACCTCAAACTCTAGACTCTGTCTCCATCGATCTGCATAACTTTTTCGCCTGCTTTGGGCGATAAGCATCCGTTTCCGGATGAGGTGGACATTATCAAAAGTCTTCATAAGTTCAGGTAGAAGGGTCGGGTAGAAAGTCTTCGTCTCACCTACTTCATCCCAGTAAATTGGGGATCGACACTTACGTCCATACAATGCCTCAAATGGGGCCATCCTGATAGTGGCCTGATAACTGTTGTTATAAGCGAACTCCGCTAGAGGCAGATATTTCTCCCAACCTTTTCCGAAGTCTAAAACACACGCCCTTAGCATGTCCTCCAGAATCTGAATAGTTCTCTCGGATTGTCCATCAGTTTGAGGGTGATAAGCCATGCTGAAACTCAATTTCGTTCCCAAAGCTTCTTGCAATCTCTTCCAAAATTGGAAAGCAAAATGAGGATCCCTATCCGATACAATACTCACAGGCATCCCCTGCAACCTTACAATATCTGCCACATACATATCTCCCAGTTTCTCAGGACTATCCTCTTTGTTTATCGGTAAAAAGTGTGTTGACTTAGTCAATCTATCCACTATGACCCAAACGACATTATGACCCTTTTGTGATTTAGGCAAATCCATGACAAAATCCATAGTTATGTGTTCTCATTTCTATTGAGGAATTTCCAACGGCTGAAGTAAATTTGCCGGTCGTTGATGTTCTGCTTTGACTGTAACACCCCGATCCTTCTCAAGACCAGAGGTTCTATCAATCGATCTAATCACAACCCAAACCAAACCCGGGCATAAATTTTTAGGGAAAACGGATGGAGTCTCCCCTGTTTCTAGGCGAAATGTAAAACCTGTAATAGCATTTAAAAGGACCAACACCGTGTCCAACCATACAAAACTTCCTCAAGACCATCCGAGCCTCGGTTCTCAACAATTTAAACTCAGCACGTATACATACATTTCAAATTTAAAAGCTAACCTATCTTTTCATTTTGACAAGTACATTCAATCTAGGCAATTAAACCATACAAAGCTACTGCATAAAATAAACTATTATGCCATTCTAATTCTTTTCTTTTGGACATTACAAACATGCATTTGAAGTTAAGTTATAATAACTAGATACATAATCTAACTTATCAAACTACTTCAACAATCTAACGAAACTTAAATTACATACTTTTAGCATTAAATACATACAACATATGAAAGCATATCTTCACAACTTCGACACTCAAGCCACATAGGCACGCAAGACAACTCTTCAGGCAACAACTTCCACGAAATCACGAACTTCCAGCTAACATGACATTTCCTGAAATGTGGTGGTGAGGAGTGAGTATACACAACACGTATACTCAGTGAGGGCGAGACAGATATCGAATTGGAGAGAAAGAAGATTGTGCAATGCAAAAAGGTACAGTTAAGCAATACAATCAATAAAAGGCATACAATATAAACAACAATACAATTAAACAACTAAAGAAAGCATTAACCCAACCAATCAAAGCTATATCACACTTTGAAGGCTATGGTTTACTCGAGCGAGTAATGTACCGATCATGATTCTGATGACTTTAACGATGACGCGCCGGCCCAAAACACCTTATAACACCAGTTTGGAATACCCCGGAAGTATCCATCAATTCTACGACCCAAATCTCCCTGGGAGGCAACCCAAGCGAGAAAGGGAATAGCAGCAGAGCTAGAGCAACCAACACTGGCAACCCAAGGCTACCCAGAGAGGCCCATCACTCACGCGCGAGACACTATGCAATGCAAGACTCGATACAAGGCGATAAACAAGCGATAAAGCCACACGTGGGAGAATAACAAAGTAGGTTACTCTCGCACGCAATAGCAGCAATTTGATAAGCAATTCAATCCAAAACAACTCAAACAAGTAATTCAAGTAATTCTAAGCATTCTATAAGCATAAAGACAAGAAAACACACAAAAACACAAATCGGCCCCAACTATCAAAACGCTACCATTTCCAAACGAGCCACGAGTTCTGGAAACCGACTTCGCCAACCCTCCTAGGTCACCATAAGGCACGTCTAAAGACCCCGAAACCTTACTTTACCCTAGAACTCGCGCAAAGCCCCGATTTCCCCCTTTCTCGTTTGAACTACAACTATAACAACCAAACACCCAACCAACGCCATAATCGCACCAAAAGTGCTTCCATGGCCTCCCGAAGCAATGCCAACACGCAAAATGAGAAAACGCTAAAGTCGACCTAAACGACCCCGACTTTCCCAAAGGCATAATTCTCATTTTTTCCACTACGCAACCCAAACAAACCACACATTTTAGCATTCTAGCGTACCTAGCACATTTCTACATCAACAGAAAGCATAACAGCGCAACTTCAACGTTTCAAGGTTTTACTATTCATAAATTACTATTCATTGATCAATTTAAATTGCAATCACAACATTTAACCGCAAAAAATGTTACAAAGCTATAAATACATGTTCTACAAATGCCAAGGAACATTCTAGAAGCATCAAATCGCTTTAAATAACGATCTACGGACAAATCTAAAAATTGACAAAGTTAACATACACAACGTATAAATGCACAAATAACGATGAAACCCTCACCTTAGACGCTCCTAGACGCTAGGAAGACCTCGTAGGACGCCTCGGAAACCACCCCGTGCAAGCTCCCGCGAAGAAATGAAGATTTTGGCTTGAAATCCTTTTTTTTTTCTCTCCTCATTTTCGGCCCTGCTAAGTTGCTGTGCAGTTCTGTTTTTTTTTTGTGTTATTTAGGCTATTTTAAAGGGGTCAAAGGTCAAAAGGGTCAAGGCTTTGGTCAAGGTTGGTCACACAACTTAAAACTAGTCAAAATGGCTTACTTTTGTGCATTTTTAAGCTAAATAACTATCACCAAAATTAATTCTAGCTAGTAACAATTAAAATATAAAATTTTAGTCATCTAAATACTAATTTCACTATTTACTGAGGACTGGAAACCGCTTCCTAGCTAACGCTCTCGATATGCAATGCACGTTGCGACAATAAAAGAATAACAATTATTTCTCAAAGAATCTAAGAAATATATCATTTTTGGAAAGCATCAGAGTTTAAAATTTACTCCGGCTCGGAGTTACTTTTCTCATTTATTGAAAACCGAGTGATTTTAACACAAAACAACCAAAACCGATTATTAAAATAATCAAAACAATCAAGGTAATCAATATTCATTTACAATAATTAATTTAACTATTTCTAGAACATTTAAAAGAATTATCAAGCTAACACTAAACTACAAATAAAGGTTAATATAAACAAATAATCAAACACAATTAAAACCTAACATTAAAAATAAAACTTAATTAATCACAAGACAATAAATTCAATTACTATAATTAATAGAAGTAGATAACAACCTTTCAATTATTCAATATATATTTACTAAATACTTCCAAGAGAAATATGAAAATAGTGCAAATTGGTTGATTTAACTAATTAAACAATTAATCAAATGCAGTCAAGTGCTATTAAAAGCATGCCGGGTTCGGGTTATCACATTGACTCTCTGGCAAGTTAAACATCGTGCCACAAATACCGCGATCTCCCTCTTCATGTTATTCCACCAATAGTGTTGCTTTAAATCCCGGTACATCTTTGTTCCACCGGGGTAAATAGTATATCTTGAGTTATGGGCTTCTTCAATAATCTTCTTTTTCAACTCTGGATTATTAGGAACACAAATTTGATTCTTGAACCTCCAAATACCATCATCATGAAACTTGAAATATGTGTTGCTTTTTTTAATCTTCTGAAACTGTTGGTCCTTCTGTTGAGCCTCTCGTAATTTAGACAATAAGGTCGATTGAACTTGTGTAGTGGCAAATAATAACCCTTTTTGAGTCAATTGTGGATTCCACGTAAATGCTTCCTCTAACAACTCCTGTACCTTAACTTCTAGTTTTGCCATGCTCGCTTTCTGACTTAAGGCATCTGCAACTACATTTGCCTTACCAGGCACATAATTGATTGTGCAGTTATAATCATCCAAAAGTTCCATCCACCGTCTTTGCCTCATGTTCAACTCTTTTTGTGAGAACAAGTACTTTAAGCTCTTGTGATCAATAAACACCTCGAACTTGTTACCCCACAGATAGTGCCTCCATTTCTTGAGTGCAAACACAATAGCCGCTAACTCCAAATCATGCGTCGGGTAGTTCAATTCATACGGTTTCGGTTTCCTAGAGGCATACGCAATCACTCTACTATTCTGCATCAACACACAACCCAGTCCTTCATTCGAAGCATCGCTATAGATTACAAAACCTTGACTCCCTTCAAGCAATGCAAGAATATGTGTGGTAGTCAATCTTTTCTTCAATTCTTGAAAGTTGTTCTCACACTTGTCATCCCACACGAACTTTGTTTTCTTTTGAGTGAGCTGTGTAAGCGGTCCTGCAATCTTTGAGAAATCCTTTACGAACCTCTGATAATAGCCAGCTAAACTGAGAAAACTCTGAACTTCCGTAACATTTTCTGGCTTCTTCCAAGACATCACTGCTTCAATTTTTGCTGGGTCCACTGCTATTCCCTCTTGGGATATGATGTGTCCCAAGAATGCAATCTGCTGCAACCAAAATTCGCATTTGCTAAACTTCGCGTACAATTGATGCTCTCAAAGTTTCTGCAATACCAATCGCAGATGTTATTCATGCTCAGCCTCGGATTTCGAGTATACCAAAATATCATCGATAAAGATCACCACAAATTGGTCCAAGTAGGGTTGAAACACCTTGTGCATCAAGTCCATAAAAGATGCAGGGGCATTAGTTAGTCCAAATGGCATCACCACAAATTCATAATGCCCATATCTCGTCCTGAAAGCCGTTTTAGGCACGTCCTGCTTTTTGATCCGCAACTGGTAGTACCCTTGCCTCTAGTCGAGCTTCGAATACACTTTAGCTCTTTGAAGTTGATCAAACAACTCGTCGATCAATGGAAGTGGGTATTTATTCTTGACGGTCACTTGGTTCAATCCTCGATAATCGATGCATAGCCTCAACGTTTCGTCTTTCTTCTTTACAAATAGGATTGGCGCACCCCACGGAGAAAAACTTGGTTGAACAAACCCCTTCTTCAACAATCCTTGCAATTGGTCCTTCAATTATTGTAGCTCGGCTGGTGCCATACGATATGGAGCTTTAGATATCGGTTGGGTGCCAGGAAGTAATTCTATTATGAATTCGATCTCTCGATCCGGGGGTAAACCGGGCAATTCTTCTGGAAACACGTCAACGTAATCTTTAATCACTGGCATCTCCTCCAACTTAGCTTTTTCCGATGGCTTGTTGATGATATAAGCTAAGTATCCACTACACCCTTTTCTCAAGGACTTCACTGCTTTCGTAGAGGAAATGATGGAACTCCCGGTGAAGTCTTTTCGACCCATTACCTCCAATATTGGTTGACCAGGTATCTGGAATATTACAATCTTCGTTCGGCAATCTAGTTGGGCATGATGCTTTGCCAACCAGTCCATCCTTAAGATGACTTCAATGTCTCGAAAGGGTAACACTTTAAGATTGGCTTAGAATTCGCTATCCTTAATTTGGATTTTACATGCTTTACAAGCTAAGCGACTAACAAGTTTAGAACCCATCGGAGTACCAACTTCTACATCGTAAGGCAAACATACCACTCGTAGTTTCACACGTTGCACACATAAGGGAATAATAAATGAATGAGTAGCACCTGGATTAATTAGCACCCTAACAGGTTGATTCAGTATCAAGAATGTACCTTCAACAACAGCAGTCTCCTCAGGAAGCTCCTCGCACTCAATGGCGTAAGCTCGGGCCTGAACTCTAGGAACTGGAGTCTTGCCTCTACCAGCTGGTTTAATCTGATTTTGTCCCCCTTGCCATTTAGGACAATCCTTAACCTGGTGTTGATCGCTGTCACACCTTACACATTGTCCCGATTTATTCCAACATTGGGCCTCGGTGTGACCCTTCTGGTTACAGTAAGAACAGGTGACAGTCTGAGAAGTAGGTGAACTACTTGTGGATCCGCGGGTGGAAGAGGCTGATGGTGCTTTAGTCAAGCCACGGTTATTGACTGGTCTGTTCTGGCTCTGGCCTTGACTGCGACTCTAAGTCTTGAATTTCCTCTGTTGACCTGGAGGTTGATATGGTTTCTTGTTTGGCTGGCTTGAACCGGCTCTATCAAGTTTCCTCTTCTCAACTCGGGAGGCGGCCGCAAGGAGAGCAGAATAGGTAGTAAAGTCATGCGAAGCCAACTGGTCCTGAATTTCTGGCCTCAACCCATTCGTAAATTTCCATATCTTCGCCTCAGGGGTACTGACCATGTATTGAGCATAACGGGACAGTCGATCAAAACGAGCCTCATACTGGGCCACCGTCATATTACCCTAGTTCAAGTGCATGAATTATTCAATTCGCCTCTGCCTGGAAACTGCAGGTATGTATTTTTCCTTGAATGCCTTAACGAAATTACCCCACAAGCGAGGTGTATGATTAGTTTCCCAAAGTGCCTCCACAGTGTGCCACCAATGCTTAGCATCCCCGTGCAACAGAAATACAGCGAACTTGACCTTTTCTTCATCAGTATAGTCAAGTGGCCTGAAAATCCTTTCAATCTCGGACAGCCAAGCCTCGGCCTTTTCATCATCAGCTTCCCCGTAGAATTTGGACGGGTGAAAATCAAGGAATTCCCGCATTCTGTTATTTCTCCCATTGTTACCATCATTCCTGTTATTGTTGTTGTTGTTTGCTTCATGTGCATCTTGACGTTCCATTACTCGCGACACGTGATCCATAGCATTCGCCATCATGTTAAACATGGCCATGCCGAGATTAGTTTGATGAGCATCTCCGGCTCCTTGAGGCTCATCGCTTCAATTGGTATTGCGGGTACTAGGGCCAGCCATCTTAGGCACAGATTACGATGCACAATTTATTGGAATACGACAAAACAAGAATTTAGTATAAGGTATGCAACATACAATTTTACATAGACAAACAATTCTCGAAACAGTTAAGACATGTTAATCACATAAGCACATAGAAACAGAGAAGGCACAACTAATATTGTCACACAATAACACACATAAACAAGTCATCCCAATAACCTTAGGGCTTTTACCCATGGTCCGAGAGTTAAACCCGGCTTAAGCAATCTAAGTTCTGATACCATTTCTATAAGGTGTCACGCCCCAATCCGACCTATAGAGGTTAGACTAAGATGTGATCTAAACATTCATATCATTCCACGTACTTAATCGTTCATTAAGGTTTAACACTTAAAGTTAGCCTAGAACTTCAAAAATTCTCCGGAAAACCGGCAGCATAACGGCTGTAATTGGCTCCTTAGTTTGACCTAATTTCCTAAACGCCTTAAAAATTTCAATCTCAAATTCGATTCCAACTAACATTACTATTTATCACCAATTAAAATGCCTACTAGTTATTTCGAAGTCTCGTTTGATTAACAACCTCGCATGATAACTATGTCTCATTTTTTTGTCAATCCCTATTACAAAAGTACTTGTTGATCTTAGCTTACTAATGAGTACCTGCTTAAGATTGGATAGATTTACTTACCCTTTACCTAATACCTCATAAGCCTGTGATAGATACTAAACAAAGTAGCGATAGCAAAACAACCAGAAGAGTATCTATCAAGTTATGATCAGTACAAACCAAAATTTGACCCCAAATTACAACGGTGGTCATTTACAATAGCAATGACAACAACAAAAGAGATGATCTTCAAACAACATATCGTTAACAAAATAGCCACACCCACGTAAGGCACATAGGACATGCAATCACTCCAAGGAGTCATCAATAGGCACGTTATCCTTGGGTACCTGTTCCTAGTCTTCTTCACCTGAGATGATAAAGAGGGTGAGTCCTTATGAACTCAACGAGGGGGAATGAGAAATACGTTTTGAAACTCTTTTTTCGGTTAAACTTATGAAAAAACCCTTTTGAAAAAATGTCACGTATTACAAGTAATAAGGTACGCAAAGTATAAGAATCAAATTGAGCAACAGATACAATTACCAATCATTTCAAGGATACGGTGAGCATTTGATCTCAATATCGATTCCGATACGATTTGTTGCGGCCGACTTCAATAATCCACTTATCTCTCCCATTTGGGTGTACTCCGGATGTACCCCGAAAACCTATGACCCAACTCTCCGAGGGTGGAATGCCAAGCGAGAGAGGAAATGGGACCATGGTAGTCACGGTAGCACCGGCAAGCCCGATGCCGCCCGGTGTGCGTGAAACGCTACCATGCCACAATGAAAGGTTGCAACCTTGTATGCAATGCACATTTATTACATTTATCATATCACATTAGGAGGACAACAAAGTAGGTTGCCTCCGTGCAGTTATAAGATCGCACGTTGACAAGTAACACACAAGGCATACTATGACAGGTAATTTCACTTGTAAGGCACATGGAGTGATATGAATATTAAGCAGACAGCCATGTAACACATGTGAATCAAGCCATATAACTCATTTCGGGGTTCACGCAATCAAGTAATAAATTTATACAAGCATGCAACGACGTCCACATGAGACCGGGTGCAAGAAAAATCTACTTAATATTTCTTAGGCAGCCCATTAACCACACAATTAGACACATTAATCATATGATCATCACTTAGCGAGATTTCATGGTTGATAGGGTTTCGTTTCATGCTTACACGTGCAATTAAGCCACAAGTTGACAAGTAATTTAACCCAAGCCATGAATTGATCAATTAAAACATCCTCAAACATCCAAAACAGTCCACACAACATCTAAGTGCCACAATCCCAAGCATTCACTACCACAAGTGAAGTTACAACATTTTTCAAGGCATATCACTAAACCAAATCTCATTGCAATGGTCTGTTTTCCCACAATCATTTGGACAAGCAAAAAATCTCCAATTCCAGTGAGAAAAATGTCAAATGAAAGCTTAAGGAGTGATTTAAATCCAGAAACAAACCTCACCTCATTTGGAGTTCAGACCTAGGAGTTATGGAAAAACCGTGAGACTACGCAAAACTGTCCAGTTTTAGACACATTACGATGTTTTCTAATTTTGAGGGTCTTAGGATCAGAATTAGCTTTAGTCTATTTCTGACAAAAATGTCCAGACCTGAAAAATCTAGCATCCTACAAATTTGATGCATTTTTAGATATCATTTGCTAAGTCAAAACTGGTTTGTTTTACAGGGACAGTGAACTGCCAAAAACCTGCTTCATTTTCCAGATTTCCCAGATTTTCCATATTTAGACACCCTTCGATATCTTCCCATTTTGGAGACCTTAGATTCAAAATTGGCATTGGCCTATTTCTATGAAAAATTCTTAGAACTGGAAAAACTAGCCACCTACCAATTTTCATGCATTTTCAACATCGTTTACCCAGCCAAACATACTTTGTCCTAACAAGTCAGAAATCTGCCATTTTCGCGATTTTATCTATCTTCAAGTTCTAGCTAAATATCTTGGCATGCATGGTTACTAAAGCTCATGTAGACACATATACCACAAGTACAGAGGTAAAAATAGACATATGAAGGTATGCATGTGGATTTTGAATGCTTTTAAAAAATATTAACCCTCACTTTAGCCTATTGCCAACAAATGATGCTCAAAACTCTTGAAGATGCACAAATGGTCTTCTCTCCTTTTTTGGCCGAGAGATGTTGCTTGATTTCTTTACTTCCTAGCTGAGTTACCATGTCCTTAGTATGTGCATGTGGTTAGAACAAAAGAGAGATGGAAGAAAAGCTATCAAACATACCTAGGGCCGAATGAGTGTTCTATGAGCTTGCATGCATCTTTTCTTGCTTCTAGCTTGCTTGGTCGAGCTTCCTAGGGCCTGGAGTGTCGTGGTGATCTTTAGGAGATGAGCTTAAGCTATGGAACTTGAGAGTGCAGCTTTGGCCGAGAGAGAGAGAGGAATTGAGAGCTTGAGAGAAGGTTTAAAAGCACAAAATGAAGTTGAAGATGCTTTGAAGATGTTTGAATGCATGTGTCGGATTTTGTGTCTTCAAAAGCATGTTTTGAATTGTTTTTTGGGCATGGCATTACAAGGGCCGAGAATGGTGGCTTTGGTTAGGATATTTAGGAACTTTTTGTTTTTTGCATGGTGTCTTGAGCTTGTCATAACTTGTCTAAGGTGATTTTAAATTGCAAAGCATGCACAAAGTTCTTCACATGGTCGGCCAAGGTTGTGCAATTTCTGAATTTGGTTATGTTCTAAGCATTATTTTATTGTATGTTTGGAATATGCAAAAGAATAAAGAATAAAGAATAAGAATGTTTAGCTTTCGGTGAAATTTCGTCTTCTAGTGAGTTGAATTAGCATTTTAATATTAGTTAGTGGAGTTTGTAGGATTAATTAATAATCTAGTGCTTTGTGTAAGATTCTTTCTTGATTAGCGTGCGGGCACGCTTACCTAGGTCTAGGGCACGCACTACGAGGTAGGTCACAAACTACGAGACAAATGCATGTTTCCCAAGCAAATGCATGTAACTCTAAATGAACACACGTAATTCAATGCAAGGCACATAAAATGAGACACGACTCTTAAACCTAGGTCAAGGCACGCAATTCTATGTTAGGGCACACGAAATGAGGTATCACACGCAAATCGAGGTCGGACCTCACATCAAAGCATGCCTTGTGTGTTTACTTGTTAATGTACAATCTTATAACTGCTCGGAGGCAACCTACTTCGTTGTCCTCCTAATGTGATATATTAAATGTTATAAATGTGCATTGCGTACAAGGTTGCAACCTTTCATTCTGGCATGGTAGCGTTTCATGCACACCGGGCGGCATCGGGCTTGCCGGTGCAACTGTGACCACCATTGTCCAATTCTCTCTCTCGCTTGGGGGCTAGACTTCCTCGGAGAGTTGGGTCGTAAGATTTCGGGGTACATCCGGAGTACACCCATTTGGCGTGATAAGTGGAAGATTTGAAGTCGGCCGCAACAACTGTTATTGGAAATGAATTGAGAGCAAAAGCTCACCGTATCCTTTTCACTATATGTATAAGTACTCTCGCTTGGTTCCTAGAGGACCTCGGGGAGGAAAGATGGGTAATTGTGTTCTTTTACTTTTATATTACATTATGAACTTACTTGTGTTATATGTCATGCTTTCAAAAAGGGTTTTTCATAAGTTGAACCGGAAAAAGAGTTTCAAAACGTATTTCTCATTCCCCATCGCTGAGTTCATAAGGACTCACCCTCTTTTATCATCTCAGGTGAGGAAGATCAGGAACAGGTACCTGAGGACAACGTGCCTAATGATGACTCTTTGGAGTGATTGCATGCCCTACGTGCCTTACGTGAATGTGGCTGTTTTGTGAACGATATGTTGTTTCGAATACTATTTCTTATATTGCTTGTTGTTGTTATTGTAAAAGACCCCCGTTGTAATTTGTGGTCTAATTTTGATTTGTACCAATATTAAATAGACAGACACCCTATTTGCTCGTTTTGCTACTTTGATTAGTAACTACTACAGGCTTGTGAAGTGTTAGGCAAAGGGCTAAGTAAAATGAATCTATCCAATCTTAAGTAGGTACTCATGTGTAAGCTAAGACAAACAAGTACTTGTGTAACAGGAATTGACTTATAAACGAGACATAGTTGCTATGCTAGGTGCTAATCAAACGAGACTTGAGATAAATAGTAGACATTTCAATTGGTGATAAATAATAATCTTAGTTGGAATCAAATTTGAGATTGAAAGTTTTGAGGCGTTTAGGAAATTAGGTCAAACTAAAGAACCAATTACAGCCGTTATGCTGCCAGTTTTTCAGAGAATTTTAGAGTTCTAGGCTAACATTAAGCGTTAAACCTTAATGAACGATTAAGTACGTGAAATGATATGAATGTTTACATCACACCCTAGTCTAACCTCTATAGGTCGAGTTGGGGCGTAACACCTTATAGAATGGTATCAGAGCTTAGATTGCTTAAGCCAAGTTTAACTCTCGGACCATGGGTAGAAGAAAGAAGCGCTAAGGTTATTGGGATGACTTGTTTATGTGTGTTAATGTGTGACAATATCAGTTGTGCCTTCTCTGTTTCTATGTGCTTATGTGATTAATATGTCTTAATTGTTTCGAAAATTGTATGTCTATGTAAAATTATACGTTGCATACCTTATACATTAAATTATTGTCTTGTCATATTCCAATAAATTGTGCATCGTAATCTGTGCTTATAGATGGCTGGCCCTAGTACCCACAATACTAATAGGAGCGATGAGCCTCAAGGAGCCGGAGATGCTCATCAAACTAATCCCAACATGGCCATGTTTAACATGATGGCGAATGCTATGGATCGCATGTCGTGAGTAATGGAATGTCAAGATGCATGTGAAGCAAACAACAACAACAACAGGAATGACAGTAACAATAGGAGAAATAGCAGAATACGGGAGTTCCTTGACTTTCGCCCGTCCAAATTCTACGGGGAAGCTAATGATGAAAAGGCAGAGGCTTGGCTGTCTGAGATTGAAAGGATTTTCAGGCCACTTGACTATACTGATGAAGAAAAGGTTGAGTTCGCTGTGTTTCTGTTGCACGGGGATGCTGAGCATTGGTGGCACACTGTGGAGGCACTTTGGGAAACTGATCATACACCTCGCTTGTGGGTTAATTTCGTTAAGGCATTCAAGGAGAAATACGTGCCTGCAGCTTCCAGGGAGAGGCGAATTGAAGAATTCATGCACTTGAACTAGGGTAACATGACGGTGGCTCAGTATGAGGCTCGCTTTGACAGACTGTCCCGTTATTCTCAATACATGGTTAGTACCCTTGATGCGAAAATGTGGAAATTTACGAATGGGTTGAGGCCAGAGATTCAGGATCAGTTGGCTTCGCATGACTTTACTACCTATTCTGCTCTCCTTGCTGCTGCCTCCCGAGTTGAGAAGAGGAAACCTGATAGTGCCGGTTCAAGCCAGCCGAACAAGAAACCATATCCAGACTCAGAGTCGCAGTCAGGGCCAGAGCCAGAATAGACCAGTCAATAACCGTGGCCCGACTAAAGCACCATCAGCCTCTTCCACTTGTGGATCCACAGGTAGTTCACCTGCTACTCAGTCTACCAACTGTTCTTACTGTGACAAGAAGGGTCATACTGAGGCCTAGTACTGGAAGAAGTCAGGACGATGCGTGCGGTGTGGTAGTGATCAGCATCAGATCAAGGATTGCCCTAAATGACAAGGGGGACAAAATCAGATTAAACCAGCTGGTAGAGGCAAGACTCTAGTTCCTAGAGTTCAGGCCCGAGCTTATGCTATTGAGTGCGAGGAGCTTCCTGAGGAGACTGCTGTCGTTGAAGGTACATTCTTGATACTGAATCCACCTGTTAGGGTGCTAATTGATCTAGGTGCTACTCATTCGTTTATTACTCCCTTATGTCTGCAACGTGTGAAATTACGAGTTGTATGTTTGCCTTACGAAGTAGAAGTTAGTACTCCGATGGGTTCTAAACTTGTTACTAGCTCAACTTGTAAAGCATGTAAAATCCAAATTAGGGATAGGGAATTCTCAGCCAATCTTATAGTGTTACCCTTTCGAGACTATGAAGTCATCTTAGGGATGGACTGGTTGGCAAAGCATCATGCCCAACTAGATTTCCGGACGAAGATTGTAACATTCCAGATACCTGATCAACCAATATTGGAGGTAATGGGTCAAAGAGACTTCACCGGGAGTTCCATCATTTCAGCTACGAAAGCAGTGAAGTCCTTGAGAAAAGGATGTAGTGGATACTTAGCTTACCTCATCAATAAGCCAGCGGACAAAGCTAAGTTGGAGGAGATGCTAGTGATTAAATATTATGCTAACGTGTTTCCAAAAGAATTGACCGGTTTACCCCCAGATCGGGAAATCGAGTTTGTAATAGAAGTACTGCCTGGCACCCAGCCGATATCTAAAGCTCCCTATCGTATGACACCAGCCAAGCTACAAGAATTGAAGGACCAATTGCAAGGATTGTTGAAGAAGGGGTTCGTTCAACCAAGTTCTTCTCCGTGGGGTGCGCCAGTCCTATTTGTAAAGAAGAAAGACGGAATGTTGAGGCTATGCATCGATTACCGAGGATTGAACCAAATGACCGTCAAGAATAAATACCTACTTCCACTGATCGACGAGTTGTTTGATCAACTTCAAGGAGCCAAAGTGTATTCGAACCTCGACTTGAGGCAAGGGTACTATAAGTTGCGGATAAAAAAGAAGGACGTGCCTAAAATGGCTTTCAGGACGAGATATGGGCATTATGAATTTGTGGTGATACCATTTGGGCTAACTAATGCCCCTGCATCTTTTATGGACTTGATGCATAGGGTGTTTCAACCCTACTTGGATCAATTTGTGGTGATCTTTATTGATGATATTTTGGTATACTCGAAATCCGAGGCTGAGCATGAACAACATATGCGATTGGTATTGTAGAAACTTCAGGAGCATCAATTGTATGCAAAGTTTAGCAAATGCAAATTTTGGTTGCGGCAGATTGCATTCTTGGGGCACATCAATAGAAAACAAAGTTCGTGTGGGATGACAAGTGTGAAGTTTTCTCTGTTTAGCTGGCTATTATCGGAGGTTCGTGAAGGATTTCTCAAAGATTGCAGGACCGCTTACAAAGCTCACTCAAAAGAAAAAAAAGTTCGTGTGGGATGACAAGTGTGAGAAGTAATAAATTTATACAAGAATGCAACGACGTCCACATGAGACCGGGTGCAAGAAAAGTATACTTATCAACATATAATCATTGGAATCACATTTCAAGCATACTTAACATTTCTTAGGCAGCCCACTAATCACACAATTAAACACATTAATCATTTGATCATCACTTAGCGAGATTTCATAGTTAATAGGGTTTCAATTTGTCACGTAATTAAACCCAAGCCATGCATCGATTAATTAAAACATCCTCAATCATCCAAAATAGTCCACACAACATCCAAGTGCCACAATCCCAAGCATTCAACACCACAAGAGAAGTTACAATAATTTTCAAAGCATATCACTAGATAAAAACCTCACTGCAATAGTCTGATTTCTCACAATCATTTGGTCAAGCAAAAAATCTTCAATTCCAATGATCAAAATGTCAAATTAAAGCTTAAAGAGTGCTTTAAATCCAGAAACAAACCTCACCTTATTTGGAGTTCAGATTCAAGAGTTATAGCTAAACCGTGAGACTATGCAAAACTGTCCAGATTCATACATATTTCAATACTTGCCATTTTTTAGGATCTTAGGGTCAGAATTAGCTTTAGTCTATTTCTGACAAAAATGTCCCGAACTGAAAAATATAGCAGCCTAACAAATTTCATGCATTTTCAACATCATTGGCCTGGTCCTATTTCTACAAAAAATTCTCAGAATTGGGAAAACTAGTCACCTACCATTTTTCATGCATTTTCAACATCATCTACCGGTCCAAATTCACTTTTCTCTAACAAGTCAGAAATCTGCGATTTTCGCGATTTCACCTATCTTCAAGTTCTAGCTAAATATCTTGCCATGCATGGTTACAAAAGCTCATGTACACACATATACCACAAGTACAGAGGTAAAAATAGACATATGAAGGCATGCATGTGGATGTTGAAAGCTTTTAAAAGAGTTTTAGCCCTCACCTTAGCAAGACAATGAATGAAGATGCACAAAGCTCTTGAAGATGCACAAAATCGTCTTTTCTCCTTGCTTGGCCGAGAGATAACTTGATATTCTCTAATTCCTTGCCTAGTTACCATGTTCTTAGTATGTGCATCTGGCTAGAACAAAAGGAAATGAAATAGAAGCTATCAACATACCTAGGGCCAAAATGAGAGTTCTATGAGCTTGCATGCAAATTTCTTGCTTCTAGCTTGCTTGGTCGAGCTTCCTAGGGACCTTGAGTGTCTTGGTGAGCTTTAGGAGAGGAGCTTAATCTATTGAACTTGCGGGTGCAGCTTTGGCCGAGAGAGAGAGAGAGAGAGAGAAATGAGAGAATGAGAGTAGAGAGAAAGAAAAATGAAAAGCTTTGAAGAGTTTTGATGCTTTTTGTGAGCATATGTTGGCCTTAGCTCTACAATTTCTGATTTGTGTCATTTTTTTGATTCATTTTGAATTGTTTTAGAATGGGCAATTGAGTGGGTCGAGAATGTGGAGCATGGTGGTGGATAAAATAATGCTTGGTTTTCATTTTTTTGCATTGTGTGAAGTGATTTTGTCATAGGCTTGTCTAGGAAAGTTTTTAAATTATGCAAGCTTGTTGAAATGCAAGAAGTAGTCGGCCAAAGCATGCTCAAATCTGAATTTTTTGTTATTTCTTGAGCATTATTTAATTGTATGCTTGGGATATGCAAAAGAATAAAGAATAAAGAATAAAAAATAAGAATGTTTAGCTTTTGGTGAAATTGTCTTCTAGTGCATTGACTTAGCATTGTAATATTAGTTAGTGGAATTTGTAGGATTAATTAATAATCTAGTTCTTTGTGTAAGATGCTTTCTTGATTAACGTGCGGGCACGTTTTCCTAGATTTAGGGCACGTACTACGAGGTAAGGCACGAGCTTCGAGATAAATGCACGTTTTCCAAATAAATGCACGCAACCCTAAATGAATGCACGTAATTCAATGCAAGGCACATAAAACGAGACACAACTCTTAAACCTAAGTCAAGGCAGCAAATCTAGGTTAGGGCACACGAAACGAGGTATCACATGCAAATCGAGGTCGAGCCTCACATCCTTCCCTCCTTAAAAGAATTTCGTCCTGAAATTCGATATTACCTTTGAAATAATGTCGGATACTGTTGCTCCATCTGGTCTCGTCTTTCCCATGTTGCTTCTTCAACTCCATGGTGATCCCACAACACTTTCACCATCAGTATCGACTTGTTGCGTAGTTCCCGATCTTGCTCGTCCAGGATCCGAATAGGCTTTTCTTCATAAGACAAGTTCTCCCGAAGCTGCAACGGCTCTGGCTCCAAGATATGCAATGGATCGGGGTGATACTTCCGTAGCATTGAAACATGAAAGACATCATGAATATTGTAGAGGTTTTGGGGAAGTTCCAGGTGATACGCCAATTTGCCAACCTTCTCAATTATCCCAAATGGTCCTACAAACCTCGGGCTCAACTTTCCACCCTTGTCGTGTTTAATTAGTCCTCTCCGCGGTGATAACTTCAAGAACACCTTGTCGCCGACCTCAAACTCTAGACTCCGTCTCCGTTGGTCTGCATAACTTTTCTGCCTGCTTTGGGCGGTGAGCATCCGTTTCTGGATGAGGTGGACATTATCAACAGTCTTCATAAGTTCAGGTAGAAGGGTTGGGTCAAAAGTCTTCGTCTCACCTACTTCATCCCAGTATATTGCGGATCGACACTTACGTCCATATAATGCCTCAAATGGGGCCATCCCGATAGTGGCCTGATAGCTGTTATTATAAGCGAACTCTGCTAGGGATAGACATTTCTCCCAACTTTTTTCGAAGTCTAAAACACACGCCCTCAGCATATCTTCCAGAATCTGAATAGTTCTCTCGGATTGTCCATCAGTCTGAGGGTGATAAGCGGTACTAAAACTCAATTTCGTTCCCAAAGCTTCTTGCAATCTCTTCCGAAATCGGGAAGTAAAACGAGGATCCCTATCCGACACAATACTTACAGGCATCCCATGCAACCTTACAATATCCGCCACATACATATATCTCAGTTTCTCAAGGCTATCCTCCTTGTTCATCGGTAAGAAGTGCGCTGACTTAGTCAATCTATCCACTATGACCCAAACGGCGTCGTGACCCTTTTGTGATCTGGGCAGGTCCATGACAAAGTCCATAGTTATATGTTCCCATTTCCATTGGGGAATTTCCAACGGTTGAAGCAAACCTGCCGGTCGTTGATGTTCTGCTTTGATTCTCTGGCAAGTCAAACATCGAGCCACAAACTCCGCGATCTCCCTTTTCATGTTATTCCACCAATAGTGTTGTTTCAAATCCCGATACATCTTTGTTATGCCGGGGTGAATAGTATATCTCGAATTATGGGCTTCTTCAAGAATCTTCTTTTTCAACTCTGGGTTATTAGGAACACCAATTCGACTCCTGAATCTCCAAATACCGTCATCATGAAACTTGAAATCTGTGTTGTTTTCTTTAATCTTCTGAAACTGTTGGTCCTTCTGTTGAGCCTCTCGTAATTCAGACAACTAGGTCGGTTGAACTTGTGTAGTGGCAAAAAGTAACCCTTTTTGAGTCAATTGTGGATTCCACAAAAATGCTTCCTCTAACAACTCCTGCACCTTGACTTCCAGTTTTGCCATGCTCACTTTCCGACTTAAGGCATCTGCAACTACATTCGCTTTACCGGGCACATAATTGATTGTGCAGTTATAATCATCCAAAAGCTCCATCCACCGTCTTTGCCTCATATTCAATTCTTTTTTGTGAGAACAAGTACTTCAAGCTCTTATGATCAGTAAACACCTCAAACTTGTTACCCCACAGATAGTGCCTCCATTTCTTGAGTGCAAACACAATAGCTGCTAACTCCAAATCATGCGCCGGAGAGGAGCTTAAGCTATGGAACTTGAGGGTGCAGCTTTGGCCAAGAGAGAGAGAGAGAGGGAAATGAGAGAATGAGAGTTGAGAGAAAGAAAAATGAAATGCTTTAAAGAGTTTTGATGCTTTTTGTGAGCATATGTCGGCCTTAGCTCTACAATTTCTAATTTGTGTCATTTTTTTTATGCATGTTGAATTGTTTTAGAATGGGCAATTGAGTGGGTCGAGAATGTGGAGCATGGTGGTGGATAAAATAATGCTTGGTTTTCATTTTTTTGCATTGTGTGAAGGGGTTTTGTCATAGGCTTGTCTAGGAAAGTTTTTAAATTATGCAAGCTTGTTGAAATGCAAGAAGTGGTCGGCCATAGCATGCTCAAATCTGAATTTTTTGTTATGTCTTGAGCATTATTTAATTGTATGCTTGGGATATGCAAAAGAATAAAGAATAAAGAATAAGAATGTTTAGCTTTTGGTAAAATTTTGTCTTCTAGTGCATTGACTTAGCATTTTAATATTAGTTAGTGGAATTTGTAGGATTAATTAATAATCTACTACTTCGTATAAGATGCTTTCTTGATTAGCGTGCGGGCACACTTTCTTAGGTTTAGGGCACGCACTACAAGGTAAAGCACGAACTACGAGACAAATGCACGTTTCCCAAGTAAATGCACTTAACTCTAAATGAACACACGTAATTCCATGCAAGGAACATAAAACGAGACACGACTCTTAAACCTAGGTCAAGGCACGAAATTCGAGGTTAGGGCACACGAAACAAGGTATCGCTTGCAAATCGAGTCGGGCCTTACATGTGGTATATGTGTGTACATGAGCTTTTGTAACCATGCATGGCAAGATATTTAGCTAGAACTTGGAGATAGGTAAAATCGCGAAAATGGTAGATTTCTGACTTGTTAGAGCGAAGTGAATTTAGCCTGGTAAATGATGTTGAAAATGCATGAAAATTGGTAGAAGACTAGTTTTGCCAGTTCTGAGCATTTTTTGTAGAAATAGTCCAAGGCCAATTTTGACTCTAAGGTCTCCAAAATGGCAAAATATCGAAAGGTATCTAAATCTGGAAAATCTGGGAAAATGGAGAAGGTTTTTGGCAGTTCACTGTCCTTGTAGAACGAAACAATTTTTACCTAGTAAACGGTATCTAAAATGTATGAAATTTGGTAAGTTTCTATATTTTTCCGTTCTGGACATTTTTTTCAGAAATAGACTAAAGCGAAATCTGACCCTAATACCCTAAAAAATGGCAAGTATTGAAATATGTACGAATCTGGACAGTTTTGCGTAGTCTCACGGTTTTAGCTATAACTCTTGAATCCGAACTCCAAATGATGCGAGGTTTGTTTCTGGATTTAGATCACTCATTAAGCTTTAATTTGACATTTTGTTCACTAGAATTGGAGATTTTTTGCTTGTCTAAATGATTGTGGGAAAACAGACCATTACAGTGAGGTTTTTATCTAGTGGTATGCTTTGAAAATTATTGTAACTTCTCTTGTGGTATTGAATGCTTGGGATTGTGGCACTTGGATGTTGTGTGGACTGTTTTGGATGATTGAGGATGTTTTAATTAATCGATACATGGCTTGGGTTTAATTACGTGATAACTTGTGGCTTAATCGCACGTGTAAGCATGAATTGAAACCCTATTGACTATGAAAACTCGCTAAGTGTTGATCCTATGGTTATTGTGTCTAATTGTGTGATTAGTGGGCTGCCTAATAAATGTTAAGTATGCTTGAAATGTGATTCCCAATGATTACATGTTGATAAGAAGACTTTTCTTGCACCCGGTCCTATGTAGGCGTCGTTGCATGCTTGCATAAACTTATTACTTGATTACATGAACCCCGAAATGAGTTATATACTTGATTTACACGTGTTACGTGGCTGCCCGTTTAATATTCGTATAACTCCATGTGTATTACAAGTGAAATTAAATATCAAAGCATGCCTCGTGTGTTTACTTGCCAACGTGCGATCTTATAACTGCTCGGAGGCAACCTACTTTGTTGTCCTCCTAATGTGATATATTAAATGTTATAAATGTGCATTGCATTCAAGGTTGCAACCTTTCATTCTGGCGTGGTAGCGTTTCATGCACACCGGGCGGCATCGGGCTTGCCAGTGCAACCGTGACTACCATTGTCCAATTCCCTCTCTCGCTTGGGGGCTAGACTTTCTCAGAGAGTTGGGTCGTAGTATTTTGGGGTACATCCAGAGTACACCTATTTGACGTGATAAGTGGATGATTTGAAGTCGGCCGCAACAACTGAAACTGGAAATGAATTGAGAGCAAAAGCTCACCGTATCCTTTTCACTATGTGTATAAGTACTCTCGCTTAGTTCCTAGAGGACATCGGGGAGGAAAGACGAGTAATTGTGTTCCTTTACTTTTATATTACATTATGAACTTACTTGTGTTATATGTCATGCTTTCAAAATGGGTTTTTCATAAGTTGAACCGGAAAAAGAGTTTCAAAACTTATTTCTCGTTCCCCCTCTCTAAGTTCATAAGGACTCACCCTCTTTTATCATCTCATGTGAAGAAGATTAGGAACAGGTACCTGAGGATAACGTGCCTATTGATGACTCCTTGGAGTGATTGCATGCCCTACATGCCTTACATGGTTGTGGCTGTTTTTTGAACGATATGTTGTTTGAAGATCATCTCTTTTGTTGTTTGTCATTGCTATTGTAAATGACCCCCGTTGTAATTTGGGGTCAAATTTTGGTTTGTACTGATCATAACTAGATAAACACTCTTCTAGTCGTTTTGCTATCGCTACTTTGGTTTAGTATCTATCATAGACTTATGAAGTATTAGGTAAAGAGCTAAGTAAAATGAATCTATCCAATCTTAAGCAGGTACTCATTGGTAAGCTAAGATCAACAGGTACTTTTGTAACAAGGATTGACAAACAAACAAGACATAGTTATCATGCTAAGTTGTTAATCAAATGAGACTTCGAGATAACTAGTAGGCATTTAAATTGGCGATAAATAGTAATCTTAGTTGGAATCAAATTTGAGATTGAAAGTTTTGAGGCGTTTAGAAAATTAGGTCAAACTAAAGAGCCAATTACAACCGTTATGCTGCCGATTTTCCGAAGAATTTTTGGAGTTCTAGTCTAACGGATAAGCTTATTCTTTGATAATCAGTTATAGTCATAAAAGAACGTGAATGCTTAGATCACACCCTAGTCTATCTATAGGTCTAGTTGGGGGCGTGACAGCTGGGCCTGTTTTCGGAGCCCAAAATCGAACGTTTTCATCAGTTTTAGGACACTTTACTTCTTTTGCGCTGTTTTTCCATCCCTGATCGTACGTCGTGAGCCGCGAAAAGGACGACAACCTAATCCATCACATTTCTATTACCGAATCCCATGGCACCTTGGGCAAGACAACTTCACATCACGTAGAGACTGGGCTAGCAAACCGAGGGCATGGGACTTGGGACCAGGTCTCCGTCGCTCCGGTTCCCATAACTTTTGATCCGTAAGAAGTTACGCGGCACACAGCATACCGTTGGAAAGCTCTCCGAGAGCTATACGACGTGGGTAACAAGCCTGCTCAGCCGCACTTGTTTTTGGAGCCCAAAATCAAACGTTTTGATCTATTTTGGGACACTTTTCTTCATTTACGCTTTTTTGCCGTCCCGAATCGTACGTCGTGAGCTGTGAAAAAGACGACAACCTAATCCATCAAATTTCTATTACCGAATCCCATGGCACCTTGGGCAAGAAAATTGCACTTCACGTAGAGGCTGGGCCCGCAAACTGAGGGCGTGGGGCTTGGGACCAGGTTTTCGTCGCTCCGGTGCCCATAACTTTTGATCCGTCAGGAGTTACGTGACGCATAGCATACCGTTGGAAAACTCTCTGAGAGCTCTATGATGGGAGTAGCAAGCCTGCCCTACTGCGCCTATTTTCGGAGCCCAAAATCGAAAGTTTTCATCAGTTTTGGGACACTTTTCTTCTTTTGCGCTGTTTTTTCATCCCAGATCGTACGTCGTTAGCTGCGAAAAGGACGACAACCTAATCCATCACATTTCTATTACTGAATCCCAGGCACCTTCGGCAAGACAATTTCACTTCATGTAGAGGCTGGGCCTGCAAACCAAGTGTGAGCCCTAACCCCGAATAACATGTGTTACCTCGATTTGCATGCCATAGACTGAGAATTATACGACTGACCTTGGATTATGTGCCCTGTCTTGGTTTTTGTGCATGTTTCGTCATTCGTGCCTTGACCTAGAATGGTGTGTCCTAATCCCCGACTGAAGTGCGTTACCTCATTTTGTGTGCCCTAACCTAGATTTACGTGCCTTGACCTAGGTTTAAGAGTTGTGTTTCGTTTTGTGTGCCTTGCATTGAATTACGTGCATTCATTTAGGGTTGCGTACATTTACTTGGAAAATGTGCATTCGTCTCGTAGTGCGTGCCCTACCTCGTAGTGTGTGCCCTAAACCTAGGAAAGCGTGCCCACACGCTAATCAAGAAAGTATCTTACATGAAGTACTAGATCATTAATTAATCCTACAAATTCCACTAACTATATTATATTGCTAATTCAACCCACTAGAAGACGAAATTGCACCAAAAGCTAGACATTCTTATTCTTTATTCTTTATTCTTTTGCATATTCCAAGCACTCAATTAAATATTGCTCAACCAAGAAAAAAATTCAGAATTTTGCACAAGCCTTGGCCGACCATCTCTTGCATTTTTGCATGTATTTCAATTTCAAAATCTATACCTAGACATTCTATGACATATTATGACACAAAGCAATAAAAAAATGGCTCAACAACCCTCCCCAATGCACCAAATCTCGACCCATTCCCTTGCCCATGCTAGGACCATTCAAACATGCTTCTTGAAGACATAAAATCAGATTTTACAAGGCCCTAGGCCGACATATGCATCAAACCTATCAAGCTTTTCATTTTTCTTTCTTTCCCTCATTCTTCTCTCACTCTCTCATTTCTCCTCTCTCTCTTGGCCCTAGCTGAAACTATAGACTCCATAGCTTAAGTTCTTCATCCAATGGTTCATCAAGACATGCAAGAAACTAGGAGCTCGACCAAGCAAAGCTAGGAGCAAAGAAACTCACACGCAAGCTCATAGCACTTTCATTTCGGCTTAGGTAAGTTTGTAAGCTTCCATTTCATTTTCTTTTGTTCTAGCCACTTGCACATACTAAGAACATGGTTACTAAGCTAGGAAATTAGAGAAAATCAAGTGATCTCTCGGCTAAGAAAGGAAAAAGGGTCGACATTGTGCTTCATCAAGAGTTTGTGCATCTTCTTTGTTGTCTTGTTAAGGTGAGGGCTAAAACTTCTTGAAAAGCTTTCAAAAACCACATGCATCCCTTTAAATGTCTATTTTTGCCTCTGTACTTGTGATATATGTGTGTACATGAACTTTTGTAAGCATGAATGGCAAGATATTTGGCTAGAATGTGAAGATAGGTGAAATCGCGTAGTTGACATCGTTCTGTTCTGTTGGAACGGAGTGATATTGACCAGGTAAATGATGTTGAAAATGCGTGAAAATTAGTAGGTAACTAGTTTTTCCAGTTTTGAGCTTTTTTTTTTTGTAGAAATAGGACAAAACTAATTTTGACTCTAAGGTCCCCAAAATTGCAAAATATCAAAAATGTGTCCAAATCTGGAAAATTTGAGAAAATGAAGCAGGTTTTGGCAGATTCACTGTCCTTGTAGAACGAACCAGTTTTGACTTAGTAAATGATATCAAAAATGCATGAACTTTGGTGTTCTGCTATATTTTTCAGTTTTGGACATGTTTTCCAGAAATAGACTAAGGCTAAATCTGACCCTAAGGTCCTCCAAAACGACAAGTATTGAAATGTGTGCAAATCTGGACAGTTTTGTGTAGTCTCACGGTTTTGGCTATAACTCTTGAACCCAAACTCCAAATGATGCGAGGTTTGTTTATGAATTTTTTTTTTGTTAATTATTGTTTCTGGATTTACTTAAGATGTAATTTGAAATTTTGTTCACTGGAATTGGAGATTGTTTTCTTGTCTCAATGATTGTGAGAAATCAGACCAATGCAGTGAGGTTTTCATCTAGTGATATGCTTTGAAAATTATTGTAACTTCTCTTATTGTATCAAATGCTTGGGATTGTGGCACTTGGATGTTGTGTGGACTGTTTTGAATGCTTAAGGGTATTTTAATTAATCGATGTATGGCTTGAGTTAATTACGGGACAACTTAGGGCTTAATCGCATGGGTGAGCATGAAATGAAACCCTAATGACTAGGAAAAACTCGCTAAGTGTTGCTCCTATGGATGTCGTGTTTAATTATGTAATTAGTAGGCTGCCCATAGTTGCCCTCATAGCCCTATACATGATTTTGATGATTACATGTTGACAAGTAGGCATTTCTTGCACCCGGTCCCACGTAGATGTCATTGCATGTTGTATAATCTTATTATTTGATTACGTGAACTTCGAAATGAGTTATATGACTTGATTTACATGCGTTACATGGCTGCCCATTTAATATTCATATAACTCCATGTGCTTTTCAAGTGAAATTACTTGTCATATCGTGCCTCGCGTGTTTACTTGTCAATGTATAATCTTATGACTGCTCGGAGGCAACCTACTTTATTGTCCTCCTAATGTGATATATTAAATGTCATAAATGTTCATTGCATACAAGGTTGCAACCTTTCATTCTGGTGTGGTAGCGTTCACGCACACCGGGCGGCATCGGGCTTGCCAGTGCAACCGTGACTACCATTGTCCAATTCCCTCTCTCGCTTGGGGGCTAGACTTTCTCGGAGAGTTGGGTCGTAGGATTTCGGGTTATATCCGAAGTACACCCATTTGGCGTGATAAGGGGATGATTTGAAGTCGGCCGCAACAACTGATACTGGAAATGAACTGAGAGCAAAAGCTCACCATATCCTTTTCACTATGTGTATAAGTACTCTCGCTTGGTTCCTAGAAGGCCCCGGGGAGGAAAGACGGATAATTGTGTTCTTATACTTTTATATTACATTATGAACTTACTTGTGATATATGTCATGCTTGCAAAGGGTTTTCATAATTGAACCGGAAAAAGAGTTTCAAAACTTATTTCTCGTTCCTTCTCGCTGAGTTCATAAGGACTCACCCTCTTTTATCATCTCATGTGAGGAAGACCAGGAATAGGTACCCAAGGACAACGTGCCTTTTGATGATTCCTTGGAGTGATTGCATGTCCTACGTGCCTTACTTGACTGTGGCTATTTATGAACGATGTGTTGCTTTGAAGACTATTTCTTATGTTACTTGTTGTCGTTATTGTAAATGACCCCCGTTGTAATTTGGGGTCTAATTTTGACTTGTACCGATATTAACTAGATAGATGCCCTATTTGCTCATTTTGTTACTTTGATTGGTAACTACTGCAGGCTTATGAAGTACTAGATAAGAGTTAAGTAAAATGAATCTATCTAATCTTAAGCAGGTACTCTTTGGTAAGCTAAGGTCAACAAGTACTTTTGTAACAAGGATTTACAAACAAACGAGACATAGTATCATGCTAGGTTGTTAATCAAACGAGACTTCGAGATAACTAGTAGGCGTTTTGATGAGTGATAAATAGTAACCTTAGTTGTAAATGAAATTGAGATTGGAAGCTTTGAGGCCTTTAGAAAACTAGGTCAAACTAAAGAGCCCAATTACAGCCATTATGCTACCGGTTTTCCGGAGAATTTGTGGAGTTTAGGCTAATTGTTAAGTGTTAAACCTTCTTGAACGATTAAGTACGTGAAAGGACTTGAATGTTTATATCACTCCCTAGTCTAACCTCTATAGGTCGGGTTGGGGCGTGACACCTTATCTTAATGGTATCAGAGTTTAGTGTGCTAACTAGGCATTAGTTGGGTTCAACTCTCGGACCGTAGGTAGAAGCCCTAAAGTAAATATGATGTCTTGTTTATATGTGTGCTAATGTGCTTAATTACTTTGTGCATTGAATATTATGTGCCTTTGTGGACCATATGTATTATGTGTCATGCACACCGGTACGTTAGTGCCTTCAATAATGCATGCATGCGTTTATACTCCTTTCTTTATACATTTGCATGTTATATAACCATGAATGACTGTTTATACAGATAGATAGTTAGGACTAGAACTTTCAGGGAAGTGAATTTATGCAGGAAGAACGAAAATGGCTCGGTTAGAGATTTCGCATCTTCACAGGTACTCGATGGATCATATATATTATTGGATATGCATATATATAAAATGCGAAGCACAGGTATAGTTGTTGAGGTAAAATCATCTCCTTATCTTTGGAATACATATGCCTATGATTAAGTTATCAATTTTATAGCCATAAAGTTCTTGATTCTGTTAAACCGTTCTTCTAATTGTGGTTCAAGAATACATGTTAAGGACATACAACTTTCCTTATATATAAGAATATACTATTGGACATGTGGAGTAGTATATATATGTTCATATGCTTATAATGGAAGTTTGACTTAGGAGTTGCTTTCGAATCAAATTCTTATATCTTAATATGGTATAATAGACTATTTATATGATTGAATCCTTACTTGATTGGAATCAAGCATTGTTGAACCTAATAAGGTGTATATTAGCGAGTTTCAAGTTCACTCAATGGTAATATCGTGACCTAGAAATTAAGAGATGAATTCGTGAAAATTGACGATAGGGGTTAGATTATTAAGGTATGAATAGTGTGTTTAAGTAACTTAACAATGGATAACAACAAGAAATGTAGGCAACTCTGGAGACTAAGTTTAACAAGGTTGATGAATCTTTAGTATAACAAGATATGGGGATGTTGGAATCGAGGAATTCACATAACTAGAACTTGTGTTCGAAAGACTACAGCTAAATGTTAGGTTTTAGAAGTGTAAGGTATTGAATTATGCATTAGATGCCTAACATTGCTAAGGTCCTAAGTTGGATATTGGTGATATTAAGAATCATGGTATTAAACTGTTGCCCCTCGGATTTAGTCGTGATTATGCGAAGTAAGTCATTCTATGCACTCATTGTTTGGGTACCCTAGAACAAGCTAGAAATCATATATCCCTAAGCAAGACCGATGGACCTAGTATATAAACCATGGAAATGAGATTAAAGCATCCGGTTGCAGAATGGAGTCGTTAGGATATGAATAGTAATCCTAAATAGCTAATAGTGAGTACGCATGATGATTCATGGTAAACCCTAGGACCTAAGGTCGATCAGACTTAATGCTCTTAGCTAGTTGAACATGTAAACGAATAGAGTAAGATAGAGATGAATCAGAGTTATGAGACTATTGTTAGACCACCGTATCTATGTGCACCATTTCACGTCTAGAAACTAGCGATTGGTAGACTTCGAATTGTGGTCGTCGAATAAAGAGGTCAATCTTGTAGTGATAGTTAAATGGGTGGTTGATTACTTTTGAAGTTCTATTAGGTTATGTTGAAGGATGCCTCTTGGTCATAATTCTTATATTGACACAACCTTGAAGTTATCTCGTGTAAGTATCTTATGAGCTCGATCATTTCGGTAACCATTTATAGTCCTAGGATTGTTGTTGTATGGCCGATAACCTAGTAGAGCATTGATATCACTTACATGGCGATGAACCCAGCTTAGTAACATTAATGTTGAAGATATATTGGCGGGCATTAAGTGTTCGAAGGAATGACTAGGTGGCGAAGTGAGTAGGACCATTGTCCTCTTAAGTATGATGTAACCCTGGATTGAGGTAAGTGAAATTTATTTGAGATTGAAACTATTCGCCTTAGGAGTCTTGGTTACGATCAAAAGAAATTCCAAAGCTTCGTGACTTGAAGATAGATATTTGAATAAGGAAATAAACTGTGGATTACGAGCTTGAAGGTTAACGAAGCTGGGGAAGAATGTTAATGAATAGGAGCCTGTAACCGGGAGACTAGTCATTAGAAGACTTGCTAATCTAATGTACCTACGAGATAAGGACTATGATACTATCGATAGATGACGATTTGAGATGGACTAGTTTGTTTGGTGAGCTCTTCTTGAAGATTGGGTCATATTGTGGAAATGATCCATAACTTGTTTATGTCCTACGTGTTAACAATTTTGAAGCTAGTTGGTAGGATATGTAAATCGGATATCGGCCTATCGTCTTGAAATTAGGGTATGTCACCATAGGATCATGGTATTATGGTGGTATTCCTTTTTGAGGTATGAAGGCGAATTTGATACAACATGAGTCAGGATTCTGAAGTTATAGTTATATAGTTAGAATACCGATGCAACTTTGATGACTACGTTTGAAGACTCTAACCTTAGTTAATGAACTTGATCTTAAGATCAAATGGAAGGAATAGAGTCGTTCAAAGGAAAGAACTGTAAATGTAGAGGTCACACCGAACTAGACGATTGGAGAAACATAACAAGTGAATTGGTTGTGGTAAAAGATCACCAAACACGGGACGAACCGGAGTAGTAAGAATAACAAGGTCAGAATCCGTCTAAATGACCTCAATAGGCAAGAATGAATTTCGGGACGAAATTCTTTTAAGAAGGGGAAGATGTGAGGCCCGACCCCGAATAACGTGTGTTACCTCGATTTGCATTCCATAGACCGAGAATTATACGACTGACCTTGGATTACGTGCCCTGTCTTGGTTTTCGTGCATGCTTCGTCATTCGTGCCTTGACCTAGAATGGTGTGCCCTAATCCCCGACTGACGTGCGTTACCTCGTTTCGTGTGCCCTAACCTAGATTTGCATGCCTTGACCTAGGTTTAAGAGTTGTGTTTCGTTTTGTGTGCCTTGCATTAAATTACGTGCATTCATTTAGGGTTGCATGCATTTACTTGGAAAACGTGCATTCATCTCGTAGTTCGTGCCCTACCTCGTAGTGCGTTCCCTAAACCTAAGAAAGCGTGCCCACACGTTAATCAAGAAAGCATCTTACACGAAGCACTAGATCATTAATTAATCCTACAAACTCCACTAACCAATATTAAATTGCTAATTCAACTCACTAGAAGACGAAATTGCACCAAAAGCTAAACATTCTCATTCTTTATTCCTTATTCTTTTGCATATTCCAAGCACTCAATTAAATAATGCTCAACCAAGACAAAAATTCAGAATTTTGCACAAGCCTTGGCCGACCACCTCTTGCATTTGTGCATGCATTTCAATTTCAAAATCTATACCTAGACATTCTATGACATATTATGACACAAAGCAATAAAAAAATGGCTCAAAAACCCTCCCCAATGCACCAAATCTCGACCCATTCCCTTGCCCATGCTAGGACAATTCAAACATGCTTCTTGAAGACACAAAATCAGATTTTACAAGGCCCTAGGCCGACATATGCATCAAACCTATCAAGCTTTTCATTTTTCTTTCATTCTTCTTTCTTTCCCTCATTCTTCTCTCACTCTCTCATTTCTTCTCTCTCTCTCTCTCGGCCCTAGCTGAAACTATAGACTCCATAGCTTAAGTTCTTCATCCAATGGTTCATCAAGACATGCAAGAAACTAGGAGCTCGACCAAGCAAAGCTAGGAGCAAAGAAACTCACACGCAAGCTCATAGCACTTTCATTTCGGCTTAGGTAAGTTTGTTAGCTTCCATTTCATTTTATTTTGTTCTAGCCACTTGCACATACTAAGAACATGGTTACTAAGCTAGGAAATTAGAGAAAATCAAGTGGTCTCTCGGCTAAGCAAGGAAAAAGGGTCGACATTGTGCTTCATCAAGAGTTTGTGCATCTTCTTTGTTGTCTTGCTAAGGTGAGGGCTAAAACTTCTTGAAAAGCTTTCAAAAACCACATGCATGCCTTTAAATGTCTATTTTTGCCTCTGTACTTGTGATATATGTGTGTACATGAACTTTTGTAAGCATGCATGGCAAGATATTTGGCTAGAATGTGAAGATAGGTGAAATCGCGTAGTTGACAGCTTTCTGTTCTGTTGGAACGGAGTGATTTTGACCAGGTAAATGATGTTTAAAATGCGTTCAAATTGGTAGATAACCAGTTTTGCCAGTTCTGAGAATTTTTCATAGAAATAGGCCAAAGATAATTTTGAATCTAAGGTCCTCAAAATGGAAAAATATCAAAATGTGTCAAAATCTGGAAAATCTGGGAAAATGAAGCAGGTTTTGGCAGATTCACTGTCCTTGTAGAACGAACCAGTTTTGACTAAGTACATGATATCCAAAATGCATGAAATTTGGTGTTATTCTATATTTTTCAGTTCTAGACATTTTTTCCAGAAATAGACTAAGGCTAAATCTGACCCTAAGGTCCTAAAAAACGACAAGTATTGAAATGTGTGCAAATCTGGACAGTTTTGCATAGTCTCACGGTTTTGGCTATAACTCTTGAACCCGAACTCCAAATGATGCGAGGTTTGTTTCTGGATTTAGTTTACTCCTTAAGCTTTAATTTGAAATTTTGTTAACTGGAATTGGAGATTGTTTTCTTGTCTCAATGATTGTGAGAAACCAGACCAATGCAGTGAGGTTTTCATCTAGTGATATTATTTGAAAATTATTGTAACTTCTCTTATTGTATCAAATGATTGGGATTGTGGCACTTGGATGTTGTGTGGACTGTTTTGAATGCTTGAGGGTATTTTAATTAATCGATGTATGGCTTGAGTTAATTACGGGACAACTTAGGGCTTAATCGCACAGGTGAGCATGAAATGAAACCCTAATGACTAGGAAAAACTCGCTAAGTGTTGCTCCTATGGATGTCGTGTTTAATTATGTAATTAGTAGGCTGCCCGTAGTTGCCCTCATAGCCCTAAACATGATTTTGATGATTACATGTTGACAAGTAGGCCTTTCTTGCACCCGGTCCCACGTAGATGTCATTGCATGTTGTATAATCTTATTATCTGATTACGTGAACTTCGAAATGAGTTATATGACTTGATTTACATGCGTTACATGGCTGCCCATTTAATATTCATATAACTCCATGTGCTTTTCAAGTGAAATTACTTGTCATATCGTGCCTCGCGTGTTTTCTTGTCAATGTACAATCTTATGACTGCACGGAGGCAACCTACTTTGTTGTCCTCCTAATGTGATATATTAAATGTCATAAATGTGCATTGCATACAAGGTTGCAACCTTTCATTCTGGCGTGGTAGCATTCACGTACACCAGGCGGAATCGGGCTTGCCGGTGCAATCGTGACTACCATTGTCCAATTCCCTCTCTCGCTTGGGGACTAGACTTCTTCAGAGAGTTAGGTCGTAGGATTTCGGGGTACATCCGGAGTACACCCATTTGGCGTGATAAGGGGATGATTTGAAGTCGGCCACAACAACTGACACTGGAAATGAACAGAGAGCAAAAGCTTACTGTATCATTTTCACTATGTGTATAAGTACTCTCGCTTGGTTCCTAGAGGACCTCGGGGAGGAAAGACGGGTAATTGTGTTCTTTTACTTTTATATTACATTATGAACTTACTTGTGATATATGTCATGCTTGCAAAGGGTTTTCATAATTGAACCGGAAAAAGAGTTTCAAAACTTATTTCTCGTTCCCCCTCGCTGAGTTCATAAGGATTCACCCTCTTTTATCATCTCAGTTGAGGAAGACCAGGAACAGGTACCCGAGGACAACATGCCTTTTGATGATTCCTTGGATTGATTGCATGTTCTACGTGCTTTACTTGACTGTGGCTATTTGTGAACCATGTGTTCCTGTGAAGACTATTTCTTATGTTACTTGTTGTTATTGTAAATGACCCCCGTTGTAATTTGGGGTCTAATTTTGACTTGTACCTATATTAACTAGATAGACGCCCTATTTGCTCGTTTTGCTACTTTGATTGATAACTACTGCAGGCTTATGAAGTACTAGATAAGAGTTAAATAAAATGAATCTATCTAATCTTAAGCAGGTACTCTTGGGTAAGCTAAGGTCAACGGGTACTTTTGTAACAAGGATTTACAAACAAACGAGACATAGTATCATGCTGGGTTGTTAATCAAACAAGACTTCGAGATACTAGTAGACGTTTCGACGAGGGATAAATTGTAACCTTAGTTGGAAATGAAATTGAGATTGGAAGCTTTGAGGCCTTTAGAAAACTAGGTCAAACTAAAGAGCCCAATTACAGCCATTATGCTGCCAGTTTTCCGAAGAATTTGTGGAGTTTAGGTTAATCGCTAAGTGTTAAACCTTCTTGAACGATTAAGTACGTGAAAGGACTTGAATGTTTATATCACTCCCTAGTCTAACCTCTATAGGTCAGGTTGGGGCGTGACACCGAGGGCGTGGGGCTTGGGACCAGGTCTCTGTGGCTCCAGTGCCAATAACTTTTGGTCCGTAAGGAGTTATGCGGTGCACAGCATACCGTTGGAAAGCACTCTGAGAGCTCTACGACGGGGGCAGCAAGCTTGTTTTCGGAGCCCAAAATCGAATATTTTCATCCGATTCGGGACACCTTTCTTCTTTTAAGCTGTTTTTTCGTCCCTGATCGTACGTCGTGAGTCGCGAAAAGGACGACAACCTAATCCATCACATGTCAATTACCGAATCCCACGGTACCTTGGGCAAGACAACTTCACTTCACATAGAGGCTGGGCCTGCAAACCGAGGGCGTTGGGCTTGGGACTAGGTCTCCGTATCTCCGGTGCCCTTAACTTTTGATCCGTTAGGAGTTACGCAGCACACAGCATACCGTTGGAAAGCTCTCCGAGAGCTCTACAGCAGGGGCAGCAAGCATGCTCAACTGCGCCTGTTTTTGGAGCTCAAAATCGAACATTTTCATCAGTTTTGGGACACTTTTCTTCTTTTGCGTTATTTTTTCGTCCCGGATCGTACGTCGTGAGCCGCGAAAAGGACGACAACCTAATCCAACACATTTGTATTACAGAATCCCTCGGCACCTTGGGCAAGACAACTTCACTTCACGTAAAGGCTGGGCCCGCAAACCAAGGGCATGGGCTTGGGACCAGGTGTCCGTTGCTCCGGTGCCCATAGCTTTTGATCCATAAGGAGTTACGTGGCGCACAGCATACCGTTGGAAATCTCTCAGAGAGCTCTAAGACGGGGGCAGCAAGCCTGCTTGGCTGCGCCTGTTTTTGAAGCCCAAAATTGAACGTTTTCATCAGTTTTGGGACAGTTTTCTTCTTTTGCGCTATTTTTCCGTCACGGATCGTACTTCGTGAGTCGCGAAAAGGACGACAACCTAAGCCATCACATTTCTATTACTGAATCCCACGGTACCTTGTGCAAGACAACCTCGCTTCACATAGAGGCTGGGCCCGCAAACCGAGGGTGTGGGGCTTGGGACCAGGTCTCCGTCGCTCCGGTGCCAATAACTTTTTATTCGTATGGAGTTACGCGGCACAACATACCGTTGGAAAGCTCTTCGAGAGCTCTACGATGGTGGCAGCAAGCCTGCTTTGCTGCGCCAATTTTTGAAGACCAAAATTGAACTTTTTCATCAGTTTTGGGACACTTTTATTCTTTTACGTTATTTTTTCATTCCATATCGTACGTCGTGCGCAGCAAAAAGGATGAAAACCTAATCCATCACATTTTTATTACCGAATCCCACGGCACCTTGGGCAAGACAACTTTGCTTCACGTAGAGGCTGGGCCCGCAAACCGAGGGTGTGGGGCTTGGGACCAGGTCTCTGTCGCTCCGGTGCCCATAACTTTTGATCTGTAAGGAGTTACGCGGCGCACATCATACCGTTGGAAAGCTCTATGAGAGCTCTACAACAGTAGTAGCAAGTCTGCTCGCCTGCGTCTGTTTTCGGGGCCCAAAATCAAACGTTTTCATCAGTTTTGGGACACTTTTTGTCACGCCCCAACCCGACCTATGGAGGTTAGACTAGGGTGTTATCTAATCATTCACGTTCTTTTACGATTATAACTGGTTAACGAAGGTTAAGCTTATCCGTTAGACTAGAACTCTAAAAGTTTTTCGAAAAATCGACAGCATGACGGCTATATTTAAGACCTTTAGTTTGACCTATTTTCTAAAACGCTTCAAAAAATTTAATCATCGATTCAATTCCAACTAAAATTTCCTATTTTGTTATCAATAGATATGCCTACTAATTATCTCGAAAGTCTCATTTGGTTAATAAGCCTAGCTTGATAACTATGTTCCATTTATTTGTCAATTTACTATTATGCAAGTACCTATTATCCTTTAGTTTACAAATGAGCACCTAAGTGAAATTAGATATAATTAACTTAATTGATTGTTCATCTAGTGGTTTAAATGCCTACGATAACTACTAATTAAGAAAACGAAAGCAAACAACCAAATAAAGAGTTTGTCCGGTTATAGATAGTACAATCCCAAAATTCGACCCAAATTACAACGGGGTCATTTACATCAATAAATTGAATAGTTTGCAATCAAACACAACATCCATATAGCAACCACTTTCAAGCAAAGCACAAAAGCACGTAGTCACTCCAAGGAATCGTCAACAAGCACATTTACTTCGGGTATCTATTCCAAATCTGCTGTACATGTGACAAAAAGAGGGTGAGTCCTTATGAACTCAGCGAGGGGAAACGAGAAATAGGTTTTGAAACTCATTTTTCGGTTCAACTTATGAAAATCCTTTTGCAAGCATGAATATAACACAATTAAGTACATAACAATAATATAAAAGTAAACGAACACAATTACCCGTCTTTCCTCCCCGAGGTCCTCTAGGAACCAAGCGAGAGTACTTATACACATAGTAAAAAGGATACGGTGAGCTTTTGTTCTCAGTTGTTGCGGCCGACTTCAAATCATCCCCTTAACACGCCAAGTAGGTGTACTCCGGATGTACCCCGAAATCCTATGACCCAACTCTCCGAGGAAGTCTAGCCCCCAAGCGAGAGAGGGAATTGGACCATGGTAGTCACGGTTGCACCGGCAAGCCCGATGCCGCCCGGTGTGCGTGAACGCTACCATGCCAGAATGAAAGGTTGCAACCTCATATGCAATGCACATTTATGACATTTAATATATCACATTAGGAGGACAACAAAGTAGGTTGCCTCCGGACAGTCATAAGATTGCACAGTGACAAGTAAACAAGTGAGGCTTGATAAGACAAGTAGTTTCACTTGAAAAGCATATGAAGTTATATGAACATTAAACGGGCAGCCATGTAACACATGTAAATCAAGTCATATAACTCATTTCGAAGTCCACGTAATCAAATAATAAGATTATTCAACATGCAACAACATCTACGTGGGCTCGGATGCAAGAAAGGCCTATTTGTCAACATGCAACGATCAAAATCACATTTAGGGCTACAAGGGCAACTACAGGCAGCCTACTAAACATATAATTACACACAATATCCAAAGGATCAACACTTAGCAAGTTTACCTAGTCACTACGGTTTCCATTTCGTGTTTACCCGTACGATTAAGACCCAAGTCATCTCGCAATCAAACTCAAGCCATGCTTCAATTAATTCAAACATCCCCAAGTACTCAAAACGGTCCACACAACATCCCAATGCCACAATCCCATGCATTTAATACCACAAGAGAAGTTACAACAAATTTTCTAAGCATATAACGAAGTGAAACCCTTACTACAATAGGCTGTTTTCTCACAATCATTAAGACAAGCAAACAATCTCCAATTCTAGTGAATAAGATGTCAAATTAAATCTTAAGAAGTGAACTAAAACCAGGAACAAACCTTGCATCATTTGGAGTTCGGGTCCAATGGTTATAGCCAAAACAGTGGGATTGCACAAAACTGTCCAGATTTACACACATTTCAATATTTGTCATTTTTGAGGTCCTTAAGTTAAGATTTAGCCTTAGTCCATTTCTGACAAAAATGTCTAGAACTGAAAAACCTAGAAACACACCAAAATTCATGCATTTTTGATATCATTTACTAAGTAAAAACTGGTTCGTTCCACAGAGTCAGTGAATCTGCCAAAACCTGCTTCATTTTTCAAGATTTTCCAGATTTGGACACATTTTAATGATTTGCCATTTTGAGGACCTTAGAGTCAAAATTAGCTTTCGCCTATTTCTGCTAAAAATATTCCAAACTGGCAAAAATAGTTACCTACCAATTTACATATATTTTCAACACCATTTTCCTAGCCAAACTCACCTCGCAACAACAAGACAGAGAGCTGTCACCAAACCCGATTTCATCTATCATCATCTTCAAGCCAAAATCTTGCCATGCATGGTTGTAAAAGCTTATGAACACACATATATCTCAAGTACAGAAGCAAAGACATACATTTAAGAGCATGCATATGGATTTTTGAAGGATTTTCAAAAGATTTTATCCCTCGCCTTAGCAAAACAACAAGAAGATGCACAAGACTTTGATGAAGCACAAGATTTGTTCTTCTCCTTGCTTAGCCAAGACTCCACCAGTTTTTTTTCTCAATTTTCCTAGCTTAGTGACAAAGTTCTTAGTAGATGCATGTGGTTAGAACAAGAAGAAAAGAAATGGAAGCTAGTAAACTCACCTAAACCGAAATGGAAGTTCAAAGAGCTTGCATGTGTGTTTCTTGCATCCTAGCTTGTTTAATCGAGTTTCTTAGCTTCTAGCTTGCCTTGATGAACCATGGAATGATGAAGATGAGCTATGGGGTGTATGAACTCAGCCAAAATCAAGATTGAGAGAGAAGAATGAGAGGGAGAGAGAGAAATGTGAGGAGAGTGAGAGAAATGAGAGAAAATAGAAGCTTTTGCTATTGTTGATGCAACTGTTGGCCTTGGGCATGCAAAAATCAGATTTGTGTCTCTAAGAAGCACAATTTGAATCATCCTAGCATGGGCATATGCATGTGTCGAGATTTTGGGTGCATTGGGTAGGGTTTTGGGTTAATTTTTATGCATTTGTGTCATAGAATTGTCATAGGAATGTTGGGAATTTAGGGTATCTAGGTAGAATAAAATATAGGAATGTTTGTTGATGAGTTGAATTATGAATAGAATAATAGATAGTGGGAAATGTAGGAATAGTTTAGTATTATTTTATTATTAGTGGAGTTTGTAGAGAATTTGAATTATGAATATAATATTGGTTAGTGGATTGTGTAGGATTCTTTCTTGATTAGCGTGTAGGTACACAGTTCGAGGTTTAGGATACGTACTACGAGGCACGCACCGAAGTCAATACGGGGCACGAATCACGAGGTAGACATGAACTACGAGATGAATGCACGTTTTTCAAGTAAATGCACGCAATCCTAGGTGAATACTTGTAACCCAATACAAGGCACGTAATTCAATGCAATGCACGCAAATTAAGGCATGACTCTATATCTAGGTTAAGGCATGCAGTTCAAGGTTAATGCACACAAAACGAAGAGACACTCGTAAATCGAGGTCTTGCACATAAATCAAGGTCATGGCACGTTTATCTAGGTATCACACGCATATCGAGGATTAAGGCATACAATTCTAGGTCAAGACAGGTATAACGAGGCATGCACGAAAACCAAGACAGGGCACGTAATCCAAGGTTGGTCATATAATTCTATGTCTAAGGCACGCAAATTGAGGTAACACACGTTATTCAGGGTCGGGCCTCACATCATCCCCTCCTTAAATGAATTTCGTCCCGAAATTCATTCTTGCCTATTGAGGTTATTTAGACGGATTCTGACCCTTGTTATTCTTCATACTCTAGTTTGTCCCGTTTTTGGTGATCTTTTACCACAACCAATTCACTTCTTATGTTTCTCCAATCATTTAGTTCGGTGTGACCTCTACATTTACAGTTCTTTCCTTTGAACGACTCTATTCCTTCCATTTGATCTTAAGGTCAAGTTCATTAACTAAAGTTATAGTCTTCAACATAGTCATCAAAGTTGCATCGGTATTCTAACTATATAACTATTACTCCAAAATCATGACTCATGTTGTATCAAACTCGCATTCATACCTCAAAAAGGAATATCACAATAATTTCATGATCCTATGGTGACAAACGCTAATTTCAAGATAATAGGTCTATATCCGATTTACATATCATATCTACTAGCTTCAAAATTGTTAGCACGAAGAACATATACAAGTTATGGATTATTTCCACGATACGACCCTATTTTCAGGTTGAACTAACCAAACAAACTAATCCATCTCAAGTCGTCATCTATCGGTAGTATCATAGTTCTTATCTTGAAGGTACATTGGATTAGTAAATCTTCTAATGACTAGTCTTCTGGTTATAAGCATCTATTCACTAACATCATTTCCCAGCTTCGTTAACCTTCACACTCGTAACCAATGAGAAAGACCGTTGAGATTCATTAAACTCGAATTCTAAGGTTTATTAAGTATCACCAACAAATTGCCATCGAAATTGCATGGGTAAACTAATCATGTAGCACTAGTTCAACTTTTCAAGTAAGCTTCATCAGCTTGTGATCCACAATTTATTTCCTTATTCAAATCTCTATTTTCAAGTCACAAGGCTTCAGAATTTTCTTTTAATCTTATCCAAAACTCCTAAGGCGAATAGTTTCAACCTCAAATAAATTTCACTCACCTCAATCCAAGGTTACGTCATACTTAAGAAGACAATGGTCCTACTCACTTAGCGACCTAGTCATTCCTTCGAACACTTAATGCCCGCCAATATATCTTCTACATTAATGTTACTAAGCTGGGTTCATCGCCATGTAAGTGATATCAATGCTCTACTAGGTTACCGGTCGTACAACAACAATCCTAGGACTATAAATGGGTACCAAAATGACCGAGCTCATAAAATACTTACACGAGATAACTTCAAGGTTGTATCAATATAAGAATTATGACCACGAGGCATCCTTCAAAATAACCTAATAGAACTTCAAAAGTAATCAACCACTTATTTAACTATCACTACAAGATTCACCCCTCTTATTCAACGACCACGATTCGAATTCTACCGATCACTAGTTTCTAGATGTGAAACGGTGCACATAGATACAGTGGTCTAACAATAGTCTCTTGGGTCATTATGACTCTAATTCATCTCTATCTTAACTCTATGAAATCTTATTCTTCTCATTTACATGTTCAACTAGCTAAGAGCATCAAGACTCATCGACCTTAGGTACCAGGGTTCATCATGAATCATCATGCATACTCACTATTAGCTATTTAGGATTACTAATCATACCCTAACGACTCCACTTTATAACCGAATGCTTTAATCTCATTTCCATGGTTCATATACTAGGCCCATCGGTCTTACTTAGGGATATATGCTTTCTAACATCCTCCAGGGTATCCAAACAACAAGTGCATAGAATGACTTACTTGCATATTTACAACTAAATTCGAGGGGCAACAATTTAATACCATGATTCTTAATATCACCAATATCCAACTTAGGACCTTAGCAATGTTAGTCATCTAATGCATAGTTCAATACCTTACACTTCTATTCGACCTAACATTTAGGTGTAGTCTTCCGAACACGAGTTCTAGTTACGTGAATTTCTAGATTCCAACATCCCCATATCTTGTTATACTTAAGATTCATCAACCTTGTTAAACTCAGTCTCCATAGTTGCCTACATGTCATGTTATCCATTGTTAACTCACTTAAATACGCTACCCATGACTTAATAATCTAACCCCTAAAAGTAACTATCGTCAACTTCCACGAATTCATCTTTTAATTTCTAGGTCATGAACTCAACACTTAGTGAACTTGAAACTCGCTAGTATACACCATCTCAGATTCATCAATGCTTAATTTCAATCAAGTAAGGATTCAATCGTACAAGTATATTGCTAACTTCTTAGATAGTCTATCAAGCCAATTTTAAGATGTGAGAAATGGATTCAAAGAAACCTCCAAGTCAACTTCTACTATTAGCACATGAGAATATATACTACTCTACATATTAAATAGTATACCCTTATATCTAAGAAAGTAGCATGTCTTTAACCTTTATACTTTAACGACAATGAGAAGAACGGTTTAACGGAATCAAAACTTCATAGCCATAAAATTGATAACTTAATCATAGGTATGGGTATTCCAAAGATAAAGGGATAACTTTACCTCAACATTTATACCTGAGCTATGCATTTTATATATGTATATCCAATAATACATACGATCCATCGAGTACCTATGAAGATGCGAGAAATCTCTAACCGAGCCTTTTCGTTCGTCCTGCACAAATTCACTTCCCTGGAAGTCCTAATCCAAACTATCTATGTGTATAAACAGTCATTCACGGTTATATAACAAGCACATGTATCAAGGAAGGAGTATAAAAGCATGCATGCTTTATCGAGGACGTGTCGGTGTGCATGATATAGAATACATATCGTCCACAAAGGCACATAATATTCAATGCACAAAGCAATTAATCACATTAGCACACATATAAACAAGACATCATATTTACTTTAGGGCTTCTACCTACGGTCCGGAGTTGAACCCGACTAATGCCTAGATAGCAAACTAAGCTCTAATACCATCCTAATATAAGGTGTCACGCCCCAACCAAACCTATGGAGGTTAGACTAGGGTGTGATCTAATCATTCACGTTCTTTTACAATTATTGTAATACCCGAGCCCGGAATGTGAAAATCCCTTGTTTATTATCTTGAAAATTATATTTCCTTAAATTCTTTGTGAATTAATTGTTACTTTCTCGCCGTCCCAACGTGCATTGCATTTCAGGAGCGATAGCTAGAGAACGATTTTCAGTCCTCAGCAAATAGTGAAACTAGTGTTTAGATGACTTCAATTTTATATTTTAAATGTTGCTAGCTTTAATTGATCTTTCCCTAGCTAAAATGGCTTTAAAACGCACAAAATAAGGCCCTTTGACCAAGTTTTAAGTGGTTTGACTTAGGCCTTTGACCATTTGACCATTTAGCACTTAAATAATCATTTAACTAAGCAAAATAAAAAAAGAAACAGCAGCTGAACAGAGAGAGAGGGCCATGAGTTCCAAGAGAGAAAAAAAAAGATTTCAACCTTTCAATCGTTCAATCTTCGCGTGAGCTTGTGCGAGGTGATTTCCGAGGCAACTAGCGTTTTTTTCCTAGCGACTAGGAGTACCTGAGGTGAGGGAATCATGCTATTTGCGCATTTAAATGTTTAGTGTATCAACTTTGTAATTTTTAGATTTTATCAATAGAATGTTGTTTAAATCATTTTGATGCTTCTAGAATGTTCCTTTGCTATTGTAGAACATGTATTTATAGCTTTTTAACATTTTCTGCGGTTAAATGTTGTGATTGCAAATTAAATTGTCAATTGAATAGTGTTTTGTGAATAGTAAAACCTTGAAACGTTGAAGTTGCGCTGTTATGCTTTCCGTTGATGTAGAAATGTGCTAGGTATGCTAGAATACCTAAATGCATGGTTTGTTAGGGTTGCGTAGTGGAAAAAACGAGAATTATGCCTTTGGGAATGTCGGGGTCGTTTAGGTCGACTTTAGCATTTTCTCGTTTTGCGTGTTGGCATTGCTTCGGGAAGCCATGGAAGCACTTTTGGTGCAATTATGGCGTTGGTTGGGTGTTTGGTTGTTATAGTTGTAGTTCAAACGAGAAAGGGGGAAATCGGGGCTTTGCGCGAGTTCTAGGGTAAAGTAAGGTTTCGGGGTCTTTAGACGTGCCTTATGGTGACCTAGGAGGGTTGGCGAAGTCGGTTTCCAGAACTCGTGGCTCGTTTGGAAATGGTAGCGTTTTGATAGTTGGGGCCGAGTTGTGTTTTTGTGTGTTTTCTTGACTTTATGCCTATAGAATGCTTAGGGTTACTTGAAATACTTGTTTGAGTTGTTTTGGGTTGAAATGCTTATCAATTGCTGCTATTGCGTGCGAGAGTAACCTACTTTGTTATTCTCCCACGTGTGGCTTTATCGCTTGTTTATCGCCTTGTATCGAGTCTTGCATTGCATAGTGTCTCGCGCGTGAGTGATGGGCCTCCCTAGGTAGCCTCGGGTTGCCAGTGTTGGTTGCTCTAGCTCCGCTGCTATTCCCTTTCTCGCTTGGGTTGCCTCATAGGGAGATTTGGGTCGTAGGTTGATGGATACTTCCGGGGTATTCCAAACAGGTGTTATAAGGGGGTTTGGGCCGGTGCGTCGTCATCCAATTTGTGTTTCATGGTTGCTCGTTCATAGAGTATCGTATCCTTTGACTGAGTGTTTGCAGCTTTAAATACTTGACTTGCTTTATTGTTGGCTTTGGTTGTATCTTTATATGATTTGTATGTATTGCTTGGCTAATTGCATTGCATACTCCTCTCATCTCCGTCGTTGAGACCAATTGCCCTCGCTGAGCAATAGTGTTTGCTCATTCCTCTCTATACTATATTTTTTACAGGAGTAGTTGAAGCAGACCCTCTTGAGGTAATTGAGGAGGAGGAACAGGTGGAGGTGTTCCCGTGATTGCACTTCTTTGCTTTGCTGGTGGTTAGTTGCCAGATTTTTGTGCGAGCCTTGCATGATATGTATATTGCTTGGATGTCGTTTAATTTTGAGGCTTGTAGCCTTGTATGTATTTTCTGGTTTGAGGCCTCTACGGTCTTATGTTTTATAAATTGGAAGAATGTAAAAGTTGTAAACTTATACCTTGTGACTAGTAAGGAAATGCATGCTAATGGAATTGATTAGTGGCATAAATACTTGTGTAGTATGCATATCATTTTGGTTTGGAAAGTTGGATAATAAGAAATGTATGTTTTTAAAGAAAGTTGGCTTGTTTTGATTATATGGATTTTGCAAGTGTTATATTGATTTTAGGGTTTTCGGATCGTCCGCGGTACAGAGGAGACTCCGTCCATGTGTCGGGTCCGGGCTTGGCCTTTTGCGGGGTCGGGCCGGGGCGTGACATCTTTAGGTGGTATCAGAGCATGATAGTCCTGCATGAGCCGGGATATGATTCTCGGTCTATGGGGTAAAGGTTTAAAATGCTAAAGTGTTTATGTATGATTGCTAAGTGAAAAGAAAATGTTATAGCATGACTTTGTGAATTTGGAGTGTTTATGTGTTTAAGTGAAATAGTTTGGCAAGTTAAACTTGTCTTATGTGAATTGTGTGATAGAATATTGGATTGTTATTGACTTGAGTGTTATCTAATCTTATGTGCTATATTTCTGTCTATAAACTGCTTTTAAATGTTGCCAGCTTTTGTGAGTTGCTACTATGCCGCCACGTCGTGGTACTCAAGGTATAGGATTAGGGTCAGCAGCCGTTGCCTGAGCAGTTTATGGCTACTATGACTACTACAGTAGACCAGATTACACAGGTGCTGCATGAGCAGAGACAGGACAGGAATAATCCCCAGGGAAATCAAGCTAATCCTGGTGGACAGGGGTATTGAGTTGAGAATAATCAGTTAGAGAAATTTCTAAGGCATGAGCCGAGAAAGTTCTTCGGGGAGCCGGATGATGAGGCGGCCGAGAGATGGATTAATCGAGTTGAGAAGATTTTCACTGCGTTGAGGTACACCGATGAGGCAAGAATAGATTATGCGTCATTCCTGTTTGAGGGCGATGCAGAGCAGTGGTGGAATACTGTCAAATTGAGGTGGGATTGTGAGGATGTACCACAATTGTGGGATGATTTTGTAAGTGAGTTCCGAGACAAATATATTCCCGAGATGGCTATGGAAAGGCGGGAGGATGAGTTTGTGGCCCTGAAGCAGGGAAACATGACTGTTGCATAGTACGAGGCTAGGTTTGTTAGCCTATCGAGGTATATGCCCGAGTTGGTACGGCCGGCTAGGAGGATGATTCATAGGTTTGTCCGTGGGCTGAGAATGGACATACAGTTGCATTTGACTGGGCACACCTACACTACTTTTCCCGAGGCATTTCAGGCAACCTCGAAGTTTGAGAAATGGAAGGGTGAGATGTTAGCTGAGAGCAGTCAGCCGAGTAAGAGGCAGTATTTGGGCCAGAGTAGCCAGAGTCAGCCGAGGCAATATCAGTCTTCTACACAGGTTCCTCAGCAGCGTCCGTTTCAGCCACAGCAGTAGATTCAGGCTAGGCCAGCGGTGACTAGACCCCAGCAGGGAGCTACAGTTCCTACTACTACAAGAGCCCCAGCACCTACGGGAAACACTGCAGTTAGGCAAAATCAGCAGTGTAATTATTGTAATCGGTCAGGGCATATTGAGGCTAACTGCTGGAGGAAGAGTGGTAAATGTACGGGTTGTGGCAGTGATGATCACAGGGTGAGAGATTGCCCTAAGTATAACAATGTTCAGGGCCATCGTGGAGGCCAAGGTGTTCAGAATAGGGCTGCAGGTGCACGTCCAGCACAGAGAGTTCAGGCTAGGGTCTTTGCACTAGATGCAGAGGAGCTACCCGATACTACAGCTATTGTGGAAGGTACCTTTCTTCTCAATACTCAGCTAGTTAAAGTTTTGATTGATCCCGGAGCTACACATTCGTTTATAACTCCTGCATGTGCACGATATGTGAATGTTTGCATTGATAAATTGCCTCATGAAGTTGAAGTTAGTACGCCTTTGGGTGCAAAATTTGTTACTGAGTCTATTTGCAAATCTTGTGATATATGTATTGAGAACCGTAAATTTCCTGCTGATTTAATTATATTGCCATTCCGTGACTTTGAAATCATTTTGGGAATGGACTGGTTGGGGAAGTATTATGCTCAGTTGGATTGTAGAACAAAGATTGTTTATCTTCAGGTTCCTGATCTACCGGTACTAGAGATTGTTGGGAACTGCAGGGCTGCCCGAATTCCACTTTTATCAGCGATCAAGACTTCTAAGTTGTTGAATAGGGGTTGTGAAGCTTACTTAGCCTATTTGATCAATCAGCCTACTGATAAGTTGAGTTTGAATGAGGTTCCGATTGTTAGAGACTTCCCTGGTGTATTTCCCGAGGAATTACCAGGTTTACCACTGGATAGGGAGATTGAGTTCGTGATTGATCTTGTGCCAGGCACTGCGCCAATTTCTAGGAGTCCTTATAGAATGGCATCGGCTGAACTTCAGGAGTTAAAAATTCAGCTTCAGAATTTGCTTGAGAAAGGGTTCATACAACCTAGTTCTTCACCGTGGGGTGCGCCTATGTTGTTTGTGAGAAAGAAAGACGGCACGCTACGGTTATGCATTGATTATAGGGGACTTAATCAAGTCACGATTAAGAATAAATACCCCTTGCCGTTGATTGAAGAATTGTTTGACCAGTTGCAGGGTGCGAGTGTTTACTTCAAATTTGATTTGAGGCAGGGTTACTATCAACTTAGAATTCGGAGTGACGATATACCAAAGACGGCATTCAGGACTAGATATGGCCACTATGAATTTGTTGTTTTGCCGTTTGGTTTGACAAATGCACCAGCCGCATTCATGGACTTGATGCAGAGGGTTTTTCGACCTTACCTTGATCAGTTTGTCGTGATCTTTATTGACGACATTTTAGTGTATTCGAAGAATGAGGCTGAACATGAGCAACACTTGAAGATTGTGCTACAGACTTTGCAGGAAAAAAAGCTTTTTGCTAAATTCAGCAAGTGTGAGTTCTGGTTGAATCAGATATCTTTTCTAGGCCATATCATTTCAGACCGAGGAATTTTAGTGGATCCAGCTAAGATTGAAGTTGTTTCATCTTGGAAGAGACTTGAGACGGTGTCAGAGATTCGGAGTTTTCTTGGATTGGCAGGTTACTACCGAAGATTTGTTAAAGACTTTTCCAAAATTTCTGGGCCTTTGAGCCAGTTGACTCGGAAGAAAGTTGCTTATAACTGGGATGCTAAGTGTGAATCCAGTTTCCAAGAATTGAAGAAGAGACTAACTACAGCTCCTATACTAGCTTTACCTGAGGGAACAGAGAACTTCGTTGTCTACAGTGATGCATCTAAAGAAGGTTTGGGCTGTGTTTTAATGCAGAATGGTAAGGTGATTGCCTATGCTTCTAGGAAGTTGAAACCTTATGAAGTCAATTACCCTACACATGATCTTGAGTTAGCTGCAGTTGTGTTTGCTTTGAAGAAGTGGCGTCACTACTTGTGGGGTTGCAGATTTGAAATATTTACTGACCCCAAGAGTCTCAAGTATTTGTTTTCACATAAGGATTTGAATATGAGGCAGCGAAGATGGCTAGAGCTATTGGGTGGTTATAACTGTTCTATTAACTACGTGCCAGGTAAGGCAAATGTTGTTGCTGATGCTTTGAGCCGAAAGGCTACTGTTGCAAGCTTGATTATCAAGGATTGGGAGACTTTGGAAGAAATTTTTTCATGGAAGCCAGAAGCTACTGAGGTAGGGATTCAATTTTCTAGTTTGCAAATTCAATCAGGGTTACTAGCACAGATCAGAGAGGCTCAGAAGACTGATCCTCACATCTTAAAGATCCAAGAAAAAGCTAAAGGGGGAGAGTCGGAGTTTAAATTACATGCAGATGGCATCTTCAGATTCAGGGATAGAGTATGTGTTCCTGATGATCCGACTTTGAAGAATGAGATTCTGTCCGAGGCACATAATTCGAGGTATACGATTCACCCGGGCAGTACAAAAATGTATAGAGACTTGAAACAACACTTCTGGTGGAACAATATGAAGAGGGAGATTGCTGGGTATGTATCCAGATGTTTGACTTGTCAGAGGGTTAAGGTTGAGCATCAGAGGCCAGCCGAACTTCTACAGCCATTGTCGATTCCATAATGGAAGTGGGTACATATAACAATGGACCTTGTGACCGATCTTCCTAGATCTCCGAGAGGATGTGATTCTGTTTGGGTTGTTGTGGACCGCTTGACTAAAGTCACACATTTTATTCCCGTGAACAAACAGGATAGCCTTGATAAGCTAGCTGAGCTTTATGTTGCTAATATTGTGAGATTGCATGGTGTGCCACAGAGTATAGTGTCAGATAGGGATCCCAGATTTAGATCTCGTTTTTGGCAAAAAGTTGCAAGAGGCCTTGGGAACCAAGTTGAGCTTTAGTACAGCATATCATCCGCAAACTGATGGCCAATCTGAGAGAACCATCAGGATCTTAGAAGACATGCTTTGGGCATGTGTGCTAGACTTTGGGAAGAATTGGGAGAAGTTTTTTCCTTTAGTAGAGTTCGCCTACAACAATAGTTATCAATCTACTATCGGTATGGCTCCCTACGAGGCGTTGTATGGTCGAAAATGCAGATCCCCATTATATTGGAAAGAGGTTGGAGAGATGAGAACAGTTGATCCGACTGTGTTACCTGAGATGATTAAGATGGTAGATAATGTTCACCTTATTCGCCAGCGTATGCTTACAGCTTAGAGTCGTCAGAAGAGTTATACGGATAAGCACCGTCGGGATCTTGAGTTTGATTTGGGAGATTGGGTGTTTCTTAAGATTTCTCCACGGTAAGGGTGGGAAGCTTAGTCCCAGGTATTTGGGTCCGTATGAGTTCACCGAAAAGGTAAGTCCTTTGGCCTATCGATTAGCTTTACCTCTGAGCTTGTCGAGACGACATGATGTTTTCCATGTGTCAATGTTGAGAAAATACCATCCAGACCCTTCACATATACTTGAACCAGAGCCTTTGCAGATTGAAGAGAAGTTGTCTTATGAAGAGAAACCGATTCGAATTGTGGATTGGAAAGTTCAGGAGCTTCGCAAAAAGAGTATTCCGTTAGTAAAGGTTCTGTGGAATCATCATGGGTTTGAGGAAGCAACTTGGGAAAGAGAGGACCAAGTTCGGGATCAGTATCTGGAGTTGTTTGTTGACCAGGTAAGAATTGCGTGGGCGCAATTGTTTTAAGGGGGAGAGGGTGTAATACCCGAGCCCAGAATGTGAAAATCCCTTGTTTATTATCTTGAAAATTATATTTCCTTAAATTCTTTGTGAATTAACTGTTACTTTCTCGCTGTCGCAACGTGCATTGCATTTAAGGACCGATAGCTAGAGAACGATTTCCAGTCCTCAGCAAATAGTGAAACTAGTGTTTAGATGACTTAAATTTTATATTTTAAATGTTGCTAGCTTTAATTGATCTTTCCCTAGCTAAAATGGCTTTAAAACGCACAAAATAAGGCCCTTTGACCAAGTTTTAAGTGGTTTGACTTAGGCCTTTGACCATTTGACCATTTAGCACTTAAATAAGCATTTAACTAAGCAAAATAAAAAAAGAAATAGCAGCTGAACAGAGAGAGAGGGCCGTGAGTTCCAAGAGAGAAAAAAAAAATATTTCAACCTTTCAATCGTTCAATCTTCGCGTGAGCTCGTGCGGGGTGATTTCCGAGGCAACTAGCGTTGTTTTCCTAGCGACTATGAGTACCTGAGGTAAGGGAATCATACTATTTGTGCATTTAAATGTTTAGTGTATCAACTTTGCAATTTTTAGATTTTATCCGTAGAATGTTGTTTAAATTGTTTTGATGCATCTAGAATGTTCCTTGGCTATTGTAGAACGTGTATTTATAGCTTTTTAACATTTTCTGCGGTTAAATGTTGTGATTGCAAATTAAATTGTCAATTGAATAGTGTTTTATGAATAGTAAAACCTTGAAACGTTGAAGTTGCGCTGTTATGCTTTCCGTTGATGTAGAAATGTGCTAGGTATGCTAGAATGCCTAAATGCATGGTTTGTTTGGGTTGCGTAGTGGAAAAAACGAGAATTATGCCTTTGGGAAAGTCGGGGTCGTTTAGGTCGACTTTAGCGTTTTCTCATTTTGCATGTTGGCATTGCTTCGGGAAGCCATGGAAGCACTTTTGGTGCGATTATGGCGTTGGTTGGGTGTTTGGTTGTTATAGTTGTAGTTCAAACGAGAAAGGGGGAAATCGGGGCTTTGCGCGAGTTCTAGGGTAAAGTAAGGTTTCGGGGTCTTTAGACGTGCCTTATGGTGACCTAGGAGGGTTGGCGAAGTCGGTTTCTAGAACTCGTGGCTCGTTTGGAAATGGTAGCGTTTTGATAGTTGGGGCCGAGTTGTGTTTTTGTGTGTTTTCTTGACTTTATGCCTATAGAATGCTTAGGGTTACTTGAAATACTTGTTTGAGTTGTTTTGGGTTGAAATGCTTATCAATTGCTGCTATTGCGTGCGAGAGTAACCTACTTTGTTATTCTCCCACGTGTGGCTTTATCGCTTGTTTATCGCCTTGTATCGAGTCTTGCATTGCATAGTGTCTCGCGCGTGAGTGATGGGCCTCTCTGGGTAGCCTCGGGTTGCCAGTGTTGGTTGCTCTAGCTCCGCTGCTATTCCCTTTCTCGCTTGGGTTGCCTCCCAGGGAGATTTGGGTCGTAGGTTGATGGATACTTCCGGGGTATTCCAAACTGGTGTTATAAGGTGGTTTGGGCCGGCGCGTTGTCATCGAATTTGTGTTTGAAAGTTGCTCGTGAAAAGAGTATCGTATCCTTTGAATGAGTGTTTGCAGCTTTAAATACTTGCCTTGCTTTATTGTTGGCTTTGGTTGTATCTTTATATGATTTGTATGTATTGCTTGGCTAATTGCATTGCATACTCCTCTCATCTCCGTCCTTGAGACCAATTGCCCTCGCTGAGCAATAGTTTTTGCTCATTCCTCTCTATACTATATTTTTTATAGGAGTAGTTGAAGCAAACCCTCTTGAGGTAGTTGAGGAGGAGGAAGAGGTGGAGGTGTTCCCGTGATTGCACTTCTTTGCTTTGCTGGTGGTTGGTTGCCAGATTTTTGTGCGAGCCTTGCATGATATTTATATTGCTTGGATGTCATTTAATTTTGAGGCTTGTAGCCTTGTATGTATTTTCTGGTTTGAGGCCTCTACGGTCTTATGTTTTATAAGTTGGAAGAATGTAAAAGTTGTAAACTTATACCTTGTGACTAGTAAGGAAATGCATTCTAATGGAATTGATTAGTGGCATAAATATTTGTGTAGTATGCATATCATTTTGGTTTGGAAAGTTGGATAATAAGAAATGTATGTTTTTAAAGAAAGTTGGTTTGTTTTGATTATTATATGGCTTTTGCAAGTGTTATATTGATTTTAGGGTTTTCGGATCGTCCGCGGTACAGAGGAGACTCCGTCCGTGTGTCGGGTTCGGGCTTGGCCTTTTTCGGGGTCGGGCCGGGGCGTGACAATTATAACTGGTTAACGAGGGTTAAACTTATCCGTTAGACTAGAACTCCAAAAGTTTTTCGAAAACCGACAGCATGACGGCTATATTTAAGACCTTTGGTTTGACCTATTTTCTAAAACGCCTCAAAACCTTTAATTATTGATTCAATTCCAACTAAAATTTCCTATTTTGTTATCAATAGATATGCCTACTAATTATCTCGAAAGTCTCGTTTATTTGTCAATTTCCTATCATGCAAGTACCTATTATCTTTTAGTTTACAAATGAACACCTAAGTGAAATTAGATAAAATTAACTTAGTTGATTGTTCATCTAGTGGTTTAAATGCCTACGATAACTACTAATTAAGAAAATGAAAGCAAACAACCAAATAAAGAGTTTGTCCGATTATAGATAGTACAATCCCAAAATAGACCCAAATTACAACGGGGTCATTTACATCAATAAAATGAATAGTTTGCAATCAAACACAACATCCATAAAGCAACCACTTTCAGGCAAAGCACAAAAGCACGTAGTCACTCTAAGGAATCGTCAACAAGCACATTTACTTCGGGTATCTGTTCCAAATCTGTTGTACCTGTGACAAAAAAAGAGGGTGAGTCCTTATGAACTCAGCGAGGGGGAGCGAGAAATAGGTTTTGAAACTCATTTTCCGGTTCAACTTATGAAAATCCTTTTGCAAGCATGAATATAACACAATTAAGTACATAACAATAATATAAAAGTAAAGGACCACAATTACCCGTCTTTCCTCCCCGAGGTCCTCTAGGAACCAAGCGAGAGTACTTATACACATAGTAAAAAGGATACGGTGAGCTTTTGTTCTCAGTTGTTGTGGCCGACTTCAAATCATTCCCTTAACATGCCAAGTGGGTATACTCCGGATGTACCCCGAAATCCTATGACCCAACTCTCCGAGGAAGTCTAGCCCCCAAGCGAGAGAGGGAATTGGACCATAGTAGTCACGGTTGCACCGGCAAGCCCGATGCCGCCCGGTGTGCGTGAACGCTACCATGCCAGAATGAAAGATTGCAACCTTATATGCAATCCACATTTATGGAATTTAATATATCACATTAGGAGGACAACAAAGTAGGTTGTCTTCGGACAGTCATAAGATTGCACATTGACAAGTAAACAAGCGAGGCACGATAAGACAAGTAATTTCACTTGAAAGGCATATGGAGTTATATGAACATTAAACGGGCAGCCATGCAACGCACGTAAATCAAGTCATATAACTCATTTCAAAGTCCATGTAATCAAATAATAAGATTATTCAACATGCAACATCTACGTGGGCTCGAATGCAAGAAAGGCCTATTTGTCAACATGCAACGATCAAAATCACATTCAGGGCTACAAGGGCAACTACGGGCAGCCTACTAAACATATAATTACACACAATATCCAAAGGATCAACACTTAGCAAGTTTACCTAGTCACTACGGTTTCCATTTCGTGTTTACCCGTGCGATTAAGCCCCAAGTCAACTCAAAATCAATTTCAAGCCATGCATCAATTAATTCAAATATCCCCAAGTACTCAAAATAGTCCACACAACATCCCAATGCCACAATCGCACGCATTTAATACCACAAGAGAAGTTACAAAAAAATTTCTAAGCATACAACTAAGTGAAACCCTCACTGCAATAGGCTGTTTTCTCATAATCATTAAGACAAGTAAACAATCTCCAATTCCATTGAATAAGTTGTCAAATTAAAGCTTAAGAAATGAACTAAAATCAGAAACAAACCTTGCATCATTTGGAGTTTGGGTCCAATAGTTATAGCCAAAACAGTGGGATTGCACAAAACTATCCAGATTTGCACACATTTAAAAACTTGTCGTTTTTGAGGTCCTTAGGGTCAGATTTAGCCTTAGTCCATTTCTAGAAAAAAATGTCCAGAACTGAAAAATCTAGCAGCACACCAAATTTCATACATTTTGGAAATCATTTAGTAAGCCAAAACTGGTTCATTCTACAAGGTCAGTGCATCTGCCAAAACCTGCTTCATTTTTTCCAGACTTCCAGATTTGGACACATTTTAATAATTTGCCATTTTGAGGACCTTAGAGTCAAAATTAGCTTTGGCCTATTTCTGCAAAAAATGTTCCAAACTGGTAAAACTAGTTACCTACCAATTTTCATGCATTTTAAACATCATTTGCCTTGCCAAAATCACCTCAAAACAACAAGACAGAGAGCTGTCACCAAAACCGATTTCATCTATCATCATCTTCAAACCAAAATCTTGCCATGCATGGTTGTAAAAGCTTATGAACACACATATATCTCAAGTACAGAAGCAAAGACAAACATTTAAGAGCATGCATGTAGATTTTTTAAGGATTTTCAAAAGGTTTTAGCCCTCACCTTAGCAAAACAACAAGAAGATGCACAAGACTTTGATGAAGCACAAGATTTGTTATTTTCCTTGCTTAGCCAAGACTCCACCCGTTTTTTTTTCTCAATTTTCCTAGCTTAGTGACAAAGTTCTTAGTAGGTTCATGAGGTTAGAACAAGAAGAAAAGAAATGGAAGCTAGGAAACTCACCTAAACCGAAATGGAAGTTCAAAGAGCTTGCATGTGTGTTTCTTGCATCCTAGCTTGTTTAATCGAGTTTCTTAGCTTCTAGCTTGCCTTGATGAACCATGAAATGATGAAGATGAGCTATGGGGTGTATGAACTCAGCCAAAACCGAGATTGAGAGAGAAGAATGAGAGGGAGAGAGAGAAATGTGAGGAGAGTGAGAGAAATGAGAGAAAATAGAAGCTTTTGCTATTGTTGATGCAAATGTTGGCCTTGGGCATTCAAAAATCAGATTTGTGTCTCCAAGAAGCACAATTTGAATCATCCTAGCATGGGCATATGCATGTGTCGAGATTTTAGGTGCATTGGGTAGGGTTTTGGGTTAATTTTTATGCATTTGTGTCATAGAATTGTCATAGGAATGTTGGGAATTTAGGGTATCTAGGTAGAATAAAATATAGGAATGTTTGTTGATGAGTTGAATTATGAATAGAATAATAGATAGTGGGAAATGTAAGAATAGTTTAGTATTATTTTATTATTAGTGGAGTTTGTAGAAAATTTGAATTATGAATATAATATTGGTTAGTGGATTGTGTAGGATTCTTTCTTGATTACCGTGTAGGCACAAAGTTCGAGGTTTAGGATACGCATTATGAAGCACGCACTGAAGTAAATACGGGGCACGAATCACGAGGTAGACACGAACTACGAGATGAATGCACATTTTTCAAGTAAATGCACGCAATCATAGGTGAATGCATGTAACCCAATGCAAGGCACGTAATTTAATGCAATGCACGCAAATCAAGGCATGACTCTATATCTAGGTTAAGGTACGCAGTTCAAGGATAGGGCACACGAAATGAAGAGACACGCGTAAATTGAGGTCTCACACATAAATCAAGGTCATGGCACGTTTATCAAAGTATCGCATGTATATCGAGGATTAGGGAACACAATTCTAGGTCAAGACAGGTATGATGAGGCATGCACAAAAACCAAGATAGTGCACGTAATCCAAGGTTGGTCATATAATTCTATGTCTAAGGCATGCGAATCGGGGTAACACATGTTATTCGGGGTCGGGCCTCACACTTTTCTTCTTTTGCGCTGTTTTTCCATCCCGGATCGTACGTCGTGAGCAATGAAAAGGATGACAACCTAATCTATAACATTTCTATTACCGAATCCCATGGCACCTTGGGTAAGACAACTTCACTTCATGTAGAAGCTGGGCCTACAAACCGAGGGCGTGGGGCTTGGGACCAGGTCTCCGTTGCTCCGGTGCCCATAACTTTTGATCAGTAAGGAGTTACGCAGCACACAGCATACCGTTGGAAAGCTCTTCGAGAGCTCTACGACGGGGCAACAAGCCTGCTGTGCTTGGCCTATTTTCAGAGCCCAAAATCGAATGTTTTCATCAATTTAGGGACACTTTTCTTCTTTTACGCTATTTTTTCATCCCGGATCGTATGTCGTGATCCACGAAAAGGACGACAACCTAATCCATCACATTTCAATTACCGAATCCCAAGGCACCTTGGGCAAGACAATTTCACTTCACGTAAAGGCTGGGCCCGTAAACCGAGGGCATGGGGCTTGGGACTAGGTCTCCGTCGCTCCAGTGCTCATAACTTCTGATCCGTGTGAGTTACGCGGCACACAGCATATCGTTTAAAAGCTATCTGAGTGCTCTACAACAGGGGCAGCAAGCCTGCTCGACTGTGCCTATTTTCGGAGCCCAAAATCAAATGTTTTCTCAGTTTCGGGACACTTTTCTTCTTTTGCACTATTTTTCCGTCCCGGATCTTATGTCGTGAGCCGCGAAAAGGATGACAACCTAATCCATCACATTTCTATTACCGAATCCCACGGCACCTTGGGAAAGATAATTTCTCTTCACGTAGAGGCTGGGCCCGCAAACTGAGGGCTTGTGGCTTGGGACCAGGTCTCTGTCGCTCCGGTGCCCCTAACTTTTGATCCGTAAGGAGTTACGCGGCGCACAGCATACCGTTGGAAAGCTCTCCAAGAGCTCTACAACGGGGGCTTTAAGCCTTCTTGACTGCGCCTATTTTCGGAGCCCAAAATCAATCATTTTCTCATTAGTTTCGGGACACATTTCTTCTTTTGTGCTGTTTTTCCGTCCCGTATCGTACGTCGTGAGCCGCTAAAAGGGCGACAACCTAATCCATGACATTTCTATTACCGAATCTCACGGCACCTTGGGCAAGACAATTTCACTTCACTTAGAGGCTGGGCCCACAAACCGAGGGCATGGGGCTTAGGACCAAGTCTCCGTTGCTCCGTTGCCCATAACTTTTGATCCGTAAGGAGTTACGCGGAGCACAACATACTGTTGGAAAGCTCTCCGAGAGCTCTACATCGATGGCAGCAAGTTTGATCGACTGCACCTATTTTTGTGGCCCAAAATCAAACGTTTTCATCAGTTTCGGGACACTTATCTTCTTTTGTGCTGTTTTGCTGTCCCATATCGTACGTCATGAGCCGCGAAAAGGACGACAACCTAATCCATCACATTTTTATTATCGAATCCTATGGCATCTTGGGTAAGACAACTTCGCTTCACGTAGAGGCTGGGCCTGCAAACTGAGGGCGTGGGGCTTGTGACCTGGTCTCCGTCGCTCCGGTGCCCATCACATTTGATATGTAAGGAGTTACGCGGCGCACAGCATACCATTAGAAGGCTCTCCGAGAGTTCTACAACGATGGCAGCAAGCCTACTCGGCTGCGCCTATTTTCGGTGTCCAAAATCGAACGCTTGCATCAGTTTCGTGCCACTTTTATTCTTTTGCGCTATTTTTTCGTCCCAAATCGTACGTCATGAGCCGCGAAAAGGATGACAACCTAATCCATCAAATTTCTATTACCGATTCCCACGACACCTTGGGCAAGACAACTTCACTTCATGTAGAGGCTGGGCTCGCAAACTGAGGGCGTGGGGCTTGTGAGCAGGTATCCGTCGCTCCGGTGCCCATAACTTTTGATCTGTTAGGAGTTACCCGGCGCACAGCATACCGTTGGAAAGCTCTTTGAGAGCTGTACGATAGGGGCCGCAAGCCTGACCTACTGCGCCTGTTTTTGGAGCACAAAATTGAACGTTTTTGTTAGTTTTGGGACACTTTTATTCTTTTGCGCTATTTTTTCATCCCAGATCGTACGTCGTGAGTTGCAAAAACGACGACAGCCTAATCCATAACATTTCTATTACTGAATCCCACAGCACCTTGGACAAGACAATTTCACTTCACGTAGAGGTTGGGCCCGCAAACCGAGGGCGTGAGGCTTGGGACCAGTTCTCTGTGGCTCCGGTGCCCATAACTTTTGATCCGTAGGGTGTTATGCGGTGCACAACATACCGTTTGAAAGCACTCCGAGAGCTCTACGACGGGGGCAGCAAGCCTATTTTCGGAGCCCACAATCGAAAGTTTTCCTTAGTTTCTGGACACTTTTCTTCTTTTACGCTGTTTTTCTATCCCTAATTGTACGTTGTGAGCTGCGAAAAGGACGACATCCTAATCCATCACATTTCTATTATCGAATCCCACGGCACCCTGGGCAAGAAAACTTCACTTCACGTTGAGGCTGGGCCTGCAAACCGAAGGTGTAGGGCTTGGGACCAGGTCTTTGTCGCTCCGGTACCCTTAACTTTTAATCCATAAGGAGTTACGCGGGGCACAACATATCTTTGGAAAGCTCTCCGAGAGCTCAACGATGGGGGCCGCAAGCTTGCTAGGATGCGCCTATTTTCGAAGCCCAAAATCAAACATTTTCGTCTATTTTGAGCCACTTTTCTTCTTTTGTGTTGTTTTTTCGTCTCGAATCGTATTTCGTGAGCCGCAAAAAGAACGATAACCTAATCTATCACATTTCTATTACCGAATCCCACGGCACCTTGGGTAAGACAACTTCGCTTCACATAGAGGCTGGGCCCACAAACCGAGGGCGTGGGGCTTGGGACCAGGTCTCCGTCGCTCCGGTGCACATAACTTTTGATCCGTAAGGAGTTACGCGGAGCATAGCTTACCATTGGAAAGTTCTCCGAGAGCTCTACAACGGGATTAGCAAGTCTGCTTGGCTGCACTTATTTTCGGGGCCCAAATCAAATGTTTTCATCAGTTTCGGGATACTTTTATTCTTTTGCGTTATTTTTTCGTCCAAGGTTGTACGTCGTGAGCAGTGAAAAGGACGACAACCTAATCCATCACATTTCTATTACCGAATCCCACGGCACCTTAGGTAAGACAACTTCGCTTCACATAGAGGCTGGGCCCACAAACCGAGGGCGTGGGGCTTGGGACCAGGTCTCCGTCGCTCCGGTGCACATAACTTTTGATCCGTAAGGAGTTACGTGGTGCAAAGCAAACCGTTGGAAAGCTCTCCGAGAGCTCTACAACGGGGGCAGTTAGCCTGCTTAGCTGCGCCTATTTTCTGAGCCCAAAATCAAACATTTTCATCAGTTTCGGGATACTTTTATTCTTTTACGCTATTTTTCTATCTCGCATCGTACGTCGTGAGCCGCGAAAAGGTCGACAACCTAATCTATCACATTTCTATTACCGAATCCCATGGCACCATAGGCAAGACAACTTCACTTCACGTAGAGACTAGGACAGCAAACAGAGGGCGTGGGGCTTAGGATCAGGTCTCCGTCGCTCCGGTGCCCATAACTTTTGATTTGTAAGGAGTTACGCGGCGCACAGTATACCGTTGGACAGCTCTTCGAGAGCTCTACGACTGAGGCAGCTAGCATGCTCAGCTGCGCCTATTTTCCAAGCCCAAAATCGAACATTTTCATAGGTTTTGGTATACTTGTCTTCTTTTACGCTATTTTTCTGTCTCGGATCGTATGTCGTGAGCCGTAAAAAGGTCGACAAGCTAATCCATCACATTTCTATTACCGAATCCCATAGGACCTTAGGCAAGACTACTTCACTTCACGTAAAGACTGGGCCAGCGAACTGAGGGCGTGGGGCTTGGGACCAGGTATCCGTCGCTCCGGTGCCCATAACTTTTGATCCGTAAGGTGTTACGCGGCGCACAGTATACCCTTGGAAAGCTCTCCGAGAACTCTACAACAGGGGCAGCAAGCCTACTCGACTGCACCTATTTTTGGACCCAAAAATCAAACATTTTCATCAATTTTGGTACACTTTTCTTCTTTTGTGCTGTTTTTTCGTCTTGGATCGTACGTCATGAGCTGTGAAAAGGACGACAACCTAATCCATCACATTTCTATTACCACATCCCATGGCACCTTGGGAAAGATAATTTCACTTCACGTAGAGGTTGGGCCCGCAAACTGAGGGCGTGGGGCTTGGGACCAGGTCTCCGTCGCTCCGGTGCCCATAACTTTTGATCCGTAAGGAGTTATGCAGCGCATAGTATACCGTTGGAAAGCTCTCCGAGAGCTCTACAATAGGGGCAGCAAGCTTGCTCGACTGTACCTATTTTTGGTGCCCAAAATGAATCATTTTTTCATTAGTTTTGGGACACTTTTCTTCTTTTGCGCTATTTTTTCGTCCCGTATCGCATGTCGTAAGCAGCGAAAAGGATGATAACCTAATCCATCACATTTATATTACCAAATCCCATGGCATCTTCGGCAAGACAACTTCGCTTCACGTAGAGGCTGGGCACGCAAACTGACGGCGTGGGGCTTAGGACCAGGTCTCCGTCGCTCCGGTGCCCATAACTTTTGATCAGTAAAGAATTACGCGATGCACAGCATACCGTTGGAAACCTCTCCGAAAGCTCTACAACGGGGGCAGCAAGCCTGCTTTGCTGTGCCTGTTTTTTGGAGCCCAAAATCGAACGTTTTCATCAGTTTTGGGTAACTTTTCTTCTTTTGCATTGTTTTTTCATCCCGGATCGTACGTCATGATCCGCGAAATGGACGACAACCTAATCCATCACATTTCTATTACTGAATCCCACGGCACCTTGGGCAAGACAATTTCACTTCATGTTGAGGCTGGGCCCGTAAACCGAGGGCGTGGGGCTTATAACCAGGTCCTCGTCGCTCCGGCGCCCATAACTTTTGATCCGTAAAGAGTTACGTGGCGCACAGCATACCGTTAGAAAGTTCTCTGAGAGCTCTACAACGGGGGTAGCAAGCCTCCCCGACTGCACTAGTTTTCGGATCCAAAAATCAAGCGTTTTCATCAGTTTCGGGACACTTTTCTTCTTTTGCGCTGTTTTTTCATCCCAGATCGTCGTTGTGAGCCACGAAAAGGATGACAACCTAATCCATCACATTTCTATTACCGAATCCCACGGCACCTTGGGCAAGACAACTTCACTTCACGTAAAGGCTGGGCCCGCAGACCGAGGGCGTGAGGCATTGGACCAGGTCTTCGTCGCTTCGGTGCCCATAACTTTTGATTAATATGGAGTTTTGCGGTGCACAGTATACCGTTGGAAAGCTCTCTGAGAGTTCTACGACGGGTGTAGCAAGCCTGCTCAGCTGCGCCTGTTTTTGTAGCCCAAAATCTACCGTTTTCATCAGTTTTGGGACACTTTTTTTCTTTTGTGCTATTTTTTTTGTCCCGGATCGTACATCGTCAACTGCGAAAAGGATGACAACCTAATCCAACACATTTCTATTATCGAATCTCACGACACCTTGGGCAAGACAATTTCACTTCATGTAGAGTCTGGGCCTGCAAATCGAGGGCATGGGGCTTAGGACCAGGTCTCCGTCGCTTCGGTGCCCGTAACTTTTGATCTGTAAGGAGTTACGCGGTGCACAGCATACCGTTGGGAAGCTCTTCGAGTGCTCTACAACGGGGGTAGGAAGTCTGCTCTACTGCGCATATTTTTGTGGCCGAAAATCAAACGTTTTCATCAGTTTCGGGACACTTATATTCTTTTGCGCTATTTTTTCGTACCGGATCGTATGTCGTGAACCGCGAAAAGGACGACTACCTAATCCATCACATTTATATTACCGAATCCCACAGAACCTTGGGTAAGACAACTTCACTTCACGTAGAGGCTGGGCCCGCAAACCGAGGGCGTGGGGCTTGGGACCAGGTCTCCGTCGCTCCGATACCCATAACTTTTGATCCGTAACGAGTTACGCGGTACAGAGCATACCGTTAGAAAACTCTCCGAGAGCTCTACAATGAGAGAAGTAAGCTTGCTCAACTACAGCTATTTTCGGAGCCCAAAATCGATGTTTTCATCAGTTTTGGGATACTTTACTTCTTTTGCGCTGTTTTTCTGTCCCGGATTGTACGTCGTGAGCCGTGAAAAGGACGACAACTTAAACCATCACATTTCTATTACCGAATCCCACAGCACCTTTGGCAAGACAACTTCACATCACGTAGAGACTGGGCTAGCAAACAGAGGGCTTGGGGCTTAGGACCAGGTCTCTGTCGCTCCGGTGCCCATAACATTTGATCCGTAAGAAGTTACGCAGTACATAGCATACTGTTGGAAAGCTCTCCGAGAGCTCTACGACGTGGGCAATAAGCCTGCTCAGCCGCACTTGGATTTGGAGCCCAAAATCGAACGTTTTGATCTATTTTGAGGCACTTTTCTTCATTTATGCTTTTTTGCCATCTTAGATCGTACGTCGTGAGCTGCGAAAAGGACGACAACATAATCCATCAAATTTTTATTACCGAATCCCATGGCACCTTGGGCAAGACAACTTTACTTCACGTAGAGGCTGGGCCAACAAACTGAGGGCGTGGGGCTTAGAACCAGATCTCCGTCGCTCCGGTGCCCATAACTTTTGATCCGTAAGGAGTTACGCGGCGGACAGCATACCGTTCAAAAGCTCTCTGATAGCTCTACGATGGAGGCAAAAAAGCCTGCAAGACTGCGTGTATTTTCGAAGCCGAAAATCGAACATTTTTATCAGTTTTGGGTCACTTTTCTTCTTTTGCATAGTTTTTTCATTTCGGATTGTATGTCGTGAGCCGCGAAAAGGACGACAACCTAAACCATCACATTTCTTTTACCGAATCCCACGGCACCTTGGGCAAGATAATTTCACTTCACGTAGAGGCTGGGCCCGCAAACCGAGGGCGTGGGGCTTGGGGCCAGGTCTCCGTGGCTTCGGTGCCCATAACTTTTGATCAGTAAGGAGTTATGCGGCACGAAGCATACCGTTGGAAAACACTTTGAGAGCTCTACAACGGGGGCGGCAAGCCTGTTTTTAGAGCCCAAAATCGAATGTTTTCATCAGTTTCGGGACACTTTTCTTCTTTTACGCTATTTTTTCATCCCTGATAGTACGTTGTGAGCCGCAAAAATGACGACAACCTAATCCATCACATTTCAATTTCCAAAACCCACGACACCTTGGGCAAGACAAATTCACTTCACGTAGGGGCTGGGCCTGCAAACCGAGGGCATTGGGATTGGGACGAGGTCTCTGTTGCTCCGGTGCCCTTAACTTTTGATCCGTAAGGAGTTACGCAGCACACAGCATACCGTTGGAAAGCTCTCCGAGAGCTCTACAGCAGGGGCAGCAAGCATGCTCAACTGCGCCTGTTTTTGGAGCCCAAAATCGAACATTTTCATCAGTTTTGGGATACTTTTCTTCTTTTGCGTTGTTTTTCCGTCCCGGATCGTACGTCATGAGCCGCGAAAAGGACGACAACCTAATCCATCACATTTGTATTACCGAATCCCACGGCACCTTGGGCACGACAACTTCACTTCATGTAGAGGCTGGGCCCGCAAACCGAGGGCGTGGGGCATGGGACTAGGTCTCCGTTGCTCCGGTGCCCATAACTTTTGATCTGTAAGGCGTTACGTGGCGCACAGCATACCGTTGGAAAGCTCTCAGATAGCTCTACAACAGCGGTCGCAAGTTTGCTTTCTTGCTCCTATTTTCAGGGCCCAAAATCAAACGTTTTCATCAGTTTGGAGACACTTTTCTTCTTTTGTACTGTTTTACCGTCCCGGATCATACATCGTGAGCCATGAAAAGGACGACAACCTAATCCATTACATTTCTATTACCGAATCCCACGGCACCTTAGGTAAGACAACTTCACTTCATGTAGAAGCTGGGCCTGCAGACCGAGGGCGTGGGGCTTGGGACCAGGTCACCGTCGCTCTGGTGCCTATAACTTTTGATCAGTAAGGAGTTATGCGACGCACAGCATACCGTTGGAAAGCTCTCCGAGAGCTCTACGACGGGGAAGCAAGCCTGCAGTGCTGGGCCTATTTTCGAAGCCCAAAATCGAACGTTTTCATCAATTTAGGGACACTTTTCTTCCTTTGCGCTGTTTTTTCATCCCGGATCGTACATCGTGATCCGCAAAAAGGACGACAACCTAATCCATCACATTTCAATTACCGAATCCCAAGCACCTTGGGCAAGACAATTTCACTTCACGTAAAGGCTGGGCCGGTTTACGGAGGGCATGGGGCTTGGCACCAGGTCTCCATCGCTCCGGTGCCCATAACTGTTGATCCGTAAGGAGTTACGCGGCATACAGCATACCATTGAAAAGCTCTCCGAGAGCTTTACAACGCGGGCAGCAAGCCTGCTCAACTGCTCCTATTTACGGAGACCAAAATCAAACGTTTTCATCAGTTTTGTGAGAGTTTTCTTCTTTTGCGCTGTTTTTCTGTCCCGGATCATATGTCGTGAGCTACGAAAAAGGCGACAACCTAATCCATTACATTTCTATTACCGAATCCCACGACACTTTGGGTAAGACAACCTTACTTCATGTAGAGGCTAGGCCTGCAAACCAAGGGCTTGGGACTTGGGACTAGGTCTACGTCGCTCCGGTGCACATAACTTTTGATCAGTAAGGAGTTACGCGGCACACAGCATACCGTTGGCAAACCCTCCGAGAGCTCTACGACTGGGGCAACAAGCCTACTTTGCTACGCCTATTTTCAAAGCCCAAAATCAAACGTTTTCATCAATTTTGGGACACTTTTCTTCTTTTGCACTATTTTTTCGTCCTGGATCGTACGTTGTGAGCAGCGAAAAGGAGGACAACCTAATCCATCACATTTCTATTACCGAATTCCACAGCACCTTGGGCAAGACAACTTCGCCTCACATAGAGGCTGGGCCCGCAAACCGAGGGCGTGGGGCTTGGGACTAGGTCTCCGTCGCTCCGGTGCCCATAACTTTTGATCTGTAAGGAGTTACGCGGCGCACAACATACCGTTGGAAAGCTCTCTGAGAGCTCTACGGCGGGGGAAGCAAGCTTGCTCGCTGCGCCTATTTTCAGAGCCCAAAATTGAACGTTTTCATCAATTTCGGGACACTATTCTTCTTTTGTCCGGTTTTTCCATCCCGGCTCGTACGTCGTGAGCCGCGAAAACGACGACAACCTAGCCCATCAAATTTCTATTCCTTAATCCCAGGGCACCTTGGGCAAGCCAACTTCACTTCACGTAGAGGCTGGGCCCACAAACTGAGGGCGTGGGGCTTGGGACCAGGTCTCTGTCGCTCTGGTGCCCATAACTTTTGATCCGTTAGGAGTTACGCGGCGCACAGCATACCGTTGAAAAGCTCTACGTGAGCTCTACGATGGGGGCATCAAGACTGCCCTACTGCTCCTATTTTTGGAGCCCGAAATTGAACATTTTCATCAATTTTGGGACACTTTTCTTCTTTTGCACTGTTTTTTCGTCCCTGATTGTACGTCGTGAGCCGCGAAAACGACGACAGCCTAATCTATCTCATTTCTATTACTGAATCCCATAGCACCTTGGGCAACACAATTTCACTTCACGTAGAGGCTGGGCCCGCAAATCGAGAACGCGGGGCTTGAGACTAGGTCTCTGTGGCTCCTGTGGCAATAACTTTTGATCCGTAAGGAGTTATGCGGTGTATAGCATACCGTTGGAAAGCATTCTGAGAGCTCTACGACAGGGGCAGCAAGTCTGTTTTCGAAGCCCAAAATCGAACGTTTTCATCAGTTTCGGGATACTTTTCTTCTTTTATGCTATTTTTCTGTCCCTGATCGTACGTTGTGAGCTGCGAAAAAAATGACAACCTAATCCATCACATTTCTATTACCGAATCCCACAGTACCCTAGGCAAAACAACTTCACTTCACGTAGAGGCTGGGCCCGCAAACCGAAGGCGTCGGGATTGGGACCAGGTCTCCGTCGCTCCAGTGCCCTTAACTTTTGATCTGTAAGGAGTTACGCGGCGCACAATATACCGTTGGAAAGCTCTCAGAGAGCTCTACGACAGGGGCAGCAAGCCTTCTCGGCTGCGCCTATTTTCGAAGCCCAAAATTGAACATTTTCATCAGTTTCGGGACACTTTTCTTCTTTTGCACTATTTTCCCGTCCCGGATCATACTTCGCGAGCCGCAAAAAGGACGACAACCTAATCCATCACATTTTTTTTACCGAATCCCATGGCACCTTCGCCAAGAAATCTTCACTTCACGTAGAGGCTGGGCCCACAAACCGAGGACGTGGGGCTTGAGACCAGTCTCTATCGCTCCGGTGCCTATAACTTTTGATCATTGAGGAGTTATGCGGCGTACAACATACAGTTGGAAAGCTCTCCGAGAGCTCTATGACGGGAGCAGCAAGATTGCTTTGCTGTGCCTGGTTTTGGATTCCAAAATCCAACGTTTTCATTAGTTTTAGGATACTTTTCTTCTTTTATGCTGTTTTTTTGTCTCGGATCGTATGTCGTGAGCCGTGAAAAGGACGACAACCTAATCCATCACATTTATATTACTGAATCCCACAACATCTTGGGCAAGACAATTTCATTTCACGTAGAGGCTGGGCCCTCAAACAGAGGGCGTAGGGCTTAGGACCAGGTCTTCGTCGCTCCTGTGCCTATAGCTTTTGATTCGTAAGGAGTTACATGGCGCACAGCATACCGTTGGAAAGCTCTCCAAGAGCTCTACAATAGGGGCAGCAAGTTTGATCGGCAGCGCGTGTTTTTTGGGCCCAAATCAAACGTTTTCATCAGTTTCAGGACACTTATCTTCTTTTGCGCTGTTTTTCTATCCCAGATCGTACGTCGTGAGCCGCGAAAAGGACGAAAACCTAATCCATCACATTTCTATTACCGAATCCCACGGAACCTTGGGTAAGACAACTTTACTTCACGTAGAGGCTGGGCCCGCAAACCGTTGGCATGGGGCTTGGGACCAGGTCTCCGTCGCTCCGGTACCCTTAACTTTTGATCTGTAAGGAGTTACGCGGCGCATAGCATACCGTTGGAAAGCTCTCCGAAAGCTCTACAACTGGGGCGGCAATCCTCCACGGCTGCGCCTGTTTTCAGAATCCAAAATCAAACGTTTTCATCAGTTTCGGGACACTTTACTTCTTTTGCGCTATTTTTTCATCCCAAATCATACTTCGTGAGCTGCGAAAAGGATGACAACCTAATCCATCAAATTTCTATTACCGAATCCCATAGCACCTTGGGCAAGACAACTTCACTTCACGTAGAGGCTGGGCCTGCAAACTGAGGGCGTGGGGCTTGGTACTAGGTCTCCGTCGCTCCGGTGCCCATAACTTTTTATCCGTTAGGAGTTACGCGGCGCACAGTATACCGTTGGTAAGCTCTTCGAGAGCTCTACGACTGGGGCAGCAAGCCTGTCCTACTGCGCCTATTTTCGGGGACCGAAATTGAACATTTTCATCAGTTTTGGGACACTTTTCATTTTTTGCGCTGTTTTTCCGTCCCGGATCGTATGTCGTGAGCCGAGAAAAGGACGACAACCTAATCCATCATATTTCTATTACCGACTCCCACAGCACCTTACGTAATACAGCTTCACTTCATGTGGAGGCTGGGCCCGCAAACCTAGAGCGTGGGGCTTGGGACCAGGTCTCCATCGCTCTGGTACCTATAACTTTTGATCCGTAAGGAGTTACGCGACGCACAGTATACCGTTGCAAAGCTCTCCGGGAGCTCTACAATAGGGGTAGCAAGTTTGCTAAGATGCGCCTGTTTTCGTGGCCCAAAATCAAAAGTTTTCATTAGTTTTGGTATACTTTTCTTCTTTTGCGCTGTTTTTGGGTCCCGGATCGTACGCCGTGAGCAGCGAAAAGGACGACAACCTAATCCATCACATTTCTATTACCGAATCCCATGACACCTTGCATAAGACAACTTCAATTCACGTGGAGGTTGGGCCCACAAACCGAAGGCGTGGGGCTTGGGACCAGGTCTCCGTCGCTCTGGTGCACATTAATTTTGATCCGTAAAGAGTTACGCGGTGCACAGCATACCATTTGAAAGCTCTCCAAGAGCTCTACGACGGGGGCAACATGACTGCTCTACTGCTCCTATTTTCAGAGAGTAAAATTGAACATTTTCGTCAATTTCGGGATACTTTTCTTCTTTTTTGCTATTTTTTCATCCCGGATATTACGTCGTGAGCCGCGAAACGGATGACAACCTAATCCATCACATTTCTATTACCGAATCCCATGACACCTTGGGCAAGACAACTTTGCCTCATGCAGAGGCTAGGCCCGCAAACCGAGGGTGTGGGAATTGAGACCAGGTCTCCGTCGCTCCGGTGCCCATAACTTTTGATCAGTAAGGAGTTACGCGCCTATTTTTGGAGCCCAAAATGAACGTTTTCATCAGTTTCGGTACAATTTACTTTTTTTGCGCTGTTTTTTCATCCCGGATCGTATGTCGTGTGCCGCAAAAAGGACTACAACCTAATCCATCAAATTTCTATTACTTAATCCCACGGCACCTTGGGCAAGACAACTTCACTTCACGTAGAGGCTGGGCCCGCAAACTGAGGGCGTGGGGCTTGGGACCAGGTATCCGTCGCTCCGGTGCCTATAAATTTTGATCCGTTAAGAGTTACGCGGCGCACAACATACCGTTGGAAGGCTCTCCGAGAGCCCTACTATGGGGGTACCAAGTTTGCTCGGATGCGCCTGTTTTTGGGGTCCAAAATCAAAAGTTTTCATCAGTTTCGGGATACTTCTCCTGTTTTGCACTATTTTTCCATCCAGGATCGTACGTCGTGAGCCGCGAAATGGACGACAACCTAATCCATCACATTTCTATTACCGAATCCCACGGCCCCTAGGTCAAGACAATTTCACTTCACGTAGAGACTGGGCTCACAAACCAAGGGTGTGGGGCTTGAGACTATGTCTCCGTCGCTCCAATGCCCATAACTTTTGATCCGTAAGGAGTTACGCGGCGTAGAGCATACCGTTGGAAAGCTCTCCGAGAGCTCTACAACGGGCAACAAGCCTGCTCGGCTGCACCTGTTTTTGGAGCCCAAAAAGAACGTTTTCATCAGTTTCGGGACACTTTACTTCTTTTGCGCTGTTTTTTTATCCCGGATGGTACGTTGTGAGCCGCGAAAAGGACGACAACCTAATCCATCAAATTTATATTACCAAATCCCACGGCACCATGGGCATGACAACTTCGCTTCACGTAGAGGCTAGGCCCGCAAACTGAGGGCGTGGGGCTTGGGACCAGGTCTTCGTCGCTCTGGTGCCCATAACTTTTGATCCGTAATGAGTTACGCGGCGCACAGCATACCGTTGAAAAGCTCTACGTGAGCTCTACGACGGGGGCAGCATGACTTCCCTACTGCTCCTATTTTCAGAGCCTAAAATTGAACGTTTTCATCAATTTTGGTACACTTTTCTTCTTTTGCGCTATTTTTCCGTCCCAGATCGTACGTCGTGAGCCGCAAAAATGACGACAACCTAATCCATCACTTTTCTATTACTGAATCCCACAGCACCTTGGGCAAGACAATTTCACTTCACGTAGAGGCTGGGCCCACAAACCGAGGGCGTGGGGCTTGGGACCAGGTCTCCGTCGCTCTAGTGCCCAAAACTTTTGATCCGTAAGGAGTTATGCGGTGCACAGCTTACCATTGGAAAGCACTTCGAGAGCTCTACGATGGGGGCAATAAGCCTGTTTCTAGTGCCCAAAATCGAACATTTTCATTAGTTTCGGGACACTTTTCTTCTTTTGCGCTATTTTTCTGTCCCGAATAGTACTTCGTGAGCCTAAAAAAGGACGACAACCTAATCCATCATATTTCTATTACCGAATCCCACGGCACCTTGGGCAAGACATATTCACTTCACGTAGAGGCTGGGCTCGCAAACTGAGGGCGTGGGGCTTGGGACCAGGTTTTCGTCGCTCCGGTGCCCATAACTTTTGATCCGTCAGGAGTTACGTGACGCATAGCATACCGTTGGAAAACTCTCTGAGAGTTCTACGATAGGAGCAGCAAGCCTTCCCTACTGCGCCTATTTTCGGAGCCCAAAATCGAATGTTTTCATCAATTTTGGGACACTTTTCTTCTTTTGCGCTGTTTTTTCATCCCAGATCGTACGTCGTGAGCCGCGAAAAGGACGACAACCTAATCCATCACATTTCTATTACTGAATCCCACGGCACCTTCGACAAGACAATTTCACTTCACGATGAGGCTGGGCCCGCAAACCGAGGGCGTTGGGCTTGGGACCAGGTCTTCGTGGCTCCGATGCCCCTAACTTTTGATCCGCAAGGAGTTATCCGGCGCACAGAATACCGTAGGAAAGCACTTTGAGAGCTCTACGACGGGGGCAGCAAGCCTGTTTTTGGAGCCCAAATTTGAAAGTTTTCATCAGTTTTGGGACACTTTTCTTCTTTTACGCTATTTTTTCATCCCTGATCGTACGTCGTGAGCCGCGAAAAGGACGACATCCTAATTCATCACATTTCAATTAACGAATCCCACGGCACCTTGGGCAAGACAACTTCACTTCACGTAGAGGCTGGGCTTCCAAACCTAGGGCATTGGGCTTGGGACCAGGTCTCCGTTGCTCCGGTGCCCTTAACTTTTGATCCGTAAGGAGTTACGCGGCGCACAGCATACCGTTGGAAAGCTCTCCGAGAGCTCTACAATAAGGGCAGCAAGCATGCTCAAGTGCGCCTATCTGATCCATCAGATTTGGCTGCGCATGTTTTCGGTGCCCAAAATCAAACGTTTTCATATGTTTTGAGACACTTTTATTCTTTTGTGCTATTTTTCTGTCCCAGATCATGCGTCGTGAGCTGCGAAAAGGACCACAATCTGATCTATCACATTTCTATTACCGAATCCCACATAATCTAGTGTAAGGCAACTTCACTTCACGTAGAGGCTGGGTGGGCAAACTGAGGGTGTGGGGCTTGGACCAGGTCTCCGTCGCTCCGATACCCATAACTTTTGATCTGTAAGGAGTTACGCGGCGCACACCATACCGTTGGAAAGCTCTCCGAGAGCTCTACAACAGGGGTAGCAAGCCTGCATGGCTGCCCCTATTTTCAGAATCCAAAATTGAACGTTTTCTTCTTTTTCGGTTCGGATCATACTTCGTGAGCCGTGAAAAGGATGATAACCTAATCCATCAAATTTATTTTACCGAATCCCACGGCACCTTGGGCAAGACAACTTTACATCATGTAGAGGCTAGGCCCGCAAACTGAGGGCGTGGGAATTCAGACCAGGTCTCCGTAGCTCCGGTGCCCATACCTTTTAATCAGTAAGGAGTTAGGCGGCACACAGCATACCGTTGAAAAACTCTCCGAGAGCTCTATGACAGGGGCAGCAAGCATGCTTTGCTGTGCCTATTTCGAAGCCCAAAATAGAATGTTTTCATCAATTTTGGGGCATTTTTCTTCTTTTGCGCAGTTTTTCTATCCCGGATCGTATGTCGTGAGCCGCGAAAAAGACGATAACCTAATCCATCACATTTCTATTACCGAATCCCATGGAACCTTGGGCAAGAAAATTTTACTTCACGTAGAGGCTGGGCCCGCAAACTGAGAGCGTGGGGCTTGGGACCAGGTCACCGTCGCTCCGTTGCCTATAACTTTTGATCCGTAAGGAGTTACGAGGCGCACAGCATACTGTTGGAAAGCTCTCCGAGAGCTCTACAATGGGGGTAGCATGTTTACTAGGATGCACCTGTTTTCGGAGCCCAAAATTAAAAATTTTCATTAGTTTTGGGATACTTTTCATCTTTTGCGCTATTTTTCTGTCTTGGATCGTACGTCGTGAGCCGCAAAAAGGACTACAACCTAATCCATCACAATTCTATTACCGAATCCCCGGCCCCTTGGGCTAGACAATTTCACTTCACGTAGAGGCTGGGCCCGCAAACCCGGGGCGTGGGGCATGGGACCAGGTCTCCGTCGCTCCTGTCCCCATAACTTTTGATCCGCAAGGAGTTATGCGGTGCACAGCTTACCATTGGAAAGCTCTCCGAGAGCTCTACAACGGGGCATCAAGTCAGCTTTGCTGCGCCTATTTTCCAAGCCCAAAATTTAACATTTTCATCAATTTTGGGACACTTTTCTTCTTTTGCGTTGTTTTTCTGTCTCGGATCGTACGTCGGGAGCCGTGAAAAGAACGACAAGCTATTCTATCATATTTCTATTACCGAATCCCACGACACCTTGGGCAAGACAGTTTCACTTCACGTAGAGGCTGGGCCCACAAACTGAGGGCGTAGGGCTTGGGACCAGGTCTCCGTCGCTCTAGTGCCCATAACTTTTGATCCGTAAGGAGTTACGCGGTGCATAGCATACCGTTGGAAAGCTCTCTGAGAGCTCTACGATAGAGGTAGCAAACTTCCGTGGCTGCGCCTATTTTTGGAGCCCAAAATCGAATGTTTTTATTAGTTTTGGGACACTTTATTTATTTTGGGCAGTTTTTCAATCCTGGATCGTATGTCGTGAGCAGCGAAAAAGACGACAACCTAATCCATCAAATTTCTATTACTGAATCCCATGGCACCTTGGGCAAGACAACTTCACTTCACGTAGAGGCTGGGCCCACAAACTGAGGGCGTAGGGCTTGGGACTAGGTCTCCGTCGCTCCGGTGCCCATAACTTTTGATCCGTCAGGAGTTACGCGGCGCATAGCATACTGTTGGAAAACTCTCTGAGAGCTCTATGATGGGAGTAGCAAGCCTGCCCTACTGCGCCTATTTTCGGAGCCCAAAATCGAACGTTTTCATCAGTTTTGGGACACTTTTCTTGTTTTGTGCCATTTTTTCCATCCCGGATCTTACGTCGTGAGTCGCGAAAAGGACGCCAACCTAATCCATCACATTTCTATTACTGAATTCCACGGCACCTTGGGCAAGATAATTTCACTTCACGATGAGGCTGGGCCAGCAAACCAAGGGCGTGGGGCTTGGGACCAGGTCTCTGTGGCTCTGATGCCCCTAACTTTTGATCCGTAAAGAATTATGCAGCACACAGCATAATGTTGGAAAACTCTCCGAGAGCACTACGACAAGAGCAGCAAGCCTGTTTTTGGAGCCCAAAATCAAATGTTTTCATCAGTTTCGGGACACTTTTCTTCTTTTACGCTATTTTTTCATCCCTGATCGTACGTCGTGAGCCACAGAAAGGACGATAACCTAATCCATCATATTTCAATTACTGAATCCCACGACACCTTAGGCAAGACAACTTCACTTCACGTAGAGGATGGGCCTACAAACCAAGGGCATTGGGCTTGGGACCAGGTTTCCGTTGCTCCCGTGCGCTAAACTTTTGTTCCGTAAAGAGTTACGCGGCGCACAGTATATCGTTGGAAAGCACTCCGAGAGCTCTACAACAGGGGCAGAAAGCATGCTCAACTGTGCCTGTTTTTGGAGCCCAAAATCGAACATTTTCATCAATTTTGGGACACTTTTCTTCTTTTGCGTTGTTTTTCCGTCCCGTATCATACGTCGTGAGACGCAAAAATGACGATGACCTAATCCATTACATTTGTATTACCGAATCCCATAGCACCTTGGGCAAGACAATTTCACTTCACGTAGAGGCTGGGCCCCCAAACCGAGGGCGTGGGGCTTGGGACCAGGTCTCCGTGGCTTCGGTGCCCATAACTTTTGATTTGTAAGGAGTTATGTGGTGCACAGCATACCGTTGGAAAGCACTCCGAAAGCTCTACGACGGGGGAAGCAAGCCTGTTTTCGTAGCCCAAAATCGAACGTTTTCATCAGTTTCGTGATACTTTTCTTGTTTTACGCTGTTTTTCCATCCATGATCGTACGTTGTGAGCTGCGAAAAGAACGACAACCTAATCCATCATATTTCTATTACTGAATCCTACAGCACCTTGGGCAAGACAACTTCACTTCACGTAGAGGCTGGGCCCACAAACCGAAGGCGTGGGGCTTGGGACCAAGTCTCCGTCGCTCCGGTGCCCTTAACTTTTGATCTGTAAGGAGTTACGCGTCGCACAACATACCGTTGGAAAGCTCTCAGAGAGCCCTACGATGGGGGCAGCAAGCCTTCTAGGCTGTCCCTATTTTTGAAGCCCAAAATCAAATGTTTTCATCAGTTTCGGGACACTTTTCTTCTTATGCGCTATTTTTCGGTCCCGGATCATACTTTGTGAGCCACAAAAAGGACAACAACCTAATCCATCACATTTCTATTACTGAATCCCACGGCACCTTAGGCAAGACGTCTTCACTTCACGTAGAGGCTGGGCCTGCAAACCGAGGGCGTGGGGCTTGGAAACAGGTCTCCATCGCTCCCGTGCCTATAACTTTTGATCAGTAAGGCGTTACGCGGCGCACAACATACCGTTGGAAAGCTCTCCGAGAGCTCTACGACGGGAGCATCAAGCCTGCTTCGCTGCGCTTATTTTCGGAGCCCAAAATCCAACCTTTTCATTAGTTTTGGAATATTTTTCTTCTTTTATGCTATTTTTCCGTCTCGGATCGTACTTCGTTAGCCGCGAAAAGGACGACAACCTAATTCATCACATTTCTGTTACCGAATCCCATGGCACCTTGGGCAAGATAATTTCACTTCACGTAGAGACTGGGCCCGCAAACCGAGGGCGTGAGGCTTATTACGCAGCATACATCATACCGTTGGAAAGCTCTCCGAGAGCTCTACAACAGGGGCAGCAAGTTTGATCGGCTCCGCGTGTTTTCGGGCCCCAAAATCAAACATTTTCATCAGTTTCAGGTTATTTATCTTCTTTTGTGCTATTTTCCTATCCCAGATCGTACGTCGTGAGCTGCGAAAAGGACAACAACCTGATCCATCACATTTCTATTACCGAATCCCAGAGAACCTTGGGTAAGACAACTTCACTCTTCACGTAGAGGCTGGGTCTGCAAACCTAGGGCATTGGGCTTGGGACCAGGTCTCCGTTGCTCCGGTGCCCTAAACTTTAGATCCGTAAGGAGTTACGCGGTGCACAGCATACCGTTGGAAAGCTCTCCAAGAGCTCTACAACCGGGGCAGGAAGCATGCTCAAGTGCGCCTATTTTTGGAGCTCAAAATCGAACATTTTCATCAATTTTGGGACACTTTTCTTCTTTTACGTTGTTTTTCCGTCCCGGATCGTACGTCGTGAGCCGCGAAAAGGACGATGACCTAATCCATCACATTTGTATTACTGAATCCCACGGCACCTTGGGCAAGACAATTTCACTTCACGTAGAGGCTGGGCCCCCAAACCGAGGGCGTGGGGCTTGGGACCAGGTCTCCGTGGCTCCGGTGCCCATAACTTTTGATCCGTAAGGAGTTATGCGGTGCACAGTATACCGTTGAAAAGCACTCCGAGAGCTTTACGATAAGGGCAACAAGCCTGTTTTCGTAGCCCAAAATCGAACGTTTTCATCAGTTTCGTGATACTTTTCTTGTTTTACGCTGTTTTTCCATCCATGATCGTACGTTGTGAGCTGCGAAAAGAACGACAACCTAATCCATCATATTTCTATTACTGAATCCTACAGCACCTTGGGCAAGACAACTTCACTTCACGTAGAGGCTGGGCCCGCAAATCGAGGGCTTGGGGCTTGGGACCAGGTCTCCGTCACTTCGTTGCCCATAACTTTTGATCCGTAACGAATTACGCATTGCACAGCGTACCGTTGGAATGCTCTCAAAGAGCCCTACGATGGTAGCAGCAAGCTTTCTCGGCTGTCCCTATTTTTGAAGCCCAAAATTGAACGTTTTCATTAGTTTTATGACACTTTTCTTCTTTTGCGCTGTTCTTCCATCCCGGATCGTATGTTCTGAACCGCAAAAAGGACGACAACCGAATCCATCACATTTCTATTACCGAATTCCACAGCACCATGGGCAAGACAACTTCAATTCACGTAGAGGCTGGGCCTGCAAACCGAGGGCGTGGGGCTAGTGACCAGGTATCTGTCGCTCCGGTGCCCGTAACTTTTGATTCGTAAAGAGTTACGTGGCGCACAACATACCGTTGGAAAGCTCTCCGAGAGCTCTACAACGGGAGCAGCAAGCCTGCTTTGCTGGGGCTATTTTCGGAGCCCAAAATCCAACATTTTCATTAGTTTTGGGATATTTTTCTTCTTTTATGCTGTTTTTCCGTCTCGGATAGCACTTCGTGAGCTGCGAAAAGGACGACAACCTAATCCATCACATTTCTATTACCGAATCCCATGGCACATTGGGCAAAATAATTTCACTTCACATAAAGGCTGGGCCCTCAAACCGAGGGCGTGGGGCTTATTACGCGGCATACATCATACCGTTGGAAAGATCTCCGAGAGCTCTACAACAAGGGCAGCAAGTATGATCGGCTGCGCGTATTTTCGGGGCCCAAAATCAATCATTTTCATCAGTTTCAGGTCACTTATCTTCTGTTGCGCTATTTTTCTGTCCCAGATCGTACGTCGTGAGCTGCGAAAAGGTCGACAACCTGATCCATCACATTTCTATTACTGAATCCCACATAACCTTGGGTAAGACAACTTCACTTCACGTAGAGGCTGGGCCCACAAATCGAGGGCGTGGGGCTTGGGACCAGGTCTCCGTCGCTCCGGTACCCATAACTTTTGATCTATAAGGCGTTACGCAGCGCATAGCATACCGTTAGAAAGCTCTCCAAGAGCTCTAAAACGGGGGCAGCAAGCCTACACGGCTGCGCCTGTTTTCAGAATCCAAAATCGAACGTTTTCTTCTTTTTCGTCACGGATCATACTTCGTGAGCCGCGAAAAGGATGACAACCTAATCCATCACATTTCTATTACCGAATCCCATGGCACCTTGGGCAAAATAATTTCACTTCACGTAAAGCCTGGGCCCGTAAACCGAGGGCGTGGGGCTTATTACGCGGCGTACATCATACCGTTGGAAAGCTCACCGAGAGCTCTACAACAGGGGCAGCAAGTCTGATCGGCTGCGCGTGTTTTCGGGGCCCAAAATCAAACATTTTCATCAATTTCAGGTCACTTATCTTCTGTTGCGCTGTTTTTCTGTCCCAGATCGTACGTCGTGAGCCGTAAAACGGACGACAACCTGATCCATTACATTTCTATTACTAAATCCCAAAGAACCTTGGGTAAGACAACTTCACTTCACGTAGAGGCTGAGCCTGCAAACCGAGGGCGTGGGGCTTGGGACCAGGTCTCCGTCGCTCCGGTACCCATAACTTTTGATCTATAAGGAGTGACGCAGCGCATAGCATACCGTTAGAAAGCCCTCCGAGAGCTCTACAACGGGGGCAGCAAGCCTACACGGCTGCGCCTGTTTTCAGAATCCAAAATCGAACGTTTTCTTCTTTTTTATCCCGGATCATACTTCGTGAGCCGCGAAAAGGATGACAACCTAATCCATCAAATTTCTATTACCGAATCCCACGGCACCTTGGGCAAGACAACTTTACTTCATGTAAAGGCTAGGCTCGCAAACCGAGGGCGTGGGACTTGTGACCAGGCACCCGTCGCTTCGGTGCCTATAACTTTTGATCCGTAAGGAGTTACGCGGTGCACAGTATACTGTTGGAAAGCTCTCCGAGATCTCTACGACGGGGGCACCAAGCCTGGTCAGCTGCGCCTGTTTTCAAAGCACAAAATTGAACGTTTTTATCAATTTTGGAACACTTTTTTTCTTTTGCGCTGTTTTTACATCCCAGATCATACGTCGTGAGCTGCGGAAAGGACGACAACCTAATCCATCACATTTCTATTACCAAAGCCCACTGCACCTAGGGCAAGACAACTTCACTTCACATAGAAGCTGAGCCCGCAAATAGAGGGTGTGGGGCATGTGACCAGGTATCCATCGCTCCGGTGCCTAAAACTTTTGATCTGTAAGGAGTTACGAGGCGCACAGCATACTGTTGGAAAGCTCTCCGAGAGCTCTACAATGGGGGTAGCATGTTTACTAGGATGCACCTGTTTTCGGAGCCCAAAATTAAAAGTTTTCATTAGTTTCGGGACACTTTTCTTCTTTTGCGTTGTTTTTCCATCCTGAATCGTATGTCGTGAGCAGCAAAAAGGACGACAACCTAATCTATCACATTTCTATTACCAAAACCCACGGCACCTCAGGCAAGACAATTTCACTTCACGTAGAGGTTGGGCCTGCAAACCGAGGGCGTGGGGCATAGGACCAGGTCTCCGTCGTTCCTGTGACCATAACTTTTGATCCGCAAGGAGTTACGCGGCACACAGCATACCGTTGGAAAGGTCTCCGAGAGCTCTACGACAGGGGCAGCAAGTCTGCTTAGCTGCGCTTATTTTCAAAGCTCAAAATTGAACATTTTCATCAGTTTTGCGACACTTTTCTTTTTTTGCGCTGTTTTTTCGTCCCGGATCGTACATCGTTAGTTGCGAAAAGGGCGACAACCTAATCCATCACATTTCTGTTACCGAATCCCATGGCACCTTGGGTAAGAAAACTTCACTTCACGTAGAGGCTGGGCCCGGAAACCGACGGCGCAAGGCTTGGGACCAGGTCTCCGTCGCTCCGTTACCCATAACTTTTGATCTGTAAGGAGTTAGGCGGCGCACAACATATCGTTGGAAAGCTCTCCGAGGGCTCTACAACAGGGTAGCAAGCCTACACGGCTGCGCTTGTTTTCAGAATCCAAAATCGAACATTTTCTTCTATTTCGTCCCGGATCATACTTCGTGAGCCGCGAAAAGGATGACGACCTAATCCATCAAATTTCTATTACCGAATCCCGCAGCACCTTGGGAAAGACAACTTTACTTCATGTAGAGGCTAGGCCTGCAAACCGAGGGCGTGGGACTTGGGACCAGGTCTCCGTCGCTCCGATGCCCATACCTTTTGATTAGTAAGGAGTTACGCGGCACACAGCATACTGTTGGAAAACTCTCCTAGAGCTCTACGACAGGGGCAGCAAGCATGCTTTATTGCGCCTATTTTCGAAACCCAAAATCGAACGTTTTCATCAATTTTGGGACATTTTTCTTCTTTTGCGCTGTTTTTCTATCCCGGATCGTACGTCGTCAGCCACGAAAAGGACGACAACCTAATCCATTACATTTTTATTACCGAATCTCACGGCACCTTGGGCAAGACAACTTTTGATCTGTAAGGAGTTACGAAGTGCACAGCACACCATTGGAAAGCTCTACGAGAGCTCTACGACAGGGGCAGCAAGTCTGCTTAGCTGCGCTTATTTTCGAAGCTCAAAATTGAACGTTTTCATCAATTTTGCGACACTTTTCTTTTTTTGCACTGTTTTTTCGTCCCAGATCGTACATCGTGAGCCGCGAAAATGACGACAACCTAATCCATCACATTTCTATTACCGAATCCAACGGCACCTTGGGCAAGACAATTTCACTTCACGTAGAGGCTGGGCGAGCGAACCGAGGGCGTGGAGCTTGGGACTAGGTCTCCGTCGCTCCGGTACCCATAACTTCTGATTTGTCAGGAGTTACGCGGCGCATAGCATACCGTTGGAAAGCTCTCCGAGAGCTCTACAACGGGGACAGCAAGCCTACATGACCTCGCCTGTTTTCAGAATCCAAAATCGAACGTTTTCTTCTATTTCGTCCCGGATCATACTTCGTGAGCCGAGAAAAGGATGACAACCAAATCCATCAAATTTTTATTATCGAATCCCACGGCACCTTGGGCAAGACAAATTTACTTCATGTAGCGGCTAGGCCTACAAACCGAGGGCGTGGGACTTGGGACCAGGTCTCCGTCGCTCCAATGCCCATACCTTTTGATCAGTATGGAGTTACACGGCACACAGTATACCATTGGAAAACTCTCCTAGAGCTCTACGACAGGGGCAGCAAGCCTGCTTTGTTGCGCCAATTTTTGAAGCCCAAAATCGAACGTTTTGATCAATTTTTGGACATTTTTCTTCTTTTGCGCTGTTTTTCTGTCCCGGAGCGTATGTCGTGAGCCGCGAAAAGGACGACAACCTCATCCATCACATTTCTATTTCCGAATCCCACGGTACCATGGGCAAGACAACTTCGCCTCACATAGAGGCTGGACCCGCAAACCGAGGGCGTAGGGCTTGGGACCAGGTCTCCGTCGCTCCGGTACCCATAACTTTTGATCCGTAAGGAGTTACGTGGCGCACAACCTACCATTGGAAAGCTATCCGAGAGCTCTACAATAGGGATAGCATGTTTGCTCGGATGCGCCTATTTTTGGAGCCCAAAATTAAAAGTTTTCATTAGTTTTGGGATGTTTTTCCTCTTTTGCGCTATTTTTTCGTCCCGGATCGTATGTCGTGAGCCGCAAAAAAGACGACAACCTAATCCATCCCATTTCTATTACCGAATCCCATGGCCCCTTGGGCTAGACAATTTCACTTCATATAGAGGCTGGGCCCGCAAACCGAGGGCGTAGGGCATGGGACCAGGTCTCCGTCGCTCCGGTGCCTATAACCTTTGATCCGCAAGGAGTTATGCGGCGCACAGCATACCGTTGGAAAGCTCTCTGAGAGTTCTACGATAGGGGCAGCAATTCTGCTCGGCTGCGCCTATTTTCGAAGCCCAAAATTGAACATTTTCATCAGTTTTGGGACACCTTCCTTCTTTTGCACTATTTTTTCATCCCGGATCGTACGTCGTGAGCTGCGAAAAGGATGACAACCTAATTCATCACATTTCTATTACCAAATCCCACGGTACCTTGGGCAAGACAATTTCACTTCACGTAGAGGTTGGGCACGCAAACCGAGGTCGTAGGGCATAGGACCAGGTCGCTGTCGCTAAAGTGCCCATAACTTTTGATCCATAAGGAATTACGCGGCGCACAGCATACCATTGGAAAGGTCTCCGAGAGCTCTACAATGGGGCAGCAAGCCTGCTCGGATACGCCTGTTCTTGGAGCTGAAAATTGAACGTTTTCATCAGTTTCGGTACACTTTATTTATTTTGCGCAATTTTTTCGTCCCAGATCGTATGTCGTGAGCCGCGAAAAGGACGACAACCTAATCCTTCAAATTTTTATTACTTAATCCCACGGCACCTTGGGCAAGACAACTTCACTTCACGTAGAGGCTGGGCCCGCAATCTGAGGGCGTGGGGCTTGGGACCAGATCTCCGTCGCTCCGGTGCCCATAACTTTTGATCCGTGAAGAGTTAAGCGGCGCACAACATACTGTTGGAAAGCTCTCCGAGAGCTCTACGATGGGGGCAGTAATCCTGCTCTACTGCGTCTATTTTCGGAGCCCAAAATCAAACATATTCATCAGTTTTGGGACACTTTTCTTCTTTTGCGCAGTTTTTCCGTCTCAGATCTTACGTCGTGAGCCACGAAAAGGATGACAACCTATGCCATCACATTTCTATTACCGAATCCCACGCATCTCGGGCAAGATAATTTTACTTCGCGTAGAGGCTGGGCCCGCAAATCGAGGGCGTGGGGCTTCTGACCAGGTCTCTGTGGCTCCGGTGCCCATAACTTTTTATCAGTAAGGAGTTATGCGGCGCAAAGCATACCGTTGGAAAGCACTCTGAGAGCTCTACAACAGCGGCGGCAAGCCTATTTTTGGAGTCCAAAATTGAATCTTTTCATCAGTTTCAGGACACTTTTCTTATTTTACGCTATTTTTTCATCCCTGATCGTACGTCGTGAGCCGCGAAAAGGTCGACAACCTAATCCATCACATTTCAATTACCGAATCCCATGGCACCTTGGGCAAGACAAATTCACTTGACGTAGTGGCTAGGCCTGCAAACCGAGGGCATTGGGCTTCGGACCAGGTCTCCGTTGCTTCGGTGCCCTTAACTTTTGATCCGTAAGGAGTTACGCGGCACACAGCATACCGTTGGAAAACTCTCCAAGAGCTCTACAACAGGGGCAGCAAGCATGCTCAACTGCGCCTGTTTTAGGAGCCCAATATTGAACATTTTCATAAATTTTTGGACACTTTTCTTCCTTTGCGTTATTTTTCCGTCCCGGATCGTACGTCGCGAGCCGCGAAAAGGACGACAAGCAATCCATCACATTTGTATTACCGAATCCCACGGCACCTTGGGCAAGACAACTTCACTTCACGTAGAGGCTGGGCCCGCTAACCGAGGCCGTGGCCTTGGGACCAGGTCTCCGTTACTCCGGTGCCCATAACTTTTGATCTGTAAGGAGTTACGCGGCGCACATCATACCGTTGGAAAGCTCTATGAGAGCTCTACAACAGTAGTAGCAAGTCTGCTCGCCTGCGTCTGTTTTCGGGGCCCAAAATCAAACGTTTTCATCAGTTTTGGGACACTTTTCTTCTTTTGCGCTGTTTTTGCATCCCAGATCGTACGTCGTGAGCCATGAAAAGGATGACAACCTAATCTATAACATTTCTATTACCGAATCCCATGGCACCTTGGGTAAGACAACTTCACTTCATGTAGAAGCTGGGCCTACAAACCGAGGGCGTGGGGCTTGGGACCAGGTCGCCCTCGCTCTGGTGCCCATAACTTTTGATCAGTAAGGAGTTACACGCCACACAACATACCATTGGAAAGCTCTTCGGGAGTTCTACGACGAGAAAGCAAGCCTGCTATGCTGGGCCTATTTTCGAAGCCCAAAATCGAACATTTTCATCGATTTAGGGACACTTTTCTTCTTTTTCACTGTTTTTACGTCCCGGATCGTACGTCGTGATCCGCGAAAAAGACGACAACCTAATCTATCACATTTCAATTACCGAATCCCAAGCACCTTGGGCAAGACAATTTCACTTCACGTAAAGGCTGGGGGCTTGGCACCAGGTCTCCGTCGCACTAGTGCTCATAACTTTTGATCCGTAAGGAGTTACGCGGCACACAGCATACCGTTGAAAAGCTCTCCGAGAGTTCTACAATGCGGGCAGCAAGCCTGCTCGATTGCGGCTGTTTACGGAGCCCAAAGTCAAAAAATTTCATCTATTTTGGGACAGTTTTCTTCCTTTGCGCTGTTTTTACGTCCTGGATCATACGTCGTGAGCTACAAAAAAGACGACAACCTAATCCATCACATTTCTATTACTGAATCCCACAACACTTTGGGTAAGACAACCTTACTTCATGTAGAGGCTAGGCCTGCAAACCGAGGGCGTGGGACTTAGGACTAGGTCTCCGTCGCTTCGGTGTCCATAACTTTTGATCAGTAAGGAGTTACGCGGCACATAGCATACCGTTGGCAAACTCTCCAAGAGCTCTACGACTGGGGCAGCAAGCCTGCTTTGCTACACCTATTTTCGAAGTCCAAAATCAAAAGTTTTCATCAGGTTTGGGATACTTTTCTTCTTTTGCACTGTTTTTCCGTCCCATATCGTAAGTTGTGAGCGGCGAAAAATACGACAACCTAATCCATCACATTTCTATTACCGAATCACACAGCACCTTGGGCAAGACAACTTCACTTCACGTAGAGGCTGGGCTCGCAAACAGAGGGTATGGTGCATGGGACCAGGTCTCCGTTGCTCTGGTGCCCATAACTTTTGATCCGTAAGGAGTTACGCAGCGCACTGCATACCGTTGAAAAGTTCTCCGAGAGCTCTACAACGGGGACAGCAAGCTTGCTTAGCTGCGCTTGTTTTTGGAGCCCAAAATCAAACATTTTTATTAGTTTCGGGATGCTTTACTTCTTTTGTGTTGTTTTTCCGTCCCGGATCATATGTCGTGTGCTGCGAAAACGACGACATCCTAGTCCATCAAATTTCTATTACTTAATCCCACGGCACCTTGGGTAACACAACTTCACTTCACGTAGAGGTTGGGCCCGCAAACTGAGGGCGTGGGGCTTGGGACCAGGTCTCCGTCGCTTTGGTTCCCATAACTTTTGATCCGTTAGGAGTTACGCGGCGCACAGCACACCGTTAAAAAGCTCTCCGAGAGCTCTACAACGGGGGCAGCAAGACTTCCCTACTACTCCTATTTTTGGAGCCCCAAATTGAACGTTTTCATCAATTTTGGGACACTTTTCTTCTTTTGCAGTGTTTTTCCGTCCCTGATCGTACGTCGTGAGCTGCGAAAACGAAAACAGCCTAATCCATCATATTTCTATTATTGAATCCCACAGCACCTTGGCAACACAATTTCACTTCACGTAGAGGCTGGGCTCGCAAACCGAGGACGCGGGGCTTAAAACTAGGTCTCCGTGGCTCCTGTGGCCATAACTTTTGATCCGTAAGGAGTTATGTGGTGCACAGCATACCGTTGGAAAGCACTCCGAAAGCTCTACGACGGGGGAAGCAAGCCTGTTTTCGTAGCCCAAAATCGAACGTTTTCATCAGTTTCGTGATACTTTTCTTGTTTTACGCTGTTTTTCCGTCCCTGATCGTACGTTGTGAGCTGCGAAAAAAATGACAACCTAATCCATCACATTTCTATTACCGAATCCCACAGCACCTTGGGCAAAACAACTTCACTTCGCGTAGAGGCTGGGCCCGTAAACCGAAGGCGTAAGGCTTGGGACCAGGTCTCCGTCGCTCCAGTACCTTTAACTTTTGATCCGTAAGGAGTTACGCAGCACACAGCATACCGTTGGAAAGCTCTTAGAGAGCTCTACGACAGGAGCGGCAAGCCTTCTCGGCTGCACCTATTTTCGAAGCCCAAAATCGAACGTTTTCATTAGTTTCAGGACACTTTTCTTCTTTTGTGCTGTTTTTCCTTCCCGGATCATACTTCCTGAGCCGCAAAAAGGACGACAACCTAATCCATCACATTTCTATTACCGAATCCCATGGCACCTTGGGCAAGGCATCTTCACTTCACGTAGAGGCTGGGCACGTAAATCGGGGATGTGGGGCTTGGGACCAGGTCTCTATCGCTCCGGTGCTTATAACTTTTGATCAGTAAGGAGTTACGCGACACACAACATACCGTTGGAAAGCTCTCCGAGAGCTCTATGACGGGAAAAGCGAGCCTGCTTTGCTGTGCCTGTTTTTGGATTCCAAAAACCAACGTTTTCATTTGTTTTAGGACACTTTTCTTCTTTTGTGCTATTTTTTCGTCTCGGATCGTACGTCGTGAGCCTTGCAAAGGACGACAACCTAATCCATCACATTTATATTACCGAATCCCACAGCATCTTGGGCAAGACAATTTCACTTCACGTAGAGGCTGGGCCCTTAAACAGAAGGCGTAGAGCTTAGGACCAGGTCTCTATCGCTCCGGTGCTTATAACTTTTGATCAGTAAGGAGTTACGCGACACACAACATACCGTTGGAAAGCTCTCCGAGAGCTCTACAATAGGGGCAGCAAGCCAATTCGGCTGTGCGTGTTTTCGGGGCCCAAAATCAAACGTTTTCATCTGTTTCAGGACACTTATATTCTTTTGCGCTATTTTTCTATCCCGGATCGTACGTTGTGAGCCGAGGAAAGGACGACAACCTAATCCATCACATTTCTATTATCGAATCCCACGGAACCTTAGGTAAGACAACTTCACTTCACGTAGAGGCTGGGCCCGCAAACCGAGGGCGTAGGGCTTAGGACCAGGTGTCCGTCGCTTCGGTACCCATAACTTTTGATCTGTAAGGAGTTACACGTCGCAAAGCATACCGTTGGAAAGCTCTCCGAGAGCTCAACAACTGGGGCAGCAATCCTCCATGGCTGCGCCTATTTTCGGAATCCAAAATCGAACGTTTTCATTAGTTTCGGGACACTATACTTATTTTGCGCTATTTTTTCATCCCGGATCATACTTCGTGAGCCGCGAAAAGGATGACAACCTAATCCATCAAATTTCCATTATCGAATCCCATAGCACCTTAGGCAAGACAACTTCACTTCACGTAGAGGCTCGGCTCGCAAACTGAGGGCGTGGGGCTTGGTACTAGGTCTCCGTCGCTTCGGTGCCCATAACTTTTGATCCATTGGGAGTTACGCGGCGCATAGTATATTGTTGGTAAGCTCTCCGAGAGCTCTACGATGTGGGCAGCCAGCTTGCCCTACTGCGCCTATTTTTGGGGCCCGAAATTGAACATTTTCATTAGTTTTGGAAAACTTTTCATTTTTTGCGCTATTTTTCCGTCCCGGATCCTACGTCGTGAGCCGCGAAAAGAATGACAACCTAATCCATCACATTTCTATTACCGAATCCCACGGAACCTTACGTAATACAGCTTCACTTCACGTGGAAGCTGGGCCCGCAAACCTAGAGCGTGGGGCTTGGGACCAGGTGTCCGTCGCTCCGGTACCCATTACTTTTGATCCGTAAGGAGTTACGCGGCGCACAACATACTGTTGTAAAGTTCTCTGAGATCTCTACAACAGGGGTAGCAAGTCTGCTAAGATGCGGCTGTTTTCGGGGCCCAAAATCATAAGTTTTCATCAGTTTTGGTATACTTTTCTTCTTCAGCGCTGTTTTTGGGTCCCGGATCGTACGCCGTGAGCCGTGAAAAAGACGACAACCTAGTCCATTAAATTTCTGTTACAGAATCCCATGACACCTTGTGTAAGACAACTTCAATTCACGTGGAGGCTAGGCCCACAAACCGAAGGCGTGAGGCTTGGGACCAGGTCTCCGTCGCTCTGGTGCACATAACTTTTGATCAGTAAGAAGTTACGCGGTGCACAGCATACCGTTTGAAAGCTCTCCAAGAGCTCTACGATGGGGGCAGCATGAGTGCCCTACTGCTCCTATTTTCGGAGAGTAAAATTGAACGTTTTCATCAATTTTAGGACACTTTTCTTCTTTTACGCTGTTTTTTCGTCCAGGATCATATGTCTTGAGCTGCGAAAAGGCTGACAACCTAATCCATCACATTTCTATTACCGAATCCTACGGCACCTTGGGCAAGACAACTTTACTTAATGTATAGGCTAGGCCCGCAAACCGAGGGCGTGGGAATTGGGACCAGGTCTCCGTCGCTCCGGTGCCCATAACTTTTGATTAGTAAGGAGTTACGCGGCACACAGCATAACGTTGGAAGGCTCTTCGAGAGCCCTACTATGGTGGTACCAAGTTTGCTCGGATGCGCCTGTTTTCGGGGTCCAAAATCAAAAGTTTTCATCAGTTTCGGGATACTTCTCCTGTTTTGCACTATTTTTGTCCCGGATTGTACGACGTGAGCCGAAAAAAGGATGACAACCTAATCCATCACATTTCTATTACCGAATCCCACTGCACCTCGGGCAAGACAATTTCACTTCACGTAGAGGCTGGGCTCACAAACCAAGGCCATGGGGCTTAGGACCAGGTCTCCGTCGCTCCGGTGCCCATAACTTTTGATCCATAAGGAGTTACACGGCGCACAGCATGCTGTTGGAAAGCTCCCTGAGAGCTCTACAACGGGGCAGCAAGCCTGTTTTCAGAACCCAAGATCAAACGTTTTCATCAGTTTCGGGACACTTTACTTTTTTTGCGCTGTTTTTTCGTTCCTTATCGTATGTCGTGTGCCGCGAAAAGGACTACAACCTAATCCATCAAATTTCTATTACTTAATCCAACGGCACCTTGGGCAAGACAACTTCACTTCACGTAGAGGCTGGGCCTGCAAACTGAGGGCGTGGCGCTTGGGACCAGGTCTCCGTCGCTCTGGTGCCCATAACTTTTGATCCGTTAGGAGTTACACGGCGCACAGCATACCGTTGAAAAGCTCTCCATGAGCTCTACATCGGGGGCAATATGACTGCCCTATTGCTCCTATTTACGGAGCCTGAAATTGAATGTTTTCATCAATTTTGGGACACTTTTCTTCTTTTGACCTGTTTTTCCGTCCCTGATCGTACGTCGTGAGCCGCAAAAACGACGACAGCCTAATCCATCGCATTTCTATTACTGAATTCCACAGCACCTTGGGCAAGACAATTTCACTTAACGTAGAGGCTGGGCCCGTAAACCGAGGGCGTGGAGCTTGAGACCAAGTCTCCGTGGCTCCGGTGCCTATAACTTTTGATCCGTACGGAGTTATGCGGTGCACAGCATACCATTGGAAAGCACTCTGAGAGCTCTACGACAGGGGCAACAAGCCTGTTTCTAGAGCCAAAAATCGAACGTTTTCATCAGTTTCGGGACACTTTTCTTCTTTTGTGCTGTTTTTCCATCCCGAATCGTACTTCGTGAGCCTAAAAAAGGACGACAACCTAATCCATCACATTTCTATTACGAATCCCACGCCACCTTGGGCAAGACATCTTCACTTCACGTAGAGGCTGGGCCTGTAAACCGAGGACGTGGTGCTTGGGACCAGGCCTCCATAACTTCGGTGCCTAAAACTTTTGATCCGTCAGGAGTTACGCGACTCACAGTGTGCCGTTAGAAAGCTCTCCGAGAGCTCAACGATGGGGGCATCAAGCCTGCCCTACTGCGCCTATTTTTGGAGCCCAAAATCGAACGTTTTCATCAATTTTGGGACACTTTTCTTCTTTTGCGCTGTTTTTTCGTCCCAAATCTTAGGTCGTGAGACGCGAAAATGACGACAACCTAATCCATCGCATTTCTATTTCTGAATTTCATGGCACCTTGGGCAAGATATTTACATTTCACGTAGAGGCTGGGCCCGCAAACAGAGGACGTGGCGCATGGGACCAGGTCTCCGTGGCTCCGATGCCCCTAACTTTCGATCCGTAAGGAGTTATGCGGCGCACAGAATACCGTTGGAAAGCAGTTTGAGAGCTCTACGATGGGGGCAGCAAGCCTGTTTTTGGAGCCCAAAATTGAATGTTTTCATCAGTTTCGGGACACTTTTCTTCTTTTACGCCATTTTTTCATCCCTGATAGTACGTCGTGAGCCGTGAAAAGGATGACAACCTAATCCATCACATTTCAATTACTGAATCCCACGGTACCTTGGGCAAAACAACTTCACTTCACGTAGAGGCTGGGCCAACAAACCGAGGGCATTGGGATTGGGACGAGGTCTCTGTTGCTCCGGTGCCCTTAACTTTTGATCCGTAAGGAGTTATGCGGCGCACAGCATACCGTTGGAAAGCTCTCCTAGAGCTCTACAATAGGGGCAGCAAGCATGCTTAACTGCGCCTATCTGATCCATCACATTTGGCTGCGCATGTTTTCGGGGCCCAAAATCAAACGTGTTCATCTGTTTTGAGACACTTTTATTCTTTTGTTTTTTTTTTCTGTCCCAGATCATACGTCGTGAGTCGCGAAAAGGACGACAATCTAATCCATCACATTTCTATTACCGAATCCCATAGAACATAGTGTAAGACAACTTCACTTCACGTAGACGCTGGGCCCGTAAACTGAGGGCGTGGGGCTTGGGACCAGGTCTCCGTCGCTCCGGTGCCTATAACTTTTGATTTGTAAAAAGTTACGCAGCGCACAGCATACCGTTGGAAAGCTCTCCGAGAGCTCTACGTCGGGGGTAGCAAGCCTACTCGGCTACTCCTATTTTCAGACCCCAAAATCGAACGTTTTCTTCTTTTTCGTCCTGGATCATACTTCGTGAGCCGCGAAAAGGATGACAACCTAATCCATCAAATTTCTATTACCGAATCCCACGGCACCTTGGGCAAGACAACTTTACTTCATGTAAAGGCTAGGCTCGCAAACCGAGGGCGTGGGACTTCGGACCAGGTCTCCGTCGCTCCAGTGCCCATCCCTTTTGATCAGTAAGGAGTTACGCAGCACACAGCATACCGTTGAAAAACTCTCCGAGAGCTCTATGACAGGGGCAGCAAGCATGCTTTGCTGTGCCTATTTCGAAGCCCAAAATAGAATGTTTTCATCAATTTTGGGGCATTTTTCTTCTTTTGCGCAGTTTTTCTATCCCGGATCGTATGTCGTGAGCCGAAAAAAAGGACGACAACTTAATCCATCACATTTCTATTACCGAATCCCACGGCACCTTGGGCAAGACAATTTCACTTCACGTAGAGGCTGAGCCCGCAAATCGAGGGCGTGGGGCTTAGGAACAGGTCTCCGTCGCTCCAGTGCGCATAACTTTTGATCCGTAAAGAGTTACAAGGCGTACAGCATACCGTTGGAAAGCTCTCCGAGAGCACTGCAACAGGGGTAGCATGTTTGCTCGGATGCGCCTATTTTCGGAGCCCAAAATTAAAAGTTTTCATTAGTTTTGGGATATTTTTCCTATTTTGCACTGTTTTTCCGTCCTGGATCGTACGTCGTGAGCCGTAAAAAGGACTACAACCTAATCCATCACATTTCTTTTACCGAATCCCACGGCCCCTTGGGCTAGACAATTTCACTTCACGTAGAGGCTGGGCCCGCAAACCGAGGGCGTGGGGCAAGGGACCAGGTCTCCGTCGCTCCTGTGCCTATAACTTTTCATCTGCAAGGACTTACGCGGCGCACAGCATACCGTTGGAAAGGTCTCCGAGAGCTCTACGCCTGGGGCAGCAAGCCTGCTATGCTGCGCCTATTTTCGAAACCCAAAATTGAACATTTTCATCAGTTTTACGATACTTTTCTTTTTTTGCACTATTTTTCCATCCCGGATTGTGCGTCGTGAGCCGCGAAAATGACGACAACCTAATCCATCACATTTCTATTACCGAATCCCATGGCACCTTAGGCAAGAAAATTTCACTTCACGTAGAGGCTGGGCCCGCAAACTGAGGGCGTAGGGCTTAGGACCAAGTCTCCGTTGCTCCAGTGCCCATAACTTTTGATCCGTAAGGAGTTTCGCGGCGCACAGCATACAGTTGGAAAGCTCTCTAAGAGCACTACGATAGGTACAGCCAGCCTGCTAGGCTGTGCCTATTTTTGGAGCCCACAATTGAACGTTTTCATCAGTTTTGGGACATATTTCTTCTTTTGCACTATTTTTCCGTCCCGGATCATACGTCGTGAGCCGCGAAAAGGACGACAACCTAATCCATCACATTTCTATTACTGAATCCCACGGCACCATGGGCAAGACAACTTCACTTCACGTAGAGGCTGGGCCCACAAACTGAGGGCGTGGGGCTTGAGACCAGGTCTTCTTCGCTCCAGTGCCCATAACTTTTGATCCGTAAGGAGATATGCAGCGCACATCATACCGTTGGAAAGATTTCCGAGAGCTCCACGATGGGGGCAGCAAGCCTGCCCAACTGTGCTTATTTTTGGAGCCCAAAATTGAACGTTTTCATCAGTTTTAGGCTACTTTTCTTCTTTTGCGCTATTTTTCCATCCTGGATCTTACGTTGCGAGCAGCGAAAAGGACGACAACCTAATCCATCACATTTCTATTACTGAATTCCACGGCACCTTGGGCAAGATAATTTTACTTCAGGTAGAGGCTGGGCCCGCAAACCGAGGGCATGGGGCTTGGGACCAGCTCTCCGTGGCTCCGATGCCCATAACTTTTGATCCGTAAAGAGTTATGCAGCACACAGCATAACATTGGAAAACTCTCCGAGAGCTCTACGACAGGGGCAGCAAGCCTGTTTTTGGAGCCCAAAATCGAATGTTTTCATCAGTTTTGAGACACTTTTCTTCTTTTACGTTGTTTTTTCATCCCTGATCGTACGTCGTGAGCCACGGAAAGGACGACAACCTAATCCATCATATTTCAATTACCGAATCCCACGGCATCTAAGGCAAGACAACTTCACTTCACGCAGAGGCTGGGCCTACAAACCTAGGGCATTGGGCTTGGGACCAGGTCTCCGTTGCTCCGGTGCCCTTAACTTTTGATCCGTAAGGAGTTACGCGGCGCACAGCATACCGTTGGAAAGCTCTCCGAGAGCTCTACAATAAGGGCAGCAAGCATGCTCAAGTGCGCCTATTTTTGAAGCTCAAAATCGAACATTTTCATCAATTTTGGGACACTTTTCTTCTTTTGCGTTGTTTTTTCATCCCGGATCGTACGTCGTGAGCCGCGAAAAGAACGATGACCTAATCCATCACATTTGTATTACTGAATCCCACGGCACCTTGGGCAAGACAATTTCACTTCACGTAGAGGCTGGGCCCCCAAACCGAGGGCGTGGGGCTTGGGACCAGGTTTCCGTGGCTCTGGTGCCCATAACTTTTGATCGGTAAGGAGTTACGCGTCGCACAGCATACCGTTGGAAAGCTCTCAGAGAGCCCTACGACGGGAGCAGCAAGCCTTTTAGGCTATCCCTATTTTCGATGCCCAAAATCAAATGTTTTCATCAGTTTCGGGACACTTTTCTTCTTTTGCGCTATTTTTTCGTCCCGGATCATACTTCGTGAGCCGCGAAAAGGACGATAACCTAATCCATCACATTTCTGTTACCGAATCCCAGGCATCTTGGGCAAGACAACTTTGCTTCACGTAGAGGCTGGGCCCGCAAACTGAGGGCGTGGGGTTTGGGACCAGGTCTCCGTCGCTCTTATGCCCATAACTTTTGATCTGTAAGTAGTTACGCAGCGCACAACATACCGTTGGAAAGCTCTCCAAGAGCTCTATGACGGAGGCAGCAAGCCTGCTTTGCTTCGCCTATATTCAGAGCCCAAAATCAAACATTTTCATTAGCTTCGGGACACTTTTCTTCTTTTGCGCTATTTTTCTATCCCGGATCGTACGTCGTGAGCCATGAAAAGGACGACAATCTAATCCATCACATTTCTATTACCGAATCCCATGGCACCTTGGGCAAGATAACTTCACTACACGTAGAGGCTGGGCCCAAAACCGAGGGAGTGAGGCTTATTACGCGGTGTACATCATACCGTTGGAAAGCTCTCCGAGAGCTCTACAACAGGGGCAGCAAGTCTGATCGGCTTTGCGTGTTTTCGGGACCCAAAATCAAACATTTTCATTAGTTTCAGGTCACTTATCTTCTTTTGCGCTATTTTTCTGTCCCAGATCGTACGTCGTGAGCTGCGAAAAGGACGACAACCTGATCCATCACATTTCTATTACCGAATCCCACAGAACCTTGGGTAAGACAACTTCACTTCACGTAGAGGCTGTGCCTGCAAACCTAGGGCATTGGGCTTGGGACCAGGTGTCCCTTGCTCCGGTGCCCCTACCTTTTGATCCGTAAAGAGTTATGCGGCGCACAGCATACCGTTGGAAAGCTCTCCTAGAGCTCTACAATAGGGGCAGCAAGCATGCTTAACTGCGCCTATTTTTGTAACCCAAAATCGAACATTTTTATCAATTTTGGGACACTTTTCTTCTTTTGCGTTATTTTTTCGTCCCGGATCATACGTTGTGAGACACGAAAAGGATGATGACCTAATCCATCACATTTGTATTACCGAATCCCACGACACATTGGGCAAGACAATTTCACTTCACGTAGAGGCTGGGCCCCCAAACCGAGGGCGTGGGGCTTGGGACCAGGTCTCCGTGGGTCCGGTGCCCATAACTTTTGATCCGTAAGGAGTTATGCGGTGCACAGTACACCGTTGAAAAGCACTCCGAGAGCTCTACGACGAGGGCAGCAAGCCTGTTTTCGGAGCCCAAAATTGAAAGTTTTCATCAATTTCAGGATACTTTTCTTCTTTTATGCTGTTTTTTCATCCCGGATCGTACGTTGTGAGCTGCGAAAAGAACGGAAACCTAATCTATCACAATTCTATTACCAAACCCTACAGCACCTTGGGCAAGACAACTTCATTTCACATAGAGGTTGGGCCCGCAAATCGAAGGCGTGGGGCTTGGGACCAGGTCTCCGTCTCTCCGGTGCCCTTAACTTTTGATCCGTAAGGAGTTACGCGCTGTACAACATACCGTTGGAAAGCTCTCGAAGAGCTCTACGATGTGGACTGTAAGCCTACTCGACTGTCCCTATTTTTGAAGCCGAAAATCAAATGTTTTCATCAGTTTCGGGACACTTTTCTTCTTTTGCGCTGTTTTTCTTTCCCGTATCGTACTTCGTGAGCCGCAAGAAGGACGACAACCTAATCCATCACATTTCTATTACCGAATCCCACGGCACCTTAGGCAAGACATCTTCACTTCACGTAGAGGCTGGGCCCGCAAACCGAAGACGTGGGGCTTGGGAATAGGTCTCCATCGCTCCAGTGCTTATAACTTTTGATCAGTAAGGCGTTACGCGGCGCACAACATACCGTTCGAAAGCTCTCCAAGAGCTCTATGACGGGAGCAGCAAGCTAGCTTTGCAGCGCCTATTTTCGGAGCCCAAAATCCAACGTTTTTATTAATTTTGGGACACTTTTCTTCTTTTGTGCTGTTTTTCCGTCTCGGATCGTACGTCGTGAATCGCGAAAAGGACGACAACCTAATCCATTACACTTCTATTACCGAATCCCATGGCACCTTGGGCAAGATAATTTCACTTCACGTAGAGGCTGGGCTAGCAAACTGAGGGCGTGGGGCTTATTCCGCGGCGTACAATATACCGTTGGAAAGCTCTTCGAGAGCTCTACAGCAGAGGCAGCAAGTCTGATCGACTGAGCATGTTTTCGCCACCCAAAATCAAACGTTTTCATCAGTTTCAGGTCACTTATATTCTTTTGCGCTGTTTTTTTTATCCCAGATCGTACGTCGTGAGCTGCAAAAAGGACGACAACCTGATCCATCACATTTCTATTACCAAATCCCACAGAACCTTGGGTCAGACAACTTCACTTCACATAGAGGCTGGGCCTGCAAACCTAGGGCATTGGGCTTGGGACAAAGTCTCCGTTGCTCCGGTGCCCTAACCTTTCGATCCGTAAGGAGTTACACGATGCACAGCATATCGTGGGAAAGCTCTCCGAGATCTCTACAACATGGGCAGCAAGCCTGCCCAACTAAGCCTCTTTTCGAAGCCCAAAATCGAACGTTTTCATCATTTTTGGGACACTTTTCTTCTTTTACATTGTTTTTTCGTCCCGGATCGTACGTCGTGAGCCGCGAAAAGGGCGACAACCTAATCCATCACATTTCTATTACCGAATCCCATGGCACCTTGGGCATGACAACTTCACTTCACGTAGAAGCTAGGCTCGCAAACCGAGGGCGCGGGGCGTGGGACCAGGTCTCCGTCGCTCCGGTGCCCATAACTTTTAATCCGTAAGGAGTTATGCGGTGCACAGCATACCGTTGGAAAGCACTCCGAGAGCTCTATGACGGGGGCAGCAAGCCTATTTTCGGACCCCAAAATTGAACTTTTTCATCAATTTCGGGATACTTTTCTTCTTTTACGCTGTTTTTTCGTCCCAGTTCGTAGGTCGTGAGCTGCGAAAAGGACGACAACCTAATCCATCACATTTTTATTACTGAATCCCATAGCACCTTGGGCAAGACAACTTCGCCTCACGTAGAAGCTGGGCTCGCACACCAAAGGCGTGGGGCTTAGGACCAGGTCACCGTCACTCTGGTGCCCTTAACTTTTGATCCGTAAGGAGTTACGCGTCGCACAGCATACCGTTGGAAAGCTCTTAGAGAGCCCTACGACGGGGCCAGCAAGCTTTCTTGGCTGTCCCTATTTTTGAAGCCCAAAATCAAATGTTTTCATCAATTTTGGGTCATTTTTCTTCTTTTGCGCTGTTTCTCCGTCCCGGATCGTACGTCATGGGCCGTAAAAAGGAAAACAACCTAATCCATCACATTTCTATTACCGAATCCCAGGCATCTTGGGCAAGACAACTTTGCTTCACGTAAAGCCTGGGCCCGCAAACCGAGGATGTGGGGCTTGAGAACAGGTCTTCATCGCTCCCGTGCCTATAACTTTTGATCAGTAACGAGTTACGGGGCGCACAACATATCGTTGGAAAGCTCTCCGAGAGCTCTACGATGGGAGCAGCAAGCCTGCTTTGCTGGGCCTATTTTTGGACCCCAAAATCCAACGTTTTCACTAGTGTTGGGATATTTTTCTTCTTTTATGTTGTTTTTCCGTCTTAGATCCCACTTCGTGAGGCGCGAAAAGGACGACAACCTAATCCATCACATTTCAATTACCGAATCCCAGGGCACCTTGGGCAAGATAATTTCACTTCACGTAGAGGCTGGGCCTGAAACCGAGGGAGTGAGGCTTATTACGCGGCGTACAGCATACCGTTGGAAAGCTCTTCGAGAGCTTTACAACAGAGGCAGCAAGTTTGATCGGCTGAGCATGTTTTCGTGGCCCAAAATCAAACATTTTCATCAGTTTCAAGTCACTTATCTTCTTTTTCGTTGTTTTTTTGTCCCAAATCGTACGTCGTGAGCCGCAAAAAGGACGACAACCTGATCCATCACATTTCTATTACTGAATCCAATAGAACCTTGGGTAAGAGAACTTCACTTCATGTAGTGGCTGGGCCAGCAAACCGAGGGCATAGGGCTTGGGACCAGGTCTCCATCGCTCCGATGCCCATAACTTTTGATCAGTAAGGAGTTACGCGGCGCATAGCATGCCGTTAGAAAGCTCTCCGAGAGCTCTACAACGGGGGCAGCAAAGCTACACGGCTGCGCCTGTTTTCAGAATCCAAAATCGAACTTTTTCTTCTTTTTAGTCCCGGATCATACTTCGTGAGCCGCGAAAAAGATGACAACCTAATCCATCAAATTTCTATTACCGAATCCCACGGCACCTTGGGCAAGACAACTTTACTTCATGTATAGGCTAGGCCCGTAAACCGAGGGCGTGGGACTTGGGACCAAGTCCCCGTCGCTCCGGTGCCTATAACTTTTGATCAGTAAGGATACGTGACACACAGCATACCATTGGAAAACTCTCCGAGAGCTCTATGACAGGGGCAGCAAGCCTGCTTTGCTGTGCCTATATTCGAAGCCCAAAATTGAACATTTTCATCAGTTTTGGGACATTTTTCCAATTTTGCGCTATTTTTTCATCCCGGATCATACGCCGTGAGCCGTGGAAAGGACGACAACCTAATCCATCACGTTTCTATTACCGAATCCCACGGTACCTTGGGCAAGACAATTTTACTTCGCGTAGAGGCTGGGCTCGCAAACCGAGGGCGTAGGGCTTAAGACCAGGTCTCTATCACTCTGGTACCCATAACTTTTGATCTGTAAGGAGTTACGAGGTGCACAGCATACCATTGGAAAGCTCTCCGAGAGCTCTACAACGGGGGTCGAATGTTTGCTCGGATGCACCTGTTTTCGGAGCCCAAAATTAAAATTTTTCATTAGTTTTGGGATACTTTTCATCTTTTGCGCTGTTTTTCTGTCTTGGATCGTACGTCGTGAGCCGCAAAAAGGACTACAACCTAATCCATCACAATTCTATTACCGAATCCCCGGCCCCTTGGGCTAGACAATTTCACTTCACGTAGAGGCTGGGCCCGCAAACCCGGGGCGTGGGGCGTGGGGCATGGGACCAGGTCTCCGTCGCTCCTGTCCCCATAACTTCTGATCCATAAGGAGTGACGAGGCGCACAGCATACTGTTGGAAAGCTCTCCGAGAGCTCTACGACAGGGGCAGCAAGTTTGCTTTGCCGCGCTTATTTTCGAAGCTCAAAATTGAACATTTTCATCAGTTTTGCGACATTTTTCTTTTTTTGCACTATTTTTCCGTCCTAGATCGTACGTCGTGAGCCGCAAAAATGATGACAACGTAATCCATCACATTTCTATTACCGAATCCCACGGCACCTTGGGCAAGACAATTTCACTTCATGTAGAGGCTGGGCCCGCAAACATAGGGCATGGGGCTTGGGACCAGGTCTCCGTCGCTCCAGTACCGATAACTTTTGATCTGTAAGGAGTTACGCAGCGCATAGCATACCGTTGGAAAGCTCTCCGAGAGCTCTACAACGGGGGTAGCAAGCCTACACGACTGCACCTGTTTTCAGAATCGAAAATCAAACGTTTTCATCATTTTCGTCCCAGATCATACTTCGTGAGCCGCAAAAAGTATGACGACCTAATCCATCAAATTTCTATTACCGAATCCCACGGTACCTTGGGCAAGACAACTTTACTTCATGTAGAGGCTAGGCCCACAAACTGAGGGCATGGGACTTGGGACCAGGTCTCCGTCGCTCCGGTGCCCATGCCTTTTGATCAGTAAGGAGTTACGCGGCACACAGCATACCGTTGGAAAACTCTCCTAGAGCTCTACAACAGGGGTAGCAAGCATGCTTTGCTGCACCTATTTTCGGACCCCAAAATTGAACATTTTCATCAATTTTAGGACATTTTTATTCTTTTGCACTGTTTTTCTGTCGCGGATAGTACGTCGTGAGCCACGAAAATGACGACAACCTAATCCATCACATTTCTATTACCGAATCCCACGGTACCTTGGGCAAGACAATTTCACTTCACATTGAGGCTGGGCCCGCAAACTGAGGGCGTGGGGCTTAGGAACAGGTCTCTGTCGCTCCGGTGCCCATAACTTCTGATCTGTAAGGAGTTACGAGGCGCACAGCATACTGTTGGAAAGCTCTCCGAGAGCTCTACAATGGGGGTAGCATGTTTACTAGGATGCACCTGTTTTCGGAGCCCAAAATTAAAATTTTTCATTAGTTTTGGGATACTTTTCATCTTTTGCGCTGTTTTTCTGTCTTGGATCGTACGTCGTGAGCCGCAAAAAGGACTACAACCTAATCCATCACAATTCTATTACCGAATCCCCGGCCCCTTGGGCTAGACAATTTCACTTCACGTAGAGGCTGGGCCCGCAAACCCGGGGCGTGGGGCGTGGGGCATGGGACCAGGTCTCCGTCGCTCCTGTCCCCATAACTTCTGATCCATAAGGAGTTACGAGGCGCACAGCATACTGTTGGAAAGCTCTCCGAGAGCTCTACTATAGGGGCAGCAAATCTGCTTTGCTGCGGTTATTTTCGAAGCTCAAAATTGAACATTTTCATCAGTTTTGCGACACTTTTCTTTTTTTGCACTCTTTTTCCGTCCTAAATCGTACGTCGCGAGCCGCGAAAATGACGACAACCTAATCCATCATATTTCTATTACCGAATCCCACGGCACCTTGGGCAATGCAATTTCACTTCATGTGGAGGTTGAGCCCGCAAACCGAGGGCGTAGGGCTTAGGACTAGGTCGCTGTTGCTAAAGTAACCATAACTTTTGATCTATAAGGAATTACGCGGCGCACAGCATACCGTTGGAAAGGTCTCCGAGAGCTTTACAATTGGGGCAGCAAGCCTGCTCGGATGCGCCTGTTATTGCAGTCGAAAATCGAACGTTTTCATCAGTTTCGGAACACTTTATTTATTTTGCGCAGTTTTTTCGTCTCGAAAGGTACGTCGTGTGCCGCAAAAAGGACGACAACCTAAGCCATCACATTTCTTTTACCAAATCCCATGGCACCTTGGGCAAGACAACTTCACTTCACGTAGAGGTTAGGCCCGCAAACTGAGGGCGTTGGGCTTGAGACCAATTCTCCGTCGCTCCGGTGCCCATAACTTTTTATCCGTAAGGAGTTATGCGCCGCACATCATACCGTTGGAAAGCTCCCCAAGAGCTCTACGATGGGGGCAGCAAGACTGCTCGACTGCGTCTATTTTCGGAACCAAAATTGAACATTTTCATCAGTTTGGGGACACTTTTCTTCTTTTGCGCTATTTTTCCGTCCTGGATCGTACGTCGTAAGCCGCGAAAAGGACGAAAACCTAATCCATCACATTTCTATTACAGGATCCCATAGCACCTTGGGCAAGATAACTTCACTTCATGTAGAGGTTGGGCCCGCAAACCAAGGGCGTGGGGCTTGGGACCAGGTCTCCGTGGCTCCGGTGCCCATAACTTTTGATCAGTAAAGAGTTATGCGGCGCGCAGCATACCGTTGGAAAATACTCTAAGAGCTCTACAACAGGGGCGGCAAGCCTGTTTTTGGAGCCCAAAATCGAATGTTTTCATCAGTTTTGGGACACTTTTCTTCTTTAACGTAGTTTTTTCATCCCTGATAGTACGTCGTGAGCCGCGAAAAGGATGACAACCTAATCTATCACATTTCAGTTAACGAATCCCATGGCACCTTGGGCAAGACAAATTCACTTCACGTAGTGGCTGGGCCTGCAAACCGAGGGCATTGGGCTTCAGACTAGGTCTCCGTTGCTTCAGTGCCTTTAACTTTTGATTCGTAAGGAGTTACGCGACACACAGCATACTGTTGGAAAACTCTCCAAGAGCTCTACAACAGGGGCAGCAAGCATGCTCAACTGCGCCTATTTTTAGGGCCCAAAATCGTACATTTTCATCAATTTTATGACACTTTTCTTCTTTTGTGTTGTTTTTCCGTCCCGGATCGAACGTCGTGAGTCGTGAAAAGGACGACAACCAAATCCATCACATTTGTATTACCGAATCCCATGGCACCTTGGGCAAGACAACTTCCTTCACATAGAGGCTGGGCCCGCTAACCGAGGCCGTGGGCTTGGGACCAGCTCTCCGTTGCTCCGGTGCCCATATCTTTTGATCCGTAAGGAGTTACGCGACGCACAGCATACCGTTGGAAAGCTCTCTGAGAGCTCTACAACATCGGTAGCAAGTCTGCTTTCCTGCTCCTATTTCCAGGGCCCTAAATCAAATGTTTTCATCAGTTTTGGGACACTTTTCTTCTTTTACACTATTTTTCTGTCCCGGATCGAACGTCGTTAGTCATGAAAAGGACGACAACCTAATCCATCACATTTCTATTACCGAATCCCACGGCACCTTGGGTAAGACAACTTCACTTCATGTAGAAGCTGGGCCTGCAGACCGAGGGCGTGGGGCTTGGGACCAGGTCGCCGTCGCTCTGGTGCCCATAACTTTTGATCAGTAAGGAGTTACACGCCGCACAGCATACCGTTGGAATGCTCTCCGGGAGCTCTACGATGGGAAAACAAGCCTGCTATGTTGGGCCTATATTCGAAGCCCAAAATCAAACATTTTCATCGGTTTAGGGACACTTTTCTTTTTTTGCGCTGTTTTTTCGTCCCGGATCGTACGTCGTGATCCGCAAAAAAGACGACAACCTAATGCATCACATTTCAATTACCGAATCCCAAGCACCTTGGACAAGACAATTTCACTTCACGTAAAGGCTGGGCCCGTAAACGGAGGGCATGGGGCTTGGCACCAGGTCTCCGTCGCACTAGTACCCATAACTTTTGATCCGTACGGAGTTACGTGGCACACAACATACCGTTGGCAAACTCTCCGAGAGCTCTACAACGCGGGCAGCAAGCCTGCTCGACTGCGCCTGTTTACGGAGCCCAAAATCAAACTTTTTCATCAATTTTGGGATAGTTTTCTTCTTTTGCGCTGTTTTTCTATCCCGGATCATACGTCGTGAGCTACGAAAAAGACGACAACCTAATCCATCACAATTCTATTACCGAATCCCACGACACTTTGGGTAAGACAACCTTACTTCATGTAGAGGCTAGGCCTGTAAACCGAGGGCTTGGGACTTGGGATCAGGTCTCCGTTGCTCCGGTGCCCATGACTTTTGATCTGTAAGGAGTTACGTGGCACACAGCATACCGTTGGAAAGCTCTCTGAGAGCTCTACGACAAGGGCAGCAAGCCTACTTTGCTGCGCCTATTTTCGAAGTCCAAAATCAAACGTTATCATCAATTTTGGGATACTTTTCTTCTTTTACGCTATTTTTTCATCCCGGATCGTACGTCGTGAGCTGCGAAAAGGACGACAATCTAATCCATCACATTTCTATTACCAAATCCCACGGCACCTTGGGCAAGACAACTTCACTTCACGTGGAGGCTGGGCCCGTAAACCGAGGGCGTAGGGCTTGGGACCAGGTCTCCGTCGCTCCGGTGCGCATCACTTTTGATCCATAAGGAGTTACGTGGCGCACTGCATACCGTTGGAAAGCTCTCCGAGAGCTCTACAATGGGGGAAGCAAGCTTGCTCATTTGCGCCTATTTTTAGAGCCCAAAATCAAACATTTTTATCAATTTCAGGACACTTTACTTCTTTTGTGCTGTTTTTTCGTCCTGGATCATATGTCGTGAGCCGCGAAAACGACGACATCCTATTCCATCATATTTCTATTACTTAATCCCACGGCACCTTGGGCAAGACAACTTCACTTCACGTAGAAGTTGGGCCCGCAAACTGAGGGCGTGAGGCTTGGGACTAGGTCTCTATCGCTCTGGTGCCCATAACTTTTGATCCGTTAGAAGTTACGCGGCCCACAGCACACTGTTGAAAAGCTCTCCGAGAGCTCTACGATGGGGGCAGCAAGACTAACCTACTGCTCCTATTTTTGGAGCCCAAAATTGAACGTTTTCATCAATTTTGTGACACTTTTCTTCTTTTGCACTGTTTTTTCGTCCCTGATCATGAGTCGTGAGCCGCGAAAACCACGACAGCCTAATCCATCACATTTCTATTACTGAATCCCATAGCTCCTTGGGCAACACAATTTCACTTCATGTAGAGGCTAGGCCTGCAAACCGAGTACGCGGGGCTTGGGACCAGGTCTCCGTGGCTCCTGTGCCCTTAACTTTTGATCCGTAAGGAGTTATGCGGTGTATAGCGTACCGTTGGAAAGCATTCCAAGAGCTCTACGACGGGGGCAGCAAGCCTGTTTTCGAAGCCCAAAATCGAACGTTTTCATCAGTTTCGAGATACTTTTCTTCTTTTACGCTATTTTTTTGGTCCCTGATCGTACGTTGTGAGCTGCGAAAAGAACGACAACCTAATCCATCACATTTCTATTACCGAATCCTACAGCATCCTGGGCAAAATAACTTCACTTCACGTAGAGGCTGGGCCCGCAAACCGAAGGCGTAGGGCTTGGGACTAGGTCTTCGTCGCTCCAGTGCCCTTAACTTTTGATCCGTAAGGAGTTACGCGGCGCACAGCATACCGTTGGAAAGCTCTCAGAGAGCTCTACGACGGGGGCAGCAAGCCTTCTCGGCTGCGCCTATTTTCAAAGCCCAAAATCGAACATTTTCATCAGTTCCGGGACACTTTTCTTCTTTTGCGCTATTTTTCGATCCCGGATCATACTTCGTGAGCCGCAAAAAGGACGACAACCTAATCCATCACATTTATTTTACTGAATCCCATGGTACCTTAGCCAAGAAATCTTCACTTCACGTAGAGGCTAGGCCCGCAAAACGAGGACTTGGGGCTTGGGACCAGGTCTCCATCGCTCCGGTGCCTATAACTTTTGATCAGTAAGGAGTTACGCGGCGTACAACATACCGTTGGATAGCTCTCCGAGAGCTCTATGACGGGAGCAGCAAGATTGCTTTACTGTGCCTGTTTTTGGATTCCAAAATCCAACGTTTTAATTTGTTTTAGGACACTTTTCTTCTTTTGTCCTGTTTTTTCGTCTCGGATCGTATGTCATGAGCTGCGAAAAGGACGACAACCTAATCCATCACATTTATATTACCGAATCCTACGGCACCTTGGGCAAGACAATTTCACTTCACGTAGAGGCTGGGCCCTCAAACAAAGGGCGTAGGGCTTAGGACCAGGTCTCTGTCACTCATGTGCCTGTAGCTTTTGATTCGTAAGGACTTACGTGGCGCACAACATACCGTTGAAAAGCTCTCCGAGAGAAGTACAATAGGGGTAGCAAGTTTGATCGGCTGCGCGTGTTTTTGGGGCCCAAAATCAAACGTTTTCATCAGTTTCAGGACACTTATCTTTTTTTGCGCTGTTTTTCTGTCCCAAATCATACGTTGTGAGCCGCGAAAAGGACGACAACCTAATCCATCACATTTCTATTACCGAATCCCACAGAACCTTGGGTAAGACAACTTTACTTCACGTAGAGGATTGGGACCAGGTCTCCGTCGCTCCGGTACCCATACCTTTTGATTTGTAAGGAGTTACACGGCGCATAGCATACCGTTGGAAAGCTCTCCGAGAGCTCTACAACTGGATCAGCAATCCTCCATGGCTGCGCCTATTTTCAGAAAACAAAATCGAACGTTTTCATCAGTTTCGGGACACTTTACTTCTTTTGCACTGTTTTTTCGACCCGGATCGTAGGTCGTAAGCCGCAAAAAGGACGACAACCTAATCCATCAAATTTTTATTACCGAATCGCATGGCACCTTGGGCAAGACAACTTCACTTCACGTAGAGGCTGGGCTCGCAAACTGAGGGCGTGGGGCTTGGTACCAGGTCTCCGTCGCTCCAGTGCCCATAACTTTTGATTTGTTAGGAGTTACACGGCGCACAGTATACTGTTGGTAAGCTCTTCGAGAGCTCTATGACGGGGGCAGCAAGCCTGCCCTACTGCGCCTATTTTCGGGGCCTGAAATTTAACGTTTTCATCAGTTTTGGGACTCTTTTCTTTTTTTGCGCTGTTTTTCAATCCGGGATCATACGTCGTGAGCCGCGAAAATGACGACAACCTAATCCATCACTTTTCTATTACCGAATCCCACGGCACCTTGCGTAATAAAGTTTCAATTCACGTGGAAGCTGGGCCCACAAACCTAGAGCGTGGGGCTTGGGACCAAGTCTCCGTCACTCCGGTGCCCATAACTTTTGATCCGTATGGAGTTACGGGGCGCACATCATACTGTTACAAAGCTCCTTGAGAGTTCTACAACGGGGGTAGCAAGGTTGCTAAGGTGCGCCTATTTTCGAGGCCAAAATCATAAGTTTTCATCAGTTTTGGTATACTTTTCTTCTTTTGCGCTATTTTTTGGTACCTGATCGTACGTCGTGAGCCGCGAAAAGGATGACAACCTAGTCCATTACATTTCTATTACCGAATCCCACGACACCTTGCGTAAGACAACTTCAATTCGCGTGGAGGCTAGGCCCACAAATCGAAGGCGTGGGGCTTGGGACCAGGTCTCCGTCGCTCCGGTGCCCATAACTTTTGATTAGTAAGGAGTTACGCGGCACACAGCATAACGTTGGAAAACTCTCCGAGAGCTCTACGGCAGGGGCAGCACCCCTGCTTTGCTGCGCCTATTTTCGAAGCCCAAAATCGAATGTTTTAATCAGTTTTGGGACACTTTTCTTTTTTTGCGCTGTTTTTTCATCCCGGATCGTACGTCGTGAGCCGCAAAAAGGACAATAACCTAATCCATCACATTTCTATTACCGAATCCCACAGCACCTTGGGCAAGACACTTCACTTCACGTAGAGGCTGGGTCCGCAAACCGAGGGCGTGGGGCTTGAGACCACGTCTCCGTTGCTCCGGTGCCCATTACTTTTGATCCGTAAGGAGTTATGAGGCGCACAGCATACCGTTGGAAAGCTCTCCGAGAGCCCTACTACTGGGGCACCAAGTTTTCTAGGATTCGCCTGGTTTTGGGGTCCAAAATCAAACGTTTTCATTAGATTTGGGTCACTTTTCTTATTGTGCGCTATTTATCCGTCCCGAATTGTACGTCGTGAGCCGTGAGAAGGATGACTACCTAATCCATCAAATTTCTATTACCTAATCCAACGGCACCTTGGTCAAGACAACTTTGCTTCAAGTAGAGGCTGGGCCCGCAAACTGAGGGCGTGAGGCTTGGGACCAGGTCTTCGTCGCTCCGGTGCCCATAACTTTTGATCCGTTAGGAGTTACGCGGGGCACAACATACTGTTGAAAAGCTCTCCGTCAGCTCTACGACAGGGGGAGCATGATTGCCCTACTGCTCCAATTTTTGGAGCCTGAAATTGAATGTTTTCATCAATTTTAGGACACTTTTCTTCTTTTGCGCTGTTTTTCTGTCCCTGATTGTACGTTGTGTGCTGCGAAAACGACGACAGCCTAATCCATCGCATTTCTATTACTGAATTCCACAGCACCTTGGGCAAGACAATTTCACTTAACGTAGAGGCTGGGCCCGTAAACCGAGGGCGTGGAGCTTGAGACCAAGTCTCCGTGGCTCCGGTGCCTATAACTTTTGATCCGTACGGAGTTATGCGGTGCACAGCATACCATTGGAAAGCACTCTGAGAGCTCTACGATGGGGGCAGCAATCCTGTCTTCAGAGCCTAAAATCGAACGTTTTCATCAGTTTCGAGACACTTTTCTTCTTTTGCGCTGTTTTTTCGTCCCGAATCGTACTTCCTGAGCCAAAAAAAGGACGACAACCTAATCCATCACATTTCTATTACCGAATCCCATGGCAGCTTGGGCAAGACATCTTCACTTCACGTAGAGGCTGGGCCTGCAAACCGAGGATGTGGTGCTTGGGACTAGGTCTCCATCGCTCCGGTGCCCAAAACTTTTGATCCGTCAGGAGTTATGCGACGTACAGTATACCGTCGGAAAGCTCTCCGAGAGCTCTACGATGGGGGCATCAATCTTACCCTACTGCGCCTTTTTTTGGAGCTCAAAATCAAACGTTTTCATTAGTTTTGGGACACTTTTCTTCTTTTGCGCCGTTTTTCCATTCCAGATCTTACGTTGTGAGCCGCGAAAATGACGACAACCTAATGCATCACATTTCTATTACTGAATTCCACGACACCTTGGGCAAGATAATTTCACTTCACGATGAGGCTGGGCCCGCAAACCGAGGGCGTTGGGCTTGGGACCAGGTCTTCGTGGCTCCGATGCCCCTAACTTTTGATCCGCAAGGAGTTATCCGGCGCACAGAATACCGTAGGAAAGCACTTTGAGAGCTCTACGACGGGGGCAGCAAGCCTGGTTTTGGAGCCCAAAATCGAATGTTTTCATCAGTTTCAGGACACTTTTCTTCTTTTACGCTATTTTTTCATCCCTGATCGTACGTCGTGAGCCGCGAAAAGGACGACATCCTAATTCATCACATTTCAATTAACGAATCCCACGGCACCTTGGGCAAGACAACTTCACTTCACGTAGAGGCTGGGCTTCCAAACCTAGGGCATTGGGCTTGGGACCAGGTCTCTGTTGCTCCGGTGCCCTTAACTTTTGATCCGTAAGGAGTTACGCGGTGCACATCATATAGTTGGAAAGGTCTCCGAGAGCTCTACAATAGGGGCAGCAAGACTACTCAACTATGCCAATTTTTGGAGCCCAACATTGAACATTTTCATCAGTTTTGGGACACTTTCTTCTTTTACGTTATTTTTCCGTCCCGGATCGTATGTCGTGAGTCGCGAAAAGGACGATGACCTAGTCCATCACATTTGTATTACTGAATCCCACGGCACCTTAGGCAAGACAATTTCACTTCACGTAAAGGCTGGCCCCCAAACCGAGGGCGTAGGGCTTGGGACCAAGTCTTCGTGGCTCCGGTGCCCATAACTTTTGATCCGTAAGGAGTTATGCGGTGCACAGCATACCATTGGAAAGCAATCCAAGAGCTCTACAACGCGGCAGCAAGGCGGTTTTCGTAGCCAAAAATAGAAAGTTTTCATCAGTTTTGTGATACTTTTCTTGTTTGACGCTGTTTTTCCGTCCCTGATCGTACGCTGTGAGCTGCGAAAAGAACGACGGCCTAATCCATCACATTTCTATTACCGAATCCTACAGCACCTTGGGCAAGACAATTTCACTTCACTTAGAGGCTGGGCCCGCAAACCGAGGGTGTGGGGCGTGCGACCAAATCTCCGTCGCTTTGGTGCCCATAACTTTTGATCCATAAGGAGTTACGCGATGCACAACATGCCGTTGGAAAGCTCTTTTAGAGCTCTACGACGGGGGCAGCAAGCCAGCCTTGCTGCACCTGTTTTCGGAGCCCAAAATCGATTATTTTCATCAGTTTTGGAACACTTTTCTTCTTTTGCGCTGTTTTTTCGTCTCGGATCGTATGTCGTGAGCCGCAAAAAAGACGACAACTTAATCCATCACATTTCTATTACCAAATCCCACGGCACCTTGGGCAAGACAATTTCACTTCACGTAGAGGCTGGGCCCGCAAACCGAGGGCGTGGGTCTTAGGACCAGGTCACCGTCGCTCCCGTGCCTATAGCTTCTGATTCGTAAGGAGTTACGTGACGTACAGCATACAGTTGGAAAGCTCTCCGAGAGCTCTAAAATAGGGGCAGCAAGTCTGATCGGCTGCGCATGTTTTCGGGGACCAAAATCAAACATTTTCATCAGTTTCAGGTCACTTATCTTCTTTTGCGCTGTTTTTCTATCCTAGATCGTACGTCGTGAGCCGCGAAAAGGACGACAACCTGATCCATCACATTTCCATTATTGAATCCCATAGAACCTTGGGTAAGACAACTTCATTTCACGTAGAGGCTGGGACCGCAAACCGAGGGCATGGGGCTTGGGACCAGGTCTCCGTCGCTCCGCTACCCATATATTTTGATCAGTAAGGAGTTACGTGGCGCACAACATACCGTTGGAAAGCTCTCCGAGAGTTATACGATGGGAGCAGCAAGCTTGCCTTGCTGCGCCTATTTTCGGAGCCTAAAATCCAACGTTTTCATCATTTTTGGGACACTTTTTTTCTTTTGTGCTATTTTTCCGTCTCGGATCATACATCGTGAACCGCGAAAAGGACGACAAACTAATCCATCACATTTCTATTACCGAATCCCATGGCACCTTGGGCAAGACAACTTCGACTCACGTGGAGGCTGGGCCAGCAAACCGAGGGCGTAGGGCTTAGGACCATGTCTCCGTCGCTCCCGTGCGAATAGCTTTTGATTCGTAAGGAGTTATGTGGCGTACAACATACAGTTGGAAAGCTCTTCGAGAGCTCTACAACTGGGGCACCAAGTCTAATTGGCTGCGCGTGTTTTCGGGGCCCAAAATCAAACGTTTTCATCTATTTTGAGACACTTTTATTCTTTTGTGCTGTTTTTCTGTCCCAGATCGTACGTCGTGAGTCGCGAAAAGGACGGCAATTTGATCCATCACATTTCTATTACCGAAGCCCACAGAACCTAGTGTAAGACAACTTCACTTCACGTAGAGGCTGGGCCCGCAAACCGATGGCCTGGGGCTTGGGACCAGGTCTCCGTTGCTCCGGTACCCATAACTTTTGATCTGTAAGGAGTTACGCAGCGCATAGGATACCGTTGGAAAGCTCTCCGAGAGCCCTACAACGGGGGCAGCAAGCCTACAAGGCTGTGCCAGTTTTCAGAATCCAAAATCGAACGTTTTCTTCTTTTTCATCCCAGATCATACTTCATGAGCCGTGAAAAGGATGACAACCTAATCCATCAAATTTCTATTACCGAATCCCACGGCACCTTGGGCAAGACAACTCTACTTCATGCAGAGGCTAGGCCCGCAAACTGAGGGCATGGGACTTGGGACCAGGTCTCCGTCGCTCTGGTGCCTATACCTTTTGATCAGTAAGGAGTTACGCGGCACATAGCATACCGTTGGCAAACTCTCCAAGAGCTCTACGACTGGGGCAGCAAGCCTGCTTTGCTACACCTATTTTCGAAGTCCAAAATCGAACGTTTACATCAATTTTGGGACATTTTTCTTCTTTTCAACTATTTTTCCGTCCCGGATCGTACGTCGTGAGCCGCGAAAAGGATGACAACCTAATTCATGCATTTCTATTACTGAATCCCACGGGACTTTGGGCAAGACAATTTCACTTCACGTAGAGGCTAGGCCCGCAAACCGAGGGAGCAGGGCTTAGGACCAGGTCTCCGTCGCTCCAGTACCCATAACTTTTGATCCGTCAGTAGTTACGAGGTGCACAGCATACCGTTGGAAAGCTCTCCGAGAGCTCTACAACAGGGGTAGCATGTTTGCTCGGATGTGCCTGCTTTCGGAGCCCAAAATTAAAAGTTTTAATTAGTTTTGGGATATTTTTCCTCTTTTGCGCTATTTTTACGTCCCGAATCGTACGTCGTGAACCGCAAAAAGGACGACAACCTAATCCATCACATTTCTATTACCGAATTCCACGGCCCCTTGGGCTAGACAATTTCACTTCACGCAGAGGTTGGGCCCGCAAACCGAGGGCGTGGGGCATAGGACCAGGTCTCTATCGCTCTTGTGCCCATAACTTTTGATCCGCAAGTAGTTACGCGGCGCACAGCATACCGTTGGAAAGGTCTCCGAGAGCTCTACGACAGGGGCAGCAAGCTTGCTTTGCAGCACCTATTTTTGAAGCCCAAAATTGAACATTTTCATTAGTTTTGCAACACTTTTCTTTTTTTGCACTGTTTTTCCATCCCGGATCGTACGTCGTGAGCTAGGAAAATGACGACAACCTAATCCATCACATTTCTATTACCGAATCCCACGGCACCTTGGGCAAGACAATTTCACTTGACGGAGAGGCTGGGCCCGCAAAACGAAGGCGTAGGGGGCTTAGGACCAAGTCTCCGTCGCTCCAGTGCCCATAACTTTTGATCCGTAAAGAGTTACGCGGCGCACAACATACCGTTGAAAAGCTCTTTGAGAGCTCTACAATGGGGGCATCAAGCCTGCTCTAATGCACCTATTTTTGGAGCCCAAAATCGAACGTTTTTATCAGTTCGAGAGACTTTATTTATTTTGCGTAGTTTTTCCGTCCCGGATCGTACGTCGTGAGCCGCGAAATGGACGACAACCTAATCCATCACATTTCAATTATCGAATCCCACGGCACCTTGGGCAAGATAACTTCACTTCACATAGAGGTTAGGCCCGCAAACTGAGGGCGTGGGGCTTGGGACTAGGTCTCCGTTGCTCCGGTGCCCATAAATTTTGATCCGTCAAAAGTTTCGCGGCGCACAACATACCGTTGGAAAGCTCTCTAAGAGCTCTACGATGGGGGGCAGCAAGCCTGCCCTACTGCTCCTATTTTTGAAGCCCAAAATCGAATGTTTTCATTATTTTTGGGTCACTTTTCTTCTTTTGCGCCGTTTTCCCATCCCAGATCTTGCGTCGTGAGCCGCGAAAAGGACGACAACCTAATCCATCACATTTCTATTACTGAATTCCACGGCACCTTGGGCAAGATAATTTCACTTCACGTAGAGGCTGTGCCCGTAAACCGAGGGCGTGGGGCATGGGACCAGGTCTCCGTGTCTCCGATGCCCATAACTTTTGATCTGCAAAGAGTTATGCCGCACACAGCATAACGTTGGAAAACTCTCTGAGAGCTCTACTACAGGGGCAGCGAGCCTGTTTTTGGAGCCAGAATTCGAATGTTTTCATCAGTTTCGGGACAATTTTCTTCTTTTATGCTATTTTTTCATCCTTGATCGTACGTCATGAGCCACGAAAAGAACGACAACCTAATCCATCACATTTCAATTTCCGAATCCCACGGCACCTTGGGCAAGACAACTTCACTTCACTTAGAGGCTGGGCCTGCAAACCTAGGGCATTAGGCTTGGGACCAGGTCTCCGTTGCTCAGGTGACCTAAACTTTTAATTCGTAAGGAGTTACGCAGCGCACAGCATGCCGTTGGAAAGCTCTCCGAGAGCTCTACAACAGAGGCAGCAAGCATGCTCAACTGCGCCTGTTTTCGGAGCCCAAAATCGAACATTTTCATCAATTTTGGGACACTTTTCTTCTTTTGTGTTATTTTTTTTTCCCGGATCGTATGTCATGAGACGCGAAAAGGACGATGACCTAATCCATCACATTTGTATTACCGAATCCCATGACACCTTGGGCAAGACAATTTCACTTCACGTAGAGGCTGGGCCCGCAAACTGAGGGCGTAGGGCTTGGGACCAGGCCTCCGTGGCTCTGGTGCCCATAACTTTTGATCCGTAAGGAGTTATGCGGTGCATAGCATACTATTGGAAAGCACTCCGAGAGCTCTACGACGCGGGCAACAAGCTTTTTTTTGGAGCCCAAAATCGAACGTTTTCATCAGTTTCGGGATACTTTTCTTCTTATACGCTATTTTTTCGTCCCTGATCGTACGTTGCGAGCTGCGAAAAGTACAACAACCTAATCCATCACAATTCTATTACCGAATCCTACAACACCCTGGGCAAGACAACTTCACTTCATGTAGAAGCTGGGCCCAAAAACCGAAGGCGTGGGGCTTGGGACCAGGTCTCCGTTACTCCGGTGCCCTTAACTTTTGATTCGTAAGGAATTACGCGTCGCACAGCATACCGTTGGAAAGCTCTCAGAGAGCCCTACAACGAGGGCAGCAAGCCTTCTCGGCTGTCCCTATTTTTGAAGCCCGAAATCAAATGTTTTCATCAGTTTCGGGACACTTTTCTTCTTTTGCACTGTTTTTCCGTCCCAGATCGTACTTCGTGAGCAGCAAAAAGGACGACAACCTAATCCATCATATTTCTATTACCGAATCCCACGGCACCTTAGGCAAGACATCTTCACTTCACGTAGAGGCTAGGCCCGAAAACAGAGGACATGGGGCTTGGGAACAGGTCTCCATCGCTCCCGTGCCTATAACTTTTGATCAGTAAGGAGTTACGCGGCGCACAACATACCATTGGAAAGCTTTCCAAGAGCTCTATGACGGGAGCAGCAAGCTTGCTTTGTTGCGCCAATTTTCGGTGCCTAAAATCCAACGTTTTCATTAGTTTTGCTATATTTTTCTTCTTTTATGCGATTTTTTCATCTCGGATCGTACTTCGTGAGCCGCGAAAAGGGTGACAACCTAATCCATCGCATTTCTATTACCGAATCACATGGCACCTTGGGCAAGATAATTTCACTTCACGTGGAGGCTGGGCCCGCAAACCGAGGGTGTGGGGCTTATTATGCGGTGTACATCATACCGTTGGAAAGCTCTCCAAGAGCTCTACAACAGGGGCAGCAAGTCTAATCGGCTACGCGTGTTTTCGGGGCCCAAAATGAAACATTTTCATCAGTTTCAGGTCACTTATCTTCTTTTGCGCTATTGTTCTGTCCTAGATCGTACGTCGTGAGCTGCGAAAAGGATGACAACCTGATCCATCACATTTCTATAACCGAATCCCACAGAACCTTGGGTTAGACAAATTCGCTTCACGTAAAGGCTGGGCCCGCAAACCGAGGGCGTGGGGTATGGGACCAGGTCTCCGTCGCTCCGGTACCCATAACTTTTGATCTGTAAGGAGTTACGCAGTGCATAGCATACCGTTAGAAAGCTCTCCGAGAGCTCTACAACGGGGGCAGTAAGCCTACATGGCTGCGCCGGTTTTAAGACTCCAAAATTGAACATTTTCTTCTTTTTTGTCCCTGATCATACTTCGTAAGCTGCAAAAAGGATGACAAACCTAATCCATCAAATTTCTATTACCGAATCCCACGGCACCTTGGCCAAGACAACTTTACTTCATGTAGAGGCTAGGCCCGCAAACCGAGGGTGTGGGACTTGGGACCAGGTCTCCATCGCTCCGGTGCCCATACCTTTTGATCAGTAAGGAGTAACGCGACACACAGCATACCGTTGGAAAACTCTCCTAGAGCTCTACGACTGGGGCAGCAAGCATGCTTTGCTGCGCCTATTTTTAGAGCCCAAAATCGAACGTTTTCATCAGTTTTGGGACATTTTTCTTCTTTTGCGTTGTTTTTCCGTCCCGGATAGTACGTCGTCAGCCACAAAAAGGATGACAACGTAATCCATCACATTTATATTACCGGATCGTACGTCGTGAGCCGCGAAAATGACGATAACCTAATCCACCACATTTCTATTACCGACTCCCACAGTACCTTGTGCAAGACAACTTCACTTCACGTAGAGGCTGGGCCTTCAAACCGAGGGCGTGGGGCTTAGGACCATGTCTCCGTCGCTCCGGGACCCATAACTTTTGATCCGTAAGGAGTTACGCGGTGAACAGCATACCGTTGGAAAGCTCTCTGAGAGCTCTACGACGGGGGTAGCTAGCTTGCTAGGCTGTGCCTATTTTCGGAGCCCAAAATTGAATGTTTTCATTAGTTTTTGGATACTTTTCATCTTTTGCGCTATTTTTCTGTCTTGGATCGTACGTCGTGAGCCGCAAAAAGGACGACAAACTAATCCATCACATTTCTATTACCGAATCCCACAGCCCCTTGGGCTAGACAATATCACTTCACGTAGAGGGTGGGCCCGCAAACAGAGGGCGTGGGGCATGGGACCAGGTCTCCGTCGCTCCTATGCCAATAACTTTTGATCCGCAAGGAGTTACGCGGCGCACAGCATACCGTTAGAAAGCTCTCCGAGAGCTCTATGATAGGGGAAGCAAGTCTGCTTTGCTGCACTTATTTTCGAAGCTCAAAATTGAACATTTTCATCAGTTTTGCGACACTTTTCTTCTTTTGAACTGTTTTTCCGTCCCATATCGTACGTCGTTAGCTGCAAAAATGACGACAACCTAATCCATCACATTTCAATTACCAAATTCCACGACACCTTGGGCTAGACAACTTCACTTCTCGTAGAGGCTAGCCCTGCAAACTGAGGGCGTGGCGCTTGGGACCAGGTCTCCGTCGTTCCGGTACCCATAACTTTTGATCTGTAAGGAGTTACGCAGCTCATAGCATACCGTTGGAAAGATCTCCGAGACCTCTACAACGGGGGCAGCAAGCCTACACGACTGCTCTTGTTTTTAGAATCCAAAATTGAACGTTTTCTTCGTTTTCGTCCCGGATCATACTTCGTGAGCCGCGAAAAGGATGACAACCTAATCTATCAACTTTCTATTACCGAATCCCAGTGCACTTTGGACAAGACAATTTCACTTCATGTAGAGGCTAGGCTCATAAATCGAGGGCGTGGGACTTGGGACCAGGTCTCCGTCGCTCCGGTGCCCATACCTTTTGATTTGTAAGTAGTTACGCTGTGCACAGCATACCGTTGGAAAGCTCTCCAAGAGCTCTACGACGGGGGTAGTAAGTCTGCTCGGCTACGCCTATTTTCGAAGCCCAAAATCGAACGTTTTCATCAATTTTGGGACATTTTTCTTCTTTGGCGCTGATTTTCTATCTCGGGTCGTATGTTGTGACCTGCGAAAAGGATAACAACCTAATCCCTAACATTTCTAATACTGAATCCCACGGCACCATGGGCAAGACAACTTCGCTTCACATAGAGGCTGGGCCCGCAAACCAAGGTCGTAGGGCTTAGGACCAGGTCTCCGTCGCTCCGGTACCCATAACTTTTGATCTATAAGGAGTTACGAGGCGCACAGCATACCGTTGGAAAGCTCTCCGAGAGCTCTACAACGGGGGTAGCATGTTTCCTCGGATGCGCCTGTTTTTAGAGCCCAAAATTAAAAGTTTTCATTAGTTTTGGCATACTTTTCCTCTTCTGTGCTATTTTTCCGTCCCGGATCGTACGTTGTGAGCCGCAAAAAGGACGACAACCTAATCCATCGCAATTCTATTACCGAATCCCACAGCCCCTTGGGCTAGACTATTTCACTTCACGTAGAGGCTAGGCCCGCAAACCGAGGGCGTGGGGCATGAGACCTGGTCTCCGTCGCTCCTGTGCCCATAACTTTTGATCCGCAAGGAGTTATGCGGCGCACAACATACCGTTGGAAAGCTCTCCGAGAGCTCTACGACAAGGGCAGCAAGTCTACGTTGCTGCGCTTATTTTCGAATCTCAAAATTGAACATTTTCATCAGTTTTGCGACACTTTTCTTTTTTTGCACTATTTTTCTGTCCCAGATCGTACGTCGTGAGCCGCGAAAAGGACGACAACGTAATCCATCACATTTTTATTGCCGAATCCCATGGCACCTTGGGCAAGACAATTTCACTTCACGCAGAGGTTGGGCCCGCAAATCGAGGGCGTAGGGCTTAGGACCAGGTCTCCGTCGCTAAAGTGCCCATAACTTTTGATCCATAAGGAATTACGTGGCGCACAGCATACCGTTGGAAAGTTCTCCGAGAGCTCTACACTAGGGGCAACAAGCATGCTCAGATGCGCCTATTTTTAGAGCCCAAAATTGAATGTTTTCATCAGTTTTAGTACACTTTATTTATTTTGCGCAGTTTTTTTGTCCCGGATCGTATGTTGTGAGCCACGAAAAAGACGATAACCTAATCCATCAAATTTTTATTGCTTAATCCCACGGTATCTTGGGCAAGACAAGTTCACTTCACGTAAAGGCTGGGCCCGCAAACTGAGGGCGTGGGGCTTGGGACCAGGTCTCCATCGCTTCAGTGCCCATAACTTTTGATCCGTCAAGAGTTTCGCGGCGCACAACATACCATTGGAAAGTTCTTCGAGAGCTCTACGATGGGGGCAGCAAGCCTGCCCTAATGCGCCTATTTTCGGAACCCAAAATCAAAATTTTTCATCAATTTTGAGACATTTTTCTTCTTTTGCGCCATTTTTCCATCCTGGATCTTATGTCGTGAGCCGCGAAAATGAAGATAACCTTATCCATCACATTTCTATTACTGAATTCCACGGCACCTTGGGCAAGATAATTTCACTTCACGATGAGGCTGGGCCAGCAAACCAAGGGCGTGGGGCTTGGGACCAGGTCTCTGTGGCTCTGATGCCCATAACTTTTGATCCGTAAAGAGTTATGCCGCACACAACATAACGTTGGAAAACTCTCTGAGAGCTCTACAACAGGAGCAGCAAGCCTATTTTTGGAACCCAAAATCGAATGTTTTTATCTGTTTCGTGACACTTTTCTTCTTTTACACTGTTTTTCATCTCGGATCGTACGTCGTAAGCCGCGAAAAGGACGACAACCTAATCCATCACATTTCAATTACCGAATCGCACGGCACCTTAGGCAAGACAACTTCACTCCATGTAGAGGTTGGGCCCGCAAACCGAGGGCGTGGGGCTTGTGACAAGGTCTCCGTTGCTCCGGTGCCCTTAACTTTTGATCCGTAAGCAGTCACGCTGCGCACAGCATACCTTTGGAAAGCTCTCAGATAACTCTACAACAGGGGCAGCAAGCATACACAGCTGCACCTGTGTTTTGAGCCTAAAATTGAATGTTTTCATCAATTTTGGGATACTTTTCTTCTTTTGCGTTGTTTTTCCGTCCCGGATTGTACGTCGTGAGATGCCAAAAAGACAATGACCTAATCCATCACATTTGTATTACTGAATCCCACGGCACCTTGGGCAAGACAATTTCACTTCACGTAGAGGCTGGGCCCCCAAACCGAGGGCGTGGGGCTTGGGACCAGGTCTCCGTGGCTTCGGTGCCCATAACTTTTGATTTGTAAGGAGTTATGTGGTGCACAGCATACCGTTGGAAAGCACTCCGAAAGCTCTACGACGGGGGAAGCAAGCCTGTTTTCGTAGCCCAAAATCGAACGTTTTCATCAGTTTCGAGATACTTTTCTTCTTTTACGCTATTTTTTTGGTCCCTGATCGTACGTTGTGAGCTGCGAAAAGAACGACAACCTAATCCATCACATTTCTATTACCGAATCCTACAGCACCCTAGGCAAGACGATTTTACTTCACGTAGAAGCTGGGCCAGCAAACAGAAGGCGTGGGGCTTGGGACCAGGTCTCCGTCACTCCGGTGCCCTTAACTTTTGATCCGTAAGGAGTTACGCGTCGCACAGCATACCGTTGGAAAGCTCTCAAAGAGCCCTACGACAGGGGTAGCAAGCCTTCTCGGCTTTCCCTATTTTAGAAGCCTAAAATCAAATGTTTTCATCAGTTTTGGGACACTTTTCTTCTTTTGCACTGTTTTTCCGTCCCGGATCGTACTTCGTGAGCCGCTAAAAGGACGACAACCTAATCTATCACATTTCTATTACCGAATCCCACGGCACCTTAGGCAAGACATCTTCACTTCACGTAGAGGCTGGGCCTACAAACCGAGGACGTGGGGCTTGGGAACAGGCCTTTATCACTCCCGTGCCTATAACTTTTGATTCGTGAGGAGTAACGCTGCGCACAGCATACCGTTGGAAAGCTCTCTGAGAGCTCTACGACGAGGGCACCAAGCCTGCTCAGCTGCGCTTGTTTTCAGAGTACAAAATCGAACGTTTTCATCATTTTCGGGACACTTTTCTTCTTTTGCGTTGTTTTTCCATCCCGGATCGTACGGCGTGAGCCGTGAAAATGACGACAACCTAATCCATCACATTTCAATTATTGAATCCCACGGCACCTTGGGCAAGACAATTTCACTTCACGTAGAGGCTGGGCCCGTAAACCGAGGGCGTAGGGATTGGGACCAAGTCTCTGCCGCTTCGGTGCCCGTAACTTTTGATCTATAAGGAGTTACGCGGTACACAGCATACCGTTGGAAAGCTTTCCAAGAGCTCTACATAGAGGGTAGCAAGCCTGCTCGGATGCGTCTATTTTTGGAGCCCAAAATCGAACGTTTTCATCAGTTTCGGCACACTTTATTTATTTTGTGCAGTTTTTCCGTCCCGGATCGTATGTCGTGAGCCGCGAAAAAGACGACAACCTATTCCATCAAATTTTTATTGCTTAATCCCATGGCACCTTGGTCAAGACAACTTCGCTTCACGTAGAGGCTGGGCCCGCAAACCGAGGGCGTGGGGCTTGGAACCAGGTCTCTGTCGCTCCGGTGCCCATAACTTTTGATCCGTAAAGAGTTACGCGCCGTACAATATATCGTTGGAAAGCTCTCTGAGAGCTCTACGATGGGGGCAGCAAGCCTGCCCTACTACTCCTGTTTCGGAACCCAAAATCAAATTTTTTCATCAATTTTGGGACACTTTTCTTCTTTTTCGCCGTTTTTCCATCCCGGATCTTATGCTGTGAGCCGCGAAAAGGACGACAACCTAATCCATCACATTTCTATTACTGAATTCCACGGCACATTGAGCAAGATAATTTCACTTCACGTAGAGCCTGGGCCCGCAAATCGAGGGCGTGGGGCTTGGGACCAGGTCTCCGTGGCTCCGATGGCCATAACTTTTGATCCGTAAAGAGTTATGCCGCACACAGCATAACGTTGGAAAACTTTCCGAGAGCTCTACGACAGGGGCAGCAAGCCTGTTTTTAGAGCCCAAAATCGAATGTTTTCATCAGTTTCGGGACACTTTTCATTTTTTACGCTATTTTTTCATCCCTGATCGTACGTCGTTAGCCACGAAAAGGACGACAACCTAATCCATCAAATTTCAATTACCGAATCCCACGGCACCTTGGGCAAGAGAACTTCACTTCACATAGAGGTTGGGCCTGCAAACCTAAGGCATTGGGCTTGGGACCAGGTCTCCGTTGCTCCGGTGCCATAAACTTTTGATCCGTAAGGAGTTCCGCGGCGTACAACATATCGTTGGAAATCACTCCGAGAGCTCTACTATAGGGGCAGCAAGCCTGCTCGGCTGCGTCGATTTTTAGAGCCCAAAATCTAACATTTTCATCAATTTTGGAACAAGTTTCTTCTTTTGCGCTGTTTTTTCATCCCGGATAGTACGTCGTGAGCTGCGAAAAGGACGATAACCTAATCCATCACATTTCTATTACTGAATCCCACGGCACCTTGGGCAAGACAATTTCAGTTCACGTAGAGGCTGGGCCCCCAAAGAGAGGGCGTGGGGCTTGGGACCAGGTCTCCGTGGCTTCGGTGCCCATAACTTTTGATCCGTAAGGAGTTATGCGGTGCGCAGCATACCGTTGGAAAGCACTCCGAGAGCTCTATGACGAGGGCAGCAAGCCTCTTTTCAGAGCCCAAAATCAAACGTTTTCACCAGTTTCGTGATACTTTTCTTCTTTTACGCTAATTTTTTGTCCCTGATCGTACGTTTTGAGCTGCAAAAAGAACGACGACCTAATCCATCACATTTCTATTACCGAATCCTACAGCACCCGGGGCAAGACAACTTCACTTCACATAGAAGCTGGGCCCGCAAACCGAAGGCGTGGGGCATGAGAGCAGGTCTCCGTCACTCCGGTGCCCTTAACTTTTGATCCGTAAAGAGTTACGCGTCGCACAACATACCGTTGGAAAGCTCTCAGAGAGCCCTATGACGGGTGCAGCAAGCCTTCTCGGCTTTCCCTATTTTAGAAGCCCAAAATCAAATATTTTCATCTGTTTTGGGACACTTTTCTTCTTTTGCGCTGTTTTTCCGTCCCGGGTCGTACTTCGTGAGCCGCAAAAAGGACGACAATCTAATCTATCACATTTCTATTACTGAATCTCACGACACCTTATGCAAGACATCTTCACTTCACGTAGAGGCTGGGCCCGCAAACCAAGGACGTGGGGCTTGGGAACAAGTCTCTATCACTCCCTTGCCTATAACTTTTGATCTGTGAGGAGTTACCCGGCGCACAACATACTGTTCGAAAGCCCTCCAAGAGCTCTACGACGGGTGCAGCAAGCCTGCTTTGCTGCGCTTGTTTTCGGAGCCCAAAATCCAATGTTTTCATTAGTTTTGGGATACTTTTTCTTCTTTTGTGCTGTTTTTCCGTCTTGGATCGTACTTCGTGAGCCACAAAAAGGACGACAACCTAATCCATCACATTTCTATTACCGAATCCCACGGCACCTTGGGCAAGACAATTTCACTTCACGTAGAGGCTGGGCCCGCAAACCGAGGGCGTGGGGCTTAGGACCAGGTCTCCGTCGCTCCCGTGCCTATAGCTTCTGATTCGTAAGGAGTTACGCGGCGTACAGCATACCGTTGGAAAGCTCTTCGAGAGCTTTACAACAGAGGCAGCAAGTTTGATCGGCTGAGCATGTTTTCGTGGCCCAAAATCAAACATTTTCATCAGTTTCAAGTCACTTATCTTCTTTTTCGTTGTTTTTTTGTCCCAGATCGTACGCCGTGAGTCACGAAAAGGACGACAACCTGATCCATCACATTTCTATTACCGAATCCTACGCCACCTTGGGCAAGACAACTTCGCTTCACGTAGAGGCTGGGCCCGTAAACCGAGGGCGTGGTGCTTAGGACCAAGTCTCCGTCGCTCTAGTACCCATAACTTTTGATCTGTAAGGAGTTACGAGGCACACAGCATACCGTTGGAAAGCTCTATGAGAGCTCTACAACGGGGGTAGCATGTTTCCTCAGATGTGCCTATTTTCAGAGCCCAAAATTAAAAGTTTTCATAAGTTTTGGGATACTTTTCCTCTTTTGTACTATTTTTCCGTCCCAGATCGTACGTTGTGAGCCGCGAAAATGACGACAACCTAATCCATCATATTTCTATTACCGAATCCCACGACACCTTGGGCAAGACAATTTCACTTCACTTAGAGGTTGGCCACGCAAACCGAGGGAGTAGGGCTTGGGACCAGGTCTCCGTCTCTCCGGTGCCCATAACTTTTGATCCATAAGGAGTTAGCGGCGCACATCATATCGTTGGAAAGCTCTACTAGAGCTCTACAATGGGGGTAGCTAGCCTGCTCGGATGCACCTATTTTCGGAGCCCAAAATTGAACGTTTTTATCAGTTTCGGGACACTTTTCTTATTTTGCACTGTTTTTCCGTCCCGAATCGTATGTCATGAGCCGCGAAAAAGACGACAACCTAATCCATCAAATTTTTATTGCTTAATCCCACGGTATCTTGGGCAAGACAACTTCACTTCACGTAAAGGCTGGGCCCGTAAACCGAGGGCTTGGGGCCAGCGACCAGGTCTTCATCGCTCCTTTGCCCATAACTTTTGATACGTAAAGAGTTATACGGTGCACAACATAGCGTTGGAAAGCTCTCTGAGAGCTCTACGACAGGGGCAGCCAGCCTGCTCTCATGTGCCTATTTTTGGAACCCAAAATCAAAATTTTTCTTCAATTTTGGGACACATTTCTTCTTTTACGCCGTTTTTCCATCCCGGATCTTACGTCGTGAGCCGCGAAAAGGACGATAACCCAATCCATCACATTTCTATTACTGAATTCCACGGCACCTTGAGCAAGATAATTTCACTTCACGTAGAGGCTGGGCCTGCAAACCGAGGGCGTGGGGCTTGGGACCAGGTCTCCGTGGCTCCGATGCCCATAACTTTTGATCCATAAAGAGTTATGCCGCACACAGCATTACGTTGAAAATCTCTCCGAGAGCTCTACGACAGGGGCAGCAAGCCTGTTTTTGGAGCCCAAAATCGAATGTTTTCATCAGTTTCGGGACACTTTTCTTCTTTTACGCTATTTTTTCTTCCCTGATGGTACGTCGTTAGCCACGAAAAAGACGACAACCTAATCCATCACATTTTAATTACCGAATCCCACGGCACCTTGGGCAACACAACTTCACTTCACGTAGAGGCTGGGCCTACAAACCTAGGGCATTGGGCTTGGGACCAGGTCTCCATTGCTCCGGTGCCCTAAACTTTTGATCCGTAAGGACTTACGCGGCGCAGCGCACACTGTTGGAAAGCTCTCCGAGAGCACTACTACGGGGACAACAAGCCTGCTCAACTACGCCTGTTTTCGGATCCCAAAATCGAATATTTTCATCTATTTTGGGACTCTTTTCTTCTTTTACGTAGTTTTTTCGTGCCGAATCGTACGTTATGAGACGCGAAAAGGACAATGACCTAATCCATCACATTTCTATTACCTAATCCCACGGCACCTTAGGCAAGACAACTTCACTTCACGCAGAGGCTGGGCCCACAAACCGATGGCGTGGGGCTTGTGACTAGGTATTTGTCGCTCCGGTACCCATAACTTTTGATACGTAAGGTGTTACGAAGCACACAGCATACCATGAGAAAGCACTCCGAGAGCTCTACAACGTGGGCAGCAAGCCTCTTTTCGGAGACCAAAATCAAACATTTTCATCAGTTTTGGGACATTTTTCTTCTTTTGTACTATTTTTTCATCCCGGATCGTACGTTGTGAGCCGTGAAAAGGACGACAACCGAATCTATCACATTTCTATTACCGAATACCACGTCACCTTGGGCAAGACAACTTCACTTCACGTAGAGGCTGGGCCCGCAAACCGAGGGCGTGGGGCTTGGGACCAGGTCTCCGTCACTCCGGTGCCCTTAACTTTTGATCCGTAAGGAGTTACGCGTCACACAAGATACCGTTGGAAAGCTCTCAGAGAGCCCTATGACGGGGGCAGTAAGCCTTCTTGGCTCTCCCTATTTTAGAAGCCCAAAATCAAATGTTTTCATCAGTTTTAGGACAATTTCTTCTTTTGCGCTGTTTTTCTATCCCGGATCGTACTTCGTGAGCCGCAAAAAGGACGACAACCTAATCTATCACATTTTTATTACCAAATCCCATGACAACTTAGGCAAGACATCTTCACTTCACGTAGAGGCTGGGCCCGCAAACCGAGGACGTGGGGCTTGGGAACAGGTCTCTATCACTCCCGTGCCTATAACTTTTGATCAGTAAGGAGTTACGCGGTGCACAACATACCGTTGGAAAGCTCTCCGAGAGCTCTACAATGGGAGCAACAAGCCTGCTTTGCTGCAGCTATTTTCGGAGCTCAAAATCCAATGTTTTCATTAGTTTTGGGATACTTTTCTTCTTTTGTGCTGTTTTTTCCATCTCGGATCGTACATCATGAGCCGCGAGAAGGACGACAACCTAATCCATCACATTTCTATTACCGAATCCCACGGTACCTTGGGCAAGACAATTTCACTTCACGTAGAGGCTGGGCCCGCAAACCGAGGGCATGGGTCTTAGGACTAGGTCTCCATCGCTCCCGTGCCTATAGCTTCTGATTCGTAAGGAGTTACGCAGCATACAACATACAGTTGGAAAGCTCTTCGAGAGCTCTAAAACATGGGCAGCAAGTCTAATCAGCTGCGCGTGTTTTTAGGTCCCAAAATCAAACATTTTCATCTGTTTCAAGTCACTTATCTTCTTTTGCGCTGTTTTTCTATCCTAGATCGTACGTTGTGCGCCGCGAAAAGGACGACAACCTAATTTATCACATTTCTATTACCAAATCTCACTGAACCTTGGGTAAGACAACTTCACTTCATGTAAAGCCTGGGCCCGCAAACCGAGGGCGTGCGGCTTAGGACCAGGTCTCTATCGCTCCGGTGCCCATTACTTTTGATATGTAAGGAGTTAGGCAGCGCATAGCATACCGTTGGAAAGCACTCTGAGAGCTCTACAACGGGGGAAGCAAGCCTACAAGGCTGCGCCTGTTTTTAGAATCCAAAATCGAACGTTTTCTACTTTTTTGTCCCGGATCATACTTCGTGAGCCGCGAAAAGGATGACAACCTAATCCATCAAATTTCTATTACCGAATCACACAGTACCTTGGGCAAGACAACTTTACTTCATGTAGAGGCTAGGCCCGTAAACCGAGGGCGTGGGACTTGGGACCAGGTCTCCGTCGCTCTGGTGCCTATACCTTTTGATCAGTAAGGAGTTACGCAGCACACAACATACCGTTGGAAAACTCTCGTAGAGCTCTACGATAAGGGCAGCAAGCATGCTTTGTTGCGCCTATTTTTGCAGCCCAAAATTGAACGTTTTCATCAGTTTTGAGACATTTTTCTTCTTTTACACTGTTTTTCCGTCCCGGATCGTACGTCGTGAGCCGCGAAAATGATGACAACCTAATCCATCACATTTCTATTACCGAATCCCACGGCACCTTGGGCAAGACAATTTTACTTCACGTAGAGGCTGGGCCCGCAAATCGAGGGCGTACGGCTTAGGACTAGGTCTCCGTCGTTCCGGTACCAATAACTTTTGATCCGTAAGGAGTTACGGGGCGCACAGCATGCCGTTGGAAAGCTCTTCGTGAGCTCTACAACGGTGATTGCATGTTTGCTCGGATGCGTCTATTTTCGGAGCTCAAAATTAAAAGTTTTCATTAGTTTTGGGATACTTTTCCTCTTTTGCGCTGTTTTTCCGTCTCGGATCGTACGCCGTGAGCCGCAAAAAGGACGACAACCTAATCCATCACATTTCTATTACCGAATCCCAAGGCCCCTTGGGCTAGAAAATTTCACTTTAAGTAGAGGCTGGGCCCGCAAACCGAGGGCGTGGGGCATGGAACTAGGTCTCCATCGCTCCTGTGCCCATAACTTTTGATCCGCAAGGAGTTACGCAGCGCACATCATACCGTTGGAAAGCTCTCCGAGAGCTCCACGATAGGGGCAGCAAGCCTACTTTGCTGCGCCTATTTTCGAAGCTCAAAATTGAACATTTTCATCAGTTTTGTGACACTTTTCTTCTTTTGCGCTATTTTTTCATCCCGGATCGTCCTTCGTGAGCTGCAAAAAGGACGGCAACCTAATCCATCACATTTCTTTTGATCCGTTAAGAGTTACGCGGCGCACAACATACTGTTGAAAAGCTCTACGTGAGCTGTACGATGGCGGCAGCATAACTGCCCTAATGCTCCTATTTTCAGAGCCTGAAATTGAACGTTTTCATCAATTTTGGGACACTTTTCTTCTTTTGTGTTGTTTTTCCATCTCTGATCGTACGTCGTGAGTTGCAAAAATGACTACAGCCTAATCCATCACATTTCTATTAGTGAATCCCACAACATCTTAGGCAAGACAATTTTACTTCACGTAGAGGCTGGGCTCGTAAATCGAGGGCGTGGGGCTTGAGACCAGGTCTCCGTGGCTCCGGTACCCATAACTTTTGATCCGTAAGGAGTTATGCAGTGCACAGCTTTCCATAGGAAAGCACTTTAAGAGCTCTTCGATGGGGGTAGCAAGCCTATTTTCGGAGCCCAAAATCGAACGTTTTCATCAATTACGGGAAACTTTTCTTGTTTTACACTATTTTTTCGTCCCTGATCGTACGTTGTGAGCTGCGAAAAGGACAACAACCTAATCCGTCACATTTCTATTACTGAATCCCATGGCACCCTGGGCAAGACAACTTCACTTCACGTAGAGGCTGGGCCCGCAAACCGAAGGCGTGGGGCTTGGGACCAGGTGTCCGTTGCTCCGGTGCACTTAACTTTTGATCTGTAAGGAGTTACGCGGCGCACAGCATACCGTTGGAAAGCCCTCAGAGAGCTCTACGACTGGGGTAGCAAGGCTACTCGGCTGCGCCAATTTTCAGAGCCCAAAATCAAACATTTTCATCAGTTTCGCAACACTTTTCTTCTTTTGCGCTATTTTTTCATCCCGGATCGTCCTTCATGAGCTGCAAAAAGGACGGCAACCTAATCCATCACATTTCTATTATCGAATCCCACGGCACCTTGGGCAAGACATCTTCGCTTCTCGTAGAGGTTGGGCCCGCAAACTGAGGACGTGGGGCTTGGGACCAGGTCTCCATCGCTCCGGTGCCTACAACTTTTGATCAGTCAGGGGTTACGCAGCGCACAACATACCGTTGGAAAGCTCTTAAAGAGCTCTATGATGGGGGTAGCAAGCCTGCCCTACTGCACCTATTTTCAAAGCCCAAAATTGAATGTTTTCATCAGTTGTGGGACACTTTTCTTTTTTTGCGCCGTTTTTCCGTCCCAAATCTTTCGTCATGAGCCGCGAAAAGGACGACAACCTAATCCATCACATTTCTATTACTGAATCCTATGGCACCTTGGGCAAGATAATTTCACTTCACGTAGAGGCTGGGCCCGCAAAACGAGGGTGTGGGGCTTGGAACACGGTCTCCGTGGCTCCGATGCCTATAACTTTTGATCTGTCAGGAGTTATGCGGTGCACAGCATACCGTTGGAAAGCACTCTGAGAGCTCTACGACGGGGGCAACAAGCCTATTTTTGGAGCCCAAAATTGAATGTTCTCATCAGTTCTGGGATATTTTTCTTCTTTTACGCTATTTTTTCATCCTTGATCGTATGTTATAAGCCGCGAAAAGTACGACAACCTAATCCATCACATTTCAATTACTGAATTCTACGGCACCTTGGGCAAAACATCTTCACTTCCCGTAGAGGCTTGGCCTGCAAACCGAGGGCATTGGGCTTGGGACGAGGTCTCCGTTGCTCCGGTGCCCTTAACTTTTGATCCGTAAGGAGTTACGCGGCGCACAACATACCGTTGGAAAGCTCTTAGAGAGCCCTATGACGGGGACAGCAAGCCTTCTCGGCTCTCCCTATTTTAGAAGACCAAAATCAAATGTTTTCATTAGTTTTCGGACACTTTTCTTCTTTCGCGCTATTTTTCCGTCCCGGATCGTACTTCGTGAGCCGGAAAAAGGACGACAACCTAATCTATCACATTTCTATTACCGAATCCCACGGTACCTTAGGCAAGACATCTTCACTTCACGTAGAGGCTGGGCCCGAAAACCGAGGACGTGGGGCTTGGGAACAGGTGTCTATCACTCCCGTGCCTATAACTTTTGATCTGTGAGGAGTTACGCGGTGCACAACATACTGTTGGAAAGCTCTCCGAGAGCTCTACGACGGGAACAGCAAGCCTGCTTTGCTGCGATTGTTTTCGGAGACCAAAATCCAAAGTTTTCATTAGTTTTGGGATACTTTTCTTTTTTTGTGCTGTTTTTCCGTCTCGGATCGTACTTCGTGAGCCGCAAAAAGGACGACAACCTAATCCATCACATTTCTATTACCGAATCCCCTGGCACCTTGGGAAAGACAATTTCACTTCACGTAGGGGCTGGGCCCGCAAGCTGAGGGCGTGGGGCTTAGGACCAGGTCTCCCTCGTTCTCGTATCTAAAGCTTCTGATTCGTAAGGAGTTATGCGGCATACATCATACCGTTGGAAAGCTCTCCGAGAGCTCTACAACAGGGACAGCAAGTCTGATCGGCTGCGCGTGTTTTCGGGGCCCAAAATTAAACATTTTCATCAATTTCAGGTCACTTATCTTCTTTTGCGATATTTTTATGTCCCAGATCGTACGTCGTGAGCCGCAAAAAGGACGACAACCTAATCCATCACATTTCTTTTACCGAATCCCACAGAACCTTGGGTAAGACAACTTCACTTCACATAGAAGTTGGGCCCGCAAATAGAGGGCGTGGGGCTTGGGACCAGGTCTCCGTTGCTCCGGTACCCATAACTTTTGATCTGTAAGGAGTTACGCAGCGCATAGCATACCGTTGGAAAGCTCTCCGAGAGCTCTACAACGGAGGCAGCAAGCCTACAAGGCTGTGCCTATTTTCAAAATCCAAAATCGAACGTTTTCTTCTTTTTCGTCCCGGATCATACTTCGTGAGCCGCGAAAAGGATGACAACCTAATCCATCATATTTCTATTACCGAATCCCACTGCACCTTGGACAAGACAATTTCACTTCATGTAGAGGCTAGGCTCATAAATCGAGGGCGTGGGACTTGGGACCAGGTCTCCGTCGCTCCGGTGCCCATACCTTTTGATTTGTAAGTAGTTACGCGACACACAACATACCGTTGGAAAACTCTCCTAGAGCTCTACGATAGGGGCAGCAAGCATGCTTTGCTGCGCCTATTTTCGAAGCCCAAAATTGAACGTTTTCATCAGTTTTGGGACATTTTTCTTTTGCACTGTTTTTCCGTCCCGTATCGTACGTCATGAGCCGTGAAAAAGATGACAACCTAATCCATCACATTTCTATTACCGAATCCCACGGCACCTTGGGCAAGATAATTTCACTTCACGTAGAGGCTGGCCCAGCAAACCGAGGGCGTAGGGCTTAGGACCAGGTCTCCGTCGTTCCGGTACCCATAACTTTTGATCCGTAAGGAGTTACGAGGCGCACAACATACCGTTGGAAAGCTCTTCGAGAGCTCTACAACGGGGATAGCATGTTTGCTCGGATGCGCCTATTTTCGGAGCCCAAAATTAAAAGTTTTCATTAGTTTTGGGATACTTTTTCTCCTTTGCGCTGTTTTTCCGTCCCGAATCGTACGTCGTGAGCCCCAAAAAAGACGACAATCTAATCCATCACATTTCTATTACCGAATCCCACGGCCTCTTGGGCTAGAAAATTTCACTTTACGTAGAGGCTGGGCCCGTAAACCGAGGGCGTGGGGCATGGAACCAGGTCTCCATCGCTCTAGGGCCCATAACTTTTGAGCCGCAAGGAGTTACGCAGCGGACAACATACCGTTGGAAAGCTCTCCGAGAGCTTTACGATAGGGGCAGCAATCCTGCTTTGCTGCGCCTATTTTCGAAGCTCAAAATTGAACTTTTCTTTTTTGCACTGTTTTTTTGTCCCGGATCGTATGTCGTGAGCCTCGAAAAGGACGACAACCTAATCCATCAAATTTCTATTACTTAATCCCACGGTACCTTGGACAAGACAACTTCACTTCATGCAAAGGCTGGGCCCGCAAACTAAGGGCGTGGGGCTTCGGACCAGGTCTCCGTCGCTCTGGTGCCCATAACTTTTGATCCGTTAAGAGTTACGAGATGCACAACATACCGTTGAAAAGCTCTACGTGAGCTGTACGATGGCGGCAGCATAACTGCCCTACTGCTCCTATTTTCAGAGCCTGAAATCGAACGTTTTCATCAATTTTGGGACACTTTTCTTCTTTTATGTTGTTTTTCCATCCCTGATCGTATGTCGTGAGTTGTGAAAACGACGACAGCCTAATCCATCATATTTCTATTACTGAATCACACAACACCTTGGGCAAGACAATTTTACTTCACGTAGAGGTTGAGCCCGCAAACCGAGGGCGTGGGGCTTGGGACCAGGTCTCCGTGGCTCCGGTGCCCATAACTTTTGATCCGACAGGAGTTATGCGGTGCACAGCTTACCGTTGGGAAGCACTTCAAGAGCTCTATGATGGGGGCAGCAAGCCAGTTTTCGGAGCCCAAAATCAAATGTTTTCATCAGTTTCGAGAAACTTTTCTTGTTTTACACTGTTTTTCCGTCCCTTATCGTACGTTGTGAGTTGCGAAAAGGATGACAACCTAATCCATCACATTTCTATTACCGAATCCCACGGCACCTTGGGCAAGACAATTTCACTTCACGTAGAGGCTGGGCCCGCAAACCGAAGGCGTGGGGCTTAGGACCAGGTCTCCGTTGCTCCGGTGCCCATAGCTTTTGATCCGTAACGAGTTACGTGGCACACAGCATACCGTTGGAAAGCTCTCTGAGAATTCTACGATGGGGATAGCAAGTCTTCTTGGCTGCACCTATTTTCGGAGGCCAAAATTGAATATTTTCATAAGTTTCGGGACACTTTTCTTCTTTTGCGCTGTTTTTCCGTCCCGGATCATCTTTCGTGAGCCGCAAAAAGGACAACAACCTAATCCATCACATTTCTATTACCGAATTCCACGGCACCTTGGGCAAGACATCTTCACTTCACGTAGACGCTGGGCCCGTAAACCAAGGACGTGGGGCTTGGGACCTGGTCTCCATCGCTCTGATGCCCATAACTTTTGATTCGTCAGGGGTTACGTGGCGCACAACATACCATTGGAAAGCTCTCTAAGAGCTCTACGATAGGGGTAGCAAGCCTGCCCTACTGCGCCTATTTTCAGAGCCCAAAATCGAACGTTTTCATCAGTTGTGGGACACTTTTCTTTTTTTGCGCCGTTTTTCCGTCCCAAATCTTTCGTCATGAGCCGCGAAAAGGACGACAACCTAATCCATCACATTTCTATTACTGAATCCTATGGCACCTTGGGCAAGATAATTTCACTTCACGTAGAGGCTGGGCCCGCAAAACGAGGGTGTGGGGCTTGGAACACGGTCTCCGTGGCTCCGATGCCTATAACTTTTGATCTGTCAGGAGTTATGCGGTGCACAGCATACCGTTGGAAAGCACTCTGAGAGCTCTACGACGGGGGCAACAAGCCTGTTTTTGGAGCCCAAAATGAATGTTCTCATCAGTTTCGGGACACTTTTCTTCTTTTAGGCTGTTATTTCATCCCTGATCGTACGTTATGAGCCACAAAAAGTACGACAACCTAATCCATCACATTTCAATTACCGAATCCCACGGCACCTTGGGCAAGACAACTTGACTTCACGTAGAGGTTTGGCCTGCAAACCGAGGGCATTGTGCTTAGGACCAGGTCTCCGTTGCTCTGCAGCCCTTAACTTTTGATCCGTAAGGAGTTATGCGGCGCACAGCATACCGTTGGAAAGCTCTCCTAGAGCTCTACAATAGGGGCAGCAAGCATGCTTAACTGCGCCTATTTTTGTAACCCAAAATCGAACATTTTTATCAATTTTGGGACACTTTTCTTCTTTTGCGTTATTTTTTCGTCCCGAATCGTATGTCATGAGCCACGAAAAGAATGACGACCTAATCCATCACATTTGTATTACTTAATCCCACGACACCTTGGACAAGACAACTTCACTTCACGTAGAGGTTAGGACCGCAAACTGAGGGCGTGGGCTTGGGACCAGGTCTCCGTTGCTCCGGTGCCCATAACTTTTGATCCGTAAGGAGTTACACAGCGCACAGCATACCGTTGGAAAGCTCTCTGAGAGCTCTACCACGGGGGCCGAAAGCCTGCTCGCATGCGACTGTTTTTTAAGCCCAAAATTAAACGTTTTCATCAGTTTTGGGACACTTTACTTCTTTTGCGCTGTTTTTCCTGTCTCGGATCGTATGTCGTGAGTCGCGAAAAGGACGACAACCTAATCCATCAAATTTCTATTACTTAATCCTAAGGCACCTTGGGCAAGACAACTTCAGTTCACGTAGAGGCTGGGCCCGCAAACCGAGGGCGTGGGCTTGTGACCAAGTCTCCGTCGCTCCGATGCCCATAACTTTTGATCCGTAAGGAGTTAGGAGGAGCACAACAAACCGTTGGAAAGCTCTTCAAGAGCTCTACAATAGGGGCAGCAAGCCTGCTCGGCTGTGCACGGATTTGGAGTCTAAAATCGAACGTTTTCATCAATTTCGGGACACTTTTCTTCTTTTGTACTATTTTTCCGTCCCGGATCGTATGTCGTGAGCCTTGAAAAGGACGACAACCTAATCCATCACATTTCTATTACCGAATCCCATGGCACCTTCGGTAAGACAACTTCACTTCACATAGAAATTGGTCCTGCAAACTGAGGGCGTGGGGCTTGGGACCAGGTCGCCGTCGCTCTGGTGCCCATAACTATTGATCAATATGGAGTTACGCGACGCACATCATACCGTTGGAAAGCTCTCCGAGAGTGCTAGGCCGGGGCAGCAAGCTTGCTATGCTGGGCCTATTTTCGGAGCCCAAAATCGAACGTTTTCATCGGTTTAGGGACACTTTTCTTCTTTTGCGCTGTTTTTTGGTCCCGGATCGTACGTCGTGATGCGCGAAAAGGACGACAATCTAATCCATCACATTTCAATTACCGAATCCCAAGGCACCTTGGGCAAGACAATTCACTTCACATAAACGATGGGCCCGTAAACCGAGGGTATGTGGCTTGGGACTAGGTCTTCGTCGCTCCGGTGCCCATAACTTTTGATCCGTAAGGAGTTACGGGGCACACAACATACCGTTGAAAAGCTCTCTGAGAGTTCTACAACGCGTGCAGCAAGCCTGCTCGACTGCGCCTATTTACAGAGCCCAAAATCAAACGTTTTCATCAGTTTTAGGACACTTTTCTTCTTTTGCGCTGTTTTTTCATCCTGGATCTTACGTCCTGCGCTGCGAAAAGGACGACAACCTAATCCATCACATTTCTGTTACTGAATCCCACGGCACCTTGGGTGAGACAACTTTACTTCATGTAGAAGGTAGGCCCACAAACCGAGGACGTGGGGCTTGGGACTAGGTCTCCATCGCTCCGGTGCCCATAACTTTTGATCCGTCAAGAGTTACGCGGCACACAGCATACCGTTGGCAAACTCTCCGAGAGCTCTACGATGGGGGCAGTAAGCCTGCTTTGCAGCGCCTATTTTTTATCCTAAAATCGAACGTTTTCATCAGTTTTGGGACACTTTTCTTCTTTTGCGCTGTTTTTCTGTCTCGGATCTTACCTCGTGAGCCGCAAAAAGGACGACAACCTAATGCATCACATTTCTATTACCGAATCCCACGGCACCTTGGGCAAGACATCTTTACTTCACGTAGAGGTTGGGCCCGCAAATCGAGGACATGGGGCTTGGGACCAAGTCTCCATCGTTCCAGTGCCCATAACTTTTGATCCGTCAGGAGTTACGCGGTGCACAACATACAGTTGGAAAGCTCTCTGAGAGCTCTACGATGGAGATAGCAAGTTTGCTTTGCTGCGCCTATTTTAGGAGCCCTAAATCGAATGTTTTCATCATTTTTGGGACACTTTTCTTCTTTTGTGCTGTTTTTCCGTCCCAGATCTTACGTCGTGAGCCGCAAAAAGGACGACAGCCTAATCCATCACATTTCTATTACCGAATTCCATGGCACCTTGGGCAAGACAATTTCACTTCACGTAGAGGCTGGGCCTGCAAACCGAGGATATGGGGCTTGGGACCAGGTCTCCGTGGCTCCGATGCCTATAACTTTTGATCCGTGAGGAGTTATGCGGCGCACAGCAAACCGTTGGAAAGCTCTCCGAGTGCCCTACTACGGGGGTACCAAGTTTGCTCGGATGCGCCTGTTTTTGGGGTCCAAAATCAAAAGTTTTCATTAGTTTCGGGATACTTCTCTTCTTTTGCGCTATTTTTTTGTCCCGGATCGTACGTCGTGAGCCGCGAAACGGACGACAACCTAATCCATCACATTTTTATTACCGAATCCCATGGAACCTTGGGTAAGACAACTTCTCTTCACGTAGAGGCTGGGCCCGCAAACTGCGGCAGTGGGGTTTGGGACCAGGTCTCTGTCGCTCCAATACCCCTAACTTTTGATCTGTAAGGAGTTACGCAGCGCATAGCATACAGTTGGCAAGCTCTCCGAGACCTCTACAACTGGGGTAGCAAGCCTGCACGGCTGCGCCTATTTTTGGAATCCAAAATCGAACGTTTTCGTCAGTTTCGGGACACTATACTTCTTTTGCGCTGTTTTTTCATCCCGGATCATACTTCGTGAGTCGCAAAAAGGACAACAACCTTAGCCATCACAATTCTATTATTGAATCCCACTGCACCTTAGGCAAGAGAACTTCACTTCAGGTAGAGGCTGGGCCCACAAACCGAAGGCGTGGGGCTTGGGACTCGGTCTCCGTCGCTCCGGTGCCCATAACTTTTAATCTGTGAGAAGTTACGTGGCGCACAGCATACCATTGAAAAGCTCTCCGAGAGATCTACAACGGGGGTAGCATGACTGCCCTACTGCTTCTATTTTTGGAGCCCGAAATTGAACGTTTTTCGTCAATTTTGGGACACTTTTCTTCTTTTGCGCTGTTTTTCCGTCCCTGATCGTACGTCATGAGCCGCGAAAACGACGATAGCCTCATCCATCACATTTCTATTACTGAATCCCACAGCACCTTGGCAAGACAATTTCACTTCACTTAGAGGCTGGGCCAGCAAACCGAGGGCGTAGGGCTTGGGACCAGGTCTCCGTGGCTCTAGTGCCCATAACTTTTGATCTGTAAGGAGTTATGCGGTGCACAGTATACCGTTGGAAAGCACTCCGAGAGCTCGACGACAGGGGCAACAAGCCTGTTTTCGAAGCCTAAAATTGAACGTTTTCATCAGTTTTGGGACACTTTTCTTCTTTTACGCTATTTTTTGGTCGCGGATCGTATGTTGTGACCGCGAAAAGGACGACAACCTAATCCATCACATTTCTATTATCGAATCCCACGGCACCTTGGGCAAGACAACTTTACTTCACGTAGAGGCTCGGCCGGCAAACCGAAGGCGTAGGGCTTGGGACCAGGTTTTCGTCACTCCCGTGCCCATAACTTTTGATCTATAAGGAGTTACGCGGCGCACAGCATAACGTTGGAAAGCTCTCCGAGAGCTCTACGACTGGGGCAGCAAGCCTACAAGGTTGCGCCTGTTTTTGAAATCCAAAATCGAACGTTTTCATTAGTTTCGGGACACTTTACTTCTTTTGCGTTGTTTTTTCGTCCCGTATCATACTTCGTGAGCCGCGAAAAGGACGACAACCTAATCCATCACATTTTTATTACCAAATCCCACGACACCTTGGGTAAGACAACTTCACTTCACGTAGAGGCTGGGCCCGCAAACCGAGAGCGTGGGGCTTGGGACTAGGCCTCCGTCGCTCCGATGCCCATAACTTTTGATCCATAAGGAGTTACGCGGCGCACAGCAAACCGTTGGAAAGCTCTCCGAGAGCTCTACAACGAAGGTAGCAAGCCTACAAGGCTGCGCCTATTTTTAGAGCCCAAAATCGAGCGTTTTCATCAATTTCGGGACACTTTACTTCTTTTGCGCTGTTCTTCCGTCCTGGATCGTACGTCGTGAGCCGCGAAAAGGATGACAACCTAATCCATCAAGTTTCTATTACCGAATCCCACGACACCTTGGGCAAGACAACTTCGCTTCCCGTAGAGGCTGGGCCCGCAAACTGAGGGCGTGGGTCTTTGGACCAGGTCTCCGTGGCTCCGGTGCCCATAACTTTTGATCCGTAAGGAGTTATGTGGTGCACAGCATACCGTTGGAAAGCACTCCGAGAGCTCTCTGACGGGGGTAGCAAGCCTATTTTTGGAGCCCAAAATCGAATGTTTTCATCAGTTTCGGGATACTTTTCTTCTTTTACACTATTTTTCCGTCCCTGATCGTACATTGTGAGCTTTAAAAAGGATGATAACCTAATCCATTACATTTCTATTACCGAATCCCACAGCACCCTGGGCAAGACAACATCACTTCACGTAGAGGCTGGGCCCGTAAACCGAAGGCGTGGAGCTTGGGACAAGGTCTCCATCGCTCCGGTGCCCTTAACTTTTGATCCGTAAGGAGTTACGCGGCGTATAGCATACCATTGGAAAGCTCTTAGAGAGCTCTACGACGGGGGAAGCAAGCCTTCTTGGCTATGCCTATTTTTGAAGCCTAAAATCGAACGTTTTCGTCAGTTTTGAGACACTTTTATGCTTTTGTGCTGTTTTTCTGTCCCGGATCGTACTTCGTGAGCCGCAAAAAGGGCGACAACCTAATCCATCACATTTCTATTACCGAATCCCACTGCACCTTAGGCAAGACAACTTCACTTCACGTAGAGGCTGGGCCCGCAAATCGAGGCCGTGGGGCTTGGGACCAGGTCTCCATCGCTACGGTACCTATAACTTTTGATCAGTAAGGAGTTACGCGGGGCACAACATACCGTCGAAAAGCTCTCCGAGAGCGCTACGACGGGGGCAATAAGCTTGCTTCACTCCGCCTATTTTCGGACCCCAAAATCCGACGTTTTCATCAGTTTTGGGACACTTTTCTACTTTTGCGCAATTTTTTCATCCCGGATCGTACGTCGTGAGCCTCGAAAAGGACGACAACTTAATCCATCACATTTATATTACCGTATTCCATGGCACCTTGGGCAAGACAATTTCACTTCACGTAGAGGACGGGCCCGTAAACCGAGGGCGTGGGGCTTGTAACTAGTTATCTGTCGCTCTAGTGCCCATAACTTTTGATCCGTAAGGAGTTACGCGGGGTACAGCATACCGTTTGAAAGCTCTCCGAGAGATCTACAACAGGGGCAGCAAGTCTACTCGGCTGCGCGTGTTTTCGGGGTCCAAAATCAAACATTTTCATCAATTTTGGGATACTTATCTACCTTTTCACTATTTTTCTATCCCGGATCGCACGTCGTGAGCCGCGAAAAGGATGAGAACCTAATCCATCACATTTCTATTACTAATTCCCACGGCACCTTAGGTAAGAAAACTTCACTTCATGTAGAGGCTGGCCCACAAACCTAGTGCATGGGGCTTGGGAACAGGTCTCCTTCGCTCCAGTGCCCATAACTTTTGATCCGCAATGTGTTATGTGGCGTACAACCTACCGTTAAAAAGCTCTCCGAGAGCTCTACAACTTGGGTCGCAAGCCTGCTCGACTGTGCCTATTTTCGGAGCCCAAAATCGAACGTTTTCATTAGTTTCTGGACACTTTTCTCTTTTTGCGCTGTTTTTCCGTCCCGAATCGTACGTTGTGAGCCGCGAAAAGGACGACAACCTAATCAATCCCATTTCTATTACAGAATCCCACGTCACCTTGGGCAAGACAACTTCACTTCACATAGAGGCTGGGCCCGCAAACTGAGGGCGTGGGGCTTAGGACCAGGTCTCCGTCGCTCCGGTGCCCATAACTTTTGGTCCGTAAGAAGTTACGTGGCGCACAGCATACCGTTGGAAAGTTCTCCAAGAGCTCTACGACGGGGGAAGCATACTTGCTAAGCTGCACCTATTTTTGGAGCCCAAAATCGTACATTTTCATTAGTTTTGGGACCCTTTTCTTCTTTTGTGCTGTTTTTCAATCCTGGATCGTACATCGTGAGCCACTAAAAGGACGACAACCTAATCCATCACATTTCTATTACCGAATCCCACGGTACCTTGGGCAAGACAACTTCATATCATGTAGAGTCTGTGCCAGCAAACCAAGGGCGTGGGGCTTGGGACCAGGTCTCCGTCGCTCTGGTGCCCATAACTTTTGATCCGTAAGGAGTTACGCGGCGCACAATATACCTTTGGAAAGCTCTCCGAGAGCTCTACTACGGGGGCAGCAAGCCTGCTCGGCCGCGCCTATTTTTGAACCCCAAAATCGAACATTTTGATCAGTTTTGGGACACTTTTCTTCTTTTACGCTGTTTTTTCATCTCGGATCGTACGTCGTGAGCCACGAAAAAGACGACAACCTAATCCATCAAATTTCTATTACCGAATCCCATGGCACCTTGGGCAAGACAACTTCACTTCATGTAGAGGCTGGGCCCGCAAACTGAGGGCGTAGGGCTTGGGACCAAGTCTCCGTCGCTCCGTTACCCAGAACTTTTGATCCGTCAAGAGTTACGTGGCACGCAGTGTCACGCCCCAACCCGACCTAAGGAGGCTAGACCATGGTATGACCTAATTCTTTTATATTATTTCACATTCTTAGCGTTTTTGTTATGATTTAATGCTTAACGTTAGCCTAGAACTCTAAAAGTTTTTTCAGAAAACTGACAGCATAACGACTATATTTAAGACCTTTGGTTTGACCTATTTTCTAAAACGCCTCAAAAACATTAATCATTGATTCAATTCCAACAAAATTTCCTATTTTGTTACCAATAGATATGCCTACTAATTTATCTTGATAGTCTCGTTTGATTGACAAGCCTAGCATGATAACTATGTCCCGTTTATTTGCCAATTCCTATTATGCAAGTACCTATTATCCTTTAGCTTACAATGAGTACCTAAGTGAAATTATATAGAGTTAAATTGTTTGATTCTTCACCTAGTGGTTTAAACGCCTACGATAACTACTAACCAAGATAATGAAAGCAAACAACCAATAAAGAGTTCGTCTGGTTATAATCAGTACAAGCTAAAATTAGACCCAAATTACAACGGGGTCATTTACATCAACAAAATAAATAGTCTGCAATCAAACACAACATCCCTAATAGCATTCATGTTCACGGAAAGCAAGCAATGCATATAGTCGTTCTAAAGGTTCATCAACTAGCACATTTACTTCAGGTACCTGTTCCAAATTTGCTTCACCTATGATGATAAAAGAGGGTGAATCCTTATGAACTCAGCGAGGGGAAACGAGAGATAACGTTTTGAAACTCATTTCCGGTTAATCTTATGAAAAATCCTTTGAAAACATGTCAATTAGAATAAATAAGTTCATAACATAACATAAATATAAATGAACACATTTACCCGTCTTTCTTCCCCGAGGTCCTCTAGGAACCAAGCGAGAGTACTTAAACACATAGTAAAAAGGATACAGTTTCATACGTACAGGACTCTAGAGGTTGCTCATACGGGCTCAAGAGGTAGCTCCCACCACATTTAGGTGTAGCACTTTCCCCCGCATTGCACTTACTTCCTGCCATTCAAGTTCATTTTCAGTAACAGTTGTTGCGGCCGGCTTCAATCATCCACTTTTCACGCCAAATGGGTGTCCTCCGGATGTACCCCGAAATCCTATGACCCAACTCTCCAAGGAAGTCTAGCCCCCAAGTGAGAGAGGGAATTGGACCATGGTAGTCACGGTTGCACCGGCAAGCCCGATACCGCCCGATGTGCGTGAAACGCTACCATGCTAGAATGAAAGGCTGCAACCTTGTATGCAATGCACATTTATAACATTTAACATATCACATTAGGAGGACAACAAAGTAGGTTGCCTCCGAGCAGTTATAAGATCTCACATTGACAAGTAAACACACGAGGCATGCTTTGACATGTAATTTCACTTGTAAAGCACATGGAGTTATATGAGTATTAAACGGGAAGCCATGCAACACACGTAAATCAAGTCATATAACTCATTTCGGGGTTCATGTAATCAAGTAATAAGATAATACAAGCATGCAACGACGTTTACATGAGACCGGGTGCAAGAAAAGTCTACTTATCAACATGTAATCATCGGGAATCACATTTAGGGCTATAAGGACAACTACGGGCAGCCTATTAACCTTCCTCAACATCATTTATAATTCACAAAAGATTGGTTTATAACTCGGGAACCTACGGGGCCATTAGGGTTTGCTAGGCCGAGCTCGGGGTTTATTTCGTTTGCTAAGCACCATAAGCCACTCTTAAACCTTTTCAAGCATACTTAAAATTTATTAGGCAGCCTACTAATTACACAATTAAACACATTAATCATATGATCATCACATAGCGAGATTTCATAGTTAATATGGTTTCAATTCATGCTTACACGTGCGATTAAGCCTCAATTTGTCACGTAATTAAACCCAAGTCATGCATCAACTAATTAAGCATCCTCAATCATTCAAAATAGTCCACACAACATCCAAGTGCCACAATCCTAAGCATTCAATTCCACAAGAGAAGTTACAACATTTTTCAAAGCACTTTACTAAGCAAAACCCTACTGCAATGGTCTGTCTTCCCACATTCGATTAGCTAACCAAAAATCTCCAAATTCAGTGAACAAAATATCAAATTAAAGCTTAATTAGTGATTTAAATCCAAAAATAAACCTCGCATCATTTGGAGTTCGGATTCAAGAGTTATGGCCAAAACCATGAGACTATGCAAAACTGTCCAGTTTTAGACACATTACGATTTTTGCCAATTTTGAGGGGCTTAGAGTCATAATTGGCTTTGGTCTATTTCTGACAAAAATGTCTAGAACTAAAAAATATAGCAACCCACCAAATTTCATGAATTTTAAATATCATTTACTAGGCCAAAACGGTTTAGTTCTACAAGGACAGTGAACTGCCAAAAACCTGCTCCATTTTCCCAGATTTTCCAGATTTAGACACCTTTCGATGTTTTGCCATTTTGGAGACCTTAGTGTCAAAACATGGCCTTGGCCTATTTCTACGAAAAATTCTCAGAACTGGCAAAACTAGGCAACTACCAATTTTCACGCATTTTAAACATCATTTACCAGGCCAAATGCACTTCGCTCTACCAAGTCAGAAATCTGCCAGCTATGCGATTTTATCTATCTTCAAGTTCTAGCCAAATATCTAGCCATGCATGGTCATATAAGCCCATATACACACATATACAACAAGTTCAGAGGCAAATATAGACATATGAAGGCATACATGTGGTTTTTGAAAGCTTTTAAAAAAAGATTAACCCTCACCTTAGTATATTGATGATAAATGATGCTCAAAATTCTTGAAGATGCACAAAATGGTATTCTCTCCTTGCTTGGCCGAGAGAGATCGTTTGATTTCCTTAATTCCTAGCTGAGTTATCATGTTCTTAGTATGTGCATGTGGTTAGAACAAAAGGAGATGAAAGAAAAGCCATCAAAACATACCTAGGGCCAAAATGAAGGGTTATTATGAGCTTGCATGTGTTTCTTGCTTCTTGCTTGCTTTCCTTTGCCTTGGACGATGCTTGTGTGTTATGGGGAGAAATTTTTCAGTCTTGGAAGCCTATGAAAATGCTAAGGCTAAGAGAGAGAGGAGATGAGAGCTTGAGAGAAGGTTTGAGAGCAAGAATGAGGTTGAAGATGCTTTGAGGATGTTTTGAATGCATGTGTCGGCCTAGAGCTCTACAATTTCTGAAAATTCCTTAGTCATTGTGCATTATTAAAATGTGAGGAAGCATGGAGTGCTTTGGTCGAGAAAGTGAAGCTTGGTAGGTGTGTTTTGTTTCAAATTTTTTGTATGCATTGTGTCATAGGCTTGTCTAGGAATGTTTTAAATTATGCAAGCTTGTTAAATTGTCTACATATGGTATGTCACACCCCAACTCGACCCCACCTATAATCAGTCAGGACGCAACGGAATTTCGACAGTATAATGACGCTACCACGTAATTAACAAACTTTTAGAAATCGACGGCAATCGATTTCAACCACAACAACTCAAGATATTCATCAAATGGCCAATCTATCAACTTTAAATACCCGAAATTAAAAATTTATGCTGTAACAGTTCAAATCTAACAAGAATACTTATAATCGATCCTTAGCATGCACTGATCAATAATATAACTTCAAATTAACATTATAACAGTTCAAAATGCAGTTATGAGCAAAACCATAAAAAATGAGTTTTGAGATCTAGAATTTTTCTCTCACCTTTGATGTGTTTTGATGCAAGAAATGTGTAGAATGGATGCCCAACAAGTGAAATGAAGCTTTGAATGAAGTGATTTGGACTTGAATTGTAAAATCTATGTGAAAAATGCTTTGAAAAGCCTTGAAAATGCCTTCATCTTTGTCCTACGAAGAACCACGGTTTTGTGTGTATTTTTGGCGGTGTTTTGCTTTGTTTTTAATGTGTGCTGATGATATATTAAGCAAAGGTCAAATAAGTAAAAGAAAGTCAAAGTTGACACTTAGTCATTTTTAGTATTTTCTTGTCTTTTAATTCCATTTTAGACTATTTCTTACTCAAAACATTAATTTAACACTTAGACTATTTTAAGTAGTTTATTTTTAGGTGACAAGAGTTTTCTCATGTAAAGACTTTCACCCGACTCGACTAAAAATTCGATTTCTGCAAAAAAAGGTAAAAAGTCATATTATTTGTTTTCAAATGGCTTTTGAATGCACGATTAATCTAAAATCATTTAATACCACATATAAATACATTTATATTAATATATACTAGGTCAACGAAAGTCAATGCAAGAATCGGGTTTAGAAGAAATCACTATTTGGCTAAAAAATGCTACTTTTCGCTCGAAAAGTCTATTTAAATTACTATTCAATTTCAGAATCAATTTTTATCAAACATTGGTCTATTAATAATAGAGGACTAGGTTTTAAGACGTTTAAAATACCCCTGTAAAAATTTTAGCGGATAGGTGTCCAAAATACTATTCATAAAAATCGTCGATCAAATTTATGATGCCGATTTTGATGAAAATTTCATGAATGCACACATAGAATGTATTAGGAATATAAATCACATATTTAGCACATTCTAACTCATATAACACATAAATAGGTCAAATCACGTAAATCAAGGCAAAGACACGCAAATTGAGATAAAGACAAAAACTGGGGTTTCACATTCTCCCCCCCTTAAAACAATTGTGTCCGCGCAATTCTCGAACTGATAGACAATTAAATCATCAATCGTTACACTTAACAATACTTCTCTTAGTTGTCATTTATCTCTTAGGATGACACCCAACCAAATACCTCAAAAGAACAAACTCTGTTGACTGCAAGATTATTATCATAATTCCAAGACAATCTTCAATTCATAATTCTCTCATACCTAATATCATATTGCATATGAAAGAAATCGCAACTCCAAAGTCTTAGCATGACACCACTACTTATCAATCATCCCCTACCACATAAAAGGGCTCTATGAATACCCCGAGGGTTTAAAAACTCATTCACGATAACATGAATGATTACTGATCAAGTGAATATCTCAAAAGTGACATTAGTCAGAATATGGCTCTTATGAATTTACAAGGAAATAAGAATATAGAAAGTCATATTCGAGCCAACAATTAAGTCACAAAGAGGGCAAACAGGTTAGAGAATAAAGAGGCTAATAGTTTAATAAGGAAACATGATAACTAAGGTAAGAAATGTCTCAGCACCAATCAGTTAAATAAGTATGAACAAAGGATGATGACGAATCAAAACAGTGCTGAGTATGTTGAACAAAAATTCCTGAACAAGTAGCCATTTCAATTCTCGATAATTGTTCAAGGAACCAACAAGTAAGTTGTACTTGAGGCAAAATGAAATTAAGAAATAAGAGATGATTAATTCAATAGAAAATATAAGTGTCAAGATAATGAGTATCTCAGCACGCAATAACCAAAGAAGAATAAATAAGAAAGGACAGTGCTAAGTATATTAAATGTTGAGCAATTACAAGCAAAGTAATGGCTCAGCATTTAATAATAAAACAATAGGATTAACAAGGATCAACAAGAATGACAATGATGTACTTAGGTAGGGAGTAATCAAGCAAGTGAAATTTGAACAAGTAAAAGGGTATACCAAAGGAAAAATTACTTTCAAATGAATAGTAATAGGATGAAATGAAATATTGAAATCAATGGCTAGAGATATAGAATGAAATATAGAAGTCTCAAACTTAACTCCAATAAGCGACATTGCTATAAGAAGCAAATAAGAATGTTAAGAATAGAAACAATGTCAAATGAGTATAGGATCCATTAATCCAATAAGCAAAACTTTCAAGAAATAATTGATATACTAGAAAAGTGTAACTCTCTCTCAAATAAGTGAGAATAGAGTAGAAAAGAATAATATGACCAATAGAATAGGAAGCATAAAGGGATGTCCCACCTACACATTTAAATACCAACAAGTCAAATCCAACAATCTATCTTCCTCCAAAACAAGACACTAAGGAGAGCTAGAGAACCTAAGGAGTCATAACAATCACTAAACAAGATAAATCACTCCAAAATTTTACATTCCGTACCAGACCAATCACTAAACAAGATAAATCACCGATTACCCAACAAGGTTCACTAATGAAGACTCCAAAATCTGATAACACAATACAAATTCTTATTAACCCATTATAACACAAGCAAATCCTCAATCAACAATTTAGAAAGTCACACCACCTAGAACTCAAAAGCTTGATGTAGGCAAGTAAATGTTCAGTCACCAAAATGCATTCTTATTTCCTCAAATAATTCTATCTCCCTACAATTACATCTTCAAATAAAGTAACTTTAGTCAGGAATTACTCCAATTGTCTCCAAGGTTTAAAGATCAAAACTCCAAAATATCCATTAATAATATATCAATCCCAAATAGTAGAAATACTCACATGTTATAGCACACTTCATTCCATTCATAAATATACATCACTAATTCCTCAAATAAATTCATTCTAAAATAGCCTCAAGGAAGTATAGTCTGAGTTGAGACTCCAAAAGTGAATGATCACAACCTCACGGAAACCTCAACTTATGATCCATCTCCAAGTAATAACAAGTTAAACATAGCAACAAAAGTAATTATAATCATCAAGATATATTGTTATTTCCTCGAACAACTTCATTCTCGCTAAAGGAACATCAAGAACAGATCCATTAAACTGAGACTAAAATCCATAAACATAACAATTAAAATCTCACTGATAAACTACTAGAATAATAATAATTCAAAATCACGGCCTACCACTAGTTTCGAAATCTCTTGCAGCTATATTTACTTCACCAAAAAGAGTCACCCTCAGTTATAGCATATATACAATTATATCTCATAAAAACAAGTACCAACATATTACATGATTATCATATATTACAACATTATCACATAACACACAATTAGCATATAAGAAGCCAACATCACATAAACAGGCTATATCACAGAAGTAAGTTATAAAAAATTAAAGTCACATAAGCAACAAAGTTCACATAAGACAAGTCGCTTACGTAACTCACATTGGTCACTTAAAGTACATTGAGCACCTAAAGCACGTTGTTTCACATAAGCTAGTTATAAACAATTAAAACCACATAAACAACTAACTTCACACAGACACTTCAATCACATAAAACACATTTGTCACATAATACACATTAATCACAAAATGCATATTAACTACAACACATTGAGTACGTAAGACAAGTTATCACATAAAACATATTGACCACATTAGTTCACTTAACACAAAGCATATTGATCACATACAAAGTTAGACACATAAGTAAATTAATCACATAAACATATTAACATATGTTTTACTTTTCTTTCACTTAATACATACTTGCATGCTTAGACCACTACTCACATTCCGAGAATACCCCGGCTGACAGTTGAACATGCGCTCTGATACCACTTAAATGTCACGCCCCAACTCGACTCCACCTATAATCAGTCAGGACGCAACAGAATTTCGGCAGTATAACGACGCTACCACGTAATTAACAAACTTTTAGAAATCGACGGCAATCGATTTCAACCACAACAACTCAAGATATTCATCAAATGGCCAATCTATCAACTTTAAATACCATAAATTAAAAATTTATGCTACAACTGTTCAAATCTAACAAGAATACATATAATCGATCCTCAGCATGCACTGAGCAACAATATAACTTCAAATTAACATTCTAACGATTCAAAATGCAATTATAAGCAAAAACATAAAAAATGACTTTTGAGATCTAGAATTTTTCTCTCAACTTTGATGTGTTTCGATGCAAGAAATATGTAGAATGGATGCCCAACAAGTAAAATCAAGCTTTGAATGAAGTGATTTGGACTTAAATTACAAAATCTATGTGAAAAATGCTTTGAAAAGCCTTGAAAAATGCCTTTATCTGTCTCCTACAAAGAACCTCGATTTTGTGTGTTTTTTTTGGAGGTGTTTTGCTTTGTTTTTAATGTGTGTTGATGATATATTAAGCAAAGGTCAAACAAATAAAAGAAAGTCAAAGTTGACACTTAGTTATTTTTAGTGTTTTCTTGTCTTTTAATTCTATTTTAGACTATTTCTTGCTCAAAACATTAATTTAACACTTAGACTATTTTAAGTAGTTTATTTTTAGGTGACAAGAGTTTTCTCATGAAAAGACTTTCACCCGACTCGGCTAAAAACGTGATTTCTGCAAAAAAAAGGTGAAAAGTCATATTATTTGTTTTCAAATGTCATTTGAATGCACAATTAATCTAAAATCATTTAATACCACATATGAATACATTTATATTAATATATACTAGGTCAACGAAAGTCAATGTAAGAATCGGGTTTAGAAGAAATCACTATTTGGCTAAAAAATGCTACTTTTCGCTCGAAAAGTCTATTTAAATTATTATTTAGTTTCAGAATCAATTTTTATCAAACATGGGTCTATTAATAATAAAGGACTAGGTTTTAAGACGTTTAAAACACCCCTGTAAAAATTTTAGCGGACAGGTGTTCAAAATACTATTCACAAAATCGTCGATAAAATTTATGATGCAAATTTTGGTGAAAATTTCATGAATGCACACATAGCATGTATTAGGAATATAAATCACATATTTAGCACATTCTAACTCATATAACACATAAACATGTCAAATCACGCAAATCAAGATAAAGACACACAAATCGAGGTAAAGACAAAAACTGGGGTTTCACATGGTCAGCCAAATGAGCTATACAAGGCTGAAATTTCAGATTCAAATTAAGGTATTATAAGTTATGTTTTGAGCATTATTTTATTGTGTGAGCTTGGGATATGCAAAAGAATAAAGAATAAGAATGTTTAGCTTTTGGTGAAATTTTGTCTTCTAGTGAGTTGATTTAGGATTATAATATAAGTTAGTGGAATTTGTAGGATTAATTAATAATCTAGTGCTTCATGTAAGATGCTTTCTTGATTAGCGTGCGGGTACACTTTCCTAGGTTCAGGGGCACGCACTACGAGACGATTGCATGTTTCCCAAGTAAATGCACGCAACCCTAAATGAATGCATGTAATTCGATGCAAGGCACATAAAATGAGACACGACTTTTAAACCTAAGTTAAGGCAAGCAGTTCAAGGTTAAGGCACATGAAACGAGATAACGCACGCAATTCAAAGTTAGGGCACGTAAGTCGAGGATTAGGGCACACAATTCTAGGTCAAGGCACATATGATGAGGCATGCACGAAAACCAATATAGGGCACGTAATCCAAGGTCGGTTTAAGGCACGCAAACTGAGGTAGGACACGTCATTCGGGGTCGGGCCTCACACGCAGCATACCGTTGGAAAGATCTCCGAGAGCTCTACGACATGGGCAGCAAGCCTGCTCTATTGCACCTGTTTCGGAGCCCAAAATCGATCATTTTAATTAGTTTTGAGACACTTTTCTTCTTTTGCGCTGTTTTTTCGTCCCGGATCGTACGTCGTGAGCCGCGAAAAGGACGACAACCTAATCCATCACATTTCTATTATTGAATCCCACGGCACCTTGGGCAAGACAACTTCACTTCACGTAGAGGTGGCCCGCAAACTAAGGGCGTGGGTCTTAGGACCAGGTCTCCGTCGCTCAGGTGCCCTTAACTTTTGATCCGAAAGGAGTTACGCGGCGCAAAACATACCGTTGAAAAGCGGTATTAACTAATCCTACAAACTCTACTAACTAATATTATAATCCTAAATCAACTCACTAGAAGACAAAATTTCTGACTTGGTAGAGAGAAGTGCATTTGGCATAGTAAATGATGTTGAAAATGCGTGAAAATTGGTAGGTGGCTATTTTTGCGAGTTCTGAGCAGTTTTCATAGAAATAGGCCAAGGCAAATTCTGACTATAAAGCCTCCAAAATGGCAAAACATTGAAAGGTATCTAAATCTGGAAAATCTGGAAAAATTGAGCAGGTTTTTTTTTGGCAGTTCACTGTCCTTGTAGAACGAAACAGTTTTTTCCTAGTAAATGATATTGAAAATGCATGAAATTTGGTATGTTTCTATATTTTTCAGTTCTGGATATGTTTGTCAGAAATAGCTTAAAGCTAAATCTGACCCGAAGACCCTAAAAAATGGCAAGTATTGAAATGTGTATGAATCTGGACAGTTTTGTGTAGTCTCACGGTTTTAGCTATAACTCTTGAATCCGAACTCCAAATGATGCGAGGTTTGTTTCTGAATTTAAATCACTCATTAATCTTTAATTTGATATTTTGTTCACTGAAATTGGAGATTGTTGGTTGTCTAAATGAATGTGGGAAAACAGACCATTGCAGTGAAGTTTTTGTTAGTGATATGCTTAGAATCATGTTGAAACCTTGCTTGGGGTATTGAATGCTTGGAATGTAAGAATATAACCAATTTCCCATAAACGTCTTAACAACAATCAAGTAGAAAGACAACACTACTCGTTATAACAATTCAATATAACACTTACAAGATAATTGTCCCACCGTGCGCTCTCAAGATTAGAGCTTCAATGGCTTCTGGACTTACAAGGAGAATACAAGAAAGAAAGACTAACTTAGGATTGTGTTTGGAGTTGTGTTGTGGATGAAAATGATGAACTAATGCATGCCTATTTATAGAATTCAGCTAGCCCGCCATAGGAGACTTTCCTATCAAACATTTCAATCTTGGTTGGCTTTACCAACCATGTTCAAAGTATTAGCCACCCATATTTATCACATGGGTGGCTACAATTGACCACATGGGTGGCTAACATCCAAGTCAACTTCTAGGAAGTTTCCTTTGGTCAAATTGGCTAACTTTAGCATTGCATCATCCCGACGTCATCTTAGGTAATTCCAAATTCCCGAACTTCTTTCTTGTAGCCATCGCGATCTCTTTTGACCTCATCAACGTTTAAGTCGGAATCATTAATTTATGCTACCATATAATTAACGATACTTATTATGAAGAGGTGGATATTGACATATATCAACACCCCCCCTCAATGTTCACCTCATGTTGACTAAGCTATTGGGCCAACACCCAATGTTTGAAGATGCTTGCTCAATTGGATGCTCCCTAACGCTTTAGTGAAGATATCTGCACAATTATCTTCTGTAGGGCAGTACTCCATGTAGATTTTACCTTCCTCGATCAGTTCCCTCACATAGTGATACTGAATCTCTATGTGTTTTGTTCTAGCATGAAATACCGGATTCTTTGACATGGCTATACAACTCTGACTGTCACATTTCAACATTGTTGCTTCCTCTATTGGAATGCCAATATCAGTCATGATGCGTCATAGCCAAACAGCTTCACAGGATGCTACACAAGCAGCCTTGTATTCTGCCTCCGTTGATGAAAGTGCAACGGTGGGTTGCTTCTTACTAGCCCATGAGATGACTCCACCACCGAATGTGAATACGTAACCTGTAACAGATTTTCTTGAGTCAATATCACCAGCCCAGTCTGAGTCACAGTACCCAGATAAAGTATCTCCAGACTTGTATGATATCCCATACTCCAACGTGCCTTTGAGATATTTGAGGATCCGCATCCCTGCTTGCCAGTGACTTTGTTTCGGTTTATTTGAAAACCGACTGAGAACTCCCACAACATAACTAATATCAGGTCTTGTGTTACAAAGGAAGATTAAACTTCCCACCAACCTTCTGTAGAGCTTGTTATCAACTTGTTTTGAAGGATCGTCAATTGATAACTTTGTATTCACTTCCATCGGGGTAACAACTGGTTTGCATTCGGACATACCAAATGTAGTCAGAATCTCACGAACATATCGTTGCTGTGAGATGAAGATAGTATGAGGTTTTTTCCATACCTCGATTCCCAAGCAATAATGAAGAAGACCAAGATTTGTCATTTCAAATTCTTGGCTCAACCATTCTTGCGTCTGAATATTATCTTCATGGTCACCAGTGATTACAAGATCATCCACATATAGAACTACAATTACCTTCTTTCCTTGTTCACTTAGAACATACAAGTTGGCCTCTGATTTGCTTCTACAGAAACCATGTTGTAAGAAGAAAGAGTCTATACGTTTGTACCAAGCTCGTGGTGCTTGTTTTACCCCATATCAAGCATTTTTTAACTTGCAGACTTTTTCTTCCTCACCTGGTATTTGGAAGCCAAGGGGTTGTGCAATGTAGCCTTCTTCTTCAAGTTGCCCATTAAGAAAAGCTGACTTCACATCCATTTGATGTACAATGCATTCATAATGCGCGGCAGCTGCAACAACTAGCCTGATTATTGACATTTTTACTGTTGGAGCAAAGGTTTCATATACATCGAAACCTATGACTTGCGAAAATCCTTGTGCTACAAGGCGTGCGTTGTATTTTTCAAGACTTCCATCTGCCTTCTCCTTCGCTTTCCAGATCCTTTTGGTGCCGATAATTTTTCTGTTCAGTGGCTTTTCAACGATCTCCCAAGTATCATTTTTCATGATACTATCATACTCGACTTGCATAGCTGCTCTCCAATTTGGATCTGATATGGCTTCCTCCGCAGTTACAGGTTCTTTTACCGTCTTGATGATTTGGGTCATCAAAGCCATGTTTACTAGTTGTTGTCCTGATCTGTTCTGCTCCTCTATTCTCTTTGATCGTCTGAGTCCATCCGGATGTGGACTATCATCAGTAACTCCTGGATTTCTTCCATCAAAGAGCTGTTGAAACCACATCGGTTGTGGCTTCCTTGTGGGTACAACAGGTTGGTCTTCAGTCTCCTCATCATTAGAGACTTCTTCATTGTTCAACGATCGTTGTTCAGGCACTTGGTGGATTACTTCATCGGTTGATGACGAAATGGCAGGACCGCTATCCTCCATCGAGTGTGGTCTTTCATTAAACACCACATCTCGGCTTATGATCACCTTCTTGGCCTCTACATCATAGATTCTGTATGCTTTAGACTCTTCACTATATCCCAAGAAAATGCCCTTCTTGCTCTTGTCATCCAATTTCTTTCGATTTTCATTTGGAATGTGTACAAAACACTCACACCCAAATTTTCTTAAATGAGACACAGAAGGTTTCATACCATAATAAGCCTCATTAGGAGTCTTATCGTTGAGTGCCCTGGTTGAGCACCGATTGAGGATGTATACTGCTGTGTTGACTGCTTCAGCCCAAAATATGTCAGGTAGGCCAGCACCTTTCAACATGCATCGAGCCATTTCTACAATTGTTCGATTTCTTTGTTCCACAACTCTATTTTGTTGTGGTGTGTATGGAGCAGTCAATTGGCGCTTAATCCTAAGCTTGTTGCAGTAGTTGGTGAACTCTGTAGAACAGAATTCCTCCCCCCCCCCCACGATTGGTACGAAGTTTATTCAATTGAGTTGTGTTCTCATTTATCATAAGTTTGTGCCACACTTTAAACTTTTCAAGAGCATCACCCTTATCCCGAATGAAGTACACCCATATCTTCCTACTATAATCGTCAACTAATAGCATAAAGTAGGAAGATCCTCCCAACGCAGTCGTAGTCATTTTTTCGCAGAGGTCAGCATGTACCAACTCTAGAGGAGCCTTTGATCGGTTATGACTCTCTTTGGGAAATGACTGTCTATGTTGCTTGCCCAGCATACAAGCTTCACATGGTCCTTCAACTTCTTCAATTGAAGGCAAGTCGGTCACCATCTTCTTCTTTTGCATTTCCTTTAACACAGGATAGGAAATGTACCCGAACCTTTCATGCCAAAGTTGACTTGTTTTGGCATCCACGACAGGAGAAAGAGAGCTGATTTCGTAAAGTTATTTTTACGAATACCTTTACTTACAATATTTTGATCCTTGTCAAGAATCAAAGCTTCTGTCTTCTTGAACCGTACTTCTAGATCATTATCTGTAATAGTAGCTACAAATAGCAAATTTCTGGTGATCTGGGGTACAAAGAGTACGTTGGACAGCTTCTTGCTTCCTCCATATTTAGACACGAGCGAGATGGTTCCAGTGCCCTTAACGGGACACCTAGCATTATTTCCGACGACAACATTCATTGGTTCTTGCAGAGGTTTTATGGAGTCATATAACTTCTTCTTGCTGGTCATGTGTCGGGAAGCTCTACTATCTAATACCCATGCACTTGTTTGATATACATGTGCGCTAGTACACGTTTTTTCGTTACATTTGTTACAGTAAACAAATGCATTTTTATTTCAATTGTATTGGCAGATTCTTTATTTTTCCAATTTGGCTTTAAAGTTCCGTTCTTCTCGTCATGTATTCGTTTCCTGCAATCTTTGACAGCATGACCTTTCTTATTTAAGTAGTAGCACGATCCAGAGAACGTATTCTTCTTTGCTTTCTTCTTTTCTTCTTGGTTACTCCTCGCCTTGGCTGTAAAGGCAGAGTCAAGTTGATTTTCTCTGCTCCTCAGCCCCATCTCCTCCTCCATCAACATGGCAGTGAATTCTTCAAACGTCAAAGGAGGAATGCGAACTTGTGTATTGAGTGCTGTCACAAGGGCGTCAAATTTTAGAGGCAACACTCTAATGCACCTTCAAGCTAGTTCCTCGGTTGATTTGGCAAAACCAACTGCAGCCATTTGATCACGTAGGTTTTTTATCCTACTGATAAATGACTCAGCTGCTTCATCTTCACTTAATCTCTCAGCAGCTAACTGATTCTCCAAGTTCTGAATGCGAGTCTGGTTCCTTGTTTCATACTGATTTCTCAGTATGTTCCAAGCTTCAGTTGCCTTGGTTGTGTGTTGAATTAGAGTAAGGACGGAATCTTGAACACTTGTTACAATTGCACAAAGTGCATCAGCATTTCGTCTCCTCCATTCTTTAACAAGCTGAGGATCTGGAGGTGTGACCTTTTTTGTGTCATCTTCAGCACGGACTGCAACTGGTTCTGTATCTGTGCCTAACACTGTATCAAGGAGTTCGTAGGAGTCCAGAACTATAGTGATTTTGAACTTCCACAAAAGATAGTTCGTGCCATCAAGCTTTCCTTCTGTGAAGGTAGGGGGACGGATACGAATTGTCGGTACTAAACCGGAACTAGAACTGGTAGAAGAAGAACTAGCACCTTGAGTATTCATAGTTGTTGAGCTTTACTAGACAAGATTGTTGTTAAGAGCCCCTTAAGCTCTTGATACCATGTAAGAATATAACCAATTTCCCAGAAACGTCTTAACAACAATCAAGTAGAAAGACAACACTACTCGTTATAACAATTCAATATAACACTTACAAGATAATTGTCCCACCGTGCGCTCTCAAGATTAGAGCTTCAATGGCTTCTGGACTTACAAGGAGAATACAAGAAAGAAAGACTAACTTAGGATTGTGTTTGGAGTTGTGTTGTGGATGAAAATGATGAACTAATGCATGCCTATTTATAGAATTCAGCTAGCCCGCCATAGGAGACTTTCCTATCAAACATTTCAATCTTGGTTGGCTTTACCAACCATGTTCAAAGTATTAGCCACCCATATTTATCACATGGGTGGCTACAATTGACCACATGGGTGGCTAGCATCCAAGTCAACTTCAAGGAAGTTTCCTTTGGTCAAATTGTCTAACTTTAGCATTGCATCATCCCGACGTCATCTTAGGTAATTCCAAATTCCTGAACTTCTTTCTTGTAGCCATCGCGATCTCTTTTGACCTCATCGACGTTTAAGTTGGAATCATTAATTTATGCTACCATATAATTAACGATACTTATTATGAAGAGGTGGATATTGACATATATCAACATTGTGGTACTTGGATGTTGTGTGGACTGTTGAGGTCGGTTGAAGTTGCTTAATGTGATTGACGTATGGTTTGGGATCATTAATCGATGACTGGTATGCTTAATCGCACATTAAGCACGGAGTTGAGACCCTAGCGCTTATGACTTTTGTTAAGAGATGGCCTATTGGTTAAATGTGTCAAATTGTGTGGTTAATAGGCTGCCCGTATTTGTCCTTATAGCTCTAAATATGACTTTCGATGATTGCATGTTGCTAAGTGAGCTATTCTTGTATCCGGTCTCGTATAAATATCGTTGCATGCTTGTAAAATGTTAATACTTGATCCCCCGAAATGAGTTATATGACTTGATTTATATGTGTCACTCGGCTGCTTGTTTAATGTTCATATGACTCTACATGTTTTACAAAGTGAAAATTCATGTTAAGCATGCCTCATTCGTTTACTTGGCAATATGTGATCTTGAAATTGCTCGGAGGCAACCTACTTTGTTGTCCTCCTAATGTGAATCGTTAAATGGTATAAATATTCCTTGTATACAAGGTTGCAACCTTTCATTGTGGCATGGTAGCGTTTCACAAACGCCGGGCGGCATAGGACTTGGCGGTGCTCCCGTGACTACCATGGTCCAATTCCCTCTCTCGCTTGGCATTCCACCCTCGGAGAGTTGGGTCGTAGGATTTCGGGGTACATCCGGAGTACACCCAATTGGGAGCGATAAGTGGATTATTGAAGTCGGCCACACAATTGCTATCGAAAATGAATTGAGAGCAAAAGCTCACCGTATCCTTTTCACTATGTGTTTAAGTACTCTCGCTTGGTTCCTAGAGGACCTCGGGGAGGAAAGACGGGTAAATGTGTTCTTTTACATTCATATTATGTTATAAATTTACTTGTGTTATACGTCATGCTTTCAAAAAGGAGTTTTTATAAGTTTAACCGGAAAAGAGTTTCAAAACGTATTTCTCGTTCCCCCTCGCTGAGTTCGTAAGGACTCACCCTCTTTTATCATCACAGGTGAAGAAGATCAGGAACAGGTACCCGAGGAGAACATGCCTATTGATGACTCTTTGGAGTGATTGCTTGTCTTACGTGCCTTGCTTGACTATGACTATTTTGCGAACGTTATGTTTGTTTTGAAGACTATCTCTTATGTTGTTGTCGTTGTTATTGTAAAAGACCCCCGTTGTAATTTGGGGTCTAATTTTTGGTTTGTACTGACTATAACTAGACAGACACTCTTTTTGTCGTTTTGCTATCACTACTTGATTAGTAACTATTACAGGCTTATGAAGTATTAGGCAAACAATCAAGTAAAATGAATCTATCCAATCTTAAACAGGTACTCATTTGTAGGCTAAGGGATAACAGGCACCTGTGTAACAAATGTTAACAAATAAACTGGACATAGTTATCATGCTAGGTTTGTTAATCAAATGAAACTGTGAGATTAATAGTAGGCATATTGATTGGTGATAAATAGTAATCTTAGTTGGAATCGAATTTGAGATTGAAAGTTTTGAGGCGTTTAGACAATTAGGTCAAACTAAAGAGCTAATTACAACCGTTATGCTGCCGGTTTCCCAAAAAAAAATTTGGAGTTCTAGTCTAACGGATAAGCTTAAGCTTCGTTAATCGGTTATAGTCGTAAAAGAACGTGAATGATTAGAACACACCCTAGTCTAACCTCCATAGGTCGGGATGGGGGTATGACACGGTGCCCTTAACTTTTGATCCGTAAGGAGTTAATGCAACGCACAGCATACCGTTGGAAAGCTCTCCGAGAGCTCTACGACGGGGACGGTAAGCCTGTTTTAGGAGCCCAAAATCGAACGTTTTCATCAGTTTTGGGACACTTTTCTTCTTTTAAGTTGTTTTTCTGTCCTGGATCGTACGTCGTGAGCTGCGAAAAGGACGACAACCTAATCCACTACATTTCTATTACTGAATCCCACGGCACCTTGGGCAAGACAATTTCACTTCACGTAAAGGCTGGGCCGCAAACCGAGGGCGTGGGGCTTAGGGCCAGGTCTCCGTCGCTCCAGTTCCCATAACTTTTGATCGGTAAGGAGTTACACGGTGGACAGCATACCGTTGGAAATCTCTTTGAGAGCTCTACGACAAGGGCAACAAGCCTGCTCGGCTGTACCTATTTTCGGAGCCCAAAATCGAACGTTTTCATCAATTTCGGGATACTTTTCTTCTTTTGCGCTGTTTTTCCATCCCGGACTGTACGTCGTGAGCCGCGAAAAGGACGACAACTTAATCTATTACATTTCTATTATTGAATCCCATGGCACCTTAGGTAAGACAATTTCACTTCACGTAGAGGTTGGGCCTGTAAACCGAGGGCGTGGGGCTTGGGACTAGGTCTCCGTAGCTCCGGTGCCCATAACTTTTAATCCGTAAGGAGTTATGCGGTGCACAGCATACCGTTGGAAAGCGCTCCGAGAGCTCTACGGCAGGGGCAACAAGCCTATTTTCGTAGCCCAAAATCGAACGTTTTCATCAGTTTCGGGACACTTTTCTTCTTTTACGCTGTTTTTTGTCCCAGATCGAACGTCGTGAGCCGCGAAAAGGATGACAACCTAATCCATCACATTTCTATTACTGAATCTCACGACACCTTGGGCAAGGAAACTTCACTTCACGTCGAGGCTGGGTCCACAAACCGACGGCGTGGGGCTTAGAACCACGTCTCCGTCACTCCGGTGCCCTTAACTTTTGATCCATAAGGAGTTACGTGGAGCACAACATACCGTGGGAAAGCACTCTGAGAACTCTACGAAGGGGGCACAAGCATGCTCAACTGCGCCAGTTTTCAGAGCCTAAAATCGAACATTTTCATTAGTTTTGGTACACTTTTCTTCTTTTGCGCTGTTTTTTCATCCCGGATCATACGTTGTGAGCCGCGGAAAGGACGACAACCTAATCCATCACATTTCTATTACCAATTCCCATGGCACCTTGGGCAAGACAACTTCACTTCACGTAGAGGCTGGGCCCGCAAACCGAGGGCGTGGGGATTGGGACCAGGTCTCCGGTTCTCCGGTGCCAATAACTTTTGATCCGTAAGAAGTTACGTGGCTCACAGCATACCATTAGAAAGCTCTCCAAGAGCTCTACGACGGGGGTAAATTGAACGTTTTCATCAGTTTTGGGACACTTTTCTTCTTTTGCACTGTTTTTCCGTCCCAAATCGTATGTCGTGAGCGAAAAGGATGACAACCTAATCCATCACATTTCTATTACCGAATCCCATGGCACCTTGGGTAAGACAACTTCACTTCACATAGAGGCAGGGCCCGCAAACCGAGAGCGTAGATCTTGAGACCAGGGCTCCATCATTCCGGTGCTTATAACTTTTGATCCGCAAGAAGTTACGCGGTCCACAGCATACCGTTGGAAAGCTCTCCGAGAGCTCTACAACGGGGGCATCAAGCTTACTCAGCTGCGCCTATTTTCAGAGCCCAAAATCAAATGTTTTCATCAGTTCCGGGACACTTTTCTTCTTTTGCAATGTTTTTCTGTCTCGGATCGTACGTTGTGAGCCGCAAAAAGGATGATAATCTAATCCATCACATTTCTATTACCGAATCCCACGGCACCTTGGAAAAAACAACTCCACTTCATGCAGAGAATGGGTACGTAAACCGATGGCTTGGGGCTTGGGACCAAGTCTTCGTCGCTCCGGTGCCCATAACTTTTGATCCGTAAGGAGTTACACGGCGCACATCATACTGTTGGAAAGTTCTCCGAGAGCTCTACGACGGGGGCAGCAAACTTACTTGGCCGTGCCTATTTTTGGAGCCCAAAATTGAACGTTTTGATCAATTTCGGGACACTTTTCTTCTTTTACACTATTTTTTTCGTCCCGGATCGTACGTCGTGAGCCGCGAAAAGGACGACAACCTAATCCATCAAATTTCTACGACCGAATCCCATGGAATCTTGGGCAAGACAACTTCACTTCACGTAGAGGCTGGGCTAGCAAACCGAAGGCGTGGGGCTTAGGACCAGTTCTCCATCGATCCGGTGCCCATAACTTTTGATCCGTAAGGAGTTACGCAGCGCACAACATACCATTGGAAAGCTCTCCGAGAGCTCTACGACGGGGGCATTGAGCCTGCCATGTTGCGCCTGTTTTCGGAGCCCAAAATTGAACATTTTCATCAGTTTTGGGACACTTTTCTTCTTTTGCGCCGTATTTTCGTCCCGAATCGTACGTCGTGAGCAGCGAAAAGGACGACGACCTAATCCTTAACATTTCTATTACCGAATCCCATGGAACCTTGGGCAAGACAATTTCACTTCACGTAGAGGCTGGGCCCACAAACCGAGGGCATGGGGCTTGGGACCAGGTCTTCGTATCTCCGATGCCCATAACTTTTGACACGTAAGGAGTTACGTGGTGGACAACATACCGTTGGAAAGCTCAAGAGCTCTATGACGGGGCTAGTAATCCTGTATGTCAGAGCCTGTTTTCGGAGCCCAAAATCGAACGTTTTCATCAGTTTTGGGACACTTTTCTTCTTTTACGCTATTTTTTCATCCCGTATCGTACGTCGTGAGCCGCGAAACAGATGACAACCTAATCCATCACATTTATATTATCGAATCCCACGGTACCTTGGGCAAGACAACTTCACTTCACATAGAGGCTGGGCCCGCAAACTGAGGGCGTGGGGCTTGTGACCAGGGCTCTGTTTCTCCGGTGCCCATAACTTTTGATCCGTAAGAAGTTACGTGTGGCACAACATACCGTTGGAAAGCTCTCGGAGAGCTCTACGATGGTGGCATCAAGTTTGCTTGGTTGCGCCTTTTCTCGAAGCCCAAAATTGAACGTTTTCATTAGTTTTGGGACACTTTTCTTCTTTTTCTCTGTTTTTTCATCCCGGATCGTACGTTGTGAGCTGCAAAAAGGACGACAACCTAATCCATCACACTTCTATTACCGAATCCCATGACATCTTGGGCAAGACAATTTCACTTCACGTGAGGTTGGACCAAGAAACCGAGGGGGTGGGTTTTGGGACCAGGTCTCCGGTGCTTTGGTGCCCTTCACTTTTGATCCTTACGGAGTTATGCAGCGTACATCATGTGAGGCCCGACCTCAATTTACGTGCGATACCTCGTTTCGTGTGCCCTAACCTAGATTTGCATGCCTTGACCTAGATTTAAGAATCGGGCTTCGTTTTGTATGCCTTGCATTGAGTTACGTGCATTCATTTAGGGTTGTGTGTAATTACTTGGGAGACGTGCATTCATCTCGTAGTTCGTGCATTGCCTCGTAGTGTGTGCCCTAAACCTAGGAAAGCGTGCCCTCACGCTAATCAAGAAAGCATCTTACACGAAGCACTAAACCATTAATTAATCCTACAAATTCCACTAACTAATATTAAATTGCTAATTCAACCCACTAGAAGACAAAATCTCACAAAAAGCTAGACATTCTTTATTCTTTATTCTTTGCATATCCCAAACACACAATTAAAATATTGCTCAACCAAGACAAAAAAATTTAGATTCTTGCAATGCCTTGGCCGACGACCTTGTGTGCATTTGTGCTTGCTTGCATAATTCAAAATTGAACCTAAACAATTCTATGACATATTATGACACAAAGCTTTAAAAAAAATGACTCAAAACTCTACCCAAAGCTCTATACTCTCGACACACTCTCAATTGCCCATACTAAGGAATCAAATTTTGCCCCTTGAAGACACAAAAAACTGAATTTGCAAGGACCTAGCCCGACATATGCATCAATTTCTTCAAAGCCTTTCATTTTTCCTTCATTCTTTCTTTCTTTCTCACATTTCTCTCACTCTCCCTCTCGGCCTTGGCTGAGTTTCTACACTCCATAGCTTAACTTCATCACTCAATGGTTCATCAAGACATGCAAGAAGCTTAGGAGCTCGACCAAACAAAACTAGGAGCAAAGAAGCACACATGCAAGCCTTTAGCACATCCATTTCGGTTTAGGTGAGTTTGTTAGCTTCCATTTCTTTTCTTCTTGTTCTAACCACATACACCTACTAAGAACACGGTAACTTAGCTAGGAAATTAGATAAATCCCAAGTTGTCTCTTGGCTAAGCAAAGAAAAGGCTCGACATTGTGATTCATCAAGAGTTTGTGCATCTCTTTGTTGTCTTGCTAAGGTGAGGGCTAAAACTTCTTGAAAAGCTTTCAAAATCCACATGCATGCCTTTAAATGTCTATTTTTACTTTTGTACTTGTGATATGTGTGTGTTCATGAGCTTTTGTAAACATGCATGGCTAGATATTTGGCTAGAATGTGATGATAGATGAAATCGCGTGTGGGATAGTTTTCTGCCTGGTTGGTGTGAAGTGCTTTTGACTAGGTAAATGATATTTAAAATGAGTAAAAATTGGTAGATGACTAGTTTTTCCAGTTCTCATCATTTTTCACAGAAATAGGCCAAAGCTAATTTTAACTCTAAGGTCCTCAAAATTGAAAATTATCAAAATGTGTCCAAATCTGGAATGTCTGGAAAAATGAAGCAGGTTTTGGCAGATTCACTGACCTTATAGAACGAACCAGTTTTGACTTAATAAAGGATATCCAAAATGCATGAAATTTGGTTTTCTGCTAGATTTTTCAGTTCTGGACATTTTTGTCAGAAATGGACTAAGGCTAAATCTGACCCTAAGGCCCTCAAAAACGACAAGTATTGAAATGTGTGCAAATCTGGACAGTTTTGTGTAGTCTCACTGTTTTGGCTATAACTCTTGAACCCGAACTCCAAATGATGCGAGGTTTTTTTCTGAATTTAGTTCACTCCATAAGCTTTAATTTGACATCTTGTTCACTGGAATTGGAGATTTTTTTCCTCTCTCAATGAATGTGAGAAAATAGTCCATTGCAGTGAGGGTTTCACCTAGTGATATGCTTAGAAAAATTATTGTAGCTTCTCTTGTTGCATTAAATGCTTGGGATTGTGGCATTTGGATGTTGTGTGGACTGCTTTGAATACTTGAGGCTGTTTCAACTAATCAATGCGTGGCTTGAGTTTAATTATGAGATGACTTGGGGTTTAATCGCACGGGTAAGCATGAATTGAAACCCTAGTAACTAGGTAAACTCTCTAAGTATTGATCCTTTGGATATTGTGTTTGATTATGTATTTAGTAGGCTGCCCGTAGTTTCCCTTGTAGCCCTAAACATGATTTCGATGATTACATGTTGACATGTGGGCCTTTCTTGCACCCGGTCCCACATAGATGTCATTGCATGTTGAATAATCTTATTAATTGATTATGTGAACTTCGAAATGAGTTATATGAGTTGATTTACATGTGTTACATGGCTGCCCATTTAATATTCATATAACTCCATGTGCTTTTTAAGTGAAATTACTTGTCATATCGTGTCTCGCGTGTTTAACTGTCAATGTGCAATCTTATGACTGCTCGGAGGCAACCTACTTTGTTGTCCTTCAATTGTGATATATTAAATGTCATAAATGTGCATTGTATACAAGGTTGCAACCTTTCATTCTGGCGTGGTAGCTTTCATGCACACTGGGAGGCATCGGGCTTGCCGGTGTAACCGTGACTACCGTTGTCCAATTCCCTCTCTCGCTTGGGGGCTAGACTTCCTCGGAGAGTTGGGTTCGTAAGATTTCGGGGTACATCCGGAGTACAACCATTTGGCGTGATAAGGGGATGATTTGAAGTCGGCCGCAACAACTGATACTGACATGAACTGAGAGCAAAATCTCACCGTATCATTTTCACTATGTGTATAAGTACTTTCGCTTGGTTCTTAGAGGACCTAAGGGAGGAAAGACGGGTAATTGTGTTCCTTTAATTTTACATTACATTATGTACTTACTTGTGATATTTTCATGCTTGCAAAAGGGTTTTCATAAGTTGAACCGGAAAATAAGTTTCAAAACTTATTTCTCGTTCCCCCTCGCTGAGTTCATAAGGACTCACCATCTTTTATCATCTCAGGTAAAGAAGACCAGGAACAGGTACTCGAGGACAACGTGCCTAATGATGATTCCTTGGAATGATTGCTTGCCCTACGTGCCTTGCTTGATTATGGCCATTTGTGAACACTATGTTACTTGAAGACTATTTCATTTCTTATGATGCTTGTTATTGTATTGTCAAAGACCCCCGTTGTAATTTGGGATCTAATTTTGGCTTGTCCCGGATCGTACATCGTCAGCCGCAAAAAGGATGACTACCTAATCCATCACATTTCTATTACTGAATCCCACGGCACCTTGGGTAAGACAACTTCACTTCACTTGGAGGCTGGGCCCGCAAACCGAGGGCATGGGGCTTTGGACCAGGTCACCATCGCTCCGGTGCGCATAACTTTTGATCTGTAAGAAGTTACGTGGCGCACAACATACCGTTGGAAAGCTCTACAACGTGGGCACAAAGCCTGCTTGGCTGCGCCTATTTTTGGAGACAAAAATCAAACATTTTCATCAGTTTCAGAAATTTTTCTTCTTTTGCGATGTTTTTGCGTCCCTGATCGGGCGTCGTGAGTTGCGAAAAAGATGACAACCTAATCCATCACATTTCTATTACCGAATCCCACTGCACCTTGGGCAAGACTATTTCACTTCACGTAGAGGTTGGGCTCGCAAACCGAGGGCGTGGGGGCTTAGGACCAAGTCTCCGTCGCTCCGGTGCCCATAACTTTTGATCCGTAAGGAGTTACGCAACGCACATTATACCATTGGAAAGCTCTCCGAGAGGTCTACAACGGGGGAAGCAAGCCTACTTAGTTGCGCCTATTTTTGTAGTCCAAAATCAAACGTTTTCATCAATTTTGGGACACTTTTATTCTTTTGCGCTGTTTTTCTGTCTTGGATCGTACGTCGTGAGCCGCGAAAAGGATGACAACCTAATCCATCACATTTCTATTATTGAATCCCATGACACCTTGGGTAAGACAACTTCACTTCATGAAGAGGCTGAGACTGCAAACCGAGGGCGTGGGGCTTGGGACTAGGTCTCCGTCGCTCCGGTGCCCAAAACTTTTGATCAATAAGGAGTTACGCGGCACACAGCATTTCGTTGGAAAGCTCTCCTAGAGCTCTACGATGGGGACAGCAAGCCTGCTCGGTTGCGCCAATTTTCGGAGCCCAAAATTGAATGTTTTCATCAATTTCTGGACATTTTTCTTCTTTTGCGCTGTTTTTTTATCCCGGATCGTACGTCGTGTGCTGCAAAAAGGATGACAACCTAATCCATCACATTTCTATTGCCGAATCCCACACCACCTTGGGCAAGACAACTTCACTTCACATATAGGCTGGGCCCGCAAACCGAGGGCGTAGGGCTTAGGACCAGGTCTCCATCGGTCCGGTGCCCAGAAATTTTGATCCGTAAGTAGTTACGCGGTGCACAGCATACCGTTGGAAAGATCTCCGAGGGCTCTACAACGAGGGTAGCAAGCCTGTTCGGCTGCTCCTATTTTCGGAGCCCAAAATCAAACATTTTCATAAGTTTCGGGATAGTTTTATTCTTTTGCGCTGTTTTTCCGTCCCGGATCATACGTCGCTAGCCGCGAAAAGGACGGTAACCTAATCCGTCATATTTCTATTAACGAATCCCATTGCACCTCAGGCAAGACAACTTCACTTCACGTAGAGGCTGGGCCTGCAAACTGAGGGCGTGGGGCTTGGGACCAGGTCTCCGTCGCTCCGGTGCCCATAACTTTTGATCATTAAGGAGTTACGTGCCGCACAACATACTGTTGGAAAGCTCTCCGAGAGCTCTACGACGGGGGCAGCAAGTTTACTAAGCTGCGCCTGTTTTTGGAGCCCAAAATTGAACATTTTCATCAATTTTGGGACACTTATCTTCTTTTACGCTGTTTTTTCATCCCGGATTGTACGTCGTGAGCTACGAAAAGGACCACAACCTAATCCATCACATATCTATTACCGAATCCCATGCCACCTTGGGCAAGACAATTTCACTTCACGTAGAGGTTAGGCCCGCAAACTGAGGGCGTAGGGCTTGGGACCAGGTCTTCGTCGCTCTGGTGCCCTTGACTTTTGATCCGTAAGGAGTTACGCGGTGCACAGCGTACCGTTGGAAAGCTTTTCGAGAGCTCTACAACAGGGGCAGCAAGCCTGCGCCTATTTTTGGGCCCAAATTGGGACACTTTTCTTCTTTTGCGATATTTTTCCGTCCCGGATCGTACGTCGTGAGCCGCAAAAAGGATGGCAACCTAATCCATCACATTTCTATTACCCAATCCTACAGCACCTTGGGTAAGACAACTTTACTTCATGTAGACGATGGGCCCGCAAACCGAGGGCGTGGGGCTTGTGACCAAGTCCCCATCGCTCCGGTGCCTATAACTTTTGATCTGTAAGGAGTTACGCGGCGCACAGCATACAGTTGCAAAGCTCTCGGAGAGCTCTACAACGGGGGCACAAAGCTTGCTCGGCTGCGCCTATTTTCGAAGCCCAAAATCAAATGTTTTCATCAGTTTCAGGACACTTTTTTTCTTTTGCGATGTTTTTCCGTCCCTGATCGTGCATCGTGAGCCGCAAAAATGACGACAACCTAATCCATCACATTTCTATTACCGAATCCCATGGCACCTTTGGCAAGACAATTTCACTTCATGTAGAGGTTGGGCCAGCAAACCGAGGGCGTGGGGCTTGGGACCAGGTCTCCGTCACTCCGGTGTCAATAACTTTTGATCCGTAAGGAGTTACACAGTGCACAGCATACCGTTGGAAAGCTCTCTGAGATCTCTACGATGGGGGTAGCAAGCTTGCTTTGCAGCGGCTGTTTTTGGAGCCCAATCTCTAACGTTTTCATCAGTTTCGGGACATTTTTCTTCTTTTGCGTTGTTTTTCCGTCCCGGATCGTACGTCGTGAGCCGCGAAAAGGACAACAACCTAATCCATCACATTTCTATTACCGAATCCCATGGCACCTTGGATAAGACAACTTCACTTCATGTAGAGGATGGGCCCGCAAATCAAGGGCGTGGGTCTTGGGACCAAGTCTCCGTCGCTCTGGTGCCCATAACTTTTGATCCGTAAGGAGTTACGCGGCGCACAACATACCGTTGGAAAGCTCTTCGAGAGCTCTACAATGGTGGCAACAAGCCTACTCAGCTATGCCTATTTTCGGAGCCCAAAATCAAACGTTTTCATCACTTTTGGGACACTTTATTCTTTTGCGATAATTTTTCGTCCCGGATCGTATGTCGTGAGCTGCAAAAAGGAAGACAACCTAATCAATCACATTTCTATTACCGAATCCCACGGCACCTTGGGCAAGACAAATTCACTTCGCATAGAGAATGGGCCCACAAACCGAGGGCGTGGGGCTTGGGACCAGGTCTCCGTCGCTCCGGTGCGCATAGCTTTTGATTTGTAAGGAGTTACACGGCACACATCATACCGTTGGAAAACTCTCCGTGAGTTCTACGATGGGGGTAGCAAGCCTGCTTTGCAGCTCCTATTTTTGGCGCCTTAAATGGAACGTTTTCATCAATTTTGGGATACTTTTCTTCTTTTGCGATATTTTTCCGTCCCCGATCATACGTCGTGAGCCGCGAAAAGGACGACAACCTAATCCATCACATTTCTATTACCGAATCCCACGGCACCTTTGGCAGACAACTTCACTTCACGTAGAGGCTGGGCTCGCAAACCGAGGGCGTGAAGGTTGAGACCAGGTCTCCGTCGCTCCGGTGCCCATAACTTTTGATTCGTAAGGAGTTACATGGTGCACAGCATATCGTTGGAAGGCTCTCCGAGAGCTCTACGACGGGGGCAGCAAGCCTGCTTGGCTGCACCTATTTTCGGAGCCCAAAATCAAACGTTTTCATCAGTTTCGTGACACTTTTCTTCTTTTACTCTGTTTTTCCGTCCCGAATCGTACGTTGTGAGCCGCGAAATGGACGACAACCTAATCCATCACATTTTTATTACCGAATCCCACGACACCTTTGGTGAGACAACGTCACTTCAAGTAGAGGCTGGGCCCGCAAACCGAGGGCGTGGGGCTTGGGACCAAGTCTCCGTCACTCCGGTGCCCATAACTTTTGATCAGTAAGGAGTTACGCGGCGCACAGCATACCGTTGGAAAGCTCTCCGAGAGCTCTACGACGAGGACATCAAGCTTGCTTTGCTGCGCCTGTTTTTGAAGCCCAAAATCGAATATTTTCATCTGTTTTAGGACACTTATCCTCTTTTGCGCTATTTTTCCGTCCCGGATTGTACGACGTGAGCCTAAAAAAGGATGACAACCTAATCCATCACATTTCTATTACCGAATCCCACTGCACCTCGGGCAAGACAATTTCACTTCACGTAGAGGCTGGGCTCACAAACCAAGGGCATGGGGCTTAGGACCAGGTCTCCGTCGCTCCGGTGCCCATAACTTTTGTTACGTAAGGAATTATGCAGCGCAAAGCATACCGTTGGAAAGCTCTCCGCGGTCTCTACAATGGAGGTAGCAAGCCTGCACATCTGCGCCTGTTTTCAGATCCCAAAATCAAACATTTTCATCAGTTTCGGAATACTTTTCTTCTTTTGTGATATTTTTTCGTCCCGGATCGTACGTCATGAGCCGCAAAAAGCATGACACCTTAATCCATCACATTTCTATTGCCGAATCCCATGGCACCTTGGGCAAGACAACTTCACTTCACGTAGAAAATGGGCCAGCAAACCGAGGGCGTATGGCTTGGGACCAGGTCTCCATCGCTCCGGTGCCCATAACATTTGATCCGTAAGGAGTTACGTGGCGCACAGCATATCGTTGGAAAGCTTTCCGTGAGCTCTACAATGGGGGCAACAACCCTACACATCTGCGCCTATTTTCAGAGCCCAAAATTGAACGTTTTCATCAGTTTCGGGACACTTTTCTTCTTTTGCGATTTTTTTCCGTTCCAGATCGTAAGTCGTGAGCCGCGAAAAGGACAACAACCTAATCCATCACATTTCTATTATTGAATCCCACGACACCTTAGGCACTACAACTTCACTTCACGTAGGGGTTGGGTGCGCAAACCGAGGGCGTGGGGCTTTGGACCAGGTCTACGTCGCTCCGGTGCCCTTAACATTTGATCCTTAAGGGGTTACGCGGCGTATAGCATACCGTTGGAAAGTTCTCCGAGAGCTCTACGACGGGGACAGCAAGCCTGCCCAGCCACGCCTATTTGCGGAGATCAAATTCAAACGTTTTGATTAGTTTTTGGAAACTTTTCTTCTTTTATGCTGTTTTTTCATCCCGGATCATACGACGTTAGCCACGAAAAAGAAGACAACCTAATCCATCACATTTCTATTAACGAATCCCATGTCACCTTGGGCAAGACAACTTCATTTCACGTAGAGGCTGGGCCCGCAAACTGAGGGCGTGGGGCTTATGACCAGGTATCCGTCGCTCCGGTGCACGTAACATTTGATCTGTAAGGAGTTACGCGGCGCACAGCATACCGTTGGAAAGCTCTCTGAGAGCTCTATGACGGGGGCTGCAAGCCTGCAAAGTAGCGCCTATTTTCGGAGCCCAAAATTGAACATTTTTATCAGTTTTAGGACACTTTTCTTCCTTAGTGCTGTTTTTCATCCCGGATCGTACATTGTGAGCCGCGAAAAGGTCGACAACCTAATCCATCACATTACTATTACCGAATCCCATGGCACCTTGGGCAAGACAACTTCACGTCATGTAGAGGCTGGGCCTGAAAACCAAGGGCGTGGGGCTTGGGACTAGGTCTCCGTTGCTCCGGTGTCCATAACTTTTGATCCGTAAGGAGTTACGTGGCGCACAACATACCGTTGGAAAGCTCTTAGAGAGCTCTACGACGGGGGCAGTAATCCTGCTCTGCTGCGCCTGTTTTCGGAGCCCAAAATTAAATGTTTTCATCAGTTTCATGATACTTTTCTTCTTTTGCGCTGTTTATCCATCCCGGATCGTTCGTCGTTAGCCGCGAATAGGATGACCACCTAATCCATTATATTTCTATTATCGAATCCCACGGCACCTTGAGCAAGACTACTTCACTTCACGTAGAGGTTGGGCCCGCAAACCGTGGGCGTGGGCTTAGGACCAAGTCTCCGTTGCTCCGGTGCCCATAACATTTGATTCGTAAGGAATTACGCGGCGCATAGCATACTGTGGGAAAGCTCTCCGCGAGCTCTACAACGGGGGCAGTAAGCCTGCACATCTGCGCCTGTTTTTAGAGCACAAAATCAAACATTTTCATCAGTTTTGGAACACTTTTCTTCTTTTGCTATATTTTTTCATCCGGGATTGTACGTCGTGAACCGCAAAAAGAATGACAACATAATCCATCACATTTCTATTACCGAATCCCATGGTACCTTGGGCAAGACAACTTGACTTCACGTAGAGAATGGGCCAACAAACCGAGGGCGTGGGGCTTAGGACCTGGTCTCCGTCGCTCCGGTGCCCATAACATTTGATCCGTAAGGAGTTACATGGCACATAGCATACCATTGGAATGGTCTCCGAGAGCTCTACGATAGGGGCAAAAAGCCTGCTTAACTGCGCCTATTTTCAGAGCCGAAAATCGAACATTTTCATCAGTATCTGGACACTTTTATTCTTTTGCGCTTTTTTTCCTCCCCGGATCGTACGTCGTGAGCTACAAAAAGGATGATAACCTAATCCATCACATTTCTATTACCGAATCCCACGACACCTTTGGTAAGACAACTTCACTTCACGTAGAGACTGGGCCCACAAACTGAGGGTGTGGGGCTTAGGACTAGGTCTCTGTCGCTCCGGTGCCCATAACTTTTGATTAGTAAGGAGTTAGAAGGCGCACAGCATACCGTTGGAAAGCCCTCAGAGAGCTCTACGATGAGGGCAGCAATCCTGCTTGGCTGCGCCTATTTTCGAAGTCCAAAATCAAACGTTTTTATCAGTTTCAAAAAACTTTTCTTCTTTTGCGTTGTTTTTCCGTCCCGGATCGTAAGTCGTGAGCCGCGAAAAGGATGGCAACCTAATCCATCGCATTTCTATTACCGAATCCCACGACACCTTGGGCAAGACAATTGTACTTCACGTAGAGGCTGGGCCCGCAAACCGAGGTCGTGGTGCTTGGGCCCAGTTATCCGTCGCTCCGGTGCCCATAACTTTTGATCCGTAAGGAGTTACGCGGCGCATAGCATACCGTTGGAAAGCTCTCCAAGAGCTCTACGATGGGGGCAGTAAGCCTACTCAACTGCTCCTATTTTCGAAGCCCAAAATTGAACATTTTCATCAGTTTCGAGACACTTCTTCTTTTGCGCTGCTTTTCCGTCCCGTATCGTACGTTGTGAGCCTCGAAAAGGATGACAACCTAATCTATCACATTTCTATTACCGAATCCCACGACACCTTGGTAAGACAACTTCACTTCACGTAGAGACTGGGCCCGCAAACAGAGGGCGTGGGGCATGGGACCAGGTCTCTGTCGCTCCAGTGCCCATAACTTTTGATCAGTAAGGAGTTACGCGGCGCACAGCATACTGTTAGAAAGCTCTCCAAGAGCTCTACGACGGGGGCAACAAGCTTGTTTGGCTGTGCCTGTAATCGGAGTCCAAAATCGAACGTTTTTATCAGTTTTGGGATACTTTTCTTCTTTTGCGCTATTTTTTCATCCTGGAACGTATGTCATAAGCCGCGAAAAGGACGATAACCTAATCAATCACATTTCTATTACCGAATTACATGGCACCTTGGGCAAGACAATTTCACTTCACGTAGAGGCTGGGCTCGCAAACACAGGGCGTAGTGCTTGGGACCAGGTTTCCGTCGCTCCGGTGCTCATAAGTTTTGATTCGTAAGGAATTATGCAGTGCTCAGCATTGCGTTGGAAAGCTTTCCGAGAGCTCTACAATGGGGGCAGCAAGCTTGCTCGGCTGCACCTATTTTTAGAGTCCAAAATCGAATGTTTTCGTTAGTTTCGGGATACTTTTCTTCATTTGTGTTATTTTTCTATCCCGGATCGTATGTCGTGAGCCGTGAAAAGGATGATAACGTAATCCATCACATTTTTATTACCGAATCCCACGGCACCTTGGGCAAGACAACCTCAATTCATGTAGAGGCTGGGCCCGCAAACCGAGGGCGTTGGGCTAGGCACCAGGTCTCCGTCACTCTAGTGCCCATAACTTTTGATTCGTAAGGAGTTACGCGGCGCATTGCATACCGTTGCAAAGCTCTCCGATAACTCTACAACGGGGGCACAAACCTGCTCGGTTGTGCCTATTTTCGGAGCCCAAAATCAAATGTTTTCATCTGTTTTGTGACACTTTTCTTCTTTTGCGATATTTTCCGTCCCGGATCGTGCATCGTGAGCCGCGAAAAGGACGACAACCTAATCCATCACATTTTTATTACCGAATCCCACGGCACCTTGGGCAAGACAATTTCACTTCACGTAGAGGTTGGGCCCACAAACCGAGGGCATGGGGCTTGAGACCAGGTCTTCATCGCTCCGATGCCCATAACATTTGATCCGTAAGGAGTTACGCGGTGCACAGCATACCGTTGGTAAGCTCTCTGAGAGCTCTACGATGGGGGCTGTAAGCCTGCTCGGCTGCGCCTATTTTCGAAGTCCAAAATTGAACGTTTTCATCAATTTTGGAATACTTTTATTCTTTTGCGCTGTTTTTCCGTCCCGTATCGTACGTTGTGAGCTGCGAAAAGGACGACAACCTAATCAATCACATTCCAATTACCGAATCCCAAGACACTTTGGGTAAGACAACTTCACTTCACGTAGAGATTGGGCCCGCAAACCGAGGACGTGGGGCTTGGGACCATGTCTCTGTCGCTTCGGTGCCCAAAACTTTTGATTAGTAAGGAGTTACGCGGCGCACAGCATACCGTTGGAAAGCTCTCCAAGAGCTCTACGACAGGGGTAGCAAGCTTGCTTTGCTGCGCCTGAAATCGGAGCCCAAAATTGAACGTTTTGATCAGTTTCGGGATACTTTTCTTCTTTTACGTTGTTTTTCATCCCGGATCGTACGTCGTGAGGCGCGAAAAGGAAGACAACCTAATCCATCAAATTTCTATTACCGAATTGCATGGCACCTTGGGCAAGACAACTTCATTTTACGTAAAGGCTGGGCCCGCAAACCGAGAGCGTGGGGCTTGGGACCAAGTCTCCGTCGCTCCGGTGCCCATAACTTTTGATCCATAAGGAGTTACACAGCATGTAGCATACCGTTGGAAAGCTTTCCGAGAGCTCTATGACGGGAACAGCAAGCATGCTCAACTGCGCCTGTTTTTGGATCCCAAAATTGAACATTTTTATCAATTTTGGGACACTTTTATTCTTTTGCGCTATTTTTCTATCCCGGATCGCATGTCGTGAGCAGCGAAAAGGATGACAACCTAATCCTTCACATTTCTATTACCGAATCCCATGGCATCTTCGGCAAGACAACTTCACTTCACGTAGGGGCTGGCCCCGCAAACCAATGGCGTGGGGCTTAGGACCAGGTCTCCGTTGCTCCGGTGCCCATAACTTTTGATCCGTAAGTTGTTACACGGCGCACAGCATGTGAGGCCCGACCTCGATTTGCGTGTGACACCTCGTTCGTGTGCCCTAACCTAGATTTACGTGCTTTGACTTAGCTTTAAGAATTGTGCTTCATTTTATGTGCCTTGCGTTGAATTACGTGCATTCATTTAGGGTTGCGTGCATTTACTTGGGGAACATGCATTTGTCTCGTAGTTCGTGCCTTGCCTAGTAGTGTGTGCCCTAGATCTAGGAAAGCGTGCCCTCACGCTAATCAAGAAAGCATCTTACACGAAGCACTAGATCATTAATTTATCCTACAAATTCCACTAACTAATATTAAATTGCTAATTCAACCCACTAGAAGACAAAATCTCACAAAAAGCTAGACATTCTTTATTCTTTATTCTTTATTCTTTATTCTTTATTCTTTGCATATCCCAAACACACAATTAATTATTGCTCAACCAAGACAAAAATTCAGATTTTAACACACCCTTGGCCGACCACTAGGAGCTCTTGTGCATGCATTCCAATTTCAAATTCTATTCCTAAACATTCTTTGACAAATCTATGACACAATGCATAAAAAATTTGGCTCAAAACTCTACCCAAGGCTCCATATTCTCGACCCATTCTCTTGCCCATGCTAGGTGATTCAAAAATGCTTCTTGAAGACACAAAATTCTGATTTTTGCAAGGCCCTAGGCCGACACAAGCTTCAAACATTGCAAGGCTTTTATTTTTCTTTCGTTTTCTCTCATTTCCTCTCATTCTTCTCTCTCCCTCTCATTTCTTCTGTCTGTCTCTCGGCCCTAGCTGAATATTGTAGACTCCATAGCTAAGTTCTTCATCCTAAGGCTCTTCAAGACCTCCAAGCTACCAAGGAACTCGACCAAGCAAAGCTAGAGTGCAAGAGACACACATGCAAGCTCATTGAACATCCATTTCGGCTTAGGTGAGTTTGTTAGCTTCCATTTCGTTTTCTTCTTGTTCTAACCATATGCACCTACTAAGAACATGGTAACTTAGCTAGGAAATTAGAGAAATCCCAAGTTGTCTCTCGGCTAAGCAAGGAGAATAGTCATCATTGTGCTTCATCAAGATTTTGTGCATCTTCTTTGTTGTCTTGCTAAGGTGAGGGCTAAAACTTCTTGAAAATCTTTCAAAAACCACATGCATGCCCTTAAATGTCTATCTTTACTTCTGTACTTGTGATTTATGTGTGTTCATGAGCTTTTGTAAACATGCATGGCAAAATATTTGGCTAGAATGTGATGATAGATGAATTCGGGTATGTGACAGCCTTTTGCCTTGTTGGTGCGAGGTGATTTTGACCGGGTAAAAGAGGTTGAAAATGCGTGAAAATTGGTAGGTAACTAGTTTTTCCAGTTCTAAACACTTTTCATAGAAATAGGCCAATGCTAATTTTGACTCTAGGTCCTCAAAATGGCAAATTATCAAAATGTGTCCAAATCTGGAAAGTCTGGAAAAATGAAGCAGGTTTTGGCAGATTCACTGACCTTGTAGAAAAAACCAGTTTCGACTTAGTAAATAATACCCAAAATGCATGAAATTTGGTGTGAAGCTATATTTTTCAGTTCTGGACATTTTTGTCAGAAATGGACTAAGGCTAAATCTGAACCTAAGGCCCTCAAAACGACAAGTATTTAAATGTGTGCAAATCTGGACAGTTTTGTGTAGTCTCACTGTTTTGGCTATAACTCTTGAACTCGAACTCCAAATGATGCGAGGTTTGTCTCTGAATTTAGTTCACTCCTTAAGATTTAATTCGATATCTTGTTCACTGGAATTGGAGATTTTTTGCTTATCTCAATTATTGTGATAAAACAGCCCATTGCAGTGAGGGTTTCAGCTAGTGATATGCTTAGAAAAATTATTGTAGCTTCTTTTGTTGTGTTAAATGCTTGGGATTGTGGCATTGGGATGCTGTGTGGACTGTTTTGAATGTTTGAGGGTGTTTGAATTAATCAATGCATGGCTTGAGTTTAATCACGTGACAACTTAGGGCTTAATCGCACGGGTGAGCACGAAATGAAAGCCTAATGACTAGGTAAACTCACTAAGTGTTGTTCTTATGGATATCATGTTTGATTATGTAATTAGTAAGCTGGCCGTAGTTGCCCTCATAGCCCTAAATATGAATATGATGATTACATGTTGACAAGTAGGCCTTTCTTGCACCCAGTCCCACGTAGATGTCGTTGCATGTTGAATAATCTTGTTATTTGATTACGTGAACTTTGAAATGAGTTATATGATTTTATTTACATGCCTTACATGGCTGTCCGTTTAATATTCATATAACTCCATGTACTTTATAAGTGAATTTGCATGTCATATCGTGCCTCGCTTGTTTACTTGTCAATGTGCAATCTTATGGCTGTTCGAAGGCAACCTACTTTGTTGTCCTCCTAATGTGATATATTACATGTCATAAATGTGCATTGCATACAAGGTTGCAACCTTTCATTCTGGCATGGTAGCGTTCACGCACACCAGGCGGCATCGGGCTTGCCGGTGCAACCGTGACTACCATTGTCCAATTTCTTCTCTCGCTTGGGGGCTAGACTTCCTTGAAGAGTTAGGTTGTAGGATTTCGGGGTACATCCGGAGTACACCCATTTGGTATGATAAGGGGATGAACTGAAGCCAGCCGCAATAACTAATACTAGAATTGAACTGAGAGCAAAAGCTCACTGTATCCTTTTCACTATGTGTATAAGTACTCTCGCTTGGTTCCTTGAGGACCTCGGGGAGGAAAGACGGGCAATTGTGTTCCTTTACTTTTATATTACGCTATGTACTTAGTTGTGATATATTCATGCTTGCAAAAAGGGTTTTCATAAGTTGAACCGGAAAATGAGTTTCAAAACTTATTTCTCGTTCCCCCTCGCTGAGTTCATAAGGACTCACCATCTTTTATCATCTCAGGTGAAGAAGACCAAGAACAGGTACACGAGGACGATGTGCCTAATGATGATTCCTTGGAATGATTGCTTGCTCTACGTGCCTTGCTTGACTATGGCCATTTTGTGAACAATATGTTGCTTGAAGACTATTTCATTTCTTATGACGCTTGTTGTTGTAATGTAAAAGACCCCCGTTGTAATTTGGGGTCTAGTTTTAGCTTGTACTGATAATAACTAGATAGACACTACTATGGTTGTTTTTGCTATCGTTATTGGCTAGTATCTATCGTAGGATTATGAAGTATCAAGTAAGGACTAAGTAAAATGAACCCATCCAATCTTAAGCAGGTACTCATTGTTAAGCTAAGATCAATAGGTACTTTTGTAACAAGGACAAACAAACAAATGAGACATAGTATCATGCTAGGTTATTAATCAAACGAGACTTCGAGATAACTGGTAGGCGTTTCGATTGGTTATAAATAGTAATCTTAGTTGGAAATGAAATTGGGATTGGAAATTTTGAGGCGTTTAGAGAATTAGATCAAACTAAAGAGCCAATTACAGTCATTACGCTGCCGGTTTTCAGGAAAGATGTGGAGTGTAGGCTAACATTAACTGTTATACACTCTTAAACGATAAAGTACGAGACATGGCTTGAATGATTAGATCACACCCTAGTTTAACCTTTATAGGTCGGGTTGGGGCGTGACACCGCATACCGTTGGAAAGCTCTCCCAGAGGCCTACGACGGGGGCTGCAAGCCTACTCGGCTGCGCCTGTTTTCGAAGCCCAAAATCAAACATTTTCATCAGTTTTGGGATACTTTTCTTCTTTTCCACTATTTTTCCGTCTCGTATCGTACGTCGTGAGCCGCAAAAAAGAAGACAACCTAATCCATCACATTTCTATTATCGAATCCCACGACACCTTGGGTAAGACAACTTCACTTCACATAGAGATTGGGCCCGCAAACCGAGGGCGTGGGGCTTTGGACAAGGTCTCTGTTGCTCCGGTGCCCATAACTTTTGATCAGTAAGGAGTTAGGCGGTGCACAGCATACTGTTGGAAAGCTCTCCGAGAGCTCTAAGATGGGGGCAGCAAGCCTTCTTTGCTGCACCTGTAATCGGAGACCAAAATCGAGCGTTTTTATCAGTTTTGGGACACTTTTCTTCTTTTGCACTGTTTTTTTGTCCCGGATCGTACGTCATGAGCAGCGAAAAAGACGACAACCTAATCCATTACATTTCTATTACCGAATCCCATGTCACCTAGGGCAAGACAATTTCACTTCACGTAGAGGCTGGGCCCGCAAACCGAGGGCATGGGGCTTGGGACCAGGTCTCCGTTGCTCTGGTGCCCATAACTTTTGATCCGTAAGAAGTTACGTGGTGCACAAGACGCCGTTGGAAAGCTCTCCGACAACTTTACCACGGGGGCAACTAGCTTGCTCCGCTGCTTCTATTTTCAGAGCCCAAAATCAAACATTTTCATCCATTTCAAGACACTTTTCTTCTTTTGCGCTATTTTTCTATCCCGGATCGTCGGTTGTGAGCTGCGAAAAGGACGACAACCTAATCTATCACATTTCTATTACCGAATCCCACGGAAACTTGGGCAAGACAACTTCAATTCACGTAGAGGCTGGGGCCGCTAATCGAGGGCGTGGGGCTTGGGACCAAGTCTCTGTCACTCCGGTGCCCATAACTTTTGATCTGTAATGAGTTCGCGGCACACAGTATACCGTTGGAAAGCTCTCCTACAGCTCTACGACGGGGGCAGCAAGCTTGTTTTTGGAGCCCAAAATCGAACGTTTTCATCAGTTTTGGGACACTTTTCTTCTTTTTCGCTGTTTTTCCGTCGCGGATCATTCGTCGTGAGCCGTGAAAAGGACGACAACCTAATCCATCAAATTTCTATTTTCGAATGCCATGGCACCTTGGGCATGACAACTTCACTTCACGTAGAGGCTGGGACCGCAAACCGAGGGCGTGGGGCTTGGGACCAGGTCTCCGTTGCTCCATTGCCATAACTTTTGATCCGTAAGGAGTTACGTGGCGCACAGCATACCGTTGGAAAGTTCTTAGAGAGCTCTACGACAGGGGCAGGAAGACTACTCGGCTGCGCCTGTTTTCGAAGCCCAAAATCGAACATTTTCATTACTTTCAGGACACTTTTCTTCTTTTGTGCTATTTTTCAGTCCTTGATCATAGGTCGTGAGTCGTGAAAAGGATGACAACTTAATACATTACATTTCTATTACTGAATCCCATGGCATCTTGGGCAAGACAACTTCACTTCACGGAGAGGCTGGGCCCTCAAACTGAGGGCGTGGGGCTTAGGACCAGGTCTTCATCGTACCAGTGCCCATAATTTTTTATCCGTAAGGAGTTATGTGGCGCACAACATACCGTTGGAAAGCTCTCCGAGAGCTCTACGATTGGGGCAGCAAGCCTGCTCAGCTGCGCCTATTTTCGGAGCCCAAAGTTGAACATTTTCATCAATTTCGGGACACTTTTATTCTTTTGCGCTATTTTTTCGGCTAGATCGTACGTCGTGAGCCGTACAAAGGACGACAAGCTAATCCATCACATTTCTATTACCGAATCCCATGGCACCTTGGGAAAGACAACTTCATTTCACGTAGAGGCCGTGCCCGCAAATCAAGGGCGTGGGGCTTGGGACCATGTCTCCGTTGCTCTAGTGCCCATAACTTTAGATTTGTAAGGAGTTACGCGGCGTACAACATACTGCTGGAAAGCTCTATGAGAGCTCTACGACAGGGGCAGCAAGCCTGCTCGGCTGCGCCTGTTTTCCAAACCCAAAATCGAACGTTTTAATCAGTTTCAGGACACTTTTCTTCTTTTGCGATGTTTTACCGTCCCGGATCGTAAGTCGTGAGCCGTGAAAAGGATAACAACCTAATCCATCACATTTCTATTACCAAATCCCACGACACCTTGGGCAAGACAATTTCACTTCACGTAGAGGCTGGGCCAGCAAACCGAGGGCGTTGGTCTTTGGACTAGGTCTCCGTCGCTCCGTTGCCCATAACTTTTGATCCGTAAGAAGTTATGCGGCGCACATCATACCATTTGAAAGCTCTCCGAGAGCTCTACGATGGGGGCAGCAAGCCTATTTTTGGAGCCCAAAATCGAATATTTTCATCAGTTTCGGGACAATTTTCTTCTTTTACGCTGTTTTTCCGTCCCGGATCGTAAGTCGTGAGCCGCAAAAAGGATGACAACCTAATCTATCACATTTCTATTAACGAATCCCACGACACCTTGGGCAAGACAAATTCACTTCACGTAGAGGCTGGGCCCGCAAACCGATGGCGTAGGGCATGGGACTTGGTCTCCGTTGCTCCCGTGCCCATAACTTTTGATCAGTAAGGAGTTACACGGCACACAGCATACCATTGGAAAGCTCTTCGAGAGCTCTACGACGAGAGCAGCAAGCCCACTTAGTTGCGCTTGTTTTCGGAGCCCAAAATCAAACGTTTTTATCAATTTTGGGACACTTTTATTCTTTTGCGCTATTTTTTCGTCCTGGATCGTACGTCGTGTGCCGTGAAAAGGACGACAGCCTAATCCAACACATTTCTATTACTGAATCCCACGGCATCTTGGGCAAGACAACTTCGCCTCACGTAGAGGCTGGGCCAGCAAAACGAGGGCGTAGGGCTTGGGACCAGGTCTCCGTTGCTCCAGTGCCTATAACTTTTAATCCGTAAAGAGTTTTGCGGTGCACAACATGCCGTTGGAAAGCTCTCCGAGAGCTCTACAATGGGGGTAGCAAGTCTGCTCGGTTGCGCCTATTTTTCAAGCCCCAAATCAAACGTTTTCATCCGTTTTGGGACGCTTTTCTTATTTTGCGCTATTTTTTCGTCCCGGATCGTATGTCGTGAGCCGCGAAAAGGATGACAACCTAATCCATCACATTTCTATTAACGAATACCATGACACTTTGGGCAAGCCAACTTCACTTCACGCAGAGGCTGGGCCCATAAACCGAGGGCGTGAGGCTTGGGACTAGGTCTCCGTTGCTCCAGTGCCCATAACATTTGATCCGTAAGGAGTTACGCAGCACACAGTATACCGTTGGACACCTCTCCGAGAGCTTTACGACTGGGCCAGCAAGTCTGCTTAGCTGTGCCTGTTTTTGGAGCCCAAAATTGAACGTTTTCATCAGTTTCAAAACACTTTTATTCTTTTGAGCTATTTTTCCGTCCCGGATCGTACGTCGTGAGCAGCGAAAAGGACGACAACCTAATCTATCACATTTCTATTATCGAATCCGATGACACCTTGGGCAAGAAAACTTCACTTCGCGTAGTGGCTGGGCCCGTAAACCGAGGGCGTGGGGCTTGGGACCAAGTCTCTGTCGCTCCGGTGCCCATAACTTTCGATCCGTAAGGAGTTGCGCAGCGCACAGCATACCATTGAAAAGCTCTCCAAGAGATCTACGACGGAGGCAACAAGCATGCTCAACTGCGCCTATTTTCAGAGCCCAAAATTGAATGTTTTCATCAGTTTTGGGACACTTTTCTTCTTTTGCACTGTTTTTCCATCCCAGATCGTACATCGTGAGCCGCGAAAAGGACGACAACCTAATCCATCACATTTCCATTACCGAATCCCATGGCACCTTAGGCAAGACAACTTCACTTCACATAGAGGCTGGCACCGCAAACCGATGGCGTGGGGCTTGGGACCAGGTCTCCGTTGCTCCGGTGCCCATAACTTTTGATCCGTAAGTAGTTACATGGCGCATAGCATACCGTTGGAAAGCTCTCAGAGAGCTCAACGACGAGGGTAGCAAGCCTGCTATGTTACACCAGTTTTTGAAGCCCAAAATTGAAATTTTTCATCAGTTTCGGGGCACTTTTCTTCTTTTACGCTATTTTTCCATCCCGTATCGTATGTCATGAGCTGCGAAAAGGACGACAACCTAATTCATCACATTTCTATAACTGAATCCCATGACACCTTGGGTAAGACAACTTCACTTCACGTAGAGACTGGTCCCGCAAACCGAGGGCGTGTGGCTTGGCACCAGGTCTTTGTCGCTTCGGTGCCCATAACTTTTGATCAGTAAGTAGTTAAGCGGCACACAACATACCATTGGAAAGCTCTCCGAGAGCTCTACGACAAGGGCAGCAAGCCTGCTTTGCTGCGCTTGTAATCGGAGCCCAAAATCGAACGTTTTTATCAATTTTGGGACACTTTTTTTCTTTTGCACTGTTTTTCCATTCCAGATCGTATGTCGTGAGCCGTGAAAGGGACGACAACCTAATCTATCACATTTTTATTACCGAATCCCACGGCACATTAGGCAAGACAATTTCACTTCACGTAGAGGCTGGGCCAGCAAACCGAGGGCGTGGGGCTTAAGACCAAGTCTCCGTCGCTCCGGTGCCCATAACTTTTGATCCGTTAAGAGTTACGCGGTGCACAACATACCGTTGGAAAGCTCTTCGAGAACTCTACAATGGGGACAGCAAGCCTGCTCGGCTGCTCCTATTTTTGGAGCCCAAAATCAAATGTTTTCATCCGTTTTGGGACACTTTTCTTCTTTTGCGCTGTTTTTCTGTCCTGGATCGTATGTTGTGAGCCGCGAAAAGGACGACAACCTAATCCATCACATTTCTATTAACGAATCCCACGGCACCTTGGGTAAGACAACATCACTTCACGTAGAGGCTGGACTCGCAAACCAAGAGCATGGGGCTAGGGACCATGTGACGCCCGAGTTTTAGCCATGCATTTAATTACTGTTGCATCCCTTGTTTGCGCTTTTACTTCTATGCCGTATTAACTGACCTTGTGACTACTATTCACTCCATTTTTTAAACTACTTTCTATTAGTTAATTAGCATTTTTATTAAATCATATTAATTGTGAAAGTAGTGGGAAAAATGTGCATTTGAGATTAAGGCGTTAGGAAGGCTCGTTTAGAAAATGACTTTAGTAGTTGAATGAATAGTGTTACGTAATAACTTTATAGATTTAATTAACTAGCCTATGTTTCACACCTTAGGCTCGTTTCTAAGCTTTCTACGCACATTTTATTAGATCAATTAAGCACCCAATTGACCCCACCATAACTTAACCCTTTTTATATATCACCTAAACTAATAAAATGCAAAAGAAAAAAAAATAGAAAGCTGAAAAACAGTAGCAGGAACCCGACAGCTCCAAGGGAGAAAAGGAAGAGATTTTTGCTCACCAAGCCTCCAATCCAAGCCTCTCCAAGCCTTGAGCAACTAGTGTAGGGTGTTTGCAAGGTCCCTAGGTGCTCCTACGCGTAGTGGTGAGGGATTTCATGGCTTGTTTTTGCATTTTTAAATAGTTGCTCATTTCTTGAATTGTTGAAAATATGATTAAATGCCTTTGTAATTGTTATCTATGCTAATATACCATCTATATGAGTGCTAGAGAACACATTTGAGCCGTTGTTTCGCTTTTTAAACGGTTAGAATCGTTAGTTTGATTTTTAGGGTGAATAGTGACATTTTTTCTAGGGTTTTGTGTAATTGCTCGAATTGGCTTGAATTAATGCTTCTAATTGATGCCTTAGGTACTAGTGAAGATAATCAAATAGCCCCGTACACTTGCATTGCCCTTAAATCGCCTAAAAATGGAAAATAGCCGACTTTAAGTTGGGGCTTTCGGGGTTAATGCGAATCCGGGTGGATTCGGGCTTCAATTCTAGTATTCTTAGGCTACCTAGGTGCTATAGATGCCTTGATATCCCTTGTTTGAAGCCCGGACAATGTAGGTGTAGTTTAAAGCCAAAAGAGGGAAATTGGGGCTTTCGGGGTAAACGCGTGCATTTGAATGAGTTAGAGGGTTGAGAGGGTACCTCGAGGGTTAGTTAGAAGGTTGGGAGAGTTTCCTTTGAAAATGAAATCATTAACTTTGGTTTGGAAGAAAAATAGTATGTAAAATAAAGGGGTTTAAGTGCAATTTCGCTTGTCTCACACTTCTAAACCCATGTCAGGACTTCTTGAGTGTTTATATGCGATTTTAAATTGATTTGGAGCTTTTGGTATGATTCTATGCTTATTTGGTATATGTTCATTTGTAAACTGCTTATTAGCTTCTATATTTGCTTCTATCCTAATTGTAACGAGGTCAACCTACTTTGTTGATCCTCATATGTGTTAATGCTTATATTATTGCTATTAACTTGTCATCGTTAAGTGCATTGCATAGTGGTTGCGCAACCATAGTGTTAGGGGCGGATGTATTGAATATCGGCTGGGCAGCAGAGGGCTTGCCGGTGGATATTCAAACTCCGTACCCTATTCCCTCATTCGCCTGGTCCGGAGATTGCCAGGGGATGTTGGGTCGTAGGATTTGGGGTACATCCGGAGTACACCCACTGGAGTGATTGGGGTTATGCCGGCTTATCGTGATCGTGCTCGTGGTTCGTGGATCGTGATTGAAGACCAGTGAAGATTGGTGTATAGGGGATTGTTGAAACGTATCCTTTTAAATGTGTGGTTATTTAAGTTATCGTTGTTTCTTTAATTGTCTAAGTGTTATTGTTGCATGATTGTATTATATGTTGCATTGCACGCCCCGGGACTATATCCCTCACTGGGCAACAGTGGTTGCTCATACCTCGATATCTGTTTCAGGAGACGCTGAGGGTGATCCCCAGCTTGTTGATTTAGTTGAGGAAGAAGAAGTTCAGATCGAGCCTTTACCTTAGTTGCTGTGTCTGATAACTTGAGGTGGTTATTGAATTTGCTGCTTTGTGGAAAGTTCAACTAATTGCTTTATGTACTATTTTGTAGCCCAAGGGCTATGTATATGCTTGTTGTATAAGTCGAAGATTAGTTGGTTGGGTTGTAGCTTTGAAAGTCTATGAACTATAATAACTTTTATTCTTGCCTTATGTCCTTGCATGCTTGGGAGTGAATGGTTAATGTAGAATGCTTTATCCTTTAAGTTGTTTTATTGATTTCCTAGAATGTTATAATTATAAGACTATGCTGACAACAAGATCACGCATGCTTGTGTGTTTTGGAGATATTGTGTACTATAAGGCTCGGAGGGCCTTATTTCTTTGTTGTTTAATTGAGAAAGGCTGTATTGTATTGTTGGGATCTTGTTTAAGTGTTTACAGGTTTTTAGAATGTCCACGGTACAAAGGAGACTCTGTCCGTGTGTCGGGTCCGGACTTAACCTTTAGCTTGGGGGTTGGGTCGAGGCGTGACATTTAAGTGGTATCAGAGCTATAGATTGCATGAAGCCGGGTTAAATTTCTCGGTCTGTGGGTAGAGAATTGTTATGTGACTTTGTGAATACATGAGTCTTTGATTTTGATTTGCCTAAGTAAAATTTGAATAAGGAATGAACATGCTAGCATGGAAATAGAATATCAAGAGTTTAGAATGTCAAGTATGATCTAGTGATTTATGTTTACTTCAAGAATGTGGAATATTTATTTGAACCTCTATGTACTTGACTTTATGTGAATCTAATTGGACTCTTCTTTATGTGGTTACTTATAAATTGCATATATACATATATATATACCTGTCATAACACTTTGCATTCTAGCTATTTGAGATGGGGCCTCGCCGTCGTGCTGATAATCCGAATGTTGGTGGTGAACCCGAGGAGGTTCAGAGGCAAGAAGCTGAGGTGGCCGAAAATGCACCGCAGGTTCAAGAGCCGAGCACTGCACAGATCTTGGCCACGATGGCCACAACTATGAACACTATCGCCCAGTTTGTTACACAACAGGGTCAGCCAGGGGTCGTTGGAGGTAATCAGGCTGCGAGAGCCGGAGGTAGTGGCCCTACCGGAGGTAATCTGTATGATCGGTTTATACATCATGGGGCCTATACTTTCTTTGGGGAGCCGGACGATATGAAAGCTGAGATGTGGCTAAGAAAGTTCGAGAGAGTGGCAGCGATACTGGAGTGCCATGATGACAGGAAGATTACTTATGCTACTTTCCTTCTCGAGGGTGATGCTGAAGATTGGTGGAATACCATCAGTGAGAAATGGGGAGCTGAGGGAGGTCATCATTCGTGGGCCGATTTTGTCCGAGAGTTTCGAGACAAGTATATATCGGTAGTTGCCCGCGAGAGGCGACAAACTGAGTTCATAAACTTGAAGCAGGGAAATATGACCGTAGATCAATACGAGGCTACTTTTACCCAGCTTTCCCGTTATGCACCAGCTTTAATTCAGCCGGAGGACATGAAGATTCAGAGGTTCATCATGGGTTTGAGGAGAGATATTATGCTGAACTTGTCTTCAAATGATTTTCCTAACTATGCTGCAGTAGTCCGAGCTGCCTCGAGATATGAGAAACGGAAAGCCGATGTATTAGCCGAGACCAGTCAATCGAGTAAACGGTTTCAGTCTCAGAGTCAAGGGTACCAGGGGCAGGCTGTATCAGTTGGGCAGAGTTCGCAGCCGAGACAGACTCAGAGTTACACAGGGCCTACTCAGACTCAGGCACGACCAGTTCAGAGTCAGACTCAGAGTCAGTTCCGTCCAGCAGTTTCTCGTTCGCAGCAGGGTAGTTCAGCTACCTCTACTTACAAAGCTCCTTCGGGAGGCACTGTTGCAAGACGTCACCAGCAGTGCAGCTTCTGTCAGCGTCAGGGTCACACTGAGGATGTTTGTTGGAAGAAACATAACAAGTGTACAGGTTGCGGCAGTGATCAGCACAGGGTTAAAGACTGTCAGAACTTTAAGAACCCTAGGGGTCAGACATAAGCTCAGAACTCTCAGACTAGGGCCCCAGCTGCAGCACTACCACCACGAGGCCAGGCCCGTGTATTTGCTTTGGATGCTGAGGAGCTTCCGGATACTACCGCTGTGGTAGAAGGTATTTTTCTTCTTAATGATCAGTCAGTTAAGGTTTTAATTGATTCCGGGGCTTTGCATTCTTTTATTACTCCTACTTGTGCACAAAATGCTAAATTGAAACATGATAAACTGTTGCATGAGATTGTGGTCTATACTCCTATGGGCCCGAAGTTTGTTACTAGGTCTATTTGCAGAGCATGTAGTATATTTATTGAAGGTCGTGTTTTTCCTGCTGATTTGATTATCCTACCCTTCAATGACTTTGAAATTATATTGGGGATGGACTGGTTAAGTAAATATTATGCCCAGCTTGATTGTAGAAAGAAGATTGTGTATCTAGAAATGCCTGACCAGCCTATACTTAAAATAGTTGGTAGTAGAAAATCTACGGGAACTCCTATTATTTCTTCTATTAGGGCATCTAAATTATTAAGCAAGGGTTGTGAGGCTTATCTTGCATATTTGATTAATCAACCTGGGGATCAATTGAAATTGAATGATGTACCTATCGTGAGAGAGTTTCCGGGGGTCTTTCCTGAGGAATTACCTGGGTTACCGCCTGATAGAGAGATAGAGTTCATGATTGATTTGTTGCCGGGGACTTCACCTATCTCTAGGACTCCGTACAGAATGGCTCCACCTGAGTTGCAGGAATTGAAAGTTCAATTGCAGGGCTTGCTTGAGAAGGGATTCATTCAGCCGAGTTCTTCACCGTGGGGTGCGCCAGTTCTATTCGTTAAAAAGAAAGACAGATCTCTTCGCCTATACATTGATTATCGAGGTCTTAATCAGGTAACCATCAAAAATAAATATCCTTTGCCTTTAATCGAAGAGTTGTTTGATCAGTTGCAAGGCGCCAGGGTATTCTCTAAATTTGATTTGAGGCAGGGCTATTATCAATTGAGGATTAAGAAAGATGATGTTCCTAAAACTGCTTTCAGAACTTGATATGGCCATTATGAGTTTGTTGTCTTGCCGTTTGGTCTTACTAATGCTCCCGCCGCATTCATGGATCTAATGCAGAGGGTATTCCGTCCCTATCTGGACCAATTTGTGGTCATATTTATTGATGATATCCTTGTCTATTCTAAATCTGAGGCGGAACATGAACAGCATCTCAGAATTGTGTCGCAGACTCTTCAGGAGCATCAGTTATTTGCAAAGTTTAGCAAATGTGAATTCTGGCTTAAGCAAGTTGCTTTTCTGGGCCATATTATCTCACAGGATGGTATTTCTGTCGATCCAGCGAAGATTGAAGTTGTGTTATCTTGGAAACGACCTGAAACTGTCACGGAGATTCGTAGCTTCCTTGGTTTAGCTGGGTATTATCGGAGGTTTGTCAAGGATTTCTCTAAGATTGCAGGGCCTTTAACACAACTTACTCAGAAGAAAACCGTATTTGACTGGAATGATAAATGTGAGGCTAGCTTCCAGGAATTGAAGAAGAGATTGACTACAGCTCCTATTCTTGCTTTACCTGAGGGTTATGATAATCTGGTGATCTATAGTGATGCTTCGAAGGAAGGTCTGGGTTGTGTATTGATGCAGAATGGCAGGGTTATTGCTTATGCTTCCAGGAAACTAAAGCCTTATGAACTCAACTATCCGACTCATGATCTTGAGCTTGCAGCTATCATTCTTGCATTAAAGAAATGGCGTCATTATCTCTGGGGCAACAAATTTGAAATCTTTACAGATCATAAGAGCTTGAAATATCTGTTTTCACAGAAAGAGTTGAACATGAGGCAGAGGCGTTGGCTGGAATTACTTGAGGACTATAACTGCACCATTAACTATCTTCCAGGTAAGGCCAATATTGTTGCTGATGCTTTGAGCCGAAAGGCTACTGTTGCCAGCTTGATTATCAAGAATTGGGAATTCATGGAAGAATTGTGCTTATGGAAGCCTAGTACTTCAAATTCTGGTATTCAATTTGCAAGTTTGCAGATTCAATCTCTGTTGTTATCCAGGATTCGAGAAGCTCAACAGGCTGATCTTCAATTGTTGAAAGTCTTAGAGAATTCTAAAGGGGGAGAGTCGGATTTCAAACTGCACGACGATGGTATTCTTAAATTCAAGGGTAGAATCTGTATTCCGAATGATCCAACTCTGAAGAAGGATATTCTTGCTGAGGCACACAGTTCTCGATATACTATCCATCCAGGCAGTACAAAAATGTATAAAGATTTAAAGCAGAATTTCTGGTGGAATAATATGAAGAGAGAAATCGCTGACTATGTTGCCCGATGTCTTACTTGTCAAAAAGTTAAAGCAGAACATCAGAGACCTGCAGGGTTGTTGCAGCCTTTGGCTATTCCTGTTTGGAAATGGGATCATATTACTATGGATTTCGTCTCTGATTTACCGAGGTCTTCGAGGGGTAATGACTCAGTCTGGGTTATTGTGGATAGACTGACCAAGACTTCTCATTTTATTGCTAAAAAGAAGTCTGATTCTCTTGATAAACTGGTAGAGCTGTATATTGAGAATGTTGTCCGACTACATGGAATTCCAAAGAGTATCGTATCAGATAGGGATCCCAGATTTACATCTCAGTTCTGGCAGAAGATTCAAAAAGTTTTGGGCACGACTTTGAATTTCAGTACAGCTTATCATCCCCAGACAGATGGTCAATCCGAGAGAACTATCTTGATCCTTGAGGATATGTTACGGGCTTGCATTCTGGACTTCGGTAAGAGTTGGGAGAAGTATTTGCCACTAGCAGAGTTCGCCTACAACAATAGTTATCAAGCTACTATTGGTATGGCACCTTATGAGGCACTTTATGGGCGTAAATGCCGTTCTCCTCTCTACTGGGATGATGTTGGCGAGATGAAGACTATCGACCCTACTCTCTTACCTGAAATGAACAAAATGATTGATCAGGTGCAGCTTATCAGAAAAAGAATGCTTACAGCGCAGAGCCGGCAAAAGAGTTATGCAGATAGACGACGTCGTGATCTGAAATTTGCTGTGGGGGACCGGGTATTTCTGAAAATTTCTCCTCGCAAGGGTTTGATTCGGCATGGTAAAGGAGGTAAACTCAGTCCTCGATATGTGGGACCATTTGAGATAACTGAAACTGTTGGTGATTTGGCTTACCGTCTAGCTTTACCTCCCAGTCTGGGCAAAATTCATGACGTATTCCATGTTTCCATGCTTCGGAAGTATCAGCCAGATCCCTCTCACATACTTGAGCCGGAACCACTAGAGATAAGTGAAACTTTGACCTACACAGAGAAACCTCTTCAAATTGTTGATCAGAAAGTTCAGGAGCTGAGGACTAAAAGCATTCCAATGGTTAAAGTTCTGTGGGATTATCACGGTATAGAGGATGCGACGTGGGAGAGAGAGGATCAGATGCGGGAACAGTATCCAGAGTTTTTTGCCGAATCATGTAAGAATTGCGTGGACGCAATTAGTTTAAGGGGGAGAGGATGTGACGCCCGAGTTTTAGCCATGCATTTAATTACTGTTGCATCCCTTGTTTGCGCTTTTACTTCTATGCCTTATTAACTGACCTTGTGACTACTATTCACTCCGTTTTTTAAACTACTTTCTATTAGTTAATTAGCATTTTTATTAAATCATATTAATTGTGAAAGTAGTGGGAAAAATGTGCATTTGAGCTTAAGGCGTTAGGAAGGCTCGTTTAGAAAATGACTTTAGTAGTTGAATGAATAGTGTTACATAATAACTTTATAGATTTAATTAACTAGCCTATGTTTCACACCTTAGGCTCGTTTCTAAGCTTTCTACGCACATTTTATTAGATCAATTAAGCACCCAATTGACCCCACCATAACTTAACCCTTTTTATATATCACCTAAACTCATAAAATGCAAAAGAAAAAAAAATAGAAAGCTGAAAACAGTAGCAGGAACCCGACAGCTCCAAGGGAGAAAAGGAAGAGATTTTTGCTCACCAAGCCTCCAATCCAAGCCTCTCCAAGCCTTGAGCAACTAGTGTAGGGTGTTAGCAAGCTCCCTCGGTGCTCCTACGCATAGTGGTGAGGTATTTCCTGACTTGTTTTTGCATTTTTAAATAGTTGCTCATTTCTTGAATTGTTGAAAATATGATTAAATGCCATTGTAATTGTTATCTATGTTAATATACCATCTATATGAATGCTAGGGAACACATTTGAGCCGTTGTTTCGCTTTTTAAACGGTTAGAATCGTTAGTTTGATTTTTAGGGTGAATAGTGACGTTTTTTCTAGGGTTTTGTGTAATTGCTCGAATTGGCTTGAATTAATGCTTCTAATTGATGCCTTAGGTACTAGTGAAGATAATCAAATAGCCCCGTACACTTGCATTGCCCTTAAATCGCCTAAAAATGGAAAATAGCAGACTTTAACTCGGGGCTTTTGGGGTTAATGCGAATCCGGGTGGATTCGGGCTTCCATTCTAGTATCCTTAGGCTACCTAGGTGCTATAGATGCCTTGATATCCCTTGTTTGAAGCCCGGACAATGTAGGTGTAGTTTAAAGCCAAAAGAGGGAAATTGGGGCTTTCGGGGTAAACGCGGGCATTTGAATGAGTTAGAGGGTTGAGAGGGTACCTCGAGGGTTAGTTAGAAGGTTGGGAGAGTTTCCTTTGAAAATGAAATCATTAACTTTGGTTTGGAAGAAAAATAGTATGTAAAATAAAGGGGTTTAAGTGCAATTTCGCTTGTCTCACACTTCTAAACCCATGTCAGGACTTCTTGAGTGTTTATATGTGATTTTAAATTGATTTGGAGCTTTTGGAATGATTCTATGCTTATTTGGTATAAGTTCATTTGTAAACTGCTTATTAGCTTCTATATTTGATTCTATCCTAATTGCAACGAGGTCAACCTACTTTGTTGATCCTCATATGTGTTAATGCTTATATTATTGCTATTAACTTGCCATCGTTAAGTGCATTGCATAGTGGTTGCGCAACCATAGTATCAGGGGCGGATGTGTTGAATATCGGCTGGGCGGCAGAGGGCTTGCCGGTGGATATTCAAACTCCGTGCCCTATTCCTTCATTCGCCTGGTCCGGAGATTGCCAGGGGATGTTGGGTCGTAGGATTCGGGGTACATCCGGAGTACACCCACTGGAGTGATTGGGGTTATGCCGGCTTATCGTGATCGTGCTCGTGGTTCGTGGATCGTGATTGAAAACCAGTGAAGGTTGGTGTATAGGGGATTGTTGAAACGTATCCTTTTAAATGTGTGGTTATTTAAGTTATCGTTGTTTCTTTAATTGTCTAAGTGTTATTGTTACATGATTGTATTATATGTTGCATTGCACGCCCCTGGACTATATCCCTCACTGGGCAACAGTGGTTGCTCATACCTCGATATCTGTTTCAGGAGACGCTGAGGGTGATCCCCAGCTTGTTGATTTAGTTGAGGAAGAAGAAGTTCAGATCGAGCCTTTACCTTAGTTGCTGTGTCTGATAACTTGAGGTGGTTATTGAATTTGCTGCTTTGTGGAAAGTTCAACTAATTGCTTTATGTACTATTTTGTGGCCTAAGGGCTATGTATATACTTGTTGTATAAGTCGAAGATTAGTTGGTTGGGTTGTAGCTTTGAAAGTCTATGAACTGTAATAACTTTTATTTCTTGCCTTATTTTCCTTGCATGCTTGGGAGTGGATGGTTAATGTAGAATGCTTTATCCTTTAAGTTGTTTTATTGATTTCCTAGAATGTCATGATTATGAGACTATGCTGACAACCAGTTCTCGCATGCTTGTGTATTTTGGAGATATTGTGTACTATAAGGCTCGGATGGCCTTATAGCTTTATTGTTTAATTAAGAAAAGCTTGTATTGTATTGTTGGGATCTTGTTTAAGTGTTTACAGGTTTTTAGAATGTCCACGGTACAGAGGAGACTCTGTCCGTGTGTCGGGTCCGGACTTAACCTTTAGCTTGGGGGTTGGGTCGGGGCGTGACAGACCAGGTCTCCGTCGCTCCAGTGCCCATAACTTTTGATCAGTAAGGAGTTACGCGGCGCACAGCATACCGTTGGAAAGCTCTCCGAGAGCTCTACGACGGGGGTAGCAAGACTGCTATGTTGCGCTAGTTTTTGAAGCCCAAAATCGAATGTTTTCATCAGTTTTGGGACACTATTCTTCTTTTGCGCTATTTTTCTGTCCCGTATCGTACGTCGTGTGTCGCGAAAATGACGACAACCTAATCCATCACATTTCTATTACCGAATATCATGGCATCTTGGGTAAGACAACTTCACATCACATAGAGGCTGGGCCTGCAAACCAAGGGCGTAGTGTTTGGGGCCAGGTCTCCGTCACTCCAGTGCCCATAACTTTTGATCCGTAACGACTTACGCGGCGCACAGCATACCGTTGGAAAGCTGTCCGAGAGCTCTACAACGGAGGCACCAAGCCATCTCAGTTGCGCCTATTTTCGGAGCCCAAAATTAAACGTTTTCATCAGTTTCAGGATACTTTTCTTCTTTTGCGATGTTTTTCCGTCTCGGATCGTACGTCGTGAACGGCAAAAAGGACGACAACCTAATCCATCATATTTCTATTACCGAATCTCATGGCACCTTGGGCAAGACAATTTCAATTCACATAGAGGTTGGGAATGCAAACCGAGGGCGTGGGGCTTGGGACTAGGTCTCCGTCGCTCTGGTGTCCATAACTTTTGATCCGAAAGGAGTTACGCGACGCACTGCAAACTGTTGGAAAGCTCTCCTAGAGCTCTTCGATAGGGGCAGCAAGCATGCTCAATTGCGCCTATTTTCAGAGCCCAAAATCGAACATCTTCAACAGTTTTGGGACACTTTTCTTCTTTTGCGCTATTTTTTCGTCCCGAATCGTATGTCGTGAGCGGCGAAAAGGATGACTACCTAATCCATCACATTTCTATTACCGAATCCGAAGACACCTCGGGCAAGACAATTTCACTTCACGTAGAGGCTGGGCCCGCAAACCAAGGGTGTGGGCTTGGGACCAGGTCTCCGTCGCTCCGGTGCCCATAACTTTTGATCCGTAAGGAGTTACGCAATGCACAGCATACCGTTGAAAAGCTCTCCGAGAGCTGTACAATGGGGGCAGCAGGCATGCCCAACTGCGCCTATTTTCGGAGCCCAAAATTGAACATTTTCATCAGTTTTGGGACAGTTTTCTTCATTTGTGCTATTTTTTTGTCCTGAATCGTACGTCGTGAGCTGCGAAAAGGACGACTACCTAATCCATCACATTTCTATTACCGAATCCTACTGCACCTTGGGTAAGACATCTTCGCTTCACGTAGAGGCTGGGCCCGCAAACCGAGGGCGTGGGGCTTGGGACAAGGTTTCCGTCGCTCCGGTGCCCATAACCTATGATCCATAAGGAGTTACACAGCGCACAGCATACCGTTAGAAAGCTCTCCGAGAGCTCTACGATGGGGGCAGTAAGCCTGCTCTGTTGCGCCAGTTTTTGAAGCCCAAAATCGAACGTTTTCATCAGTTTTAGGATACTTTTCTTCTTTTGCGCTGTTTTTCTGTCCCAGATCATACGTGGTGAGCCAAGAAAAGGACGACAACCTAATCCATCACATTTCTATTACCGAATCCCACATCATCTTGGGCAAGACAACTTCACTTCACGTAGAGGCTGGGCTCGCAAACCGAGTGCGTGGGGCTTAGGACCAGGTCTCCGTCGCTTCGGTGCCCATAACTTCTGATCCGTAAGGATTTACGCGGTGCACAGCATACCGTTGGAAAGCTTCCCGAGAGCTCTACAATGGGGGCACTAAGCCTGCTCAGCTGCACCTATTTTTAGATGCCAAAATCAAACATTTTCATCAGTTTCGGGATACTTTTCTTCTTTTCTGATGTTTTTCCGTCCCAGATCGTACGTCGTGAGCCGCGAAAAGGACGACAACCCAATCCATCATATTTCTCTTACCGAATCCCATGGCATCTTCGGCAAGACAACTTCACTTCACGGAGAGGCTGGGCTCGCAAATCAAGAGCATGGGGCTTTGGACCAGGTCTCCGGTTCTCCGGTGCCTATAACTTTTGATTCGTAAAGAGTTACGCGGTGCACAGGATACCGTTGGAAAGCTCTAAGAAAGCTCTACGACGGGGGCAGCAAGCCTGCTCGGCTGCGCCTATTTTTGGGACCCTAAATCGCATGTTTTCATTAGTTTCGGGACACTTTTCTTCTTTTGCGCTGTTTTTTCGTCCCGGATCATACGTCGTGAGCTGCGAAAAGAGCAACAACCTAATATATCACATATTTATTACCAAATCCCACGGCACCTTGGGCATGACAACTTCACTTCACGTAGAGGCTGGGCCCGCAAACTGAGGGCGTGGGGCTTGGGACTAGGTCTCCGTCGCTACTATACCCATAACTTTTGATCTGTAAGGAGTTACGCAGCGCACAGCATACCGTTGGAAAGCTCTCCCAAAGCTCTAAGACGGGGGTAACAAGCATGCTCAGCTGCGCTTATTTTTGAAACCCAAAATTGAATATTTTCATCAGTTTTGGGAACCTTTTCTTCTTTTGCACTATTTTTTCATCCCGGATCGTACGTCTTGTGTCACGCCCCAACCCGACCTATGGAGGCTAGACTAGGGTGTGACCTAAGCTGTTATCGTTATTTGATACATTTAGCCTTTTGTTATGATTTAATGCTTAACGTTGGCCTAGAACTCCAAAAGTTTTTTCGAAAAATCGGCAGCATGACAGCTATATTTAGGACCTTTGGTTTGACTTAATTTTCTAAAACACCTCAAAACCTTTAATCATTGATTCAATTCCAACTAAAATTTCCTATTTTGTTATCAATAGATATGCATACTGATTTATCTTGAAAGTCTCATTTGGTTAATAAGCCTAGCTTGATAACTATGTCCCGTTTGTTTCTCAGTTCCTGTCTTGCAAGTACTTATTATCCCTTAGCTTACGCATAAGCACCTAAGTGAGATTAGATAGAGTTTCATTATATGCTTCTTCACCTAGTGGTTTAAACACCTATAATGACTACTAATCAAGATAATGAAAGAAAACAACAAATAAAGAGTTCGTCCGGTTATAATCAGTACAAGCCAAAATTAGACCCAAATTACAACGATGTCATTTACATCAATAAAATGAACAATTTGCAATCAAACACAACATCCATAAAGCATCCACTTTCAGGCAACGAAGAAAAGCACAAAGTCACTCCAAAGAATCATCAACAAGCACATTTACTTCGGGTACCTATTCCAAATCTACTGCACCTGTGACAAAAAAGAGGGTAAGTCCTTATGAACTCAGCGAGGGGGAGCGAGAGATAACGTTTTGAAATCCTTTTCCGGTTAAACTTATGAAAACTCATTTGGAAACATGTCATATAGAGTGAGTAAATACATAATATAACATAAATATAAATGAACACATTTACCCATCTTTCCTCCCCGAGATCCTCTAGGAACCAAGCGAGAGTACTTAAACACATAGTGAAAAGGATACGGTGAGCTTTTACTCTCAAGATCATTTCGGATAATAGTTGTTGCGGCCGGCTTCAATCATCCACTTATCATGCCAAATGAGTGTACTCCGAATATACCCCGAAATCCTACGACCCAACTCTCCGAGAAAGTCTAGCCCCCAAGCGAGAGAAGGAATTGGACCATAGTAATCACGGTAGCACCGCGTGACATGCTACCACACCAGAATGAAAGGTTGCAACCTTGTATGCAATGCACATTTATAACATTTACATTTCACATTAGGAGGTCAACAAAGTAGGTTTCCTCCGAGCAAGTATAAGATCACATTTTGACGTATTGGCATATAAGACATTGTAAGAACATGTAATCGTTACATATATCTGTCACGCCCCAACCCGACCTATAAAGGTCAGACTAGGGTGTGATCTAAACATTTAAGTCATATCACGTACTTAATCGTTCCTGAAAGTTTTAACACCTAACATTTTAGCCTAAACTCCACAAATTCTCCAGAAATCCGGCAGCATAACGGTTGTAATTAGGCTCTTTAGTTTGACCTAATTCTCTAAAGGCCTCAAAACTTTCAATCTCAAATTCATTTCCAACTAAGATTACTATTTATCATCAATTGAAATGCCTACTAGTTATCTCGAAGTCTCGTTTGATTAATAACCTAGCATGATACTATGTCTCGTTTGTTTGTCAATCCTCGTTACAAAAGTATCTGTTTATCTTAGCTTATCAATGAGTACCTGCTTAAGATTGGATAAATTCATTTTACTTAATCCTTACCTGATACTTCATAATCCTATGATAGATATTAGTCAATAACGATAGCAAAAACGACCATAGTAGTGTCTATCTAGTTATGATCAGTACAAGCCAAAATTAGACCCCAAAATACAACGGGGCTCATTTACAATACAATAACAAGCAACATAAGAAATGAAATAGTCTTCAAACAACATATTGTTCACAAAATGGCCATAGTCACGTAAGGCACGTAGGGCAAGCAATCATTCCAAGGAATCATCAATAGGCACGTTATCCTCGGGCACCTGTTCCTGGTCTTCTTCACCTGAGATGATAAAAGAGGGTGAGTCCCTATGAACTCAGCAAGGGGAAACGAGAAATAAGTTTTGAAACTTATTTTCCGGTTCAACTTATGAAAAACCCTTTTGCAAGCATGACAATATATCACAAGTAAGTACATAATGTATTGTAAAAGTAAAAGAACACAATTACCCGTCTTTTCTCCCCGAGTTCCTCTAGGAACCAAGCGAGAATACTTATACACATAGTGAAAAGGATACGGTGAGCTTTTGTTCTCAATTCATTTCCAGTATCAGTTGTTGCGGCCAGCTTCAATTCATCCCCTTATCACGCCAAATGGGTGTACTCCGGATGTAACCCAAAATCCTACGACCTAACTCTCCGAGAAAGTCTAGCCCCTAAGCGAGAGAGGGAATTGGACAATGGTAGTCACGTTTGCATCGGCAAGCCCGATGCCGCCCGGTGTGCGTGAACGCTACCATGCCAGAATGAAAGGTTCCAACCTTGTATGCAATGCACATTTATGACATTTAATATATCACATTTGGAGATCAACAAAGTAGGTTGCCTCCAAGCAGTCATAAGATTGCACATTGACAAGTAAACAAGCGAGGCACGATATGACAGGCAATTTCACTTGAAAAGCACATAGAGTTATATGAATATTAAACGGGCAGCCATGTAACGCATGTAAATCAAGTCATATAACTCATTTCAGAGTTTACGTAATCAAATAATAAGATTATTTATTATGCAACAACATCTAGTGGGACCGGGTACAAGAAAGGCCTACTTATCAACATGTAATCATCGAAATCATATTTAGGGCTACAAGGGCAACTACGGGCAGCCTACTAATCACATAATTAAACACGATATCCATAGGATCAACACTTAGCGAGTTTACCTAGTTACTAGGGTTTCAATTCGTGCTTACCCGTGCGATTAAGCCCTAAGTCATCTTGTAATAAAGCTCAAGCCATGCATGGATTAATTCAAACACCCTCAAGCATTCAAAACAGTCCACACAACATCCAAATGCCACAATCCCACCCCACTTTTGATGAGCATCTCCTCGCCTTCCAGAATTTCTCTCATCCAGATGCCTATTCCACTGCAGACCTTGGGTCTGACTATGACCCGTGGGGGAGAGATGATTTTAGTAGCCAGAACAATCAGGAGTGGTGGGATGATATGGATCTCAATAATGACAGATGGTGACTCATTGCAGACAAGATCCAAGAATCCCAGGTGGACCCCATAACGAAGCTTCCCGTGTCATGTTAATAAGTTTGTTGTCTTATAATAATAGGATATGACAAGAATCTTTATGTCGTGTCTTGTTTGTCTGTTTGTAATAAGTGAAGTTTCCTTTATTAAAGGAAATCGCTTTAGTCACGTTAGGTTTGTCTTATTATGAATTATTGTTTGCCGTGACAGCTTTTCCTTTATCAGAGGAAGCTGCTTTAGTCCTTGTCAGGAATAGTGAATATTCCACGTGTAATTATTCACTTTGTAATGGTTTGCCTATAAATAATGAAGAACCCCTGACTAAAGGGGCAGAGTCAGATTTAGCCCGAAACACATCTTCTACTTCTCTTTCTCAAACCTAGCCTAGCCTTTAGTTATGTCTTCCGCCTCCTGCTTCCCGCTTTAACCTTAGTGGTCTCAGAGCCTAGTTAACTGTAGCACTTCCCTATTCTGGTATTGAAGGTCTTAAACTATACTTGTGTGTTGAACACTAGAGTCTTTGGCAATAGGGCAATAGCCGTTAACGAGTGAATGAAAGGCGCAGTAAGTCCCGCAGTAAGTCCAGTCGTGACCAGTGTATCCACCATGGCTGATCTTCCCCTGCCAGAACAAGAAGTTGTTGCTAACAACTCTGAAGTAACTTCCTTTGATCCTTCCGCGTCTCATTATGAGGTAGACATAACCCAAACACCTCCATCTACCAAACCAGGAAAACTCTTCAAACACTCTCTGTTAAACCCATACTTATATTACCAAACTTCCCAACTCACACAAAAGTTCAAATCTCTATTACCTATCAAGCCAGCAGCCCTTACAGCCGTGTACAAATCCTCTACTGTCTCTGTACAATCTGTATCCTCTTCCTGCACAGAAACCTATCTTCCTATACTTTCTGAAACTGATCTCCGTAGATATAGACAGAAAGGTTACAAAGGTATACACCTTGGAGCCATTCGTCTAGCCTTACAGCCTAGTTTTCTTGCCGGAAAAAATGTTTCATGTCTAGTCTCTCTACTAGATACCAGGTGGCGTAAGTTTGATGATGCACTCATCTGTGCCGTTGAAGCAGGTCTTCACAATGGCCATGTTCTCATCCAGGTTGAACCAAACTTCACCCTTGATCTTTCCCGTCCTACACTTTCTCAAACCATACAGGTCCTTATCCAACTTTATGGAGCTTATATGAACCCAAATAAAACTGTTGTTGCACTCTATCATTCTATGACCTATAAAGTCCAAACTCATCTCTTTTCCATGGACCACAACTGTAAGCCTCGAGTCCACGTGTTAGGTGATAGTAATGTTACCCAACCAAAAATCTACACTAAATATGAACTCATTTTCCCTCCTCAATGGAAAAATGATTATGAAAGTAGCCATAACCGACCAATCATCCATGATTCACCAAGAATTTCTAGACATCCTCTAGAACCAGGTCGTGTTGCCATATCATTTCCAACAGAATCCCAACCAGCTGAACCATGTAAAAAATGTCAACTTGCTGGACATCCTCAGTCCTGTCCACACTGTGTCAGAAAACCCTTTGCTACCAGATCTAGATTCTTGAGATATGTATGTTCTGTGAATTTTCCTGAAGACATCTATTGTACAGGAGAAGCGGACAATGCATATGTTGGTAAATGGCAGGTTACCAAAACCAGACCACAAGATGTTGGACCAATTGAGTCAGCAATCAATTGGGGCAACATGAGTGCAAAAGCCCAGAGTGCTGCCATTGAGAAGATATGGTCAGATCTCAGGGAACATGTTGCATGGACAAAAGAAGCCCATGAGCATCTCAGACAAGGTTGTTATGACGAATATAATGACCACCACATGGCTTTCCACAGAAATCACATATATCACCAGCAGAATCCTATTAACTTGAAAAAGCTTCAGAAGGCCGCTCCAGTTCGGAACCCTTCCGGACAAGTTCGTTCTTGGAACAACGTCAACATGATCAACTTGGAGAAATCTTCTTCAGAGAAGCATTATCTTGATTCAGACGAGTTCAAGAGAAAAAAAGAACAACTCGCTCAAAAGCTCAAACAACCAACTAAGCAGAAGAAGCAGTCCTCTCATCCTTGGAAGCATAATCCAAAGCCAGATCATGCAGTTTGGATACCAAGTGGAAAGTGCGAAAAAGCTTATTGGGTTGATCTCACACCACCTCCTCATTATCTCTCCAAAGAGAAAATTATCCCAACCGGGTGGGGTGATGAAGACGAGAAAGAAGGTCCTAGTGAAATTTCCTCAGTCATTTCGTCCTTTGATTCCTTTGATCTTTTTGAAAAGGATTCATCCTCTCAGACGATTCTACCATACAAAGGACCTGTTCTTATGCAGACCCCTGTGACACCGTTCTACACGGACACCACAAGGACACGTACACACAACCCTGTTCAAACTAATCCTGATGATTCAGAAGCAACCAGTGACCAAGGAGAAACTTCCCAAGCAGGAGAACACCGGAACCAACAGCCGCCACAAGCACAAGTCCCACCGATTCTACAACCGTAACCTCAAAGACAACAAAACATTGAAGGAAAAGTTTCCATCCCATATGCTCCAGATCACAAGCAATTCTGGAACATTGATGCAATTCCTCCTGATGACAGACTCAAATATCTTGAGAAAATGGATGCATGGATAAATGGAGAATCTCTCCGAAATCCTACTCTTGAGATAAGAGATATCATTGACCGTCTTGTTGCTGCTTTTACAGGATCACTCCGCAGTTGGTGGACAAGGATGCTGACAGAAGAAGAAAGACAGATCATCCTGACAGATGCAGATCCTATTAAGATATTCCTAACATGTCTACGAAACGTTTTCGTAGGACAAACAACCCAAGAGATTGAAAAGGTAGAAAATGAGTTCTTACTCAACAAATGTTGTGACGTTGCAAAACTTGGAGATTACTATCTCAGACAGGAAGCTCTGTATTTTATCTTTGGGAAAAATACAGAAACCATCAAGAAGGCTTTCGTCTTTAACATGCCACAGCCACTTCCTGAATTGCTCGAAATAGAGGTCAAACGCGCCAATCTTGGAGATCTAAGACAGGTGAGTCTTGCTCACTTGTACCACATGGCCAGAAAGCTCATTCAAGATCACTGCGAGTCCAACCGACTTGGCAAACTTCTCAAAAGCAACGAGCAGAAAACAATGGATACCTTTTGCATAAAAGATTTCCAAAAGTTTGGCTGTTACACTCATAGCTACTCTCCATGCTCGTGTCACAAATACAAGAAGCACAAACATCAGAAAAGGTTTCGCAAGTCCAGAAAACCTTTCAAGAAGTTCAAATTTGTGAAGAAAAGATCAAAACCCTCTTCTTCCACTAAGTGTTTTCTTTGTGGAAAGAAAGGACATTTTGCAAAAGATTGTTACCTCAAAAAGACCAAGAAGCTCCCAGCCAAGCTTGTTCAGTTCATCTCAAATCAAAACTTTGATGACCAGCTATACACATGGACTTCTGAACCAGATCAAGCCGTCCTTAACCTTGATACAGCCTCATCCTCAAATCTCACCTCCGAATCCCAATCCTCTGATTCTGAACCAAACCTCTCCATAGCCAAAATACACAAAACCTCTGGACAACCAATCCTTACCACTTCCAAAGCTACCTTTACCCCAGGACAAATCTATAAGCCATACATAAAGCTCGTTGTAACCCCTCCAGGATATGTTCCTATCACTGTTACTGCACTTCTTGACACAGGATCATGTATTTCTTTCATGAAATCCAAGTGTCTTCCTCCTGAATTTTGGATATCCTCCAGAGCAACCTTTACCACTGCTTCTGGTAGTGGATTTGCAAGTGAAGAACATTCCATGACCATTCCTATACACTTATCCCCAGATGTCTCAGTACGACACAACTTTTACCAGTATGATCAATGCTGTGAAGACATGCTCTTAGGAATGGATTTTCTCACCTTACTTGCTCCATTCTCATTTCAAACAAATGGTTTCCAATTCCTGCATAATCAGTATACCCCTAGGGTATCCTTACAGAAATTATCCTCACAGGTTTCAGCCATTCAAGATGATGAATTTGCTGAAGAAAGAAGCCTCCTCCTTTCCTGTTGCGGTGATCTTCCAAACAAGTTTTGGGAAAGAGAGAAACACTTTGTCTCTCTACCTTACAAAGAGAATTAGAAGATGCCACACCAAACCGCCTCTCATCCAGGAATGCCAAAAGATGAAGATCATTGTCAAGCTGAAATCCGAGCACTACTCCAGCAAGGTCTCATCCGACCATCCCGATCTCCGTGGGCAAGTCATGCCTTTTATGTCAACAAAAGATCTGAGCAAGTTCGAGGAAAGAAAATCTTGGTGATAGATTATCGCCAACTCAATGATCAATTGCAGGATATCAGATACCCTCTTCCGAGAAAGGAACAACTCCTTCAGAAGCTGTCCAAAGCCAAATTCTTTTTCAAATTTGATATGAAATCTGGATTTTGGAAAATTGGTATTACTGAAGCTGATAGATTCAAAACTGCTTTTGTTGTTCAACAGGGTCATTATGAATGGAATGTCATGCCATTCGGTCTCAAGAATGCACCGTCCGAGTTCCAGCACAGAATGGATGATGTTTGTTGGCCATTCGCGCAGCACTGTATTGTCTACATTGATGATGTTTTGATATTTAGTAACACAGCTGAAGAACACCATCAGCATCTTCAACAATTCCAAGAACTAACCTACCAGCATGGATTAGTTCTTGTTGAATCCAAGATGAAAATTGGTTTAAATGCTATTGATTTTCTTGGTTTGCATATCAGAGAAGGACACATTCTTTTACAGGACCACATATCAAGCAAAGTCCTCGACTTTCCTGATGAACTCAGAACTGTTACACAGATCCAGCAGTTCCTTGGCCTCATCAATTATGCCTCATTGCATGTCCCATCATTGTCTAACTACACCAGCCATATTTCTAGGTATCTCCGAAAATCCAACATTGGAAATTGGTCTCCTGAAGCCACAGTTGCAGTTTAGAAGCTAAAGGAGTTATGCAAAGCACTTCCTCCTCTCAAGATCCCAGGTCCAGGACAACTCATTTTGCAGACTGATGCTTCCCTTGATTTTTGGGCAGCAATTCTCATTGAAGAAGACAATGGACACAAACAAGTCTATGGTTACAAGTCAGGATCTTTCACGCCAGCACAACGCAATTATCCCTCTTTCAAAAGAGAAGTTCTTGCTGTCATTCAGGGAATTAAAAAATTCAAGTTTTATCTTGCTCAAAATCCTTTCATTATTGAAACAGATTTTAAAGGATTTCAGGGCCTTCTCAGAAGAAAGCAGAATGATATTCCAGATCCACAACTCATCCGATGGACATAATGGATTTCCCAATTCAATTGGACAATGCAACACATCCCAGGCAAAGAGAATATCCTTGCTAATTTTCTCTCTCGCACTCCGCCATCCGAGAAAGCTGTATGCATGGTAAATCCAGATGGACGCAAGCTTCCAGCTTCCCTTGTTCCAGGTCTTATTCCAGGAAGTTCCAGTTCAAATCCAGATCCCACTGATGGCTAGACATTTTATGATTTGAGTTCAGACCAGCAAGCTCAATTTCTTGAAGCCCTACCTGAGGAGATCAAGATAAAGATACTCTGATCATTCGCCAGAAGCCGGATCACTGATTTCTTTGAAGAATTCGTTGAGATCAAGTTCAGACGAGTTATTGATCTGCTAGCCTCTGTTTATTATGTGCGCTACGTTATTCGTTACAATCCCTAGCATGAGGAACCATGGGATACATTTCTTGATTTTAATAATTATGACTTTTCAAAGATGCAATTCTTGTATCTTTGGTATTGGCTTAATTATTATCCTATGGTAGTTCTTTTTGATCCCGAGCTCATTCAAAGACATGTCCGTGTGTTCCTAGAATCCCGCTTCGTCAAGCTTTTCTCACAGGTGTTTCAGTCATTTGACCCTCCAACACTCATCACCGGTCAAATTATTCAACATCGGCAGGTTTTCGTCATACATCTCACAGATGTTTGGAATCGCGTCATTCCGCCAACCATCATTCCAATCAACCATTTCCACCTCCAGCAGGAGCCTTGGGAATATTTTATTTCTTGGGAACAGTGCCTTATAGTCAAAAGAGCTACTGCTAGAGCCCATGGTCTAGACGTTTTTGATCCCCGAGAGTTTTGGCAAGTCCGCTTCCCTGATAGCCCCACTTTTCATTAGTATCTCCTCGCTTTCCAGTATTTCTCTCATCCAGATGCCTATTCCACTACAGACCTTGGGTCTGACTATGACCCGTGGAGGGGAGATGATTTTAGTAGCCAGAACAGTCAAGAGTGGTGGGATGATATCAATCTCAATAATGACAGATGGTGACTCATCACAAACAAGATCCAAGAATCCCGGATGGACCCCATAGCGAAGCTTCCCGTGTCATGTTAATAGGTTTGTTGTCTTGTAATAATAGGATATGACAAGAATCTTTATGTCGTGTCTTGTTTGTCTATTTGTAATAAGTGAAGTTTCCTTTATTAAAGGAAACCGCTTTAGTCGCGTCAGGTTTGTCTTATTATGAATTATTGTATGTCGTGACAGCTTTTCCTTTATCAGAGGAAGCTGCTTTAGTCCTTGTCACGAATAGGGAATATTCCACGTGTAATTATTCGCTTTGTAATGGTTTGCCTATAAATAATGAAGAACCCCTGACTAAAAGGGCAGAGTCAGATTTAGCCCGAAACACATCTTCTACTTCTCTTTCTCAAACCTATCCCAGCCTTTAGTTATGTCTTCCGCCTCCCGCTTTCCGCTTTAACCTTGATATCGATCTCAATAATGACAGATGGTGACTCATTGCAGACAAGATCCAAGAATCCCGGGTGGACCCCATAACGAAGCTTCCCGTTTTATGTTAATAAGTTTGTTGTCTTGTAATAATAGGATATGACAAGAATCTTTATGTTGTGTCTTGTTTGTCTGTTTGTAATAAGTGAAGTTTCCTTTATTAAAGGAAACCGGTTTATCGCGTCATGTTTGTCTTATTATGAATTATTGTATGTCGTGACAGCTTTTCCTTTATCAGATGAAGCTGCTCTAGTCATTGTCAGGAATAGTGAATATTCCACGTGTAATTATTCGCTTTGTAATGGTTTGCCTATAAATAATGAAGAACCCCTGACTAAAGGGGCAGAGTCATATTTAGCCCGAACCACATCTTCTACTCCTCCTTCTCAAACCTAGCCTAGCCTTTAGTTCTGTCTCCCGCCTCCCACTTCCCACTTTAACCTTAGTGGTCTCAGAGCCTAGTTAATTGTAGCACTTCCCTATTTTGGTATTGATGGTCTTAAACAATACTTGTGTGTTGAACTCTAGAGTCTTGGGCAATAGGAAAATAGCTGTTAAAGAGTGAATGAAAGACGCAGTAAATCCAGCAGTAAGTCTAGTCATGTCTAGTGTATCCACCATGGCAGATCTTCCCCTACCAGAACAAGAAGTTATTGCTAACAACTCTGAAGTCACTTCATTTGATCCTTTTGCATATTACTATGAGGTAGACATAACCCAAACACCTCCATCTACCAAACCAGGTGAACTCTTTAAACTCTTTCCGTTAAACCCATACACATACTACCAAACTTCCCAGCTTACACAAAAGTTCAAGTCTCTATTACCTATCAAACCAGCAGCCCTTACAGCCGTGTATCAATCCTCTACAGTGTCTGTACAATCTGTATCCTCTTCCCGCATAAAACCTATCTTCCTATACTTTCTGAATCTAATCTCCGTAGATATAGACAGAAATGTTACAAAGGTCTATACCTTGGAGCCATTCGTCTAGCCGTACACCCTAGTTTTCTTGCCGGAAAAAATGTTTCATGTCTAGTTTCTTTACTAGATACCAGGTAGCGTAAGTTTGATGATGCACTCATCTGTGCCGTTGAAGCAGGTCTTCACAATGGCCGTGTTCTCATCCAGGTTGAACCAAACTTCACCCTTGATCTTTCTCGTCCTACCCTTTCTCAAACCATACATGTCCTTATCCAACTTTATGGAGCTGATATGAACCCAAATGAAACTGTTGTTGCACTCCATCATTCTATGACCTATAAAGTCCAAACCCATCTCTTTTCCATGGACCACAACTGTAAGCCTCGAGTCCACGTGTTAGGTGATAGAAATGTTACCCAACCAAAAATCCACACCAAACATGAACTCACATTCCCTCCATGTTGGAAAAATGATTATGAAAGAAGCCATAACCGACCAATCATCCGTGATTCACCAAGAATTTCTAGACATCCTCTAGAACCAGGTCGTGTCACCATATCATTTACAACAGAATCCCAACCAGCTGAACCATGTGAAAAATGTCAACTTGCTGGACATCCTCTGTCCTGTCCACACTGTGTCAGAAAACCCTTTGCTACCAGATCTAGATCCTTGCGATATGTCTGTTCTGTGAATTTTCCTGAAGACATCTACTGTACAGGAGAAGCCGACAATGCATATGTTGGTAAATGGCAGGTTACCAAAACCAGACCACAAGATGTTGGACCAATCGAGTCAGGAATCAATTGGGGCAACATGAATGCAAAAGCCCAAAATGGTGCCATTGAGAAGATATGGTCAGATCTCAGGGAACATGTTGCATGGACAAAAGAAGCCCATGAGCATCTCAGACAAGGTTGTTATGACCAATATAATGACCTCCACAAGGCTTTCCACAGAAATCACAGATATCACCAGCAGAATCCTATTAACTAGAAAAAGCTTCAGAAGGCCGCTCCAGTTCGGAACCTTTCCGGAAAAGTTCGTTCTTGGAACAGCGTCAACATGATCAACTTGGAGAAATTTTCTTCAGAGAAGCATTATCTTGATTCAGACGAGTTCAACAGAAAAAGAGAATGACTCGTTCAAAAGCTCAAACAACCAACTAAGCCGAAGAAGCAGTCCTCTCATCCTTGGAAGCATAATCCAAAGCCAGATCATGCAGTCTGGATACCAAGTGGAATTTGCGAAAAAGCTTATTGGGTTGATCTGAGACCACCTCCTCATTATCTCTCCAAAGAGAAAATTATCCCAACCGGGTGGGGTGATGAAGACGAGAAAGAAGGTCCTAGTGAAATTTCGTCAGTCATTTCGTCCTTTGATTCCTTTGATCCTTTTGAAAAGGATTCATCCTCTCAGACAATTCTACCATACAAAGGACCAGTTCTTATGAAAACCCCTGTGACAACGTTCTACACGGACACCACGAGGACACGTACACATAACCCTATACAAACTAATCTGGATGATTCAGAAGCAACCAATGACCAAGGCGAAACTTCCCAAGCAGGAGAAAATCGGAACCAACAGCCACCACAAGTACAAGTCCCACAGGTTCCATAACAACAACCTCAGAGACAACAAAACATTAAAGGAAAAGTTTCCATCGCATATGTTTTAGATCACAAGCAATTCTGGAACATTGATGCAATTCCTCCTGATGACAGACTCAAATATCTTGAGAAAATGGATGCATGGATTAATGGAGAATCTCTTTGAAATCCTACTCTTGAGATAAGAGATATCATTGACCGTCTTGTTGCTGCTTTTACAAGATCACTCCGCAGTTGGTGGACAAGGATGCTGACAGAAGAAGAAAGACAGATCATCCTGACAGATGCAGATCCTATTTAGATATTTCTAACATGTCTATGAAACGTTTTCGTAGGACAAACAACCCAAGAGATTGAAAAGGCAGAAAAAGAGTTCTTACTCAACAAATGCTGTGATGTTGCTAAACTTGGAGATTACTATCTCAGACAGGAAGCTCTGTATTTTATCTTTGGGAAAAATACAGAAACCATCAAGAAGGCGTTCGTCTTTAACATGCCACAACCACTTCCTGAATTTCTCGAAACAGAGTTCAAACGAGCCAATCTTGCAGATCCAAGATAGGTGAGTCTTGCTCACTTGTACCAGATGGCCAGAAAGCTCATTCAAGATCAATGCGAGTCCAAGCGACTTGGAAAACTTCTCAAAAGCAACGAGCAGAAAACAATGGATACCTTTTGCAGAAAAGATTTCCAAAACTTTGGCTGTTACACTCACAGCTACTCTCCATGCTCGTGTCACAAATACAAGAAGCACAAACATCAGAAAAGGTTTCGCAAGTCCAGAAAACCTTTCAAGAAGTTCAAATTTGTGAAAAAAAGATCAAAACCCTCCTCTTCCACTAAGTGTTTTCTTTGTGGAAAGAAATGACATTTTGCAAAGGATTGTTACCTTAAAAGGACCAAGAAGCTCCCAACAAAGCTTGTTCAGTTCATCTCAACTCAAAACTTTGATGACCAACTATACACATGGACTTCCGAACCAGACCAAGCCGTCCTTAACCTCGATACAGCCTCATCCTCATATCTCACCTCAGAATCCGAATCCTCTGATTCAGAACCAAACCTCTCCATAGCCAAAATACACAAAACCTCTGAACAACAAATCCTTACCACTTCCAAAGCTACCTTTACCCCATGACAAATCTATCAGCCATACATAAAGCTTGTTGTAAACCCTCCAGGATATGTTCCTATCACTGTTACTGCACTTCTAGACACGGGATCATGTATTTCTTTCATGAAATTCAAGTGTCTTCCTCCTGAATTTTGGATATCCTCCAAAGCAACCTTTACCACTGTTTCTGGTAGTGGATTTGCAAGTGAAGCACATTCCATGACCATTCCCATACACTTATCCCCAGATGTCTCAGTACGACACATCTTTTACCAGTATGATCAATGCTGTGAAGACATTCTCTTAGGAATGGATTTTCTCACCTTACTTGCTCCATTCTCATTTCAAACAGATGGTTTCGAATTCCTACATAATTAGTATACCCCTTGGGTATCCTTACAGAAATTACCCTCACAGGTTTCAGCCATTCAAGATGATGAATTTTGCTGAAGAAAGAAGCCTCCTCTTTTCCTGTTGCGGTGATCTTCCAAACAAGTTTTGGGAAAGAGAGAAACACTTTGTCTCTCTACCTTACAAAGAGAATTGGTAGATGCCACACCAAACCCCCTCTCATCCAGGAATGCCAAAAGATGAAAATCTTTGTCAAGCTGAAATTCGAGCACTACTCCAGCAAGGTCTCATCCGACCATCCAGATCTCCGTGGGCAAGTCATGCCTTTTATGTCAACAAAAGATCTGAACAAGTTCGAGGAAAGAAAAGATTGGTGATAGATTATTGCCAACTCAATGATCAATTGCAGGATATCAGATAACCTCTTCCAAGAAAGGAACAACTCCTTCAGAAGCTGTCGAAAGCCAAATTATTTTCCAAATTTGATATGAATTCAGGATTTTGGCAGATTGGTATTACTGAGGCTGACATATTCAAAAATGCTTTTGTTGTTCCACAGGGTCATTATGAATAGAATGTCATGCCATTCGGTCTCAAGAATGCACCGTCCGAGTTCCAGCACAGAATGGATGATGTTTATAGGCCACTCGCGCAGCACTCTATTGTATACATTGATGATGTATTGGTATTCAGTAACACAGTTGAAGAACACCACCAACATCTCCAATAATTCCAGGAACTAACCTACCAACATGGATTAGTTCTTGCTGAATGCAATATGAAAATTGGTCTAAATGCTATTGATTTTCTTGGTTTGCAGATCAGAGAAGGACACATTCTTTTATAGGACCACATATCAAGCAAAGTCCTCGACTTTCCTGATGAACTCAGAACTGTTACACAGATCCAGCAGTTCTTTGGCCTAATCAATTATGCCTCATCGCATGTCCCATCACTGGCCAATTACACCAGCCATATTCTTAGGTATCTCCGAAAATCCAACATTGGAAATTGGTCTCCTGAAGCGACAGTTGCAGTTCAGAACCTAAAGGAGTTATGCAAAGCACTTCCTCCTCTCAAGATCCCAGGCCTAGGACAAGTCATTTTGCAGACTGATGCTTCCCTTGATTTTTGGGCAGCAGTCCTCATTGAAGAACACAATGGACACAGACAAGTCTGTGGTTACAAGTCAGGATCTTTCACGCCAGCACAACGCAATTATCCCTCTTTCAAAAGAGAAGTTCTTGCAGTCGTTCAGGGAATTAAAAAATTTAAGTTTTATCTTGCTCAAAATCCTTTCATTATTGAAACAGATTTTAATGGATTTCAGGGCGTTCTCAGAAGAAAGCAGAATGATATTCCAGATCCACAACTCATCCGATGGACAGAATGGATTCCCAATTCAATTGGACAATGCGACACATCCCAGGCAAAGAGAATATCCTTGCTGATTTTCTCTCTCGCACTCCGCCATCCGAGAAAGCTGTATGCATGGTAAATCTAGATGGACGCAAGCTTCCAGCTTCCCTTGTTCCAGGTCTCATTCCAGGAAGTTCCAGTTCAAATCCAGATCCCACTGATGGCCAGTCTTAGACATTTTATGATTTGAGTTCAGACCAGCAAGCTCAATTTCTTGAAGCCCTACATGAGGAGATCAAGATAAAGATACTCCGATCATTCGCTAGAAGCCGGATCACTGATTTCTTTGAAGAATTCGTTGAGATCAAGCTCAGACGAGTTATTGATCTGCTAGCCTCTGTTTATTATGTGCGCTACGTTATTCGTTACAATCCCTAGCATGAGGAACCATGGGATACATTTCTTGATTTTAATAATTATGACTTTTCAAAGATGCAATTCTTGTATCCTTGGTATTGGCTTAATTATTATCCTATGGTAGTTCTTTTTGATCCCGAGCTCATTCAAAGACATGTCCGTGTGTTCCTAGAATCCCGCTTCGTCAAGCTTTTCTCACAGGTGTTTCAGTCATTTGACCCTCCAACACTCATCACCGGTCAAATTATTCAACATCGGCAGGTTTTCGTCATACGTCTCACAAATGTTTGGAATCGCGTCATTCCGCCAACCATCATTCCAATCAACCATTTCCACCTCCAACAGTAGCCTTGGGAATATTTTATTTCTTGGGAACAGTGCCTTACAGTCAAAAGAGCTACTGCTAGAGCCCATGGTCTAGACGTTTTTGATCCCCGAGAGTTTTGGCATGTCCGCTTCCCTGATAGCCCTACTTTTCATTAGTATCTCCTCGCTTTCCAGTATTTCTCTCATCCATATGCCTATTCCACTACAGACCTTGGGTCTGACTATGACCCGTGGGAGGGAGATGATTTTAGTAGCCAGAACAGTCAGGAGTGGTGGGATGATATCGATCTCAATAATGACAGATGGTGACTCATTGCAGACAAGATCCAAGAATCCTGGGTAGACTCCATAACGAAGCTTCCCGTGTCATGTTAATAAGTTTGTTGTCTTGTAATAATAGGATATGACAAGAATCTTAATGTCGTGTCTTGTTTGTCTGTTTGTAATAAGTAAAGTTTCTTTTATTAAAGGAAACCGCTTTAGTCGCGTCAGGTTTGTCTTATTATGAATTATTGTATGTCGTGGCAGCTTTTCCTTTATCAGAGGAAGCTGCTTTAGTCCTTGTCAGGAATAGTGAAAATTCCACGTGTAATTATTCGATTTGTAATGGTTTGCCTATAAATAATGAAGAACCCCTGACTAAAGGGGCAGAGTCAGATTTAGCCCAAAACACATCTTCTACTTCTCCTTCTAAAACCTAGCCTAGCCTTTAGGTAAGTCTTCCGCCTCCCGCAGTTAACTGTAGCACTTCCCTATTTTGGTATTGAAGGTCTTAAACTATACTTGTGTGTTGAACACTAGAGTCTTTGGCAATAGGGCAATAGCAGTTAAAGAGTAAATAAAAGGCGCAGTAAGTCCCGCAGTAAGTCCAGTTGTGACCAGTGTATCCATCATGGCTGATCTTCCCCTGCCAGAACAAGAAGTTGTTGCTAACAACTCTGAAGTCACTTCCTTTGATCCTTCCGCATCTCATTATGAGGTAGATATAACCCAAACACCTCCATCTATCAAACCAGGTGAACTCTTCAAACTCTCTCCGTTAAACCCATACTCATATTACCAAACTTCCCAACTTACACAAAAGTTCAAATCTCTATTACCTACCAAGCCAACAGCCCTTACAGCCGTGTATAAATCCTCTACAGCCTCTGTACAATCTGTATCCTCTTCCCGCACAGAAACCTATCTTCCTATACTTTCTAAAACTGATCTCCGTAGATATAGACAGAAAGGTTACAAAGGTCTACAACCTTGGAGCCATTCGTCTAGCCTTACAGCCTAGTTTTCTTGCCAGAAAAAATGTTTCATGTCTAGTCTCTCTACTAGATACCAGGTGGCGTAAGTTTGATGATGCACTCATCTGTGCCGTTGAAGCAGGTCTTCACAATGGCCATGTTCTCATCCAGGTTGAACCAAACTTCACCCTTGATCTTTCTCGTCCTACCCTTTCTCAAACCATACAGGTCCTTATCCAACTTTATGGAGCTGATATGAACCCAAATGAAACTGTTGTTGCACTCCATCATTCTATGACCTATAAAGTCCAAACTCATCTCTTTTCCATGGACCACAACTGTAAGCCTCGAGTCCACGTGTTAGGTGATAGTAATGTTACCCAACCAAAAATCTACACCAAACATGAACTCACTTTCCCTCCTCGTTGGAAAAATGATTATGAAAGAAGCCATAACCGACCAATCATCCATGATTCACCAAGAATTTCTAGACATCCTCTAGAACCAGGTCGTGTTGCCATATCATTTCCAACAAAATCCCAACCAACTGAACCATGTGAAAAATATCAACTTCCTGGACATCCTCATTTTTGTCCACACTGTGTCAGAAAACCCTTTGCTACCAGATCTAGATCCTTGATATATGTCTGTTCTGTGAATTTTCCTGAAGACATCTACTGTACAGGAGAAGCCGACAATGCATATGTTGGTAAATGGCAGGTTACCAAAACCAAACCACAAGATGTTGGACCAATCGAGTCAGCAATCAATTGGGGCAACATGAATGCAAAAACCCAGAATGCTGCCATTGAGAAGATATGGTCAGAACTCAGGGAACATGTTACATGGACAAAAGAAGCCCATGAACATCTCAGACAAGGTTGTTATGACCAATATAATGACCTCCACAAGGCTTTCCACAGAAATCACAGATATCACCAGCAGAATCCTATTAACTGGAAAAGCTTCAGAAGGCCGCTCCAGTTCGGAACCCTTCCAGACAAGTTCGTTATTGGAACAGCGTCAACATGATCAACTTGGAGAAATCTTCTTCACAGAAGCATTATCTTCATTCAGACGAGTTCAAGAGCAAAAGAGAACGACTCGCTCAAAAGCTCAAACAACCAACTAAGCCGAAGAAGCAGTCCTCTCAAACGATTCCACTATACAAAGGACCAGTTCTTATGCAGACCCTTGTGACACGGTTCTACACGGACACCACAAGGACACGTACACACAACCCTGTTCAAACTAATCCTGATGATTCAGAAGCAACCAGTGACCAAGGAGAAACTTCACAAGCAGGAGAACACCAGAACCAACAGCCACCACAAGCACAAGTCCCACAAGTTCTACAACAGCAACCTCAGAGACAACAAAACATTGAAGGAAAAGTTTCCATCCCATATGCTCTAGATCACAAGCAATTCTGGAACATTGATGTCATTCTTCTTGATGACAGACTCAAATATCTTGAGAAAATGGATGCATGGATAAATGGAGAATCTCTCCAAAATCCTACTCTTGAAATAAAAGATATCATTGACCGCTTTGTTGCTGCTTTTACAGGATCACTCCGCAGTTGGTGGACAAGGATGCTGACAAAAGAAGAAAGACAGATCATCCTGACAGATGCAGATCCTATTCAGATATTCCTAACATGTCTACAAAATGTTTTTGGAGGACAAACAGCCCAAGAGACTGAAAAGGCAGAAATGGAGTTCTTACTCAACAAATGCTGTGATGTTGCTAAACTTGGAGATTACTATCTCAGACAGGAAGCTCTGTATTTTATCTTTGGAAAAAATACAGAAACCATCAAGAAGGCGTTCGTCTTTAACATGCCACAACCACTTCCTGAATTGCTCGAAACAGAGTTCAAACGAGCCAATCTTGCAGATCTAAGACAAGTGAGTCTTGCTCACTTGTACCAGATGGCCAGAAAGCTCATTCAAGATTAGTGCGAGTCCAAGCGACTTGGAAAACTTCTCAAAAGCAATGAACAAAAAAAATGGATACATTTTGCATAAAAGATTTCCAAAAGTTTAGCTGTTACACTCATAGCTACTCTCCATGCTCGTGTCACAAATACAAGAGGCACAAACATCAGAAAAGGTTTCGCAAGTCCAGAAAACCTTTCAAGAAGTTCAAATTTGTGAAGAAAAGATCAAAACCCTCTTCTTCCACTAAGTGTTTTCTTTGTGGAAAGAAAGGACATTTTGCAAAAGATTGTTACCTCAAAAAGACCAAGAAGCTCCCGGCCAAGCTTGTTCAGTTCATCTCAAATCAAAACTTTGATGACCAGCTATACACATGGACTTCTGAACCAGATCAAGCCGTCCTTAACCTTGATACAGCCTCATCCTCAGATCTCACCTCCGAATCCGAATCTTCTGATTCTGAACCAAACCTCTCGATATCCACAATCCACAAAACCTCTGAACAACCAATCCTTAACACTCTCAAAGCTACCTTTACCCTAGGACAAATCTATAAGTCATACATATAGCTTGTTGTAAACCCTCCAAGATATGTTCCTATCACCATTATTGCACTTCTAGACACAGGTTCATGTATTTCTTTCATGAAATCCAAGTGTCTTCCTCCTGAATTTTGGATTTCCTCCAGAGTAACCTTTACCACTGTTTCTGGTAGTGGATTTGCAAGTGAAGCACATTCCATGACCATTCCCATATACTTATCCCCAGATGCACAGCTTTTACCAGTATGATCAATGCTGTGAAGATATTTTCTTAGGAATGGATTTCTTCACCTTACTTGCTTCATTCTCATTTCAGATAGATGGTTTCCAATTCCTACACAATCAGTATACCCCTTGGGTATCCTTACAGAAATTGCCCTCACAGGTCTCAGCCATTCAAGATGATGAATTTGCTGAAGAAAGAAGGTCCTAGTGAAATTTCCTCAGTCATTTCGTCCTTTGATTCCTTTGATCCTTTTGAAAAGGATTCATCCTCTCAGACGATTCCACCATACAAAAGATGAAAGCGGGAGGCGAAAGACATCACTAAAGGCTAGGCTAGGTTTGAGAGAGAGAAGTAGAAGATATGTTTCGGGCTCAATCTGACTCTACCCCTTTAGTCAGGGGTTCTTCATTATTTATAGGCAAACCATTACAAAGCGAATAATTACACGTGGAATCTTCACTATTCTGGACAAGGACTAGGGCAGCTTCCTCTGATAAAGGAAAAGCTGTCACGACATACAATAATTCATAATAAGACAAACCTGACGCGACTAAAGCGGTTTCCTTTAATAAAGGAAACTTCACTTATTACAAACAGACAAACAAGACACGACATAAAGATTCTTGTCATATCCTATTATTACAAGACAACAAACTTATTAACATGACACGGGAAGCTTCGTTATGGGGTCCACCCGGGATTCCTGGATCTTGTCTGCAATGAGTCACCATCTGTCATTATTGAGATCGATATCATCCCACCACTCCTGACTGTTCTGGCTACTAAAATCATCTCCCCCCCACGGGTCATAGTCAGACCCAAGGTCTGCAGTGGAATAGGCATCTGGATGAGAGAAATTCTGGAAGGCGAGGAGATGCTCATGAAAAGTGGGGCTATCAGGGAAGCGGACATGCCAAAACTCTCGGGGATCAGAAACGTCTAGACCATGGGCTCTAACAGTAGCTCTTTTGACTGTAAGGCACTATTCCCAAGAAATAAAATATTCCCAAGGCTCCTGCTAGAGGTGGAAATGGTTGATTGGAATGATGGTTGGCGGAATGACGCGATTCCAAACATCTGTGAGGCGTATGATGAAAACCTGCTGGTGTTGAATAATTTGACCGGTGGTAAGTGTTGGAGGGTCAAATGACTGAAACACCTGTGAGAAAAGCTTGACGAAGCGGGATTCTGGGAACACACGGACATGTCTTTGAATGAGCTCTGGATAAAAAAGAACTGCCATAGGATAATAATTAAGCCAATACCAAAGATACAAGAATTGTATCTTTGAAAAGTCATAATTATTAAAATCAAGAACTGTATCCCATGGTTCCTCATGCTGGGGATTGTAACGAACAACGTCGCGCACATAATAAACAGAGGCTAGCAGATCAATAATTCGTCTGAGCTTGATCTCAATGAATTCTTCAAAGAAATCAGTGATTCGGCTTCTAGAGAATGAACGTAGTATCTTTATCTTGATCTCCTCAGGTAGGGCTTCAAGAAATTGAGCTTGCTGGTCTGAACTCAAATCATAAAATGTCTGAGACTGGCCATCAGTGGGATCTGAATTTGAACTGGAACTGCCTGGAATAAGGCCTGGAACAAGGGAAGATGGAAGTTTGAGTCCATCTGGATTTACCATGCATACAGCTTTCTCGGATGGCGGAGTTTGAGAGAGAAAATCAGCAAGGATATTCTTTTTGCCTGGGATGTGTCGCATTGTCCAATTGAATTGGGAAATCCATTCTGTCCATCGGATGAGATGTGAATCTGGAATATCATTCTGCTTTATTCTGAAAATGCCCTGAAATCCTTTAAAATCTGTTTCAATAATAAAAGGATTTTGAGCAAGATAAAACTTGAATTTTTTAATTTCTTGAATGACTGCAAGAACTTCTCTTTTGAAAGAAGGATAATTGCGTTGTGTTGGCATGAAAGATCCTGACTCATAACCACAGACTTGTTTGTGTCTATTGTCTTCTTCAATGAGGACCGCTGCCCAAAAATCAAGGGAAGCATCAGTCTGTAAAATGAGTTGTCCTGGACCTGGGATCTTGAGAGGAGGTAGTGCTTTGCATAACTCCTTTAGCTTCTGAACTGCAACTGTGGCTTCAGGAGACCAATTTCCAATGTTGGATTTTTGGAGATACCTGGAAATTTGGCTGGTGTAGTTGGCCAATGATGGGACATGCGATGAGGCATAATTGATGAGGCCAAGGAACTATTGGATCTGTGTAACAGTTCTGAGTTCATCAGGAAAGTCAAGGACCTTGCTTGATATGTGATCCTGTAAAAGAATGTGTTATTCTCTGATCTGCAAACCAAGAAAATCAATAGTATTTAGACCAATTTTTATCTTGGATTCAGCAAGAACTAATCCATGCTGGTAGGTTAGTTCCTGGAATTGTCGGAGATGCTGATGGTGTTCTTCAGCTGTGTTACTGAATATCAAAACATCATCAATGTAAACAATACAGTGCTGTGCGAGTGGCCTATAAACATCATCCATTCTGTGCTGGAACTCAGACGGTGCATTCTTGAGACCGAATGGCATGACATTCCATTCATAATGACCCTGTGGAACAACAAAAGCAGTTTTGCATCTGTCAGCTTCAGTAATATCAATATGCCAAAATCCTGATTTCATATCAAATCTAGAAAAGAATTTGGCTTTGGACAGCTTCTGAAGGAGTTTTTCCTTTCTTGGAAGAGGGTATCTAATATCCTGCAATTGACCATTGAGTTGGCGATAATCTATCACCAATCTTTTCTTTCCTCGAACTGTTCAGATCTTTTGTTGACATAAAAGGCATGACTTGCCCACGGAGATCTGGATGGTTGGATGAGACCCTGCTCGAGTAGTGCTCAGATTTTTGCTTGACAAAGATCTTCATCTTTTGGCATTCCTGGATGAGAGGCGGTATGGTGTGGCATCTGCCAAATAACTTTGTAAGGTAGAGAAACAAAGTATTTCTCTCTTTCCCAAAACTTGTTTGGAATATCATTGTAACAGGAAAGGAGGAGGCTTCTTTCTTCAGCAAATTCATCATCTTGAATGGCTGAAACCTGTGAGGGCAATTTCTATAAGGATACCCAAGGGGTATACTGATTATGTAGGAATTAGAAACCATCTGTTTGAAATGAGAATGGAGCAAGTAAGGTGAGGAAATCCACTCCTAAGAGAATATCTTCACAGCATTGATCATACTAGTAAAAGCTATGTCAGACTGAGACATCTGGGGATAAGTGTATGGGTATGGTCATAGAGTGTGCTTCACTTGCAAATCCACTACTAGAAGCAATGGTAAAGGTTGCTCTGGAGGATATCCAAAATTCAGGAGAAAGACACTTGGATTTCATGAAAGAAATACATGAACCTGTGTCTAGAAGTGCAATAATAGTGATAGGAATATATCTTGGAGGGTTTACAACAAGCTTTATGTATGGCTTATATATTTGTCCTAGGGCAAAGATAGCTTTGGAAGTGGTAAGGATTAGTTGTTCAGTGGTTTTTGTATTTTGGATATGGAGAGGTTTGGTTCAGAATCAGAGGATTCGGATTCTGAGGTGAGATCTGAGGATGAGACTGTATCAAGGTTAAGAACAACTTGATCTGGTTCGAAAGTCCATGTGTATAGCTGGTCATCAAAAGTTTGAGTTGAAATGAACTGAACAAGCTTGGCTGGGAGCTTCTTAGTCTTTTTGAGGTAACAATCTTTTGCAAAATGTCATTTCTTTCCACGAAGAAAACACTTAGTGGAAGAAGAGGGTTTTGATCTTTTCTTCACAAATTTGAACTTCTTGAAAGGTTTTCTGGACTTGTGAAACCTTTTCTGATGTTTGTGCCTCTTGTATTTGTGACACGAACATGGAGAGTAGTTATGAGTGTAACAGCCAAACTTTTGGAAATCTTTTCTGCAAAAGGTATCCATTGTTTTCTACTCATTGCTTTTGAGAAGTTTGCCAAGTCGCTTGGACTCGCACTGATCTTGAATGAGCTTTTTGGCCATCTGGTCCAAGTGAGCAAGACTCACCTGTCTTAGATCTGCAAGATTGGCTCATTTGAACTCTGTTTCGATCAATTCAGGAAGTGGTTGTGGCATGTTAAAGATGAACGCCTTCTTGATGGTTTCTGCATTTTTCCCAAAGATAAAATACAGAGATTCCTGTCTGAGATAGTAACCTCCAAGTTTAGCAACATCACAGCATTTGTTGAGTAAGAACTCCTTTTCTGCCTTTTCAATCTCCTGGGTTGTTTGTCCTACGAAAACGTTTCGTAGACATGTTAGGAATATCTGAATAGGATCTGCATCTGTCAGGATGATCTGCCTTTCTTCTTATGTCAGCATCCTTGTCCACCAACTGCGGAGAGATCCTGTAAAAGCAGCAACAAGACGGTCAATGATATCTTTTATCTCAAGAGTAGGATTTTGGAGAGATTCTCCATTTATCCATGCATCCATTTTTTCAAGATATTTGAGTCTGTTATCAGGAGGAATTGCATCAATGTTCCAGAATTGCTTGTGATCTGGAGCTTATGGGATGGAAACTTTTCATTCAATGTTTTGTTGTCTCTGAGGTTGCTGTTATGGAACTTGTGGGACTTGTGCTTGTGGTGGCTGTTGGTTCCGGTGTTCTCCTGCTTGGGAAGTTTCTCCTTGGTCACTGGTTGCTTCTGAATCATCAGGATTAGTTTGAATAGGGTTGTGTGTACGTGTCCTTGTGCTGTCCGTGTAGAACGGTGTCATAGGGGTCTGCATAAGAACTGGTCCTTTGTATGGTGGAATCGTCTGAGAGGATGAATCCTTTTCAAAAGGATCAAAGGAATCAAAAGACGAAATGACTGAGGAAATTTCATTAGGACCTTCTTTCTCGTCTTCATCACCCCACCCGGTTGGGATAATTTTCTCTTTGGAGAGGTAATGAGGAGGTGGTGTGAGATCAACCCAATAAGCTTTTTCGCAATTTTCACTTGGTATCCAGACTGCATGATCTAGCTTTGGATTATGCTTCCAAGGATGAGAAGACTGCTTCTTTGGCTTAGCTGGCTGTTTGAGCTTTTGAGCGAGTCATTCTCTTTTTCTCTTGAACTCGTCTGAATCAAGATAATGCTTCTCTGAAGAAGATTTCTCCAAGTTGATCATGTTGACGCTGTTCCAAGAATGAACTTATCCGGAAGGGTTCCGAACTGGAGCGGCCTTCTGAAGCTTTTTCTAGTTAATAGGATTCTGCTGGTGATATCTGTGGTTTCTGTGGAAAGCCTTGTGAAGGTCACTATACTGGTCATAACAACCTTGTCTGAGATGATCATGGGCTTCTTTTGTCCATGCAACATGTTCCCTGAGATCTGACCATATTTTCTCAATGGCAGCATTCTGGGCTTTTGCATTCATGTTGCCCCAATTGATTGCTGACTCGATTGGTCCAACATCTTGTGGTCTGGTTTTGGTAACTTGCCATTTACCAACATATGTATTGTCCGCTTCTCCTGTACAGTAGATGTCTTCAGGAAAATTCACAGAATAGACATATCTCAAGGATCTAGATCTGGTAGCAAAGGGTTTTCTGACACAGTGTGGATAGGACTGGGGATGTCCAGCAAGTTGACATTTTTCACATGGTTCAGCTGGTTGGGATTCTGTTGGAAATGATATGGCGACACGACCTAGTTCTAGAGGATGTCTAGAAATTCTTGGTGAATCATGGATGATTGGTCGGTTATGGCTTCTTTCATAATCATTTTTCCATCGAGGAGGGAAAATGAGTTCATGTTTAGTATAAATCTTTGGTTGGGTAACATTACTATCACCTAACACGTGGACTCGAGGCTTACAGTTGTGGTCCATGGAAAATAGATGGGTTTGGACTTTATAGGTCATAGAATGATGGAGTGCAACAACAGTTTCATTTGGGTTCATATCAGCTCCATAAAGTTGGATAAGGACCTGTATGGTTTGAGAAAGGGTAGGACGGGAAAGATCAAGGATGAAGTTTAGTTCAACCTGGATAAGAACATGGCCATTGTGAAGACTTGCTTCAACGGCACAGATGAGTGCATCATCAAACTTACGCCACTTGGTATCTAGCAGAGAGACTAGACATGAAACATTTTTTCCGGCAAGAAAACTAGGCTGTAAGGCTAGACGAATGGCTCCAAGGTGTAGACCTTTGTAACCTTTCTGTCTATATCTACGGAGATCAGTTTCAGAAAGTATAGGAAGATAGGTTTATGTTCGGGAAGAGGATACAGATTGGACAGAGACTGTAGAGGATTTATACACGGCTGTAAGGGCTGCTGGCTTGGTAGGTAATAGAGATTTGAACTTTTGTGTGAGTTGGGAAGTTTGGTAATATTTGTATGGGTTTAACGGAGAGAGTTTGAAGAGTTTACCTGGTTTGGTAGATGAAGGTGTTTGGGTTATGTCTACCTCATAGTGAGATGCAGAAGGATCAAAGGAAGTGACTTCAGAGTTGTTAGCAACAACTTCTTGTTCTGGCAGGGGAAGATCAGCCATGGTGGATACACTGGTCACGACTGGACTTACTGCGGGACTTACTGCGCCTTTCATTCACTCTTTAACGGCTATTGCCCTATTGCCAAAGACTCTAGTGTTCAACACACAAGTATAGTTTAAGACCTTCAATACTAGAATAGGGAAGTGCTACAATTAACTAAGCTCTGAGACCACTAAGGTCAAAGCCGGAAGCGGGAGGCAGAAGACATAACTAAAGGCCAGGCTAGGTTTGAGAAAGAGGAGTAGAAGATATGTTTCGGGCTAAATCTAACTCTGCCCCTTTAGTCAGGGGTTCTTCATTATTTATAGGCAAACCATTACAAAGCGAATAATTACACGTGGAATATTCACTATTCCTGACAAGGACTAGAGCAGCTTCCTCTGATAAAGGAAAAGCTGTCACGACATACAATAATTCATAATAAGACAAACCTGACGCGACTAAAGCGGTTTCCTTTAATAAAGAAAACTTCACTTATTACAAACAGACAAACAAGACACGACATAAAGATTCTTGTCATATCCTATTATTACAAGACGACAAACTTATTAACATGACACGGGAAGCTTCGTTATGGGGTCCACCCGGGATTCTTGGATCTTGTCTGCAATGAGTCACCATCTGTCATTATTGAGATCGATATCAAGGTTAAAGCGGAAAGCGGGAGGCGGAAGACATAACTAAAGGCTAGGCTAGGTTTGAGAAAGAGAAGTAGAAGATGTGTTTCGGGCTAAATCTGACTCTGCCCCTTTAGTTAGGGGTTCTTCATTATTTATAGGCAAACCATTACAAAGTGAATAATTACACGTGGAATATTCACTATTCCTGACAAGGACTAAAGCAGCTTCCTCTGATAAAGGAAAAGCTGTCACGACATACAATAATTCATAATAAGACAAACCTGACGCGACTAAAGCGGTTTCCTTTAATAAAGGAAACTTCACTTATTACAAACAGACAAACAAGACACGACATTAAGATTCTTGTCATATCCTATTATTACAAGACAACAAACTTATTAACATGACACGGGAAGCTTCGTTATGGGGTCCACCCGGGATTCTTGGATCTTGTCTGCAATGAGTCATCATCTGTCATTATTGAGATCGATATCATCCTACCTCTCCTGACTGTTCTGGCTACTAAAATCATCTCCCCCCCATGGGTCATAGTCAGACCCAAGGTTTGCAGTGGAATAGGCATCTGGATGAGAAAAATTCTAGAAGGCAAGGAGATGCTCATGAAAATTGGGGCTATCAGGGAAGCGGACATGCCAAAACTCTCGGGGATCAAAAACGTCTAGACCATGGGCTCTAGCAGTAGCTCTTTTGACTGTAAGGCACTGTTCCCAAGAAATAAAATATTCCCAAGGCTCCTACTGTAGGTGGAAATGGTTGATTAGAATGATGGTTGGCGGAATGACGCGATTCCAAACATCTGTGAGGCGTATGATGAAAACCTGCCGGTGTTGAATAATTTGACCGGTGATGAGTGTTGGAGGGTCAAATGACTGAAACACCTGTGAGAAAAGCTTGACGAAACAGGATTCTGGGAACACACGGACATGTCTTTGAATGAGCTCTGGATCAAAAAGAACTGCCATAGGATAATAATTAAGCCAATACCAAGGATAAAAGAATTGCATCTTTGAAAAGTCATAATTATTAAAATCAAGAACTGTATCCCATGGTTCCTCATGCTGGGGATTGTAACGAGCAACGTTGCGCACATAATAAACAGAGGCTAATAGATCAATAATTCGTCTGAGCTTAATCTCAACGAATTCTTCAAAGAAATCAGTGATCCGGCTTCTGGCGAATGATCGAAGTATCTTTATCTTGATCTCCTTAGGTAGGGCTTCAAGAAATTGAGCTTGCTGGTCTGAACTCAAATCATAAAATGTCTGAGACTGGCCATCAGTGGGATCTGGATTTGAACTGGAACTGCCTGGAATAAGACCTGGAACAAGGGAAGCTGGAAGCTTGTGTCCATCTGAATTTACCATGCATACAACTTTCTCGGATGGTGGTGTGCGAGAGAGAAAATCAACAAGGATATTATCTTTGCCTGGGATGTGTCGCATTGTCCAATTGAATTGGGAAATCCATTCTGTCCATCGGATGAGTTGTGGATCTGGAATATCATTCTGCTTTCTTCTGAGAACGCCCTGAAATCCTTTAAAATCTGTTTCAATAATGAAAGGATTTTGAGCAAGATAAAACTTGAATTCTTTAATTCCCTGAATGACTGCAAGAACTTCTCTTTTGAAAGAGGGATAATTGTGTTGTGCTGGTGTGAAAGATCCTGACTTGTAATCACAGACTTATCTGTGTCCATTGTCTTCTTCAAGGAGGACTGCTGCCCAAAAATCAAGGGAAGCATCAGTCTGCAAAATAAGTTGTCCTGGGCCTGGGATCTTGAGAGGAGGAAGTGCTTTGCATAACTCCTTTAGCTTCTGAACTGCAACTGTGGCTTCAGGAGACCAATTTCCAATGTTGGATTTTTGGAGATACCTAGAAATCTGGCTGGTGTAGTTGGCCAGTGATGGGACATGCGATGAGGCATACTTGATGAGGCCAAGGAACTGCTGGATCTGTGTAACAGTTCTGAGTTCATCAGGAAAGTTGAGAACTCTGCTTGATATGTGGTCCTGTAAGAGAATGTGTCCTTCTCTGATTTGCAAACCAAAAAAATCAATAGCATTTAGACCAATTTTCATCTTGGATTCAGCAAGAACTAATCCATGCTGGTAGGTTAGTTCCTGGAATTGTCGGAGATGCTGATGGTGTTCTTCAGCTGTGTTACTGAATATCAAAACATCATCAATGTAGACAATACAGTGTTGCGCGAGTGGCCTATAAACATCATCCATTTTGTGCTGGAACTCGGACGGTGCATTCTTGAGACCGAATGACATGACATTCCATTCATAATGACCCTGTGGAACAACAAAAGCAGTTTTGAATCTGTCAGCTTCAGTAATACCAATCTGCCAAAATCCTGATTTCATATCAAATTTGGAAAATAATTTGGCTTTGGACAGCTTCTGAAGGAGTTGTTCCTTTCTTGGAAGAAGGTATCTGATATCCTAGAATTGATCATTGAGTTGGCGATAATCTATCACCAATCTTTTCTTTCCTCGAACTTATTCAGATCTTTTGTTGACATAAAAAGGCATGACTTGCCCACGGAGATCTGGATGGTCGGATGAAACCTTGCTCGAGTAGTGCTTGAATTTCAGCTTGACAAAGATCTTCATCTTTTGGCATTCCTGGATGAGAGGCGGTTTGGTGTGGCATTTGCCAATTCTCTTTGTAAGGTAGAGAGACAAAGTGTTTCTCTCTTTCCCAAAACTTGTTTGGAAGATCACCGCAATAGGAAATGAGGAGGCTTCTTTCTTCAGCAAATTCATCATCTTGAATGGCTGAAACCTGTGAGGGTAATTTCTGTAAGGATACCCAAGGGGTATACTGATTATGCAGGAATTGGAAACCAACTGTTTGAAATGAGAATGGAGCAAGTAAGGTGAGAAAATCCATTCCTAAGAGAATGTCTTCACAGCATTGATCATACTGGTAAAAGCTGTGTCGAACTGAGACATCTGGGGATAAGTGTATGGGAATGGTCATGGAATGTGCTTCACTTGCAAATCCACTACCAGAAGTAGTGGTAAAGGTTGCTCTGGAGGATATTCAAAATTCAGGAGGAAGACACTTGGATTTCATGAAAGAAATACATGAACCTGCGTCTAGAAGTGCAGTAATAGTGATAGGAACATATCCTGGAGGGTTTACAACAAGCTTTATGTATGGCTTATAGATCTGTTCTGGGGTAAAGGTATCCTTGGAAGTGGTAAGGATTTGTTGTTCAGTAGTTTTGTGTATTTTGGCTATGGAAAGGGTTGGTTCAAAATCAGAGGATTCAGATTCTTAGGTGAGATATAAGGATGAGGCTGTATCAAGGTTAAGGACGGCTTGATCTGGTTCGGAAGTCCATGTGTATAGTTGGTCATCAAAGTTTTGATTTTAGATGAACTGAACAAGCTTGGCTGGGAACTTCTTGGTCTTTTTGAGGTAATAATCTTTTGCAAAGTGTCCTTTCTTTCTACAAAGAAAACACTTAGTGGAAGAAGAGGGTTTTAAACTTTTCTTCACAAATTTGAACTTCTTGAAAGGTTTTCTGGACTTGCGAAAGCTTTTCTGATGTTTGTGCCGATTGTATTTGTGACACGAGCATGGAGAGTAGCTATGAGTGTAACAGCCAAACTTTTGGAAATCTTTTCTGCAAAAGGTATCCATTGTTTTCTGCTCATTGCTTTTGAGAAGTTTTCCAAGTCGCTTGGACTCGCATTGATCTTGAATGAGCTTTCTGGCCATCTGGTACAAGTGAGCAAGACTCACCTATCTTAGATTTGCAATATTGGCTCATTTGAACTCTGTTTCGAGCAATTCAGGAAGTGGTTGTGGCATGTTAAAGACGAACGCCTTCTTGATGGTTTCTGTATTTTTCCTAAAGATAAAATACAGAGCTTCCTGTCTGAGATAGTAATCTCCAAGTTTTGCAAGATCACAACATTTGTTGACTAAGAACTCATTCTCTGCCTTTTCAATCTCTTGGGTTGTTTGTCCTACGAAAATGTTTCATAGACATCTTAGGAATATCTTAATAGGATCTGTATCTGTTAGGATGATCTGTCTTTCTTCTTCTGATAGCATTCTTGTCCCCCAACTGTGAAGTGATCCTGTAAAAGCAGCAACAAGACGATCAATGATATCTCTTATCTCAAGAGTAGGATTTCGGAGGGATTCTCCATTTATCCATGCATCCATTTTCTCAAGATATTTGAGTATGTCATCAGGAGTAATTGCATCAATGTTCCAGAATTGCTTGTGATCTGGAGCATATGGGATGGAAACTTTTCCTTCAATGTTTTGTTGTCTCTGAGGTTACTGTTGTGGAACCTGTGGGACTTGTGCTTGTGGCGGCTGTTGGTTCCGGTGTTTTCCTACTTGGGAAGTTTTTCCTTGGTCACTGGTTGCTTCTGAATCATCAGGATTAGTTTGAACAGGGTTGTGTGTACGTGTCCTTGTGGTGGCCGTGTAGAACGGTGTCACAGGGGTCAGCATAAGAACTGGTCCTTTGTATGGTGGAATATTCTGAGAGGATGAATCCTTTTCAAATGGATCAAAGGAATCAAAGGACGAAATGATTGAGGAAATTTCACTAGGACCTTCTTTCTCGTCTTCATCACCCCACCCGGTTGGGATAATTTTCTCTTTGGAGAGATAATGAGGAGGTGGTGTGAGATCAACCCAATAAGCTTTTTCGCAATTTCCACTTGGTATTCAGACTGCATGATCTGGCTTTGGATTGTGCTTCCAAGGATGAGAGGACTGCTTCTTCGGCTTAGTTGGCTGTTTGAGCTTTTGAACAAGTCGTTCTCTTTTTCTCTTGAACTCGTCTGAATCAAGATAATGCTTCTCTGAAGAAGATTTCTCCAAGTTGATCATGTTGACGCTGTTCCAAGAATGAAATTGTCCGGAAGGGTTCCGAACTGGAGCGGCCTTCTGAAGCTTTTTCCAGTTAATAGGATTCTGCTGGTGATATCTGTGATTTCTGTGGAAAGCCTTGTGGAGGTCATTATATTGGTCATAACAACCTTGTCTGAGATGCTCATGGGCTTCTTTTGTCCATGCAACATATTCCCTGAGATCTGACCATATCTTCTCAATGGTAGCACTCTGGGCTTTTGCATTCATGTTGCCCCAATTGATTGCTGACTCGATTGGTCCAACATCTTGTGGTCTGGTTTTGGTAACCTGCCATTTACCAACATATGCATTGTCGGCTTCTCCTGTACAGTAGATGTCTTCAGGAAAATTCACAGAACAGACATATCTCAAGGATCTAGATCTGGTAGCAAAGGGTTTTCTGACACAGTGTGGACAGGACTGAGGATGTCCAGCAAGTTGACATTTTTCACATGGTTCAGCTGGTTGGGATTCTGTTGGAAATGATATGGCGACACGACCTGGTTCTAGAGGATATCTAGAAATTGTTGGTGAATAATGGATGATTGGTCGGTTATCCTCTAGAACCCGGTCGTGTCGCCATATCATTTCCAACAGAATCCCAACCAGCTGAACCATGTGAAAAATGTCAACTTGCTGGACATCCTCAGTCCTGTCCACACTGTGTCAGAAAACCCTTTGCTACCAGATCTAGATCCTTGAGATATGTCTGTTCTGTGAATTTTCCTGAAGACATCTACTGTACAGGAGAAGCCGACAATGCATATGTTGGTAAATGGCAGGTTACCAAAACCAGACCACAAGATGTTGGACCAATCGAGTCAGCAATCAATTGGGGCAACATGAATGCAAAAGCCCAGAATGCTGCCATTGAGAAGATATGGTCAGATCTCAGGGAACATGTTGCATGGACAAAAGAAGCCCATGAGCATCTCAGACAAGGTTGTTATGACCAATATAATGACCTCCATAAGGCTTTCCACAGAAATCACAGATATCACCAGCAGAATCCTATTAACTGGAAAAAGCTTCAGAAGGCCGCTCCAGTTCGAAACCCTTCCGGACAAGTTCGTTCTTGGAACAGCGTCAACATGATCAATTTGGAGAAATCTTCTTTAGAGAAGCATTATCTTGATTCAGACGAGTTCAAAAGAAAAAGAGAACGACTCGCTCAAAAGCTCAAACAACCAACTAAGCCGAAGAAGCAGTTATCTCATCCTTGGAAGCATAATCCAAAGCCAGATCATGCAGTCTGGATACCAAGTGGAAATTGCGAAAAAGCTTATTGGGTTTATCTCACACCACCTCTTCATTATCTCTCCAAAGAGAAAATTATCCCAACCGGGTGGGGTGATGAAGACGAGAAAGAAGGTCCTAGTGAAATTTCCTCAGTCATTTCGTCCTTTGATTCCTTTGATCTTTTTGAAAAGGATTCATCCTCTCAGACGATTCTACCATACAAAGGACCTGTTCTTATGCAGACCCCTGTGACACCGTTCTACACGGACACCACGAGGACACGTACACACAACCCAGTTCAAACTAATCCTGATGATTCAGAAGCAACCAATGACCACGGAGAAACTTCCCAAGTAGGAGAACACCGGAACCAACAGCCGCCACAAGCACAAGTCCCACAGGTTCCACAACAGCAACCTCAAAGACAACAAAACATTGAAGGAAAAGTTTCCATCCTATAGGCTCTAGATCATAAGCAATTCTGGAATATTGATGCAATTCCTCCTAATGATAGACTCAAATATCTTGAGAAAATGGATGCCTGGATAAATGGAGAATCTCTTCGAAATCCTATTCTTGAGATAAAAGATATCATTGACCGTCTTGTTGCTGCTTTTACAGGATCACTCCGCAGTTGGTGGACAAGGATATTGACAGAAGAAGAAAGACAGATCATCCTGATAGATGCAGATCCTATTTAGATATTCCTAACATGTCTACGAAACGTTTTCGTAGGACAAACAGCCCAAGAGATTGAAAAGGCATAAAATGAGTTCTTACTCAACAAATATCGTGATGTTGCTAAACTTGGAGATTACTATCTCAGACAGGAAGCTCTGTATTTTATCTTTGGGAAAAATACAGAAATCATCAAGAAGGCGTTCGTCTTTAACATGCCTCAACCACTTCCTGAATTGCTCAAAACAGAGTTCAAATGAGCCAATATTGTAGATCTAAGACAGGTGAGTATTGCTTACTTGTACCAGATGGCCAGAAAGCTCATTCAAGATCAGTGCGAGTCCAAGCGACTTGGCAAACTTCTCAAAAGCAACGAGCAGAAAACAATGGATACCTTTTGCAGAAAAGATTTTCAAAAGTTTGGCTGTTACACTCATAGCTACTCTCCATGCTCGTGTCACAAATACAAGAGGCACAAACATTAGAAAAGGTTTCGCAAGTCCAGAAAACCTTTCAAGAAGTTCAAATTTGTGAAGAAAAGATCAAAACCCTCTTCTTCCACTAAGTGTTTTCTTTGTGGAAAGAAAGGTCATTTTGCAAAAGATTGTTACGTCAAAAAGACCAAGAAGCTCCCAGCCAAGCTTGTTCAGTTCATCTCAAATCAAAACTTTGATGACCAACTATACACATGGACTTCTGAACTAGATCAAGCCGTCCTTAACCTTGATACAGCCTCATCCTCAGATCTCACCTCCGAATCCCAATCCTCTGATTCTGAACCAAACCTCTCCATAGCCAAAATACACAAAACCTCTGGACAACCAATCCTTACCACTTCCAAAGCTACCTTTACCCTAGGACAAATCTATAAGCCATACATAAAGCTTGTTGTAAACCCTCTAGGATATATTCCTATCACTGTTACTGCACTGCTAGACACAGGATCATGTATTTCTTTCATGAAATCCAAGTGTCTTCCTCCTGAATTTTGGATATCATCCAGAGCAACCTTTACCACTGCTTCTGGTAGCGGATTTGCAAGTGAAGCACATTCCATGACCATTCCTATACACTTATCCCCAAATGTCTCAGTACGACACAGCCTTTACCAGTATGATCAATGCTGTGAAGACATTCTCTTAGGAATGGATTTTCTCACATTACTTGCTCCATTCTCATTTCAAACAGATGGTTTCCAATTCCTGCATAATCAGTATACCCCATGGGTATCCTTACATAAATTACCCTCACAGGTTTCAGCCATTCAAGATGATGAATTTGTTGAAGAAAGAAGTCTCCTCCTTTCCTGTTGCGGTGATCTTCTAAACAAGTTTTGGAAAGAGAGAAACACTTTGTCTCTCTACCTTACAAATAGAATTGGTAGATGCCACACCAAACCGCCTCTCATCCAGGAATGCCAAAAGATGAAGATCTTTGTCAAGCTGAAATCCGAGCGCTACTCCAGCAAGGTCTCATCCAACCATCCAGATCTCCGTGGGCAAGTCATGCCTTTAATGTCAACAAAAGATCTGAACAAGTTCGAGGAAAGAAAATATTGGTGATAGATTATCGCCAACTCAATAATAAATTGCAGGATATCAGATACCCTCTTCCAAGAAAGGAACAACTCCTTCAGAAGCTGTCCAACGCCAAATTCTTTTCCAAATTTGATATGAAATCAGGATTTTGGCAGATTGGTATTACTGATGCTGACAGATTCAAAACTGCTTTTGTTGTTCCATAGGGTCATTATGAATGGAATGTCATGCCATTCGGTCTCAAGAATGCACCGTCCGAGTTCCAGCACAGAATGGATGATGTTTATAGGCCACTCGCGCAGCACTGTATTGTCTACATTGATGATGTTTTGATATTCAGTAACACAGCTGAAGAACACCATCAGCATCTCCGACAATTTCAGGAACTAACCTACCAGCATGGATTAGTTCTTGCTGAATCCAAGATGAAAATTGGTCTAAATGCTATTGATTTTCTTGGTTTGCAGATCAGAGAAGGACACATTCTTTTACAGGACCACATATCAAGCAAAGTCCTCGACTTTCCTGATGAACTCAGAACTGTTACACAAATCCAACAGTTCCTTGGCCTCATCAATTATGCCTCATCGCATGTCCCATCACTGGACAACTACACCAGCCAGATTTCCAGGTATCTCTGAAAATCCAACATTGGAAATTGGTCTCCAGAAGCCACTGTTGCAATTCATAAGCTAAAGGAGTTATGCAAGACACTTCCTCCTCTCAAGATCCCAGGTCCAGGACAACTCATTTTGCAGACTGATGCTTCCCTTGATTTTTGGGCAGCAATTCTCATTGAAGAAGACAATGGACACAAACAAGTCTATGGTTACAAGTCAGGATCTTTCACGCCAGCACAACGCAATTATCCCTCTTTCAAAAGAGAAGTTCTTGCTGTCATTCAGGGAATTAAAAAATTCAAGTTTTATCTTGCTCAAAATCCTTTCATTATTGAAACATATTTTAAAGGATTTCAGGGCGTTCTTAGAAGAAAGCAAAATGATATTCCAGATCCACAACACATCCGATGGACATAATGGATTTCACAATTCAATTGGACAATGCGACACATCCAAGGCAAAGAGAATATCCTTGCTGATTTTCTCTCTCGCACTCCACCATCCGAGAAAGCTGTATGCATGGTAAATCCAGATGGACGCAAGCTTCCAGCTTCCCTTGTTCCAGGTCTTATTCCAGGCAGTTCCAGTTCAAATCCAGATCCCACTGATGGCCAGTCTCAGATATTTTATGATTTGAGTTCAGACCAGCAAGCTCAATTTCTTGAAGCCCTACCTGAGGAGATCAAGATAAAGATACTTCGATTATTCGCTAGAAGCCGGATCACTGATTTCTTTGAAGAATTCGTTGAGATCAAGCTCAGACGAATTATTGATCTACTAGCCTCTGTTTATTATATACGCGACGTTGTTCGTTACAATCCCCAGCATGAGGAACCATGGGATACAGTTCTTGATTTTAATAATTATGACTTTTCAAAGATGCAATTCTTGTATCATTGGTATTGGCTTAATTATTATCCTATGGCAGTTCTTTTTGATCCAGAGCTCATTCAAAGACATGTTCGTGTGTTCCTAGAATCCCGCTTCGTCAAGCTTTTCTCACAGGTGTTTCAGTCATTTGACCCTCCAACACTCATCACCGGTCAAATTATTCAGCACCAGCAGGTTTTCATCATACGCCTCACAGATATTTGGAATCGTGTCATTCCGCCAACCATCATTCCAATCAACCATTTCCACCTCCAGCAAGAGCCTTGGGAATATTTTATTTCTTGGGAACAGTGCCTTACAGTCAAAAGAGCTACTGCTAGAACCCATGGTCTAGACGTTTCTGATCCCCGAGAGTTTTGGCATGTCCGCTTCCCTAATAGCCCCACTTTTCATGAGCATCTCCTCGCCTTCCAGAATTTCTCTCATCCAGATGCCTATTCCACTGCAGACCTTGGGTCTGACTATGACCCGTGGGGGGGGAGATGATTTTAGTAGCTAGAATAGTCAGGAGTGGTGGGATGATATCGATCTCAATAATGACAGATGGTGACTCATTGCAGACAAGATCCAAGAATCCCGAGTGGACCCCATAACGAAGCTTCCCGTGTCATGTTAATAAGTTTGTTGTCTTGTAATAATAGGATATGACAAGAATCTTAATGTCGTGTCTTGTTTGTCTGTTTGTAATAAGTGAAGTTTCCTTTATTAAAGGAAACCGCTTTAGTTGTGTCAAGTTTGTCTTATTATGAATTATTGTATGTCGTGACAGCTTTTCCTTTATCAGAGGAAGCTGCTTTAGTCCTTGTCAGGAATAGTGAATATTCCACTTGTAATTATTCGCTTTGTAATGGTTTGGCTATAAATAATGAAGAACCCCTGACTAAAGGGGCAGAGTCAGATTTAGCCCGAAACACATCTTCTACTTCTCATTCTCAAGCCTAGCCTAGCCTTTAGTTATGTCTTCCGCCTCCCACTTCCTATTTTAACCTTAGTGGTATCAGAGCCTAGTTAACTGTAGCACTTCCTTATTCTGGTATTGAAGGTCTTAAACTATACTTGTGTGTTGAACACCAAAGCTGCAACGGCTCTGGCTCCAAGATATACGATGGATCAGGGTGATACTTCCATAGCATTGAAACATGAAAGACGTCGTGAATATTGGAGAGATTTTGGGATAGTTCCAGGCGATTCGCCAATTTGCCTACCTTCTCAATTATCCCAAAAGGTCCTACAAACCTCGGGCTCAACTTTCCACCCTTGCCATGTTTAATCAGTCCCATCCGAGGTGATATCTTCAAGAACACCTTGTCGCCGACCTCAAATTCTAAACTCCGTCTCCGTCGGTCTGCATAACTTTTTTGCCTGCTTTGGGTGGTAAGCATCCGTTTCTAGATGAGGTGGACATTTTCCACAATCTTCATAAGTTCAGGTTGAAGGGTCAGGTCAAAAGTCTTCGTCTTACCTACTTCATTCCAGTAAATTAGGGATCGACACTTACATCCATACAATGCCTCAAATGGGGCCATCCCGATAGTGGCTTGATAGCTGTTATTATAAGCGAACTCCGGTAGAGGCAGATATTTCTCCCAACCTTTTCCGAAGTCTAAAACACATGCCTTCAGCATGTCCTCCAGAATCTGAATAGTTCTCTCGGATTGTCCATCAGTCTGAGGGTGATAAGCCATGCTGAAACTCAACTTCGTCCCCAAAGCTTCTTGCAATCTCTTCCTAAATTGGTTAGTAAAACGAGGATCTTTATCTGACACAATACTCACGGGTATCCCGTGTAGCCTTACAATCTCTGCTAAATACATATCTCCTAGTTTCTCAGGACTATCCTCCTTGTTTACCGGTAAGAAGTGTGCTGACTTAGTCAATCTATCCACTATGACCCAAACAGTATCATGACCCCTTTGTGATCTGGGCAGGTCTATGACAAAATCCATAGTTATATGTTTCCATTTCTATTGGAGAATTTCCAACAGCTAGAGTAAACCTGCCGGTCGTTGATGTTCTGCCTTGACCCTCTGACAAGTCAAATACTGTGCCACAAACTCTGTAATCTCTCTTTTCATGTTATTCCACCAATAGTGTTGCTTCAAATCCCGATACATCTTTGTTCCGCCAGGGTGAATAGTATATCTTGAATTGTGGGCTTCTTCAAGAATCTTCTTTTTCAACTCTGGATCATTAGGAACACAAATTTGATTCCTGAACCTCCAAATACCATCATCATAAAACTTGAAATCTGCATTTCTTTCCTTAATCTTCTGAAATTGTTGGTCCTTCTGTTGAGCCTCTCGTAATTCAGACAACAAGGTTGACTGAACTTGTGTAGTGGCAAAAAGTATCCCTTTTTGAGTCAATTGTAGTTTCCACAAAAATGCTTCCTCTAACAACTTCTGCACCTTAACTTCCAGTTTTGCCATGCTCGCTTTCCGACTTAAGGCATCTGCAACTACATTTGCTTTACCGGGCACATAATTGATTGTGCAGTTATAATCATCCAGTTGCCTCATGTTCAACTCTTTTTGTGAGAACAAGTACTTTAAGCTCTTGTGATCAGTAAACACCTCGAACTTGTTACCCCACAGATAGTGCCTCCATTTCTTGAGTGCAAACACAATAGCCACTAACTCCAAATCATGTGTCGGGTAGTTCAATTCATACGGTTTCGGTTTCCTAGAGGCATACGCAATCACTCTACCATTCTGCATCAACACACAACCCAGTCCTTCCTTCGAAGCATTGCTATAGATTACAAAACCTTAACTCCCTTCAGGCAATGCAAGAACAGGTGCAGTAGTCAATCTTTTATTCAGTTCTTGAAAGTTGTTCTCACACTTGTCATCCCACACGAACTTTGTTTTCTTTTGAGTGAGCTTTATAAGCGGTCCTGCAATTTTTGAGAAATCCTTTACGAACCTCCGATAATAGCCGGCTAAACCGAGAAAACTTCGAACTTTCGTAACATTTTCCGGCTTCTTCCAAGATATCACTGCTTCTATTTTTGCTGGGTCCACTGCTATTCCCTCTTGGGATATGATGTGTCCCAAGAATACAATCTGCTGCAACCAAAATTCGGATTTGCTAAAATTCGCGTACAATTGATGCTCTCGAAGTTTCTGCAATACCAATCACAGATGTTGTTCATGCTCAGCCTCGGATTTTGAGTATACCAAAATATCATCGATAAAGATCACCACAAATTGGTCCAAGTAGGGTTGAAACACCCTGTGCATCAAGTCCATAAAAGTTGCAGGGTCATTAGTTAGCCCAAATGGCATCACCATAAATTCATAATGCCCATATCTCGTCCTGAAAGCCCCTTTTAGGCACGTCCTCCTTTTTGATCCACCACTGGTAATACCCTTGCCTCAAGTCGAGCTTCGAATACACTTTAGCTCCTTGAAGTTGATCAAACAACTCGTCGATCAGTGGAAGTGGGTATTTATTCTTGACGGTCACTTGGTTCAATCCTCGATAATCAATACATAGCCTCAACGTTCCGTCTTTCTTCTTTACAAATAGGACTGGCACGCCCCACGAAAAAGAACTTGGCTGAACAAATCCCTTCTTCAACAATCCTTGTAATTGGTCCTGAATTTCTAGCCTCAACCCATTCGTAAATTTCCACATCTTCGCCTCAGGGGTACTGACCATGTATTTAGCGTAACGGGACAGTCTGTCAAAACGAGCCTCATACTGGGCCACCGTCATGTTACCCTAGTTCAAGTGCATGAATTCTTCAATTCGCCTCTGCCTGGAAACTGCAGGTATGAATTTCTCCTTGAATTCCTTAACGAAATTACCCCATAAGCGAGGTGTATGATTAGTTCCCCAAAGTGCCTCCACAGTGTGCCACGAATGCTCAGTATCCCCGTACAACAGAAATATAGCGAACTCAACCTTTTCTTCATTAGTATAGTCAAATGGCCTGAAAATCCTTTCAATCTAGGACAACCAAGCCTCAGCCTTTTCATCATCAGCTTCCCCATAGAATTTGGACGGGCGAAAGTCAAGGAACTCCCACATTCTGCTATTTCTCCCATTGTTACCATCATTCCTGTTGTTGTTGTTGTTGTTGTTTGCTTCACGTGCATCTTGACGTTCCATTACTCACGACACGCGATCAATAGCATTCGCTATCATGTTAAACCTGGCCATACCGGGATTAGTTTGATGAGTATCTCCAGCTCCTTGAGGCTCATCGCTCCTATTGGTATTGCGGGTACTAGGGCCAGCCATCTATAGACACAAATTACGATGCACAATTTATTGGAATACGACAAAACAAGAACTTAGTATAAGGTATGCAACATCCAATTTTACATAGACATACCATTCTCGAAACAGTTAAAACATGTTAATCACATAAGCACATAGAAACAGAGAAGGCACAATTGATATTGTCACATATTAACACACATAAACAAGTCATCTCAATAACCTTAGGGCTTCTACCCATGGTCCGAGAGTTAAACCCGGCTTAAGCAATCTAAGCTCTAATACCATTAATATAAGGTGTCACGCCCTCAACCCGACCTATAGAGGTTAGACTAGGGTGTGATCTAAACATTCAAGTCATTTCACGTACTTAATCGTTCATGAAGGTTTAACACTTAACGTTAGCCTAAACTCCACAAATTCTCTGGAAAACCGGCAGCATAACGGCTTTAATTGGGCTCTTTAGTTTGACCTAATTTCCTAAAGGCCTCAAAACTTTCAATCTCAAATTCGATTCTAATTAAGAGTACTATTTATCACCAATCGACATGCCTACTAGTTATTTCGAAGTCTCGTTTGATTAACAACCTCGCATGATAGCTATGTCTCGTTCATGTATCAATTCCTATTAAACAAGTACCTATTGATCTTAGTGTACAAATGAGTACCTACTTAAGATTAGATAGATTCATTTCACTTGATTCCTTGCCTAATACTTCATAAGCCTGTAAAAGTTACTAACCAAGAAGTGATAGCAAAACGACCAAAAGAGTGTCTGTCTAGTTAATATCGGTACAAATCAAAATTAGACCCCAAATTACAACGGGGGTCATTTACAATAACGATAACAAGTAACATAAGAAATAGTCTTCAAAGCAACATATTGTTCACAAAATAGCCGTAGTCAAGTAAGACACGTAGGACATGCAATCACTCCAATGAGTCATCAATAGGCACGTTATCCTCAGGTACCTGTTCATGATCTTCTTCACCTGAGATGATAAAAGAGGGTGAATCCTTATGAACTAAGCGAGGGAGAACGAGAAATACGTTTTGAAACTCTTTTTTTGGTTAACTTATGAAAAACCCCTTTTGGAAACATGTCACGTATTACAAGTAATAAGGTACGCAAAGTATAAGAATCAAATTGAGCAATAGATACAATTACCAATCATTTCAAGGATACGGTGAGCATTTGCTCTCAATATCGATTTCGATACGATTTGTTGCGGCCGACTTCAATAATCCACTTATCGCTCCTATTTAGGTGTACTCCGGATGTACCCCGAAAACCTATGACACAACTCTCTGAGGGTGGAATGCCAAGCGAGAGAGGGAATTGGACCATGGTAGTCACGGTAGCACCGACAAGCTCGATGTCGCCCAGCGTGCGTGAAATGCTACCATGCCACAATGAAATGTTGCAACCTTGTATGCAATGCACATTTATAACATTTAACATATCACATTAGGAGGACAACAAAGTAGGTTGCCTCCGAGCAGTTATAAGATCGCACGTTGACAAGTAACACACAAGGCATGCTATGACATGTAGTTTCACTTGTAAGGCACATGGAGTGATATGAATATTAAACGGACAGCCATGTAACACATGTGAATCAAGCCATATAACTCATTTCGGGGTTCACACAACCAAGTAATAAATTTATACAAGCATGCAACGACGTCCACATGAGACCGGGTGCAAGAAAAATCTACTTAATATTTCTTAGATAGCCCATTAATCACACAATTAGACACATTAAGCATATGATCATCACTTAGCGAGATTTCATGGTTGATAGGGTTTCGTTTCATGCTTACACGTGCGATTAAGCCACAAGTTGACAGTGATTAAACCCAAGCCATGAATTGATCAATTAAAACATCCTCAAACATCCAAAGCAGTCCACACAACATCCAAGTGCCACAATCCCAAGCATTCACTACCACAAGCGAAGTTACAACATTTTTCAAGGCATATCACTAAACCAAATCCCACTGCAATGGTCTGTTTTTCCACAATCATTTGGAGAAGCAAACAATCTCCAATTCCAGTGAGAAAAAAGTCAAATTAAATATTAAGGAGTGATTTAAATCCAGAAACAAACCTCACCTCATTTGGAGTTCAGACCTAGGAGTTATGGCCAAAACCGTGAGACTACGCAAAACTGTCTAGTTTTAGACACATTACGATGTTTTCTAATTTTGAGGGTCTTAGGGTCAGAATTAGCTTTAGTCTATTTCTGACAAAAATGTCCAGAACTGAGGAAAGTGAACTTCCAAAAACCTGCTTCATTTTCCAGATTTTCCAGATTTAGACACCCTTCAATGTCTTACCATTTTGGAGACCTTAGAGTCAAAATTGGCCTTGTCCTATTTCTATGAAAAATTCTCAGAACTGGCAAAACTAGTCACCTACCAATTTTCATGCATTTTCAATATCGTTTACCAGGCCAAATACACTTCATCCTAACAAGTCAGAAATCTGCCATTTTCACGATTTTATCTATCTTCAAGTTCTAGCTAAATATCTTGGCATGCATGGTTACTAAAGCTCATGTACATACATATACCACAAGTACAGAGGTAAAAATAGACATATGAAGGCATGCATGTGGATTTTGGAAGCTTTTAAAAAAGATTAACCCTCACCTTAGCCTATTGCCAACAAATGATGCTCAAAACTCTTGAAGATGCACAAATGGTCTTCTCTCCTTATTTGGCCGAGAGATATTGCTTGATTTCTTTAGTTCCTAGCTGAGTTACCATGTCCTTAGTATGTGCATGTGGTTAGAACAAAAGGGAGATGGAAGAAAAGCTATCAAACATATATAGGGCCGAATGAGTGTTCTATGAGCTTGCATGCATGTCTCTTTGCTTCTAGCTTGCTTGGTCGAGCTTCCTAGGGTTCTTGAGTGCCTTGGTGAGCTTTAGAATGATGAGCTTAAGCTATGGAGACTAAGATTGCAGCCAAGGCCGAGAGAGAGAGTGTAAATTAGAGAATGAGAAGTTTGAAATGAATGAAGTGTTGGTGTTTGTGAGTGTGTCGGCCTAAGGCTTCAAAATTTCTGATTTTTGTGTCTTCAAGAGCATATTTTGAATCATCTTAGCATGGGAAATTGAGTGGGCCGAGGGTGTGGTGCATTGGGTAAGGTTTTAGGTTATTTTTTTTATACTTTGTGTCATAGGCTTGTCTAGGTATAATTTTTGAATTATGCAAATTCTTGTCAAATGCATCATGTGGTCGGCCAAGCTAGTGTTCCAATCTGAATTTTTGTTATGTTTTGAGCATTATTATATTGTGTGTTTGGGATGTGCAAAAGAATAAAGAATAAAGAATAAGAATGTTTAGCTTTTGGTGAAATTTCGTCTTCTAGTGAGTTGAATTAGCATTTTAATATTAGTTAGTGGAGTTTGTAGGATTAATTAATAATCTAGTGCTTCGTGTAAGATTCTCTCTTGATTAGCGTGCAAGCACACTTTCCTAGGTTTAGGGAACGTACTACGAGGTAAGGCACGAACTACGAGATGAATGCACGTTTTCTAAGCAAATGCACGTAATCCTAAATGAATGCACGTAATTCAATGCAAGGCACACAAAATGAAACACGACTCTTAAACCTAGGTCAAGGCACGCAATTCTAGGTTAAGCCACACGAAATGAGGTATTGTACGCAATTCAAGGTTGGGCCTCACAGTTGCGCCTAATGTTGAAGCCCAAAATCGAAAGTTTTTATCAGTTTCGAGACACTTTTCTTCTTTTGCGCTGTTTTTTCATCCCGGATCGTACATCGTGAGCCGCAAAAAGGACGACAACCTAATCTATCACATTTCTATTACCGAATCCCATAGCACCTTGGGCAAGACAACTTCACGTCATGTAGAGGCTGGGCCCGAAAACCAAGGGCGTGGGGCTTGGGACTAGGTCTCCGTCGCACCGACGCACATAACTTTTGATCCGTAAGCAGTTACGCGGCGCACATCATACCGTTGGAAACCTCTCCGAGAGCTCTACGACTGGGGCAGCAAAACTGCTCGGCTGCGCATGTTTTCGGAGCCCAAAATCGATATTTTCATCAATTTCGTGATACTTTTCTTCTTTTGCTATATTTTTCCGTCCCGGATCGTACGTCTTGAGCCTGGAAAAGGACGACAACCTAATCCATCACATTTATATTACCGAATCCCACTACACCTTAGGCAAGACAACTTCACTTCACGTAGAGGCTAGGCCCGCAAACTGAGGGCGTAGGCTTGGGTCCATGTCACGCCCCAACTCGGCCTATAAAGGTTAGACTGGGGTATGATCTAAACATTCAAGTCACGTCTCGTACTTAACCGTTCATGAAGATTTAACACTTAACGTCTTGGCCTAAACTCCAAAAATTTTCGGTAAACCGGCAGCATAACGGTTGTAATTGGGCTCTTTGGTTTGACCTAATTCTCTAAACGCCTCAATTATTCCAATGATTAATCCAATTCCATTAAGGACTCCTATTTGACACCAACTGATTGGCTAACTAGTTTACCTTGAAAGTCTCGTTTGGTTAATAAGCCTAACATGATAACTATGTCCTGTTTATTTGTCAATTTCCTATCATGCAAGTACCTATTATCCTTTAGTTTGCAAATGAGCACCTAAGTGAAATTAGATAGAATTAACTTAGTTGATTGTTCATCTAGTGGTTTGAATGCCTACGATAACTACTAATTAAGAAAACGAAAGCAAACAACCAAATAAAAGTTCGTCCGGTTACAAATAGTACAATCCCAGAATTAGACCCAAATTACAACGGGGTCATTTACATCAATAAACAACGAGCAACATAAAAGAAATAGTCTTCAAGTAGCATAGTTCACAAATAGCCAAAATCACGCAAAGCACACAAGACAGGCAATCACTCCAAGGAATCATCGTTAGGCACATCGTCCTCGGGTACCTGTTCTTGATCTTCTTCACCTGGGATGATAAAAGAAGGGGAGGCCTTATGAACTCGGCAAGGGGGAATGAGAAATAAGTTTCGAAACTCATTTTCCGGTTAAACTTATGAAAATCCCTTTCTCAAACATGAATACAACAGAGATACAAGTACAGAAATACAAGTACAGAACAGGAATGCCGGTCTTTCTTCCCCGAGGTTCTCTAGGATCCAAGCGGGAGTACTTATACACGTAATAAAAAAGATACGGCGAGTTTTTGCTCTCAGATGAGTTTCAGAATCAGAAGTTGCGGCCGACTTCAAATCATTCCCCAAAACACACCAGGTGGGTGTACTCCGGATGTACCCCAAAAGCCTACGACCCAACTCTTCGAGGAAGTCTAGCCCCCAAGCGAGAGAGGGAATGGGACCATGGTGGTCACGGTAACACCGGCAAGCCCGATGCCGCCCGGTGTGCGTGATCGCTACCATGCCGACAGGAAAGGTTGCAACCTTGTATGCAATGCACATTTATGACAGGTAACATATCACAGTAGGAGGACAACAAAGTAGGTTGCCTCCGGACAGTCATAAGATTGCACATTGACCAAGTAAACAGGCAGGGCACGATAAAACAGGTAATATATCACAGTAGGAGGACAACAAAGTAGGTTGCCTTCGGACAGTAATAAGATTGCAAATTGACAGGTAGACAAGCAAGGAACGATAAGACATGAAACTTTCATTTGAAGGCATATAGAGTTATATGAAAATTAAACGGGCAGCCATGTAACACATGTAAAACAGGCCATATAACTCATTAAGAAGTCCACGTGATCAAGTGATAAGATTATTCAACATGCAATGACATCAATCATTGGTTCGGGTGCAAGAAAAGCTTATTTGTCAACATGCAATGGTCAAAATCACATTTGAAGTTATAAGACATTAACGGGCAGCCCACTAAGCATATAATTTCCACACAATATCCAAATGATCAACACTTAGCAAGACTACCTAGTCATTAGGGTTTCCGTTTCATGCTTAACCGCGTGATTAAACCCTAAGTCAACTCAAAATCATTCTCAAGTCATGCATCATTCAATTCAAACATCCTCAAGTACCCAAAACAGTCCACACAACATTCCAACACCACAATTCGAAGCAATTAGTACCACAAGAGAGGTTACATCAATTTTCCAAGGATATAGCTAGGTGAAACCTTTACTGCAATAGGCTGTATTCTCACAATCAATAGGATAACCAAACAATCTCCAAATCCAGTGAATAAGATGTCAAATTAAAGCTTAATAAGTTAACTAAAATCAGAAACAAACCTTGCATCAATTGGAGTTCAGAATCATTAGTTATAACCGAAACAGTGAGGTAACACAAAACTGTCCAGATTTGTACACTTTTCAGAAAATGACGTTTTTGAGGTCCTTACAGTCGGTTTTAGCTTTGGTCCATTTCTGACAAAATTGTCCAGAACGGAAAAATATATCAGCACACCAAATTTCATGCATTTTGGACAACATTTACTAAGTAAAATATGGTTCGTTCCACAAGGTCAGTGCATCTGCCAAAACCTGATTCATTTTTCCAGATTTTCAGATTTTGTCACATTTTAATGATTTGCTATTTTGAGGACCTTAGAGTCCAAATTAGCTTCGGCCTATTTCTGGGAAAAATGTTTAAAACTGTCCAAACTAGTGACCCACCTATTTTTAAGCATTTTCAACATCATTTTCTTAGCTAAACTTACCTCGAACAGACTGGTCAGAGAGCTGTCATCCATTTCGACTTCACCTAGCATCATTTTGAAGCCAAGATCTTGCCATGCATGGTTGTTTAAGCTTATGAACGACCATGTAGCTCAAGTACAGAACAAAATACACACATTTATGAGCATGCATGTGAAGTTTTAAAGAGTTTTCAAAAGGTTTTAACCCTCACCTTTGCAATCAACCAAAAGATGCTCAAAAACTTGTTGAAGCTTCAAATCTCTTCTTCTTCTTGCTTAGCCGAGATTCCAACTTGGTTTTCTCTATTTTCCTAGCTTAGTGACCAAGCACTTAGTACATGCATGAGGTTAGAACAAGAAGAAAAGAAATGGAAGCCTAAAAACTCACCTAGGGCCGAAATGAGGACTTCAAAGGGCATGCATGTGTGATTTTCGCATCCTAGCTTGTTTGCTTGAGTTTCTTTGATGATTGCTTGACTTGATCAACCATGGTGTGAAGAAGATGAGATATGGAAGGTGAGAACTCAGCCCAAAACCGAAATGGAGAGAGAGAATGAGAGGGAGAGAGAGAAAATGTGAGGAAAGTGAGAGAAATGAGAGAAAAATGAGGCTTTTGCAATTTTTTGAGCATGTGGTCAACCTTGGGCATACAAATTCAGAATTTTTTTGTCTTCAAGATGGAATTTTGAAATGTTAGCATGGGCATAGGTGGTTTGGTTGAAAATGGTGTGAGAATTGAGGTGGTTTGAGCAATTTTTTATGCATTGATAAGTGTTTTTGTGTCATGACTTGTCTAGAATTATTTTGAATTAAACATGCATGCAAAAATCTGATTTTGTGTCATCTTTTGAATTGTTTTAACATGTGTATAAGAGAATGTTGGGTATTTAGGGATTTTAGGTAGAATAAAATATAGGAATGTTTGTTGATGAGTTGAATTATGAATAGAATAATAGATAGTGGAAAATGTAGGAATAGTTTAGTATTATTTTATTGTTAGTGGAGTTTGTAGAGAATTTGAATTAGGAATATAATATTGGTCAGTGGATTGTGTAGGATTATTTTAGTGTCTAGTGCTTTGTGTAGGATTCTTTCTTGATCAACGTGGTGGCACGGATTCCTAGGTCTAGGGCACGAATTATGAGGTAGACACGAACTACGAGGCTAATGCACGTACTTCAAGACTAATGCACAGATTTGAATGCAAATGCACGCAATCCCTAGATAAATGTACGTAAACCAATACAAGGCACGTAATTCAAGACACGACTCTTAAACCTAGGTTAAAGCACGCAGTTCAAGGTTAATGAACACGAAACGAAGAGACACAAGCAAATCGAGGTCTCGCACGTAAATTAAGGTCATGGCATGTTTATCTAGGTATCGCACGTATATCGAGGATTAGGGCACACAATTCTAGGTTAAGGCACGTATAACGAGGCATGCACGAAAACCAAGACAAGATACATAATCCAAGGTCGGCCATACAGTTCTGGGTCTAAGGCACGCAAATCGAGGTAAGGCACGTTATTCGGGGTCGGGCCTCACATCCTCCCCTCCTTAAAAGAATTTTGTCCCGAAATTCATTCTTACTTGTTAAGGTCATTTAAACGGATTCTGACCCTTGTTATTCTTCCTACTCCTGTTCGTCCCGTGTTTGGTGATCTCTTACCTCAACCAATTAACTTCCTATGTTTCTCCAATTGGTCTTATGGTCGAGTTCATTAACTAAGGTTAGAATCTCCAAACATAGTCATCAAAGTTGCATCGGTATTCTAGCTATATAACTATAATTCCAAAATCATGACTCATGTTGTGTCAATCTCGCATTCATACCTCAAAAGGAATATCACAATAATTCCATGATCCTAAGGTGACATACCCTAATTTCAAGATGATAGGTCTATATCCGATTTATATATCCTATCTACTAGCTTCAAAACTGTTATCACATAGGTCATACACAAGTTACGGATCATTTCCACGATACGACCCTATTTTCAGGTTGAACTCACCAAACAAACTAATCCATCTCAAGTCGTCATCTATTGGTAGTATCATAGTTCTTATCTTGAAGGTACATTGGATTAGTAAATCTTCTAATGACTAGTCTTCTGGTTATAAGCTCCTATTCACTAACATCCTTTCCCAGTGTCATTAACCTTCACGCTCGTAATCAAGGAGAAAGACCGTTGAGATTCATTAAACTCGAATTCTAAGGTTTATCAAGTATCACCAACAAATTGCCATCGAAATTGCATGGGTAAACTAATCATGTTACACTAGTTCAACTCTTACAAGTAAATTTCATCAGCTTATGATCCACAATCTATTTCCTTATTCAAATCCCTATCTTCAAGTCACGAGGCTTCAGAATTTTCTTTTAATCTTATCCAAAACTCCTAAGGTGAATAGTTTCAACCTCAATTAAATTCCACTCACCTCGATCCAAGGTTACGTCATACTTAAGAAGACAATGGTCCTACTCACTTAGCGACCTAATCATTCCTTCGAACACTTAATGCCCGCCAATATATCTTCGACATTAACGTTACTAAGCTAGGTTCATAGCCATGCAAGCGAGATCAATTCGCTACTAGGTTACCGGTCGTACAACAACAATCCTAGGACTATAAATGGGTACCGAAATGATCTAGCTCATAAGACACTTACCATACTAATCCAAGTAGCTCGTTACACAAAATAACTTCAAGGTCGTGTCAACATAAGGATTATAACCACAATATAATCTAATAGAACTTCAAAAGTAGTCAACAACTCATATAACTATCACTACAAGATCCGCCCTCCATTTAACGACCACGATTCGAAGTCTACCAACAGCTAGTTTCTAGATATGAAACGGTGCACATAATACAGTTGTCTAACAATAGTCTCTTGGGTCATCATGACTCTGATTCATCTCTATCTTACTTTCTTCGTTTACATGTTCAACAAGCTAAGAGCATCAAGACTCATCGACCTTAGGTCCTAGGGTTCACCATGAATCATCATGTGTACTCACAATTAGCTATTTAGGATTACTAATCAAATCCTAACGACTCCACTTCGCAACCAGATGCTTAATATCGTTTCGATGGTTTATATAATAGGTCCATCGGTGTTACTTAGGGATATATGCTTCCTAATATCCTCTAGGGTATCCAAATAACGAGAGCATAGAATGACTTACTTGCGTATTTACAGCTAAGTTCGAGGGACACCAACTAATACCGTGTTTCTTAATATCATAAATATCCAACTTAGGACCTTTAGTAACGTTAGTCATTTAATGCATAATTCAATTCCTTAAACTTCTATCCGACCTAACATTTTAGGTGTAGTTTTCCGAACACGAGTTCTAGCTACGTAAATTCCTCGATTCCAACATCCTTATATCTTGTTATACTAAAGATTCATCAACCTGGTTAAACTTAGTCTCCAGAGTTGCCTACATGTCTTGAGGTTATCCATTGCTAAGTCACTCAAATACACTATCCATGTCTTAATAATCTAACCCCTAAAAGTAACTATCGTCAACTCCCACGAATTCATCTTTTAATTTCTAGATTATGATCTCAACATTTAGTGAACTTGAAACTCGCTAGTATACACCATATCAAATTCATCAATGCTTAATTCCAATCAAGTAAGGATTCAATCGTACGAGTGTATTGCTTACTTCTTAGATAGTCTATCAAGCCAATTTTAAGATGTGAGAAATAGATTCAAAGAAACCTCCAAGTCAACTTCCACTATAAGCATATGAACATATATATACTACTCCACATGTCCAATAGTATATTCTTATATCTAAGGAAAGTTGTATGTCCTTAACATTTATTCTTGAACCACAATTAGGAGAACGGTTTAATGGAATCAATAACTTCATAGCTATAAAATTGACAACTTAATCACAGGTATAGGTATTCCAAAAATAAGAAGAAACTTTACCTCAACAATTATACCCGTGCTACGCATTTTATACATATGCATATCCAATAAGATATATGATCCATTGAGCACTTGTGAAGATGTGAGAAATCTCTAACCGAGCCTTTCCGTTCTTCCTGCATGAATTCAATTCCCTGAAAGTCCTAATCCTAACTATCTATGTATATAAACAGTCAATCATGGACATATAACATGCATATGTATCAAGGAAGGAGTATAAAAGCATGCATGCATTATTGAGGGCACTAACGTGTCGGTGTGCATGACACATAATACATATAGTCCACAAAGGCACATAGTATTCAATTCTCAAAGCAATTAAAGCACATTAGCACACATTAGCACATATAAACAAGACATCATAATTACCTTAGGGCTTCTACCCATGGTCCGAGAGTTGAACCCGACTAACGCCTAGTTACTAAACTAAGCTCTGATACCATTCTAATATAAGGTGTCACGCCCCAACCCGGCCTATAAAGGTTAGACTGGGGTATGATCTAAACATTCAAGTCACGTCTCGTACTTAACCGTTCATGAAGATTTAACACTTAACGTCTTGGCCTAAACTCCAAATTTTTTCGGTAAACCGGCAGCATAACGGCTGTAATTGGGCTCTTTGGTTTGACCTAATTCTCTAAACGTCTCAATTATTCCAACCATTAATCCAATTCCATTAAGGACTCCTATTTGACACCAACCGATTGGCTAACTAGTTTACCTTGAAAGTCTCGTTTGGTTAATAAGCCTAACATAATACCTATGTCCTGTTTATTTGTCAATTTCCTATCATGCAAGTACCTATTATCCTTTAGTTTGCAAATGAGCACCTAAGTGAAATTAGATAGAATTAACTTAGTTGATTGTTCATCTAGTGGTTTGAATGACTACGATAACTACTAATTAAGAAAACGAAAGCAAACAACCAAATAAAAGTTCGTCCGGTTACAGATAGTACAATCCCAGAATTAGACCCAAATTACAACGGGGTCATTTACATCAATAAACAACGAGCAACATAAAAGAAATAGTCTTCGAGTAGCATAGTTCACAAATAGCCAAAATCACGCAAAGCACACAAGACAGGCAATCACTCCAAGGAATCATCGTTAGGCACATCGTCCTCGGGTACCTGTTCTTGATCTTCTTCACCTGAGATGATAAAAGACGGTGAGTCCTTATGAACTCAGCGAGGGGGAACGAGAAATAAGTTTTGAAACTCATTTTCCGGTTAAACTTATGAAAATCCCTTTCTCAAACATGAATACAACAGAGATACAAGTACAGAAATACAAGTATAGAAATACAACTACAGAACAGGAATACCGGTCTTTCCTTCCCGAGGTTCTCTAGGAACCAAGCGGGAGTACTTATACACATAATAAAAAGGATATGGCGAGCTTTTGCTCTCATATCAGTTTCAGAATCAGAAGTTGCGGCCGACTTCAAATCATTCCCCAAAACACACCAGGTGGGTGTTCTCTGGATGTACCCCAAAAGCCTACGACCTAACTCTCCGAGGAAGTCTAGCCCCCAAGCGAGAGAGGGAATGGCACCATGGTGGTCACGGTAACACCGGCAAGCCCGATGTCGCCCGGCGTGCGTGATCGCTACCATGCCGACAGGAAAGGTTGCAACCTTGTATGCAATGCACATTTATGACAGGTAATATATCACAGTAGGAGGACAACAAAGTAGGTTGCCTCCGGACAGTCATAAGATTGCACATTGACCAAGTAAACAGGCAGGGCACGATAAAACAGGTAATATATCACAGTAGGAGGACAACAAAGTAGGTTGCCTCCAGACAGTCATAAGATTGCACATTGACAGGTAGACAAGCAAGGCACGATAAGACATGAAAATTTCACTTGAAGGCATATAGAGTTATATGAAAATTAAACGGGCAGCCATGTAACACATGTAAAACAGGCCATATAACTCATTAAGAAGTCCACGTGATCAAGTGATAAGATTATTCAACATGCAATGACATCAATCATGGGTTCGGGTGCAAGAAAAGCTTATTTGTCAACATGCAATGGTCAAAATCACATTTGAAGTTATAAGACATTAACGGGCAGCCCACTAAGCATATAATTTCCACACAATATCCAAATGATCAACACTTAGCAAGACTACCTAGTCATTAGGGTTTCCGTTTCATGCTTAACCGCGTGATTAAACCCTAAGTCAACTCAAAATCATTCTCAAGTCATGCATCATTCAATTCAAACATCCTCAAGTACCGAAAACAGTCCACACAACATTCCAACACCACAATTCCAAGCAATTAGTACCACAAGAGAGGTTACATCAATTTTCCAAGCATATAGCTAAGTGAAACCTTTACTGCAATAGGCTGTTTTCACACAATCAATAGGATAACCAAAGAATATCCAAATCCAGTGAATAAGATGTCAAATTAAAGCTTAATAAGTTAACTAAAATCAGAAACAAACCTTGCATCAATTGGAGTTCAGAATCATTAGTTATAACCGAAACAGTGAGGTAACACAAAACTGTCCAGATTTGTACACTTTTCAGAAAATGACGTTTTTGAGGTCCTTAGAGTCGGTTTTAGCTTTGGTCCATTTCTGACAAAATTGTCCAGAACTGAAACATCTAGCAGAAATCCAAATTTCATGCATTTTTGACATCATTTACTAATTTAAATATGGTTCGTTCCACAAGGTCAGTGCATCTGCCAAAACCTGATTCATTTTTCCAGATTTCCAGATTTGGTCACATTTTAATGATTTGCCATTTTGAGGATCTTAGAGTCCAAATTAGCTTCGGCCTATTTCTGCGAAAAATGTTCAAAACTGTCCAAACTAGTCACGTACCAATTTTCAAGAATTTTCAACATCATTTTCTTAGCTAAACTTACCTCGAACAGACTGGTCAGAGAGCTGTCATCCATTTCGACTTCACCTAGCATCATTTTCAAGCCAAGATCTTGCCATGCATGGTTGATTGAGCTTATGAACGACCATATAGCTCAAGTACAGAAGCAAAATACACACATTTATGAGCATGCATGTGAGTTTTTAAAGATTTTTCAAAAGGTTTTAACCCTCACCTTAGCAATCAACCACAAAGATGCTCAAAAACTTGTTGAAGCTTCAAATCTCTTCTTCTTCTTGCTTAGCCGAGATTCCAACTTGGTTTTCTCTATTTTCCTAGCTTAGTGACCAAGCTCGTAGTACATGCATGAGGTTAGAACAAGAAGAAAAGAAATGGAAGCCTAAAAACTCACCTAGGGCCGAAATGAGGACTTCAAAGGGCATGCATGTGTGATTTCCGCATCCTAGCTTGTTTGCTTGAGTTTCTTTGATGATTGCTTGACTTGATCAACCATGGTGTGAAGAAGATGAGATATGGAAGGTGAGAACTCAGCCCAAAACCGAAATGGAGAGAGAGAATGAGAGGGAGAGAGAAAAAATGTGAGGAAAGTGAGAGAAATGAGAGAAAAATGAGGCTTTGGCAATTTTTTGAGCATGTGGTCAGCCTTGTGCATACAAATTGAGAATTTTTTTGTCTTCAAGATGGAATTTTGAAATGTTAGCATGGGCATAGGTGGTTTGGTCGAAAATGGTGTGAGAATTGAGGTGGTTTTGGCAATTTTTTATGCATTACTATGTGTTTTTGTGTTATGCCTTGTCATGAATAATTTTGAATTAACCATGCATGCAAAAATCTGATTTTGTGTCATCTTTTGAATTGTTTTAACATGTGTGTAAGAGAATGTTGGGTATTTAGGGATTTTAGGTAGAATAAAATATAGGAATGTTTGTTGATGAGTTGAATTATGAATAGAATAATAGATAGTGGAAAATGTAGGAATAGTTTAGTATTATTTTATTGTTAGTAGAGTTTGTAGAGAATTTGAATTAGGAATATAATATTGGTTAGTGGATTGTGTAGGATTATTTTAGTGTCTAGTGCTTTGTGTAGGATTCTTTCTTGATCAACGTGGTGGCATGGATTCCTAGGTCTAGGGCACGAATTACGAGGTAGACACGAACTACGAGGTAAGACACGAACTACAAGACTAATGCACGTACTTCAAGACTAATGCACAGATTTCAATGCAAATGCACGCAATCCCTAGATAAATATACGTAAACCAATACAAGGCACGTAATTCAAGACACGACTCTTAAACCTAGGTTAAAGCACGTAGTTCAAGGTTAATGCACACGAAACGAAGAGACACAAGCAAATCGAGGTCTCGCATGTAAATTAAGGTCATGGCATGTTTATCTAGGTATCGCACGTACATCGAGGATTAGGGCACACAATTCCAAGTTAAGGCACGTATAACGAGGCATGCACAAAAACCAAGACAGGATACGTAATCCAAGGTCGGCCATACAGTTCTGGGTCTAAGGCATGCAAATTGAGGTAGGGCACGTTATTCGGGGTCGGGCCTCACAGTCCAGGTCTCCGTCGCACCAGTGCCCATAACTTTTGATCCGTAAGCAGTTACACGGCGCACAACAAACCATTGGAAAGCTCTCCGAGAACTCTACGATATGGGCAGGACGCCTGCTCTGCTGTACCTATTTTCGGAGCCAAAAATCTAACATTTTCAACATTTTCGAGACACTTTTCATCTTTTACGCTATTTTTCCGTCCCAGATCGTAGGTCGTGAGCCGCGGAAAAGACCATAACCTAATCCATCACATTTCTATTACTTAATCCAATGGCACCTTGGGCAAGACAACTACTCTTCACGTAGAGGCTAGGCTTGCAAACCGAGGGCGTGAGTCTTGGGACCCGGTATCTGTCACTCCGGTGCCCATAACTTTTGACCCGTAAGCAGTTATGCGGCGCACAACATACCGTTGGAAAGCTCTCTAAGAGCTTTACGTTAGGGGCAGCAAGCCTGCTAGGATGCGCCTTATTTCGTAGCCCAAAATCTAACGTTTTCAACATTTTTGGGACACATTACTTCTTTTGCGCTGTTTTTTCATCCTGGATCGTACGTCGTGAGCCGCGAAAAGGACGACAACCTAATCCATCGCATTTCTATTACCGAATCCCACAGCACATTGGGCAAGACAACTTTGCTTCACGTAGAGGCTGGGCTCGCAATCCGAGGGCGTGGGGCTTGGGACCAGGTCTCCATCGCTCCGGTGCCCATAGCTTTTCATCCTTAAGGAGTTACGCAGCGTACAACATACCGTTAGGAAAGCTCTTCGAGAGCTCTACGACGGGGTCTCCAAGCCTGCTCAGATGCGCCTGTTCTTTGAGCCCAAAATCCAATGTTTTCATCTGTTTCAGGATACTTTTCAGGATACAACCTAATCCATCACATTTCTATTACTGAATCCCATGGTACCTTGGTCAAGACAACTTCACTTCACGTAAAGGTTGGGCCCGCAAACCGAGGGTGTAGGGCTTGGGACCAGGTCTCCGTCGCTCCGGTGCCTATAACTTTTGACCCGTAAGCAGTTACGCGGCGCACAACATACTGTTGGAAAGCTCTCCGAGAGCTTTACGATGGCGGTAGCAACCCTGTTCGGCTGCGCCTGATTTCGGGCCCCAAAATCGGATGTTTTTATCAATTTCGGGAAACTTTTCTTCTTTTGTGATGTTTTTTCATCCTGGATCGTACGTCGTGAGCCGCGAAAAGGACAACAACCTAATCCATCACATTTCAATTAGTGAATACCACGACACCTTGGGCAAAACAACTTTACCACACATAGAAGCTGGGCTCGCAAACCGAGGGCGTAGGGCTTAGGACCAGGTTTCCATCTCTCCGGTGCCCATAACTTTTGATCCGTAAGGAGTTACGCGGCGCACAACATACGGTTGAAAATCTCTCTGAGAGCTCTACGATGGTGCAGCAAGCCCGCTCGACTGCGCCTATTTTCGGAGCCCAAAATCGAACGGTTTCATCAATTTTTGGATACTTTTCTTCTTTTGCGCTATTTTTCCGTCTTGGATCGTACGTCGTGAGCAGCGAAAAGGACGACAACCTAATCCATCACATTTCTATTACCGAATCGCATGGTACCCTAGGCAAGACAATTTCGCTTCACGTAGAGGCTGGGCTCGTAAACTGAGGACGTGGCGCTTGGGACCAGGTCTTCGTCGCTCTGGTGCTTATAACTTTTGATCCGTAAGAAGTTACATGACGCACATCAAACCGTTGGAAAGCTCTCTGAGAGCTCTACGACGGGGGCAGGAAGCCTGCTCTGCTGCGCCTATTTTCAGACCCTAAAATTGAACGTTTTCATCAGTTTCGAGACACTTTTCTTCTTTTACGCTGTTTTTCCATCCCAGATCATACGTCGTGAGCTGAGAAAAGGACCACAACCTAATCCATCACATTCTATTACCGAATCCCACGATACCTTGCGCAAGACAACTTCACTTCATGTACAGACTGGGCTTGCAAACCGAGGGCCTGGGGCTTATGACCAAGTCTCCGTCACTCCAATGCCCATACCTTTTGACCCGTAAGCAGTTACACGGCGTGCAACATACCGTTGGAAAGCTCTTTGAGAGCTCTACATCGAGGGTAGCAAGCCTACTAGGCTGCGCCTGATTTCGGAGCACAAAATCGAATGTTTCATCAGTTTCGGGATACTTTTATTCTTTTGCGTTGTTTTTTCATCCCGGATCGTACGTCGTGAGCCGCGAAAAAGACGACAACCTAATCCATCACATTTCTGTTATCGAATCCCACAGCACCTTGGGCAACACAACTTCGCTTCATGTAGAGGTTGGGCTCGCAAACCGAGGGCGAGGGGCTTGGGACCAGGTCTCCGTCGCTCCGGTGACCATAACTTTTGATCCCTAAGGAGTTACGCAGCGCACAACATAACGTTGGAAAGCTCTTCGATAGCTCTACGACCGGGGTAGCATGCCTGCTCTGCTGCGCCTATTTTCGTACCTCAAAATCAAACGTATTCATCAGTTTCGGGTTATTTTTAATCTTTTACGCTGTTTTTTCATCCCGGATCGTACGTCGTGATCCGCGAAAAGAACGACAATCTAATCCATCATATTTCGATTACCGAATTCCACAACACCTTGGTCAAGACAACTTCACTCCACGTAGAGGCTGGGCTCGCAAACCGAGGACGTGGGGCTTGGGACCAGGTATTCGTCGCTCCGGTGCCCATAAGTTTTGATCTGTAAGGAGTTACGCGGCGCACAACATACCGTTGGAAAGCTCCCCGAGAGCTCTACGACGGGGGAAGCAAGCCTGCTCGGCTGTGCCTTTTTTCAGAGCCCAAGATTGAACATTTTCATCAATTTCGGGACATTTTTCTTCTTTTGCCTTGTTTTTTTGTCTTGGATCGTATGTCGTGGCCCGCGAAAAGGACGACAACCTATTCCATAACATTTCTATTATCGAATCCCATGGCACCTAGGCAAGACAACTTCGCTTCACATAGAGGCTGGGCCCGTAAACCGAGGGCATAAGGCTTGGGACCAAGTCTCCGTCGCTCCGGTGCCCATAACTTTTGATCCGTTAGCAGTTACCCGGCGCACAACATACCGTTAGAAAGCTCTCTGAGAGCTCTACAATGGGGGCAGCAAGTCTACTCAGCTGCGCCTATTTTAGGAGCCAAAAATCAAACTTTTTCACTAGTTTTGGGACACTTTTCTTATTTTGCGCTATTTTTTCATCCCGGATCGTGCGTCGTGAGCTGTGAAAAGTATGACAACTTAATTCATCACATTTCTATTACCGAATCCCATGACACCTTGGGCAAGACACCTTCGCTTCACGTAAAGGCTGGGCCTGCAAATTGAGGGCGTGGGGCTTGGGACCAGGTCTCCGTCGCTTCGGTGCCAATAACTTTTGATTTCTAAGCAGTTATGCGGTGCACAGCATACCGTTGTAAAGCTCTCCAAGAGTTCTACGATGGGGGCAGCAAGCCTGCTCACTTGCGCCTATTTTTGAAGCCAAAAATCGAATGTTTTCATATGTTTCGAGACATTTTTCTTCTTTTACGCTATTTTTCCGTCCCGGATCATACGTCGTGAGCCTCGAAAAGGACCACAACCTAATCCATCACATTCCTATTACTGAATCCCACAACACCTTGGGCAAGACAACTTCGCTTCACGTAGAGGCTGGGTTCTCAAACCGAGGGCGTGGGGCTTAGGACTAGGTCTCCGTCGCTCCGGTGCCCATAACTTTCGACCCGTAAGTAGTTACGCGGTGCACAGCATACCGTTGGAAAGCTCTCCGAGAGCTCTATGAGGGGCAGCAAACCTGCTCGACTGTGCTTGATTTCGGAGCCCAAAATTGAATTTTTTCATCAGCTTTGGGACACTTTTCTTCTTTTGCACTGTTTTTCTGTCCCGGATCGTACGTCGTGAGCAGCGAAAAGGACGACAACCTAAACGATCACATTTCTAATATCAAATCCTACTGCACCCTGGGCAAGACAACTTCGCTTCACAAAGAAGCTGGGCTCGCAAACCGAGGGCGTGGGGCATGGGACTAGGTCTCCGTCGCTCCGGTGCCTATTGCTTTTGATGGTTAAGGAGTTACAGAGCGCACAACATACTGTTGGAAAGATCTCCGAGAGCTCTACAATGGGGGCAGCATGCTAGCTTGGCTGCACTTATTTTCGGAGCCCAAATCGAACGTTTTTATCAATTTCGGGACACTTTTCTTCTTTTACGCTGTTTTTCTGTCCCGGATTGTACGTCGTGAGCCGCGAAAAAGACGACAACCTAATCCAGCACATTTCTATTACCGAATTCCATGGCTCCTTGGGCAAGACAACTTCACCCCACGTAGAGGCTGGGCTAGGAAACCGAGGGCGTGGGGCTTGGGACCAGGTCACCGTCGTTCCGGTGCCCGTAACTTTTGATCCGTAAGCTATTACGCGGCGCACAGCATACCGTTGGAAAGCTCTTTGAGAGCTCTACGACGGGGGCAGCAAGCATACTTAGCTGCGCCTATTTTCTGAGCCAAAAATCGAGCATTTTCATATGTTTCGAGCACTTTTCTTCTTTTATGCTATTTTTTCGTCCCGGATCGTACGTCGTGAGCCGCGAAAAGGACCACAACCTAATCCATCACATTCCTATTACCGAATCCCATGGCTCCTTAGGCAAGACAACTTCACTTCACATAGAGGCTGGGCTCGCAAGCCAAGGTGTAGGGCTTAGGACCAGGTCTCCGTCGCTCCGGTGCCCATAACTTTTGACTCGTAAGTAGTTACGCGGTGCACGACATACCGTTGGATAGCTCTCCGAGAGCTCTACGACGGAAGTAGAAAGCTCGCTCTACTGGGCCTGATTTCGGAGCTAAAATGAAACATTTTCATTAGTTTTGGGACACTTTTCTTCTCTTGCGCTGTTTTTTCATCCCGGATCGTACGTCGTGAGCCGCAAAAAAGACGACAACCTAATCCATCACATTTGTATTACCGAATCCCATGGCACCTTGATCATGACAACTTCGCTTCACGTAGAGGCTGGACTCGCAAACCGAGGGTGTGGTACTTGGGACTAGGTCTCCGTCACTCCGATCCCCATAGATTTTGATCCCTAAGGAGTTACGCGGCGTATAACATACCATTGGAAAGCTCTCCGAGAGCACTACGACGTGGGCAGCAAGCTTGCTCAGCTGCACCAATTTTTGGAGCCCAAAATTGAATGTTTTCATCAGTTTTGTGACACTTTTCTTCCTTTACGCTGTTTTTCCATCCCGGTTCGTACGTCGTGAGCCGCGAAAAGGACGACAATCTAATCCATCATATTTCTATTACCGAACCCCCTGGCACCTTGGCCGAGACAACTTCACTTCACGTAGAGGCTGGGCTCACAAACCGAGGGTGTGGGGCTTGGGACTAGGTCTACGTCGCTCCGGTGCCCATAACTTTGATCCATAAGGAGTTACGCGGCGCACAGCATACCATTGGAAAGCTCTCCGAGAGCTCTACGCCGTGGGTAGCAAGCATGCTCAGTTGTGCCTGTTTTCAGAGCCAAAAATTGAACATTTTCATCAGTTTCGGTACACTTTTCTTCTTTTGCGCTGTTTTCTCCATCCCGGATCGTACGTCGTGAGCCGCGAAAAGGACAACCACCTAATCTATCACATTTCTATTACCGAATTCCACGGTACCTTGGGCAAGACAACTTCACTTCATGTAGAGGCTGGTCTCACAAACCGAGGGCCTAGGGCTTGGGACCAAGTCTCCGTAGCTTCGGTGCCCATAACTTTTGATCCGTAAGCAGTTACGCGGTGCACAACATACCGTTGGAAAGCTCTCTGAGAGCTCTACAATGGCGGTAGCATGCCTGCTTGGTTGCGCCTGATTTCGGAGCCCAAAATTGAATGTTTTCATCAAATTTGGGACACTTTTCTATTTTTTCGCTATTTTTTCGTCCTGGATCATACGTCGTCAGCTGCGAAAAGGACGACAACCTAATCCATCACATTTCTATTACCGAATCCCACAGCACCTTGGGCAAGACACGTAGAGGCTGGGCTCACAAACCGTGGGCATGGGGCTTGGGACCAGGTCTCCGTCGCTATAGAGGCCATAACTTTTGATCCGTAAGCAGTTACGCGGTGCACAACATACCGTTGGAAAGCTCTGCGAGAGCTCTACGACGGGGGCACATAGGCTACTCGGCTGCGCCTGATTTCAAAGCCCAAAATTTAACATTTTCATCAGTTTCAGGATACTTTTCTTCTTTTGCGCTGTTTTTCCGTCCCGGATTGTTCGTCGTGAGCTGCGAAAAGGACGACAACCTACTCTATCACATTTCTATTACCGAATCCCACGGCACCTTAGCCAAGACAACTTCGCTTCACGTAAAGGCTGAGCTCGCAATCCGAGGGCGTGAGGCTTGGGACGAGGTCTCCATCACTCCGGTGCCCATAGCTTTTGATCCTTAATGAGTTACGCGGCGCACAAAAAACCGTTGGAAAGCTCTCCGAGAGCTCTACGACAGAGTCAACAAGCCTGCCCAGCTGCTGTCACACCCCAACCCGACCTATAAAGGTTAGACTAGGGTGTGATCTAAATATTCAAGTCATATCACATACTTAATCGTTCATGAAAGTTTAACACTTAACATTTAGCCTAAACTCCACAAATTCTATAAAAAACCGACAGCATAACGGTTGTAATTGGGCTTTTTAGTTTGACCTAATTTTCTAAACGCCTCAAAATTTTCAATCTCAATTTCATTTCCAACTAAGATTACTATTTATCACCAATCGAAACGTCTACTAGTTTTCTCGAAGTCTCGTTTGATTAACAACCTAGCATGATACTATGTCTCGTTTGTTTGTTAATCCTTGTTACAAAAGTACTTGTTGATCTTAGCCTACCAATGAGTACCTGCTTAAGATTAGATAGATTCATTTTTACTTAATCCTTTACCTGATACTTCATAAACCTGCGATAGATACTAGCCAGTAGCGATAACAAAAATGACCATAAGAGTGTCTATCTAGTTATGATCAGTACAAGCCAAAATTAGACCCCAAATTACAACGGGGGTTATTTACAATACAACAACAAGCAACATAAGAAATAGTCTTCAAGCAACATATCGTTCACAAAATGGCCATAGTAAAGTAAGGCACGTAGGACAAGCAATCATTCCAAGGAATCATCGTTAGGCACGTTGTCCTCGGGTACCTGTTCCTAGTCTTCTTCACCTGAGATAATAAAAGAGGGTGAGTCCTTATGAACTCAGCGAGGGGGGAACAAGAAATAAGTTTTGAAACTCTTTTTTCAGTTCAACTTGTGAAAAACCTTTTGCAAGCATGACATATATAACAAGTAAGTACATAATGTAATGTAAAAGTAAAAGAACACAATTACCCGTCTTTCCTCCCCCAGGTCCTCTAGGAACCAAGCGAGAGTACTTATAAACATAGTGAAAAGGATACGGTGAGCTTTTGCTCCCAGTTCAATTCCAGTATCAATTATTGCGGCCGACTTCAAATCATCCCCTTATCACACCAAATGGGTGTACTCCGGATGTACCCCGAAATCCTACGACCCAACTCTCTGAGGAAGTCTAGCCCCCAAGCGAATGAGAGAATTGAATAATGGTAGTCACGGTTGCACTGGCAAGCCCGATGCCGCCCGGTGTGCGTGAACGCTACCACGCCAGAATGAAAGGTTGCAACCTTGTATGCAATGCACATTTATGACATTTAATATATCACATTAAGAGGACAATAAAGTAGGTTGCCTCCGAGCAGTCATAAGATTGCACATTGACAAGTAAACACGAGAGGCACGATATGACAGGTAATTTCACTTTTAAAGCACATGGAGTTATATGACTATTAAACGGGCAGCCATGTAACGCATGTAAATCAAGTCATATGACTCATTTCGAAGTTCACGTAATCAAATAATAAAGTCATACAACATGCAACAACGTTTACGTGGGACCGGGTGCAAGAAAGGCCTACTTGTCAACATGTAATCATCGAAATCACATTTAGGGCTACAAGGGAAACTACGGGTAGCCTACTAATCACATAATTAAACATGATATTCATAGGATCAACACTTAGCGAGTTTTTCTAGTCATTAAGGTTTCAATTCATGCTCACATGTGCAATTAAGCCCTAAGTTGTCAAGTAATTAAACTCAAGCCATGCATTGATTGATTCAAACATCCTCAAGTATCCAAAACAGTCCACACGACATCCAAGTGCCACAATCCCAAGCATTTAATACAACAAGATAAGTTACAATAATTTTCAAAGCATATCACTAGATAACAAGCTAACTGCAATGGACTGTTTCTCACAATCATTGAGACAAGCAAACAATCTCCAATTCTAGTGAACAAAATGTCTAATTAAATTTGAAGGAGTGAAATAAATCCAGAAACAAACCTCGCATCATTTGGAGTTCAGATTCAGGAGTTATAGCCAAAACCGTGAGACTACGCAAAACTGTCGAGATTTGTACACATTTCAATACTTGTAATTTTTGAGGACTTTAGAGTCAGATTTAGCCTTAGTATATTTCTGACAAAAATGTCCAGAACTGAAAAATATAGCAGTATACCAAATTTCATGCATTTTGGATTTAATTTACTAAGTCAAAACGGGTTCGTTCTACAAGGACAGTGAATCTGCCAAAACATGCTTCATTTTCCCAGATTTTCCAGATTTGGAAACCTTTCAATGTTTTGCCATTTTGGAGACCTTAGAGTCAAAATTCGCTTTGGCCTATTTCTATGAAAAATTTTCAGAACTGGTAACACTAGTCGCCTACCAATTTTCAATCATTTTCAACATCATTTACCTGGTCAAAATCACTTCGCTCCAACAGAACAGAAAGCTGCCAAATACGCGATTTCTCCCATCTTCACATTCTAGCCAAATATCTTGCCATGCATGTTTACAAAAGCTCATGTACACACATATATCACAAGTACAAAGGTAAAAATAGACATTTAAAGGCATGCATGTGGTTTTGAAAGCTTTTCAAAAGAGTTTTAGCCCTCACCTTAGCAAGACAACAACAATGAAGATGCACAAAACCCTTGATGAAGCACAAGATCGACTTTTCTCCTTGCTTAGCCGAGAGACAACTTGAGATTCTCTAATTCCTAGCTAAGTTACCACGTTCTTAGTAGATGCATGTGGTTAGAACGAAAAGAAGATGAAATAGGAGCTATCAAACTTACCTAAGCCGAAATGAAGGTTCAATGAGCTTGCATGTGTGTCTTTTGCATTCTAGCTTGCTTAGTCGAGCTTCCTAGTATCTTGCATGTCTTGAAGAACCTTTAGATGATGAACTTAAGATATGGAGTCTATAATTTCAGCTAGGGCCGAGAGAGAGAGTGTAACACCCCGATCCCTCGCGAGACCGGGAGTTCTATCAATCGATCTAATCACAACCCAAATCCAAACCCGGGCAAAATTTTCAGGGAAAACGGACGGAGTCTCCCCTGTTTCTAGGCGAAATGTAAAACCTGTAATAGCATATAAATGGACCACCACCGTGTCCAACCATACAAAACTTCCTCAAGGCCATCCGAGCCTCGGTTCTCAACAATTAAACTCAGCAAGTATACATACATTTCCAATTTAAAAGCTAACCTATCTCTTTTCATTTTTGACAAGTACACTCAAACTTGAAAATTAAACCATACTAAGCTACTGCATAAAATAAACTATCATGTCATTCTAGCTCTTTTCCTTTGGACATTACAACATGCATTGAAGTTAAGCTATGCTAACTGATTACAGAAACTAGCTTATTAATTTACCTCAACTACCTAGCTAGATTTAAATTACATTTCTTTTAACAATAAATACATACAACATATGAAAGCATATATCTTTACAACTTCGACACTCAAGCCACATAGGCACACAAGACAACTCTTCAGGCACGAACTTTCACGAAATCACGAACTTTCCAGCTAACATGACATTTCTTGAAATGTGGTGGTGAGGAGTGAGTATACACAACACGTATACTTAGTGAGGGCGAGACAGATATCGAGTTGGAGAGAAAGAAAGTTGTGCAATGCAAATAAGACAGTTAAGCAATATAACTGATAAATAAGCAATCAAGACAAACAATCAATACAATAAGCAATTACTGAAAGCATTAACACAACCATTCAAAGCTATACCACACTCTGAAGGCTATGGTTCACTCATACGAGCAATGTACCATTTCACGAGCGATACATCAGTCTCGACCTTGATGTTGGCAACGACGACAATAAGCACGCATCCACCTTATAACACCAGTTTGGAATATCCCGGAAGTATCCATCAATTCTACGACCCAAATCTCCTTGGGAGGCAACCCAAGCGAGAAAGGGAATAGCCACGGAGCTAGAGCAACCAACACTGGCAACCCGAGGCTACCCATAGAGGCCCTTCACTCACGCGCTAGACACTATGCAATGCAAGACTCGATACAAGGCGATAAACGAGCGATAAACAAGATATCAAGCATTATCAACAATTGATAAACATTTCAATCAATAATCAACTCTAACAAGCGTAATAAGCATTAACAAGCATTTACAATCAAACAAGTAACAAGAACAACACCAATTAACCTTATCAAGCAATAACAAGTATCCTATAGGCATTATAAGCATTCTATAAGCAATATAAACATTCTATAAGCATTATAAATATTCTATAAGCATTATAAACATTCTATAAGCAATATACTATGAAATCACACAAAATTCCAAAAATGACCCCAACTTTCAAAACGCTACTACTTTCAAACGAGCCACGAGCTTTGGAAACTGACTTCACCAATCCTCCTAGGTCACCATAAGCACGTCTGAAGACCCCGAAACCCTACTTTACCCTAGAATTCACGCAAAGTCCCAATTTCCTCCTTTGCTTGTTTGAACTACAACTATACCAACCACACACCCAACCAACGCCATAATCGCACCAAAAGTGCTTCCATGGCCTCCTAAAACAATGCCAACACGCAAAACGAGAAAATGCCAAACTCGACCTAAACGACCCCGACTTTCACTAAGCCATTTTTCTCCGTTTTTCCATTACACATTCCAATTAAACCACACATTTAGGCATTCTAGCATATCTAGCATCTTCCTACATCAACAGAACGCGTAACGGAGCAACTTCATCGAAACGGGGATTTACTATTCACAATTTACTATTCATTACACAATTTATATTTCAAATTCGATATTCAACCGCAGAAAATGTTAAAAAGCTATAAATACACGTTCTACAATTGCTAGGGAACATTCTTTAAGCAACGAAACAGACAAAATAACAACCTACGGTTAAATCACAAAAATTAAAGTTTATGTTCAACATTTTCAAATGCGCAAATAAACATGAAACCCTCACCTTAGATGCTCCTAGACGCTAGGAAAACCTCGTAGAGTGCCTCAGAAACCACCCCGTGCAAGCTCACGCAAAGATTTGGTGATTGGTAGTTGAAATTTTCTTCTTTTTTTTTTCCCTTCTTTTCCTCATGGTTTCAAGCCTTTCTTCTCTGTTTTTTTTCGTTTGCATTCTGCTTAATTAGAAAAAAAATGACGAGAAGTCAAAGGTCAAAGATTCGGTCAACCCGCTAAACCAAAACAGCTATGCGCGACCTTACGAAAACGGCCATAACTTCTTCTAGAAAACTCCAATTCACGAACGGTTTGAAGCCTCAGAAACTAGACTCATAGAGCTTTCCAACCATATATAATTTGCTACCTAACTCTTCCCCAATTGTTTCAGATTTAATTCCAAAGTTGACCTAAAATTTGACTAACTTAACATTGCATTTTTTTATTTCTAATCCCAAGTTTGCCCTTTATTAAACATTTCAAAAATTTCCACCTTGTCCTAGTTGGTCAATGTAGATGAAAAGTCAACTAGTTTGGTCAAAGAAGGTGAAAGGTCAATAAAATGCAATTTAAATGAACTTTAAATGCTATTGAATACATGCCAGATTCGGGGTATCACATCATTCCCCCTTAAAACAATTGCATCCTCGCAATTCTTCTTCCAATAGAACTCAGCATCATCTGAAATCCAATTCTAACTAATCTTCATCGATTGAAGAATCCCATTGACACAAATACCGAAGAAGAATAAAATTCCAACCAAAAGCGCTGAGATAATACCAATAAAGACCTAAGCAAAGATACTGTAAATAAAATCACATCACATATTAATGATAAGAAGAATACCGAATGAATACCCCATATACGAATCTCGAGTAGAAGTTCAACTATTACTGCCCGAGAATTCCCAAACAAGAAGCCAAATAAAGGCTCAAACAAAGGTTCCATCCAGAGGTCCAAATAAGTACCCCACTGGTCATGAATTTCATAGAAGAATTCCCTGATAAGAGTGCGAAGAAAATACTAAGAAACCCAATCAAATATACTTCAAAAGTTCCAAAGAAGCCTTCCAAATAATAACCCCATAGGACAACCCATTAGATTCCGAGTATCGCTATCAAATGCTGAGAAGAATGTCTAAGGAAATACTAGAGGAATTATCATGTGTCTAATAAGACAGTCAAGTTAAATAACAAATATAATTTTTCCAACTAGATGAGAAATCCAAGTAAGATTCCCGAGCAGGTGTACAACATACAAAACCAAACTCCAAGGCCTCTTCACTGTTCGCCAGGTGAGAACTTATACAATTTACCACCAAGAAAGCCCAAAGTATTCCACAGCATACCATAAGCAATATGAGATAATAAGTCTGAACAGGATTCCAAGTGTAAGACTTCCAATAAGTGCCATCAACGAAAGATACTAGTAGAATGCCCACTAAGAATTCTATAATATACCATTGAAGAATTTCCAATCAGGGATGTCAGTATCACACCAATAAAGACCGAGACACATATACCATAGATAATACCGTGCAGTAAATCCAATTGAAACCCCAATAGCCAAGTTCACCGAAAAGTGCCAACAGAAGTCTCCAAAGAATACCCATTGAGAAAACCAAAGAATGCCCCAGAGAACAATCAAATAAAACCCCAAGAGAAAGCTACTCTTCACAACTGTTAATCACAGAGGAAGACCTTAGAGATTCGCCAATAACCGAGCTCCAAAAGAAACCACCAACTCCCAAATAAAGGCTAATTAAATGCCATTCATTTCCTGCCAACCCATACACCTTGAGAGGCTAGCTGTGAACCACTTTCTTCAGGGGAAGAAGAGGACTTAATTACCATTTCCATAAGACATGTATGAATACCAATATATCACAGTTATACATATGCCTTAAGCTATTATGCCAACAAGTTTACAAAAGAGTTTATTCAACAAAGTCACTCAAGCATAACAATCAAGTCAAGCACAACATAATCAATTCAAATCACGGCACAACCAATTCAAGACATTCCAATACACACATTACAAGCAATACTTCAAGCAAATAACAATCCACGAGGTCGATTCAATTCACGATGCCAATTCGATAGGTCAATTCAATGCACAACTGGATACTTCACCTTACTTGAAAAAAACATTTAACACATAACACATAACTATATCACATAGGTGATACATTCAAATCAAGAGACACAATCTCACATGCAGGCACACACTTTCAAGACACACTTAACAAGCACACATTCAAGGGTCACTACTCACCAGACCGAGGACCCTGTCCTGCCTTATGAGCTAGACAAGATCTGATACCACCTGTAACACCCCGATCCCTCTCGAGACCGGAGGTTCTATCAATCGATCTAATCACAACCCAAATCTAAACCCGGGCAAAATTTTCAGGGAAAACGGACGGAGTCTCCCCTGTTTCTAGGCGAAATGTAAAAACCTGTAATAGTATATAAATGGACCACCACCGTGTCCAACCATACAAAACTTCCTCAAGGCGATCCGAGCCCCGGTTTTCAACCATTAAACTGATCATATATACATACATTTCCAATTTAAAAACTAACCTATCTCTTTTTATTTTTGACAAGTACACTTAAACTTGAAAATTAAACCATACTAAGCTACTGCATAAAATAAACTATCATGCCATTCTAGCTATTTTCCTTTGGACATTACAACATGCATTGAAGTTAAGCTATGCTAACTGATTATAGAAACTAGCTTATTAATTTACCTCAACTACCTAGCTAGATTTAAATTACATTTCTTTTAACAATAAATACATACAACATATCAAAGCATATATCTTTACAACTTCGACACTCAAGCCACATAAGCACTCAAGACAACTCTTCAGGCACGAATTTCACGAAATCACAAACTTTTCAGCTAACATGACATTTCCTGAAATGTGGTGGTGAGGAGTGAGTATACACAACACGTATACTCAGTGAGGGCGAGACAGATATCGAGTTGGAGAGAAAGAAATTCGTGCAATGCAAATAAGACAGTTAAGCAATATAACTGATAAATAAGCAATCAAGACAAACAATCAATACAATAAGCAATTACTGAAAGCATTAACACAACCATTCAAAGCTATACCACACTCTGAAGGCTATGGTTCACTCATACGAGCAATGTACCATTTCACAAGCGATACATCAATCTCGGTCTTGATGTTGACAACGATGACAATAAGCGCGCATCCACCTTATAACACCAGTTTGGAATACCCCAGAAGTATCCATCAATTCTATGACCCAAATCTCCTTGGGAGGCAACCCAAGCGAGAAGAGGGAATAGCCACGGAGCTAGAGCAACCAACACTGGCAACCCGAGGCTACCTGGAGAGGCCCTTCACTCACGCGCTGGACACTATGCAATGCAAGACTCGATACAAGGCGATAAACGAGCGATAAACAAGATATCAAGCATTATCAACAATTGATAAACATTTCAATCAATAATCAACTCTAACTAGCGTAATAAGCATTAACAAGCATTTACAATCAAACAAGTAACAAGAACAACACCAATTAACCTTATCAAGCAATAACAAGTATCCTATTGGCATTATAAGCATTCTATAAGCAATATAAACATTCTATAAGCATTATAAACATTCTATAAGCATTATAACCATTCTGTAAGCAATATACTATGAAATCACACAAAATTCTAAAAATGACCCCAACTTTCAAAACGCTACTCCTTTCAAACGAGCCACGAGCTTTGGAAACCGACTTCACCAATCCTTCTAGGTCACCATAAGCCACGTCTAAAGACCCCGAAAATCCTACTTTACCCTAGAATTCACGCAAAGTCCCGATTTCCCCCTTTGCTCGTTTGAACTACAACTATACCAACCAAACACCCAACCAACGCCATAATCGCACCAAAAGTGCTTCCATGGCCTCCCGAAACAATGCCAACACGCAAAACGAGAAAATGCCAAACTCGACCTAAACGACCCTGACTTTCACTAAGCCATTTTTCTCCGTTTTTCCATTACACATTCCAATTAAACCACACATTTAGGCATTCTAGCATATCTAGCATCTTCCTACATCAACAGAACGCGTAACGGAGCAACTTCATCGAAACGGGGGTTTACTATTCATAATTTACTATTCATTACACAATTTATATTTCAAATTCGATATTCAACCGCAGAAAATGTTAAAAAGCTATAAATACACGTTCTACAATTGCTAGGGAACATTCTTTAAGCAACGAAACAGACAAAATAACAACCTACGGTTAAATCACAAAAATTAAAGTTTATGTTCAACATTTTCAAATGCGCAAATAAACATGAAACCCTCACCTTAGACGCTCTTAGACGCTAGAAAAACCTCGTAGAGTGCCTCGGAAACCACCCCGTGCAAGCTCATGCAAAGATTTGGTGATTTGTAATTGAAATTTTCTTCTTTTTTTTCTCCTTCTTTTCCTCATGGTTTCAAGCCTTTCTTCTCTGTTATTTTCGTTTGCATTCTGCTTATTTAGAAAAAAAAATGACAAGAAGTCAAAGGTCAAAGATTCGGTCAACCCGCTAAACCAAAACAGCTATGCGCGACCTTACGAAAACGACCATAACTTCTTCTAGAAAACTCCAATTCATGAACGGTTTAAAGCCTCAGAAACTAGACTCATAGAGATTTCCAACCATATATAATTTGCTACCTAACTCTTTCCCAATTGGTTCAGCTTTAATTCCAAAGTTGACCCAAAATTTGACTAACTTAACATTGCATTTTTTTATTTCTAATCCCAAGTTTGCCCTTTATTAAACATTTCAAAAATTTCAACCTTGTCCTAGTTGGTCAATGTAGATGAAAAGTCAACTAGTTTGGCCAAAGAAGGTGAAAGGTTAATAAAATGTAATTTAAATGAACTTTAAATGCTATTAAATACATGCCAGGTTCGGGGTATCACAGAGAGAGAAGAAATGGGAGAAGAATGAGAGAAAGAATAAGAGAAAGAGAGAATGTGAGAAATAATGAAAGCTTGAGGAATTTTTGATGCATGTGTCGGCCTAGGGCCTTGAAATTTCAGAATTTGTGTCTTCAAGGAGCATAATTTGAAATGTCTAGCATGGGCGACTTGAGTGTGTCGAAAATGGTGGAGCTTGGGTAGAGTTTTGAGTCATTTTTTATGCATTGTCATAGAATGTCTAGGTTTAATTTTAAATTATGCAAGGCATGCACAAAGTCCTTCTCATGGTCGGCCAAGGGTAGCTTAAATCTGAATTTTTTGTCTTGTTGAGCATTATTTAATTGAGTGCATGAAATATGCAAAAGAATAAAGGATAAAGAATAAGAATGTCTAGCTTTTTGTGAGATTTCGTCTTCTAGTGAGTTCACTTAGCATTTTAATATTAGTTAGTGGAGTTTGTAGGATTAATTAATGATTTAGTGCTTTGTGTAAGATGTTTTCTTGATTAGCGTGTGGGCACGCTCACCTAGGTTTAGGGCACGCATTACGAGATAAGGCATGAACTACGGGATGAATGCACGTTTTCTAAGCAAATGCACGCAATCCTAAATGAATGCACGTAATTCAATGCAAGGCACACAAAACAAAACACGACTCTTAAACCTAGGTCAAGGCACGCAATTCTAGGTTAGGGCACACGAAACTAGGTATCGCACGTAATTCGAGGTCGGGCCTCGCATCCTCCCCTCCTTAAAAGAATTTCATCCTGAAATTCAATTTTACCTTTGAAATAATGGATATTGTTGCTCCATTTGGTCTCGTCTTTCCCACGTTGCTTCCTCAACCCCATGGTGATCCCACAACACTTTTACCATCGGTATCGACTTGTTGCGCAACTCCCGATCTTACTGGTCTAGGATCCGAATGGTCTTCTCTTCACAAGACAAGTTCTCTCGAAGCTGCAACGGCTTTGGCTCCAAGATATACGATGGATCAGGGTGATACTTTCGTAGTATTGAAACATGAAAGACGTCATGAATATTGGAGAGGTTTTGGGATAGTTCCAGGCGATACACCAATTTGCCAACCTTCTCAATTATCCCAAAAGGTCCTACAAACCTTGGGCTCAACTTTCCACCCTTGCCATGTTTAATAAGTCCCCTCCGATATGATATCTTCAAGAACACCTTGTCGCCGACCTCAAACTCTAGACTCCGTCTCCGTCGGTCTGCATAACTTTTCTGTCTACTTTGGGCCGTAAGCATCCGTTTCCAGATGAGGTGGACATTATCAACAGTCTTCATAAGTTCAGGTAGAAGGGTCGGGTCAAAAGTCTTCGTCTCACCTACTTCATCCCAATAAATTGAGGATCGACACTTACGTCCATACAATGCCTCAAATAGGGCCATCCCGATAGTAGCCTGATAACTGTTATTGTAAGCAAACTCCGCTAGAGACAGATATTTCTCCCAACCTTTTCCGAAGTCTAAAACACACGCCCTCAGCATATCCTCCAAAATCTGAATAGTTCTCTCAGATTGCCCACCAGTCTGAGGGTGATAAGCCATGCTGAAACTCAACTTTGTTCCCAAAGCTTCTTGCTATCTCTTCCAAAATCGGGAAGTAAAACGAGGATCCATATCTGATACAATACTCACAGGCATCTCGTGCAACCTTACAATATCCGTTACATACATATCTCCCAATTTCTCTGGACTATCCTCCTTGTTCATCAGTAAGAAGTATGCTGACTTGGTCAATCTGCTGAAGTAATTTCCATTTCCATTGAGGAATTTCCAACGGTTGAAGTAAACCTGCTGGTCGTTGATGTTCTGCTTTGACTCTCTGGCAAGTCAAACACCGTGCCACGAACTCCGCAATCTTTCTCGTCATGTTATTCCGCCAATATTGTTGCTTCAAATCCCGGTACATCTTTGTTCCACCGGGGTGAATAGTGTATCTTGAATTATGGGCTTCTTCAAGAATCTTCTTTTTCAGCTCTGGCTCATTAGGAACACAAATCCGATTCCTAAACCTCCAAATACCATCATTATGAAATTTGAAATCTGTGTTGCTTTTTTTAATCTTCCGAAACTGTTGGTCCTTTTGTTGAGCCTCTCGCAATTCAGACAACAAGGTCGATTGGACTTGTGTAGTGGCAAATAGTAACCCTTTTTGAGTCAATTGTGGTTTCCACAAGAATGCTTCCTCTAACAACTCCTACACCTTAACTTCCAGTTTTGCCATGCTTGATTTCTGACTTAAGGCATCTGCAATTACATTTGCTTTACCGGGCACATAATTGATTGTGCAGTTATAATCATCCAAAAGCTCCATCCACGGTCTTTGCCTCATGTTCAACTCTTTTTGTGAGAACAAATATTTCAAGCTCTTGTGATCAGTAAACACCTCGAACTTGTTACCCCACAGATAGTGCCTCCATTTCTTGAGTGCAAACACAATAGCCGCTAACTCCAAATCATGCGTCGGGTAGTTCAATTCATACGGCTTCGGTTTCCTAGAGGCATACGTAATCACTCTACCATTTTGCATCAACACACAACTCAGTCCTTCCTTCGAAGCATCGCTATAGATTATAAAGCCTTGACTCCCTTCGGGCAATGCAAGAACGGGTGCAGTAGTCAATCTCTTCTTCAATTCTTGGAAGCTGTTCTCACACTTGTCATCGCACACAAACTTTGTTTTCGTTTGAGTGAGCTTTGTAAGCGGTCCTGCAATCTTTGAGAAATCCTTCACGAATCTCCGATAATAGCCGGCTAGACCAAGAAAACTCCGAACCTCCGTAACATTTTCCGGCTTCTTCCAAGACATCACCGCTTCTATCTTTGCTGGATGTACCGCAATTCCCTCTTGGGATATGATGTGCCCCAAAAATGCAATCTGCTGCAACCAAAATTCGTATTTGCTAAACTTTACGTACAATTGATGCTCTCGAAGTTTCTGCAGTACCAATCACAGATGTTGTTCATGCTCAGCCTCAGATTTCGAGTATACCAAAATATCATCAATAAAGATCACCACAAATTGGTCCAAGTAGGGTTAAAACACCCTGTGCATCAAGTCCATAAAAGCTGTAGGGGCATTAGTTAGTCCAAATGGCATCACCACATATTCATAATGTCCATATCTCGTCCTGAAAGCCGTTTTAGGCACATCCTCCTTTTTGATCCGCAACTGATAGTACCCTTGCCTCAAGTCGAGCTTCGAATACACTTTGGCTTCCTGAAGTTGATCAAACAACTCGTCGATCAGTGGAAGTGGGTATTTATTCTTGACGGTCACTTGGTTCAATCCTCGATAATCGATGCATAGTCTCAACGTTCCATCTTTCTTCTTTACAAATAGGACTGGTGCACCCCACGGAGAAGAACTTGGTTGAACAAACCCCTTCTTCAACAATCCTTGCAATTGGTCCTTCAGTTCTTGTAGCTCGGCTGGTGCCCTACGATAGGGAGCTTTAGATATTGGCTGGGTGCCAAGCAGTAATTCTATAATGAAATCGATCTCCCGATTTAGGGGTAAACCAGGCAATTCTTCTGGAAACACATCCGCATAATCTTTAATCATTAGCATCTCCTCCAACTTAGCTTTGTCTTACAGCTTGTTGATAAGGTAAGCTAAGTATCCACTACATCATTTTCTCAAGGACTTCACTTCTTTCGTAGATGAAATGATGGAACTCCCGGTGAAGTCTCTTCGACCCATTACCTCCAATATTGGTTGACCAGGTATCTGGAATGTTACAATCTTCGTCCGGCAATCTAGTTGGGCATAGTGCTTTGCCAACTAGTCCATCCCTAAATGACTTCATAGTCTCGAAAAGGTAACACAATAAGATTGGCTGAGAATTCCCTATCCTTAATTTGGATTTTACATGCTTTACGAGCTGAGCGAGTAACAAGTTTAGAACCCATCGGAGTACCAACTTCTACTTCATAAGGAAAACATACAACTCGTAATTTCACATGTTGCACACATAAGGGAGTAATAAATGAATGAGTAGCACCTTGATCAATTAGCACCCTAATGGGTTGATTCAGTATCAAGAATGTACCTTCAACAACAACGGTCTCCTCTGGAAGCTCTTCGCACTCCATAGCATAAGCTCGGGCCTGAACTCTAGGAACTGGAGTCTTGCCTCTACCAACTGGTTTAACCTGATTTTGTCCTCCTTGCCATTTAGGGCAATCCTTGATCTGAGCTAATCACTGCCACACCGCACGCATCGTCCTGACTTCTTCCAGCACTGGGCCTCGGTGTGACCCTTCTTGTCACAGTAAGAACAGTTGATAGACTGAGTAGCAGGTGAACTACTTGTGGATTCGCGGGCGGAAGAGGCTGGTGGTGCTTTAGTCGGGCCACGGTTATTAACTGGTCTATTTTGGCTCTGGCCTTGACTGCGACTCTGAGTCTAGAATTTCCTCTGTTGTCCTGGAGGCTGATATGGTTTCTTGTTCGGCTGGCTTGAACCGGCTCTATCAAGTTTCCTCTTCTCAACTTGGGAAGCAGCAGCAAGGAGAGCAGAATAGGTATCGAAGTCATGCGAAGCCAATTGGTCCTAAATTTCTGGCCTCAACCCATTCGTAAATTTCCACATCTTCGCCTCAGGAGTACTGACCATGTATTGAGCATAGTGGGACAGTCGGTCAAAACGAGCCTCTTACTGGACCACTGTCATATTACCTTGGTTCAGGTGCATGAATTCCTCAATCCGCCTCTGCTTGGAAACTGCAGGTACGTATTTCTCCTTGAATACCTTAACGAAATTACCCACAAGCGAGGTGTCTGATCAGATTCCCAAAGCGCCTCCATGGTGTGCCACCAATGCTCAGCATCCCCATGCAACAGAAACACAGCGAACTCAACCTTTTCTTCATCAGTATAGTCAAGTGGCCTGAAAATTCTCTCAATCTCAGACAGCCAAGCCTCTGCTTTTTCATCATCAGCTTCCCCATGGAATTTGGTCGGGCGAAAGTCAAGGAACTCCCGCATTCTGCTATTTCTCCTATGGTTACTATCATTCCTGTTGTTGTTGTTGTTTGCTTCACGTACATCTTGATGTTCCATCACTCGCGACACGCGATCCATGGCATTCGCCATCATATTAAACATAGCCATGCCGGGATTAGTTTGATGAGCATCTCCGGTCTCTTGGGGCTCACCGCTCCTATTAGTATTGTGGGTACTAGGGCCAGCCATCTATAGTCACAGATTTCGATGCACGATTTTATTGGAATACAACAAACAAGAATTTAATGCATAAGATATACAACATATAATTTTATATAGATACACGATTCTAGAAACAATTAAGACATGTTAATCACATAAGCACATAGAACATAGAAGGCACAATTAACATTATCACACATTATCACACATAAACAAGCCATCTCAATTACCTTAGGGCTTCTACCCATGATCTGAGAGTTAAACCCGGCTTAAGCAATCTAAACTCTGATACCATTTATAAGGTGTCACGCCCCAACCCGACCTATAAAGGTTAGATTAGGGTGTGATCTAAATATTCAAGTCATATCATGTACTAAATCATTCATGAAAGTTTAACACTTAACGTTTAGCCTTAACTCCACAAATTCTCCGGAAAACCGACAGCATAACGGCTGTAATTGGGCACTTTAGTTTGACCTAATTTTCTAAATGCCTTAAAATTTCCAATCTCAATTTCATTTCCAACTAAGATTACTATTTATCACCAATCGAAACGCCTACTAGTTATCTCGAAGTCTCGTTTGATTAACAACCTAGCATGATACTATGTCTCGTTTGTTTGTTAATCCTTGTTACAAAAGTACTTGTTGATCTTAGCCTACCAATGAGTACCTGTTTAAGATTGGATAGATTCATTTTTACTTAATCCTTTACCTGATACTTCATAAGCCTGTGATAGATACTAGCCAGTAGCGATAGCAAAAACGATCATAAGAGTGTCTATCTAGTTATGATCAGTACAAGCCAAAATTAGACCCCAAATTACAATAGGGGTCATTTACAATACAACAACAAGCAACATAAGAAATAGTCTTCAAGCAACATATCGCTCACAAAATGGCCATAGTCAAGTAAGGCATGTAGGGAAAGCAATCATTCCAAGGAATCATCGTTAGGCACGTTGTCCTCGAGTACCGGTTCCTGGTCTTCTTCACCTGAGATGATAAAAGATGGTGAGTCCTTATGAACTCAAAGAGAGGGGAACGAGAAATAAGTTTTGAAACTCTTTTTTCGGTTCAACTCGTGAAAAACCTTTTGCAAGCATGACATATATCACAAGTAAGTTCATAATGTAATATAAAAATAAAAGAACACAATTACCCGTCTTTCCTCCTCGAGGTCCTCTAGGAACTAAGCGAGAGTACTTATACACATAGTAAAAAGGATACGGTGAGCTTTTGCTCTCAGTTCATTTCCAGTATCAATTGTTGCGGTCAACTTCAAATCATCCCTTAATCATGCCAAGTGGGTGTACTCCGGATGTACCCCAAAATCCTACGACCCAACTCTCCGAGGAAGTCTAGTCCCCAAGCGAGAGAGGAAATTGGACAATGGTAGTCACGGCTGCACCAGCAAGCCCGATCCCGCCCGATGTGCGTGAACGCTACCATGCCAGAATGAAAGGTTGCAACCTTGTGTGCAGTGCACATTTATGACATTTAATAAATCACATTAGGAGGACAACAAAGTAGGTTGCCTCCAAGCAGTCATAAGATTGCACATTGACAAGTAAACACGCAAGGCATGATATAACAGGTAATTTCACTTGTAAAGCACATGGAGTTATATGAATATTAAACGGGCAGCCATGTAACGCATGTAAATCAAGTCATATAACTCATTTCGAAGTTCACGTAATCAAATAATAAAGTCATACAAAATGCAACGACGTTTACGTGGGACCGGGTGCAAGAAAGGCCTACTTGTCAACATGTAATCATCGAAATCACATTTAGGGCTACAAGGGAAACTACGGGCAGCCTACTAATCACATAATTAAACATGATATTCATAGGATCAACACTTAGCGAGTTTTCCTAGTCATTAGGGTTTCAATTCATGCTCACCTATGCGATTAAGCCCTAAGTTGTCAAGTAATTAAACTCAAGCCATGCATTGATTGATTCAAACATCCTCAAGTATCTAAAACAGTCCACACGACATCCAAGTGCCACAATCCCAAGCATTTAATACAACAAGATAAGTTACAATAATTTTCAAAGCATATCACTAGATGAAAACCTAACTGCAATGGACTGTTTTCTCACAATCATTGAGACAATCAAACAATCTCCAATTCCAGTGAACAAGATTTCAAATTAAAGCTTAAGGAGTGAACTGAATCCAGAAACAAACCTCGCATCATTTGGAGTTCAGATTAAAGAGTTATAGCCAAAACCGTGAGACTACGCAAAACTATCCAGATTTGTACACATTTCAATACTTGTCGTTTTGTCGGACCGTAGGGTCAGATTTAGCCTTAGTCTATTTCTGACAAAAATGTCCAGAACTGAAACATCTAGCACCACACCAATTTCATGCATTTTGGATATCATTTACTAAGTCAAAACGTGTTTGTTCTACAAGGACAGTGAATATGCCAAAACCTGCTTCATTTTCCCAGATTTTTCAGATTTGGACACCTTTCAATGTTTTGCCATGTTGGGGAACTTAGATTCAAAATTAGATTTGGACTATTTCTATGAAAAATGCTCAGAACTGGCAAAAATAGTCACCTACCAATTTCATGAATTTTCAACATTATTTACCTGGTCAAAATCACTTCGCTCCAACAGAACAGAAAGCTGCCAAATACGCGATTTAACCTATCTTCACATTCTAGCCAAATATCTTGCCATGCATGTTTACAAAAGCTCATGTACACACATATATACAAAAGCTCATGTACACACATATTATGCTCCTTGAAGACACAAAGAATGAAAGCTTGAGGAATTTTTGATGCATATGTCGGCCTAGGGCCTTGAAATTTCAGAATTTGTGTCTTCAAGGAGCATAATTTGAAATGTCTAGCATGGGCAACTCGAGTGTGTCGAGAATGGTGGAGCTTGGGTAGAGTTTTGAGTCATTTTTTTATGTATTGTCATAGAATGTCTAGGTTTAATTTTAAATTATGCAAGGCATGCACAAAGTCCTTCTCATGGTCGGCCAAGTGTAGATTAAATCTGAATTTTTTGTCTTGTTTGAGCATTATTTAATTGAGTGCATGGAATATGGAAAAGAATAAAGGATAAAGAATAAGAATGTCTAGCTTTTTGTGAGATTTCGTCTTCTAGTGAGTTGACTTAGCATTTTAATGTTAGTTAGTGGAGTTTGTAGGATTAATTAATGATCTAGTGCTTCGTGTAAGATGCTTTCTTGATTAGTGTGCGGGCACGCTCACCTAGGTTTAAGGCACGCACTACGAGGTAAGACACGAACTACAAGATGAATGCACGTTTCCCAAGTAAATGCACGTAACCCTAAATGTATGCACGTAATTCAATGCAAACACACAAAACGAAACACAACTCTTAACCTAGGTCAAGGCACGCAAATCTAGGTTAGGGCACATGAAACTAGGTATTGCATGCAAATCGAGGTCGGGCCTCACAGCTGCGCCTGTTTTCAGAGCCCAAAATCGAATGTTTTCATCAATTTCGGGATACTTTTCTTCTTTTGCGCTCTTTTTCCATCCTGGATCATACGTCTTGAGCAGCAATAAGGACGACAACCTAATCCATCACATTTCTATTACCGAATCCCATGATACCTTGGTCAAGACAACTTCGCTTCATGTAGAGGCTGGGCCTGCGAACCGAGGGCGTGGGGCTTGGGACCAGGTCTCCGTCGCTCCGGTGCCCATAACTTTTGATCCGTAAGGAGTTACGCGGCGCACAGCATACCGTTGGAAAGAACTCCGAGAGCTCTACGACTAGAGCAGCAAGCCTACTCAGCTGCGCCTATTTTTGAAGCCCAAAATTGAACGTTTTCATTAGTTTTGGGATATTTTTCTTCTTTTGCGCTGTTTTTTCATCCCGGATCGTACGTCGGAAGCCGCGAAAAGGATGACAATCCAATCCATCACATTTTTATTACCGAATCCCACGGCACCTTGGGCAAGACAATTTCGCTTCATGTACAGGCTGGGCTCACAAACCGAGGGCGTGGGGCTTAAGGCCAGATCTCCGTCGCTCCGATGCCCATAACTTTTGATCCATAAGCAATTACGCGGTGCACAGCATACCGTTTGAAACCTCTCTGAGAGCTCTACGACTGGGGCAGTAAGGCTGCTCAGCTGCGCCTATTTTCAGAGCCCAGAATCGAATGTTTTCATCAGTTTCATGATACATTTCTTCTTTTCTGCTATTTTTCCTTCCCGGATCGTACATCTTGAGCCGCGAAAAGGACGACAGCCTGATCCATCACAATTCTATTATCGAATCCCATGTCATCTTGGGCAAGACAACTTTGCTTCACGTAGAGGTTGGGCCCGCAAACCAAGGGCGTGCGGCTTGGGACCAAGTCTCCGATGCCCATAACTTTTGATCCGCAAGGAGTTACGCGGCGCACAGCATACCGTTCGAAAGCTCTCCTAGAGTTCCACGATAGGGGCAGCAAGCCTGCCCAGCTGCGCCAGTTTTCGTAGCCCAAAATTGAACGTTTTTATCAGTTTCGAGACACTTTTCTTCTTTTACGTTGTTTTTTCGTCCCGGATCGTACGTCATAAGCCGCGAAACGGACGACAACCTAATCCATCACATTTCTATTACCGAAACCCATGGCAACTTGGGCAAGACAACTTTGCCTCACGTAGAGGCTGGGCTCGCAAACCGAGGGCATGGGGCTTGGGACCAGGTCTCCGTCACTTCGGTGCCCATAACTTTTGATCCGTATGGAGTTACGCGGCGCACAGCATACCGTTGGAAAGCTCTCCGAGAGCTCTACGACGGGGGCATGAAGCCTGCTCGGTTGCACTTGTTTTCGGAGCCAAAACTCTAATGTTTTCATCAGTTTTGAGACACTTTTCTGCTTTTACGCTGTTTTTCCATCCCCGATCGTAGGTCGTGAGCCGTAAAAAAGACCACAACCTAATCTATCACATTTCTATTACTGAATCCCATGGCATCTTGGGCAAGACAACTTCGCTTCACGTAGAGGCTAAGCTCGCAAACCGAGGGCGTAGGGCTTAGGACCAGGTCTCAATCGCTCCGGCGCCTATAACTTTTGATCCGTAAGTAGTTATGCGGCGCACAGCATACTGTTGGAAAGCCCTCCGAGAGCTCTACGACGGGTTTGTGCCTGTTTTCGAGGCCAAAAATCGAATGTTTTCATCAATTCTGAGACATTTTTCTTCTTTTCCACTATTTTTTTATTCCGGATCATACGTCGTGAGCCACGAAAAGGACAACAACGTAATCCATCACATTTCTATTACCGAATCCCACGGCACCTTGGGTAGGACAACTTCGCTTCACGTAGAGGCTAGGGTCGCAAACCGAGGGCGTGGGGCTTGGGACCAGGTCTCCGTCGTTCCGGTGCCCATAGCATTTGATCCGTAAGAAGTTACGCAGCGCATAGCATACTGTTGGAAAGCTCTCTGAGAGCTCTACGACGGGGGCAGCAAGCTTGCTCGGCTACGCCTATTTTCAGAGCCCAAAATCGAACGTTTTCATCAGTTTCGTGACACTTTTCTTCTTTTGCACTATTTTTTTGTCTTGGATCGTACGTCGTGAGCCGCGAAAAGGACCATAACCTAATCCGTCACATTTCTATTACCGAAACCCACAGCACCTTGGGTAAGACAACTTCACTTCGCGTAGAGGCTGGGCTCGCAAACCGTGGGCGTGGGGCTTGGGACCAGGTCTCCGTCGCTCCGCTGCCCATAACTTTTGACCCGTAAGCAGTTACATGGCGCACAACATTCCGTTGAAAAGCTCTTTGAGAGCTCTACATCAGGGGTAGTAAGCCTGTTAGGCTGCGCCTGATTTCAAAGCCCAAAATTGAACGTTTTCAACATTTTTTGGACACTTTTCTTCTTTTGCACTGTTTTTTCATATCGGATCGTACGTCGTGAGCCGCGCTAAGGACGACAACCTAATCCATCATATTTCTATTACCGAATCCCATACCACCTTGGCCAAGACAACTTCGCTTCACATAGAGGCTGGGCTCGCAATCTGAGGGCGTGGGGCTTGGGACCAGATCTCCGTCGCTCCGGTGCCCATAGCTTTTGATCCGTAAAGAGTTACGCGGCGCACAACATATAGTTGGAAAGGTCTCCGAGAGCTCTACGACGGGGGCAACAAGCCTGCTCGGCTGCGCCCATTTTCTGAGCCCAAAATCGAATGTTTTCATTAGTTTTGGGATACTTTTCTTCTTTTACGCTGTTTTTCCGTCCCATATTGTACGTCGTGAGCAGCGAAAAGGACAACAACCTAATCCATCACATTTCTATTACCGAATCCCACGGTACCTTGGGCAAGGCAACTTGGGCAGTTCTTCGCTTCACGTAGAGGCTGGGCTCACAAACCGAGGGCGACGGGCTTGGGACCAAGTCTCCGTCGCTCCGGTGCCCATAACTTTTGATCCGTAAGCAATTATACGGCGCACAGTATACCGTTGGAAAGCCCTCCGAGAGCTCTACGACACGAGTAGCAAGCCTGCTCGACAACACCTGATTTCGGAGCACAAAATTTAATGTTTTCATTAGTTTCGGGACACTTTGCTTCTTTTGCGCTATTTTTTCATCCTGAATTGTACGTTGTGAGCCATGAAAAGGACGACAACCTAATCCATCATATTTCTATTACCATATCCCATGACACCTTGGGAAAAACACCTTCGCTTCACGTAGAGGCTGGGCCCGCAAACCGAGGACGTGGGGCTTGGGACCAGGTCTCCGTCGCTTCGGTGCTAATAACTTTTGATCCGTAAGTATTTATGTTGCACACAACATACCGTTGTAAAGCTCTCCGAGAGCTCTAGGACGGGGGCAGCATGCCTGCTCTGCTGCGCCTATTTTCGGAGTCAAAAATTGAATGTTTTTATCTGTTTCGAGACACTTTTCTTCTTTTACGCTATTTTTTCGTCCCGGATCATACGTCGTGAGCCGCGAAAAGGACCACAACCTAATCCATCACATTTCTATTACCGAATCCCACAGCACCTTGGGCAAGACAACTTCGCTTCACGTAGAGACTGGGCTCTCAAACCGAGGGCGTAGGGCTTAGGGCCAGGTCTCCATCGCTCCGGCGCTCATAACTTTTGATCCATAAGTAGTAACGTTGCGCACAGCATACCGTTAGAAAGCTCTTCGAGAGCTCTACGACTTGGGTAGCAAGCTTGCTTGACTGCACTTGATTTTGGAGCCCAAAATTGAATGTTTTTATCAGTTTTGGGACACTTTTCTTCTTTTACTCTATTTTTTCGTTCCGGATCATACGTCGTGAGCTACAAAAAGGATGACAACCTAATCCATCACATTTCTATTACCGAATCCCACGGCACCTTGGGCAAGACAACTTCGTTTCACGTAGAGGCTGGCCTTGCAAACTGAGGGCGTGGGGCTTGGGACCAAGTCTCCAACGCCCCGGTGCCCATAGCTTTTGATCCATAAGGAGTTACGCGGCGCACAACAAACTGTTGGAAAGCTCTCCGAGAGCTCTACAACGGGGTTGGAAGACTGCTCAGCTGTACCTATTTTCAGAGCCCAAAATCGAATGTTTCATTAGTTTCGGGATACTTTTCTTCTTTTGCTCTGTTTTTTCATCCCGGATCGTATGTCTTGAGCAGCGAAAACGACAACAACCGAATCCATCACATTTCTATTATCGAATCCCATGGTACCTTGGTCAAGACAACTTTGCTTCACGTAGAGGCTGGGCCAGCAAACTGAGTGTGTGGGGCTTGGTAACAGGTCTCCGTCGCTCCGGTGCCCATAACTTTTGACCCGTAAGCAGGTACGCGGCGCACAACATACCGTTGGAGAGCTCTTCGAGAGCTCTACGACGATGAAAGGAAGCCTGCTCGGCTGCGCCTGATTTCGGAGCCCAAAATCGAATGTTTTCATCAATTTTTGGATACTTTTCTTCTTTTGCGCTATTTTTTCGTCCTAGATCGTACGTCGTGAGCCTCAAAAAGTATGACAACCTAATCCATCACATTTCTATTACTAATCCCATGGCACCTTGGGCATGACAACTTCGCTTCACGTAGAGGCTGGGCTCGCAAACCGAGGGCATGGGGCTCGGGACCAGGTCTCTGTCGCTCCAGTGCCCATAGCTTTTGATCCGTAACCTGTTATGCAGCGCACAACATACTGTTGGAAAGCTCTCTGAGAGCTCTACGACGGGGGCACCAAGCCTACTTAGCTGCTACTATTTTCAGAGCCTAAAATCGAACGTTTTCATCAGTTTCGGGACACTTTTATTCTTTTGCGCTATTTTTTCATCCCGGATTGTACGTTGTGTGCAGCGAAAAGGACGACAATCTAATCCATCACATTTCTATTACCGAATCCCACGACACCGTGCGCAAGACACCTTCGCTGCATGTAGAGGCCGGGCCCACAAATCGAGGGCGTGGGGCTTGGGACCAGGTCTCCGTCGCTCCGATGCCAATAACTTTTGATCCGTAAGCAGTTACGCGGCGCACAACATACCGTTGTAAAGCTCTTCGAGAGCTCTACAATGGAGGCAGCAAGCCTGCTTGGCTACGCCTATTTTCAGAGCCAAAAATTGAATGTTTTCATCAGTTTCGAGACACTATTCTTCTTTTTTGCTATTTTTCCATCCCGGATCGTATGTTGTGAGCGGCGAAACGGCCCACAACCTAATCTATCACCTTTCTATTACCGAATCCCGCGGCACCTTGGGCAAGACAACTACGCCTCAGGTAAAGGCTGGGCTCTCAAACCGAGGGCGTGGGGCTAAGGACTAGGTCTTCGTCGCTCCGGTGCCCATAACTTTTGATCCGTAAGCAGTTACGCGGTGCACAGCATACCATTGGAAAGCTCTCCAAGACCTCTTCGACGGGGGCAACAAGCCTATTCAACTACGCTTTATTTCGGAGCCCAAAATTGAATGTTTTTATCAATTTTGTGACACTTTTCTTCTTTTGCACTATTTTTCTGTCTCGTATCGTACGTCATGAGCCGTGAAAAGGACGACAACATAATCCATCACATTTCTATTACCAAATCCCATGGCACCTTAGGCAAGACAGCTTCGCTTGACGTGGAGGTTGGGCTCGCAAACCGAGGGTGTGGGGCTTAGGACCAGGTCTCCGTCGCTCCGGTGACGTTAACTTTCGATCCGTAAGCAGTTATGCGGCGCACAGCATACCGTTGGAAAGGTCTCCGAGATCTCTACGACAGGGGTAGCAAGCTTGCTCAGCTGCGCCTGTTTTCGGAACACAAAATCAAACATTTTCATCAGTTTCTAGATACTTTTCTTCTTTTGCGATATTTTTTCATCCCAGATCGTACGTCGTGAGTTACAAAAAGGACGACAACCTAATGCATCACATTTTTATTACCAAATCCCACAGCATCTTGGGCAAGTCAACTCGCTTCACGTAGAGGCTGGGCTCGCAAACCAAGGGCATGGGGCTTTAGACCAGGTCTCCGTCACTCCGGTGCCCATAACTTTTGATCCGTAAGGAGTTACGCGGCGCACAGCATACCTTTGGAAAGCTCTTCGAGAGCTCTACGACGGGGCAGCAAGCCTGCTCGGCTGCGCCTATTTTCGGAGCCCAAAATCGAACATTTTCATCTATTTTGGGGCACATTTCTTCCTTTTCGCTTTTTTTTTCTTCCCGGATCGTACGTCGTGAGCCGCGAAAAGGACGACAACCTAATCTACCATATTTCTGTTACCGAATCACATGACACCTTGGCAAGAAAATTTTGCTTCACATAGAGGCTAGGCCCACAAACCGAGGGTGTGGGGCTTGGGACAAGGTCTCCGTCGCTCCGGTGCCCATAACTTTTGATCCGTAAGTAGTTACGCGGCCTACAATATACCGTTGGAAAGCTCTCCGAGAGCTCTACAACGAGGGCAGCAAGCCTACTCGACTGTGCCTGATTTCGGTGCAAAAAATTGAACGTTTTCATCTGTTTCGGGGCACTTTTCTTCTTTTGCGCTGTTTTTTCATCCCGGATCGTACGTCGTGAGCCGCGAAAACGACGACAACCTAATCCATCACATTTCTAATACCGAATCCCACGACACCTTGGGCAAGACTGTAACGCCCCGATCCCTCACGAGACCGGAGGCTCTAATAACCATGCTGCACTCAAACCACTACCACACCCGGTCTCAAAATTTTAGGAACAACGGACAGAGTCTCCCCTGTACCGTAGACATCCTAGAAACCTGTAAACATTCAATATAGATACAAAATAACCTAGAACACCAATTCTAATCAAAACCTAGCTCCAAGGCCATCCGAGCCTTAAAACAAACAACAATACCAAAACCACACAAGCATGCAAGAAATTTGTTTACAACATACTCTAGTTGCCATAACATTCTAGGATATCAATAAAACATAATTAAAGGAAAAACATAATTAAAGGATAAACATTTCTACCTTAAGCCAATCACTCCCAAGCATGCAAAGTGAATAAAGCCAGAAACATAGTTATTACAAGACATAGGCTTCCAATACTACACCACAATCTATTGTCCTACAACTTTACACAGCAACCATATACATAGCCCTTAGGCCACAAAATAGGACAAAAGATAAACAGTTGAGCCTTCCACAAAGCAGCAAGAAATTAAACCACCTCAAGCTATCAGGCACAGCAACTATGGTAAAGGTTCAATCTGAACTTCCTCCTCTTCAACTAACTCAACAAGCTGGGGATCACCCTCAGCGTCTCCTGAAACATATATCGAGGTATGAGCAACCACTGTTGCCCAGTGAGGGATATGGTCCCGGGGCGTGCAATGCAACAGATAATACAGTTATACAACAATAATACTTGGTCAATTAAAGAAACAATGATAACTTAAATAACCACACATTTAAAAGGATACATTTCCCACAATCCCCTATACACCAATCTTCACTGGTCTTCATTCACGATCCACGAACCACGAGCACGATCACGATAAGCTGGCATAACCCCAAACACTCCAGTGGGTGTACTCCGGATGTACCCCGATAATCCTACGACCCAACATCCCCTGGCAATCTCCGGACCAGGTGACTGAGGGACTAGGGCACGGAGTTTGAATATCCACCGGCAAGCCCTCTGCTGCCCAGTCGATATTCAACACATTCGCCCCTGACACTATGGTTGCGCAACCACTATGCAATGCACTTAACAATGGAAAGTTAATAGCAATAATATAAGCATTAACACGTAGGAGGATCAACAAAGTAGGTTGACCTCGATGCAATTAGAATAGAAGCAATTATATAAGCTAATAAGCAGTTTACAAAGGAACATATACAAAATAAGCATAGAATCATACCAAAAGCTCCAAATCAACTTGAAACCACATATAAACACTCAAGAAGTCATGCCATGGGTTTAGAAGTGTGAGACAACCGAAATTGCACCTAAACTCCTTTGTTTCTCAAACTATTTCTCTTCCAAACCAAGGTTAATGATTCCATTTCTAAAGGAAACTCTCCCAACCTTCTAACTAACCCTCAAGGTACCCTCTCAACCCTCTAACTCATTCAAATGCCCGCGATTACCCCGAAAGCCCCAAATTCCCTCTTATGGCTTTAAACTACACATACATTGTCCGGGCTTCAAACAAGGGATATCAAGGCTTCTATAGCACCTAGGTAGGCTAAGAATACTAGAATTGGAGCCCGAATCCACCCGGATTCGCATTACCCTCGAAAGCCCCAAGTTAAAGTCGGCTATTTTACATTTTAAGCGATTTAAGGACAATGCAAGTGCACGGGGCTATTAGGTTACCTTCACTAGCACCTAAGGCATCTATTAGAAGCATTGAATCAAGCTAATTCGAGCAATTACGAAAAACCCTAGAAAAACATCACTATTCACCCTAAAATCAAACTAACGATTCTAACCGTTTAAAATGCAAACTAATGCCTTAAATGTGTTCTATAGCACTTATATACAATGTATAATAGCATAGATAAGCTTTGCAATAGCATTTGATAGCATTTCTAACAAATCAAGAAAAGTGTAACATTTTCAATATGCAAAAAGAGTCATGAAATCCCTCACCTAAAGCGCGTAGGAGCACCTAGAAGGCTTGCACACACCCTAAACCACTTGTTCTAGGCTTGGAGAGGCTTGGATTGAAGGATTGAAGAGCAAAAATCACTTCCCTTGGCTGCTAGAGCTGTTCGGCGCTACAGTACTATTCAGCATTTTTTTTTTGATTTTTGCTTGTTATGACTTAAGGTGAGTTGTGTGTGTGTTATATAAGCTTAGGTGAGTTATTTTAGTTTAAGTGTATGGTCAAATATGAGTCAAACTAGTGAGAAACAAGTCCTAAGCAAAAATTTAATATTAGCTAATTAAACTCCAAGTTAGTTACGTAACACTATTCATTCAACTACTAAAAATATTTTCTAAACGAGCTCTCCTATCGCCTCTAGCTCAATTGCACATTTTTCCCACTACTCTAACATTTAATATGATTTAATAAAAATGTTAATTCACTAATAGAATGCAGTTTAAAAACGAGGTGAATAGTAATTTAAGAAGACGGTTAATAAAGCACAGAAGGAAATGCGCAAACAAGGGATGCAACAGCAATTGAATGCATGGCTAAATCTCGGGCGTCACATCCTCTCCCCCTTAAACTAATTGCGTCCTCGCAATTCTTCTTCACAATAGAATTCTGCATCAACTGAAAACCATCTCTGATTATTCTTCCATAGTTACTGAGAAAGACACGGTCTTTTCAAATGAGCATCATATGAAAATGCCAAGTAAAAGTCCCGAGCGGAATGTCAAGAGAGATGCCAAATAAGTAGTACGAAGATGAATTATGAATGAGAACCCAAATACATCCCAGGAAGACTCCAATCAAGAAACCTGATCATACATACTACAATAAGTTCCATAGAAATTTTCCAAATAAGAGTTCCAGAAAAATGCCAAATAGAATAACTAGATAGATCCCGAACACTGCTAACAAATACTGAGAAGAATGCCAAAGAAGAATACCAAAGAAGAATACTGTGCATCTAATAGGATAGTCAAGTCGAATATCATATCCCGGCTGAATGAGAAGATCGAACGAGAGTCTCAAGCAATTGCACCATATACAAAACCAAACTTTGAGGCCTCATCCTTATTTGCCGAGTAAGAGCATTGTACGAACTTGCCAATAAGAAAACCCAATGCGAATTCCACATAATACTGTAGATGATACTGTATAATAATTATGATAGAATTCCCGAATACAAGACACACCAAGGAGTGCTAAGAAGAAAATACCAAAGAATACCCAATAAGAACCGTTATATAGAACTCCAAAGGAAACCGCTCATTCATGACTGCAGAGTACAAAAGAATGCCTTAGAAGAAGTCCAAAGGCCAAACTCCATTATAAACACCATCTCCCAATTAAAAGGGCTGATCAACTGCTTCATGTTCCTACTAATCCAAATAACTTGAAAGGTCAGCCACTAATCACCTCTGTTCAGGGGAAGAACGATGTCTTTCTTACCATTCGACGGCTATGTATGAATGCCAACTATTGCATATGTATAAACATTCTTTAAACTATTATGCAAGCATGATTATAAAAGAACATATAGAAACAATGTAAGCAACAAAGTCATTCAAATACAAGTCACAACATAACAAATACAAATCATCACAAAACTTAATTCAAAAACATTCAAGTACTCACATTATAATCAACAATTCAAGCAAATAATGATTCACGAGGTCATTTCGATGCAACTTATTTCACTAGCACACGTTTAGCACATATCACATAAGTTTATCACATAGGTTTACACATTCAATTCAAGACACAATCACATATACAGGCACACACTTTCAAAACATACTTAATAAGCACACACGTAAGGTTTACTACCCGACAGGCCGAGGACCCTATCCCGGCTGAGAGCTAACTAAGCTCTGATACCACCTGTAACGCCCCGATCCCTCACGAGACCGGAGGCTCTAATAACCATGTTGTTCTCAACCCAATACCACACCCGGTCTCAAAATTTTAGGAAAAACGGACAGAGTCTCCCCTGTACCGTAGACATTCTAGAAACCTGTAAACATTCAATATAGATACAAAATAACCTAGAACACCAATTCTAATCAAAACCTAGCTCCAAGGCCATCCGAGCCTTAAAACAAACAACAATACCAAAACCACACAAGCATGCAAGAAATTTGTTTACAACATACTCTAGTTGCCATAACATTCTAGGATATCAATAAAACATAATTAAAGGAAAAACATAATTAAAGGATAAACATTTCTACCTTAAGCCAATCACTCCCAAGCATGCAAAGTGAATAAAGCCAGAAACATAGTTATTACAAGACATAGGCTTCCAATACTACACCACAATCTATTGTCCTACAACTTTACACAACAACCATATACATAGCCCTTAGGCCACAAAATAGGACATAAGATAAACAGTTGAGCCTTCCACAAAGCAGCAAGAAATTAAACCACCTCAAGCTATCAGGCACAGCAACTATGGTAAAGGTTCAATCTGAACTTCCTCATCTTCAACTAACTCAACAAGCTGGGGATCACCCTCAGCGTCTCCTGAAACATATATCGAGGTATGAGCAACCACTGTTGCCCAGTGAGGGATATGGTCCCGGGGCGTGCAATGCAACAGATAATACAATTATACAACAATAACACTTAGTCAATTAAAGAAACAATGATAACTTAAATAACCACACATTTAAAAGGATACATTTCACACAATCCCCTATACACCAATCTTCACTGATCTTCATTCACGATCCACGAACCACGAGCACGATCACGATAAGCCGGAATAATCCCAAACACTCCAGTGGGTGTACTCCGGATGAACCCCGATAATCCTACGACCCAACATCCCCTGGCAATCTCCGGACCAGGCGAATGAGGGACTAGGGCACGTAGTTTGAATATCCACCGGCAAGCCCTCTACCGCCCAGCCGATATTCAACACATCCGCCCCTAACACTATGGTTGCGCAACCACTATGCAATGCACTTAACAATGGCAAGTTAATAGCAATAATATAAGCATTAACACATCAGAGGATCAACAAAGTAGGTTGACCCCGATGCAATTAGAATAGAAGCAATTATATAAGCTAATAAGCAGTTTACAAAAGAACATATACAAAATAAGCATAGAATCATACCAAAAGCTCCAAATCAACTTGAAACCACATATAAACACTCAAGAAGTCATGCCATGGGTTTAGAAGTGTGAGACAACCGAAATTGCACCTAAACTCCTTTGTTTCTCAAACTATTTCTCTTCCAAACCAAGGTTAATGATTCCATTTCTAAAGGAAACTCTCCCAACCTTCTAACTAACCCTCAAGGTACCCTCTCAACCCTCTAACTCATTCAAATGCCCGCGATTACCCCGAAAGCCCCAAATTCCCTCTTATGGCTTTAAACTACACATACATTGTCTGGGCTTCAAACAAGGGATATCAAGGCTTCTATAGCACCTAGGTAGCCTAAGGATACTAGAATTGAAGCCCGAATTCACCCGGATTCGCATTAACCTCGAAAGCCCCAAATTAAAGTCGACTATTTTACATTTTAAGCGATTTAAGGACAATGCAAGTGCACGGGGCTATTAGGTTACCTTCACTAGCACCTAAGGCATCTATTAGAAGCATTGAATCAAGCTAATTCGAGCAATTACGAAAAACCCTAGAAAAACATCACTATTCACCCTAAAAATCAAACTAACGATTCTAACCGTTTAAAATGCAAACTAATGCCTTAAATGTGTTCTCTAGCACTTATATACAATGTATAATAGCATAGATAAGCTTTGCAATAGCATTTGATAGCATTTCTAACAAATCAAGAAAAGTGTAACATTTTCAATATGCAAAAAGAGTCATGAAATCCCTCACCTAAAGCACGTAGGAGCACCTAGAAGGCTTGCACACACCCTAAACCACTTGTTCTAGGCTTGGAGAGGCTTGGATTGAAGGATTGAAGAGCAAAAATCACTTCCCTTGGCTGCTAGAGCTGTTCGGCGCTACAGTACTATTCAGCATTTTTTTTTTTGATTTTTGCTTGTTATGACTTAAGGTGAGTTGTGTGTGTGTTATATAAGCTTAGGTGAGTTATTTTAGTTTAAGTGTATGGTCAAATGTGAGTCAAACTAGTGAGAAACAAGTCCTAAGCATAAATTTAATGTTAGCTAATTAAACTCCAAGTTAGTTACGTAACACTATTCATTCAACTACTAAAAACATTTTCTAAACGAGTTCTCCTATCGCCTCTAGCTCAATTGCACATTTTTCCCACTACTCTAACATTTAATATGATTTAATAAAAATGTTAATTCACTAATAGAATGCAGTTTAAAAATGAGGTGAATAGTAATTTAAAAAGACGGTTAATAAAGCATAGAAGGAAATGCGCAAACAAGGGATGCAACAGCAATTGAATGCATGGCTAAATCTCGGGCGTCACAAAGACACCTTCGCTTCATGTAGAGGCTGGGCCCGAAAACCGAGGGCGTAGGGCTTGAGACTAGGTATCCGTCGCTCCGGTGCCAATTATTTTTGATCCGTAAGAAGTTACGCGGCGCACAGCACACCATTTTAAAGCTCTGCTAGAGCTCTACGACTAGGGCAGCAAGCCTGCTCGACTGCGCCTGTTTTCAGAGCCAAAAATTGAATATTTTCATCAGTTTTAGGATACTTTTCTTCTTTTATGCTATTTTTTCATCCCGGCTCGTACGTGGTGCGCTGCGAAAAGGACTACAACCTAATCCATCCCATTTCTATTACCGAATCCCACGACACCTTGGGCAAGACAACTTCACTTCACGTAGAGGCTGGGCCCGCAAACCGAGGGCGTGGGGCCTAGGACCAGGTTTCTGTTGCTTTAGTGCCCATAACTTTTGATCCGTAAACAGTTACGCGGCGCACAACATACCGTTGGAAAGCTCTCTGATAGCTCTACGACGGGGGCAGCAATCCTGCTCGACTGCGCTTGATTATGGAGCCCAAAATTGAATGTTTTCATCTGTTTAGGGACATTTTTCTTCTTTTATGCTATTTTTTTGTCCCGGATCGTACGTCCTGAGCCGCAAAAAAGACGACAACCTAATCCATCACATTTCTATTACTTAATCCCATGGCACCTTAGGCAAGACAACTTCGCTTCACGTAGAGGCTGTGCCCGCAAACTGAGGGCATGGGGCTTGGGACCAGGTCTCCGTCGCTTTAGTGCCTATAACTTTTGATCCATAAGGAGTTACGCGGCGCACAACATACCGTTGGAAATCATTCTGAGAGCTCTACGATGTGGGCAACAAGCCTGCTCAGCTGCCCCTCTTTTTGGTGACCAAAATCGAATATTTTCATCAGTTTCGGGGTACTTTTCTTCTTTTGCGCTGTATTTCCGTCGCGGATCATACGTCTTGAGCCGCGAAAAGGACGACAACCTAATCTATCATATTTCTGTTACCGAATCCCACGGTACCTTAGGCAAGACAACTTTGCTTCACGTTGAGGCTGGGCCTGCAAATCGAGAGCGTGGGGCTTGGGACCAGGTCTCCGTCGCTCCGGTGCCCATAACTTTTGATCCCTAAGTAATTATACGGCGCACAATATACCGTTGGAAAGATCTCTGAGAGCTCTACCACTGGGGCAGCAAGCCTGCTTGGCTACGCCTTATTTTGGAGCCCAAAATTGTGCATTTTCATCAGTTTCGGGACACTTTTCTTCTTTTGCACTGTTTTTTATATCCCGTATCGTACTTCGTGAGGCGGGAAAAGGATGACAACCTAATCCATCACATTTCTATTACCAAATCCCATGACACCTTGGGCAAAAAAACTTCGCTTCACGTAGAGGTTGGGTGTGCAAACCGAGAGCGTGGGGCTTAGGACAAAGTCTCTGTCGCTCCGGTGCCCATAACATTTGATCCGTAAGTAGTTACGCGTCGCACAGTATACCATTCGAAAGCTATCCGAGAGTTCTACAACGAGGGAAGATGTCCTGCTCAACTTCTGTGAGGCCCGACCCCGAATAATGTGTCCTACCTCGATTTACGCACCTTAGACCTAAAATTATATGACCGACTTTGGATTACGTGCCCTGTCTTGGTTTTTGTGTATGCCTTGTTATACGTGCCTTAACCTAGAATTGTGTGCCCTAATCCTCGATATACGTGCAATACCTAGATAAACATGCCATGACCTTAATTTACGTGCGAGACCTTGATTTACGTGTGTCTCTTCGTTTCGTGTGCATTAACCTTGAACTGCGTGTCTTAACCTAGGTTTAAGAGTCATGTCTTGAATTATATGTATTGCATTGAATTACGTGCCTTATTTTGATCTACGTTCATTCACCTAGGGTTGCGTGTGTTAGCATTAGAATTTGTTCACTTATCTTGAAGTATGTGCCTTAGTCTTGAAATACGTGTTGTACCTCGTATTCGTGTCTATCTCGTAATTCGTGCCCTAGACCTAGGAATCCGTGCCATCACGTTAATCAAGAAAGAATTCTACACAAAGCACTAGACAATAAAATAATCTTACACAATCCACTAACCAATATTATATTCCTAATTCAAATTCTCTACAAACTCCACTAACAATAAAATAATACTAAACTATTCCTACATTTCCCACTATATATTATTCTATTCATAATTCAACTCATCAACAAACATTCCTATATTTTATTCTATCTAGATTCCCTAATTTTCCAACATTCCTATGACAATTCTAATGACACAAATGCATAAAAAATTAGTCCTAGACAAACTATGACACACACACAAGACACTAGGCATAAAATAGCCCCAAAATCCTACCCAATGCACACCATTTTCGACCAAACACTTCATGCCCATGCTAGCCATTTCAAAATACTCCTTGAAGACACAAAAAGACTGAAAATGGGCTGCCCAAGGCTGGCCAGATGCTTGAGTCAATGCAAAACATCACTCCTTGTGATATTCTTTCTTTTGTCCTTCTTTTCTCTCACTTCCCTCTCATTTTCTCTCTCCATTTCGGTTTTGGCTGAGTTCTCTACCTACATAGCTTTTCTTCTCCACACCATAGCTAAGCAAAGCAAGCCACAAGCAAAGAACCTCAACCGAGCTAGCTAGGAGGTGAAAATCACACATGCATGTGCTTTGAAGACTCCATTCGGCCTAGGTGAGCTTCTTGGCATCCAGTTCTTTTCTTCATGTTATAACCTCATGCATGTGCTAAGAGTTTGATCACTAAGCTAGGAAAAATAGAGAAAAGCTAGTTGGGTTTTCGGCTAGACAAAGGAGAAGAAGAGATTTGAGCTTCAACAAGGTTTTGAGCATCTTTGTGGTTGATTGCTAAGGTGAGGGCTAAAACCTTTTGAAAACCCTTCAAAAATTAACATGCATGCTCATAAATGTATGTATTTGCTTCTGTACTTGAGTTATATGTTCGTTCATAAGCTTAAACAACCATGCATGACAAGATCTTGGCTTGAAAATGATGCTAGGTGAAGTCGAATTGTTGATAGCTCTCTGACCAGTCTGTTTCGAGGTACGTTTGGCAAGGAAAATGACGTTGAAAATGCATGAAAATTGGTAGGTGACTAGTTTGGACAGTTTTGAACATTTTTCCCAGAAATAGGCCGAAGCTATTTTTGACTCTAAAGTCCTCAAAATGGCACATCTTTAAAATGTGTCCAAATCTGGAAATCTGGAAAAATGAAGCAGGTTTTGGCAAATGCACTGACCTTGTAGAACGAACCAGATTTGACTTAGTTAATGATATCCAAAATGCATGAAAATTGGTGTACTAATATATTTTGTAGTTCTGGACATTTTTGTCAGAAATGGACTAAGGCTGAATCTGACACTAAGGACCTCAAAAACGTCAATTATCGAAATGTGTACAAATCTGGAGAGTTTTGTGCTATTCCACTGTTTCGGCTATATCTAATGATCCCGAACTCCAATTGATGCAAGGTTTATTTCTGATTTTAGTTAACTTCTCAAGATTTAATTTGACATCTTATTCACTGGATTTGGAGATTTTTTGGTTATCCTATTGATTGTGAGAAAACAGCCTATTGCAGTAAAGGTTTCACTTAATTATATGCTTGGAAAATGGTTGTAACCTCTCTTGTGGTACTAATTGCTTGGAATTGTGGTGTTGGGATGTTGTGTGGACTGTTTTGGGTACTTGAAGATGTTTGAATTGAATGATGCATGACTTGAGAATGATTTTGAGTTGACTTAGGGTTTAATCACACAGTTAAGCATGCAATGGAAACCCTAATGACTAGGTAGTCTTGTTAAGTGTTGATCATCTGGATACTTTGTGGAAATTATATGCTTAGTGGGCTGCCCGTAAATGCCTTATAACCTCAAATGTGAATTTGATTATCGCATGTTGACAAATGAGCTTTTCTCACACCCGAACCCACGTAAATGATATTGCATGTTGAATAATCTTATCACTTGATTACATGGACTTCGAAATGAGTTATATGGCTTGACTCGCATGTGTTACATGGCTGCCCGTTTAATGTTCATATGGCTCTATATGCCTTTCAAGTGAAATTACTTGTCTTATCGTGCCTCTTTTGATTACTTGATAACATGTGATCTTGAAATTGCTCGGAGGCAACCTACTTTGTTGTCCTCCTAACGTGAATTATTAAAAGATATTCAATGATTTAATTGAACATGATTACTTGGTTGCCCGTTAAAGTTTAATTGTTTTCAAATGGATATATGAAATGATTATATGTTCTTACAATGTCTAATATGCCAATATGTCAAAATGTGATCATATACTTGCTCGGAGGCAACCTACATTGTTGACCTCCTAATGTGAAATGTTAAATGACATAAATGGGCATTGTATACAAGGTTGTAACCTTTCATTGTGGCATGGTAGCGTTTCACGAACGCCGGGCAGCATAGGGCTTGCCGGTACTCCCGTGACTACCATGGTCCAATTCCCTCTCTTGCTTGGCATTCCACCCTCAGAGAGTTGGGTCGTAGGATTTCGGGGTACATTCGGAGTACACCCACCTGGCGTGTTTTTGGGGATGATTTGAAGTCGGCCGCAACATCTGATTTTGAAACTGATCTGAGAGCAAAAGCTCACTGTAGCCTTTTGCTATCTGTATAAGTACTCTTGCTTGGTTCCTAAAAAACCTCGGGGAGGAAAGACTGGTATTTCTGTTCCTGTACTTGTATTATTGTTATATTCATGCTTGCAAAAGGATTTCATAAGTTGAACCAGAAAATGAGTTTCAAAACCTATATCTCGTTTCCCCCTCGCTGAGTTCATAAGGACTCACCCTCTTTTATCATCTCAGGTGAAGAAGATCAAGAATAGGTACCTGGGGATGATGTGCCTAACGATGATTCATTGGAGTGATTGCCTGTCCTATGTGCTTTGCGTGATTATGGCTATTTGTGAACTATGCTACTTGAAGACTATTTCTTTTATGTTGCTCGTTGTTTATTGATGTAAATGACCCTGTTGTAATTTGGGTCTAATTTTGGGATTGTACTAGCTATAACCGGACGAACTTTTATTTGGTTGTTTGCTTTCGTTTTCTTAATTAGTAGTTATCGTAGGCATTCAAACCACTAGATGAACAATCAACTAAGTTAATTCTATCTAATTTCACTTAGGTGCTCATTTGCAAACTAAAGGATAATAGGTACTTGCATGATAGGAAATTGATAAATAAACGGGACATAGTTATCATGTTAGGCTTATTAACCAAACGAGACTTTTAAGATAAACTAGTAGGCAAATCGGTTGGTGACAAATAGGAGTCCTTAATGGAATTGGATTAATTATTGGAATAATTGAGGCGTTTAGAGAATTAGGTCAAACCAAAGAGCCCAATTACAGCCGTTATGCTGCCGGTTTACCTAATGATTTTAGAGTATAGGCCAAGACGTTAAGTGTTAAATCTTCATGAACGGTTAAGCATGTGACATGTCCTGAACGTTTAGGTCACACCCTCGTCTAACCTTATAGGCCAGGTTGGGGCGTGACAGCTCGGCTGCATCTGTCTTTTGAGCCCAAAATCGAACGTTTTCAACAGTTTTGGGACACTTTTCTTCTTTTGCGTTATTTTTTAATCCCGAATCGTACGTCGGGAGCCGCGACAAGGACGACAACCTAATCTATCACATTTCTATTACCGAATCCAACGACACCTTCGCTTCACGTAGAGGCTGGGCGTGCAAACAGAGGGCATGGGGCTTAGGACCAGGTCTCTGTCGTTCCGGTGCCCATAACTTTTGATCCGTAGGTAGTTGCACGTCGCACAACATACTGTTGGAAAGCTCTCCGAGAGTTCTACAACGAGGGCAGATCTTGCTCGACTGCGCCTTTTTTCAGAGCCAAAAATTGAACATTTTCATCAGTTTCGTGACACTTATCTTCTTTGACGCTGTTTTTTCATCCCGAATCGTATGTCGTGAGCCGTGAAAAGGACCACAACCTAATCCATCATATTTCTATTACCGAATCCCACGACACCTTGGGCAAGACAACTTCGTTTCACGTAGAGGCTGTGCTTTTAAACTGAGGGTGTGGGGCTTAGGACTAGGTCTCCGTAGCTTCGGTGCCCATAACTTTTGATCCGTAAGCAGTTACGTAGCACGCAATATACGGTTGGAAAGCTCTTCGAGGGCTCTACAACGGGGGTAGCAAGCCTGGTGGACTATGTTTGATTTCGTAAGCCAAAATCGAACGTTATCATCAGTTTTGGGACACTTTTCTTCTTTTGCACTTTTTTTTCATCCCGGATCGTACCTCGTGTGCCGCGAAAAGGACGACAACCTAATCCATCACATTTCTATTACCGAAACCCAAGGTACTTTGGGCAAGACAACTTCGCTTCATGTAGAGGCTGGGCTCACAATCCGAGGGCGTGGGGTTTGTGACCAGGTATCTGTCGCTCCGGTGCCCATAACTTTTGATCCGTAAGGAGTTACGCGGCGCACAGCATACCGTTAGAAAGCTCTCCGAGAGCTCTACGACGGGGGCAACAAGCCTTATTGGCTTTGCCTATTTTTGGAGCCCAAAATCGAACATTTTTATCAGTTTTCGGACACTTTTCTTCTTTTGCGCTATTTTTCTGTCTCGGATCGTACGTCGTGAGCCGTGAAAAGGACGACAACATAATCCATCACATTTCTATTACCAAATCCCATGGAACCTTGGGCAAGTCAACTTCGCTTGACGTAGAGTCTGGGCTCGCAAACCGAGGGCGTGGTATTTAGGACCAGGTCTCTGTCGCTCCGGTGCCCATAACTTTTGATCCGTTAGCAGTTACGCAGCACACAGCATATCATTGGAAAGCTCTACGAGAGCTCTACGACAAGGGAAATAAACTTGTTCAACTGCGCCTGATTTTGGAGACCAAAATCGAACATTTTTAATAGTTTTGGGATACTTTTCTTCTTTTGCGCTGTTTTTTATCCCGGATCGTACGTCGTGAGCCGCAAAAAGGACGACAATCTAATCCATCACATTTCTATTACTGAATCCCACGGCACCTTGGGCAAGACAACTTCACTTCACGTAGAGGCTGGGCCCGCAAATCGAGGGCGTGGGGCTTAGAACCATGTGTTCGTCTCTCCGGTACAAATAGCTTTTGATCTGTAAGGAGTTACGCGGTGTACAACATACCGTTGGAAAGCTCTGCGAGAGCTCTACATCGGGGGCAGCAAGCCTGCTCAACTCTGCCTATTTTTAGAGCCCAAAATCAAACATTTTCATCAGTTTCATGATAATTTTTTTCTTTTGGTTTATTTTTCGTCCCGGATCGTACGTTGTGAGTCGCGAAAAGGACGACAACCTAATCAATCACATTTCTATTACCGAATCCCACGGCATCTTGGCCAAATCAACTTCGCTTGACGTAGAGGCTGGGCTCGCAAACCGAGGGCGTAGGGTTTGGGACCAGGTCTCTGTCGCTCCAGTGCCCATAACTTTTTATCTGTAAGCAATTACGCAGCGCACAATATACCATTGGAAAGCTCTACGAGAGCTCTACGACGAGGGAAGAAGACCTGCTCAGCTGCACATGATTTTGGAGCCCAAAATCGAAAGTTTTCTTTAGTTTTGGGACACTTTTCTTCTTTTGCGCTGTTTTTTCATCCTAGATCGTACGTCGTGTGCCGCGAAAAGGACGACAACCTAATCCATCACATTTCTATTACTGAATCCCACGGCACCTTGGACAAGATAACTTCGCTACACGTAGAGGCTGGGTTGGCGAACCGAGGGCTTGGGGCTTGGGACCAGGTCTCCGTCGCTCCGGTGCCCATAACTTTTGATCCGTAAGCAGTTACGCGGCGTACAACATACCGTTAGAAAGCTCTCCAAGAACTCTACGACGGAGACCAAAATTGAATGTTTTCATTCGTTTCGGGACACTTTTCTTCTTTTGTGCTATTTTTTATCCACGAACGTACATCGTGAGCCGCAAAAAGGACAACAACCTAATCCATCACATTTCTATTATCGAATCCTACGGCACTTTGGGCAAGACAACATTGCTTCAAGTAGAGGTTGGGCTCGCAAACCGAGGGTGTGGGGCATGGAAACCAGGTCTCCATCGCTCCAGTGCCCATAGCTTTTGATCCGTAAGGAGTTACGCGGCGCACAGCATACCGTTGGAAAGCTCTCGGAAAGCTCTACGACGATGGAAGCAAGCTTGCTTAGCTGCATCTCTTTTCGGAGCCAAAAATTGAATGTTTTCATCAGTTTTGGGATACTTTTCTTCTTTTGCACTGTGTTTCCGTCCCGGATCGTACGTCTTGAGCTGTGAAAAAGACGACAAACTAATCCATCACATTTTTAATACCGAATACCAAGGCTCCTTGTGCTATACAACTCCGCTTCACGTAGAGGCTGGGCTTGCAAACCGAGGGCACGGGGCTTGGCACCAGGTCTCCGTCGCTCCGGTGCCCACAACTTTTGATCCGTGAGCAGTTACGCGGCGCACAACATATCGTTGGAAAGCTCTCCGAGAGCTTTACGATGATGGCAGCAAGCTTGCTCAGCTGCGCCTCTTTTCGGAGCCCAAAATCAAACGTTTTCATCAATTTCGGGAGACTTTTCTTCTTTTGCGCTATTTTTCCATCCTGGATTTGTACGTCGTGAGCCGTAAAAAGGACAACAACCTAATCCATCACATTTCCATTACCGAATCCCACGTCACCTTAGGCAAGTCAACTTCGCCTCACGTTGAGGCTAGGCCCGCAAATTGAGGGCGTGGGGCTTGGGACCAAGTCTCCGTCGCTCCGGTGCCCATAACTTTTGATCCATAAGCAGTTACTAGGCGCACAGCATACCGTTGGAAAGCGATCTGATAGCTTTACGACGGGGGAAGTAAACCTGCTCGGCTGCGCCTGATTTTCGAGCACAAATTCAAATGTTTTCATCAGTTTCGGGACATTTTTCTTCATTTGCGCTGTTTTTTCGTCCTGGATTGTACGTCGTGGGCCGCAAAAAAGACGACAACCTAATCCATCACATTTTTATTACCGAATCCCATGGTACCTTGTGCAAGACAACTTCGCTTCACGTAGAGGCTGGGCTCGCAAACCGAGGGCGTGGGGCTTGGAACCAGGCCTCTGTCGCTCCGGTGCCCATGGCTTTTGATCCGTAAGGAGTTACGCGGCGCACAACATACTGTTGGAAATCTCTCAAAGAGCTCAACAACGTTGGAATCAAGCTTGCTCGGCTGCGCCTCTTTTCAGAGCCTAAAATCAAAAGTTTTCATCAATTTCGGGATACTTTTCTTCTTTTGCGCTGTTTTTTCGTCCCAGATCGTACTTCTTGAGCCGCGAAAAAGACGACAACCTAATCGATCACATTTCTATTACCGAATCCCAAGCCACCTTGTGCAAGACAACTCCGCTTCAAGTAGAGGCTGGGCTCACAAACCGAGGGCGTGGGGCTTGGGACCATGTCTCCGTCGCTCCGGCGCCCATAACTTTTGATCTATAAATAGTTACGCAGCGCACAATTTACCGATGGAAAGCATTTCGAGAGCTCTACGATAGGGGCAGCCAGTATGCTTAGTTGTGCCTGGTTTCGGAGCCCAAAATCAAACATTTTCATCAGTTTTGGGACAGTTTTCTTCATTTGTGCTATTTTTTCATCTCGAATCGTATGTCGTGAGCCACAAAACGGACCACAACCTAATCTATCACATTACTATTACTGAATCCCATGGCACCTTGGGCAAGACAACTTCACTTCACGTAGAGGTTGGGCTCGCAAACTGAGGGCGTGGGGCTTGGGACCAGGTCTCTGTCGCTTTGATGCCCATAACTTTTGATCTGTAAGCAGTTACGCGGTGCACATCATACCGTTGGAAAGCTCTCCGAGAACTCTACGACGATAGTAGCAAGCTTGCTTGGCTGCGCCAGATTTCAGAGCCCAAAATCGAACGTTTTCATCAGTTTTCGGGCACTTTTCTTCTTTTGTGCTGTTTTTTCATCCCGGATCGTACGTCGTGAGCCGCGAAAAGGATGACAACCTAATCCATCGCATTTCTATTACCGAATCCCATGACACCTTAGGCAAGACAACTTCGCTTCACGTAGAGGCTGGGCTCTCAAACAGAGGGCATGGGGCTTAGGACCAGGTCCCCGTCGCTCCGGTGGCCATAACTTTTGATCCGTAAGCAGTTACGCGGCGCACAGCATACCGTTGGAAAGCTCTCCGAGAGCTCTACAATAGGGGCATGAAGCCTGCTCAACGGCGCTTGATTTCGAAGCCCAAAATCGAATATTTTCATCAGTTTTGGGATACTTTTCTTCTTTTGCGCTGTTTTTTCATCCCGGATCGTACGTTATGAGCCGCAAAAAGGATGACAACCTTATCCATCAAATTTCTATTACCGAATCCCACGGCACCTTGGGCAAGACAACTTCGCTTCACGTAGAGGCTGGGCTCGCAAACCGAGGGCGTGGGGCTTGGAACCAGGCCTCTGTCGCTCCGGTGCCCATGGCTTTTTGATCCGTAAGGAGTTACGCGGCCCACAGTATACCGTTGGAAAGGTCTCCGAGAGCTCTACGACGGGGCCAGCAAGCTTGCTAGGCTGCGCTTGATTTCGGAGTCCAAAATTGAACGTTTTCATCAGTTTTGGGACACTTTTCTTCTTTTGCGTTGTTTTTTCATCCCGGATCGTGCGTCGTGAGCCGCGAAAAGGACGATAACCTAACACATCACATTTCTATTATCGAATCCCACGGCACCTTGGGCAAGACAAATTCGCTTCACAAAGAGGCTGGGCGCGCAAACCGAGGGCGTGGGGCTTGGGACCATGTCTCCATCGCTCCGGTGCCCATAGCTTTTGATCCGTAAGGAGTTACGCGGCGCACAACATACCGTTGGAAAGCTCTCCGAGAGCTCTACGACAGAGGCAGCAAACCTGCTTGGCTGCGCCTATTTTCGGAGTCAAAAATTGAACATTTTTATCAATTTCAAGACACTTTTCTTCTTTTGGGCTATTTTTATGTCATGTATCGTACGTCGTGAGCCGTGAAAAGCACGACAACATAATCCATCACATTTCTATTACCAAATCCCACGGCACCTTTGGCAAGACAACTTCGCTTGACGTAGAGGCTGAGCTCGCAAACCGAGGGCGTAGGGCTTGGGACTAGGTCTCCGTCGCTCTGGTGCCCATAACTTTTGATCCGTAAGTAGTTACTCGGCGCACAACATACCGTTGGAAAGCTCTCCAATAGATTTAGGACGGGGGAAGTAAACCTGCTCGGCTGCGCCTAATTTTCGACTTCAAAATCAAACGTTTTCATCAATTTCGGGACACATTTCTTCTTTTGCGCTATTTTTTTATCCCGGATAGTACATCGTGAGCCGCGAAAAGGATGACAACCTAATCCATCACATTTCTACTACTGAATCCCACATCACCTTGGGCAAGGCAACTTCGCAACACACAGAGGTTGGGCTCGCGAACTGAGGGCATGGGGCTTGGGACCAGGTCTCCGTCGCTCAGGTGCTCATAACTTTTGATCCGTAAGTAGTTACGCAGCGCACAGTATACCGTTGCAAAGCTCACCAAGAACTCTACGACGGAGGCATCAAGCCTGCTTGGCTGCACCTAATTTCGGAGCCCAAAATCGAACGTTTTCATTAGTTTCGGAATACTTTTCTTCTTTTGCGCTATTTTTTCATCCCGAATCGTACGTCGTGAGTCGCAAAAAGGACGACAACCTAATTCATCACATTTATATTATCGAATCCCATGGTACCTTGGGCAAGACAACTTTGCTTCACGTAGAGGCTGGGCCCACAAACCGAGGGCGTGGGGCTTGGGACTAGGTCTCCATCGCTCCGGTGCCTATAACTTTTGATACGTAAGGAGTTACGCGGCGCACAACATACCGTTGGAAAACTCTCGGAGTGCTCTACGGCGATGGAATCAAGCTTGCTCAGCTGCGCCTCTTTTCAGAGCCCAAAATCAAAAGTTTTCATCAATTTCGGGATACTTTGCTTCTTTTGCGTTGTTTTTCCATCTCGGATCCTACGTCTTGAGCCGCGAAAAAGACGACAACCTAATCCATCACATTTCTATTACCAAATCCCAAGGCACCTTGTGCAAGACAACTCCGCTTTAAGTAGAGGCTGGGCTCCCAAATCGAGGGCGTGGGTCTTGGGACTCGGTCTCCGTCGTTCCGGCGCCCATAACTTTTGATCAGTAAACAGTTACGTGGCGCACATCATAACGTTGGAAAGCTCTCCGAGAGCTCTACGACTGGGGCAGCCAGCCTGTTTAGCTGCGCCTGATTTCGGAGCCCAAAATTGAATGTTTTCATCAGTTTTGGGACACTTTTCTTCTTTTGTGCTGTTTATTCATTCCGAATCGTACGTCGTGAGCCGCAAAAAGGATGACAACCTAATCCATCACATTTCTAATACCGAATCCCACAGCACCTTGGGCAAGACAACTTCGCTTCACGTAGAGGATGGGCTCGCAAACCGAGGGCGTAGGGCTTAGGACCATGTCTCCGTCGCTCCGGTGCCCATAGCTTTTGATCCGTAAGGAGTTATGCGGCGCACATCATTTAGTTGGAAAGCTCTCCAAGAGCTCTACGACAAGGATAGCAAGATTGCTTGCTGCGCCAATTTTCAGAGACAAAAATTGAACGTTTTCATCAGTTTCGAGACACTTTTCTTTTTTTGGGCTATTTTTCTGTCCTGTATCGTACCTCGTGAGCCGTGAAAAGGACGACAACATAATCCATCACATTTCTATTACCAAATCCCATGACACCTTGGGCAAGACAACTTCGCTTGACGTAGAGGCTGGGCTCGCAAATCGAGAGCGTGGGGCTTGAGACCAGGCCTTCGTCGCTCCGGTGCCCATAACTTTTGATCCGTAAGCAGTTACTCGGCGCACAGCATACCGTTGGAAAGCTCTCCGATAGATTTACGACGGGGGAAGTAAACCTACTCGGTTGCGCCTGATTTTCGAGCCCAAAATCAAACATTTTCATCAGTTTTGGGACACTTTTCTTGTTTTTCGCTGTTTTTTCATCCCGGATAGTACATCGTGAGCTGCGAAAAGGACGACGACCTAATCCATCACATTTCTACTATCGAATCCCACATCACCTTGGGCAAGACAACTTCGCTACAAGTAGAGGCTGGGCTCGTGAACTGAGGGCTTGGGTCTTGGGACCAAGTCTCCTTCGCTCCGGTGCCCATAACTTTTGATCCGTAAGGAGTTACGCGGCGCACAACATACCGTTGGAAAGCATTCTGAGAGCTCTACGACTGGGGCAGCCATCTTGCTTGGCTTTGCCTGTTTTCAGAGCCTAAAATCGAACATTTTCATCAATTTTGGGATACTTTTATGCTTTTGCACTATTTTTTCATCTCGGATCGTACGTCGTGAGCCGCGAAAAGGACGACAACCTAATCCATCATATTTCTATTAACAAATCCCATGGCACCTTAGGCAAGACAACTTCGCTTCACGTAGAGGCTGGGCCCGCAAACCGAGGGCGTGGGGCTTGGGACCAGGTCTCTGTCGCTCCGATGCCCATAACTTTCGATCTGTAAGGAGTTACGCGGCGCACAACTTACCATTAGAAAGCTCTCCAAGAGCTCTACTACTAGGGCAGCCAGCCTGTTTAGCTGCGCCTGATTTCGGAGGCCAAAATCGAACGTTTTCATCAGTATCGGTACACTTTTCGTCTTTTGTGCTATTTTTTCATACCGGATCGTACGTCGTGGACCGCGAAAAGGATGACAACCTAATCCATCACATTTCTATTACCGAATCCCACAGCACCTTGGGCAAGACAACTTCGCTTCACGTAGAGGCTGGGCTTGCAAACTGAGAGCGTGGGGCTTGGGACCAGGTCTCCGTCGCTCTGGTGCCCCTAACATTTGATTCGTAAGGAGTTACGTGGCGCACAGCAAACCGTTGGAAAGCACTCCAAGAGCTCTACGCAGGGGGCAGCAAGATTGCTTGGCTGCGCCTATTTTCGGAGCCAAAAATCAAATGTTTTCATCAGTTTCGAGACACTTTTCTTTTTTTGGGCTATTTTTCTGTCCTGTATCGTACCTCGTGAGCCGTGAAAAGGACGACAACATAATCCATCACATTTCTATTACCAAATCCCATGACACCTTGGGCAAGACAACTTCGCTTGACGTAGAGGCTGGGCTCATAAACCGAGGGCGTGGGCTTGGGACCAAGTCTCCGTCGCTCCGGTGCCCATAACTTTTGATCTGTAAGCAGTTACTCGGCACACAGGATACCGTTGGAAAACTCTCCGATAGATTTACGGCGGGGAAGTAAACCTGCTCGGCTGCACCTGATTTTTGAGCCTAAAATCAAACGTTTTCATCAGTTTCGGGACATTTTTCTTCTTTTGCGCTGTTTTTTCATCCCGGATAGTACGTCATGAGCCGCGAAAAGGACAATGACCTAATCCATCACATTTCTACTACCGAATCCCACATCACCTTGGGCAAGACAACTTTGCTACACATAGAGGCTGGGCTCGCGAACCGAGGGCGTGGGGCTTAGGACCAGGTCTTCGGCGCTTCGGTGCCCATAACTTTTGATCTGGAAGCAGTTACGTGGCGCACAACATACCATTGGAAAGCTCTCTGAGAACTCTACGACAAGAGCAGCCAGCCTGCTTAGCTGCGCCTGATTTCGGAGCCCAAAATTGAATGTTTTCATTAGTTTGGGGACACTTTTCTTCTTTTGCACTATTTTTTCATCTCGGATCGTACATCGTGAGCCGCGAAAAGGATGACAACCTAATCCATCACATTTCTATTACCGAATCCCACGACACCATGGGCAAGACAATTTTGCTTCACGTAGAGGCTGGGCCCACAAATCGAGGGCGTGGGGCTTGGGTCTTGGTCTCCGTCGCTCAAGTGCCCATAGCTTTGATCCGTAAGGAGTTACGTGGCACACAACATACTGTTGGAAAGCTCTCGGAGAGCTCTACGATGATGGAATCAAGTTTGATCAGCTGCGCCTCTTTTTAGAGCCCAAAATCTAACGTTTTCATCAATTTCGGGCTAATTTTCTCATTTTTTGCTATTTTTTCGTCTCGGATCGTAGGTCGTGAGCCGCGAAAAAGACGACAACCTAATCCATCACATTTTTATTACTGAATCCCAAGGCACCTTGTGCAAGACAACTCCATTTCAAGTAGAGGCTGGGCTCGCAAACCGAGGGTGTGGGGCTTGGGACCCGGTCTCTATCGCTCCGGCGCCCATAACTTTTCATCCGTAAACAGTTATGTGGCGCAAAGCATACCGTTGCAAAGCTCTCTGAGAGCTCTCTGAGAGCTCTACGAAAGGGGCAGCCAGCCTGCTTAGCTGCGCCTGTTTTCGGAGACCAAAATTGAACGTTTTCATCAGTTTCAGGACAATTTTCTTCTTTTACGTTGTTTTTTCATCCCGGATCGTACGTCGTGAGCCGCGAAATGGACGACAACCTAATCTATCACATTTCTATTATCGAATCCCATGGCACCTTGGACAGGACAACTTCACTTCACGTAGAGGCTGGGCCCGCAAACTAAGGGCGTGGGGCCTCTAATTAGGTCCCTATCGCTTTGGTGCCCATAACTTTTGATCCGTAAGGTGTTATGTGGTGCACATCATACCGTTGGAAATCTCTCCGAGAACTCTACGTCGAGGGCAGCAAGCTTGCTCGGCTGCGCTTGATTTCAAAGCCCAAAATCAAGCATTTTCATTAGTTTCCGGACACTGTTCATCTTTTGCGCTATTTTTTTTATCCCGGATCGTATGTCGGGAGCCGCGAAAAGGATGACATCCTAATCCATTGCATTTCTATTACCGAATCCCCTAGTACCTTCGGCAAGACACCTTGGCTTCACATAGAGGCTAGGCTTGCAAACCGAGGGCATGGGGCTTGGGACCAGGTCTGCGTCGCTCCGGTGCCCATAACTTTTGATCTGTAAGGAGTTAGGCGGTGCACAGCATACCGTTGGAAAGCTCTCCATGAGCTCTATGTCGGGTGGATCAAGCCTACTCGGCTGCACCTTTTTTCAGAGCAAAAAATTGAATGTTTTCATCAGTTTTGAGATACTTTTATTCTTTTGCGCTTTTTTTCCGTCCCATATCGGACGTCGTGAGTGGCGAAAAGGACAACAACCTAATCCATCATATTTCTATTACCGAATCCCACGCCAGCTTGGACAAGACAACTTCGCTTCACGTAGAGGCTGGGCTCGCAAACCGAGGACGTGGGGCTTAGGACCAAGTCTCCGTCGCTCTGGTGCCCATAGCTTTTGATCTGTAAGGAGTTACACGGCGCACAGTATACCGTTGGAAAATTCTACGAGAGCTCTACGATGTAGGCAGCAAGCCTACTCGGCTGCACTCCTTTTTGGAGACTAAAATCAAATATTTTCATCAGTTTTGTGATACTTTTCTTCTTTTGCGCTGTTTTTTTGTCCCGGATCGTACGTCCTGAGCCGCGAAAAGGTCGACAACCTAATCCATCACATTTCTATTACCGAATCCCATGGCACCTTGGGCAAGACAACTTCGCTTCACATAGAGGCTGGGTTCGCAAACCGAGGGCGTAGGGCTTGGGACTAGATCTTCGTCGCTCTGGTACCTATATATTTTGATTCGTAAGGAGTTATACTGCGCACAACATACCGTTAGAAAGCTCTCCGAGAGCTCTACGATGGGGGAAGTAAGCCTACTCAACTGCGCCTAATTTCGGAGCCAAAATCGAACGTTTTCATCAGTTTCAGGACACTTTTCTTCTTTTGTGATGTTTTTTCATCCCAGATCTTACGTTGTGAGCCGCGAAAAGGACGACAACCTAATTCATCACATTTCTATTACTGAATCCCATGGTACCTTGGGCAAGACAACTTCGCTTCACGTAGAGGCTGGGCTCGCGAACCGAGGGCGTGGGGCTTGGGACCAGGTCTCCGTCGCTCCGGTGCCCATAACTTTTTATCCGTAAGGAGTTACGCGGTGCACAACATACTGTTGGAAAGCTCTCCGAGAGCTCTACGACAAGGGCAGCAAGCTTGATCAGCTGCGCCTCTTTTCGGAGCCCAAAATCGAACATTTTCATCAGTTTTGAGATATTTTTATTCTTTTGCGCAGTTTTTCCATCCCGGATCGTACGTTTTGAGCTGTGAAAAGGACGACAACCTAGTCCATCACATTTCTATTGCCGAATCCCAAGGCCCCTTGTGCAAGACAACTTCGCTTCATGGAGAGGCTTGGCTCGCAAAACGAGGGCGTGGGGCTTGGGACCAGGTCTCCGTCGCTCCGGCGCCCATAACTTTTGATCCGTAAGCTGTTACACGGCGCACAGCATGCCGTTGGAAAGCTATCCGAGAGCTCTACGTCAAGGGCAGCAAGCCTGCTCGGCTGCGCTTGTTTTCGTAGCCAAAAATTGAATGTTTTCATCAATTTTGAGACATTTTTCCTCTTTTCCTCCATTTTTCGGTCCTTTATCGTACGTCGTGAGCCGCGAAAAGGACCACAACCTAATCTATCACATTTCTATTACCGAATGCCACGGTACCTTGGACAAGACAACTTTGCTTCATGCAGAGGCTGGGCTCACAAACCGAGGGCGTAGGGCTTGGGACCAGGTCTCCGTCGCTACGGTGCCCATAACTTTTAACCCATAAGCAGTTACGCGGTACACAACATACCGTTGAAAAGCTCTCCCAGAGCTCCACGACGAGGGCTGCAAGCCTGCTCAGCTGTTATCACGCCCCGACCCGACCCCGCAAAAGGCAAAGCCCGGACCCGACACACGGACGGAGTCTCCTCTGTACCGCGGACGATCCGAAAGCCCTAAAATTAATATAATAGTTGCGAAAGCCATAAAATAATCAAAACAAGCCAACTTTCTTTAAAATATACATTTCTTATTAATAAACTTTGCAACCCAAAATGATATGCATACTACACAAGTATTTATGCCACTAATCAATTCCATTAGCATGCATTTCCTTACTAGTCACAAGGTATAAGTTTACAACTTTACATTCTTTCAACTTATACAACATAAGACTGTAGAGGCCTCAAACTAGAAAATACATACAAGGCTACAAGCCTCAAAATTAAGCGACATCCAAGCAATATACATAACAAGCAAGGCTCGCACAAAAATCTGGTAACCAACCACCAGCAAAGCAGAGAAGTGCTATCACAGAAACACCTCCACCTGCTCCTCCTCCTCTATTACCTCGATAGGTTCTGCTTCAACAACTCCTGTAAAAATATAGTATAAAGAGGAATGAGCAAAAACTATTGCTCAGCGAGGGCAATTGGTCTCAAGGACGGAGATGAGAGGAGTATGCAATGCAATTAGCCAAGCAATGCATACAATTATCATTTAAAGATCCAAACAAGCCAATATTATAACAAGGCAAGCATTAAAGACTATAAACATTCATTCAAAGGATACGATACTCTTTTCACGAGCAACTTTCATTCAAGGATTCGATGACGACGCGCCGGCCCAAACCACCTTATAACACCAGTTTGGAATACCCCGGAAGTATCCATCAACCTACGACCCAAATCTCCCTGGGAGGCAACCCAAGCGAGAAAGGGAATAGCAGCGGAGCTAGAGCAACCAACATTGGCAACCCAAGGCTACCCAGAGAGGCCCATCACTCATGCGCGAGACACTAAGCAATGCAAGACTCGATACAAGGCAATAAACAAGCAATAAAGCCACACGTGGGAGAATAACAAAGTAGGTTACTCTCGCACGCAATAGCAGTAATTGATAAGCATTTCCATCCAAATCAATTCAAACAAGTATTTCAAGCAACCCTAAGCATTCTATAGACATAAAATCAAGAAAACAAGCAAAAACACAAACCGGCCCCAACTATCAAAACCCTACCATTTCCAAACGAGCCACGAGTTCTGGAAACCGACTTCGCCAAACCTCCTAGGTCACCATAAGGCACGTCTAAAGACCCCGAAACCTTACTTTACCCTAGAACTCGCACAAAGCCCCGATTTCCCCCTTTCTCGTTTGAACTACAACTATATCAACCAAACACCCAACCAACGCCATAATCGCACCAAAAGTGCTTCTATGGCCTCCCAATATAATGCCAACACGCAAAATGAGAAAACGCTAAAGTCGACCTAAACGACCCCGACTTTCAACAAGGCTTAATTCCCGTTTTTCTCACTACGCAACCCAAACAAACCACACATTTAGGCATTCTAGCACACCTAGCACATTCCTACATCAACGGACAGCATAACGGAGCAACTTTATCGTTTCAAGGTTTTACTATTCACAAAACACTATTCAACATCCAAATTAAATTGCAATCTCAACATTTAACCGCAGAAAATGTTACAAAGCTATAAATACACGTTCTACAATAGCCAAGGAACATTCTAGAAGCATCAAAACGATTTAAACGACAATCTACGGATAAAATCTAAAAATTGCAAAGTTGATACACTTAACATTTAAATGCGCAAATAACATGATTCCCTCACCTTAGGTACTCCTAGTCGCTAGGAAAACAACGCTAGTTGCCTCGAAAATCACCCCGCACGAGCTCACGCGAAGATTGAACGATTGAAAGGTTGAAATATTTTTTTTTCTTCTTGGAAGCTAACGGCCTGGGCTGCTATTCAGCTGCTATATTTTTTCTTTATTTGCTAAGTTAAAAGCTTATTTAAATGCTAAGTGGTCAAATGGTCAAAGGCCTAGGTCAAACCACTTAAAACTTGGTCAAAGGCCCTTATTTTGTGCATTTTAAAGCCATTTTAGCTAAGGAAAGATTAATTAAAGCTAGCAACAATTAAAATATAAAATTTAAGTCATCTAAATACTAGTTTCACTATTTGCTGAGGACTAGAAACCGTTCTCTAGCTATCGCTCCCTAAATGCAATGCATATTGCGACAGCGAGAAAGTAACAATTAATTCACAAAGAATTTAAGGAAATATAATTTTCAAAATAATAAACAAGGCATTTTCACATTCCGGGCTCGGGTATTACACCTGTGCCTATTTTCGGAGCCCAAAATCAAACGTTTTAATCAGTTTTGGGACACTTTTCTTCTTTTGCGCTGTTTTTTCGTCCCAGATCGTACGTCGTGAGCCGCAAAAACGATGACAACCTAATCCATCACATTTCTATCATCGAATCCCATGGTACCTTGGGCAAGACAACTTCACGTCATGTAGAGTCTTGGCCCGTAAACCGAGGGCGTGGGGCTTGTGACCAGGTATCTGTCGCTTCGGTGCCCATAACTTTTAATCCGTAAGGAGTTATGTGGCGCATAACATAACGTTCGAAAGCTCTCGGAGAGCTCTACGACGGGGGTAGCAAGCCTGCTCAGTTGTTGTCACGCCCCAACCCGACCTCGAGAGGTTAGACTAGGTTGTGATCTAAACATTCATATCATTTCACGTACTTAATCGTTCTACAAGGTTTAACACTGAACGTTAGCCTAAAACTCCAAAAATTCTTCGAAAAATCGGCAGCATAACGGCTGTAATTGGGCTATTTTGTTTGACCTAATTTCTAAAGGCCTCAACACTTCCAATCTCAATTTCATTTCCAACTGAGATTACTATTTATCACCAATCGAAATGCCTACTAGTTATCTCGAAGTCTCGCTTGATTAACAACCTAGCATGATAACTATGTCTCGTTTGTTTGTCAGTCCTTGTTACAAAAGTACCTGTTGATCTTAGCTTACCGATGTGTACCTGCTTAAGATTGGATAGATTCATTTTACTTAACCCTTTACCTAATACTTCATAAGCCTGTGATAGATACTAAACTAGTAGCAAAACGAGCAAATAGGGTATCTGTCTAGTTAATATCAGTACAAATCAAAATTAAATCCCAAATTACAACGGGGGTCATTTACAATAACGACAGTAAGCAACACAAGAAATAGTCTTCAATACAACATATCATTTACAAAACATCCACAGTCAAGTAAGGCACATACGGCAGGCAATCACTCCAAAGACTCATCGATAGGCACGTTATCCTCAGGTACCTGTTCCTGATCTTCTTCACCTGAGATGATAAAAGAGGGTGAGTCCCTATGAACTCAGCGAGAGAGAACGAAAAATAAGTTTTGAAACTCTTTTTCCGGTTCAACTTATGAAAACCCTTTTTGCAAGCATGTTATATATCACAAGTAAGTTCATAATGTAATATAAAAGTAAAAGAACACAATTACCCGTGTTTCCTCCCCGAGGTCCTCTAGGAACCAAGCGAGAGTACTTATACACATAGTGAAAAAGATACGGTGAGTTTTTGCTCTCAGTTTATTTCCAGTATCAGTTGTTGCGGCCGACTTCAAATCATCCACTTATCACGCCAAATGGGTGTACTCCGGATGTACCCCAAAATCCTACGACCCAACTCTCCGAGGAAGTCTAGCCCCCAAGCGAGAGAGGGAATTGGACAATGGTAGTCACGGTTGCACCGGCAAGCCCGATGCCGCCCGGTGTGCGTGAAATGCTACCACGCCAGAATGAAAGGTTGCAACCTTGTATGCAATGCACATTTATGACATTTAATATATCACATTAGGAGGACAACAAAGTAGGTTGCCTCCGAGCAGTCATAAGATTGCACATTGACAAGTAAACACGCGAGGCATGCTATGACAGGAAATTTCACTTGTAAGGCACATGGAGTTATATGAATGTTAAGCGGGCAGCCATCTAACGCATGTAAATCAAGTCATATAACTCATTTCGGAGTTCACGTAATCAAATAATAAGGTCATACAACATGCAACGACGTTTATGTGGGACCGGGTGCAAGAAAGGTCTACTTGTCAACATGTAATCATCAGAATCACATTTAGGGCTATAAGGACAACTACAGGCAGACCACTAATCACATAATTAGACAAGATAACAATAGGATCAACACTTAGCGAGTTTTCATAATCACTAGGGTTTCAATTCATGCTTACCCGTGCGATTAAGCCACAAGTTGTCACGAAATTACGTCAAAGCCATGCATCGATTAATTAAACATCCTCAATCATTCAAAGCAGTCCACATAACATCCAAGTGCCACAATCCCAAGCATTTAATGTGAGGCCCGACCCCGAATAATGTGTGTTACCTCAATTTACGTGCCATAGACCAAGAATGATATGACTGACCTTGGATTACGTGTCCTATCTTGGTTTTCGTGCATGCCTCGTCATTCGTGCCTTGACCTAGAATTATGTGCCCTAATCCTCAGCTTACGTGCCCTGACTTCGAATTGCGTGCGTTACCTCATTTCGTGTGCCCTGACCTTGAATTGCATGTCTTAACCTAGGTATTAGAGTCGTACCTCGATTTACGTGCATTGCATTAAATTACGTGCCTTGTATTGGTTTACGTGCATTTACCTAGGATTGCGTGCATTTGCATTGGAATCCGTGCATTTATTTTGAAGTACGTGCATTAGTCTTGAAGTTCATGTCTCACCTCGTAGTTCATGTCTACCTTGTAATTCGTGCCCTAGACCTAGGAATCCGTGCCACCACGATAATCAAGAAAGAATCCTACACAAAGCACAAGACAATAAAATAATCCTATACAATCCACTAACCAATATTATATTCCTAATTCAAATTCTCTACAAACTCCACTAACTATTAAAATATTCTATCACACTCAACTAACCAATAAACTATTATAAACCTACACTTATTATAATCCAAAATATACTAACTTGAATCTGAAATTTCAGATTCTCCCTTGCATTACATGGCCAAAACAAGGCAATTTGATCAACTTTGCACAATTAAATTAAAGCCTAGACATTTTATGACACATGCACTAAGCACAATGCATAAAAAATTCACCTACACCCTACCCAAGCACCTCATTTTCGACCCTCTCAATACCATGCTTCATTTCAACTCAAAAAAATGCTAAAGGTGACACAAAATTCAGATTTGAAAGGCTCAAGTCCAACACACACACACACAAGCATCGTTTCTCTCTCAAACTCTCTCTTTCCTCACAAACTCTCTCATTCTCTCTCCTTCTCTCTCCATTTTCGACCAAGGCTGACCTTTGAGCTCCCAAGACTCCTAAAAACTCTCAAGGACACTCTAAGACCCTCCCAAGCTCGGCCATGGCAGCCCAAGCAAGCTAAAAGCAAAGAGACATGCATGCAAGCTCATAGAACACTCATTCGGCCCTTTGGTATGTTGATAGCTTCCATTTCTTTTCTTCTTGTTCTAACCACATGCATGTACTAAGAACTTGGCCACTAAGCTAGGAAAAATAGAGAGAAATTGGGTGGTGTCTTGGCTAAGCAAGGAAGAAGAAGAAATTTGTGCTTCATCAAGTTTTGTGCATCTTCTTGTTGATTTGCTAAGGTGAGGGCTAAAACCTTTTGAAAATCCTTCAAAAATCCACATGCATACTCATAAATGTATGTCTTTGCTTCTGTACTTGAGTTATATGTTCGTTCATAAGCTTTTGTAACCATGCATGGCAAGATCTTGGCTTGAAAGTGATGATAGGTGAAGTCGGATTGCTGACAGCTCTCTGACCAGTTTGTTGAAAATGCATGAAAATTGGTAGGTGACTAGTTTGTCCAGTTTTGAACATTTTTTGCAGAAATAGGCCAAAGCTAATTTCGACACTAAAGTCCTCAAAATGGAAAACCATTAAAATGTGTCCAAATCTGGAAATCTGGAAAAATGAAGCAGGTTTTGGCAGATGCACTGACCTTGTGGAACGAACCAGTTTTGACTTAGTAAATGATGTCCAAAATGCATGAAATTTGGTGTGCTGCTATATTTTTCAGTTCTGGACAATTTTTTCAGAAATGGACTAAGGAAAAATCTGACCCTAAGGACCTCAAAAACGACAATTATGGAAATGTGTGAAAATCTGGACAGTTTTGTGCTATCTCACTGTTTCGGCTATAAATAATGATCCCGAACTCCAAATGATGCAAGGTTTCTTTCTGATTTTAGTTCACTTCTTAAGCTTTAATTTCACATCTTATTCACTGGAATTGGATATTGTTTGCTTATCTTAATGATTGTGAGAAAACAGCGTATTGCAGTAAGGGTTTCACTTAGTATTATGCTTATAAAATTGTTGTGACTTCTCTTGTTGAATTAAATGCTTGGGATTGTACCTTTGGGATGTTGTGTGGACTGTTTTGAATGTTTAAGGATGTTGGATTAAATGATGCATGGCTTGAGATTGATTTTGAATTGGTTTGGGGCTCAAATTGTACGGATATGCACGAAATGGAAACCCTAATGACTAGATAGGCTTGCTAAGTATTGACCATTTGGATATTGTGTGGAATTATACGCTTAGTAGGCTGCCCGTAGTTGCCCTTATAACCTTAAATGTAATTTTGATCATTGCATGTTGACAAATGGGCTTTTCTTGCATCCGAACCCACGTAGATGTTGTTGCATGTTGAATAATCCTGTCACTTGATTACGTGGACTTCGAAATGAGTTATATGGCTTGATTTACATGTGTTTCATGGCTGCCCATTTAATGTTCATATAACTCTATATGCCTTTCAAGTGAATTTACTTGTCTTATCGTGCCCTACCTGTTTACTTGTCAATGTGCAATCTTATGACTGTCCGGAGGCAACCTACTTTGTTGTCCTCCTAACGTGATATGTTAATGTCATAAATGTGCACTGCATTCAAGGTTGCAACCTTTCCTGTCGGCATGGTAGCGATCACGCACACCGGGCGGCATCGGGCTTGCCGGTGCACCCGTGACTACCATGGTCCCATTCCCTCTCTCGCTTGGGGGTTAGACTTCCTCAGAGAGTTGGGTCATAGGATTTCGGGGTACATCCGAAGTACACCCACCTGACGTGTTTTGGGGATGATTTGAAGTCGGCTGCAACAACTGATTCTGAAATTGATCTGAGAGCAAAAGCTCACTGTATCCTTTTTACCATGTGTATAAGTACTCTCGCTTGGTTCCTAGAGAACCTCGGGGAGGAAAGACCGGTATTTCTGTTCCTGTACTTATATTATTGTTATATTCATGCTTGCAAAAGGATTTTCATAAGTTGAACCGGAAAATGAGTTTCAAAACCTATTTCTCGTTCCCCCTCGCTGAGTTCATAAGGACTCACCCTCTTTTATCATCTCAGGTGAAGAAGATCCAGAATAGGTACCCGAGGACGGTGTGCCTAACGATGAATCCTTGGAGTGATTGCCTGTTTGTGTGCTTTTCGTGATTGTGGCTACTTGTGAACTCTATGCTACCTGAAGACTATTTCTTTTATATTGCTTGCTATTTGTAATGTAAAAGACCCCCGTTGTAATTTGGGGTCTAATTTTGGTTTGTACTGATATTAAGTAGACTGACGCTAGACACTACTATTATCGTTTTTGCTATTATTACCGCTAGTATCTATCATAGGTCATGACATATTAGTTAAGGACTAAGTAAATGAACTTATCCAATCTTAAATAGATACTCGCTATTAAGCTAAGATCAACAGGTACTTTGTAACGAGGATAAACAAATGAACGAGACATAGTATCATGCTAAGTTATAAATCAAACGAGACATCGAGATAACCAATAGGCGTTTCAATTGATGATAAATAGCAATCTTAGTTGGAAATGAACTTGAGATTAGAAAATTTTGAGGCGTTTAGAGAATTAGACCAAACCAAAGAGTCCAATTATAGCCGTCACGCTGCCAGTTTTTCGGAAAACTTTGGAGTTTAGACTAAAACGATAAGTGTTAAATCTTCATAAATGGTTAAGTATGTTACATGTCCTGAACGTTTAGATCACACCCTAGTCTAACCTTATAGGCCGGGTTGGGGCGTGACATTTAATACCACAAGAGAAGTTACAATAATTTTCAAAGCATATCACTAGATAAAAACCTCACTGCAATGGTCTATTTTCCCACAATCATTTAGACAAGCAAACAATCTCCAATTTCAGTGAACAAAATGTCAAATTAAATCTTATTAAGTGAACTAAATCTAGAAACAAACCTCGCATCATTTGGAGTTCGGATTTAAGAGTTATAGCAAAACCGTGAGATTACGCAAAACTGGCGAGATTTGGACACATTTCAACACTTGTCATTTTTGTGGGCCTTAGCGTCATATCTAGCCATAGTATATTTCTGAAAAAAATGTCCAGAACGGAAAAATATAGAAACGTACCAAATTTCACACATTTTAGATATCATCTACTAAGTCAAAAATGATTCGTTCTTCAAGGACAGTGAACCGCCAAAAACCTGCTCCATTTTCCCAGATATTTCAGATTTGGACACCTTTCGATGTTTTTCCATTTTGGAGACCTTAGAATCAAAATTGGCCTTGGCCTATTTCTACAAAAATTGCTCCGAACTGGAAAAACTAGTCACCTACCAATTTCATGCATTTTCAACATCATCTTCCTGGCCAAATTCACTTCGCTCTAACAAGTCAGAAGTCTGCCATTTTTCGCGATTTTTCCTATCTTCAAGTTCTAGCTAAATATCTTGCCATGCATGGTTACAAAAGCTCATGTACACACATATACCACAAGTATAGCGGTAAAAATAGACATATGAAGGCATGCATGTGGTTTTTGAAGGCTTTTAAAAAGGATTAACCCTCACCTTAACCTATTGACAACAAATGATGCTCAAAACTCTTGAAGATGCACAAATGGTCTTCTCTCCTTGATTGGCCGAGGGATATTGCTTGATTTCCTTAATTCCTAGCTGAGTTACCATGTCCTTAGTATGTGCATGTGGTTAGAACAAACGGGAGATGAAAGAAAAGCTATCAAACATACCTAGGGCCGAAATTAGTATTCTATGAGCTTGCATGCATGTTTCTTTGCTTCTAGCTTGCTTGGTCGAGCTTCCTAGGGCCTTGAGTGTCTTGATGAACCTTAGGATGATGAGCTTGAGCTATGGAGACAAAGATTGCAGCCAAGGCAGAGAGAGAGAGGAAATGAGAGAGTGAGAGTTGAGAGAAAAAAAAATGAAATGCTTTGAAGAGTTTTGATGCTTTTGTGAGCATGTGTCGGCCTTGAGCTTCTAAAATTTCTGATTTTGTGTTATCTAAAGCATGTTTTGAATTGTCTAGCATGGGCATTGAATGGATCGAAAATGTGGAGCATGGTGGAGGATAAAATAATGCTTGGTGTCCTTTTTTTTTTTTTTTTTGCATTGTGACATAGAATGTCTAAACTTGATTTTTGAAATTGCAAAGCATGACAAAAGCTCCTCACATGGCCGGCCAAGGCAAACTCAAATCTGAATTTTTTTGTCTTGTTTTGAGCTTATTTTATTGTGTGTTTGGAATATACAAAAAAATAAAGAATAAGGAATAAAAATGTTTAGCTTTTGGTGAAATTTTGTCTTCTAGTGCATTGACTTGGCATTTTGATATTAGTTAGTGGAGTTTGTGGGATTATTTAATAATCTAGTGCTTCGTGTAAGATGCTTTCTTGATTAGCGTGCGGGCATGCTTTCCTAGATTTAGGGCACGTACTACGAGGTAAAGCACGAACTACGAGACGAATGCACATCTTCCAAGCAAATGCACGCAACCCTAAATGAATGAACGCAATTCAACGCAAGGCACATAAAACGAAACACGACTCTTAAACCTAGGTTAGGCATGCAAATCTAGGTTAGGGCACACAAAACGACATATCATACACAAATCGAGGTCGGGCCTCACATCCTCCCCTCCTTAAAAGAATTTCATCCCAAAATTCAATTTTACCTTTGAAATAATGCCGGATACTGTTGCTCCATCTGGTCTCGCCTTTCCCACGTTGCTTCTTCAACTCCATGGTGATCCCACAACACTTTCACCATCAGTATAGATTTGTTGCGCAACTCCCGATGTTGCTGGTCTAGGATCCGAATGGGCTTCTCTTCATAAGACAAGTTCTCCCGAAGCTACAACGGCTCTGGCTCCAAGATATGTGATGGATCAGGGTGATACTTCCGTAGCATTGAGACCTGGAAGACATCATGAATATTGGAGAGGTTTTGGGGTAGTTCCAGACGATACACCAATTTGCCAACCTTCTCAATTATCCCAAATGGTCCTACAATCCTCGAGCTCAACTTTCAACCCTTGCCATGTTTAATCAGTCCCCTTCGAGGTGATAACTTCAAGAACACCTTGTCGCCGACCTCAAACTCTAGATTTCGTCTCCGTCGGTCTGCGTAACTTTTCTACCTGCTTTGGGCGGTAAGCATCCGTTTTCGGATGAGGTGGACATTATCAATAGTCTTCATAAGTTATGGTAGTAGGGTCGGGTCAAAAGTCTTCGTCTCACCTACTTCATCCCAGTAAATTGGGGATCGGCACTTACGTCCATACAACGCCTCAAATGGGGCCATTCTGTTAGTGGCCTGATAGCTGTTATTATAAGCGAACTCCGCTAGGGGTAGATATTTCTCCCAACCTTTTCCAAAGTCTAGAACACACGCCTTCAGCATATCCTCTAGAATGTGAATAGTTCTCTCAGATTGTCCTTCAGTCGGAGGGTGATAAGCCGTGCTGAAACTCACCTTCGTTCCCAAAGTTTCTTGCAATCTCTTCCAAAATCGGGAAGTAAAACGAGGATCCCTATCTGATACAATACTCACAGGCATCCCGTGCAACCTTACAATATCCGCCACATACATATCTCCCAGTTTCTCAGGACTATCCTCCTTGTTCATTGGTAAAAAGTGCGCTGACTTGGTCAATCTATCCACTATGACCCAAACGGCGTCATGACCCTTTTGTGACCTGGGCAGGTCCATGACAAAGTCCATAGTTATGTGTTCCCATTTTCATTGTGGAATTTCCAACGGTTGAAGTAAACATGCCGGTAATTGATGTTCCGCTTTGACTCTCTGGCAAGTCAAACACCGTGCCACAAACTCCGCAATCTCTCTCTTCATGTTATTCCACTAATAGTGTTGCTTCAAATCCCGGTACATCTTCTTTCCGCCGGGGTGAATAGTATATTTGGAGTTATGGGCTTCTTCAAGAATCTTCTTTTTCAACTCTGGCTCATTAGGAACACAAATTCGATTCCTGAACCTCCAAATACCATCATCATGAAACTTGAAATCTGTGTTGCTTTCTTTAATCTTCTGAAATTGTTGGTCCTTCTGTTGAGCCTCTTGTAAATTAGACAACAAAGTCAATTGAACTTGTGTAGTGGTAAATAATAACCCTTTTTGAGTCAATTGTGGATTCCACGAAAATGCTTCCTCTAACAACTCCTGCACCTTAACTTCCAGTTTTGCCATGCTCGCTTTCCGACTTAAGGCATCAGCAACTACATTTGCTTTACCGGGCACATAATTGATCGTAAAGTTATAATCATCCAAAAGCTCCATCCACTGTCTTTGCCTCATGTTCAACTCTTTTTGTGAGAACAAGTATTTCAAGCTCTTGTGATCAGTAAACACCTCAAACTTGTTACCCCCACAGATAGTGCCTCCATTTCTTGAGTGCAAACACAATAGCCGCTAACTCCAAATCATGCGTCGGGTAGTTCAATTCATACAGCTTGGGCTTCCTAGAGGCATACGCAATCACTCTACCATTCTGTATCAACACACACCCCAGTCCTTCTTTGGAAGCATTGCTATAAATTACAAAGCCTTGACTCCCTTCAGGCAATGCAAGAACAGGTTCGGTAGTCAATCTTTTCTTCAATTCTTGAAAGTTGTTCTCACACTTGTCATCCCACACGAACTTTGTTTTCTTTTGAGTGAGCTTTGTAAGTGGTCCTGCAATCTTTGAGAAATCCTTCACGAACCTCTGATAATAGCCGGCTAAACCAAGAAAACTCCGAACTACCGTAACATTTTTCGGCTTCTTCCAAGACATCACCGCTTCTATCTTTGCTGGATCCACTGCTATTCCCTCTTGGGATCTAATGTGCACCAAGAATGCAATCTGCCGCAACCAAAATTCGCTTTTGCTAAACTTTGCATACAATTGGTGCTCCCGAAGTTTCTGCAATACCAATCGCAGATGTTGTTCATGCTCAGCCTTGAATTTCGAGTATACCAAAATATCATAAATAAAGATCACCACAAATTGGTCCAAGTGTAACACCCCGATCCCTCCCGAGATCGGGAGTTCTATCAATCAATCTAATCACAACCCAAATCCAAACCCGGGCATAATTTTCAGGGAAAACGGACGGAGTCTCCCCTGTTTCTAGGCAAAATATAAAACCTGCAATAGCATTTAAATGGACCAACGCCGTGTCCAACCATACAAAACTTCCTCAAGGCTATCCGAGCCTCGGTTTTCAACAATTAAACTCAGCAGGTATACATACATTTCCAATTTAAAAGCTAACCTATCTCTTTTCATTTTTGACCAGTACATTCAAACTAGACAATTGAACCATACTAAGCTACTGCATAAAATAAACTATCATGCCATTCTAACTCTTTTCCTTTGGAAATTACAAACATGCATTGAAGATAAGCTATGCTAACTGATTACATAAACTAGCTTATCAATTCACCTCAACTGCTTAGCTAAATTTAAATTACATTTCTTTTAGCAATAAATACCTACAACATATGAAAACATATATCTTTACAACTTCGACACTCAAGCCACATAGGCACGCAAGACAACTCTTCAGGCAACGAACTTTCACGAAATCACGAACTTTCCAGCTAACATGACATTTCCTGAAATGTGGTGGTGAGGAGTGAGTATACACAACACGTATACTCAGTGAGGGAGAGACAGATATCGAGTTGGAGAGAAAGAAAGTCGTGCAATGCAAATAAGACAGTTAAGCAATATAACTGATAAATAAGCAATCAAGACAAACAATCAATACAATAAGCAATTACTGAAAGCATTAACACAACCATTCAAAACTATACCACACTCTGAAGGCTATGGTTCACTCATATGAGCAATGTACCATTTCACGAGCGATACATCAATCTCGAGCTTGATGTTGACAACGATGACAATAAGCGCGCATCCACCTTATAACACCAGTTTGGAATACCCCGAAAGTATCCATCAATTCTACGACCCAAATCTCCCTGGGAGGCAACCCAAGCGAGAAAAGGGAATAGCAGCGGAGCTAGAGCAACCAACACTGGCAACCCGAGGCTACCCAGAGAGGCCCATCACTCACGCGCGAGACACTATGCAATGCAAGACTCGATACAAGGCAATAAACGAGCGATAGCACAACAATACAAACTAGTGACAACAAACGAGATAACAAGCAATCACAATCAATACTAACATTCAACTAACTTTTCAAGCATAACAAGCAATAATAAGCAACAATAACACCAATTAAAAATGTATATCAAGCAACCCTAATCATTCTATAGGCATAATATCAAGATAACAAGCAAAATCACAAATCGGCCCCAACTATCAAAACACTACCATTTCCAAACGAGCCACGAGTTCTGGAAACCGACTTCGCCAATCCTCTTAGGTCACCATAAGGCACGTCTAAGGACCCCGAAACCCTACTTTACCCTAGAATTCGCGCAAAGCCCCGATTTTCCCCTTTGCTCGTTTGAACTACAACTATACTAACCAAACATCCAACCAACGCCATAATCGCACCAAAAGTGCTTCCATGGCCTCCCGAAACAATGCCATCACGTAAAACGAGAAAACGCTAAACTCGACCTAAACGACCCCGACTTTCACCAAGGCATAATTCCTGTTTTTTCCATTACACAACCCAAACAAACCATGCATTTAGGCATTCTAGCATACCTAACACATTTGTACATCAACGGACAGCATAACGGAGCAACTTCATCGTTTCAAGGGTTTACTATTCACAAAATACTATTCATTAATTAATTTAAATTGCAATCTCAACATTTAACCGTAGAAAATATTAAAAAGCTATAAATACATGTTCTACAATCAACAAGGAACATTCTTTAAGCAACAAAACGATTAAAACAACAATCTACGCATAAAATCCAAAAATCAAAGTTTAGATACAAAATTTTCAAATATGCAAATAACGATGAAACCCTCACCTTAGACGCTCCTAGACGCTAGAAAAACCTCGTAGAGTGCCTCGGAAACCACCCCGTGCAAGCTCACGCAAAGATTTGGTGATTTGTAGTTGAAGTTTTCTTTTTTTTTTTCTCCTTCTTTTCCTCTTGTTTTCAAGACTTTCTTCTCTGTTTTTTTTCGTGTGCAATTCTGCTTATTTAGGAAAAAAAAAAAAGACAAGTCAAAGGTCAAAGATTCGGTCAACCCGCTAAACCAAAACAGCTATGCGCGACCTTACGAAAACGGCCATAACTTCTTCTAAAAAACTCCAATTCACGAACGGTTTGAAGCCTCAGAAACTAGACTCATAGAGCTTTCCAACCATATATAATTTGCTACCTAACTCTTCCCCAATTGGTTCAGATTTAATTCCAAAGTTGACCCAAATTTTGACTAACTTAACATTGCATTTTTTTATTTCTAATCCCAAGTTTGCCCTTTATTAAACATTTCAAAAATTTTCACATTGTCCTAGTTGGTCAATGTAGATGAAAAGTCAACTAGTTTGGTCAAAGAGGGTAAAAGATCAATAAAATGCAATTTAAATGAACTTTAAATGCTATGGAATACATACCAGGTTCGGGGTATCACATCCTTCCCCACTTAAAACAATTGCGTCTTCGCAATTCTTCTTACAATAAAACTCAGCATCATCTGAAATCCAATTCTGACTAATCTTCATTGGTTGAAGAATCCCGTTGACACGAATACCGAAGAAGAATAAAATTCCAACCAAAAGCGCCGAGATAATACCAATAAAGACCTAAGCAAAGATACTGTAGATAAAATCACATCACATATTAATGATAAGAAGAATGCCGAATGAATACCCCATACACGAATCTCGAGTAGAAGTTCAACTATTACTGCCCGAGAATTCCCAAACAAGAAGCCAAATAAAGGCTCAAACAAAGGTTCCATCCAGAGGTCCAAATAAGTACCTCACTGGTCATGAATTTCATAGAAGAATCCCCTGATAAGAGTGCGAAGAAAATACTAAGAAACCCAATCAAATATACTTCAAAAGTTCCAAAGAAGCCTTCCAAATAATAACCCCATAGGACAACCCATTAGATTCTGAGTATCGCTATCAAATGCTGAGAAGAATGTCTAAGGAAATACTAGAGGAATTATCATGTGTCCAATAAGACAGTCAAGTTAAATAACAAATATAATTTTTCCAACTAGATGAGAAATCCGAGTAAGATTCCCGAGCAGGTGTACAACTTACAAAACCAAACTCCAAGGCCTCTTCACTGTTCGCCAGGTGAGAACTTATACAATTTACCACCAAGAAAGCCCAAAGTATTCCACAGCATACCATAAGCAATATGAGATAATAAGTCTGAACAGGATTCCAAGTGTAAGACTTCCAATAAATGCCATCAAGGAAAGATACTAGTAGAATGCCCACTAAGAATTCTATAAAATGCCATTGAAGAATTTCCAATCAGGGATGTCAGTATCACACCAATAAAGACCGAGACACATATACCATAGATAATACCGTGCAGTAAATCCAATTGAAACCCCAATAGCCAAGTCCACCAAAAAGTGCCAACAGAAGTCTCCAAAGAATACCCATTGAGAAAACCAAAGAATGCCCCAGAGAACAATCAAATAAAACCCCAAGAGAAAGCTACTCTTCACAACTGTTAATCACAGAGGAAGACCTTAGAGATTCGCCAATAACCGAGCTCCAAAAGCAAACACCAACTCCCAAATAAAGGCTAATTAAATGTCATTCATTTCCTGCCAACCCATACACCTTGAGTGGCTAGCTGTGAACCACTTTCTTCAGGGGAGGAAGAGGACTTACTTACCATTTCAATAGGACATGTATGAATGCCAATATATCGCAGTTATACTCATGCCTTATACTATTATGCAAGCAAGTTCACAAAAGAGTTTATTCAACAAAGTTACTCAATCACGATAATCAAGTCAAGCACAACATAATCAATTCAAATCACAACATAACCAATTCAAGACATTTAAATACATACATTACAAACAATACTTCAAGCAAATAACAATTCACGAGGTCGATTCGATTCACGATGCCAATTCAATAAGTCAATTCGATAGACAACTAGATATTTCACCTTTAATGAGAAACATTTAACACAAAACACATAACACATAACTATATCACATAAGTGCATACATTCAAGTCAAGACACACAATCTCACATACAAGCATACACTTTCAAGACACACTTAACAAGCACACATTCGAGGATCACTACCCACCAGACCGAGGACCCTGTCCCGGCTTATGAGCTAGACAAGCTCTGATACCACCTGTAACACCCCGATCCCTCCCGAGATCGGGAGTTCTATCAATCAATCTAATCACAACCCAAATCCAAACCCGGGCATAATTTTCAGGGAAAACGGACGGAGTCTCCCCTGTTTCTAGGCAAAATATAAAACCTGCAATAGCATTTAAATGGACCAACGCCGTGTCCAACCATACAAAACTTCCTCAAGGCTATCCGAGCCTCGGTTTTCAACAATTAAACTCAGCAGGTATACATACATTTCCAATTTAAAAGCTAACCTATCTCTTTTCATTTTTGACCAGTACATTCAAACTAGACAATTGAACCATACTAAGCTACTGCATAAAATAAACTATCATGCCATTCTAACTCTTTTCCTTTGGAAATTACAAACATGCATTGAAGATAAGCTATGCTAACTGATTACATAAACTAGCTTATCAATTCACCTCAACTGCTTAGCTAAATTTAAATTACATTTCTTTTAGCAATAAATACCTACAACATATGAAAACATATATCTTTACAACTTCGACACTCAAGCCACATAGGCACGCAAGACAACTCTTCAGGCAACGAACTTTCACGAAATCACGAACTTTCCAGCTAACATGACATTTCCTGAAATGTGGTGGTGAGGAGTGAGTATACACAACAAGTATAGTCAGTGAGGGAGAGACAGATATCGAGTTGGAGAGAATGAAAGTCGTGCAATGCAAATAAGACAGTTAAGCAATATAACTGATAAATAAGCAATCAAGACAAACAATCAATACAATAAGCAATTACTGAAAGCATTAACACAACCATTCAAAACTATACCACACTCTGAAGGCTATGGTTCACTCATATGAGAAATGTACCATTTCACGAGCGATACATCAATCTCGAGCTTGATGTTGACAACGATGACAATAAGCGCGCATCCACCTTATAACACCAGTTTGGAATACCCCGAAAGTATCCATCAATTCTACGACCCAAATCTCTTGGGAGGCAACCCAAGCGACAAAAGGGAATAGCAGTGGAGCTAGAGCAACCAACACTGGCAACCCGAGGCCACCCAGAGAGGCCCATCACTCACGCGCGAGACACTATGCAATGCAAGACTCGATACAAGGCAATAAACGAGCGATAGCACAACAATACAAACTAGTGACAACAAACGAGATAACAAGCAATCACAATCAATACTAACATTCAACTAACTTTTCAAGCATAACAAGCAATAATAAACAATAATAACACAAATTAAACAAGTATATTAAGCAACCCTAAGCATTCTATAGGCATAATATCAAGATAACAAGCAAAATCACAAATCGGCCCCAACTATCAAAACACTACCATTTCCAAACGAGCCACGAGTTCTGGAAACCGACTTCGCCAATCCTCCTAGGTCACCATAAGGCACGTCTAAGGACCCCGAAACCCTACTTTACCCTAGAATTCGCGCAAAGCCCCGATTTTCCCCTTTGCTCGTTTGAACTACAACTATACTAACCAAACATCCAACCAACGCCATAATCACACCAAAAGTGCTTCCATGGCCTCCCGAAACAATGCCATCACGTAAAACGAAAAAATGCTAAACTCGACCTAAACGACCTTGACTTTCACCAAGGCATAATTCTTGTTTTTTCCATTACACAACCCAAACAAACCATGCATTTAGGTATTCTAGCATACCTAGCACATTTGTACATCAACGGACAGCATAACGGAGCAACTTCATCGTTTCAAGGGTTTACTATTCACAAAATACTATTCATTAATCAATTTAAATTGCAATCTCAATATTTAACCGTAGAAAATGTTAAAAAGCTATAAATACATGTTCTACAATCAACAAGGAACATTCTTTAAGCAACAAAATGATTAAAACAACAATCTACGCATAAAATCCAAAAATCAAAGTTTAGATACAAAATTTTCAAATATGCAAATAACGATGAAACCCTCACCTTAGACGCTCCTAGACGCTAGAAAAATCTCGTAGAGTGCCTCGGAAACCACCCCGTGCAAGCTCACGCAAAGATTTGGTGATTTGTAGTTGAAGTTTTCTTTTTTTTTTTCTCCTTCTTTTCCTCATGTTTTCAAGTCTTTCTTCTCTGTTTTTTTCGTGTGCATTCTGCTTATTTAGGAAAAAAATGACAACAAGTCAAAGGTCAAAGATTCGGTCAACCCGCTAAACCAAAACAACTATGCGCGACCTTACGAAAATGACCATAACTTCTTCTAGAAAACTCCAATTCACGAACGGTTTCAAGCCTAAAAAACTAGACCCATAGAGCTTTCCAACCATATATAATTTGCTACCTAACTCTTCCCCAATTGGTTCAGATTTAATTCCAAAGTTGACCCAAATTTTGACTAACTTAACATTGCATTTTTTTATTTCTAATCCCAAGTTTGCCCTTTATTAAACATTTCAAAAATTTTCACATTGTCCTAGTTGGTCAATGTAGATGAAAAGTCAACTAGTTTGGTCAAAGAGGGTAAAAGGTCAATAAAATGCAATTTAAATGAACTTTAAATGCTATGGAATACATGCCAGGTTCGGGGTATCACACCAAGTAGGGTTGAAACACCCTGTGCATCAAGTCCATAAAAGCTGCAGGGGCATTAGTTAGCCCAAATGGCATCACCACAAATTCATAATGCCCTTATCTCATCCTGAAAGCCGTTTTAGGCACGTCTTCCTTTTTGATCCGCAATTGATAGTACCATTGCCTCAAGTCGAGCTTCGAATACACTTTAGCTCCTTGAAGTTGATCAAACAACTCGTCGATCAGTGGAAGTGGGTATTTATTCTTGACGGTCACTTGGTTCAATCCTCGATAATCGATGCATAGCCTCAACGTTCTGTCTTTCTTCTTTACAAATAGGACTGGTGCACCCCACAGAGAAGAACTTGGTTGAACAAACCCTTCTTCAACAATCCTTGCAATTGGTCCTTCAATTCTTGTAGCTCTGCTGGTGCCATACGATAGGGAGCTTTAGATATCGGCTGGGTGCCAGGCAGTAATTCTATAATGAACTCGATCTCCCGGCTCGGGGGTAAACCAGGCAATTCTTCTAGAAATACATCCGCATAATCTTTAATCACTAGCATCTCCTCCAACTTAGCTTTGTCCGACGGCTTGTTGATGAGGTAAGCTAAGTATCCACTACACCCTTTTCTCAAGGACTTCACTGCTTTCGTAGATGAAATGATAGAACTCTCGGTGAAGTCTCTTCGACCCATTATCTCCAATATTGGTTGACCAGGTATCTAGAATGTTACAATCTTCGTCCGGCAATCTAGTTGGGCATGATGTTTTGCCAACCAGTCTATCCCTAAGATGACTTCATAGTCTCGAAAGGGTAATACAATAAGATTGGCTGAGAATTCCCTATCTTTAATTTGGATTTTACATGCTTTACAAGCTGAACGAGTAACAAGTTTAGAACCCATCGGAGTACCAACTTCTACTTCGTAAGGCAAACATACAACTCGTAATTTCACATGTTGCACACATAAGGGAGTAATAAACGAATGAGTAACACCTGGATCAATTAGCACCCTAACAGGTTGATTCAGTATCAAGAATGTACCTTCAACAACAGCAGTCTCCTCAGGAAGCTCCTCGCACTCAATAGCATATGCTCGAGCTTGAACTCTAGGAACTGGAGTCTTGCCTCTACTAGCTGGTTTAATCTGATTTTGTCCTCCTTGCCATTTAGGGCAATCCTTGATCTGATGCTGATCACTGCCACACCGCACGTATCGTCCTGACTTCTTCCAGCACTGGGCCTCGGTGTGACCTTTCTTGTCACAATAAGAACAGTTGATAGACTGAGTAGTAGGTGAACTACCTGTGGATCTGCGGGTAGAAGAGGCTGATGGTGCTTTAGTTGGGCCACGGTTATCGACTGGTCTGTTCTGGATCTGGCCCTGACTGTGACTCTGAGTCTGGAATTTTCTCTGTTGTCCTGGAGACTGATATGGTTTCTTATTCGGCTGGCTTGAACCGGCTCTATCAAGTTTCCTCTTCTCAACTCGGGAAACAGCAGCAAGGAGAGCAGAATAAGTATTGAAGTCATGCGAAGCCAACTGGTCCTGAATCTCTAGCCTCAATCCATTCGTAAATTTCCACATCTTCGCCTCAGGGGTACTTACCATGTATTGAGCATAGCGGGACAGTCAGTCAAAGTGAGCCTCATACTGGGCCACCGTCATGTTACCCTGGTTCAAGTGCATGAATTCCTTAATCAGCCTCTGCCTGGAAACTGCAGGTATGTATTTCTCCTTGAATGCCTTAATGAAATTACCCTACAAGCGAGGTGTATGATCAGTTTCCCAAAGTGCTTCCATAGTGTGCCACCAATGCTCAGCATTCCCATCCAACAGAAACACAGCGAACTCCACCTTTTCTTCATCAGTATAGTCAAGTGGCCAGAAAATCCTTTCGATCTCACACAGCCAAGCCTCTGCCTTTTCATCATCAGCTTCCCCGAAGAATTTAGACAGGTGAAAGTCAAGGAACTCCCGCATTCTGTTGTTTCTCCCATTGTTACCACCATTCCTGTTGTTGTTGTTGTTGTTGTTTGCTTCACGTGCATCTTGACATTCCATCACTCGCGACACGCGATCCATAGCATTCGTCATCATGTTAAACATGGCCATGCCGGGATTAGTTTGATGAGCATCTTCGGCTCCTTGGGGCTCACCGCTCCTATTAGTATTGCGGGTACCAGGGCCAGCCATCTATAGGCACAGATTATGATGCACAATTTATTGGAATACGACAAAACAAGAATTTAAAGCATAAGGTATGCAACATACAATTTTACATAGACATACAATTCTCGAAATAGTTAAGACATGTTAATCACATAAACACATAGAAACAGAGAAGTCACAATTGATATTGTCACACAATAACACACATAAACAAGTCATCCCAATAACCTTAGGGCTTCTACCCATGGTCCGAAAGTTAAACCCAGCTTAAGCAATCTAAGCTCTGATGTTATTTCTCTATAAGGTGTCACGCCCTAACCCGACCTAGAGAGGTTAGACTAGGATGTGATCTAAACATTCATGTCATTTCACGTACTTAATCGTTCTACAAGGTTTAACACTTAACGTTAGTCTAAAACTCCAAAAATTCTCTGGAAAACCGGCAGCATAACGGCTGTAATTGGGCTCTTTAGTTCGACATAATTTTCTAAAGGTCTCAAAACTTTCAATCTCAAATTCATTTCCAACTAAGATTACTATTTATCACCAATCGAAATGCCTACTAGTTATCACGAAGTCTCGCTTGATTAACAACCTAGCATGATAACTATGTCTCGTTTGTTTGTCAGTCCTTGTTACAAAAGTACCTATTGATCTTAGCTTATCGATGTGTACCTGCTTAAGATTGGAGAGATTCATTTTACTTAACTCTTTACCTAATACTTCATAAGCCTGTGATAGATACTAAGCCAGTAGCAAAACGAGCAAATAGGGTGTCTGTCTAGTTTATATCGGTACAAATCAAAATTAGACCCCAAATTACAACGGGGGTCATTTACAATAACGATAGTAAGCAACACAAGAAATAGTCTTCAATACAACATATCGTTCACAAAATAGCCACAGTCAAGTAAGGCACGTAGGGCAGGCAATCACTCCAAAGAGTCATCGATAGGCACATTATCCTCAGGTACCTGTTCCTAATCTTCTTCACCTGAGATGATAAAAGATGGTGAGTCCTTATGAACTCAGCGAGGGGGAACGAGAAATAAGTTTTGAAACTCTTTTTCCGGTTCAACTTATGAAAACCCTTTTTGCAAGCATGACATTTATCACAAGTAAGTTCATAATGTAATATAAAAGTAAAAGAACACAATTACTCGTCTTTCCTCCCCGAGGTCCTCTAGGAACCAAGCGAGAGTACATATACATATAGTGAAAAGGATACGGTGAGCTTTTACTCTCAGTTCATTTCCAGTATCAGTTGTTGCGGCCGACTTCAAATCATCCACTTATCACGCCAAATGGGTGTACTCCCGATGTAACCCGAAATCCTACGACCCAACTCTCCGAGGAAGTCTAGCCCCCAAGCGAGAGAGGGAATTGGACAATGGTAGTCATGATGGCACCGGCAAGACCGATGCCGACCGGTGTGCGAGAAACGCTACCACGCCAGAATGAAAGATTGCAACCTTGTATGTAATGCACATTTATGACATTTAATATATCACATTAGGAGGACAACAAAGTAGGTTGCCTCCGAGCAGTCATAAGATTGCACATTGACAAGTAAACACGCGAGGCATGATATGACAAGTAATTTCACTTGTAAGACACATGGAGTTATATGAATATTAAATGGCAGCCATGTAACGCATGTAAATCAAGTCATATAACTCATTTCGGAGTTCATGTAATCAAATAATAAGGTCATACAACATGCAACGACGTTTACGTGGGACCGGGTGCAAGAAAGGTCTACTTGTCAACATGTAATCATCGGAATCACATTTAAGTCTAGAAGGAAAACTACGGGCAGCCCACTAATCACATAATTAGACACGATAACCATAGGATCAACTCTTAGCGAGTTTTCATAATCATTAGGGTTTCAATTCATGCTTACCCGTGCGATTAAGCCACAAGTTGTCACGAAATTAAGTCAAAGCCATGCATCGATTAATTAAACATCCTCAATCATTCAAAGCAGTCCACACAACATCCAAGTGCCACAATCCCAAGCATTTAATACCACAAGAGAAGTTACAATAATTTTCAAAGCATATCACTAGATAAAAAAAAACCTCACTGCAATGGTCTGTTTTCCCACAATCATTTAGACAAGCAAACAATCTCCAATTTCGGTGAACAAAATGTCAAATTAAATCTTATTAAGTTAACAAAATCCAGAAATAAACCTTGCATCATTTGGAGCTCGGATTCAAGGGTTATAGCCAAAACCGTGAGACTACGCAAAACTGTCCAGATTTGTACACATTTCAATGCTTGTCATGTTAGGGGGCCTTAGGTTCAGATATAGCCTTAGTCTATTTCTGACAAAAATGTCCAGAACTGAAACATCTAGAAGCCTACCAAATTGCATGCATTTTAGATATCATTTTCTAAGTCAAAATTGGTTCGTTCTACAAGGACAGTGAACTGCCAAAAACCTGCTCCATTCTTCCAGATTTTCCAGATTTCGACACCTTTCGATGTTTTGCCATTTTGGAGACCTTAGAGTCAAAATTGTCCTTGGCTTATTTCAATAAAAAATCCTCAGAACTGGCAAAACTAGTCATCTACCAATTTGTACGCATTTTAAACATCATTTACCAGGCCCAATACACTTCGTTCTAACTAGTCAGAAATTTGCCATTTTCACGATTTTCCTATCTTCAAGTTCTAGCTAAATATCTTGACATGCATGGTTACAAAAGCTCATGTACACACATATACCACAAGTACAAAGGTAAAAATAGACATATGAAGGCATGAATGTGGTTTTTGAAAGCTTTTAAAAAGGATTAACCCTCACCTTAGCCTATTGACAACAAATGATGCTCAAAACTCTTGAAGATGCGCACTCCTTGTTTGGCCGAGGGATATTTCTTGATTTCCTTAATTCCTAGCTGAGTTACCATGTCCTTAGTATGTGCAAGTGGTTAGAACAAACGGGAGATGAAAGAAAAGCTATCAAACATCCCTAGGGCCGAAATGAGTGTTCTATGAGCTTGTATGCATGTTTCTTTGCTTCTAGCTTGCTTGGTCGAGTTTCCTAGGGCCTTGAGTGTCTTGACGAACCTTAGGATGATGAGCTTGAGCTATGGAGACAAAGATTGCAGCCAAGGCAGAGAGAGAGAGGAAATGAGAGAGTGAGAGTTGAGAGAAAAAAAAAAATGAAATGCTTTGAAGAGTTTTGATGCTTTTGTGAGCATGTGTCGGCCTTGAGCTTCTAAAATTTCTGATTTTGTGTCATCTAAAGCATGTTTTGAATTGTCTAGCATGGGCATTGAATGGATCGAAAATGTGGAGCATGGTGGAGGATAAAATAATGCTTGGTTTCCATTTTTTTTTTTTGCATTGTGTCATAGAATGTCTAAACTTGATTTTTGAAATTGCAAAGCATGACAAAAGCTCCTCACATGGTCGGCCAAGGCAAGCTCACATCTGAATTTTTTGTCTTGTTTTGAGCTTATTTTATTGTGTGTTTGGAATATACATAAGAATAAAGAATAAGGAATAAGAATGTTTAGCTTTTGGTAAAATTTCATCTTCTAGTGCATTGACTTGGCATTTTAATATTAGTTAGTGGAGTTTGTAGGATTAATTAATGATCTAGTGCTTCGTGTAAGATGCTTTCTTGATTAGCGTGCAGGCACGCTTTCCTAGGTTTAGGGCACGCACTACGAGGTAAGGCACAAACTATGAGACGAATGCACATTTCCTAAGCAAATGTACGTAACCCTAAATGAATGCACGTAATTCAATGCAAGGCACAGAAAATGAAACACGACTCTTAAACCTAGGTCAAGGCACGTAAATCTAGGTTAGGGTACACGAAACGACATATCGCATGCAAATCGAGGTCGGGCCTCACAGCTGTGCCTATTTTCGGAGCCCAAAATTGAATATTTTCATCAGTTTTGGGACACTTTTCTTCTTTTGCGCTGTTTTCCCTCCCGGATCGTACGTCTTAAGATGTGAAAAGGACGACAACCTAATCCATCACATTTTGATTACCGAACCGCACGGCACCTTGGGCAAGACAACTTCGCTTCACGTAGAGGCTGGGCTTGCAAACTGAGGGCGTAGGGCATGGGACCAGGTCTCCGTCGCTCCGGTGCCCATAACTTTTGATCCGTAAGTAGTTACGCGGCGCACAACATACCGTTGGAAAACTCTCCGAGAACTCTACGACAGGGGCAGCAAGCCTGCTCGGCTGAGCTTGAATTCGTAGCCCAAAATTGAACGTTTTATTCAATTTTAGGATACTTCTCTTCTTTTACGATGTTTTTTCATCCCGGATCGTACGTCGTGAGCCACGAAAAGAACGACAACCTAATCCATCACATTTCTATTACCGAATCTAGTGGCACCTTGGGCAAGACAACTTTGCTTCATGTAGAGGCTGGGCTCACAAACCGAGGGCGTGGGGCTTGGGACCAGGTCTCCGTCGCTCCGGTGCCCATAGCTTTTGATCCGTAAGAAGTTACGCAATGCACAACATACCGTTGAAAAGCTCTCCAAGAGCTCTACGGCGGGGGCAGCAAGCCTTCTTAGCTGCACCAGTTTTCGGAGCCCAAAATCGAACGTCTTCATTAGTTTCGTGATACTTTTCTTCTTTTGCATTGTTTTCCGTCCTAGATCGTACGTAGTGAGCCGCGAAAAGGACGACAACCTAATCCATCACATTTCTATTACCGAATCCCACGGTACCTTGGGCAAGACAACTTCGCTTCACCTAGAGGCTGGGCTCGCAAACCGAGGGTGTGGGGCTTGTGACCAAGTCTCCGTCGCTACGGTGTCCATAACTTTTGATCCGTAAGGAGTTACGTGGCGCACAACATACCGTTGGAAAGCTCTCTGAGAATTCTACGACTGGGTCATCAAACCTGTTTGGCTGCGCCTGATTTCGGAGGCCAAAATCGAACATTTTCATCAATTTCGGGACATTTTTCTTCTATTGTACTATTTTTTCATCCCTGATCGTACATCGTGAGTCGCGAAAATGATGACAACCTAATCCATCACATTTCTATTACCGAATCACATGGCACCTTGGGCAAGACAACTTCGCTTGACATAGAGGCTAGGTTCGTAAACCGAGGGCATGGGGCTTGGGACCAAGTCTCTATCGGTCCGGTACCCATAACTTTTGATTTCTAAAGAGTTACGCGGTGTACAGCACACCGTTGGAAAGCTCTATGATAGCTCTACGTCGTGGGCAGCAAGCTTGCTCGGTTGCGTCTATTTTCAGTGTAAAAAATTGAATGTTTTCATTAGTATCGGGACACTTTTCTTCCTTTGCTCTTTTTTTCTGTCCCGAATCGTACGTCGTGAGCCGCGAAAAGGACTACAACCTAATCCATCACATTTCTATTATCGAATCTTACGGCACCTTAGGCAAGACAACTTCACTTGACGTAGAGGCTGGGCTCGTAAACCGAGGGCGTGGGGCTTGGGACCAGGTCTCTGTCTCTCCGGTTCCCATAACTTTTGATCCGTAAGCAGTTACGCAGCGCACAACATACCGTTGGAAAGCTCTCCGAGAACTCTACGATGTGGGTAGCAAGCCTGCTCAGCTGTGCCTAATTTTGGAGCCCAAAATCGAATGTTTTCATCAGTTTTAGGACACATTTCTTCTTTTGCGCTACTTTTTCATCTCGGAACGTACGTCGTGAGCCGCAAAAAGGATGACAACTTAATCCATCACATTTATATTATCGAATCCCATGGCACCTTGGGCCAGACAACTTCGATTCATGTAGAGGTTGGGTCGACAAACCGAGGGCGTGGGGCTTGGGACCAGGTCTCCGTCGCTCCGGTGCCCATAACTTTTGATCCGTAAGTAGTTCGCGGCGCACAACATACCGTTGGAAAGCTCTCCGAGAGCTCTACGACATGGGTAGCAAGCCTGCTCGGCTGAGCTTGATTTCGTAGCCCAAAATTGAACGTTTTATTCAGTTTCGGGATACTTTTCTTCTTTTACGCTGTTTTTTCATCCCGGATCGTACGTCGTGAGCCGCGAAAAGAACGACAACCTAATCCATCACATTTCTATTACCGAATCTCATGGCACCTTGGGCAAGACAACTTCGCTTCATGTAGAGGCTGGGCTCATAAACCGAGGGCGTGGGGCTTGGGACCAGGTCTCCGTCGCTCCGGTGCCCATAGCTTTTGATCCGTAAGGAGTTACGCGACGCACAGCATACCGTTGGAAAGCTCTCCAAGAGCTCTACGGCGGGGGAAGCAAGCCTGCTCAGCTGCGCCAGTTTTCGGAGCCCAAAATCGAACATTTTCATCAGTTTCGTGATACTTTATTCTTTTGCGTTGTTTTTCGTCCCGGATCGTACATCGTGAGCCGCGAAAAGGACAACAACCTAATCCATCACATTTCTATTACCGAATCTCACGGCACCTTGGGCAAGACAACTTCATTTCACGTAGAGGCTGGGCTCGCAAACCAGGGGCGTGGGGCTTGGGACCAAGTCTCCGTCGAGCCGATGCCCACAACCTTTGATCCGTAAGTAGTTACGTGGCGTATATCATACCGTTGCAAAGCTCTCCGAGAACTCTACGACTGGGTCATCAAACCTGCTTGGCTGTGCCTGATTTCAGAGCCCAAAATCGAACGTTTTCATCAATTTCGGTTCATTTTTCTTCTATTGCGCTGTTTTTTCATCCCTGATCGTACGTCGTGAGTTGCGAAAATGATGACAACCTAAGCCATCACATTTCTATTACCGAGTCCCACGGCACCTTGGGCAAGACAACTTCACTTCACATAGAGGCTGGGCCCGCAAACCGAGGGCGTAGGGCTTGGGACCAGGTCTCCGTCGCTCCGGTGCCCATATCTTTTGATTTTTAAGGAGTTACATGACGCACAACATACCGTTAGAAAGCATTCCGAGAGCTGTACGACGGGGGCAGCAAGCCAGCTCGACTGCGCCTAATTCTGGAGCCCAAAATTGAACGTTTTAATCAGTTTCGGGACATATTTCTTCTTTTGCGCTGTTTTTTCATCCCGGATCGTACATCGTGAGCCGCGAAAAAGAAGACAACCTAATCTATCACATTTCTATTATCGAATGCCACGACACCTTGGGCAAGACAACTTCAGTTCACGTAGAGGCTGGGCCCACAAACTGAGGGCGTGAGGCTTGAAACCAAGTCTCCGTCGCTCCCGTGCCAATAACTTTTGATCTGTAAGCAGTTACGCGGCGCACAACATACCGTTAAAAAGCTCTCCAAGAACTCTACGACGGGAGTAACAATCCTGCTTGGCTACGCCTAATTTTGGAGCCCAAAATCGAATGTTTTCATCAGTTTTAGGACACATTTCTTCTTTTGCGCTACTTTTTCATCTCGGAACGTACGTCGTGAGCCGCAAAAAGGATGACAACCTAATCTATCACATTTCTATTACCGAATCCCACGGCTCCTTGGGCAAGAAAACTTCGCTTCACGTAGAGGTTGGGCACGCAAACTGAGGGTGTGGGGCTTGTGACCAGGTCTCCGTTGCTCCCGTGCCCGTAACTTTTGATCTGTAAGCAGTTATGCGGCGCACAACATAGCGTTGAAAAGCTCTCCGTGAACTCTACGACGGGAGCAACAATCCTGCTCGGCTGTGCCTAATTTTGGAGCCCAAAATCGAATGTTTTCACCAGTTTTTTGGACACATTTCTTCTTATGCGCCGCGAAAATGACGACAACCTAATCCATCATATTTTTATTACCGAATCCCACGTCACCTTGGGCAAGACAACTTTGCTTCACGTAGAGTCTGGGCCCGCAAACCGAGGGCGTGGGGCTTAGGACCTGGTCTCCGTCGCTCCGGTGCCCATAACTTTTGATCCGTAAGGAGTTACGCGGCGCACAGCATACCATTGGAAAGCTCTCCGAGAATTCCACGACAGGGCATCAAGCCTGCTCGACTGCGCCTGATTTCGGAGCCCAAAATTGAACGTTTTCATCAGTTTTGGGACACTTTTCTTCTTTTATGCTATTTTTTCATCCCAAATCGTACGTCGTGATCGGCGAAAAGGATGACAATCTAATCCATCACATTTCTATTACCGAATCGCATGGCACCTTAGGCAAGACAACTTCGCTTGATGTAGAGGCTGGGCTCGTAAACCGAGGGCATTGGGCTTGGGACCAGGTCCCTGTCGCTCCAGTGCCCATAACTTTTGATCTGTAAAGAGTTACGTGGCGCATGGCATACCGTTGGAAAGCTTTCCGAGAGCTCTACGACGCGGGCAGAAACCCAAGTCAGTTGCGCCTATTTTCAGATTAAAAAATTGAGCGTTTTCATTAGTTTCGGGATATTTTTTTTCTTTTGCGCTGTTTGTCCGTCCCGGATCGTACGTCGTGAGCCACAAAAAAAGTACGACAACCTAATCCATCACATTTCTATTACCGAATCCCACGTCACCTTGGGCAAGACAACTTCGCTTGACGTAGAGTTTGGGCCCGCAAAGTGAGGGCGTGGGGCTTAGGACCGGGTCTCCATCGCTCCGGTGCCCATAACTTTTGATCTGTAAGGCGTTACGCGGTACACAACATACCGTTGGAAAGCTCTCCGAGAACTCTACGACGGGGGCAGCAAGCCTGCTCGGCTGCGCCTAATTTTGGTACCTAAAATCAAACATTTTCATCAGTTTCGAAAGACTTTTCTTCTTTTGGGCTGTTTTTCTATCCCGGATCGTACGTCGTGAGCCGCAAAAAGAACGACAACATAATCCATCATATTTCTATTACCGAATCCCACAGTACATTTGTCAAGACAACTTCACTTCACGTAGAAGCTGGGCCCGCAAACCGAGGGCGTGGGACTTGGGACTAGGTCTCCGTCGCTCTGGTACCCATACCTTTTGATCAGTAAATAGTTATGCGGCATACAGCATACCGTTGGAAAGCTCTCCGAGAGCTCTGCGGTGGGGGAAGTAAGCCTGCTTGGCTGCGCCTGATTATAGAGCCCAAAATCAAACGTTTTCATCAGATTTGGGACACTTTTCTTCTTTTGCATTGTTTTTTCGTCCCGGATTGTACGTCTTGAGCCGCGAAAAGGACGACAACTTAATCCATCACATTTCTATTACCGAATCCCACAGCACCTTAGGAAAGACAACTTTGCTTCACGTAGAGGCTGGGCTCGCAAAACGAAGGTATGGGGCTTGGGACTAGGTTCCCGTCGCTCCGGTGGCCATAACTTTTGATCCGTAAGGAGTTACGTGGTGCACAGCATACCGTTGGAAAGCTCTCTAAGAGCTCTACGATGATGGTAGCAAGCCTACTCTGCTGCTCCTGATTTCAGAGGCCAAAATCGAACGTTTTCATCAGTTTCAGGACACTTTTCTACTATTGCACTGTTTTTTCATCTCGGATCGTACGTCGCGAGTCGCAAAAAGGACAACAATGTAATCCATCACATTTCTATTACCGAATCCCATGGCACTTTGGGCAAGACAACTTCACTTCACATATAGGCTGGACTCGCAAACTGAGGGCGTGGGGCTTGGGACCAGGTCTCCGTCGCTCCGGTGCCCATAGCTTTTGATCTGTAAGGAGTTACGCGATGCACAGCATACCGTTGAAAAGCACTTCGAGAGCTCTACGACGCGGAGCAGCAAGCCTGCTCCGCTGTGTTAGTTTTCGGATCCCAAAATTGAACATTGTCATCAGTTTCGTGATACTTTTCATCTTTTGCGTTGTTTTTCCATCCCGGATCGTACATCTTGAGCCGCGAAAAGGACGACAACCTAATCCATCACATTTTGATTACCGAGTCCCACAGCACCTTGGGCAAGACAAGTTCGCTTCACTTAGAAGCTGGGATCGCAAACCGAGGGCGTGGGGCTTGGGACCAGGTCTCCGTCGCTCCGGTGTCCATAACTTTTGATTCGTATACTGTTACATGGTACACAACATACCGTTGGAAAGCTCTACGAGAACTATACGACAAGAGCAGCAAGCCAACACAGCTGAGACTGATTTCAGAGCCCAAAATCGAACATGTTCGTCAGTTTCGGGACACTTTTCTTCTTTTGCGCTATTTTTTCATCCCGGATCGTATGTCGTGAGCCTCGAAATAGACGATAACCTAATCCAACACATTTCTATTACTGAATCCCATGGCACCATGGGCAAGACAACTTTGCTTCACGTAAAGGCTGGGCTCGCTAACTGAGGGCGTGGGGCTTGGGACCAGATCTCCGTCGCTCCGATGCCCATAACTTTTGATCCGTAAGCTGTTATGCAGCGCACAGCATGCCGTCGGAAAGCTATCCGAGAGCTCTACGATAGGGGAAGTAAGCCTATTCAGCTGCGCCTGACTTTGAAGCCCAAAATCGAACGGTTTCATTAGTTTCGAGACACTTTTCTTCTTTTGCAATGTTTTTTCGTCCCGAATCTTACGTCGTGAGCCGCAAAAAGGACAACAACCTGATCTATCACAATTCTATTACCGAATCCCATGGCACCTTGGGCAAGACAACTTCGTTTCACGTAGAGGTTGGGCTCGCAAACTGAGGGCGTTGGGCTTGGGACCAAGTCTCCATCGCTCTGGTGCCCATAGCTTTTGATCCGTAAGAAGTTACGCGACGCACAGCATACTGTTGGAAAGCTCTCCGAGAGCTCTACGATGCGGGCAGCAAGCCTGCTCAGCTGCACTTGTTTCGGTGCCCAAATTTGAATATTTTCATCAGTTTTGTGATGCTTTTCTTCTTTTGCATTGTTTTCCATCCCGGATCGTACATCGAAAGCCACAAAAAGGACGACAACCTAATCCATCACATTGCTATTACCGAATCCCACGGCACCATGGGTAAGACGACTTCGCTTCACGTAGATGCTAGGCCCGCAAGCCGAGGGTGTAGGGCTTGGGACTAGGTCTCCGTCGCTCTGGTGTCCATAACTTTTGATCTGTAAGGAGTTATGCGGCGCATATTATACTGTTGGAAAGCTCTCCGAGAACTCTACGATGGAGGCAGCAAGCCTGCTTGGCTGCACCAGATTTAAGAGCCCACAATCGAACGTTTTCATTAGTTTCGGGACATTTTTCTTCATTTGCGCTATTTTTTTTATCTCGGATCGTACGTCGTGAGTCGCGAAAAGGATGACAACCTAATCCATCACATTTCTATTACCTAATCCCATGGCACCTTGGGCAAGACAACTTCGCTTCACGTCGAGGCTGGGCTCGCAAACCGAGGGCATGGGGCTTGGGACCAGGTCTCCGTCGCTCCGGTGCCTATAACTTTTAATCTGTAAAGAGTTACGCGGCGCACAACATACCGTTGGAAAGCTCTCCATGAGCTCTACATCGTGGGCAGGAACCTTGCTCGGCTGTGCCTATTTTCAGAGCAAAAAATCGAATGTTTTCATTAGTGTCGAGATACTTTTCTTCTTTTGCGCTTTTTTTCTATCCAGGATCGTACGTCGTGAGTCGCAAAAAGGACAACTACCTAATCAATCACATTTCTATTTCTGAATCCCACGTCACCTTGGGCAAGACAACTTCGCTTCACGTAGAGGCTAGGCTCGCAAACCAAGGGCGTGAGGCTTGGTATCAGGTCTCCGTCGCTCCCGTGCCCATAACTTTTGATTCGTAAGCAGTTACGCGGTACACAACATACCGTTGGAAATTATCTCCAAGAACTGTACGATGAGGGCAGCAAGCCTGCTTGGCTGCGCCTGAATTTGGAGCGCAAAATCGAATGTTTTCATCAGTTTTGGGACACATTTCTTCTTTTTTGCTGCTCTTTCATCCCGGATCGTACGTTGTGAGCCGTGAAAAGCACGACAACCTAATCCATCACATTTCTATTACCAAATCCAATGGCGACTTGTGCAATAAAACTTCGCTTCACGTAGAGGCTGGCCCGCAAACTGAGGGCGTAGGCCTTAGGACCAAGTCTCCATCGCTCTGGTGCCTATTACTTTCGATCCGTAAGGTGTTACGCGGCGCACAGTATACCGTTGGAAAGCTCTCCGAGAGCTCTACGATGGGGGCAGCAGCCTGCTCTGCTGTGCCTATTTTTGGAGCCAAAAATCAATCGTTTTCATCAGTTTCGAGACACTTTTCTTCTTTGGGCTGTTTTTCTGTGTCGGATCGTACGTCGTGAGCCGCGAAAAGGACGACAACCTAATCCATCACATTTCTATTACCGAATCCAATGGCACCTTAGGCAAGACAACTTCGCTTCACGTAGAGGCTGGGCTCGCAAACTGAGGGCGTGGGGCTTGGGACCAGGTCTCCGTCGCTCTTGTGCCCCTAACTTTTGATTTGCAAGCAATTATGCATCACACAACATACAGTTGGAAAACACTCTGAGAGCTCTACAATGGGGGCAGTTAGCCTACTCACCTGCGCTTGATTTTGGAGCCCAAAATCGAACGTTTTCATCAGTTTTGTGATACTTTTCTTCTTTTGTGTTGTTTTTCGTCCCGGATCGTACGTCGTGAGCTGCGAAAAGGACGACAACCTAATCCATCACATTTCTATTACCGAATCCCACAACACCTTGGGCAAGACAACTTCGCTTCACGTAGAAGCTGGGCTCACAAACCGAGGGCGTGGGGCTTTGGACCAGGTCTCCTTTGCTCCCGTGCCCATAACTTTTGATCCGTAAGCAGTTACGCGGCGCACTACATACCGTTGGAAAGCTATCCGAGAACTCTACAATGGGGGCAGCAAGCCTGCTTAGCTGCACCTGATTTTGGTGCCCAAAATTGAATGTTTTCATCAGTTTCGGGACACATTTCTTCTTTTGTGCTGCTTTTTCACACTGGATCGTATGTCGTGAGCCGCGAAAAGGACGACAACCTAATCCATCACATTTCTATTACTGAATCCCAAGATACCTTGGGCAAGACAACTTCACTTCACATAGAGGCTGGGCTCACAAACTGAGGGCGTGGGGCTTGGGACCAGGTCTCCGTCGCTCAGGTGCCCATAACTTTTGATCCGTAAGGAGTTACGCGGCGCACAGCATACCGTTGGAAATCTCTACGAGAGCTCTACAATGGGGGCAGCAAGCCTGCTCAGTTGCGCCTATTTTTGGAGCCAAAAATTGAATATTTTCATCAATTTCGAGACACTTTTCTTCTTTTGGGCTATTTTTCTGTCCCGGATCGTACGTTATAAGCCTAAAAAAGGACGACAGCATAATCTATCACATTTCTATTATTTAATCCCATGGCACCATGGGCAAGACAACTTCGCTTCACGTAGAGGCTGGGCTCGCTAACCGAGGGCATGGGGCTTGGGACCAGGTCTCCGTCGCTCCGGTGGCCATAACTTTTGATTCGTAAGGAGTTATGAGGCGCACAACATACCGTTGGAAAGCTCTCCGAGAGCTCTACGATGGGGGATGTAAGCCTACTTGGCTGCGCCTGATTTTGGAGCCCAAACTAGAATGTTTTCATCAGTTTCGGGAGAAATTTCTTCTTTTGCGCTGTTTTTTCATCCTGGATCTTACATCGTGAGCTGCGATAAGGACGACAACGTAATCTATCACATTTCTATTACCGAATCCCACGGTACCTTGGGCAAGACAACTTCGCTTCACGAAGAGGCTGGGCTCGCAAACCGAGGGCGTGGGGTTTGGGACCAGGTCTCCTTCGCTCCGGTGCCCATACCTTTTGATCCGTAAGGAGTTATATGGCGCAAAGCATACCGTTGGAAAGCTCTCCGAGAGCTCTACGACGCAAGTAGCAAGCCTGTTCAGCTGTGCCTTTTTTCAGAGCCCAAAATTCAACATTTTCATCAGTTTTGTGATACTTTTCTTCTTTTGCATTGTTTTTCCGTCCCGGATTGTACGTCTTAAGCCGCGATAAGGACGACGACCTAATCCATCATATTTTGATTACCGAATCCCATAGCACCTTGGGCAAGAAAACTTCGCTTCACGTAGGGGCTGGGCTCGCAAATCGAGGGCGTGGGGCTTGGGACCAGGTCTCCGTCGCTCCGATGCCCATAACTTTTGATCCGTAAGCAGTTACGCAGCACACAACATACCGTTGGAAAGTTGTCCGAGAACTCTACGACAGAGGCAGCAAGCCAGGAAGGCTGAGACTGATTTGGGAGCCCAAAATCGAATGTTTTCATCAGTTTCGGGACATTTTTCTTCTTCTGCGCTATTTTTTCGTCCTGGATCTTACGTCATATGCCGCGAAAAGGACAACAACCTAATCCATCACATTTCTATTACCGAATCCCACGGCACATTGGGCAAGACAACTTCGCATTACGTAGAGGCTGGGCTCACAAACTGAGGGCGTGGGGCTTGGGACCAAGTTTCCATCGCTCTGGTGCCCATAACTTTTGATCCGTAAGTAGTTACGCGGTGCACAGCATACCGTTGGAAAGCTCTCCGAGAACTCTTTGTCAGGGGCCAAAAATTGAACGTTTTCATCAGTTTTGAGACAATTTTCTTCTTTTGCGCTTTTTTTAGGTCTCGGATCGTAAGTCGTAAGCAGCGAAAAGGACGACAACCTAATCCATCACATTTCTATTACCGAATCCCATGTCACCTTGGGCAAGGCAACTTCACTTCACGTAAAGGCTGGGCTCGCAAACCTAGGGCGTGGGGCTTGGGACCAGGTCTCCGTCGCTTCCGTGCCCATAACTTTTGATCCGTAAGTAGTTACACGGCGCACAGCATACCGTTGGAAAGCTCTCCGAGAACTCTACGACGGGGGCAACAAGCCTGCTCGGCTGCGACTGATTTCGGACCCTAAAATTGAATGTTTTCATCAGTTTCAGGACACTTTTCTACTTTTACGCTGTTTTTTCATCACGGATCGTACGTCTTGAGCCGGGAAAAGGACGACAACCTAATCCATCACATTTCTATTACTGAATCCCATGGCACATTGGGCAAGACAACTTCGCTTCATGTAGAGGCTGGGCTTGCAAACCGAGGGCGTAGGGCTTGGGAACAGGTCTCCGTCGCTCCGGTGCCCATAGCTTTTGATCCGTAAGGAGTTACGCTGCGCATAGCATACTGTTAGAAAGCTGTCTGAGAACTCTATAATAGAGGCAGCAACCTGCTCCGTTGCACCTATTTTTGGATCCAAAAATTGAACGTTTTCATCAGTTTCAAGACACTTTTCTTCTTTTGGGCTATTTTTCTGTCCCGGATCGTACGTCGTGAGCCACGAAAAGGACAACAACATAATCCATCACATTTCAATTACCAAATCCCATGGCACCTTAGGCAAGACAACTTCACTTCCCGTAGAGGCTGGGCTCAGAAACCGAGGGCGTGGGGATTGGGACCAGGTCTCCGTCACTCCGGTGTCCATAACTTTTGATCCATAAGCAGTTACGCGGTGCACAGCATACAGTTGTGTGAGGCCCGACCCCGAATAACGTGTCTTATCTCAATTTGCGTACCTTGGACCCAGAATTATATGACTGATCTTGGATTGCGTGTCTTGTCTTGGTTTTCGTGCATGTTTCGTCATACGTGCCTTGCCTTAGAATTGTGTGTCCTAATCCTCGATGTACGTGCTTACCTAGATATACGTGCCCTGACCTTGAATTACATACAAGACCTTGATTTGTGTACGTTTTCTCATTTCATATGCCATAACCTTGAACTGCGTGCCCTAACCTAGGTTTAAGCGCCATACCTTGATTTACGTGCATTGCATTGAATTACATACCTTGTATTGGTTTACGTGCACTTACCCAGAATTACGTGCATTTACATAGAAATCTGTGTATTTATCTTGAAGTGTGTGCCTTACCTCGTAGTGCATGCCCTAGACCTAGGAATGCGTGCATGCACGCTAATCAATAAAGATTCCTGCACAAAGCACAAGACACTAAAATAATCCTACGCAATCCACTAACTAATATTATATTCCTAATTCAAATTCTCTACAAATCCCACTAACTATAAAATATTCTATTCTACCCAACATTCTCTTACACTATGTCATAACTTTTCCTAAGTTCTATGCCTTTTTTGCCAACTCCTAAGCCTCCAACATGCTTATGCACTTATTCCTTGCACACTACATTTCCTAGGCACAATATTCAGCAACTTTAGAAGGCATTTGACACACAAAAATTCTGCAAAACCGAGCACACACACACACACACACAAAAACTTCATTTTTCCTCTCAAAAACCCTCTCAAGCTCTCATTCTCTCTCCATTTCGACCATGGCTGCCTCTTGACCTTCCAAGGCCTCAAGCATGCTCTCAAGATCTCTCCCAAGCTCAGCCATAGCAGCCCAAGCAAGCAAGAAGCAAGAAAGAAGCTCCATTGGTGCATCTTCAAGAACATTGTGCATCTTCATCTATTAACTTGCTAAGGTGAGGGTTAAACTCTTTTAAAAGCTTTCAAAAATCACAAGCATGCCTTCATATGACTATATTTACCTCTGTAGTTGTTGTATATGTGTGTACATGAGCTTATATGACCATGCATGGCTAGAATTTTGGCTAGAACTTGAAGATAAGTAAAAATCACGTAGCTGGCAGATTTCTGACTTGGTAGTGTGAAGTACATTTAGCCTAGTAAATGATGTAAAAAATGCATACAAATTGGTAGGTTACTATTTTTGTCAGTTTTGAGCATTTTTTTGTAGAAATAGGCCAATGCCAATTCTGACTCTAAGACCCTTAAAATGGCCAAATATCAAAAGGTGTCTAAATCTGGAAATATGGAATAGGTTCTGGCAGCCTTCTGACCTTGTGAAACGAAACAGTTTTAGCCCAGAAAATGATGTCACAAATGCATGAAAATTGGTAGGTCACTAGTTTTTTCCAGTTTTGAGCATTTTTTGTAGAAATAGGCCAAGGCAAATTCTGACTCTAAGGCCTCCAAAATGGTCAAACATCTTGAGGTGTCTAAATCTGGAAGAATTGGAAAAATGAAATAGATATCTGGCAGATTACTGACTATGTATAACGAAGCATTTTTGATGTAGTAAATGTTGGTGAAATTGCATGAAATTTGGTAGGTTCCTATATTTTTCAGTTCTGGACATTTTTGTTAGAAATAGAATAAGGCTACATCGGACCCTAAGACCCTAAAAAATGGAAAGTATTGAAATGTGTACAAATCTGGACAGTTTTGCGTAGTCTCACGGTTTTGGCTATAACTCTTGAATCCGAACTCCAAATGATACGAGGTTTATTTCTGGATTTAAATAACTCATTAAGCTTTAATTTGATATTTTTTTCACTGAAATTGGAGATTTTTTGATTGTCTAAATGAATGTGGGAAAACAGACCATTGCAATGGGGTTTTTGTTTAGTGATATGCTTAGAATCATGTTGAGACCTTGCTTAAGGTATTGAATGCTTGGAATTGTGGCACTTAAATGTTGTGTGGACTGTTGTGGCTGGTTGAGGTTGCTTAATATGATTGATGTATGACTTGGGATCGTTAATTGATGACTGGTTTGCTTAACCGCATGTTTAAGCACGGAATTGAGGCCCTAATGCTATTGACTTTTTGCTAAGAAATGAACTTATGGTTAAATGTGTTAAATTATGTGATTAATAGGCTGCCCGTAATTGTCCTTATAGCTCTAAATGTGATTTTGAAGATTGCATGTTGCTAAGTGAGCTATTCTTGCATCCGGTCTCGTATAAATGTCATTGCATGCTTATATAATGTTAATGCTTGATACGTGAACCCCGAAATGAGTTATATGACTTGGTTTAAATGTGATACTTGGCTGCCCGTTTAATGATCATATAACTCTATGTGTACTACAAGTGAATATACATGTCAAAGCATGCCTTGTATGTTTACTTATCAATATGTGATCTTATAATTGCTTGGAGGCAACCTACTTTGTTGACCTCCTAATGTGAATTGTTAAAAGACATGCTATGGCTTATTTGAACATGGTTACTTGGCTGCCCGTGAAAGTTTAATTGCTTTCAAATTGATATATGAAATGATTACATGTTCTTACAATGCCTTATATGCCAATATGTCAAAATGTGACCTTATACTTGCTCGGAGGCAACCTACTTTGTTGACCTCCTAATGTGAAAAGTTAAATGGCATAAATGTGCATTGCATACAAGGTTGCAACCTTTCATTCTGGCATGGTAGCGTTTCACGCACGCTGGGCGGCATCGTGCTTGCCGGTGCTACCGTGACTACTATAGTCCAATTCCTTCTCTCGCTTGGGGGCTAGACTTCCTCGGAGAGTTAGGTCATAGGATTTCGGGGTACATCCGGAGTACACCCATTTGGCATGAAAAGTGGATGATTGAAGCTAGCCGCAACAACTGTTATTGAAAATGAACTTGAATGGTAGGAAGTAAGTGCTATGCGGGGGAAAGTGCTACACCTAAATGTGGTGGGAGCTACCTCTTGAGCCCGTATGAGTCACCTCTAGAGTCCTATATGTATCAAATCGTATCTTTTTGCTATGTGTTTTAAGTACTCTTGCTTGGTTCCTAGAGGACCTCGGGGAGGAAAGACGGGTAAATATGTTCATTTATATTTATGTTATGTTATGAACTTATTTATTCTAATTGACATGTTTCCAAATGAGTTTTCATAAGTTTAACCGGAAAAGGATTTCAAAACATTATCTCTCATTCCCCCTCGCTGAGTTCATAAGGACTCACCCTCTTTTTTGCCACAAGTGCAACAGATTTGGAACAGGTACCCGAAGTAAATGTGCTTGTTGATGATTCCTTAGAGTGACTACGTGCTTTTGTTCTTTGCCTGAAAGTGGTTGCTATATGGATGTTGTGTTTGATTGCAAAATGTTCATTTTATTGATATAAATGACCCCGTTGTAATTTGGGTCTAATTTTGGCTGTACTGATTATAACCAGACAAACTCCTTATTGGTTGTTCGCTTTCATTATCTTGATTAGTAGTTATCATAGGTGTTTAAACCACTGGGTGAAGAAGCATATAATGAAACTCTATCTAATCTCACTTAGGTGCTTATGCGCAAGCTAAGGGATGATAAGTACTTTCAAGACAGGAACTGACAAATAAACGGGATATAGTTATCATGCTAGGCTTGTCAATCAAACGAGACTATCGAGATAAATTAGTAGGCATATCTATTGATAACAAAATAGAAAATTTCAGTTGGAATTGAATCAATGTTTAAAGGTTTTGAGGTGTTTTAGAAATTTAGGTCAAACCAAAGGTCCTAAATATAGCCGTCATGCTGCTAGTTTTCCGTAAAAACTTTTAGAGTTTTAGGCCAATGTTAAGCATTAAATCATAACTAAAGGCTAAGTGTATGAAATAACGATAATGATTTAGGTCATACCCTAGGCTAGCCTCCATAGGTCAGGTTGGGGCGTGACACGTTAGAAAGCTCTCTGAGAGCTCTACGACATGGGAAGTAAGTCTGCTCGGCTGCGGCTGATTTCGGAGTCCAAAATTGAACGTTTTCATCAGTTTCGGGACACTTTTCTTCTTTTGTGATGTTTTTTCATCCCGGATATTACGTCGTGAGCCGCGAAAAGGACGACAACCTAGTCTATCACATTTCTATTACCGAATCCCATGGCACCTTGGGCAAGACAACTTCGCTTCACGTAGAGGTTGGGCTCGCAAACCGAGGGCGTAGGCTTGGGACCAGGTCTCCGTCGCTCCGGTGCCTATAGCTTTTGATCCGTAAGGAGTTACGTGGTGCACAGTATACCGTTGGAAAGCTCTCCGAGAGCTCTACGATGATGGTAGCAAGCTTGCTCAACCGCGCCTCTTTTCGGAGTCCAAAATTGAACATTTTCATCAGTTTTGGGATACTTTTCTTCTTTTGCGCTATTTTTTCATCCTGGATCGTACGTCTTGAGCCGTGAAAAGGACGATAACCTAATCCATCACATTTCTATTACCGAATCCCAAGGTACCTTGTGCAAAACAACTCTACTTCACGTAGAGGTTGGGCTCGCAAACCGAGGGCGTGGGCTTGGGACCAGGTCTTTGTTGCTCCGGCGCCCATAACTTTTGATCCGTAAGCAGTTACACGGCACACAGGATACCGTTGGAAAGCTCTCTGAGAGCTCTACAACTCGGCTGTGCCTATTTTCAGAGCAAAAAATTGAACGTTTTCATTAGTTTTAAGACACTTTTCTTCTTTTTCGCTATTTTTTCGTCCCAGATCGTACGTCGTGATCCGTGAAAAGAACGACAACATAATACATCACATTTCTATTATCTAATCCCACGGTACCTTGGGCAAGACAACTTTGCCTCACGTAAAGGCTAGGCTCGCAAACCGAGGGCGTGGGGCTTAGGACCAGGTCTCCATCGCTCCTTTGCTTATAACTTTTGATCCGTAAGGAGTTACGTGGCGCACAGTATACCGTTGGAGAGCTCTCCGAGAGCTCCACGACGACAGAAGTAAGTCTGCTCGGTTGCGCCTGATTTCGGAGTCCAAAATTGAAAATTTTCATCAGTTTCGGGACACTTTTCATCTTTTGCGTTATTTTTTCGTCCCGTATCATATGTCGTGAGCAGCAAAAAGGACGACAACCTAATCCATCACATTTCTATTACCGAATCCCACGGCACCTTAGGCAAGACAACTTCAATTCACGTAGAGGCTGGGCCCGCAAATCGAGGGCGTAAGGCTTAGGACCAGGTCTCCGTCGCTCCGGTGCCCGTAACTTTTGATCCGTAAGGAGTTACGCGGCGAACAACATCCCGTTAGAAAGCTCTCCAAGAGCTCTATGACGATGGCAGCAAGCCTGCTCAGCCGCGCCTCTTTTCGGAGCCCAAAATTGAATGTTTTCATCAGTTTTGGGATACTTTTCTTCTTTTGCGCTGTTTTTCCATCCCGCATCGTACGTCGTGAGCTGCGAAAAGGACGACCACCTAATCCATCACATTTCTATTAACGAATCCCATGGCACCTTGGGCAAAACAACTTTACTTCACGTAGATGTTGGGCTCGCAAACGGAGGGCGTGGGACTTGGGACCAGGTCTCCGTCGCTCCGGCGCCCATAACTTTTGATCTATAAGCAGTTACATGGTGTACAACATACTGTTGGAACGCTCTCCGAAAGCTCTACAACGGGGGCAGCAAGCTTGCTCGGCTGCGCCTATTTTTGGAGCCAAAAATCGAACATTTTCATCAGTTTTAAGACACTTTTCTACTTTTCCGCTGTTTTTCTGTCCCGGATCGTACGTCATGAGCTGCGAAAAGGACCACAACCTAATCCATCACATTTCTATTACCGAATCTCACGGCACGTTGGGTAAGACAACTTCACTTCACGTAGAGGCTGGGTTCACAAACCGAGGGCGTGGGGCTTGGGACCAGGTCTTCGTCGCTTCGGTACCGATAACTTTTGACCCGTAAGTAGTTACGCGACGTAAAACATACCGTTGGAAAGCTCTCCGAGAGCTTTACGACAGGGGCAGCAAGCCTACTTTGTTGCGCCTAATTTTGAAGCCCAAAATCAAACGTTTTCATCAATTTCGGGACCCTTTTCTTCTTTTACGCTATTTTTTCGTCCGGGATCGTAAGTCGTGAGCCGCAAAAAGGATGACAACCTAACCCATCACATTTCTATTACTTAATCCCATGGCACCTTGGGCAAGACAACTTCGCTTCACTTAGAGGCTGGGCTCGCAAACCGAGGGCGTAGGGCTTGGGACTAGGTCTCCGTCGCTCGGGTGCCCATAGCTTTTGATCCGTAAAGAGTTACGCGACGCATAGCATACCGTTGGAAAGCTCTCCGAGTGCTCTACGACGGGGGCAGCAAGCCTACTCAGCTGCGCCTGTTTTTGGAGGCCAAAATCGAATGTTTTCCTCAGTTTTGTGATACTTTTCTACTTTTGCGTTGTTTTTCTGTCCCGGATCGTACGTCGTAAGCCGCAAAAAGGACGACAACCTAATCCATCAAATTTCTTTTACCGAATCCCACGGTACCTTGGGCAAGACAACTTCACTTCACCTAGACGCTGGGCCCGAAAACCGAGGGCGTGGGGCTTAGGACCAGGTCTCCGTCGCTCCAGTGCCCATAACTTTTGATCTGTAAGGAGTTTCAAGGCGCACATCATACCGTTGGAAAGCTCTCTGAGAACTTTACGACGGGGGTAGCAAGCTTGCTTGGTTGCATGTGAGGCCCGACCTCGATTTACATGCGATACCTCGTTCGTGTGCCCTAACCTAGATTTGCGTGCCTTGACCTAGGTTTAAGAATCGTGTTTCGTTTTGTGTACCTTGCATTGAATTACGTGCATTCATTTAGGGTTGTGCGCATTTATTTAGAAAACGTGCATTCGTCTCGTAGTTCGTGCCTTACCTCATTATGCGTGCCTAAACCTAGGAAAACGTGCCCACACGTTAATCAAGAAAGTATCTTACACGAAGCACTAGATCATTAATTAATCCTACAAATTCCACTAACTAATATTAAATTGTTAATTCAACCCACTAGAAGACGAAATTGTACCAAAAGCTAGACATTCTTATTCTTTATTCTTTATTCTTTGCATATCCCAAATACTCAATTAAATAATACTCCAAAAGATGACAAAAATTCAGATCTTTGCACAAGCCTTGGCCGAACACATGGGGTCTTTTACAATGCTTTGCATAATTCAAATTGAACCTAGACAATTCTATGACATATTATGACACAAAGCATAAAAAAAATGGCTCAAAACTCTACCCAAGCTCCACCCTTCTCCACACAATCCCTTGCCCATACTAGACAATTCAAAAATGCTTCTTGAAGACACAAAATTCTGATTTTACAAGGCCCTAGGCCGACAAGCATCAATACCCAACCAAGCTTTTCATTTTTCTTTCAATTTCTCTCTTTCTCTCATTCTTCTCTCTCTCTCTCGGCCTTGGCTGAAATTCTTCTCTCCATAGATTAAGTTCATCACTCAACGGTTCATCAAGACATGCAAGAAGCTAGGAGCTCGACCAAGCAAAGCTAGGAGCAAAGAAACTCACATGCAAGCTCATAGCACTTTCATTTCGGCTTAGGTGAGTTTGTTAGCTTCCATTTCATTTTCTTCTTGTTCTAACCACAAGCACCTACTAAGAACTTGATTACTAAGCTAGGAAATTAGAGAAAATCAAGTGGTCTCTCGGCTAAGCAAGGAAAAAGATCAACTTTGTGCTTCACCAAGAGTTTGTGCATCTTCTTTGTTGTCTTGCTAAGGTGAGGGCTAAAACTTCTTGAAAAGCTTTTGAAAACCACATGCATGCCTTTGAATGTCTATTTTTACCTCTGTAATTGTGATATATGTGTGTTCATGAGCTTTTATAAACATGCATGGCAAGATATTTGGCTAGAATGTGATGATAGTTGAAATCGCGTATGGGACAGCCTTCTGCCTTGTTGGTGCGGGGTGATTTTGATTAGGTAAATGAGGTTGAAAATGTGTGAAAATTGGTAGGTGATTCGTTTTGCCAGTTTTGAGCATTTTTCCCAGAAATCGGCCAAAGCTAATTTTGACTCTAAGGTCCTAAAAATGGCAACATATCAAAATGTGTCCAAATCTGGAAAATCTGGGAAAATGAAGCAGGTTTTGGCAGATTCACTATTCTTGTAGAATGAACCAGTTTTGACTTAGTAAATGATAAAAAAATGCATGAAATTTGGTGTGCTACTATATTTTTCAGTTCTGGACATTTTTGTCAGAAATGGACTAAGGCTAAATCTGACCCTAAGGCCCTCAAAAATGACAAGTATTGAAATGTGTGCAAACCTGGACAGTTTTGCATAGTCTCACTGTTTTGGCTATAACTCTTGAACCCGAACTCCAAATGATGCGAGGTTTGTTTCTGGATTTAGTTCACTCCTTAAGATTTAATTTGACATTTTTTTTACTGGAATTGGAGTTTGTTTGCTTGTCTTAATAATTGTGAGAAAATAACCCATTGCAGTGAGGGTTTCACCTAGTGATATGCTTAGAAAAATTATTGTAGCTTCTCTTGTTGTATTAAATGCTTGGGATCGTGGCATTTGGATGTTGTGTGGACTGTTTTGAATACTTGAGGGTGTTTGAATTAATCAATGCATGGCTTGAGTTTAATTACGAGATGACTTGGAACTTAATCGCACGGGTAAGCACGAATTGAAACCTAGTGACTAGGTAAACTCACTAAGTGTTGATCCTATGGATATCGTGTTTAATTATATGATTAGTAGGCTGCCCGTAGTTGCCTTTGTAGCCCTAAATGCGATTTCGATGATTACATGTTGACAAGTAGGCCTTTCTTGCACCCGGTCCCACATAGATGTCGTTGCATGTTGAATAATCTTATTATTTGATTACGTGAACTTCGAAATGAGTTATATGACTTGATTTACATGCGTTACATGGCTGCCCGTTTAATATTCATATAACTCCATGTGCTTTTCAAGTGAAATTGCCTGTCATATTGTGCCTCGCTTGTTTACTTGTCAATGTGCAATCTTATGACTGCTCGGAGGCAACCTACTTTGTTGACCTCCAAATGTGATATATTAAATGTCATAAATGTGCATTGCATACAAGGTTGCAACCTTTCATTCTGGCGTGGTAGCGTTCACGCACACCGGGCGGCATCGGGCTTGCCGGTGCAACCGTGACTACCATTGTCCAATTCCCTCTCTCGCTTGGGGGCTAGACTTCCTCGGAGAGTTGGGTCGTAGGATTTCGGGGTACATCCGGAGTACACCCATTTGGTGTGATAAGGGGATGATTTGAAGTCGGTCGCAACAACTGATACTAGAAATGAACTGAGAGCAAAAGCTCATCGTATCTTTTCACTATGTGTATAAGTACTCTCACTTGGTTCCTAGAGGACCTCGGGGAGGAAAGACGGGTAATTGTGTTCTTTTACTTTTACATTACATTATGTACTTACTTGTGATATAATGTCATGCTTGAAAAAGGGTTTTCATAAGTTGAACCAGAAAATGAGTTTCAAAACTTATTTCTCGTTCCCTCTCGCTGAGTTCATAAGGACTCACCCTCTTTTATCATCTCAGGTGAAGAAGGTCAGGAACAGGTACCCGAGGACAACGTGCCTAATGATGATTCCTTGGAATGATTACTTGCCTTACATGCCTTGCTTGACTATGGCCATTTTATGAACGATATGTTGCTTGAAGACTATTTCTTATTTTGCTTGTTGTTGTGTTGTAAATGACCCTCGTTGTAATTTGGGGTCTAATTTTGGCTTGTACTGATCGTAACTAGACAGATACTACTATGGTTGTTTTGCTATCGTTATTTGGCTAGTATCTATCACAGGATTATGACGTATCAGGTAAGGATTAAGTAAAATGAATCTATCCAATCTTAAGCAGGTACTCATTGTTAAGCTAAGATCAACATGTACTTTTGTAACGAGGATTAACAAACAAACGAGACATAGTATCTTGCGAGGTTATTAATCAAACAAGACTTCGAGATAACTAGTAGGCGTTTCAATTGATGATAAATAGTAATCTTAGTTGAAAATGAATTTGAGATTGAAAGTTTTGAGGCCTTTAGAAATTTAGGTCAAACTAAGGAGCCTAATTACGGCCGTTATGCTGCCGGATTTCCGGAGAATTTGTGAAATTTAGGCTAAAATGTTAAGTATTAAACTTTCATGAACAATTAAGTACGAGATATGACTTGAATGTTTAGATCACAACCTAGTCTAACCTTTATAGGCCGGGTTGGGGCGTGACACCTCGCCTGATTTCGGAGCCCAAAATCGAACGTTTTCATCAGTTTTGGGACACTTTTCTTCTTTTGCGCTGTTTTTTCATCCCGGATCGCACATCGTGAGCTGCGAAAAGGACGACAACCTAATCCATCACATTTCTATTACTGAATCCCATGGCACCTTGGGCAAGACAACATCGCTTCACGGAGAGGCTCGGCTCGCAAACCGAGGGTGTGGGGCTTGGGACTAGGTCTCTGTCGCTCCGGTGCCCATAGCTTTTGATCCATAAGGAGTTACGCGGCGCACAACATACCGTTGGAAAGCTCACCGAGAGCTCTACGACTAGGGGCAGCAAGATTGATCGCCTACGTCTATTTTTTGGAGCCAAAAATCAAACGTTTTCATCAGTTTCGAGACACTTTTATTCTTTTGGGTTGTTTTTCTGTCCCGGATCGTACGTCGTGAGCCGCAAAAAGGACGACAACATAATCCATCACATTTATATTACCGAATCTCAGGGCACCTTGGGCAAGACAACTTCGTTTCACGTAGAGGCTGGGCTAGCAAACCGAGGGCGTGGGGCTACCACGGACGGAGCAAAAAGTGGAGTCTTGGTCAGAGCAAACCGCCCTATTCTTGGGACCAGGCCTCCGTCACTCCGGTGCCCATAACTTTTGATCCGTAAGGAGTTATGCGGTGCATAGCATACCGTTAGAAAGCTCTCCGAGAGCTCTACGACGGGGGTAGCAAGCCTGCTCAGCTGCGCATGTTTTCAGAGTCAAAAATTGAATGTTTTCATCAGTTTCGGGACATTTTTTTTCTTTTGCACTGTTTTTTCATCCCGGATCGTATGTCGTGAGCCGCGAAAAGGACGACAACCTAATCCATCACATTTCTATTACCGAATTCCACGACACCTTGCGTGAGAGAACTTTGCTTCACGTAGAGGTTGGGCTCGCAAACCGAGGGCATGGGGCTTAGGACTAGGTCTCTGTCGCTCCGGTGCCTATAACTTTTGATCCGTAAGCAGTTACGCGGCGCACAGTATACCGTTGAAAAGCTCTCCGAGAACTCTACGGCGGGGGCAGCAAGCTTGCTCATTTGCGCCTGTTTTTGGAGCAAAAAATCGAACATTTTCATCAGTTTTGAGACACTTTTCTTCATTTTTGCTATTTTTCCATCCCGGATAGTACGTTGTGAGCTGCGAGAAGGACCACAACCTAATCCATCACATTTCTATTACCGAATTCCACGGCACCTTGGGCAAGACAACTTCGCTTCACGTAGAGGTTGGGCTCGTAAATCGAGGGCGTGGGGCTTGGGACTAGGTCTCCGTTGTTCCGGTGCCCATAACTTTTGATCTGTAAGTAGTTACACGGCGCACAACATATCGTTGGAAAGCTCTACGATGGGGGCAGCAAGCCTGCTCAGCTACGCCTGCTTTCGGAGGCCAAAATTGAACGTTTTCATCAGTTTCGTGATACTTTTCTTATTTTGTGCTGTTTTTCCGTCCCGGATCGTACATCCTGAGCCGGAAAAAGGACGACAACCTAATCCATCACATTTCTATTACCGAATCCCACAGCACCTTGGGCAAGACAACTTCGCTTCGCGTAGAAGATGGGCCCGCAAACTGAGGGTGTGGGGCTTGTGACCAGGTATCCGTCGCTCCGGTACCCATAACTTTTGATTCGTAAGCAGTTACGCGGCGCACAGCATACTGTTGGAAAGCTCTCCAAGAACTTTACAATGGGGGTTGCAAGCCTGTAGGGCTGCACCCGATTTCGGAGTCCAAAATTGAACGTTTACACCAGTTTAGGGACACTTTTGTTCTTTTGCGCTATTTTTTCATCCCGGATCGTACGTCATGAGCCGCAAAAATAACGACAACCTATTCCATCACATTTCTATTATCGAATCCCATGGCACCTTGGAAAAGACAACTTTGCTTCCCGTTGGGGCTGGGCTCGGAAACCGAGGGTGTGGGGATTGGACCAGGTCTCTATCGCTCTGGTGCCCACAACTTTTGATCTGTAAGCAGTTACGCGGCGCACAACATACCGTTGGAAAGCTCTCTGAGAGCTCTACGATGCAGGAAGTAAGTCTGCTAGGCTGCGGCTCATTTCGGAGCCCAAAATTGAATGTTTTTATCAGTTTCGGGATACTTTTCTTCTTTTGCGCTGTTTTTTTTATCCCGGATCATACGTCGTCAGCCGCAAAAAGGACGACATCCTAATCTATCATATTTCTATTATCGAATCCCACAGCACCTTGGGCAAGACAACTTCGCTTCACGTAGAGGCTGGGCTCGCAAACCGAGGGCATGGGCTTAGGACCAGGTCTCATTCGCTCCGGTGCCCATAGCTTTTGATTCGCAAGGAGTTACGCGGCGCACAACATATCGTTGGAAAGCTCTCCGAGAGCTTTACGATGATGGCAGCAAGCTTGCTCAGCTGCGCCTCTTTTCGGAGCCCAAAATCAAACATTTTCATCAGTTTTAGGATACTTTTCTTCTTTTGCGCTTTTTTTCCGTCCCGGATCGTACGTCTTAAGCCGCGAAAAGGACAATAACCTAATCCATCACATTTCTATTACCGAATCCCAAGACACCTTGTGCAAGACAACTCCGCTTCACGTAGAGGTTGGGCTCGTAAACCGAGGGCGTGGGGCTTAGGACCAAGTCTCCATCACTCCGGTGCCCATAACTTTTGATCCGTAGGCAGTTACACGCGTACAGGATACAGTTGGAAAGCTCTGAGAGCTTTACGACTCGGCTGTGCCTGTTTTCAGAGCCAAAAATCGAACATTTTAATCAGTTTTAAGACACTTTTCTTCTATTATGCTATTTTTCCGTCTCGGATCGTACGCCGTGAGCCGCATAAAGAACGACAACATAATCCATCACATTTCTATTACCGAATCCCACGGCACCTTGGGCAAGAGAACTTCGCTCTACGTAAAGGCTCGGCTCGCAAACCGAGGGTGTGGGGCTTAGGACCAGGTCTCCGTCGCTCCGATGCCCATAACTTTTGATCCGTAAGCAGTTATGCATCGCACAGCATACCGTTGGAGAACTCTCCGAGAGCTCTACGACGGGGGAAGTAAGTTTGCCTAGCAGCGCCTGATTTTGCAGCCCAAAATTGGATGTTTTCATCCGTTTTGGGACACTTTTCTTCTTTTGCGCTGTTTTTTTGTACTGGATCTTACGTCGTGAGCTGCGAAACGGATGACAACCTAATTTATCACATTTCTATTTTTGAATCCCATGGCACCTTGGGCAAGACAGCCTCGCTTCACATAAAGGTTGGGCTTGCAAACCGACGGCGTGGGGCATGGGACCAAGTCTTCGTTGCTCCAGCGTCCATAACTTTTGATCCGTAAGCAGTCACACGGCGCACAACATACCATTGGAAAGCTCTCCGAGAGCTCTACGACGAGGGTAGTAAGCCTGCTCAGTTGCGCCTATTTTCGATGCCCAAAATTGAACGTTTTCATTAGTTTTAAAACACTTTTCTTCTTTTCCGCTGTTTTTCGCTCCCTGATCGTACGTCGTGAGCCGCAAAAAGGACCACAACCTAATCCATCACATTTATATTACCGAATTCCATGGCACCTTGGGCAAGACAAATTCACTTCACGTAGAGGCTGAGCTAACAAACCAAGGGTGTGGGGCTTGGGACCCAGTCTCTGTCACTCCGCTACCTATAACTTTTGACCCGCAAGCAGTTACGCGGCGCACAACATACCCTTAGAAAGCTCTCCGAGAGCTCTACGACGGGGGCAGCAAGCTTGCTTTGTTGCGCCTGATTTCGGAGCCCAAAATCGGACGTTTTCATCAGTTTCGGGACACTTTTCTTCTTTTGCACTATTTTTTCGCCCCGGATCGTACGTCGTGAGCAGTGAAAAGGACGACAACCTAATCCATCACATTTCTATTACCGAATCCCATGGCACCTTGGGCAAGACAACCTCGCTTCACATAGCGGCTGGGCTCGCAAACCGAGGGCATAGGGCTTGGGACCAGGTCTCTGTCGCTTGGGTGCCCATAGCTTTTGATCCGTAAGGAGTCACGCGACGCACAATATACCGTTGGAAAGCTCTCCGAGAGCTCTACGATGGGGTCAGCAAACCTGCTCAGCTATGCCTGTTTTCGAAGGGCAAAATCGAATGTTTTCATCAGTTTCGTGATACTTTTCTACTTTTGCGTTGTTTTTTCGTCCTGGATCGTACGTCTTGAGCTGTGAAAAGGATGACAACCTAATCCATCACATTTCTATTACCGAATCCCATGGTACCTTGGGCAAGACAACTTCGCTTCACGTAGATGCTGGGCTCGCAAACAGAGGGCGTGGGGCTTAGGACCAGGTCTCCGTCGCTCCGGTGCCCATAACTTTTGACCCGTAAGCAGTTACGCGGCGCACAGCATACCGTTGGAAAGCTCTCCAAGAACTCTACGATGGGGGCAACCAAGCTCGCTTTTGCGAGGCCTTTTTTCGGGGCCCAAATTTGAACGTTTTCATTAGTTTTGGGACACTTTTCTTCTTTTGCGCTGTTTTTTTTATCCCGAATCGTACGTCGTGAGCCGCGAAAGGGACGGCAACCTAATCCATCACATTTCTATTACCGAATCCCACGGCACCTTGGGCAAGACAACTTCGCTTTACGTAGAGCCTGGGCTTGCAAACCGAGGGCGTGGGGCTTTGGACTAGGTCTCAGTCGCTCCGGTACCGATAGCTTTTGATCCGTAAGGAGTTACGCGGCGCACTGCATACTGTTGGAAATCTCTCCGAGAGCTCTACGACGGGGGCAGCAAGCCTGCTCGGCTACGCCTGTTCGGCTGCGCCTGTTTTCGGAGCCAAAAATTGAACGTTTTCATTAGTTTCGAGATACTTTTCTTCTTTTGGGGTATTTTTTTGTCTCGAATCGTATGTCTTGAGCAGCAAAAAGGACGACAACATAATCCATCACATTTCTATTATTGAATCTCACGGCACCTTGGGCAAGACAACTTCGTTTCACGTAGAGGCTGGGCTAGCAAACCGAGGGCGTGGGGCTTGGGACTAGGTATCCGTCGCTCTGGTGCCCATAACTTTTGATCCGTAAGGCGTTACGCGGCACACAGCATACCGTTGGAAAGTTCTCCGAGAGCTCTACGACGTGGACAACAATCCTGCTCGGCTGCGCCTGTTTTTAGAGCCAAAAATCAAATGTTTTCATCAGTTTTGGGACACTTTTCTTCTTTTGCGCAGTTTTTTAGTCCCGAATTGTACGTCGTGAGCCTAGAAAAGGAAGACAACCTAATCCATCATATTTCTATTATCGAATCCCACGACACCTTGCATGAGACAATTTCGCTTCACGTAGAGGCTGGGCTCGCAAACCGAGGGTATGGGGCTTAGGACCAGGTCTCTGTCGCTCCGGTGCCCATAACTTTTGACCCGTAAGTAGTTACACGGCGCACAGCATACCGTTGGAAAGCTCTCCGAGAACTCTACGACTGGGGCAGCAAGCCTGCTGGGCTGCACCTATTTTCGGAGCCCAAAATTGAATATTTTTATCAATTTCGTGCCACTTTTCTTCTTTTGCGCTATTTTTTCATCCCGAATCGTATGTCGTGAGTCATGAAAAGGACGACAACCTAATTCATCACATTTCTATTACTAAATCCGATGGTACCTTGGGCAAAACAACTTCGCTTCACGTAGAGGCTGGGCTCGCAAACCGAGGGCGTGGGGCTTGGGACCAGGTCTTCGTCACTGCAGTACCCAAAACTTTTGATCCGGATGGAGTTATGCGGCGCATAGCATACCGTTGGAAAGCTATCTCAGAGCTCTACAAGATGGCAGCATGGTTGCTCGGCTATGCCAATTTTCAAAATCCAAAATCGAACGTTTTCATCAGTTTCGGGATACTTTTCTTCTTTTGCGTTGTTTTTCCGTCCCGGATCGTACGTCTTGAGCCGCGAAAAGTATGACAACGTTATCCATCACATTTCTATTACTGAATACCACGACACCTTGTGCAAGACGACTCCACTTCACGTAGAGGCTAGACTCACAAATCGAGGGCGTGGGGCTTTGGACCAAGTCTCCATCGCTCCGGCACCCATAACTTTCGATCCGTAAGCAGTTACGCGGCGCATAGCATACCGTTAGAATGCTATCCCAGAGCTCTATGATGAGGGTAGCAAGCCTGCACGTCTGCGCCTATTTTTTGAGCCAAAAATTGAACGTTTTCATCAATTTTGAGACACTTTTCTTCTTTTTTGCTATTTTTCTGTCCCGGATCGTACGTCGTGAGCCGCGAAAAGGACCACAACCTAATCCATCACATTTCTATTAATGAATCCTATGGCACCTTGGGCAAGACAACTTCGCTTCACGTAGAGGATGGACTCGCAAACTGAGGGCGTGGGGCTTAGGACCAGGTCTCCATCGCTCTGGTGCACATAATTTTTGATCCGTAAGCAGTTATGCGGCGCACAACATACCGTTGGAAAGCTGTCCGTGAGCTCTACGACCTGGGCAGCAAGCCTGCTCTGCTGCACCTGTTTTCGAAGCCCAAAATTGAATATTTTCATCAGTTTTGGGGCAGTTTTCTACTTTTATGCTGTTTTTTCATCCCGAATCGTACATCGTGAGCCACAAAATGGACGACAACCTACTCCATCACATTTCTATTACCGAATCCCATGGCACCTTAGGCAAGACAACTTCGCTTAATGTAGAGGCTGGGCCCGCAAACCGAGGGCGTGGGGCTTGAGATTAGGTCCCCATCGCTCCGGTGCCCATAGTTTTTTATCCGTAAGGAGTTACGTGACGCACAACATACGGTTGGAAAGCTCTCCGAGAGCTCTACGATAGGGGTACTAAGCCTACTCAGCTGCACCTGTTTTCAAAGCCCACAATCTAATGTTTTAATCATTTTTTAGATACTTTTCTTCTTTTGTGTTGTTTTTCCGTCCCGGATCATACGTCGTGAGCCGCAAAAAGGACGACAACCTAATCCATCACATTTCTCTTACCGAATCCAACGGCACCTTGGGCAAGACAACTTCACTTCATGTAAAGGTTGGGCTCGCAAACCGAGGGCGTGGGGCTTATGACTAGGTCTCCGTCACTCTGGTACCCATAACTTTTGATCTGTAAGCAGTTACGCAGCACACAGCATAACGTTGGAAAGCTCTCCGAGAATTCTACGATGGGGGCAGCAAGCCTGCTGGGCTGCAACTGATTTCAGAGCCCAAAATTTAATGTTTTCATTAGTTTCGGGACATTTTTCTTCTTTTGTGCTATTTTCTCATCCCGGATCGTACGTCGTGAGCCGAGAAAAGGACGACAACCTAATCCATCACATTTCTATTACCGAATTTGATGGTACCTTGGGCAAGACAACTTCACTTCACGTAGAGACTGGGCTCGCAAACTGAGGGAGTGGGGCTTGGGACCAGGTCTCCGTCGCTCCGGTGCCCATAACTTTTGATCCGTAAGCAGTTATGCGGTGCACAGCATACCGTTATAAAGCTCTCTAAGAGCTCTACAACGATGGCAGCATGGTTGCTCAGCTGTGCCAATTTTCGGAGCCCAAAATTGAACGTTTTCAACAATTTCGGGATACTTTTCTTCTTTTGCGCTGTTTTTCCGTCCTCGATCGTACATCATAAGCCGCAAAAAGCACGACAACCTAATCTATCACATTTTTATTACTGAATCCCATGACACCTTGCGCAAGACGACTCCACTTCATGTAGAGGCTAGACTCACAAATCGAGGGCATGGGGATTTGGACTAGGTCTCCGTCGCTCCAGTGCCCATAACTTTTGATCCGTAAGCTGTTACGCAGTGCACAGTATACCGTTGGAAAGCTATCTGAGAGCTCTATGACGAGGGTAGCAAGCCTGCTCGTCGTCACCTATTTTTTGAGCCAAAAATTGAACATTTTCATCAGTTTTGAGACACTTTTCTTCTTTTGCGATGTTTTTCTGTCCCGGATCGTACGTCATGAGCCGCGAGAATGAAGACAACCTAATCTATCACATTTCTATTATCAAATCCTACGGCACCTTGGGCAAGACAACTTCGCTTCAGGTAGAGGATGGGCTCGCAAACTAAGGGCGTGGGGCTTAGGACCAGGTCTCCGTCACTCCGGTGTCCATAACTTTTGACCTGTAAGCAGTTACACGGCGTACAACATACCGTTGGAAAGCTCTCCGAGAGCTCTACCACGGGCGCAGCAAGCCTGCTCAGCTACGCCTGATTTTAGAGACCAAAATCGAACATTTTCATCAGTTTCGGGACTCTTTTCTTCTTTTGCGCTGTTTTTTCATCCCGGATCGTACGTCGTGAGCCGTGAAAAGGACGACAACCTAATCCATCACATTTCTATTTCCGAATCCCATTGCACCTTAGGCAAGACAACTTCACTTCACGTAGAGGTTGGGCTCGTAAACCGAGGGCGTAGGGCTTGGGACAAGGTCTCTGTCGCTCCGGTGCCCATAGCCTTTTGATCTGTAAGGAGTTACGTGACCCCCAGCATATCGTTGGAAAGCTCTCTGAGAGCTCTACGACGAGGGTAGCAAGCCTGCTCGGCTGCACCTATTTTCGAAACCCAAAATCGAACGTTTTCATTAGTTTTGTGATACTTTTCTTCTTTTGCGTTGTTTTTCCGTCCCGGATCGTACGTCTTGAGTCGCGAAAAGGACGACAACCTAATCCATCACATTTCTATTACTGAATCCCACGACACCTTGGGCAAGACAACTTCGCTTCATGTAGAGGCTGGCCTCGCAAACCGAGGGCGTGAGGCTTAGAACCAGGTCTCCATCGCTCCGGTGCCCATAACTATTGATTTGTAAGCAGTTACGTGGCGAACAGCATACCGTTGGAAAGCTCTCTGAGAGCTCTACGACGGGGTCAGCAAGCTTGCTTGGCGGCGCCTATTTTTGGAGCCAAAAATTGAACATTTTCATCAGTTTCGACACACTTTTCTTCTTTTTCGCAGTTTTTTTGTCCCGGATTGTACGTCGTGAGCCGCGAAAAGGACGACAACCGAATCCATCACATTTCTATTACCAAATCCCACGGTACCTTGGATAGGACAACTTCACTTCACGTAGAGGCTGGGTTCCCAAACCGTGAGCGTAGGGCTTGGAACCAAGTCTCCGTCGCTCAGGTGCCTATAACTTTTGATCCGTAAGCAGTTACACTGTGAGGCCTGACCTTGATTTGCGTCCGATACCTCATTTCGTGTGCCCTAATCTAGATTTACGTGTCTTGACCTAAGTTTAAGAATTGTGTTTCGTTTTGTGTGTCATGCATTGAATTACGTGCATTCATTTAGGATTGCGTGCATTTACTATAAAAATGTGCATTCGTCTCGTAGTTCGTGTCCTACCTCGTAGTGTGTGCCCTAGACCTAGGAAAGTGTGCCCTCACGCTAATCAAGAAAGCATCTTGCACGAAGCACTAGGTCATTAATTAATCCTACAAAATCCACTAACTATTATTAAATTACTAATTCAACCCACTAGAAGACAAAATCTCACAAAAAGCTAGACATTCCTTATTCTTTATTCCTTATTCTTTTTGCACTTTCAACACACAATTAAATAATGCTCAAAAGATGACACAAAATCAGATTTTTTATAGCCTTGGCCGACCACCACATGAGTTTTGTGCTTGCTTGCTCAATTCAATTTAATTCTAGACAACTTATGACAACTCTATGACACAAATGCATAAAAAATTAGCTCAAAAACCTTTGCAAAAGCTTCCAATTCTCGACCAACTACTCCTTGCCCATGCTAGGAATTTCAAAATACATCTTGAAGACACAAAAAAGCTGAATTTTTGCTGCCCAAGGCCGAATATGCTTCATCAATTGCAAGGCTTCTATTTTTTTCATTTCTCTCATTTTCCTCTCACATTTCTCTCTCTCCCTCTCATTCTTATCTCTCTCTCTCGGCCTTGGCTGAGTTTCTTCCCTTCATAGCTCATCTTCATCATACCATAGTTAATCAAGACAAACCACAAGCAAAGGAACTCGACCAAGCTAGCTAGGATGCAAGAATCACACATGCATGCTCCTTGAGTCACCATTTCGGCCTTGGTGAGTTTACTAGCTTCCATTTCTTTTCTTCTTGTTCTAACCACATGCATGTATTAAGAACTTTGCCACTAAGCTTGGAAAAATAGAGAAAACCGAGTTGGAGTCTCGGCTAAGCAAGGAAGAAGAAGAAATTTGTGCTTCATCAAAGTTTTGTGCATCTTTTTGTTGATTTGCTAAGGTGAGGGCTAAAACTTCTTGAAAATCCTTCAAAAATCCACATGCATGCTCTTAAATGTATGGCTTTGCTTCTGTACTTGAGTTATATGTGTGTTCATAAGCTTTTACAACCATGCATGGCAAGATTTTGGCTTGAAGTTGATGATAGATGAAATCGGGTTTGGTGACAGCTCTCTATCTTGTTGTTCCTAGGTGAGTTTGGCTAGGCAAATGACGTTGAAAGTGCATGAGTTTGGTTATCTTGTTGTTTCGAGGTGAGTTTTGATAGTTCTGAACATTTTTCGCAGAAATAGACCAAAGCTAATTTTGAATCTACCATCCTCAAAATGGCCAATCTTCAAAATATGTCCAAATCTGGAAGTCTGGAAAAATGAATCAGGTTTAGGCAGATTCACTAACCTTGTAGAACGAACCAGTTTTAACTTAGTAAATGATGTCCACAATGCATGAAATTTGGTGTGCTGCTATAGTTTTTAGTTATGGACATTTTTGTCAGAAATGGACTAAGGCTAAATCTGACCCTAAGGACCTCAAAAACGACAGGTTTTGAAATGTGTGCAAATCTCGACAGTTTTGTGCAGTCCCACTGTTTTGGATATAACTATTGAACCCGAACTCCAAATGATGTGAGGTTTGTTTCTGATTTTATTTCACTTCTTAAGCTTTAATTTGATATCTTACTTACTGAAATTGGAGATTGTTTGCTTGACTTAATGATTGTGAGAAAACAGTCTATTGCAGTGAGGGTTTCACTTAGTTATATGCTTAGAAATTTGTTGTAACTTCTCTTATGGTATTAATTGCTTTGGATTGTGGCATTGGGATGTTGTGTGGAATGTTTTGAGTACTTGGGGATGTTTTTATTAATTGATTCTTGGATTGAGGTTGATTTTGAGTGGACTTGGGGCTTAATCGCATGGGTAAGCACGAAATGGAAACCCTAGCAACTAGGTAAACATGCTAAGTGTTGATCCTTTGAATATTGGGTGTAATTATATGCTTAGTAGGCTGCCCGTAGTTGCCCTTATAGCCCTAAATGTGATTTTGAACATTGCATGTTGACAAATAGGCCTTTCTTGCATCCGAACCCACGTAGATTGTTGTCACATGTTGAATAACCTTATTATTTGATTACGTGGACGTTGAAATGAGTTATATGACCTGATTTACGTGCGTTACATGGCTGCCTGTTTAATGTTCATATAACTCCATATGCCTTTCAAGTGAAATTACTTGTCTATTTGTGCCTCGCTTGTTACTTGCCAATGTGCAATCTTATGACTGTCCGGAGGCAACCTACTTTGTTATCCTCCTAATGTGATATATTAAATGTCATAAATGTGCATTGCATATAAGGTTGCAACCTTTCATTCTAGCGTGGTAGCGTTCATGCACACCGGGCAGCATCGGGCTTTCCGGTGCAACCGTGACTACCATTGTCCAATTCCCTCTCTCGCTTGGGGGCTAGACTTCCTCGTAGAGTTGGGTCATAGGATTTCGGGGTACATCCGGAGTATACCCACTTGGCGTGATAAGGGGATGATTTGAAGTCGGCCGCAACAACTGACACTGGAAATGATCTGAGAGCAAAAGCTCATCGTATCCTTTTTACTATGTGTATAAGTACTCTCGCTTGGTTCCTAGAGGACCTCGGGGAGGAAAGACGGGTAATTGTGTTCCTTTACTTTTGTATTATTGTTATGTACTTAATTGTGTTATATTCATGCTTGCAAAAGGATTTTCATAAGTTGAACCGGAAAATGAGTTTCAAAACCTATTTCTCGTTCCCCCTCGCTGAGTTCATAAGGACTCACCCTCTTTTATCATCTCAGGTGAAGAAGATCAAGAACAGGTACCTGAGGACGATGTGCCTAACGATGATTCCTTGGAGTGATTGCCTGTCCTATGTGCTTTGCGTGATTTTGGCTATTTGTGAACTATGCTACTTGAAGACTATTTCTTTTATGTTGCTCAATGTTTGTAATGTAAAAGACCCCCGTTGTAATTTGGGGTCTAATTTTGGTTTGTACTGATGATAACTAGACAGACACTACTATGGTCATTTTGCTATTATTACTGCTAGTATCTATCATAGGTTTATGACGTATCAGGTAAGGACTAAGTAAATGAACCTATCCAATCTTAAGCAGGTACTCGCTATTAAGCTAAGATCAACAGGTACTTTTGTAACGAGGATTTATAAACAAACGAGACATAGTATCATGCTAGGTTATTAATTAAACAATACTCCGAGATAACCAGTAGGCATTTTAATTGATGGTAAACAGTAATCTTGGTTAGAAATGAAATCATATTGGAAAATTCGAGGCGTTTAGAGAATTAGGTCAAACTAAAGAGCCCAATTACAGCCGTTATGCTGCCGGTTTTCCGGAGAATTTGTGGAGTTTAGGCCAAAATGTTAAGTGTTGAATCTTCATAAACGGTTAAGTATGTGACATGACTTGAATGTTAGATCACACCCTAGTCTAACCCTTATAGGCCGGGTTGGGGCGTGACATACGCGACGCACAACATACCGTTAGAAAGCTCTCCGAGAGCTCTTCGACGGGGGCAGCAAGCCTGCTCGGCTGCTGTCACGCCCCCAACCCGACCTATAGAGGTTAGACTAGGGTGTGATCTAAACATTCAATTCATTTCACGTACTTAATCGTCCATGAAGGTTTAACACTTAACGTTAGCCTAAACTCCACAAATTCTCCGGAAAACCGGCAGCATAACGGCTGTAATTGGGCTCTTTAGTTTGACCTAATTTTCTAAAGGCCTCAAAACTTTCAATCTCAAATTCGATTCTAATTAAGATTACTATTTATCACCAATCGACATGCCTACTAGTTATTTCGAAGTCTCGTTTGATTAACAACCTCGCATGATAGCTATGTCTCGTTCATGTATCAATTCCTGTTACACAAGTACCTATTGATCTTAGTCTACAAATGAGTACCTGCTTAAGATTAGATAGATTCATTTCACTTGATTCTTTGCCTAATACTTCATAAGCCTGTAATAGTTACTAACCAAGTAGTAATAGAAAAACGACCAAAAGAGTGTCTGTCTAGTTAATATCGGTACAAATCAAAATTAGACCCCAAATTACAACGGGGGTCATTTACAATAACGACAACAAATAACATAAGAAATAGTCTTCAAAGCAACATATCGTTCACAAAATAGCCACAGTCAAGTAAGACACGTAGGATATGTAATCACTCCAAGGAGTCATCAATAGGCACGTTATCCTTAGGTACATGTTCTTGATCTTCTTCACTTGAGATGATAAAAGAGGGTGAGTCCTTATGAACTCAGCGAGGGGGAATGAGAAATACGTTTTGAAACTCTTTTTCCGATTAACTTATGAAAAACCCATTTTGAAAACATGTCACATATTACAAGTAATAAGGTACGCAAAGTATAAGAATCAAATTGAGCAACAGATACAATTACCAATCATTTCAAGAATACGGTGAGCATTTGCTCTCAATATCGATTTCGATACGATTTGTTACGGCAGACTTCAATAATCCACTTATCGCTCCCATTTGGGTGTACTCCGGATGTACCCTAAAAACCTATAACCCAATTCTCCGAGGGTGGAATGCCAAGCGAGAGAGGGAATTGGACCATGGTAGTCACGGTAGCACCGACAAACCCGATGTCGCCTGGCGTGCGTGAAATGCTACCATGCCACAATGAAAGGTTGCAACCTTGTATGCAATGCACATTTATAACATTTAACATATCACATTAGGAGGACAACAAAGTAGGTTGCCTCCGAGCAGTTATAAGATCGCACGTTGACAAGTAACACACAAGGCATACTATGACAGGTAATTTCACTTGTAAGGCACATGGAGTGATATGAATATTAAGCGGACAGCCATGTAACACATGTGAATCAAGCCATATAACTCATTTCGGGGTTCACGCAATCAAGTAATAAATTTATACAAGCATGCATCGACGTCCACATGAGACCGAGTGCAAGAAAAATCTACTTAATATTTCTTAGGCAGCCCACTAATCACACAATTAGACACATTAATCACATGATCATCACTTAGCGAGATATCATGGTTGATAGGGTTTCGTTTCATGCTTACACATGCGATTAAGCCACAAGTTGACAAGTAATTAAACCCAAGCCATGAATTGATCAATTAAAACATCCTCAAACATCCAAAACAGTCCACACAATATCCAAGTGCCACAATCCCAAGCATTCACTACCACAAGCGAAGTTACAACATTTTTCAAGTCATATCACTAAACCAAATCTCACTGCAATGGTCTGTTTTCCCACAATCATTTGGACAAGCAAACAATCTCCAATTCCAGTGACCAAAATGTCAAATTAAAGCTTAAGGAGTGATTTAAATCCAAAAACAAACCTCACCTCATTTGGTGTCACGCCTTAACCCAACCTATAAAGGTTAGACTAGGGTGTGATCTAAACATTCAAGTCATATCACGTACTTAATTGTTTATGAAAGTTTAACACTTAATGTTTTAGCTTAAACTCCACAAATTCTTCGAAAAAATCGGCAGCATAACGGCTGTAATTAGGCTTCTTAGTTTGACCTAATTTTCTAAAGGCCTCAAAACTTTCAATCTCAAATTCATTTCCAACTAAGATTACTATATATCCTCAATTGAAACGCCTACTAGTTATCTCGAAGTCTCGTTTGATTAAAAACCTAGCATGATACTATGTCTCGTTTGTTTGTTAATCCTCGTTACAAAAGTACCTGTTGATCTTAGCTTAACAATGAGTACCTGCTTAAGATTGGATAGGTTCATTTTACTTAATCCTTACCTAATACTTCATAATCCTATGATAGATACTAGACAATAACGATAGCAAAAGCGACCATAGTAGTGTCTATCTAGTTATGATCAATACAAGCGAAAATTAGATCCCAAATTACAACGGGGGTCATTTACAATACAATAGCAAGCATCATAAGAAATGAAATAGTCTTCAAGCAATATATCGTTCACAAAATGGCCATAGTCAAGCAAGGCACGTAGGGCAAGCAATCATTCCAAGGAATCATCATTCGGCACATCGTCCTCGGGTACTTGCTCCTGGTCTTCTTCACCTGAGATGATAAAGAGGGTGAGTTCTTATGAACTCAGTGAGGGGGAACGAGAAATAAGTTTTGAAACTCATTTTTCTGGTTTAACTTATGAAAACCCTTTTTGCAAGCATGATATTATATCACAAGTAAGTACACAATGTAATGTAAAAGTAAAAGAACACAATTACCCGTCTTTCCTCCCCGAGGTCCTCTAGGAACCAAGCGAGAGTGCTTATACACATAGTGAAAAGGATACGGTGAGCTTTTGCTCTCAGTTCATTTCCAGTATCAATTGTTGCGGCCAGCTTCAAATCATTCCCTTATCACGCCAAATGAGTGTACTCCGGATGTACCCCGAAATCCTACGACCCAACTCTCCGAGGAAGTCTAGCCCCCAAGCGAGAGAGGGAATTGGACAATGGTAGTCACGGTTGCACTAGCAAGCCCAATGCCGCCCGGTGTGCGTGAACGCTACCACGCTAGAATGAAAGGTTGCAATCTTGTATGCAATGCACATTTATGACATTTAATATATCACATTTGGAGGACAACAAAGTAGGTTGCTTCTGAGCAGTCATAAGATTGCACATTGACAGTTAAACACGCGAGGCACGATATGACAGGTAATTTCACTTATAAAGCACATGGAGTTATATGAATATTAAACGGGCAGCCATGTAACGCATGTAAATCAAGTCATATAATTCATTTCGAAGTTCACGTAATCAATTAATAAGATTATTCAACATGCAACGACATCTACGTGGGACCGGGTGCAAGAAAGGCCTACTTGTCAACATGTAATCATCGAAATCACATTTAGGGATACAAGGGCAACTACGGGCAGCCTACTAATCACATAATTAAACACGATATTCATAGGATCAACACTTAGCGAATTTACCTAATCACTAGGGTTTCAATTCGTGCTTACCCGTGCGATTAAGCCCCAAGTCATCTCGTAATTAAACTCAAGCCATGCATTGATTAATTCAAACACCCTCGAGTATTCAAAACAGTCCACACAACATCCAAATGCCACGATCCCAAGCATTTAATACAACAAGAGAAGCTACAATAATTTTTCTAAGCATATCAATAGGTGAAACCCTCACTGCAATGGACTATTTTCTCACAATAATTGAGACAAGCAAACAAACTCCAATTCCAGTAAAAAAAAATTTCAAATTAAAGCTTAAGGAGTGAACTAAATCCAGAAACAAACCTCGCATCATTTGGAGTTTGGGTTCAAGAGTTATAGCTGAAACAGTGAGACTACACAAAACTATCCAGATTTGCACACATTTCAATACTTGTCGTTTTTGAGGGCCTTAGGGTCAGATTTAGCCTTAGTCCATTTCTGACAAAAATGTCTAGAACTGAAAAATATATCCGCAAACCAAATTTCATGCATTTTGGATATCATTTACTAAGTCAAAACTGGTTCGTTCTACAAGAACAGTGAATCTGCCAAAACCTGCTTCATTTTCCCAGATTTTCCAGATTTGGACACATTTTGATATTTTGCCATTTTGAGGACCTTAGAGTCAAAATTAGCTTTGGCCTATTTCTGTGAAAAATGCTCAAAACTGGAAAAACTAGTCATCTACCATGCATTTTCAACCTCATTTACCTGGTCAAAATCACCCCGCACCAACAAGGCAGAAGGCTGTCCCATACGCGATTTCAACTATCATCACATTCTAGCCAAATATCTTGCCATGCATGTTTTTAAAAGCTCATGAACACACATATATCACAAGTACAGAGGTAAAAATAGACATTCAAAGGCATGCATGTGGTTTTCAAAAGCTTTTCAAGAAGTTTTAGCCCTCACCTTAGCAAGACAACAAAGAAGATGCACAAACTCTTGAGGATGCACAAGATTGACTCTTTTCCTTGCTTAGCCGAGAGACCACTCGATTTTCTCTAATTTCCTAGCTTAGTAACCAAGTTCTTAGTAGGTGCATGTGGTTAGAACAAGAAGAAAACGAAATGGAAGCTAACAAACTCACCTAAGCCGAAATGGATGTTCAATGAGCTTGCATGTGTGTCTCTTGCACTCTAGCTTTGCTTGGTCGAGTTCCTTGGTAGCTTGGAGGTCTTGAAGAGCCTTAGGATGAAGAACTTAGCTATGGAGAGTATATTTTCAGCTAGGGCCGAGAGAGAGAGAGAAGAAATGAGAGAAAGAGAAAAAGAATGAAAGAAAAATGAAAGCTTGGAATGTTTAATGCATATGTCAGGCTAGGGGCTTGTAAAATTCAGATTTGTGTCTTCAAGAAGCATAATTTTGAATCACCTAGCATGGCAAGAGGATGGGTCGAGAATATGGAGCCTTGGATAGAGTTTGAGCCAAATTTTTTTATGCAATGTGTCATAGATTGTCATAGAATATCTAGGAATAGAATTTGAAATTGGAAAGCATGCACAAGTGCAAGAGTTGGTCGGCCAAGGCTTGTGCAAAATGTGAATTTTTTGTCTTGGTTGAGCAATATTTAATTGTGTGTTTGGGATATGGAAAGAATAAAGAATAAAGAATGTCTAGGTTTTTATGAGATTTTGTCTTCTAGTGACTTGAATTAGAAATTTAATATTAGTTAATGGAGTTTGTAGGATTAATTAATGATCTAGTGCTTCATGTAAGATGCTTTCTTGATTAGCATGAGGGCATGCTTTCCTAGGTTTATGGTACGCACTACAAGGTAAGGCACGAACTACGAGACAAATGCACGTTTTCCAAGTAAATGCACACAATCCTAAATGAATGCACGTAATTCAATGCAAGGCACACAAAATGAAATACGATTCTTGAATCTAGGTCAAGGCATGCAAATCTAGGTTAGGCACACGAAACGAGATATTTCACGCAAATCAAGGTCGGGCCTCACATTTGGAGTTCAGACCTAGGAGTTATGGCCAAAACCGTGAGACTACACAAAACTATCTAGTTTTAGACACATTACGATTTTGAGGGTCTTAGGGTCAGAATTAGCTTTAGTCTATTTCTGACAAAAATGTCCAGAACTGAAAAATATAGCATCTTACCAAATTTCATGCATTTTAGATATCATTTACTAAGTCAAAACTGGTTCGTTCCACGAGGACAGTGAACTGCCAAAAACCTGCTTCATTTTCAAGATTTTCCAGATTTAGACACCCTTCGATGTTTTGCCATTTTGGAGACCTTAGAGTCAAAATTGGCCTTGGCCTATTTCAAGGAAAAATGCTCAGAACTGGCAAAACGAGTCACCTACCAATTTTCACGTATTTTAAACATCGTTTACCAGGCCAAATACACTTCGTCCTAACAAGTCAGAAATCTGCCATTTTCGCGATTTTATCTATCTTCAAGTTCTAGCTAAAAAATCTTGCCATGCATGGTTACAAAAGCTCTTGTACACACATATACCACAAGTACAGAGGTAAAAATAGACATATGAAGGCATGCATGTGGTTTTTGAAAGTTTTTAAAAAGGATTAACCCCCACCTTAGCCTATTGACAACAAATGATGCTCAAAACTTTTGAAGATGCACAAATGGTCTTTTCTACTTGTTTGGCCGAGAGATAATGCTTGATTTCCTTAATTCCTAGTTGAGTTACCATGGCCTTAGTATGTGCATGTGGTTAGAACAAAAGGGAGATGAGATAGAAGCTATCAAACATACCTAGGGGCGAATGAGTGTTCTATGAGCTTGCATGCATGTCTCTTTGCTTCTAGCTTGCTTGGTCGAGCTTCCTAGCGTTCTTGAGTGTCTTGGTGAGCTTTAGAATGATGAGCTTAAGCTATGGAGACTAATATTGCAGCCAAGGCCGAGAGAGAGAGTGTAAATGAGAGAATGAGAAGTTTGAAATGAATGAAGTGTTGGTGTTTGTGAGTGTGTCGGCCTAAGGCTTCAAAATTTCTGATTTTTGTGTCTTCAAGAGCATATTTTGAATCATCTTAGCATGGGCAATTGAGTGGGCCGAGGGTGTGGTACATTAGGTAGGGTTTTAAGTTATTTTTTTTTATGCTTTGTGTCATAGGCTTGTCTAGGTATGATTTTTGAATTATGCAAATTCTTGTCAAATGCATCATGTGGTCGGCCAAGCTAGTGTTCCAATCTGAATTTTTGTTATGTTTTGAGCATTATTATATTGTGTGTTTTGGATGTGCAAAAGAATAAAGAATAAAGAATAAGAATGTTTAGCTTTTGGTGAAATTTCGTCTTCTAGTGAGTTGAATTAGCATTTTAATATTAGTTAGTGGAGTTTGTAGGATTAATTAATAATCTAGTGCTTCGTGTAAGATGCTCTATTGATTAACGTGCGGGCACATTTTCGTAGGTCTAGGGCACGCACTACGAGGTAAGGCACGAACTACGAGACAAATACACGTTTTTCAAGCAAATACACGCAACCCTAAATGAATGCACGTAATTCAATGCAAGGCACACAAAATGAAACACGACTCTTAAACCTAGGTCAAAGCATGCAATTCTAGGTTAGGGCACACGAAATTAGGTATTGCACGTAATTTGAGGTCGGGCCTAACAGGTGCGCCTGATTTTGGAGCACAAAATCGAACAATTTTATCATTTTCGGTACACTTTTCTTCTTTTGCACTATATTTTCATCCCGGATCGTACTTCGTGAGCCGTAAAAAGGACGACAACCTAATCCATCACATTTCTATTACCGAATCCCATAGCACCTTTGGCAAGACAACTTCACTTCACGTAAAAGTTGGGCCCGCAAACCAAGGGCGTGGGACTTGGGACCAGGTCTTTGTCGCTCCGGTGCCCATAGCTTTTGATCCCTAAGGAGTTACGTAGCGCACAACATACCGTTTGAAAGATCTCCGAGAGCTCTGCGACGGGTGCAGTAAGCTTGCTCAGCTGTGCCTATTGTCGGAGTCCAAAATTGAACGTTTTCATCAGTTTCGGGATACTTTTCTTCTTTTGCTCTGTTTTTCGGTCCTGGATCGTATGTTGTGAGCTGCGAAAAGGACGACAACCTAATCCATCACATTTCTATTACCGAATCCTACAGTACCTTGGGCAAGACAACTTCACCACATGTAGAGGCTGGGCTCGCAAACCGAGGGCGTGGGGCTTAGGACCAGGTCACAGTCGCTTCGGTGCCCATCTCTTTTGATCCGTAAGGAGTTACGCGGCGCACAGCATTCCGTTGTAAAGCTCTCCGAGAGCTCTACGACTATGGTAGCAAGCCTACTTGGCTGTGACTTATTTCGAAGCCCAAAATCGAACGTTTTCATCAGTTTCGGGACAATTTTCTTCTTTTGCGCTATTTTTTCGTCCCGGATTATACGTCGTGAGCCGCGAAAAGGATGACATCCTAATCCATCACATTTCTATTACCGAATAACATGGCTCCTAGGGCAAGACAACTTCGCCTCACGTAGAGGCTGGGTCCGCAAACCGAGACCGTGGGGCTTAGGACCAGGTCTCTGTCGCTCTAGTGCCCATAACTTTTGATATGTAAGGAGTTACGTGGCGCACAACATACCGTTGAAAAGCTCTATGAGAGCTCTACGACGGGGAAAGCAAGCCTGCTCGGCTGCTCCTATTTTTGGAGCCCAAAATCAAATGTTTTCATAAGTTTTGAGATATTTTTCTTCTTTTGCGCTGTTTTTCCGTCCTGGATCGTATGTCGTGAGCCGCGAAAAAGACGACAACCTAATTCATCACATTTCTATTACCGAATCCCACAACACCTTGGCCAAGACAACTTTGTTTCACGTAGCGGCTGGCCTCGCAAAACCGAGGGTGTGGGGCTTGGGACCAGGTCACCGTCACTCCGGTGCCCATAACTTTTGATCCGTAACCAGTTATATGGCACACAGCATATCGTTGGAAAGCACTCTGAGAGCTCTACGACAGGGGCAACAAGCTTTCTCGATTGCGCCTTATTTCGGAAGCCCAAAATCGAACGTTTTCATCAGTTTTCGGATATATTTCTTCTTTTGCGCTGTTTTTTCGTCCTGGATTGCGCGTCGTGCGCCGCGAAAAGGACGACAACCTAATCCGTCACATTTCTGTTACCGAATTTGATGGCACCTTGGGCAAGAAAACTTTGCTTCACGTAGAGGCTGGGCTCGCAAACCGAGGGCGTGGGGCTTGTGACCAGGTATCCGTCGCTCCAGTGCCCATAGCTTTTGATCCGTAAGGAGTTACGCGACGCACAACATACTGTTGTAAAGCTCTCTGAGAGCTCTACGATGCGGACAGTAAGCCTGCTCGGCTGTGCCTATTTTCTGATCCCAAAATCGAATGTTTTCATCAGTTTCGGGATACTTTTCTTCTTTTGCGCTATTTTTTCGTTCCGGATCGTAAGTCTTGAGTCGCGAAAAGGACGACAACCTAATCTATCATATTTATATTACCGAATCCCATAGTCCCTTGGGCAAGAAAACTTCACTTCACCTAGAAGCTGGGCCTACAAACCGAGGGCATGGTGCTTGTGACCAGGTATCCGTCGTTCCGGTGCCCATAACTTTTGATCCGTAAGGAGTTACGTGGCGCACAGCATACCATCTGAAAGCTCTCCGAGAGCTCTATGATGGGGACTGCAAGCTTACTCGGATGTGCCAATTTTTGGAGCTTAAAATTGAACATTTTCATCAATTTCGAGACACTTTTCTTCTTTTGCGATGTTTTTCGGCCTCGGATCGTACGTCGTGAGCCACGAAAAGGACGACAACCTAATCCATCACATTTCTATTACCGAATCCTGCGACACCTTAGGCAAGACAACTTCCCTTCACATAGAGGCTGGGCCCACAAATCGAGGGCGTTGGGCTTGGGACCAGGTATCCGTCATTCCGGTGCCCATAACTTTTGATCTATGAAGAATTACGCGGCACACAGCATACCGTTTGAAAACTCTCCAAGAGCTCTACGACGGGGGCAGCAAGCTTACTCGGCTGCGTCTGCTTTCAGAGCCCAAAATCGAACATTTTTATCAATTTCGGGACACTTTTCTTCATTTGCTCTGTTTTTTCATCCCGGATCGCACGTCGTGAGCTGCGAAAAGGACAACAACCTAAACCATCACATTTCTATTACCGAATCCCATATCACCATGGGCAAGCAACTTCGTTTCACGTAGAGGCTAGGCTCGCAAACCGAGGGCGTGGGGCTTGAGACCAAGTCTCCATCGCTCCGGTGCCCATAGCTTTTGATCCTTAAGGTGTTACGCGGCGCGCAGTATACCGTTGGAAAGCTCTCCGAGAGGTCTACGTCGGGGGCAGCATGCCTGCTCAGCTGCGCCTATTTTCGGAGCCCAAAATCGAACATTTTCTTCATTTTTGGGATACTTTTCTTCTTTTGTACTATTTTTCCGTCCCGGATCGTACGTTTTGATTCGTGAAAAGGACGACAACCTAATCTACCATATTTCTATTGCCAAATCCCATGGCACCATGGTCAAGACAACTTCGCTTCACGTAGAGGCTGGGCTCGCAAATTGAGGGCGTGGGGCTTGGGACCAGGTCTTCGTCGCTCCGGTGCCCATAACTTTTTATCCGTAAGGAGTTACGCGGCACAACATACCATTGGAAAGCTCTCCAAGATATCTACGATGGGGGCAGCAAGCTTGGTCGGCTCGCCTTTGTTTGGAGCCCAAAATCAAATGTTTTCATCAGTTTAGGTACAGTTTTCTTCTTTTGCGCTGTTTTTTCGTCCCGGATCGTACGTTGTGAGCCATGAAAAGGTTGACAACCTAATCCATCACATTTCTATTACCGAATCCCACGGCACCTTGGGCAAGACATTCACGTAGAGGCTGGGCCCGTAAACCGAGGGCATAGGGCTTGGGACCTGGTCTCTGGCGCTCCGGTGTCCATAATTTTTGATCCGTAAGGAGTTACGCGGCGCACAACATACCGTTGGAAAGCTCTCCGAGAGCTCTATGACGGGGGTAGCAAGCTTGCTCAGCTGCGCCTATTTTTTGAGCCAAAAATTGAGTGTTTTCATAAGTTTTGAGACACTTTTCTTCTTTTGCACTATTTTTTTTGTCGTGGATCGTACGTCGTGAGCCGCGAAAAGGACGACAACTATTCCATCACATTCTATTACCGAATCTCATGGCACCTTGGGGAAGACAACTTCTCTTCGTGTAGAGGCTGGGCTTGCAAACCGAGGGCGTGGGGCTTTAGACTAGGTCTCCGTCGCTCCGGTGCCCATAGCTTTTGATCCGTAACCAGTTACACGGCACACAGCGTACCGTTGGAAAGCACTCCGCGAGCTATACGATCGGGGCAGAAGGCTAGCTCAACTGCACCTGATTTCAGAGCCCAAAATCAAACGTTTTCATCTATTTTGGGATACTTTTCTTTTTTACGCTTTCTTTTCGTCTCAGATCGTACGTCGTGAGCCGCGAAAACGACGACAACCTAATCCATCACATTTCTATTACCGAATCCTATGGAACCTTGGGGAAGACAACTTCACTTCGCGTAGAGGCAGGGCTTGCAAATTGAGTGCATGAGGCTTTGGACTACCTCTCCGTCGCTCCGGTGCCCATAGCTTTTGATCCATGAGGAGTTACATGGCGCACAACATACTATTGCAAAGCTCTCCGAGAGCTCTATAGCGGGGGCAGCAAGCTTGCTCTGTTGCGCCTGTTTTCGGAGCACAAAATCATGCATTTTCATCAGTTTCGAGATACTTTTCTTCTTTTGCGATATTTTCCGTCCTGGATCGAACGTCTTGTGCCGCGAAAAGGACGACAACCTAGTCCATCACATTTCTATTACTGAATCCCACGGTACCTTGAGCAAGACAACTTCGCTTCACATAGAGGCTGGGCTCGCAAACCGAGGGCGTGGGGCTTCAAACCAGGTCTCCGTCACTCCAGTGCCCATTACTTTTGATCTGTAAGGAGTTACGCGGCGCACAGCATACCGTTGGAAAGCTCTCCGAGAGCTCTACGACGGGGGCAGCAAGCTTGCTCGGCTGCGCCTGATTTCGTAGCCCAAATCGAACGTTTTCATCAGTTTATGTACACTTTTCTTCTTTTTCGCTGTTTTTTCGTCCCGAATCGTACGCCATGAGCCGCGAAAAGGACGACAACCTAATCCATCTGATTTCTATTACCGAATCCAACGGTACCTTGGGCAAGACAACTTCGCTTCACGTAGAGGGTGGGCTCGCAAACTGAGGGCATAGGGCTTGGGACTAGGTCTCCGTCGCTCCGGTGCCCATAGCTTTTGATCCGTAGGGAGTTACGCGGTGCACAACATACCGTTGGACAGCTCTCCAAGAGCTCTACGATAGGGGCAGCAAGCCTGCTCAGTTGCGCCTATTTTCGGAGCCCAAAATCGAGTGTTTTCATCAATTTCGGGATACTTTTCTTCTTTTGCGCTGTTTTTTCATCCCTGATCGTATGTTTTGAGACGTGAAAAGGACAACAAACTAATCTATCATATTTCTATTACCGAATCCCACAATACCATAGGCAAGACAACTTCGTTTCACGTAGAGGCTGGGCTCACAAACCGAGGGAAAGGGGTTTGGGACCAGGTCTTCATCGCTCTAGTACCCATAGCTTTTGATCCTTTAGGAGTTACGTGGCGCACAACATACCGTTGGAAAGCTCTTCGAGAGGTCTACGATAGGGGTAGGAAGCCTGCTCGGCTGCGCCTGATTTCGGAGCCCAAAATCAAATGTTTTCATCAGTTTTGGGATACTTTGCTTCTTTTGTGGTGTTTTTTCATCCCGGATCGTACGTTGTGAGCCGCGAAAAGGACGACAACCTAATCCATCACATTTCTATTACCGAATCCCATAGCACCATGGGCAAGACAACTTCATTTAACGTGGAGGCTGGGCTCGCAAACCGAGGGCATGGGGCTTGGGACCAGGTCTCCGTCGCTCCGGTGCCCATAGCTTTTGATCCTTAAGGAGTTACGCGGCGCACAGTATAACGTTGGAAAGCTCTCCGAGAGGTCTACGATGGGGGCAGCAAGCCTGCTCAGCTGCGCCTGTTTTCGGAGCCCCAAAATCGAACGTTTTCATCAATTTTGTGATACTTTTCTTCTTTTGCGTTGTTTTTCCGTCCTGAATCATACGTCTTGAGCCTCGAAAAGGACAACAACCTAATCTATCATATTTCAATTACCGAATCCCACGGCACCTTGGTCAAGACAACTTCGCTTCACGTAGAGGCTGGGCTCGCAAACCGAGGTGTGGGACTCGGGACCAGGTATCCGTCGCTCCAGTGCCCATAACTTTTTATCCGTAAGGAGTTACGCAGCGCACAACATACCATTGGAAAGCTCTCCAAGATATCTACGATAGGGGCAACAAGCTTGCTCATCTGCGCCTGTTTTCAGAGCCCAAAATCAAACGTTTTCAGGACACTTTTCTTGTTTTGCACTGTTTTTCCATCCCGGATCGTACGTCGGAAGCCACGAAAAGGACGACAACCTAATCCATCACATTTCTATTACCGAATCCCATGGCACCTTGGGCAAGACAACTTCATTTCACGTAGAGGTTGGGCCCGCAAACCGAGGGCGGGGGGCTTGGGACCAGGTCTCCGTCGCTCCGGTGCCCATAACTTTTGATCTGTAAGGAGGTACGCGGGGCACAGTATACCATTGGAAAGCTCTCTGAGAGATCTACGACGGGGGTAGCAAACCTGCTCAGCTGCGCTTGTTTTTCGAGCCAAAAATCGAGTATTTTTATCAGTTTCTAGACACTTTTCTTCTTTTGTGCTATTTTTCCGTCCTGGATAGTCCATCGTGAGCTGCGAAAAGGACAACAACCTAATCCATCACATTTCTATTACCGAATCCCACGGCACCTTTGTGAGGCCCGACCTCGATTTGCATGCGATACCTCGTTTCGTGTGCCCTAACCTAGATTTTCGTGCCTTGACATAGGTTTAAGAGTCATGTTTCATTTTATGTGCCTTGCATCGAATTACGTGCATTCATTTGGGATTGCGTGCATTTGCTTGGGAAACATGCATTCATCTCGTAGTTCGTGCCTTACCTCGTAGTGCGTGCCCTAAACCTAGGAAAGCGTGCCGACACACTAATCAAGAAAGCATCTTACACGAAGAACTAGATTATTAATTAATCCTACAAACTCCACTAACTAATATTAAAATAATAATTCAACTCACTAGAAGACGAAATTTCACCAAAAGCTAAACATTCCTATTCTTTATTCTTCATTCTTTTTGCATGTTCCAAGCACACTCAATTAAATAAAGCTTAAAGCATGTCAAAAATTCAGAAATCAACATCACATGGCCGGCCATACTTGATCATTTGAGCAAATATTTGAACAAATAATTAATTCAATCATGCTTAGACAAAACTTCACATTGTCATAACTTTTGCTTACACCAAAGCATTGTTTTTCTAGCCACCATGCTTCCATTCTTGGCCATTGTAAACCACTTGCTAACAACAATTCAAAGCACATTTTAGATGACACAAATTCTGAAATTTAGAAGCTCAAGGCCGACACATGCTCACACAAACATCACAACTCTTTCAAACATTCTCTCAAGCTCTCATTCTCTCTATCTCTCGGCCTAGGTTGCTTCTTCACCTCTCCATAGCTTAAGCTCATCATCCTAAGGTTCATCTAGACACTCAAGGCCCTAGGAAGCTCCACCAAGCAAGCTAGAGCAAGAAAATTAGCATGCAAGCACACAAACTCATCAATTCTCGGCATAGGTATGTTTGATAGCTTCTACTTCATTTCCTTTTGTTCTAGCCACATGCACATACTAAGAACATGGTATCTAAGCTAGGAATTAGAGAATCTCAAGTTATCTCTCGGCCAAGCGAGGAGAAAGCCGATCTTGTGCATCTTCAAGAGCTTTGTGCATCTTCATTATTGTCTTGCTAAGGTGAGGGTTAATCTTCTTTTAGAAGCTTTCAAAAACCACATGCATGCCTTCATATGTCTATTATTACCTCTGTAATTGTGATATATGTGTGTACATGAGCTTTTGTAAACATGCATGGCAAGATATTTGGCTAGAATTTGAAGATAGGTGAAATCGCGTAAATGGCAGTTTTCTGACTTGTTGGAGAGAAGTAAATTTTTCCAGGTAAACGACGTTGAAAATGCATGAAAATTGGAAGGTGACTAGTTTTTCCAGTTCTGAACATTTTTCATAGAAATAGGCCAACGCCAATTTTGACTCTAAGGTCTCCAAAATGGAAAAACATCGAAAGGTGTCCAAATCTGAAAAATCTGGGAAAATGAAGCAGGTTTTTGGCAGTTCACTGTCCTTGTAGAACGAACCTGTTTTGACTTAGTAATTGTTATCCAAAATGCATGAAATTTGGTAGGCTAGTATATTTTTCAGTTCTGGACATTTTTTTTTAGAAATAAACTAAGGCTAAATCTGACCCTAAGGTCCTCAAAAACGACAAGTATTGAAATGTGTACAAATCTGCACAGTTTTGCGTAGTCTCACGGTTTTGGCTATAACTCTTGAATCTGAACTCCAAATGATGCGAGGTTTGTTTCTGGATTTAGTTAACTCCTTAAGCTTTAATTTGACATTTTTCTCACTGGAATTGGAGATTTTTTGCTTGTCTAAATGATTGTGGGAAAACAGACCATTGCAGTGAGATTTTTGTTTAGTGATATGCTTTGAAAATTATTGTAACTTCTCTCGTTGTATTAAATGCTTGGGATTGTGGCACTTGGATGTTGTGTGTACTGTTTTGGATGATTGAGGGTGTTTTAATTAATCGATGCATGACTTGAGTTTAATTACGTGACAACTTGTGGCTTAATCGCACGGGTAAGCATGAATTGAAACCCTAGTGACTATGAAAACACGCTAAGTGTTGATCCTATGGTTATCGTGTCTAATTATGTAATTAGGGGGCTGCCCGTAGTTGTCCTTATAGCCCTAAAAGTGATTCCGATGATTACATGTTGACAAGTAGACCTTTCTTGCACCCGGTCCCACGTAAACGTCGTTGCATGTTGTATGACCTTATTATTTGATTTCGTGAACCCCGAAATGAGTTATATGACTTGATTTACATGTGTTATATGGCTGCCCGTTTAATATCCATATAACTCCATGTGCCTTACAAGTGAAATTACCTGTCATAGCATGCCTCGCTTGTTTACTTGTCAATGTGCAATCTTATGACTGCTCGGAGGCAACCTACTTTGTTGTCCTCCTAATGTGATATATTAAATGTCATAAATGTGCATTGCATACAAGGTTGCAACCTTTCATTCTGGCGTGGTAGCGTTTCACGCACACCGGGCTTGCCTGTGCAACCGTGACTACCATTGTCCAATTCCCTCTCTCGCTTGGGGGCTAGACTTCCTCGGAGAGTTGGGTCATAGGATTTCGGGGCACATCCGGAGTACACCCATTTGGCGTGATAAGTGGATGATTTGAAGTTGGCTGCAACAACTGATACTGGAAATGAACTGAGAGCAAAAGCTCACTGTATCCTTTTCACTATCTGTATAAGTACTCTCACTTGGTTCCTAGAGGACCTCGGGGAGGAAAGACAGGTAATTGTGTTCTTTTACTCTTATATTACATTATGAATTTACTTGTGATATATGTCATGCTTGTAAAAAAGGTTTTCATAAGTTGAACCGAAAAAAGAGTTTCAAAACTTATTTCTCGTTCCCCCTCGCTGAGTTCATAAGGACTCACCCTCTTTTATCATCTCAGGTGAGGAAGATCAGGAACAGGTACCTGAGGATAACGTGCCTATCGATGACTCCTTGGAGTGATTGCCTGCCCTACGTGCCTTACTTGACTGTGGCTATTTTGTGAACGATATGTTGCTTGAAGACTGTTTCTTATGTTGCTTGCTGTCGCTATTGTAAATGACCCATTTTGTAATTTAGGGTCTAATTTTGGTTTGTACTGATCATAACTAGATAGACCCTATTCTGGTCATTTTGCTATCGTTACTGGTTAGTATCTTTCACAGGCTTATGAAGTATCAGATAAAGGGTTAAGTAAAATGAATCTATCCAATCTTAAGCAGGTACTCATTGGTAAGCTAAGATCAACAGGTACTTTTGTAACAAGGATTGACAAACAAACGAGACATAGTTATCATGTTAGGTTGTTAATCAAACGATACTTTGAGATAACTAGTAGGTGTTTCGATTGGTGATAAATAGTAATCTTAGTTGGAAATGAATTTGAGATTGAAAGTTTTGAGGCCTTTGAAAAATTAGGTCAAATTAAAGAGCCCAATTACAGCTGTTATGCTGCCGGTTTTTCCAGAGAATTTTGGGAGTTCTAGGCTAACGTTAAGTGTTAAACCTTAATGAACGATTAGGTACGTGAAATGATATGAATGTTTAGATCACACCCTAGTTTAACCTCTATAGGTCGGGTTGGGGCGTGACACCTTATATTAAGGGTATTAGAGCTTAGATTGCTTAAGCCGGGTTTAACTCTCGTACCATGGATAGAAGCCCCCCTAAGATTATCGGGATGACTTGTTTATGTATGTTATTATGTGACAATATCAATTGTGCCTTCTCTGTTTCTATGTGCTTATGTGATTAACATGTCTTAACTGTTTCAAGAATTGTGTATCTATATAAAATTATATGTTGCATATCTTATGCATTAAACTCTTGTTTGTCGTATTCTGATAAATTGTGCATAATAATATGTGCCTATAGATGGCTGGCCCTAGTACCCGCAATACTAATAGGAGTAGCGAGCCCCAAGAGGCCGGAGATGCTTATCAAACTAACCCCGGCATGGCAATGTTTAACATGATGGCGAATGCTATGGATCGCGTGTTGCGAGTGATGAAACGTCAGGATGCACGTGAAGCAAACAACAACAACAGAAATGATGGCAACAATGGGAGAAATAGCAGAATGCGGGAGTTCCTTGACTTTCGCCTGTCCAAATTCCACGGGGAAGCTGATGATGAAAAGGCAGAGGCTTGGCTGTCTCAGATTGAAAGGATTTTCGGACTACTTGGCTATACTGATGAAGAAAAGGTGGAGTTCGCAGTGTTTTTGCACACTGTGGAAGCACTTTGGGAAACTGATCATACACCTCACTTGTGGGGTAATTTTGATAAGGCGTTTAAGGAGAAATACGTACCTACAATTTCCAGGCAGAGGCGAATGGAGGAATTCATGCACTTCAACCAGGGTAACATGACGGTGGCCCAGTATGAAGCTCGTTTTGACCGACTGTCCCGTTATGCTCAATATATGGTCAGTACCTCTAAGGCGAAGATGTGGAAATTTACAAATGGGTTGAGGCCAGAAATTCAGGACCAGTTGGCTTCGCATGACTTTACTACCTATTCTGCTCTCCTTGCGGCTGCCTCCCGAGTTGAGAAGAGGAAACTTGATAGAGCCGGTTCGAGCCAGCCGAACAAGAAACCATACCAGCCTCCAGGTCAACAAAGGAAATTCCAGAGTCAGAGTCGCAGTCAGGGCCAGAGCCAGAACAAACCAGCTAATAACCATGGCCCGACTAAAGCACCATCAGCCTCTTCTACTTGTGGATCCACAGGTAGTTCACCTGCTACTTAGTCCATCAACTGTTCTTACTGTGACAAGAAGGGTCATACCGAGGCCCTGTGCTGGAAGAAGTCAGGACGATGTGTGCAGTGTGGCAGTGATCAGCATCAGATCAAGGATTACCCTAAATGGCAAGGAGGACAAAATCAGGTTAAACCAGCTGGTAGAGGCAAGACTCCAGTTCCTAGAGTTTAGGCCCGAGCTTATGCTATTGAGTACGAGCTGCTTCCAGAGGAGACCGCTATTGTTGAAGGTACATTCTTGATACTGAATCAACCTGTTAGGGTGCTAATTGATCCAGGTGCTACTCATTCATTTATTACTCCCTTATGTGTGCAATGTGTGAAACTACGAGTTGTATGTTTGCCTTACGAAGTAGAAGTTGGTACTCCAATGGGTTCTAAACTTGTTACTAGCTCAGCTTGTAAAGCATGTAAAATTCAAATTAAGGATAGGGAATTCTCAGCCAATCTTATTGTATTACCCTTTTGAGACTATGAAGTCATCTTAGGGATGGACTGGTTGGTAAAGCATCATGCCCAACTAGATTTCCGGATGAAGATTGTAACATTTCATATACCTGGTCAACCAATATTGGAGGTAATGGGTCGAAGAGACTTCACCGGGAGTTCCATCATTTCATCTACGAAAGCAGTGAAGTCCTTGAGAAAAGGGTGTAGTGGATACACAACTTACCTCATCAACAAGCCATCGGACAAAGCTAAGTTGGAGGAGATGCCAGTGATTAAAGATTATGCGGATGTGTTTTCAGAAGAATTGCCTGGTTTACCCCAAAATCGGGAGATCGAGTTCATTATAGAATTACTGCCTGGCACCCAGCCGATATCTAAAGCTCCCTATCGTATGGCACCAGCCGAGCTACAAGAATGGAAGGACCAATTGCAAAGATTGTTGAAAAAGGGGTTTGTTCAACCAAGCTCTTCTCCGTGGGGCGCGCCAGTCCTATTTGTAAAGAAGAAAGACGGAACGTTGACGCTATGCATCGATTACCAAGAATTGAACTAGGTGACCGTCAAGAATAAATACCCACTTCCACTGATCGATGAGTTGTTTGATCAACTTCAAGGAGCTAAAGTATATTCAAAGCTCGACTTGAGGCAAGGGTACTACCAGTTGCGAATCAAAAAGGAGGATGTGCCTAAAACGGCTTTCAGGATGAGATATGGGCATTATGAATTTGTGGTGATGCCATTTGGGCTAACTAATGCCCCTGCAGCTTTTATGGATTTGATGCACAGGGTGTGTGGGGCCTAACCTCGATTTACGTGTGATATCTCGTTTCGTGTGACCTAACCTAGATTTGCGTGCCTTGACCTAGATTCAAGAATCGTGTTTCATTTTTTGTGCCTTGCATTGAATTATGTGCATTCATTTAGGGTTGCGTGCATTTACTTGGGAAACGTGCATTTGTCCCGTAGTTTGTGCCTTACCTCATAGTGCCTGCCCTAAACCTAGGAAAGCGTTCCCTCACGCTAATCAAGAAAGCATCTTACACAAAGTACTAGATCATTAATTAATCCTACAAACTCCACTAACTAATATTAAATTGCTAATTCAACCCACTAGAAGAGAAAATCTCACAAAAAAGCCAGAGATTTTTTATTCTTTTTTTTTTTTTCTTTTCATATGTCAAACACACAATCAAATATTGGTCAACCAAGATAAAAAATTCAGATTTTGCACAAGCCTTGGCCGACCAACTCTTGCACTTGTGCATGCATTCCAATTTCAAATTCTATTCCTAGACATCCCATGACAATCTTTGACACAATGCATAAAAAAATTTGGCTCAAACTCTACCCAAGGCTCCATATTCTCGACCCATCCTCTTGCCATGCTAGGTGATTCAAAATTATGCTTCTTGAAGACACAAATCTGAATTTTACAAGGCCCTAGGCTGACATATGCATTAAACATTCCAAGCTTTCATTTTTCTTTCATTCTTTTTCTCTTTCTCTCATTTCTTCTCTCTCTCTCTCTCTCGTCCCTAGCTGAAAATATACTCTCCATAGCTAAGTTCTTCATCCTAAGGCTCTTCAAAACCTCCAAGCTACCAAGGAACTCGACCAAGCAAAGCTAGAGTGCAAGAGACACACATGCAAGCTCATTGAACATCCATTTCGGCTTAGGTGAGTTGTTAGCTTCCATTTCGTTTTCTTCTTGTTCTAACCACATGCACCTACTAAGAACTTGGTTACTAAGCTAGGAAATTAGAGAAAATCGAGTGGACTCTCGGCTAAGCAAGGAAAAGAGTCAATCTTGTGCATCCGCAAGAGTTTGTGCATCTTCTTTGTTGTCTAGATAAGGTGAGGGCTATAACTTCTTGAAAAGCTCCTGAAAACCACATGCATGCCTTTGAATGTCTATTTTTACCTCTGTACTTGTGATATATGTGTGTTCATGAGCTTTTATAAACATGCATGGCAAGATATTTGGCTAGAATGTGATGATAGATGAAATCGCGTATGGGACAGTCTTCTGTCTTGTTGGTACGAGGTGATTTTTTCCAGGTAAATAAGGTTGAAAATCCATGAAAATTGGTAGGTGACTATTTTTTCCTGTTCTGAGCGTTTTTCGAAGAAATAGGCCAAGGCTAATTGTGACTCTAATGTCCTCAAAATGGCAAAATATCAAAATGTGTCCAAATCTGGAAAATCTGGGAAAATGAAGCAGGTTTTGGCAGATTCACTGTTCTTGTAGAACGAACCAGTTTTTACTTAGTATATGATATCCAAAATGCATGAAAATTGGTGTACTGATAGAGTTTTCAGCTCTGGACATTTTCGTCAGAAATGGACTAAGGCTAAATTGGACCTTAAGGCCCTCAAAAATGACAAGTATTGAAATGTGTGCAAATCTGGACAGTTTTGTGTAGTCTCACTGTTTTGACTATAACTCTTGAACCCGAACTCCAAATGATGCGAGGATTGTTTCTGGATTTAGTTCACTCCTTAAGCTTTAATTTGAAATTTTTTTTACTAGAATTGGAGTTTGTTTTCTTGTCTTAATAATTGTGAGAAAACAGCCCATTGCAGTGAAGGTTTCACCTAGTGATATGCTTAGAAAAATTATTGTAGCTTCTCTTGTTGTATTAAATGCTTGGGATTGTGGCATTTGGATGTTGTGTGGACTGTTTTGAATACTCGAGGGTGTTTGAATTAATCAATGCATGACTTGAGTTTAATTACGAGATGACTTGGGGCTTAATCGCACGGGTAAGCACGAATTGAAACCCTAGTGATTAGGTAAATTCGCTAAGTGTTGATCCTATGAATATCGTGTTTAATTATGTGATTAGTAGGCTTCCTGTACTTTCCCTTGTAGCTCTAAATGTGATTTCGATGATTACATGTTGACAAGTAGGCCTTTCTTGCACCCGGTCCCGCGTAGATGTCGTTGCATGTTGAATAATCTTATTAATTGATTACGTGAACTTCGAAATGAATTATATGACTTGATTTACATGCGTTACATGGATGTCTGTTTAATATTCATATAACTCCATGTGCTTTATAAGTGAAATTACCTGTCATATCGTGCCTCGCATGTTTAATTGTCAATGTGCAATCTTATGACTGCTCGGAGGCGACCTACTTTGTTGTCCTCCTAATGTGATATATTAAATGTCATAAATGTGCATTGCATACATGGTTGCAACCTTTCATTCTTGCAGGGTAGTGTTCACGCACACCGGGTAGCATCGGGCTTGCCGGTTCAACCGTGACTACCATTGTCCAATTCCCTCTCTCGCTTGGGGGCTAGACTTCCTCGGAGAGTTGGGTCGTAGGATTTTGGGGTACATCCAGAGTACACCCATTTGGCGTGATAAGGGGATGAATTGAAGTCGGCCGCAACAACTGATACTGGAAATGAAGTGAGAGCAAAAGCTCATTGTATCTTTTTTACTATGTGTATAAGTACTCTCGCTTGGTTCCTATATGACCTCGGGGAGGAAAGACGGGTAATTGCATTCTTTTACTATTATATTACATTATGTATTTGCTTGTGATACATGTCATACTTGTAAAAAGGGTTTTCATAAGTTGAACCAAAAAAAGAGTTTCAAAACTTATTTATTGTTCCCCCTCACTGAGTTCATAAGGACTCACCCTCTTTTATCATATCAGGTGAAGAAGACCAGGAACAGGTACCCGAGGATAAAGTGCCTATTGATGACTCCTTGGAATGATTGTTTGTCCTATGTGCCTTACTTGACTATGGCTTTTTTGTGAACGATATGTTGCTTGGAGACTATTTCTTATTTTGCTTGTTGTTGTATTGTAAACGACCCCCATTGTAATTTGGGGTCTAATTTTGGCTTGTACTGATAATAACTAGATAGACACTACTATGGTCATTTTTGCTATCGTTATTGGCTAATGTCTATCATAGGATTATGAAGCATCAGGTAAGGATTAAGTAAAATGAATGTATCCAATCTTAAGCAGGTACTAATTGTTAAGCTAAGATCAACATGTACTTTTGTAACGAGGACAAACAAACAAACGAGACATAGTATTATGCTAGGTTATTAATCAAACGAGACTTCGAGATAACTAGTAGGTGTTTCAATTGATGGTAAATAGTAATCTTAGTTGGAACTCGACCAAGCAAAGCTAGAGTGCAAGAGACACACATGCAAGCTCATTGAACATCCATTTCGGCTTAGGTGAGTTGTTAGCTTCCATTTCGTTTTCTTCATGTTCTAACCACATGCACCTACTAAGAACTTGGTTACTAAGCTAGGAAATTAGAGAAAATCGAGTGGTCTCTCGGCTAAGCAAGGAAAAGAGTCAATCTTGTGCATCCTCCAGAGTTTGTGCATCTTCTCTGTTGTCTAGATAAGGTGAGGGCTATAACTTCTTGAAAAGCTCCTGAAAACCACATGCATGCCTTTGAATGTCTATTTTTACCTCTGTACTTGTGATATATGTGTGTTCATGAGCTTTTATAAACATGCATGGAAAGATATTTGGCTAGAATGGGATGATAGATGAAATCGCATATGGGATAGTCTTCTGTCTTGTTGGTGCGGGTGCGTTTTACCAAGTAAATGAAGTTGAAAATGCGTGAGAATTGGTAGATAACTATTTTTGCCAGTTTTGAGCATTTTTCAAAGAAATAGGCGAAAGCTAATTTTGACTCTAAGGTCCTCAAAATGGCAAAATATCAAAATGTGTCCAAATTTGGAAAATCTGGGAAAATGAAGCAGGTTTTGGCAGATTCACTGTTCTTGTAGAACGAACCAGTTTTGACTTAGTAAATGATATCCAAAATGCATTAAATTTGGTGTGCTGCTATATTTTTCAGTTCTGGACATTTTTGTCAGAAATGGACTAAGGCTAAATCTGACCCTAAGGCCCTAAAAAACGACAAGTATTGAAATGTGTGCAAATCTGGACAGTTTTGTGTAGTCTCACTGTTTTGGCTATAACTCTTGAACCCGAACTCCAAATGATGCGAGGTTTGTTTCTGGATTTAGTTCACTCCTTAAGATTTAATTTGAAATTTTGTTTACTGGAATTGGAGTTTGTTTGCTTGTCTTAATGATTGTGAGAATACAGCCCATTGCAGTGAGGGTTTCACCTAGTGATATGCTTAGAAAAATTATTGTAGCTTCTCTTGTTGTATTAAATGCTTGGGATCGTGGCATTTGGATGTTGTGTGGACTGTTTTGAATACTCAAGGGTGTTTGAATTAATCAATGCATGGCTTGAGTTTAATTACGAGATGACTTGGGGCTTAATCGCACTGGTAAGCACGAATTGAAACCCTAGTGATTAGATAAATTCGCTAAGTGTTGTTCCTATGAATATCGTGTTTAATTATGTGATCAGTAGGCTGCCCGTAGTTGCCCTAAATGTGATTTCGATAATTACATGTTCACAAGTAGGCCTTTCTTGCACCCGGTCCCACGTAGATGTCGTTGCATGTTGAATAATCTTGTTAATTGATTACGTGAACTTCGAAATGAATTACATCACTTGATTTACATGCGTTACATGGCTGCCCGTTTAATATTCATATAACTCCATGTGCTTTATAAGTGAAATTACCTGTTATATCGTGCCTCGCGTGTTTAACTGTCAATGTTCAATCTTATGACTGCTCAGAGGTGACCTACTTTGTTGTCCTCCTAATGTGATATTTTAAATGTCATAAATGTGCATTGCATACAAGGTTGCAACCTTTCATTCTGGCGTGGTAGCGTTCACGCACACTGGGCGGCATCGGGCTTGCCGGTGCAACCGTGACTACCATTGTCCAATTCCCTCTCTCGCTTGGGGGCCGGACTTGCTCAGAGAGTTGGGGTGTAGGATTTCGGGGGACATCCGGAGTACACCCATTTGGTGTGATAATGGGATGAATTGAAGTCGGCCTCAACAACTGATACTGGAAATGAACTGAGAACAAAAGCTTACCGTATCCTTTTTACTATGTGTATAAGTATTCTCGCTTAGTTCCTAAAGGACCTCGGGGAGGAAAGATGGGTAATTGCGTTCTTTTACTATTATATTACATTATGTACTTGCTTGTGATACATGTCATGCTTGCAAAAAGGATTTTCATAAGTTGAACGGAAAAGCAGTTTCAAAACTTATTTCTTGTTCCCCCTCGCTGAGTTCATAAGGACTCACTCTCTTTTATCATATCAGGTGAGGAAGACCAGGAACAGGTACCCGAGGATGACGTGCCTAATGATGATTCCTTGGAATGATTGCTTGTCCTATGTGCCTTACTTGACTATGGCCATTTTGTGAACGATATGTTGCTTGGAGACTATTTCTTTTTTTGCTTGTTGTTGTATTGTAAACGACTCCCGTTGTAATTTGGGGTCTAATTTTGGCTTGTACTGATAATAACTAGATAGACACTACTATGGTCGTTTTTGCTATCGTTATTGGCTAGTGTCTATCATAGGATTATGAAGCATCAGGTATGGACTAAGTAAAATGAACCCATCCAATCTTAAGCAGGTACTCATTGATAAGCTAAGATCAACAGGTACGTTTGTAACAAGGATTAACAAACAAACGAGACATAGTATCATGCTAGGTTATTAATCAAACGAGACTTCGAGACAACTAGTAGGTGTTTCAATTGATGGTAAATAGTAATCTTAGTTGGAGACGAAATTGAGATTGGAAATTTTGAGGCATTTAGAGAATTAAGTCAAACTAAAGAGCCCAATTACAGCCGTTATGCTGCCGGTTTTCTGGAGAATTTGTGGAGTTTAGGTTAAAACGTTAAGTGTTAAACTTTCATAAACAATTAAGTACGTGATATGACTTGAATGTTTAGATCACACCCTAGTCTAACCTTTATAGGTCGGGTTGGGGCGTGACACCTATAGAAGAATGGTATCAGAGCTTAGATTGCTTAAGCCGGGTTTAACTCTCGGACCGTGGGAAGAAGCCCTAAGGTTATTAGGATGACTTGTTTATGTGCTATTGTATGACAGCATCAAGTGTGCCTTCTCTGTTTCTATGTGCTTATGTGATTAACATGACCTAATTGTTTCTAGAATTGTGTATCTATATAAAATTGTATGTTGCATATCTTGTGCATTAAATTCTTGTCTTGTCGTATTCCAATAAATTGTGCATCGTAATCTGTGCCTATAGATGGCTGGCCCTAGTACCCGCACTACTAATAGGAGCGGTGAGCCCTAAGAGACCGGAGATGCTTATCAAACTAATCCCAGCATAACTATGTTTAATATGATGGCGAATGCCATGGATCGCGTGTCGCGAGTGATGGAACGTCAAGATGCACGTGAAGCAAACAACAACAACAACAATAAGAATTATGGTAACCAGGGGAGACATAGCAGAATACGAGAGTTCCTTGACTTTCGCCCGTCCAAATTCCACGGGGAAGTTGATGATGAAAAAAATAAGAGGCTTGGTTGTCTGAGATCGAGAGGATTTTCAGGCCACTTGATTATACTGATGAAGAAAATGTGGAGTTTGCTGTGTTTCTGTTGCATAGGGATGCTGAGCATTGGTGGCACACTGTAGAGGCACTGTGGGAAACTGATCATACACCTCGCTTGTGGGGTAATTTCGTTAAGGCATTCAAGAAAAAATATGTACCTGCAGTTTCCAGGCAGAGGCGGATTGAGGAATTCAAGCACTTGAATCAGGGTAACATGACGGTGGCCCAGTACGAGGCTCGTTTTGACCGACTGTCCCACTATGTTCAATACATGGTTAGTACTCCTGAGGTGAATATGTGGAAATTTATGAATGGGTTGAGGCCAGAAATTCAGGACAAGTTGGCTTCGCATGACTTCGATACCTATTATGCTCTCCTTGCTGCTGCTTCCCGAGTTGAGAAGAGGAAACTTGATAGAACCGGTTCAAGCCAGCCGAACAAGAAACCATACCAGCCTCCAGGTCAACAGAGGAAATTCCAGAGCCAGAGTCGTAGTCAGGGCCAGAGCCAGAACAGACCAGTTAACAATCGTGGCCCGACTAAAGTACCATCAGCCTCTTCCACCCGCGGATCCACAAGTAGTTCACCTGCTACTCAGTCTATCAACTGTTCTTACTGTGACAAGAAGGGGCATACCGAGGCCCAGTGCTGGAAGAAGTCAGGATGATGTGTGCAGTGTGGCAGTGATCAGTATTAGATCAAGGATTGCCTTAAATGACAAGCAGAACAAAATTCTGTTAAACCAGCTGGTAGAGGCATGACTCCAGTTCCTAGAGTTCAGGCTCGAGCTTATGCTATTGAGTGCGAGGAGCTTCCAGAGGTGACCGCTGTTGTTGAAGGTACATTCTTCATACTGAATCAACCTGTTAGGGGGCTAATTGATCCAAGTGCTACTCATTCATTTATTACTCCCTTATGTGTGCAACGTGTGAAACTAAGAGTTGTATGTTTGCCTTACGAAGTAGAAGTTGGTATTCTGATGGGTTCTAAACTTGTTACTAGCTCAGCTTGTAAAGCATGTAAAATCGAAATTAAAGATCGGGAATTCTCAGCCAATCTTATTGTATTACCTTTTCGAGACTATGAAGTCATCTTAGAGATGGACTGGTTGGCAAAGCATCATGCCCAACTAGATTGCCGGACGAAGATTGTAACATTCCGAATACCCGGTCAACCAATATTGAAGGCAATGGGTCGAAGAAACTTCACCGGGAGTTCCATCATTTCATCTAGGAAAGTAGTGAAGTCCTTGAGAAAAAGATGTAGTGGATACTTAGCTTACCTCATCAACAAGCCGTCGGACAAAGCTAAGTTGGAGGAGATGCCAGTGATTAAAGATTATGCGGATGTGTTTCCAGAAAAATTGCCTGGTTTACCCCCAAATCAGGAGATCGGGTTTATTATAGAATTACTGCCTGGCACCCAGCCGATATCTAACGCTCCCTATCGTATGGCACCGGCCGAGCTACAAGAATTGAAGGACCAATTCCAAGGATTGTTGAAGAAGGGGTTCGTTCAACCAAGTTTTTCTACGTAAGGTGCACCAGTCCTATTTGTAAAGAAGAAAGATAGAACGTTGAGGCTATGCATCGATTACCGAGGATTGAACCAAGTGACCGTCGAGAATAAATACCCACTTCCACTAATCGACGAGTTATTTGATCAACTTCAAGGAGCCAAAGTGTATTCGAAGCTCGACTTGAAGCAAGGGTACTATCAGTTGCGGATCAAAAAGGAGGATGTGCCTAAAACGGCTTTCAGGATGAGATATGGGCATTACGAATATGTGGTGTTGCCATTTGGACTAACTAATGCCCCTGCAACTTTTATGGACTTGATGCATAAGGTGTTTCAACCTTACTTGGACCAATTTGTGGTGATCTTTATTGATGATATTTTGGTATACTCGAAATCTGAGGCTGAGCATGAACAACATCTACGATTGGTACTGCAGAAACTTCGAGAGCATCAATTGTATGCAAAGTTTAGCAAGTGTGAGTTCTGGTTGCAGCAGATTGCATTTTTGGGGCATATCATATCCCAAGAGGGAATAGCAGTGGATCCAGCAAAGATAAAAGTGGTGATGTCTTGGAAGAAGTCGGAAAATGTTACGGAGGTTCGGAGTTTTCTTGGTCTAGCCAGTTATTATCGGAGGTTCGTGAAGGATTTCTCAAAGATTGCAGGACCGCTTACAAAGCTCACTCAAAAGAAAACGAAATTTACATGGGATGACAAGTGTGAAAACAGCTTCCAAGAATTGAAGAAAAGATTGACTACCGCACCTATTCTTGCATTGCTTGAAGGGAGTCAAGAATTTGTAATTTATAGCGATGCTTCGAAGGAAGAACTGGGTTGTGTGTTGATGCAAAATGGTAGAGTGATTGTGTATGCTTCTAGGAAACCGAAGCCGTATGAATTGAACTACCCGACGCATGATTTGGAGTTAGTGGCTATTGTGTTTGCACTCAAGAAATGGAGGCACTATCTGTGGGGTAACAAGTTCGAGGTGTTTACTGATCACAAGAGCTTGAAATACTTGTTCTCACAAAAAGAGTTGAACATGAGGCAAAGACGGTGGATGGAGCTTTTGGATGATTATAACTACACAATCAATTATGTGCCTGGTAAAGCAAATGTAGTTGCAGATGCCTTAAGTCAGAAACCGAGCATGGCAAAACTGGAAGTTAAGGTGCAGGAGTTGTTAAAGGAAGCATTTTTGTGGAAACCACAATTGACTCAAAAAGGGTTACTATTTGCCACTACACAAGTTCAATCGACCTTGTTGTCTGAATTACGAGAGGCTCAACAGAAGGACCAACAGTTTCAGAAGATTAAAGAAAGCAACACAGATTTCAAGTTTCATGATGATGGTATTTGGAGGTTTAGGAATCGGATTTGTGTTCCTAATGAGCCAGAGCTGAAAAAGAAGATTCTTGAAGAAGCCCATAATTCAAGATACACTATTCACCTCGGCGGAACAAAGATGTGCCAGGATTTGACGCCACACTATTGGTGGAACAACATGAAGGGAGAGATGGCAGAATTCGTGGCACGGTGTATGGCCTTCCAGAGAGTCAAAGCAGAACATCAACGAACGGCAGGTTTACTTCAGCCGTTGTAGATTCCTCAATGGAAATTGGAACATATAACTATGGACTTTGTTATGGACCTGCCCAGGTGACAAAAGGGTCATGACGCCGTTTGGGTCATAGTGGATAGATTGACTAAGTCAGCGCACTTCTTACCGATGAACAAGGAGGATAGCCCTGAGAAGTTGGGAGATATGTATGTGGCAGAGATTGTAAGATTGCACGGGATGCCTGTGAGTACTGTATCGGATAGGGATCCTCGTTTTACTTCCCGATTTTGGAAGAGATTGCAAGAAGCTTTGGGAACGAAGTTGAGTTTCAGCACGGCTTATCACCCTCAGACTGATGGACAATCTGAGAGAACTATTCAGATTCTGGAGGATATGCTGAGGGCTTGTGTTTTAGAGTTCGGAAAAAGGTGGGAGAGATATCTGCCTTTAGCGGAGTTCGCTTATAATAATAGATATCAGGCCACTATCGGGATGGCCCCATTTGAGGCATTGTATGGACATAAGTGTCGATCCCCAATTTACTGGGATAAAGTAGGTGAGACGAAGACTTTTGACTCGACCCTTCTACCTGAACTTATGAAGACTGTTGATAATGTCCACCTCATCCGGAAACGGATGCTTACTGCCCAGAGCAGGCAGAAAAGTTACGCAGACTGACGGAGACGGAGTCTAGAGTTTGAGGTCGGCGACAAGGTGTTCTTGAGGATATCACATCGGAGGGGATTGATTAAACACGACAAGGGTAGAAAGTTGAGCCCGAGGTTTGTAGGACCATTCGAGATAATTGAGAAGGTTGGCAAATTAGTGTATCGCCTGGTACTACCCCAAAACCTCTCCAATATTCACGACGTCTTTCATGTTTCGATGCTACGGAAGTATCACCCTGATCCATCGCATGTCTTGGAGCCAGAGCCATTGCAGCTTCGGGAGAACTTGTCTTATGAAGGGAAGCCCATAAGGATCCTAGACCAACAAGATCAGGAGTTGCGCAACAAATCTATACCGATGGTGAAAGTGTTGTGGGATCATCATGGAGTTGAAGAAGCAACGTGGGAAAGGCGAGACTAGATGGAGCAATAGTATCCAGCTCTATTTCAAAGGTAATACTGAATTTCGGGATGAAATTATTTTAAGGAGGGGAGGATGTGAGGCCCGACCTCAATTTGCGTGCGATACCTCGTTTCGTGTGCCCTAACCTAGATTTGCATGCCTTGACCTAGGTTTAAGAGTCGTGTTTCGTTTTGTGTGCCTTGCATTGAATTACGTGCATTCATTTAGGGTTGCGTGTATTTACTTGGGAAATGTGCATTTGTCTTGTAGTTCGTGCCCTACCTCATGGTGCGTGCCCTAAACCTAGGAAAGTGTGCCCTCACACTAATCAAGAAAGCATCTTACACGAAGCACTAGATCATCAATTAATCATACAAACTCCACTAACTAATATTAAAATGCAAAGTCAATGCACTAGAAGACAAAATCTCACAAAATGTTAGACATTCTTTATTCTTTCTTCTTTATTCTTTGCATATCCCGAACACAAAATTAAATATTGCTCAACCAAGATAAAAAATTCAGATTTTGCACAAGCCTTGGCCGACCAACTCTTGCACTTGTGCATGCATTCCAATTTCAAATTCTATTCCTAGACATCCCATGACAATCTTTGACACAATGCATAAAAAAATTTGGCTCAAACTCTACCCAAGGCTCCATATTCTCGACCCATCCTCTTGCCATGCTAGGTGATTCAAAATTATGCTTCTTGAAGACACAAATCTGAATTTTACAAGGCCTTAGGCCGACATATGCATTAAACATTCCAAGCTTTCATTTTTCTTTCATTCCTTTTCTCTTTCTCTCATTTCTTCTCTCTCTCTCTCGGCCCTAGCTGAAAATATACTCTCCATAGCTAAGTTCTTCATCCTAAGGCTCTTCAAGACCTCCAAGCTACAAAGGAACTTGACCAAGTGCAAGAGACACACATGCAAGCTCATTGAACATCCATTTCGGCTTAGGTGAGTTGTTAGCTTCCATTTCATTTTCTTATTGTTCTAACCACATGCACCTACTAAGAACTTGGTTACTAAGCTAGGAGATTAGAGAAAATCGAATGGTCTCCCGGCTAAGCAAGGAAAAGAGTCAATCTTGTGCATCCTCAAGAGTTTGTGCATCTTCTTTGTTGTCTTGCTAAGGTGAGGGCTAAAACTTCTTGAAAAGCTTTTAAAAATCACATGCATGCTTTTGAATGTCTATTTTTACCTCTGTACTTGTGATATATGTGTGCTCATGAGCTTTTATAAACATGCATGGCAAGATATTTGGCTAGAATGTGATGATAGATGAAATCGCGTATGGGACAGCCTTCTGTCTTGTTGGTTCGGGGTGATTTTGACCAGGTAAATGAGGTTAAAAATGCATGAAAATTGGTAAGTGGCTATTTTTTCCAGTTTTGAATATTTTTTGCAGAAATAGGCCAAAGCTAATGTTGACTCTAATGTCCTCAAAATGGCAAAATATTAAAATGTGTCCAAATCTGGAAAATCTGGGAAAATGAAGCAGGTTTTGGCAGATTCACTGTTCTTGTAGAACGATCCAGTTTTGACATAGTATATGATATCCAAAATGCATGAAAATTGGTGTACTAATAGAGTTTTCAGCTCTGGACATTTTCGTCAGAAATAGACTAATGCTAATTCTGACCCTAAGGCCCTAAAAAACGACAAGTATTGAAATGTGTGCAAATCTGGACAGTTTTGCATAGTCTCACGGTTTTGTCTATAACTCTTGAACCCGAACTCCAAATAATGCGAGGTTTGTTTCTGGATTTAGTTCACTCCTTAAGCTTTAATTTGAAATTTTGTTTGCTGGAATTGAAGTTTGTTTGCTTGTCTTAATAATTGTCAGAAAATAGCCCATTGCAGTGAGGGTTTCACCTAGTGATATGCTTAGAAAAATTATTGTAGCTTCTCTTGTTGTATTAAATGCTTGGGATTGTGGCATTGGGATGTTGTGTGGACTGTTTTGAATACTCAAGGGTGTTTGAATTAATCAATGCATGACTTGAGTTTAATTACGAGATGACTTGGGGCTTAATCGCACGGGTAAGCACGAATTGAAACCCTAGTGATTAGGTAAATTCGCTAAGTGTTGATCCTATGAATATCGTGTTTAATTATGTGATTAGTAGGCTTCCTGTACTTTCCCTTGTAGCTCTAAATGTGATTTCGATGATTACATGTTGACAAGTAGGCCTTTCTTGCACCCGGTCCCGCGTAGATGTCGTTGCATGTTGAATAATCTTATTAATTGATTACGTGAACTTCGAAATGAATTATATGACTTGATTTGCATGCGTTACATGGATGTCTGTTTAATATTCATAGAACTCCATGTGCTTTATAAGTGAAATTACCTATCATATCGTGCCTCGCATGTTTAATTGTCAATGTGCAATCTTATGACTGCTCGGAGGCGACCTACTTTGTTGTCCTCCTAATGTGATATATTAAATGTCATAAATGTGCATTGCATACATGGTTGCAACCTTTCATTCTTGCAGGGTAGTGTTCACGCACACCGGGCAGCATCGGGCTTGTCGGTGCAACCGTGACTACCATTGTCCAATTCCCTCTCTCACTTGGGGGCTAGACTTCCTCGGAGAGTTGGGTTGTAGGATTTTGGGGTACATCCAAAGTACACCCATTTGGCGTGATAAGGGGATGATTTGAAGTCGGCCGCAACAACTGATACTGGAAATAAACTGAGAGCAAAAGCTCACCGTATCTTTTTCACTATGTGTATAAGTACTCTCGCTTGGTTCCTAGAGGACCTCGGGGAGGAAAGACGGGTAATTGCATTCTTTTACTATTATATTACATTATGTATTTGCTTGTGATACATGTCATACTTGCAAAAAGGGTTTTCATAAGTTGAACCGGAAAATGAGTTTCAAAACTTATTTCTCGTTCCCCCTCACTGAGTTCATAAGGACTCACCTTCTTTTATCATATCAGGTGAAGAAGACCAGGAACAGGTACCCGAGGACGAAGTGCCTAATGATGATTCCTTGGAATGATTGTTTGTCCTATGTGCCTTACTTGACTATGGCTTTTTTGTGAACGATATGTTGCTTGGAGACTATTTCTTATTTTGCTTGTTGTTGTATTGTAAACGACCCCCATTGTAATTTGGGGTCTAATTTTGGCTTGTACTGATAATAACTAGATAGACACTACTATGGTCATTTTTGCTATCGTTATTGGCTAATGTCGATCATAGGATTATGAAGCATCAGGTAAGGATTAAGTAAAATGAATGTATCCAATCTTAAGCAGGTACTAATTGTTAAGCTAAGATCAACATGTACTTTTGTAACGAGGACAAACAAACAAACGAGACATAGTATTATGCTAGGTTATTAATCAAACGAGACTTCGAGATAACTAGTAGGTGTTTCAATTGATGGTAAATAGTAATCTTAGTTGGAAATGAAATTGAGATTGGAATTTTTGAGGCGTTTAGAGAATTAGGTCAAACTAATGAGCACAATTACAGTCGTTATGCTGCCGGTTTTTCCGGAGAATTTGTGGAGTTTAGGCTAAAACGTTAAGTGTTAAACTTTCATAAACAATTAAGTACGTGATATGACTTGAATGTTTAGATCACACCCTAGTCTAACCTTTATAGGTCGGGTTGGGGCGTGACAGGGTGTTTCAACCCTACTTGGACCAATTTGTAGTGATCTTTATTGATGATATTTTGGTATACTGGAAATCCGAGGCTGAGCATGAACAACATCTACGATTGGTATTGTATAAACTTCGAGAGCATCAATTGTATGCGAAGTTTTGCAAATGTGAATTTTGATTGCAGCAAATTGCATTTTTGGGGCACATCATATCCCAAGAGGGAATAGCGGTAGATCCAGCAAAGATAGAAGCGGTGATGTCTTGGAAGAAGTTGAAAAATGTTACGGAGGTTCGGAGTTTTCTCGGTTTAGCCAGCTATTATCGGAGGTTCGTGAAGGATTTCTCAAAGATCACATGACTGCTTACAAAGATCACTCAAAAGAAAACAAAGTTCGTATGGGATGACAAGTGTGAGAACAGCTTCCAAGAATTGAAGAAAAGATTGTCTACCGCACCAGTTCTTGCATTGCCTAAAGGGAGTCAAGGCTTTGTAATCTATAGTGATACTTCAAAGGAAGGACTGGGTTGTGTGTTGATGCAAAATGGTAGAGTGATTGCGTATGCTTCTAGGAAACCGAAGCCGTATGAATTGAACTACCCAACGCATGATTTGGAGTTAGCGGCTATTGTGTTTGCACTCAAGAAATGGAGGCACTATCTGTGGGGTAACAAGTTCGAGGTGTTTACTGATCACAAGAGCTTGAAATACTTGTTCTCACAAAAAGAGTTGAACATGAGGCAAAGACGGTGGATGGAGCTTTTGGATGATTATAACTGCACAATCAATTATGTGCCCGGTAAAGCAAATGTAGTTGCAGATGCCTTAAGTCGGAAAGCGAGCATGGCAAAACTGGAAGTTAAGGTGCAGGAGTTGTTAGATGAAGCATTTCTGTGGAAACCACAATTGACTCAAAAAGGTTTACTATTTGCCACTACACAAGTTCAATCGACCTTGTTGTCTGAATTACGAGAGGCTTAACAAAAGGACCAACAGTTTCAGAAAATTAAAGAAAGCAACACATATTTCAAATTTCATGATGATGGTATTTGGAGGTTCAGGAATCGAATTTGTGTTCCTAATGATCCAGAGTTGAAAAAGAAGACTCTTGAAGAGGCCCATAACTCAAAATATACTATTTACCCTGGCGGAACAACGATGTACCGGGATTTGAAGCAACACTATTGGGGAATAACATGAAGAGAGAGATTGCGGAGTTTGTGGCATGGTGTTTGAATTGCTAGAGAGTCAAAGCGAAACATCAACGACCGGCAAGTTTACTTCAACCGTTGGAAATTCCTCAATGGAAATTGGAACACATAACTATGGACTTTGTCATGGACCTGCCCAGGTCACAAAAGGGTCATGACGCCGTTTGGGTCATAGCGGATAGAATGACCAAGTCAACGCACTTCTTACCAATGAACAAGAAGGATAATCCTGAGAAACTGGGAGATATGTATGTAGCGGATATTGTAAGGTTGCACGGGATGCCTGTGAGTATTGTATCGGATAGGGATCCTCGTTTTACTTCCCAATTTTGGAAGAGATTGCAAGAAGATTTGGGAACGAATTTGAGTTTCAGCACGGTTTATCACCCTCAGACTTATGGACAATCTAAGAGAATTATTCAGATTCTAGAGGATATGCTAAGGGCGTGTGTTTTAGACTTCGAAAAAGGTTGGGAGAAATATCTGTCTTTAGCGGAGTTCGCTTATAATAATAGTTATCAGGCCACTATCAGGATGGCCCCATTTGAGGCATTGTATGGACGTAAGTGTCGATCCCCAATTTACTGGGATGAAGTAGGTGAGACGAAGACTTTTGACCCAACCCTACTACCAGAACTTATGAAGACTGTTGATAATGTCCACCTCATCCAGAAACGGATGGTTACTGCCCAAAGCAGGCAGAAAAGTTATGCAGACCAACGGAGACGGAGTCCAGAGTTTGGGGTCGGCGACAAGGTGTTCTTAAAGCTATCACCTCGGAGGGGACTGATTAAACACGGCAAGGGTAGAAAGTTGAGCCCGAGGTTTGTAGGATCATTTGAGATAATTGAGAAGGTTGGCAAATTCGCGTATCGCCTGGAACTACCCCAAAACCTCTCCAATATTCACGACATCTTTCATGTTTTAATGCTACGGAAGTATCACCCTGATCCATCGCATATCTTGGAGCCAGAGCCATTGCAGCTTCGGGAGAACTTGTCTTATGAAGAGAAGCCCATTCGGATCTTAGACCAGTAAGATCGGGAGTTACGCAACAAATCTATACCGATAGTGAAAGTGTTATGGGATCACCATGGAATTGGAGAAGCAACGTGGGAAAGGCGAGACCAGATGGAGCAACAGTATCCAGCATTATTTCAAAGGTAATATTGAATTTCGGGATGAAATTCTCTTAAGGAGGGGAGGATGTGTGGCCCGACCTCGATTTGCGTGTGATACCTCATTTCGTGTGCCTTAACCTTGATTTGCGTGCCTTGACCTAGGTTTAAGAGTCGTGTTTCATTTTATGTACCTTGCATCGAATTACGTGCATTCATTTAGGGTTGCGTGCATTTCCTTGGGAAACATGCATTCGTCTTGTAGTTCGCGCCTTACCTCATAGTGCGTGCCTTATCTCGTAGTGCGTGCCTTACCTCGTAGTGCGTGCCCTAAACCTAGGAAAGCGTGCCCGCACACTAATCAAGAAATCCTACAAACTCTACTAACTAATATTAAAATGCTAATTCAACTCACTAGAAGACGAAATTTCACCAAAAGCTAAACATTCCTATTCTTTATTCTTCATTCTTTTTGCATGTTCCAAGCACACTCAATTAAATAAAGCTTAAAGCATGTCAAAAATTCAGAAATCAACATCACATGGCCGGCCATACTTGATCATTTGAGCAAATATTTGAACAAATAATTAATTCAATCATGCTTAGACAAAACTTCACATTGTCATAACTTTTGCTTACACCAAAGCATTGTTTTTCTAGCCACCATGCTTCCATTCTTGGCCATTGTAAACCACTTGCTAACAACAATTCAAAGCACATTTTAGATGACACAAATTCTGAAATTTAGAAGCTCAAGGCCGACACATGCTCACACAAACATCACAACTCTTTCAAACATTCTCTCAAGCTCTCATTCTCTCTATCTCTCGGCATAGGCTGCTTCTTCACCTCTCCATAGCTTAAGCTCATCATCCTAAGGTTTATCTAGACACTTAAGGCCCTAGGAAGCTCGACCAAGCAAGCTAGAGCAAGAAAATTCGCATGCAAGCACACAAACTCATCAATTCTCGGCATAGGTATGTTTGATAGCTTCTACTTCATTTCCTTTTGTTCTAGCCACATGCACATACTAAGAACATGGTATCTAAGCTAGGAATTAGAGAATCTCAAGTTATCTCTCGGCCAAGCGAGGAGAAAGCCGATCTTGTGCATCTTCAAGAGCTTTGTGCATCTTCATTATTGTCTTGCTAAGGTGAGGGTTAATCTTCTTTTAAAAGCTTTCAAAAACCACATGCATGCCTTCATATGTCTATTATTACCTCTGTACTTGTGATATATGTGTGTACATGAGCTTTTGTAAACATGCATGGCAAGATATTTGGCTAGAATATGAAGATAGGTGAAATCACGTAAATGGTAGTTTTCTGACTTGTAGGTGACTAGTTTTTCCAGTTCTGAGCATTTTTTGTAGAAATCGGCCAAGGCCAATTTGGCTTCTAAGGTCCCCAAAATGGCAAAACATCGAAAGGTGTCCAAATCTGAAAAATCTGGGAAAATGAAGCAGGTTTTTGGCAGTTCACTGTCCTTGTAGAACGAACCTGTTTTGACTTAGTAAATGATATCCAAAATATATGAAATTAGGTAGGCTGCTAGATGTTTCAGTTATGGACATTTTTGTCAGAAATAGAATAAGGCTAAATCTGACCCTAAGGTCCTCAAAAACGACAAGTATTAAAATGTGTACAAATCTGGATAGTTTTGCGTAGTCTCACAGTTTTGGCTATAACTCTTGAATCTGAACTCCAAATGATGCGAGGTTTGTTTCTGGATTTAGTTCACTCCTTAAGCTTTAATTTTTCATTTTGCTCACTGGAATTGGAGATTGTTGCTTGTCTAAATGATTGTGGGAAAATAGACCATTGCAGTAAGATTTTTGTTTAGTGATATGCTTTGAAAATTATTGTAACTTCTCTCGTTGTATTAAATGCTTGGGATTGTGGCACTTGGATGTTGTGTGGACTGTTTTGGATGATTGAGGGTGTTTTAATTAATCGATGCATGGCTTGAGTTTAATTACGTGACAACTTGTGGCTTAATTGCACGGGTAAGCATGAATTGAAACCCAAGTGACTATGAAAACGCGTTAAGTGTTGATCCTATGGTTATCGTGTCTAATTATGTAATTAGGGGGCTGCCCATAGTTGTCCTTATAGCTCTAAAAGTGATTCCGATGATTACATGTTGACAAGTAGACCTTTCTTGCACCCGGTCCCACGTAAACGTCGTTGCATGTTGTATGACCTTATTCTTTGATTTCGTGAACCCCGAAATGAGTTATATGACTTGATTTACATGTGTTACATGGCTGCCCGTTTAATATTCATATAACTCCATGTGCCTTACAAGTGAAATTACCTGTCATAGCATGCCTCGCTTGTTTACTTGTCAATGTGCAATCTTATGACTGCTCGGAGGCAACCTACTTTGTTGTCCTCCTAATGTGATATATTAAATGTCATAAATGTGCATTGCATACAAGGTTGCAACCTTTCATTCTGGCGTGGTAGCGTTTCACGCACACCGGGCGGCATCGGGCTTGCCGGTGCAACCGTGACTACCATTGTCCAATTCCCTCTCTCGCTTGGGGGCTAGACTTCCTCGAAGAGTTGGGTCGTAGGATTTCGGGGTACATCCGGAGTACACCCATTTGGCGTGATAAGTGGATGATTTGAAGTCGGCTGCAACAACTGATACTGGAAATGAACTAAGAGCAAGAGCTCACCGTATCCTTTTCACTATGTGTATAAGTACTCTCGCTTGGTTCCTAGAGGACCTTGGGGAGGAAAGACGGGTAATTGTGTTCTTTTCCTCTTATATTACGTTATGAACTTACTTGTGATATATGTCAAAAAGGGTTTTCCTAAGTTGAACCGAAAAACGAGTTTCAAAACTTATTTCTCGTTCCCCCTCACTGAGTTCATAAGGACTCACCCTCTTTTATCATCTCAGGTGAGGAAGATCAGGAACAGGTACCTGAGGATAACATGTCTATCGATGACTCCTTGGAGTGATTGCCTGCCCTACGTGCCTTACTTAACTTTGGCTATTTTGTGAACGATATGTTACTTGAAGACTATTTCTTATGTTGCTTGCTGTCGCTATTGTAAACGACCCCCGTTGTAATTTGTGGTCTAATTTTGGTTTGTACTAATCATAACTAGATAGACCCTCTTCTGGTCGTTTTGCTATCGCTACTGGTTAGTATCTATCACAGGCTTATGAAGTATCAGGTAAAGGGTTAAGTAAAATGAATCTATCCAATCTTAAGCAGGTACTCATTGGTAAGCTAAGATCAACAGGTACTTTTGTAACAAGGATTGACAAACAAACGAGACATAGTTATCATGCTAGGTTGTTAATCAAACGAGACTTCGAGATAACTAGTAGGCATTTCGATTGGTGATAAATAGTAATCTTAGTTGGAAATGAATTTGAGATTGAAAGTTTTGAGGCCTTTTGAAAATTAGGTCAAACTAAAGAGCCCAATTACAGTCGTTATGCTGCCGGTTTTTTCGGAGAATTTTTAGAGTTCTAGGCTAACGTTAAGTGTTAAACCTTAATGAACGATTAAGTATGTGAAATTATATGAATGTTTAGTTCACACCCTAGTCTAACCTCTATAGGTCGGGTTGGGGCATGACAACCTTGGGCAAGACAACTTCGCTTCACGTAGAGGCTGGGCTCGTAAACAGAGGGCGTGGGGCTTGGGACCACGTCTCCGTCGCTCCGGTGCCCATAACTTTTGATTCGTAACCAGTTACACGGCGCAAAGCATATCGTTAGAAAGCACTCCGAGAGCTCTACGACGGGGGCAACAAGTCTACTCGATTGAGCCTAATTTCGGAGCCCAAAATCGAACTTTTTTATGAGTTTGGGATACTTTTATTCTTTTGCCCTGTTTTTTCATCCCGGATCGTGCGTCATGAGCCGCGAAAAGGATGACAACCTAATCCATCACATTTCAAATACCGAATCTCATGGCACCTAGGGCAAGACGACTTGACTTCACGTTGAGGCTGGGCCAGCAAACCGAGGGTGTGGGGATTGTGACCAGGTATCCGTCGCTCCGGTGCCCATAACTTTTGATCCGTAAGGAGTTATGCGGCACACAGCATATCATTGGAAAGCTCTCCGAGAGCTCTATAACGGGGGTAGCAAGCTTGCTTTGCTGCGCCTATTTTCGAAGCACAAAATCAAACGTTTTCATCAGTTTCAGTATGCTTTTCATCTTTTGCGATATTTTTCCATCCCGGATCATACGTCTTGAGCCGCAAAAAGGACGACAACCTAATCCATTACTAAATCCCACGGTACCTTGGGCAAGACAACTTCGCTTCATGTCGAGGCTGGGCCTGCAAACTGAGGGCGTGGGGCTTGGGACCAGGTCTCCGTCGCTCCAGTACCCATAACTTTTGATTCGTAAGGAGTTACACAGCGCGCAGCATACCGTTGGAAAGGTCTCCGAGAGCTCTACGATGGGGGCAGTGAGCCTGCTCGGTTGCGCCTGACTTCGAAGCCTAAAATCGAATATTTTCATTAGTTTTGGGACATTTTTCCTCTTTTGCGCTGTTTTTTCGTCCCGGATCGTACGTCGTGAGCCGCGGAAAGGGCAACAACTTAATCCATCACATTTCTATTACCGATTCCCACGGCACCTTGGACAAGACAACTTCGCTTCACGTAGAGGCTGGGCTCGCAAACCGAGGGCATGGGGCTTGGGACCAGGTCTCCGTCGCTTCGGACCACATAACTTTTGATCCTAAGGAGTTACGCGGCGCACAGTATACCGTTGAAAAGCTCTCCAAGAGCTCTACGACCCGGGCAGCAAACCTGCTCAGTTGCACCTATTTTCGTAGACCAAAATCAAGTGTTTTCATTAGTTTTAGGGTACTTTTCTTGTTTTGCGCTGTTTTTCCTTCTCGGATCGTACATCTTGATCCGCGAAAAGGACGACAACCTAATCAATCATATTTCTATTACCGAATCCCACGACACCTAGGGCAAGACAACTTCTCTTAACGTAGAGGCTGGGCCCGCAAACCGAGGGCGTAGGGCTTGGGACTAGGTCTCTGTCACTCTGGTGTCCATAACTTTTGATCTGTATGGAGTTACGCGGCGCACAACATATCGTTGGAAATCTCTCTGAGAGCTCTACGACGAGGGCGGCAAGCCTGATCAGTTGTGCCTATTTTTGAATCCCAAAATTGAACGTTTTCATCAGTTTCGGGATACTTTTCTTCTTTTGTTCTGTTTTTCTGTCCCGGATCATACGTCTTAAGCTGCGAAAAGGATGACAACTTAATCCATCACATTTCTATTACTGAATCCCACGACACCTTGGGCAAGACAACTTCGCTTCACGTAGAGACTGGGCTTGCAATATGAGGGCGTGGGGCTTGGGACCAGGTCTCCGTCGCTCCGGTGCCCATAACTTTTGATCTGTAAGCAGTTACGCGGCGCACAGCATACCGTTGGAAAGCACTCCGAGAGCTCTACGACGGGGGAAGAAAGCTTCCTCAACTGTGCCTACTTTCAGAGTCCAAAATCGAACGTTTTCATCAGTTTAGGGATAATTTTCTTCTTTTGCGCTATTTTTTCGTCCCGGTTCGTACGTCGTAAGTCGCGATAAGGATGACAACCTAATCCATCACATATCTATTACCGAATCCCACGACACCTTGGGCAAGACAACTTCGCTTCACTTAGAGCCTGGGCCCTCAAACCGATGGCGTGGGGCTTGGGGCCTGGTCTCCGTCGCACTAGTGCCCATAACTTTTGATTCGTAAGCAGTTACGCGGCGCACAACATACCGTTGGAAAGCTCTCCGAGAGATCTATGATGGGGCAGCAAGCCTGCATGGCTGCGCCTAATTTCGGAGCCCAAAATCGAATCTTTTCATCAGTTCCGGGATACTTTTCTTCTTTTGCCCTATTTTTTATCCTGCACCGTACCTCCTGACCCCCGTAAAGGACGACAACCTAATCCATCACATTTCTATTACCGAATCCCACGGTACCTTGGGAAAGACAACTTCGCTTCACAGATAGGCTGGGCTCACAAACCAAGAGCGTGGTGCTTGGGACCAGGTCTCTGTCGCTCCGGTGCCCATAGCTTTTGATACGTAAGGAGTTACGCGGCGCACAACATACCATTGGAAAGCTTTCCGAGAGCTTTACGACGGCGGCTACAAGCCTGATTGGCCACGCCTATTTTCGGAGCCCAAAATCGAACATTTTCATCAGTTTTGGAGATCTTTTCTTCTTTTACGCTGTTTTTTTGTCCTGGATCGTACGTCGTGAGCCTCGAAAAGGACTACAACTTAATCCATCACAATTGTATTACCGAATTCCATGGCATCTTGGGTAGGACAACTTCGCTTCACGTAGTGGCTGGGCCCGTAAACCGAGGGCGTGGGACTTTGGACCAGGTCTCCGCCACTCTGGTGCCCATAACTTTTGATCCGTAAGGAGTTATGCGGCACACAGCATACCGTTGGAGAGCTCTACGACGGGGGTAGCAAGGCTGCTCGGCTGCACCTGATTTCGGAGCCCAAAATTGAATGTTTTCATCAGTTTCGGGACACTTTTCTTCTTTTGTGCTGTTTTTCCGTCGTGGATCGTACATCGTGAGCCGCGAAAAGGACGACAACCTAATCCATCACATTTCTATTACCGAATCCCACGGTACCTTGGGCAAGACAACTTCGCTTCACGTAAAGCCTGAGTTCGCAAACCGAGGGCGTGGTGCTTAGGACCAGGTCTCCGTCGCTCTGGTGCACATAACTTTTGTGCTGTAAGGAGTTACGCGGCGCACAGTAATTGAATGTTTTCATCAGTTTCGGGAAACTTTTCTTCTTTTGTGCTGTTTTTCCGTCCCGGATCGTATGTCGTGAGGCGCGAAAAGGACGACAACTTAATCCATCCTATTTGTATTACCAAATCCTACGGCACCTTGGGCAAGACAACTTCGCTTCACGTAGAGGTTGGGCCTGCAAACCGAGGGCGTGGGGCTTGGGACCAGGTCTCCGTCAATCCAGTGCCCATAACTTTTGATCCGTAAGAAGTTACGCGTTGTACAGCATACCGTTGGAAAGCTCTCCGAGAGCTCTACGACGGAGGCACCGAGCTTGCTCAGCTGTACCTATTTTCAGAGCCAAAAATTGAACGTTTTCATCAGTTTTGGGTCACTTTTCTTCTTTTGTGCTTTTTTTTCCGTCCCGGATTGTACATCATGAGCCGCGAAAAGGACAACAACCTAATCCATCACATTTCTATTACCAAATCCCACGGCACCTTGGGCAAGATAAATTCGCTTGACGTATAGGCTGGGCTCGCAAACCGAGGGCGTAGGGCTTGGGACCAGGTCTCCGTCGCTTCGGTGCCCATAACTTTTGATTTGTAAACAGTTACGCGGCGCACAACATACTGTTGGAAAGCTCACCAAGAACTCTACGACGGGGGTAGCAAGCCTTCTCGGCTGCACCTGATTTCAGAGCCCAAAATTGAACGTTTTCATAAGTTTTGGTACACTTTTCTATTTTGTACTCTTTTTTCATCCCGGATCGTTTGTCGTGAGCCGCAAAAAGGATGAAAACCTAATCCATCACATTTCTATTACCAAATCCCACGGTACCTTGGGCAAGACAACTTTGCTTGACGTAGAGGCTGGGCTCGCAAACTGAGGGCGTGGGGCTTGGGACCAGGTCTCCATCGCTCCGATGCCCATAACTTCTGATCTGTAAGCAGTTACGCGGCGCACAACATACCGTTGGAAAGCTCTCTGAGAACTCTACGACGGACGAAGCAAGCCTTCTCGGCTGCACCTGATTTCAGAGCCCAAAATTGAATGTTTTCATAAGTTTCGGTACATTTTTCTATTTTTGCACTCTTTTTTCGTCACGGATCGTACGTCGTGAGCCGCGAAAATGATGAAAACCTAATCCATCACATTTCTATTACCGAATCCCATGCCACCTTGGGCAAGACAACTTCGCTTCACGTAGAGGCTAGGCCCGCAAACCGAGGGCGTGGGGCTTAGGACCAGGTCTCCGTCGCTCCGGTGCCCATAACTTTTTATCCGTAAGGAGTTACGCGGCGCACAACATACCGTTAGAAAGCTCTCTGAGATCTTTACGACAGGGCAGTAAGGTTTCTCCGCTGCGCATGTTTTCGGTGCACAAAATCTAACATTTTCATTAGTTTCGGGATACTTTTCTTCTTTTGCGTTGTTTTTTCATCCCAGATCGTACTTCATGAGTCGCTAAAAGGACGACAACCAAATCCATCACATTTCTATTACTGAATCCCATGCCACCTTGGGCAAGACAACTTCGCTTCACGTAGAGGCTAGGCCCGCAAACCGAAGGCGTGGGCTTAGGAGTAGGTCTCCGTCGCTCCGATACCCATACCTTTTGATCCGTAAGTAGTTACGCGACGCACAACATACCGTTGGAAAGCTCTCTGAGAGCTCTACGGCGAGGCAACAAGCCTGCTCAGCTGCGCCAATTTTTGGAGCCCAAAATCGAACATTTTATCAATTTTGGGATACTTTTCTTCTTTTGCACTGTTATTTCATCCCGGATCGTACGTCGTGCGCCGCAAAAATGACGACAACCTAATCCATCAAATTTATATTACCGAATTCCCATAGTACCTTGGGCAAGACAACTTCGCTTCAGGTAGAGGCTGGGCCCGCAAACCGAGGACGTGGGGCTGGGACCAGGTCTCCGTCTCTCTGGTGCCCATAACTCTTGATCTGTAAGGAGTTACGCGATGCACAGCATACCGTTGGAAAGCTCTCCGAGAGCTCTACGATAAGGGCAGCAAGCCTACTCGGCTGCGGCTATTTTTGAATCCCAAAATCGAACATTTTTATCAGTTTCGGGACACTTTTCTTCTTTTACGTTGTTTTTTCATGCCGGGTCGTACATCGTGAGCCGCAAAAAGCATGACAACTTAATCCATCACATTTCTATTACCGAATCCCACGGCACCTTATGCAAGACAACTTCGCTTCACGTTGAGGCTGGGCTCTCAAACCAAGGGCGTGGGGCTAGGGATCAGGTCTCCGTCTCTCCGGTGCCCATAACTTTTGATCCATAAGCAGTTACACAGCGTACAACATACCGTTGAAAAGTTCTCCGAGTGCTCTACGACTAGGGTAGCAACCCTGTGTCGGGATATTTTTCTTATTTTGCGCTATTTTTTTTATCTCGGATCATACGTCGAGAGCCGCGAAAAGGACAACAACCTAATCCATCACATTTCTATTACCGAATCCATGGCACCTTGGGCAAGACAACTAGGCTTCACGTAGAGGCTGGTCTCGCAAACCGAGGGCATGGGGCTTGGAACCAGGTCTCCGTGGCTCCGGTGTCCATAACTTTTGATCTATAAGGAGTTACGCGGTGCACAGCATACCGTTGGCAAGCTCTCCTAGAACTCTACAACGTGGGCAGCAAGGTTGTTTAGTTGTGCCTATTTTTGGAGCCCCAAATTGAACTTTTTCATTAGTTCTGGGATACTTTTCTTTTTTTGCGCTGTTTTTACGTCCCGGATCGTACGTATTGAGCCTCGAAAAGGACGGCAACCTAATCCATCACATTTTTATTACCGAATCCCATGACACCTTGGGTAAGCCAACTTCGCTTCACATAGAGGCTAGGCTCGCAAACCGAGGGCGTGGGTCTTGGGACCAGGTCTCCGTCGCTCCGTTGCCTATAACTTTTGATCCCGTTAGGAGTTACGCGGCGCACAGCATACCGTTGGAAAGCTCTCCGAGAGCTCTATGACTGGGGTAGCAAGCCTGCTCGGCTGCGACTATTTTCAAAGCCCAAAATCGAACGTTTTCATCAGTTTTGGGACTTTTTTCTACTTTTGCGCTATTTTTTCGTCCCGGATGGTACGTCGTGAGCTGCGAAAAGGACGACAACCTAATCCATCACATTTCTATTACCGAATCCCATGGCACCTTAGGCAAGACAACTTCGCTTCATGTAGAGGCTGGACCCGGAAACCGAGGGCGTAGGCCATGGGACCAGGTCTCCGTCGCTCCGGTGTCTATAACTTTTGATCCGTAAGTAGTTACGCGGTCCACAGCATACCGTTGGAAAGCTCTCTGAGAGCTTTACGACGGGGGCAGCTAGGCTGCTCGACTGCACCTAATTTTAGAGCCTAAAATCGAATGTTTTTATTAGTTTTGGGACACTTTTCTTCTTTTGTGCTATTTTTCCATCCCGGATCGTACGTCGTAAGCCGCGAAAAGGACGACAACCTAGTCATCACATTTCTATTACCGAATCTCACGGCACCTTGGGCAAGACAACTTCACTTCACGCAGAGGTTGGGCCCGCAAACCGATGGCATGGGGCTTGGGCTTGGGACCAAGTCTCCGTAACTCCGGTGCCCATAACTTTTGATCTGTAAGGATTTACGTGGTGCACAGCATACCGTTAGAAATCTCTCCGAGAGTTCTACGACGGGGGCAGCAAGCCTGCTTGGCAGTACCTGTTTTCGGAGCCAAAAATTGAACGTTTTCATCAGTTTCGAGACACTTTTCTTCTTTTGCACATTTTTTCCATCCCGGATCGTACATCGTGAGCCGCGAAAAGGACAACAACCTAATCCATCAAATTTCTATTACCAATCCTACGGCACCTTGGACAAGACAACTTCACTTGAAGTAGAGGCTGGGCTCGCAAATACGTGATGCACATCATACCTTTGGAAAGCTCTCCGAGAGCTCAACGATGAGGGCAGCCAGCATGCTCAGCTGCGCCTGTTTTCGGAGCCCAAATTCGAATATTTTTATCAGTTTTGGGACATTTTTTTTCTTTTGCGCTATTTTTTTTTATCCCAGATCGAACGTCGAGAGCCGCGAAAAGGACGACAACCTAATCCATCACATTTCTATTACCGAATCCCATGGCACTTTGAGCAAGACAACTTCACTTCACGTAGAGGAAAGGTCCGCAAACCGAGGGCGTGGTGCTTATGACCAGGTATCCGTCACTCCGGTGCCCATAACTTTTGATCCGCAAGGAGTTACGCGGAGCACAGCATTCCGTTGGAAAGCTCTCCGAGAGCTCTACGATGAGGGAAGCAAGCCTACTCGGCTGTGACTAGTTTCGGAGCCCAAAATCGAACGTTTCATCAGTTTCGAGATACTTTTCTTCTTTTGCACTATTTTTTCATCCCGGATTGTACGTCATAAGTCGCGAAAATGACCACAACCTAATCCATCACATTTCTATTACTGAATCCCACGGTACCTTGGGCAAGGCAACTTTACTTCACATAGAGGCTGGGCCTTCAAACCGAGGGCGTGGGGCTTGTGACCAGGTATCTGTCGCTCCGATGCCCATAACTTTTGATCCGTAAAGAGTTTCACGGCGCACAGTATATCGTTGAAAAGCTCTCCGAGAGCTCTACGACGGGAGTAGCAAGCCTGCTTGGCTGCGCCTGTCTTTGGAGCCCAAAATGGAACGTTTTCATTAGTTTTGGGACACTTTTCTTCTTTTGCTCTGTTTTTTCATCCCGGATCGTACGTCGTGAGCTGCGAAAAGGAAGACAACCTAATCCATCAGATTTGTATTACCAAATCCCATGGCACCTTGGGCAACAAATCTTCACTTCACATAGAGGTTGGGCCCGTAAACCGAGGGTGTGGGGCTTGTAACCAGGTATCCGTCGCTCCGGAGCCCAAAACTTTTGATCCGTAAGGAGTTACGTGGCACACAACATACCATTGGAAAGCTTTCTAAGAGCTTTACGACGGGGACATCAAGCCTGCCCACCTTATCCTATTTTCAAATCTCAAAATCGAACGTTTTCATCAATTTCTGGACACATTTCTTCTTTTGCGCTATTTCTCCGTCCCGCATCGTAAGTCATGAGCCGCGAAAAGGACGACAACCTAATCCATCTGATTTCTTTTACCGAATCGGATGCCACCTTGGGCAAGACAACTTCACTTCATGTAGAGGTTAGGTCCGCAAACCGAGGGCGGGGGGCTTGTATCCGTCGCTCCGGTGCCCATAACTTTTGATCCGTAAGGAGTTACGTAGTGCACAACATACCATTGGAAAGTTCTCCGAGAGCTCTACGAGTAGGGCACCAACCTACTCGACTGCGCCTATTTTCGGAGCCCAAAATTAAATATTTTTACTAGTTTAGGGACATTTTTCTACTTTTGTGTTATTTTTCATCCCGGATCGTGCGTCGTGAGCCGTGAAAAGAACGACAACCTAATCTATCACATTTCTATTACTGAATCCCATGGCACCTTGGGCAAGAAAACTTCACTTCACGTAGAGGCTGGGCACGCAAACAGAGGGCATGGGGCTTGTGACCAGGTATCCGTCACTCCGGTGCCTATAACTTTTGATCCATAAGGAGTTACGCGGCGCACAACGTACCATTAGAAAGCTATTCGAGAGTTCTATAACGAGGGCAGCCAGCTTGCTCATTTGCTCCTGTAATCGGAGCCCAAAATCAAACGTTTTCATCAGTTTCGGGATACTTTTCTACTTTTGCACAGGTTTTCCCGGATCGTACGTCGTGAGCCGCGTAAAGGACGGCAACCTAATCCATCACATTTCTATTATCGAATCCCATGGCACCTTGGGCAACACAACTTCACTTCACGTAGAGGCTGGATCCACAAATCGAGGGCGTAGGGCTTATGACCAGGTATCTTTCGCTCCGGTGTCCATAACTTTTGATCCGTAAGGAGTTACACGGTTCACAGCATACCGTTAAAAAGCTCTCCGAGAGCTCTACGACGGGGGCTGCAAGCCTGGTCAGTTGCACCTGTTTTTGGACCCCAAAATCAAACATTTTCATCAGTTTTTGGATACATTTCTTCATTTGCGCTATTTTTCAGTCCCGGATCATACGTCGTGAGCCACGAAAAGGACAACATCCTAATCCATCACATTTCTAATACCGAATCCCACGGCACCTTGAGCAAGACTACTTCACTTCACGTAGAGGCTTGGCGCACAAATCGAGGGTATGGGGCTTGTGACTAGTTATCCGTCACTCTGGTGTCCATAACTTTTGATCCGTAAGGAGTTACGGGGCGCACAACATACCGTTCGAAAGCTCTCTGAGAGCTCTACAATGGGGGTAGCAAGCCTTCATTGCTGCGCCTATTTTTGGAGCCCAAACTTGAACGTTTTCATCTATTTCTGGACACTTTCCTCTTTTGCGCTGTTTTTTCGTCCCGGATCGTACGTCGTGAGCCGCGAAAAGGAAGACCACCCAATCCAACACATTTCTATTACCGAATCCCATGGCACCTTGGGCAACACAGCTTCACTTCACGTAGAGGTTGGGCTTGCAAACCGAGGGCATGGGGCCTGTGACAAAGTATCCGTCGCTCCGGTGCCCATAACTTTTGATTTGTAAGGAGTTACGTGGCGTATAGCATACCATTGGAAAGCTCTCTGAGAACTCCACGACGGGGGCTGCAAGCCTTCTCAGCTGCACCTATTTTCGAATACTAAACTCGAATGTTTTCATCAATTTCTGGACACTTTTCTTCTTTTGCGCTGTTTTTAAGTCCCGGATCGTACGTCGTGAGCCGCGAAAAGGACGACTACCAAATCTATCACATTTCTATTACCGAATACCATGGCACCTTAGGCAAGACATCTTCATTTCATGAAGTGGATGGGCCCACAAACTGAGGGCATGAGGCTTGTGACCAGTTATCCATCGCTCTTGTGCCTATAACTTTTGATCTGTAAGGAGTTACGCGGCGCACAGCATACCGTTGGAAAGCCCTCCAAGAGCTCTATGATTTTGGCAGTAAACCTACTCGGCTATGCCTGTTTTCGGAGCCAAAAATCTAACATTTTCATTAGTTTCGGGACACTTTTCTACTTTTGTGCTATTTTTCCATCCCGAATCGTATGTCGTGAGCCGTGAAAAGGACAACAACCTAATCCATCACATTTCTATTACCGAATCCCATGGCACCTTGGGCGACAAAACTTCACTTCATGTAGAGGTTGGGCCCGCAAACCGAGGGCATGGGGCTTGTGACCAAGTATCCGTCGCTCCGGTGCCCATAACTTGTGATCCGTAAAGAATTACGCGGGGTACAACAAACCATTATAAAGCTATTCGAGAGCTCTACAACGAGGGCAGCCAACTTGCTCATTTGCTCCTGTAATCGGAGCCCAAAATCAAAAGTTTTCATCAGTTTTGGGACATTTTTCTACTTTTGCGCAGTTTTTCCATCCCGGATCGTACGTCGTGAGCCGCACTAAGGATGGCAACCTAATCCTTCAGATTTCTATTACCGAATCCCATGGTACCTTGGCTAAGACAACTTTACTTCACGTAGAGGCTGGGTCCGTAAATCGAGGGCGAAGGGCTTGTGACCAGGTATCCGTCGCTCCAGTGCCCATAACTTTTGATTCGTAAGGAGTTACGCGGCGCACAGCATACCGTTGGAAAGCACTCCGAGAGCTCTACAACGAGGGCTGCAAGCCTGATCTGCTGTACCTATTTTCGGACCCCAAAATCGAACGTTTTCATCAGTTTCTGGATACATTTCTTCATTTGCGCTATTTTTCAGTCCCGGATCGTACGTCGTGAGCCGCGAAAAGGACGACAACCTAATACATCACATTTCTATAACTTTTGATCAGGTATTCGTCTGGGCAAGACAACTTCGCTTAACGTAGAGGCTGGGCTCGCAAACTGAGGGCGTGGGGCTTGGGATCAGGTCTCCTTTGCTCCGCTGCCCATAACTTTTGATCTGTAAGGAGTTACGCGGCGTACAACATACCGTTGAAAAGCTCTCCGAGAGCTCTATGACGGGCGTAGCAAGCCTTTTCGGCTGCACCTGATTTCAGAGCCCAAAATTGAATGTTTTCATAAGTTTCGGTACATTTTTCTATTTTTGCACTCTTTTTTCGTCACGGATCGTACGTCGTGAGCCGCGAAAATGATGAAAACCTAATCCATCACATTTCTATTACCGAATCCCATGGCACCTTGGGCAATACAACTTCACTTCACGTAGAGGCTGGGCTCGTAAATCGAGGGCGTGGGGCCTAAGACCAGGTCTCTGTCGCTCTGGTGCCCATAGCTTCTGATCTGTAAGGAGTTACGCGGTGCACAGCATACCGTTAGAAAGCTCTCTGAGAGCTCTACAACGCGGGCAGTAAGATTACTCAGCTGTGCCAATTTTTGGAGCCCAAAATTGAATGTTTTCATCAGTTTCGGGATACTTTTCTTCTTTCGCGCTGTTTTTTCATCTCGGATCGTATGTCGTGAGTCGCGAAAAGGACGACAACCTAATCCATCACATTTCTATTACTGAATCCCACGGTACCTTGGGCAAGACAACTTCGCCTCATGTAGAGGCTGGGCACGCAAACCGAGGGCGTGGGGCTTGGGACCAGGTCTCCGTCGCTCCGATACCCATACCTTTTGATCCGTAAGCAGTTACGCGATGCACAACATACCGTTGGAAAGCTCTCCGAGAGCTCTAAGGCGAGGTAGCAAGCCTGCTCGGCTGCGCCAATTTTTGGAGCCCAAAATTGAACATTTTTATCAGTTTTGGGATACTTTTCTTCTTTTGCACTGCTATTTCATCCCGGATCGTACGTCGTGAGCCACAAAAATGACGACAACCTAATCCATCAAATTTATATTACCGAATTCCCATAGTGCCTTGGGCAAGACAACTTCGCCTCAGGTAGAGGCTGGGCCCGCAAACCGAGGACGTAGGGCTGGGACCAGGTTTCCGTCGCACCGGTGCCCATAACTTTTTATCCGAAAGGAGTTACGCGGCGCACAGTATATCGTTGGAAAGCTCTCCGAGAGCTCTACGATAGGGACAGCAAGCCTACTCGGCTACCCCTATTTTCGGAGCCCAAAATCGAACGTTTTCATCTGTTTCGGGACACTTCTCTTCTTTTACGTTGTTTTTTCATCCCGGATCGTACGTCGTGAGCCGCGGAAAGGGCGACAACGTAATCCATCACATTTCTATTACCGAATCCCACAACACCTTATGCAAGACAACTTCACTTCACGTTGAGGCTGGGCTCCCAAACCAAGGGCGTTGGACAAGGGACCAGGTCTCCATCTCTCTGGTGCCCATAACTTTTGATCCATAAGCAATTATGCAACGTACAACATACCGTTGGAAAGTTCTCCGAGTGCTCTACGACTGGGCAGCAACCCTGCTCAACTGCGCCTGATTTCGGAGCCCAAAATTGAACGTTTTCATCCGTTTCAGGTGACTTTTTCTTCTTTTGCGCTATTTTTTTACCCCGGATCGTACGTTGTAAGCCGCAAAAAGAACAACAACCTAATCCATCACATTTCTATTACTGAATCCCATGGAACCGTGGGCAAGAAAACTTCGCCTCACGTAGAGGCTGGACTCGCAAACCGAGGGCATGGGGCTTGGGTCCAGGTCTCCGTCGCTCTGGTGCCCATAATTTTTAATCTATAAGGAGTTACGCGGTGCACAACATACCGTTGGAAAGCTCTCCTAGAACTCTACAACGTGGGCAGCAAGGTTGTTTAGCTGTGCCCCTTTTTGGAGCCCCAAATAGAACGTTTTCATTAGTTTTGGGATACTTTTCTTATTTTGCGTTGTTTTTCCATCCCGGATCGTAAGTTTTGAGCCGCGAAAAGGACGACAACCTAACTCATCATATTTCTATTACTGAATACCATGGTACCTTTGGTAGGACAACTTCACATCACGTAGAGGCTGGGCTCGCAAACCGAGGGCGTGGAGCTTGGGACCAGGTCTTTGTCGCTCCGATGCCCATAACTTTTGATCCGTAAGTAGTTACGCGTTGCACAACAAACCGTTGGAAAGCTCTTCGAGAGCTCTATGACGGGGGCAGCTAGCCTGCTCGGCTGCGCCTATTTTCGGAGCCTAAAATCCAACATTTTCAACAGTTTCGGGACACTTTTCTTCTTTTGCGTTGTTTTTTCATCCCGGATCGTACGTCGTGAGCCGCGAAAAGGACGACAACTTAATCCATCAAATTTTTATTACCGAATCCCACGGCACCTTGGGCAAGACAACTTTGCCTCACGTAGAGGCTAGGCCTGCAAACCGAGAGCATGGGGCTTGGGACTAGGTCTCCATCACTCCGATGCCCATAACTTTTGATCTGTATGGAGTTACGTAGTGCACAACATACCGTTGGAAAGCTCTCCAAGTGCTCTACGATGGGGGCAACAAGCCTGCTTGGCAGTACCTGTTTTCGGAGCCAAAAATTGAACGTTTTCATCAATTTCGAGACATTTTTCTTCTTTTGCACATTTTTTTCGTCCCGGATCGTACATCGTGAGCCGCGAAAAGGACAACAACCTAATCTATCACATTTCTATTACCAAATCCCACAGCACCTTGGACAAGACAACTTCGCTTGAAGTAGAGGCTGGGCTCGCAAATACGCGATGCACATCATACTGTTGGAAAGCTCTCCGAGAGCTCTACGATGAGGGCAGCAAGCCTGCTCAGCTGCGCTTAATTTCGGAGCTCAAAATCAAATGTTTTTATCAGTTTCAGAACTGTTCTTCTTTTGCGCTATTTTTTTTATCCCGGATTGTACGCCGTGAGCCACGAAAAGGACGACAACCTAATCCACCACATTGCTATTACCAAATCCCACGGCACCTTGGGCAAGACAACTTCGCTTCACGTAGAGGCTGAGCCCGCAAACCGAGGGCGTGGGGCTTGGGACCAGGTATCCGTCACTCCGGTGCCCATAACTTTTGATCCGCAAGGAGTTACGCGAAGCACAACAATCCGTTGGAAAGCTCTCTGAGAGCTCTACGATGAGGGAAGCAAGCCTACTCAGCTGTGACTAGTTTCGGAGCCCAAAATTGAATGTTTCATCAGTTTCGAGATACTTTTCTTCTTTTGCGCTATTTTTTCGTCCCGGATTGTACGTCATGAGCCGCGAAAATGACCACAACCTAATCTGTCACATTTCTATTACCGAATCCCATGGTACCTTGGGCAACACAACTTCACTTCACATAGAGGCTGGGCCCGCAAACTAAGGGCTCGGGGCCTGTGACCAGGTCTCCATCGCTCTGATGCCCGTAACTTTTGATCCGTAAAGAGTTATGCGATGCACAACATACCGTTGGAAAGCTCTCTGAGAGCTCTACAATAGGGCAGCAAGCCTGCTCGACTGCGCCTGTTTTCAGAGCCAAAAATCAAACATTTTCTTCAGTTTTGGAACCCATTTCTTCTTTTGCGCTATTTTTTCATTCCGGATAGTACGTCGTGAGCCGCGAAAAGGACGACAACCTAATCTATCACATTTCTATTACCGAATCCCATGGCACCTTGGGCAACAAATCTTCACTTCACGTAGAGGTTGGGCCCATAAACCGAGGGTGTGGGGCTTGTAACCAGGTATCCATCGCTCTAGAGCCCAAAACTTTTGATCCGTAAGGAGTTACGTGGCGCACAACATACCATTAGAAAGCTTTCCAAGAGCTTTACGATGGGGGCATCAAGCCTGCCCACCTTCTCCTATTTTTAGATCTCAAAATTGAATGTTTTCATCAGTTTCTGGACACATTTCTTCTTGTGCACTATTTCTCCGTCCCCGGATCGTACGTCGTGAGCCGCGAAAAGGACGACAACCTAATCCATCACATTTCTATTACTGAATCCCATTGCACCTGGGGCAACACAACTTCACTTCATGTAGAGGTTAGGTCCACAAACCGAGGGCGAGGGGCTTGTATTTGTCGCTCTAGTGCCCATAACTATTGATCCATAAGGAGTTACGCGGTGCACAACTAGGCAGCAAACCTACTCGGCTGGGCCTATTTTCGAAGCCAAAAATCGAACATTTTCATTAGTTTTGGGACATTTTTCTTCTTTTGTGCTATTTTTCAATCCCGAATTGTATGTCGTGTGCCGCAAAAAGGAAGACAACCTAATCCATCACATTTCTATTACCGAATCCCATGGCACCTTGGGCAACAAAACTTTGCTTCACATAGAGGTTGAGCCTGCAAACCGAGGGCATGGGACTTGTGACTAGGTATCTGTCGCTTCGGTGCCCATAACTCTTGATCCATAAGGAGTTACACGGTGCACAGCATACCATTATAAAGCTATTCGAGAGCTGTACAACGAGGGCAGCTTCCTCGTTTGCTCCTATAATCGGAGCCCAAAATCAAATGTTTTCGTAAGTTTCGAGACACTTTTCAACTTTTGCGCTTTTTTTTCGTCCCGGATCGTACGTATTGAGCCGCGAAAAGAACAACAACCTAATCCATCACATTTCTATTACCGAATCTCATGGCACCTTAGGCAAGACAACTTCACTTCACGTAGAGGCTGGGCCCGTAAACCGAGCGCGTGGGGCTTATGACCAGGTATCCGTCGCTCTGGTGCCTATAACTTTTGACCCGTAAGGAGTTACGCGTTTCACAGCATACCGTTAAAAAGCTCTCCGAGAGCTCTACGACGGGGGCTACAAGCCTGCACAGCTGCACCTATTTTGGACCCCAAAATCGAACGTTTTCATCAATTTCTGGATACATTTCTTCATTTGCGCTGTTTTTCAGTCCCGGATCGTACATCGTGAGCCGCGAAAAGGACTACAACCTAATCCATCACATTTCTATTACCGAATCGCACAATACCCTGGGCAAGGCAACTTCACTTCGCGTAGAGGCTTGGCCCGCAAATCGAGGACGTGGAGCTTGTGACCAGGTATTCGTCGCTTTGGTGTCCATAACTTTTGATCCGTAAGGAGTTACGCGGCGCACAGCATACCGTTGGAAAGCTCTCCGAGAGCTCTATGACGGGGGAAGCAAGACTGCTCGGCTGCGCCTATTTTTGGAGCCCAAAATTGAATGTTTTCATCTATTTCTTGACACTTTTCTTCTTTTGCGTTATTTTTTCGTCCTGGATCGTACGTCGTGAGCCGCAAAAAAAATGACAACCTAATCCAACACATTTCTATTACCGAATCCCACGGTACCTTGGGCAAGACAACTTCACTTCACGTAGATACTGGGTCCGTAAACTGAGGGTGTGAGGCTTATGACCAGGTATCCGTCGCTCCGGTGCCCATAACTTTTGATTCGTAAGGCGTTACGTGGTGCACAACATATCATTGGAAAGCTCTCCAAGAGCTCTATGATGGGGGCAGCAAACCTACTTGACTGTACATGTTTTCGGTGCCCAAAATCGAACATTTTCATTAGTTTTGGGATACTCTTCTTCTTTTGCACTGTTTTTCCGTCCCGGATCGTATGTCGTGAGCCGCAAAAAGGACAACAACCTAATCCCCCACATTTCTATTACTGAATCCCCGGGCACCTTGGTCAAGACAACTTCACTTCACGTAGATGCTGGGCCCGCAAACCGAGTGCGTAGGGCTTGAGACTAGGTCTCCGTCGCTCCGGTGCCCATCACTTTTGATCTGTAAAGAGTTACGCGGTGCACAGCATACCGTTGGAAAGCTCTCTGAGAGCTCTACGATGGGCCAGAAAGCCAGCTCGGCTGCGCTTGTTTTCAGAGCCCAATATCGAACGTTTTCATTAGTTTTCGGACACTAGTCTTCTTTTGCGCTATTTTTTCGTCCCGGATTGTACGTCAGGAGCCGCGAAAAGGACGACAACCTAATCCATCACATTTCTATTACCGAGTCCCATGGTACCTTGGGCAAAACAACTTCACCTCACGTAGAGGCTGGGCCTGCAAACCGAGGGCGTGGGGCTTGTGAGCAGGTATCCGTCACTCTGGTGCCCATATCTTTTGATCCGTAAAGAGTTACGTGGCGCATAACAAACCGTTGGAAAGCTCTCCGAGAGCTCTACGACGAGGGCAGCCAGCTTGTGGTCTGCACTTGTATTCGAAGCCCAAAATCAAATATTTTCATTAGTTTCGGGACACTTTTCTTCTTTTGCGCAGTTTTTCCGTCCCGGATCGTACGTCATGAGCCGCGAAAAGGACGATAGCCTAATCCATCAAATTTCTATTAGCGAATCCCATGGCACCTAAGGCAACAAAACTTCACTTTACGTAGAGGCTAGGTCTGTAAACCGAGGGCGTAGGGCTTACGACCAGGTATCCGTCGCTTCGGTGCCCATAACTTTTGATCCGTAAGGAGTTACGCGGTGTACAACATACCATTGGAAAGCTATCCGAGAGCTCTACAATAGGGGTAGCAAGCCTGCTCGGCTGCACTTGTTTTCAGAGCCAAGAATTGAACATTTTCATCAGTTTCGGGATACTTTTCTTCTTTTGCGCTGTTTCTCCGTCTCGGATCGTACGTCATGAGCAGCAAAAAGGAAGACATACTAATCCATCACATTTCTATTACCAAATCCTATGGCGCCTTGGGCAACACAACTTCACTTCACGTAGAGGTTAAGCCTGCAAACCGAGGGCGAGGGGCTTGTGACCAAGTATCCGTCGCTCCGGTGCCTATAACTTTTGATCCTTATGGAGTTGCGTGGCGCACAACAGACCATTGGAAAGCTATCTGAGAGTTCTACGCTACCCTTCTCGACTGCGCCTATTTTTGAAGCCCAAAATCGAACGTTTTTAACAGTTTCGGAACACTTTTCATCTTTTGCGCTGTTTTTCCGTCCCGGATCGTACGTCATGAGTCGCAAAAAAGACCACAACCTAATCCATCACATTTCTATTACCGAGTCCGATGGCACCTTGGGCAAAACAACTTCACCTCACGTAGAGGCTGGGCCTGCAAACCGAGGGCGTGGGGCTTGTGAGCAGCTATCCGTCGCTCCGGTGCCCATATCTTTTGATCCGTAAAGAGTTATGCGGTGCATAACAAACCGTTAGAAAGCTCTCCGAGAGCTCTACGACAAGGGCAGCCAGCTTGTGGTCTGCACTTGTATTCGAAGCCCAAAATCAAAAATTTTCATTAGTTTCGGGACACTTTTCTTCTTTTGCGCAGTTTTTCCGTCCCGGATCGTACGTCATGAGCCGCGAAAAGGACGATAGCCTAATCCATCACATTTCTATTACCAAATCCCACGGTACCTTCGGCAAGACAAGTTCGCATTACGTAGAGGCTGGGCCCGTAAACCGAGGGCGTGGGGCTCGTGACCAGGTATCTGTCGCTCCGGTGCCTATCACTTTTGATCCGTAAGGAGTTACGCTTTGCACATCATACCGTTGGAAAGCTCTCTGAGAGCTCTAAGACGGGGCAGCATGCCTGCTCGGCTGCGCTTGCTTTCGGAGCCCAGAATTGAACATTTTCATCAGTTTCGGGATACTTTTCTTCTTTTGCGCTGTTTTTTCGTCCCAGATCGTACGTCATGAGCAGCAAAAAGGAAGACATACTAATCCATCACATTTCTATTACCAAATCCTATGGCGCCTTGGGCAACACAACTTCACTTCACGTAGAGGTTAAGCCTGCAAACCGAGGGCGAGGGGCTTGTGACCAAGTATCCGTCGCTCCGGTGCCTATAACTTTTGATCCTTATGGAGTTGCGTGGCGCACAACAGACCATTGGAAAGCTATCTGAGAGTTCTACGCTACCCTTCTCGACTACGCCTATTTTTGAAGCCCAAAATCGAACGTTTTTAACAGTTTCGGAACACTTTTCATCTTTTGCGCTGTTTTTCCGTCCCGGATCGTACGTCATGAGTCGCAAAAAAGACCACAACCTAATCCATCACTTTTCTATTATCGAATCCCAGGGCACCTTGGGCAAGACAAATTCACTTCACGTAGAGGCTGGGCCCGTAAACCGAGGGCATGGGGCTTGTGACCAGGTATCCGTTACTCCGGTGTCCATAACTTTTGATCCGCAAAGAGTTACGAGATGCACAGTATACCGTTGGAAATCTTTTCGAGTGCTCTACGATGAGGGCATTGAGCATGCTCTACTGTGCCTTTTTTCAGAGCCCAAAATCAAACTTTTTCATCAATTTCGGGACACTTTTCTTCTTTTGCTCTATTTTTCAGTCCCGGATCGTACGTTGTGAGCCGCGAAAAGGACGACAACCTAATCCATCACATTTTTATACCGAATCCCATGGCACATTGGGCAACACAACTTCACTTCACGTAGAGGGTGGGTCCGCAAACCGAGGGCGTGGGGCTTATGACCAGGTATCCGTCGCTCTGGTGTCCATAACTTTTGATCCGTAAGGAGTTACGCGGTTCACAGCATACTATTAAAAAGCTCTCTAAGAGCTCTACGACGGGGGCTGTAAGCCTGCTCTACTGCACCTATTTTCGGACCCCAAAATCGAACGTTTTCATCAGTTTCTGGATACATTTCTTCATTTGCGCTGTTTTTCAGTCTCGGATCGTACGTCGTGAGCAGCGAAAAGGACGACAACCTAGTCTATCACATTTCTATAACCGAATCCCACAGCACCTTGGGCAAGAAAATTTCACTGCACGTAGAGGCTGGGCCTACAAACCGAGGGCATGGGGCTTGTGACCAGGTATTCGTCGCTCCGGTGTCCATAACTTTTGATCCGTAAAGAGTTACGCGGCACACAACATATCGTTGGAAAGCTCTTTGAGAGCTCTACGACGGGGGCAGTAAGCCTTCATTGCTGCGCCTATTTTCGAAGACCAAAATCGAACATTTTCATCTATTTCTGGACACTTTTCCTCTTTTGCACTGTTTTTTCATCCCGGATCGTATGTCGTGAGCCACGAAAAGGAAGACCACCTAATCCATCACATTTCTATTACCGAATCCCATGGAACCTTGGGCAATACAGCTTCACTTCACGTAGAGGTCGGGACTCCAAACCGAGGGCGTGGGGCTAGTGCCTAGGTAGCCGTCGCTCCGGTGCCTATAACTTTTGATCCGTATGGAGTTATGCGGTGCACAGCATACAATTGGAAAGCTCTCCTAGAGCTCTATGATTTGGGGAGCAAACCCACTCGGCTGCGCCTATTTTCGGAGCCAAAAATCTAACATTTTCATTAGTTTCGGGACACTTTTCTACTTTTGTGCTATTTTTCCATCCCGAATCGTATGTCGTGAGCCGCGAAAAGGACAACAACCTAATCCATCACATTTCTATTACCGAATCCCATTGCACCTTGGGCAACAAAACTTCACTTCATGTAGAGGCTGGGCCCGCAAACTTAGGGCATGGGGCTTGTGACCAAGTATCCGTCGCTCCAGTGCCCATAACTTTTGATCCGTAAAGAATTACGCAGGGTAGAACATACCATTATAAAGCTATTCGAGAGCTCTACAACGAGGGCAGCCAACCTGCTCGTTTTCTCCTGTAATTGGAGCCCAAAATCAAATGTTTTCATCAGTTTTGGGACACTTTTCTACTTTTGCGCAGTTTTTCCGTCCCGGATTGTACATCGAGAGTCGCGAAAAGGACGGCAACATAATCCATCACATTTTTATTACCGAATCCCATGGGACCTTGGGCAACACAACTTCACTTCACGTAGAGGCTGGGTCCGCAAATCGAGGGCGTAGGGCTTATGACCAGGTATCCGTCGCTCTGGTGACCATAAATTTTGATCCGTAAAGAGTTACGCGGTTCACAGCATACTATTAAAAAGCTCTCCGAGAGCTCTACGACGGGGGCTGTAAGCTTGCTCTGCTGCACCTATTTTCGGACCCCAAAATCGAACGTTTTCATCAATTTCTGGATACATTTCTTCATTTGAGCTATTTTTCAGTCCCGGATCGTACGTCGTGAGCCGCGAAAAGGACGACAACCTAATCCATCACATTTCTATTACCGAATCCCACAGAACCCTGGGCAAGGCAACTTCACTTCACGTAGAGGCTTGGCCTGCAAATCGAGGGCGTGGGGCTTGTGACCAGGTATTCGTCGCTCTGGTGTCCATAACTTTTGATCCGTAAGGGGTTACGGGGCACACAACATATCGTTGGAAAGCTCTCTGAGAGCTCTACGACGGGGGCAGTAAGCCTTCATTGCTGCGCCTATTTTCGAAGACCAAAATCAAACGTTTTCATCTATTTTGGGGCACTTTTCCTCTTTTGCGCTATTTTTTCATCCCGGATCGTGCGTCGTACGCCTCGAAAAGGACGACATCCTAATCCATCACATTTCTATTACAGAATCCCACGACACCTTGGGCAAGACAACTTCGCTTCACGTAAAGGCTGGGCCCGCAAACCGAGGGCGTGGGACATGTGACCAAGTATCCGTCGCTTCGATGCCCATAACTTTTGATCTGTAAGGAGTTAGGAGGCGTATAACATACCATTGGAAAGCTCTCCGAGAGCTCCATGACGGGGGTGGCAAGCCTGCTCAGCTGCCCCTGTTTTTGGATACCAAACTCAAACATTTTCATCAATTTCTGGACACATTTCTTCTTTTGTACTGTTTTTCCATCCCAAATCGTACGTCGTAAGCCGCAAAAAGGACGGCAACCTAATCCATCACATTTCTATTACCGAATCCCTAGGTAACTTGGGCAAGACAACCTCACTTCATGTAGAGGATGGGCTCGCAAACCGAGGGCATAGGGCTTGGGACCAGGTGTCCGTCGCTCTGGTGCCCATAACTTTTGATCCGTAAGTCGTTACACGGCGCACATCATACCGTTAGAATGCTCTCCGAGAGCCCTACGACGATGACTACGAGCATGCTCGGCTGTGCCTATTTTCAGAGCCCAAAATCAAAGGTTTTCATCAGTTTTGGGATACTTTTCTTCTTTCGCGCTGTTTTTCCGTCCCGGATCGTACGTTGTGAGCCGCAAAAAGGACGACAACCTACTCCAACACATTTCTATTACCGAATCCCATGGCACCTTGGGCAACACAACTTCACTTCATGTAGATGCTGGGTCCGTAAACCGAGGGCGTGAGGCTTATGACCAGGTATCCGTCGCTCCGGTGCCCATAACTTTTGATCCGTAAGACGTTACGTGGTGCACAACATATCATTGGAAAGCTCTCCAAGAGCTCTACGATGGGGGCAACAAACCTACTTGACTGCACATGTTTTCAGTGCTCAAAATCGAATGTTTTCATCAATTTTGGGACACTTTTCTTCTTTTGCGTTGTTTTTCCATCCCGTATAGTACGTCATGAGCCGCGAAAAGGACAACAACCTAATCCCCCACATTTCTATTACTGAATCCCCTAGCACCTTGGGCAAGACAAATTTACTTCACATAGATGCTGGGCCAGCAAACCGAGTGCGTAGGGCTTGAGACTAGGTCTCCGTCGCTCCGGTGCCCATCACTTTTGATCTGTAAAGAGTTACGCGGTGCACAGCATACCGTTGGAAAGCTCTCTGAGAGCTCTACGATGGGCCAGAAAGCCAGCTCGGCTGCGCTTGTTTTCAGAGCCCAATATCGAACGTTTTCATTAGTTTTCGGACACTAGTCTTCTTTTGCGCTATTTTTCCATCCCGGATCGTACGTCATGAGTCACGAAAAGGACGACAACCTAATCTATCACATTTCTATTACCGATTCCCATGGCACCTTGGGCAAAACAACTTCACCTCACGTACAGGTTGGGCCTGCAAACAGAGGGCATAGGGCTTGAGACCACGTCTCTATCACTCCGGTGCCCATTTCATTTGATCCGTAAAGAGTTATGCGGTGCATAGTATAACGTTGGAAAGCTCTCTAAGAGCTCTACGACAAGGGCAGCCAGCTTGCGGTCTGCACTTGTATTCGGAGCCCAAAATCAAATATTTTTATCAATTTCGGGACACTTTTCTTCTTTTGCGCAGTTTTTTCGTCCCGGATCGTACGTCATGAGCCGCGAAAAGGACGATAGCCTAATCCATCAAATTTCTATTTGCGAATCCCATGGCACCTAGGGCAACACAACTTCCCTTTACGTAGAGGCTATGTCCGCAAACCGAGGGCGTAGGGCTTACGACCAGGTATCCGTCACTCCGGTGCCCATAACTTTTGATCCATAAGGAGTTACGTGGTGCACAACAAACCGTTGGAAAGCTCTCCGAGAGCTCTACAATGGGGGCAACAAGCCTGCTCGGCTGCGCTTGTTTTCATAGCCAAAAATTGAACGTTTTCATCAGTTTCGGGACAACCTAATCCATCACATTTCTATTACCGAATCCCATGACACCTTGGCCAAGACAACTTCACTTCACGTAGAGGTTCGCCCCACAAACCGAGGGCGTAGGGCTTGTGACCAGGTCTCCGTCGCTCCAATGCCCATAAATTTTGATCCGTAAGGAGTTACGCAGTACACAGCATACCGTTGGAAAGCTCTCCGAGAGCTCTACGATGGGGGCAGCAATCCTGCAAAGCAGCGCCTGTTTTCGGAGGCCAAAATTGAATGTTTTCATCAGTTTCAGGCCACTTTTCTTCTTTTGCTCTTTTTTTGGGTCCCTGATTGTACGTCGTGAGCAGCGGAACGGACGACAAACTAATCCATTACATTTCTATTACCGAATCCCGCGGCACCTTGGGCAAGACAACTTCGCTTCATGTAGAGGCTGGGCCTGCAAACCGAGGGCGTGGGGCTTGTGACCAGGTATCCGTTGCTCCGGTGCCCATAACTTTTGATCTGTAAAGAGTTACGCAGTGCATAGTATACCGTTGGAAAGCTCTCTTAGAGTTCTACGACAGAGGCAGTATGCCTGCTCGGCTGCGCCTATTTTTGGAGCCCAAAATTGAACGTTTTCATTAGTTTCGGGATATTTTTCTTATTTTGCTCTGTTTTTCTATCCCAGATCGTACGTTGTGAGCTGCGAAAAGGACGACAACCTAATCCATCACATTACTATTACCAAATCCGATGGCACCTTGGGCAACACAACTTAACTTCACATAGAGGTCGGGCCCGCAAATCGAGGGCGTGGTTCTTGTGAACAGGTATCCGTCGCTCCGGTGCCCATATCTTTTGATCCGTAAAGAGTTACGCAGCACACAACATACTGTTGGAAAGCTCTCTGAGAGCTCTACGACAAGGACAGCTAGCTTGCTCATCTACACCTATTTTCGGAGCCCAAAATCAAACATTTTAAACAGTTTCGGGATACTTTTCTTCTTTTGCTTAGTTTTTTCATCCCGGATCGTACGTCCTGAGCCGCGAAAAGGATGACAACCTAATCCATCAAATTTCAATCACCAAATCCCACGGCACCTTGGGAAACACAACTTCACTTCACGTAGAGGCTGGGCCCGCAAACCGAGGGCATGGGGCTTATGACCAGGTATCCGTCGCTCCGGTGCCCATAACTTTTGATCCGTAAGGAGTTACGCGGCGCACAGCATACCGTTGGAAAGCACTTCAAGAGCTCTACGACGGGGGCAGCAAGCCTGCTTAGTTGCGTGTACTTTCAGAGCCTAAAATTGAACGTTTTCAACAGTTTTGGGATATTTTTCTTCTTTTTCGCTGTTTTTCCGTCCCGGATCGTACGTCGTGTGAGGCCCGACCTCGATTTGCGTGCGATACCTCATTTTGTGTGCCCTAACTTTGTATTGCATGCCTTGACCTAGGTTTAAGAGTCGTGTCTTGATTTACGTGCCTTGCATTAAATTATGTGCATTCGTTTAGAGTTGCGTGCATTTACTTAGAATATGTGCATTTGTCTCGTAGTTCGTGCCTTACCACGTAGTGCGTGCCTTAGACCTAGAAAAACGTGCCTACACGCTAATCAATAAAGCATCATGCACGAAGCACTAGGCTATAGAATAATCCTACAAACTCCACTAACAATATTTTAATCATATGTCAATGCACTAGAAGATAAAATTTCACTAAACACTAAACATCCTTATTCTTTATTCTTTTTTCCTTTTGCAAATTCTATGCACCTAAAATACCACAACCAATCTACAATAAAATAAACCTTAAGACAAAACAAAAATTCAGATTTGTGAGCTATGATGGCCGGCCATACCATGTTCTTGAGCAAAAAATTTGAACAAAACAATTATTCATGCATGCTTAGACAAAACTTCATATTGTCATAAATTTTGCATACACCAAATCAATATTTTACTAACCACCATGCTCCACATTCTCGGCCACATCACCAAGCATGCCAAAAATTCAAACATGCTCCAAAAGATGACACAAATTCAGTTTTTGCAAGCCTATAGCCGACCACATGCACAAACATATCATTTCTTTCTCTCAAACTCTCAAGCTCTCATTTTCTCTCTCTCTCTCTCAGCCTAGGCTGCTTCAAGCACCTCCATAGCTCAAGCTCTCATTCTAAGGTTCTCCTAGGCACTCAAGGACTCTAAGAAATTTGACCATAACAGCCCAAGCAAGCAAGAAGCAAAAAAAAAAAAAAATGCATGCAAGCTCATAGAACTCTTCATTTCGGCCCTAGGTATGTTTTGATAGCTTTTCTTTCATTTCCTTTTGCTCTAACCACATTCACATACTAAGAACATGATAACTAAGCTAGGAATTAAAGAACCACAAGCTATCTCTCGACCAAGCAAGGAGAGAAGACCTTTTTGTGCATCTTCAAAGAGCATTGTGCATCTTCATCCATTATCTTGCTAAGGTGAGGGTTAAAACTATTTTAAAAGCTTTCAAAAATCACATGCATGCCTTCATATGACTTTATTTACCTTTGTCATTGTCGTATATGTGTGTATATGAGCTTATATGACCATGCATGGCTAGATTTTTGGCTAGAACTTGAAGATAGGTAATAGTTGAGTAGCTGGCAGATTTCTGACTTGGTAGAACGAAGTTAATTTGGCCTTGTAAATGATGTTGAAAATGCATGAAAATCGGTAGGTGACTAGTTTTACCTGTTCTGAGCATTTTTCATAGAAATAAGGCAAGGCCAATTCTGACTCTAAGGCCTCCAAAATGGCAAAACATAGAAAGGTATCTAAATCTGGAAAAAAAATTGGAAAGTTGAAGTAGAATCTGGCAGCCTTCTGACCTTGTAGAACGAAACTGTTTTAGCCTAGCAAATGATGTCCAAAATGCATGAAAGTTGGAAGGTCACTATATTTTGCAGCTCTGGACATTTTTGTCGGAAATAGACCAAAGCCAATTATGAATCTAAGACCCTCAAAATTGGCAAAACGTGTAATGTACCTAAAATTGAACAGTTTTGTGTGTTCTCACGGTTTTGGCCATAACTCCTAAGCCCGAACTCCAAATGATGAGAGGTTTGTTCCTGGATTTAAATTACTCATTGAGCTTCAAAATGACACTTGGTTCACTAGAATTGGAGATTGTTTGCTTGTCTAATCGAATGTGGGAAAACATACCATTGCAGTGAGGGTTTTGTTTAGTGATGTGCTTAGAATCATGTTGAGACCTTCCTTGGGGTATTGAATGCTTGAAATTGTGATACTTGGATGTTGTGTGGACTGTATTGGTTGGTTGAAGTTGCTTAATGTCATTGATGTATGGTTTGGGATCATTAATCGATGAATGGTATGCTTAATCGCACGTTTAAGCACGGAATTGAGACCCTAACGCTTATAACTTTTGTTAAGAGATGGCCTAATGGTTAAATGTGTCAAATTGTGTGGTTAATAGGCTGCCCGTAGTTGTCCTTATAGCTCTAAATATGATTTCTGATGATTGCATGTTGTTAAGTGAACTATACTTGCATCTGGTCTCGTATAAATGTCGTTGCATACTTGTACAATGTTAATACTTGATATGTGAACCCCGAAATGAGTTATATGACTTGATTTATATGTGTCACATGGTTTCCCGTTTAATGTTCATATGACTCTAGATGGGTTACAAAGTGAAAATTCATGTTAAGCATGTCACATCCGTTTACTTGGCAATATGTGATCTTGAAATTGCTCGAAGGTAACCTACTTTGTTGTCCTCCTAATGTGAATTGTTAAATGGTATAAATGTTCATTGTATACAAGATTGCAACCTTTCATTGTGGCATGGTAGCGTTTCAGGAACGCCGGGCGGCATAGGGCTTGCCGGTGCTCCCGTGACTACCATGGTCCAATTACCTTTTTCGCTTGGCACTCCACCCTCGGAGAGTTACGTCGTAGGATTTCAGGGTACATCCGGAGAACACCCAATTGGGAGCGATAAATGGATTATTGAAGTCGGCCGCACAATTGCTATCGAAAATGAATTAAGAGCAAAAGCTCACCATATCCTTTTCACTATGTGTTTAAGTACTCTCGATTGGTTCCTATAGGACCTCGGGGAGGAAAGACGGGTAAATGTGTTCTTTTACATTCATATTATGTTATAAATTTACTTGTGTTATACGTCATGCTTTCAAAAAGGGGTTTTTATTAGTTTAACCGGAAAAGAGTTTCAAAACGTATTTCTCATTCCCCCTTACTGAGTTCATAAGGACTCACCCTCTTTTATCATCACAGGTGAAGAAGATCAGGAATAGGTACCCAAGGAGAACGTGCCTGTTGATGACTCTTTGGAGTGATTGCTTGTCTTACGTGCCTTGCTTGACTATGGCTATTTTGCGAACTTTATGTTATTTTGAAGACTATTCTTATGTTGCTTGTTGTCGATTGTAAATGACCCCCGTTGTAATTTATGGTCAAATTTTGGCTTGTACTGACTATGACTAGACGACGCTCTCTTGTGAGTTGCTATTACTGTTTTGATTTAGTAACTGTCATAGGAAACTCAACCACTAAGTGAAGAAATCAAATGTTGTAACTCTATTTAATTTCACCTAAGTGCTTAATAGTATGCTAAAGATCAATAGGCACTTGTGTAACAGGAATTAACAAATAAACGGGACATAGTTATCATGCTAGGTGTTAATCAAACGAGACTTGAGATAAATAGTAGGCATATCAATTGGCGATAAATAGTAATCTTAGTTGGAATCGAATTTGAGATTGAAGATTTTGAGGCGTTTAGAAAATCATGTCAAACTAAGGAGCCCAATTACAACCGTTATGATGCCAATTTTCTGGAGAATTTTTGGAGTTCTAGTCTAACAGATAAGCTTAACCTTCGTTAATTGGTTATAGTCGTAAAAGAACGTGAATGATTACATCACACCCTAGTCTAACCTCCATAGGTCGGGTTGGGGGCGTGACACCTCATATTAATGGTATCAGAGCTTAGATTGCTTAAGCTGGGTTTAATTTTCGGACCTTGGGTAAAAGCCCTAAGATAATTATGATGACTTGTTTATATGTGTTAATATGTGCCAATGATAAATGTGACATCTTTGTTTCTACGTGCTTATGTGATTAATATGCCTTCATTGTTTGAAAATTTTATGCCTACCTGAAAATGTACGTTGCATACTCTATACATTAAATTCTTGTCTTGTCGTATTCCAATAAATTGTGCATAATAATCTATGCATATAGATGGCTGGCCCTAGTACCCGCAATACCCATATGGGCGATGAGCCTCAAGAAGCTGGAGATGCTCATCAAACTAATCCCGGCATGGCCATGTTTAACATGATAGCGAATGCTATGGATCTCGTGTCACGAGTAATGGAACGTCAAGATGCACGTGAAGCAACCCACAACAACAACAACAGGAATGGTGGTAACAATGGGAGAAACAGAAGAATGTAGGAGTTCCTTGATTTTTACCCGTCCAAATTCTTCGAGGAAGCTAATGATGAAAAAGGCAGAGGCTTGGCTGTTTGAGATTGAAAGGATTTTCAGGCCACTTGACTATACTGATGAAGAAAAGATCGAGTTTGTTGTGTTTCTATTGCACGGAGATGCTGAGCATTTGTGGCACATTGTGGATGCACTTTGGGAAACTGATCATAAACCTCGCTTGTGGAGTAATTTCGTTAAGGCATTCAAAGAGAAATACGTACCTGTAGTTTCCAGGCATAGGCGAATTGAAGAATTCATGCACTTGAACCAGGGTAACATGACGGTGGCTCAATATGAGGCTCGCTTTGACAGACTGTCCTGTTATGCACAATACATGGTCAGTACCCCTGAGGCGAAGATGTAGAAATTTATGAATGGATTGAGGCCAGAAATTCAGGATCAGTTGGCTTCACATGACTTTACTACATATCCTGCTCTTCTTGCCGCTGTTTCCCGAGTTGAGAAAAGAAAACTTGATAGAGTCGGGTCAAGTCAACCGATCAAGAAACCTTACCAGCCTCGAGGGCAACAGAGGAAATTCCAGACTCAGAGTCGTAGTCAGGGCCAGAGCTAGAACAGACCAGTTAATAACTGTGGCCCGTCTAAAGCACCATCAACCTCTTCTACCCGTGGATCCACAGGTAGTTCACCTGCTACTCAGTCTATCAACTGTTCTTACTGTGACAAGAAGGGTCACACCGAGGCTCAGTGCTGGAGAAAATCAGGACAATGCATGGGGTGTGGTAGCGATCAACACCAGGTTAAAGACTGCCCTAAGTGGCATGGAGGACAAAATCAGAATAAACCAACTGGTAGAGGAAAGACTCCAGTTCCTAGAGTTCAGGCCCGAGCTTACGCTATTGAATGCGAGGAGCTTCCTGAGGAGACTGTTGTTGTTGAAGGTACATTTTTTATACTAAATCAACCTGTTATGGTGCTAATTGATTCAGGTGCTACTCATTCATTTATTACTCCCTTATGTGTGCAACATGTGAAATTACGAGTTGAATGTTTGCCTTACGAAGTAGAAGTCAGTACTCCGATGGGTTCTAAACTCGTTACTAGCTCAGCTTGTAAAGCATGTAAAATCCAAATTAAGGATAGGGAATTCTGATCCAATCTCATAGTGTTACCCTTTCGAGACTGTGAAGTCATATTAGGGATGGACTGGTTGGCAAAGCATCATGCCCAACTAGATTGTCGGACGAAGATTGTAACATTCCAAATACCTGGACAACCACCATTGGAGGTAATGGGTTGAAAAGACTTCACCGGGAGTTCTATCATTTCATCTACGAAAGCAGTGAAGTCCTTGAGAACAGAGTAAAGTGGATACTTAGCTTACCTCATCAACAAGCCATCGGACAAAGCTAAGTTGGAGGAGATGCTAGTGATTAAAGATTATGTTGACGTGTTTCCAGAAGAATTGCCTGGTTTACCCCCGGATCGGAAAATCGAGTTTGTAATAGAAGTACTGCCTGGCACCCAGCCAATATCTAAAGCTCCCAATCGTATGGCACTAGCCGAGCTACAAGAATTGAAGGACCAATTGTAAGGATTGTTGAAGAAGGGGTTTGTTCAACCGAGTTCTTCTCTGTGGGGTGCACTAGTCCAATTTGTAAAGAAGAAAGACAGAACGTTGAGGCTATGCATCGATTACCGAGGATTGAACCAAGTAACCGTCAAGAATAAATACCCACTTCCACTGAACGATGAGTTGTTTGATCAACTTCAAGGAGCTAAAGTGTATTCAAAACTTGACTTGAGACAAGGGTATTATCAGTTGCGGATCAAAAAGGAGGATGTACCTAAATCGGCTTTCAGGACGAGATATGGGCATTATGAATTTATGGTGATGCCATTTGGGCTAACTAATGCCCCTGTAGCTTTTATGGACTTGATGCACAGGGTGTTTCTACCCTACTTGGACCAATTTGTGGTGATCTTTATTGATGATATTTTGGTATACTCGAAATCCAAGGCTGAGCATGAACAACATCTGCATTTGGTATTTCAGAAACTTCGGGAGCATCAATTGTATGCAAAGTTTAGCAAATGCGAATTTTGGTTGCGACAGATTGCATTCTTGGGGCACATCATATCCCGAGAGGGAATAGCGGTGGACCCAGCAAAGATAGAAGTGGTGATGTCTTGGAAGAAGCCATAAAATGTTACAGAGGTTCGGAGTTTTCTTGGTTTAGCTGGCTATTATCGAAGGTTCGTGAAGGATTTCTCAAAGATTGCAGGACCGCTTACAAAGCTCACTCAGAAGAAAACGAAGTTCGTGTGGGATGACAAGTGTGAGAACAGCTTTCAAGAATTAAAGAAAAGATTGACAAACGCACATGTTCTTGCTTTGCCTGAAGGGAGTCAAGGCTTTGTAATCTATAGCGATGCTTCTAAATGAGGACTAGGTTGTGTATTGATGCAGAATGGTAGAGTGATTGCGTATGCCTCTAGGAAGCCCAAGCCGTATGAATTGAATTACCCGACGCATGATTTAGAGTTAGCCGCTATTGTGTTTGCACTTAAGAAATAGAGGCACTATCTGTGAGGTAACAAGTTTGAGGTGTTTACTGATCACAAGAGCTTGAAGTACTTGTTCTCACAAAAAGAGTTGAACATGAGGCAAAGACGGTGGATGGAGCTCTTGGATGATTATAATTGCACAATCAATTATGTGCCCGATAAAGCAAATGTAGTTGCAGATGCCTTAAGCCGGAAGGCAAGCATGGCAAAATTGGAGGTTAAGGTATGGGAGATGTTAGAGGAAGCATTTTTGTGGAAAACGCAATTGACTCAAAAAGGTTATTATTTGCCACTACACAAGTTCAATCAACCTTGTTGTCTGAGATTCGAGAGGCCCAACAGAAGGACCAACAATTTCAGAAGATTAAGGAAAGCAACACAGATTTCAAGTTTTGTGATGATGGTATTTGTAGGTTCAGGAGTCGAATTTGTGTTCCTAATGACCCAGAGTTGAAAAAGAAGATTCTTGAAGAAGCCCATAACTTGAAATACACCATTCACCCTGGCGGAACACAGATGTACCGGGATTTGAAGCAACACTATTGGTGGAATAACACGAAGAGAGAGATTGCGGAGTTTGTGGCACGGTGTTTAACTTGTTAGAGGGTCAAAGCATAACATCAACGACCGGCAGGCTTACTACAATCGTTGGAAATTCCCCGATAGAAATGGGAACATATAACTATAGACTTTGTCATGGACCTGACCAGGTCACAAAAGGGTCATGACGCCATTTGGGTCATAGTAGATAGATTGACTAAGTCAGCGCACTTCTTACCGATGAACAAGGAGAATGGTCCTGAGAAACTGGGAGATATGTTTGTGGCAGATATTGTAAGCCTGCATGGCATGCCTATGAGTATTGTATCAGATAGGGATCCTTGTTTTACTTCCCAGTTTTGGATGAGATTACAAGAAGCTTTGGGGACGAAGTTGAGTTTTAGTATAGCTTATCACCCTCAGACTAATGGACAATTTGAGAGAACTATACAGATTCTGGAGGATATGCTGAGGTCGTGTGTTCTAGACTTCATAAAAGGTTGGGAGAAGTATCTACCTTTAGTGAAGTTCGCTTATAATAATAGCTATCAGGCCACTATCGGGATGGCCCCATTTGAGGCATTGTATGGACGTAAGTGTCGATCCCCAATTTACTGGGATGAAGTAGGTGAGACGAAGACTTTTGACCCGACCCTTCTACCAGAACTTATGAAGACTGTTGATGATATCCACCTCATCCGGAAATAGATGCTTACCGCCCAAAGCAGGCAGAAATGTTATTCAGACCGACGGAGATGGAATTTGGAGTTTGAGGTTGGCGACAAGGTGTTCTTGAAGTTATCACCTCAGAGGGGACTGATTAAACATGGCAAGGGTGGAAAGTTGAGCCCGAGGTTTGCAGGACCATTTGGGATAATTGAGAAGGTTGGAAAATTAGCATATCGCCTGGAACTACCCCAAAACCTCTTCAACATTCATGACGTCTTTCATGTCTCAATGCTACGAAAGCATCACCCTGATCCATCACACATCTTGGAGCCAGAGCCGTTGCAGCTTCGGGAGAACTTGTCTTATGAAGAAAAGCCTATTTGAATTCTAGACGAACAAGATCGGGAATTGCACAACAAGTCGATACCGATAGTGAAAGTGCTGTGGGACCACCTTGGAGTCGAAGAAGCAATGTGGAAAAGGCGAGACCAGATGGAGCAACAGTATTCGGCATTATTTGAAAGGTAATATTGAATTTCGGAATGAAATTATTTTAAGGAGGGGAGGATGTAAGACCTGACCTCGATTTGCATGCGATACCTCGTTTCATGTGCCCTAACCTTGAATTGCATGCCTTGACCTAGGTTTAAGAGTCGTGTCTCGATTTATGTTTCTTGCATTGAATTATGTACATTCATTTAGAGTTGCGTGCATTTACTTGGAATACGTGCATTCATCTCATAATTTGTGCCTTACCTCGTAATGCATGCCCTAGACCTAAGAAAACGTGCCTACACGCTAATAAAGAAAGCATCCTACATGAAACACTAGACTATAGAATAATCCTACAAACTCCACTAACCATATTTTAATCCTAAGTCAGTGCACTAGAAGACAAAATTTCAGTAAACACTAAACATCCTTATTCTTTATTCTTTATTCCTTTTGCAAATTCCAAGCACCTAAAATACCACAACCAATCTACAATAAAATAAACCTTAAGACAAAACAAAAATTCAGATTTGTGAGCTATGATGGCCGGCCATACCATGTTCTTGAGCAAAAAATTTGAACAAAACAATTATTCATGCATGCTTAGACAAAACTTCACATTGTCATAACTTTTGCATACACCAAAGCAATATTTTACTAACCACCATGCTCCACATTCTCGGCCACATCACCAAGCATGCCAAACAATTCAAACATACTCCAAAAGATGACACAAATTCAGTTTTTGCAAGCCTATAGCCGACCACATGCACAAACAAATCATTTCTTTCTCTCAAACTCTCAAGCTCTCATTTTCTCTCTCTCTCTCGGCGTAGGCTGCTTCAAGCACCTCCATAGCTCAAGCTCTCATTCTAAGGTTCTCCTAGGCACTCAAGGACTCTAAGAAATTCGACCATAACTGCCCAAGCAAGCAAGAAGCAAGAAAAAAATGCATGCAAGCTCATAGAACTCTTCATTTCGGCCCTAGGTATGTTTTGATAGCTTTTCTTTCATTTCCTTTTGCTCTAACCACATGCACATACTAAGAACATGATAACTAAGCTAGGAATTAAAGAACCACAAACTATCTCTTGACCAAGCAAGGAGAGAAGACCTTTTTGTGCATCTTCAAAGAGCATTGTGCATCTTCATCTATTATCTTGCTAAGGTGAGGGTTAAAACTCTTTTAAAAGCTTTCAAAAATCACATGCATGCCTTCATATGACTTTATTTACCTCTGTAGTTGTCGTATATGTGTGTATATGAGCTTATATGACCATGCATGGCTAGATTTTTGGCTAGAACTTGAAGATAGGTAATAGTCGAGTAGCTGGCAGATTTCTGACTTGGTAGAGCGAAGTTAATTTGGCCTTGTAAATGATATTGGAAATGCGTGAAAATCGGTAGGTGACTATTTTTGCCAGTTCTGAGAATTTTGCATAGAAATAGGCAAAGGCCAATTCTGACTTTAAGCCTTCCAAAATGGAAAAACATCGAAAGGTATCTAAATCTGGAAAAAAACTGGAAAGTTGAAGTAGAATCTGGCAGCCTTCTGACCTTGTAGAACGAAACTGTTTTAGCCTAGTAAATGATGTCCAAAATGTATGAAAATTGGTAGGGTGCTAGATTTTGCAGTTCTGGACATTTTAGTCAGAAATAGACCAAAGCCAATTATGAATCTAAGACCCTCAAAATTGGCAAAAATCGTAATATACCTAAAACTGGACAGTTTTGCGTAGTCTCACGGTTTTGGCCATAACTCCTAAGCCCGAACTCCAAATGATGAGAGGTTTGTTCCTACATTTAAGTTACTAATTAAGCTTAAAAATGACACTTGGTTCACTGGAATTGGAGATTTTGTGCTTGTCTAATCGAATGTGGGAAAACATACCATTGCAGTGAGGGTTTTGTTTTGTGATGTGCTTAGAATCATGTTGAGACCTTGCTTGGGGTATTGAATGCTTGGAATTGTGATACTTGGATGTTGTGTGGACTGTTGTGGTTGGTTGAAGTTTCTTAATGTCATTGGTGTATGGTTTGGGATCATTAATCGATGAATGGTATGCTTAATCGCACGTTTAAGCACGGAATTGAGACCCTAACGCTTATGACTTTTGTTAAGAGATGGCCTAATGGTTAAATGTGTCAAATTGTGTGGTTAATAGGCTGCCCGTAGTTGTCCTTATAGCTCTAAATATGATTTCCAATGATTGCATGTTGTTAAGTGAGCTATACTTGCAGCCAGTCTCGTATAAATGTCATTGCATGCTTGTACAATGTTAATACTTGATACGTGAACCCCAAAATGAGTTATATGACTTGATTTATATGTGTCACTCAGCTGCCCGTTTAATGTTCATATGACTCTACATGTGTTACAAAGTGAAAATTCATGTTATGCATGCATCATCCGTTTACTTGGCAATATGTGATCTTGAAATTGCTCGGAGGCAACCTACTTTGTTGTCCTCCTAATGTGAATTGTTGAATGGTATAAATGTACATTGTCTATAAGGTTGCAACATTTCATTGTGGCATGGTAGCGTTTCACAAACGCCAGGCGGCATAGGGCTTGCCGGTGCTCCCATGACTACCATGGTCCAATTCCTTCTCTCGCTCGGCATTCCACCCTCGGAGAGTTGGGTCGTAGGATTTCGGGGTACATCCAGAGTACACCCAATTGGGAGTGATAAGTGGATTATTGAAGTCGGCCACACAATTGCTATCGAAAATGAATTGAGAGAAAAAGCTCACCGTATCCTTTTCACTATGTATTTAAGTACTCTCGCTTGGTTCCTATAGGACCTCGAGGAGGAAAGATGGGTAAATGTGTTCTTTTACATTCATATTATGTTATAAATTTACTTGTGTTATACTTCATGCCTTCAAAAAGGGGTTTTTATAAGTTTAACCAGAAAAGAATTTCAAAACGTATTTCTCGTTCTCCCTCGCTAAGTTCATAAGGACTCACCCTCTTTTATCATCACATGTGAAGAATATCAGGAACAGGTACCCGAGGAGAACGAATCTGTTGATGACTCTTTGGAGTGATTGCTTGTCTTACGTGCCTTGCTTGACTATGGATATTTTGCGAACTTTATGTTATTTTGAAGACTATTCTTATGTTGCTTGTTGTCGATTGTAAATGACCCCCGTTGTAATTTGGGGCCTAATTTTGGCTTGTACTGACTATGACTAGACGACGCTCTCTTGTGAGTTGCTATTACTGTATTGATTTAGTAACTGTCATTGGCAACTCAACCACTAGGTGAAGAAATCAAATGTTGTAACTCTATTTAATTTCACCTAAGTGCTTAATAGTATGCTAAAGATCAATAGGCACTTGTGTAACAGGAATTAACAAATAAACGGGACATAGTTATCATGCTAGGTGTTAATCAAACGAGACTTGAGATAAATAGTAGGCATATCAATTGGCGATAAATAGTAATCTTAGTTGTAATCGAATTTGAGATTGAAGATTTTGAGGTTTTTAGGAAATCAGGTCAAACTAAGGAGCCCAATTACAACCGTTATGCTGCCGATTTTTCGGAGAATTTTTGGAGTTCTAGTCTAACGGATAAGCTTAACCTTCGTTAATCGGTTATAGTTGTAAAAGAACGTAAATGATTAGTTCACACCCTAGTCTAACCTCCATAGGTCGGGTTGGGGGCGTGACACGTCGTGAGCCGCAAAAAGGAAGACAACCTAATCCATCACATTTCTATTACTGAATCCCATGGCACCTTGGGCAACACAACTTCACTTCACGTAGAGGCTAGGCCCGCAAACCGAGGGCGTGGGATTGTGACCAGGTCTCCGTCGCTCTGGTGCCCAAAAATTTTGATCCGTAAGGAGTTAAACGGCGTACAACACACCATTGGAAAGCTCTCCGAGAGATCTATGACGAAGGCAGCAAGCCAGCTTGGCTACACCTATTTTCGGAGCCCAAAATTGAAAGTTTTATCAGTTTCGGGACACTTTTCTTCTTTGGCACTGTTTTTTCGTCCCAAATCGTACATCGTGAGCCGCGAAAAGGACGACAACCTAATACATCACATTTCTATTACCGAATCCCATGACACCTTGAGCAACACAACTTCACTTCACGTAGAGGTTGGGCCCACAAACCGAGGGCGTGGGGCTTGTGACTAGGTATCCGTTGCTCCGGTGCCCATAACTTTTGATCCGTAAAGAGTTACGCGGTGCACAACATACCGTTGGAAAGCTCTCCAAGAGCTCTACGACGAGGGCAACAAGCTTGCTCTGCTATGCCAATTTTTGGAGCCCAAAATCAAACGTTTTCATCAGTTTTGGGACACTTTTCTTCTTTTGCGCTATTTTTACGTCCCAGATCGTACGTCGTGAGCCGCAAAAACGACGACAACCAAATCCATCACATTTCTATTGCAGAATCCGCCGGCACCTTGGGCAACACAACTTCACTTCACGTAGAGGCTGGACCTGCAAACCGAGGGCGCGAGGCTTGTGACCAAGTAATTGTCGCTCCGGTGCCCATAACTTTTGATCCGTAAGGAGTTATGCGACGCACAGTATACCGTTGGAAAGCTCTCCGAGAGCTCTACGATGGGGTCAGCAGGCCTGCTCGGCTGTACCTATTTTCGGAGCCCAAAATTGAACATTTTCATCACTTTTAAGACACTTTTCTTCCTTTGCGCTGTTTTTGGGTCCCGGATCGTACGTCGTAAGCCGCGAAAAAGATGACAACCTAATCCATCACATTTCTATTACCGAATCCCACGGCACCTTAGGGAGGACAACTTGAATTCACGTAGAGGCTGGGCTCGCAAACCGAGGGCGTGGGGCTTATAACTAGGTATCCGTCGCTCCGGTGCCCATAACTTTTGATCCAAAAGGAGTTACGCGGTGCGCAGCGTACCGTTGGAAAGCTCTTCGAGAGCTCTACGATGGGGGTAGCAAGCGTGCTCGACTGCGCCTGTTTTAGGTGCCCAAAATTGAACGTTTTCATCAGTTTTGGGACACTTTTCTTTTTTTGCGCTATTTTTTCATCCCAGATCGTACGTCATGTGCTGCAAAAAGGACGACAACCTAACACATCACATTTCTATTACCGAATCCCCCAGCACCTTGGGCAAGACAACTTCACTTCACATAGATGCTGGGCCTGCAAAGCGAGGGCATGGGATTTGGGACTAGGTCTCTGTCGCTCCGGTGCCCATAACTTTTGATCTGTAAGGAGTTACGCGGTGCACAACATACCGTTGGAAAGCTCTCCGAGAGCTCTACGATGGGGGCTGTAAGCCTACTCGGTTGTGCCTATTTTTGGAGCCCAAAATCGAACATTTTCATCAGTTTTGGGACACTTTTCTTCTTTTGCGTTGTTTTTTCATCCCGGATCGTATGTCGTGAACCGTGAAAAGGACGACAATCTAATCTATCACATTTCTATTACCGAATCCCATGGCACCTTGGGCAACACAACTTCACCTCACGTAGAGGCTTGGCCCGCAAACCGAGGGCGTGGGACTTGTGAGGAGGTATCCGTCGCTCTGGTGCCCATAACTTTTGATCCGTAAAAAGTTATAGGGCGCACAGCATACCGTTGGAAAGCTCTCTGAGAGCTCTACGATGAGGGTGGTAAGCCTGCTCGATTGCTCCTATTTTCAGAGCCCAAAATTGAATATTTTCATCAGTTTCGATACACTTTTCTTCTTTTTCGGTGTTTTTCGACCCGGATCGTACGTCGTGTGCCGCGAAAAGTATGACAACCTAATCCATCACATTTCTTTTACCGAATCCCATGACACCTTGGGAAGACAACTTCACTTCACGTAAAGGCTGGGCCCGGAAACCAAGGGCGTGGGGCTTGGGACCAGGTATCCGTCGCTCCGGTGCCCATAACTTTTGATACGTAAGGAGTTACACGGCGCACTGCATACCGTTGGAAAGCTCTTCGAGAGCTCTACGACAAGGCTAGCAATCCTACTCCTCTGCGCTTGTTTTCGGTGCCAAAAATTGAACATTTTCATCAGTTTCGGGACACTTTTCTTCTTTTGCTCTGGTTTTCTGTCCCGAATCATACGTCGGGAGCCGCAAAAAGGACGACAACCTAATCCATCGCATTTCTATTACCGAATCCCATTGTACCTTGTTCAATACAACTTCACTTCACGTAGAGGCTGGGATCGCAAACCGAGGGCGTGGGACTTGTGACCAGGTATCCGTAGTTCCGGTTCCCATAACTTTTGATCCGTAAAGAGTTACGCGGTGCACAGCATACCGTTGGAAAGCTCTCCGAGAGCTCTACTACGACGGCAGTGGGCTTGCTCAGTTGCACCTTTTTTCAGAGCCCAAAATCAAACGATTTCATCAGTTTCGGGATACTTTTCTTCTTTTGCACTATTTTTTTTTCTCCCGGATCGTATGTCCTGAGCTGCGAAAAGGACGACACCCTAATCTATCACATTTCTATTACCAAATCCCATGGCACCTTGGGCAATACAACTTCACTTCACGTAGAGGCTGGGTCCACAAATGGAGGGCGTAGGGCTTATGAACAGGTATCCATTGCTCCGGTGCCCTTAACTTTTGATCCGTAAGGAGTTACGCGGTTCACAGCATACCGTTGGAAGGCTCTCCGAGAGATCTATGATGGGGGCAGCAAGCTTGCTCGACTGCGCCTATTTTCGGAGCCGAATATCGAACGTTTTCATTAATTTCGGGACATTTTTCTTCTTTTGTGCTATTTTTTCGTCCCGTATCGTACGTCATGAGCCGCGAAAACGACGACAACCTAATCTATCACATTTCTATTACCGAATCCCACGACACCATGGGCAAGACAACTCCACTTCACGTAGACGCTTGGCCCGCAAATCGAGGGCGTGGGGCATGTGGCCAGGTATCTGTCGCTTTAGTGTCTATAACTTTTGATCCGTAAGGAGTTATGCGGCACACAGTATACCGTTGGAAAGCTCTCTGAGAGCTCCACGATGGGGGTAGCAAGCCTGCTGGGCTGCGCCTATTTTCGGAGACCAAAATCGAACATTTTCATCAATTTCGGGTTAATTTTTTTCTTTTACGCTGTTTTTGGGTCCCAGATCGTATGCTGTGAGCCGCGAAAAGGACGACAACCTAATCCATCACATTTCTATTACCGAATCTCACGGTACCTTGGGCAAGACAACTTCACTTCACGTAGAGACTGGGCTCACAAATTGAGGGTGTGGGGCTTGTGACCAAGTATCCGTCGCTCCGGTGCCTATAACTTTTGATCCGTAAGGAGTTACGCAGATCACAGCATACCGTTGAAAAGCTCTCAGAGAGCTCTACGACGGGGGCCACAAGCTTGCTTGGCTATGCCTATTTTCAGAGGCCAGGATTGAACGTTTCATCTATTTCGGGACACTTTTCTTCTTTTGCACTATTTTTTCATCCCGGATCATACGTCGTGAGCCGCGAAAAGGACGAGAACCTAATCCATCACATTTCTATTACCGAATCCCATGAGACATTGGGCAACACAACTTCACTTCATGTAGAGGTTGGGCCCGCAAACCGAGGGCATGGGGCTTGTGACCAGGTCTCCGTCGCTCCGGTGCCCATAACTTTTGATCCGTAAAGAGTTATGTGAGGCCCGACCCCGAATAACTTGTCCTACCTCAATTTGCGTGCCTTAGGCCCAGAATTATATGACCCACCTTAGATTACGTGCCCTGTCTTGGTTTTCGTGCATGCCTCGTCATACGTGCTTTGACTTAGAATTGTGTGCCCTAATCCTCGACTTACGTGCCCTGACTTTGATTTACGTACGATACCTCGATTTGTGTGCACGAACCTTGAATTGCATGCCCTAACCTAGGTTTAAGAGTCGTACCTCGATTTACGTGCATTGTATTGAATTATATGCCTTGCATTGGTTTATGTGCATTCACCTAGGGTTATGTGCATTTGCATTAGAATCTGTGCATTTATCTTGAAGTACGTGCCTTACCTCGTAGTTCGTGTCTACCTCATGTTTCGTGCCCCATATTGATTTCTGTGTGTGTCTCATAATGCGTGCCCTAGACCTAGGGATGCGTGTCTATATGCTAATCAACAAAGAATCCTACACAAAGCACAAGACAATAAAATAATCCTACACAATCCACTAACCAATATTATATTCCTAATTCAAATTCTATACAAAACCCACTAACTAATAAAATATTCTATCATACTCAACTGACCAATAAACTATTATAAACCTACACTTATTATAATCCAAAATATACTAACTTGAATCTGAAATTTCAGATTCTCCCTTGCATTACACGGCCAAAACAAGGCAATTTGATCAACTTTGCACAATTAAATTAAAGCTTAGACATTCTATGACATATGCACTAAGCACAATGCATAAAAAACTCCTAAACACCCTACCCAAGTCCCCTTTCTTGACTAAGTCACGCAATGCATGCTAAAACAATTAAAAAATGCTCAAAGATGAAACAATTTCAGATTTGCAAGGCCCTAAGGCCGACACACACACACACACAACTCTTCACATTTCATTTGCCTCTCAAAACTCTCTCAAGCTCTCATTCTCTCTCCATTTTTGGGTAAGGCTTCTCTTGAGCTTCCAAGACCTCAAGCTCACTCTCTAGGACACTCCAAGCCTCGGCCATAGCAAGGTAATCAAGAAAGGATAGCTCAAAGTCACACACAAAGCTCAAAACAAGGATTTTGTGCTCATTTGCTAAGTCTTCAAAGAGGTGAGGGTTAAAACTCTTTTAAAAGATTTCAAAAATCACATGCATGCCTTCATATGACTTTATTTACCTCTATAGTTGTTGTATATGTATGTATATGAGCTTATATGACCATGCATGGCTAGATTTTTGGCTAGAACTTGAAGATAGGTAATAGTCGAGTAGCTGGCAGATTTCTAACTTGGTCGAGCGAAGTGCATTTGGCCTTGTAAATGATGTCCAAAATGCGTGGAAATCAATAGGTGACTAGTTTTGCTAGTTCTGAGCATTTTTCATAGAAATAGGCCAAATCCAATTCTGAATCTAATGCCTCCAAAATGGAAAAACATCGAAAGGTATCTAAATCTGGAAAAAAAAAATTGGAAAGTTGAAGTAGAATCTGGCAGCCTTCTGACCTTGTAGAATGAAACTATTTTAGTCTAGTAAATGATGTCCAAAATGCATGAAAACTGGTAAGTTGCTATATTTTTCAGTTCTGGACATTTTTGTCAGAAATAGACCAAAGCCAATTATGATTCTAAGACCCTCAAAATTGGCAAAAATAGTAATGTATCTAAAACTAGACAGTTTTGCGTAGTCTAACGGTTTTGGCCATAACTCCTAAGCCCGAACTCCAAATGATGCGAGGTTTGTTCCTAGATTTAAATTACTCATTAAGCTTAAAATTGAAACTGGGTTCACGGGAATTGGAGATTTTTTGCTTGTCTAATCGAATGTGGGAAAACAGACCATTGCAGTGAGGGTTTTGTTTAAGTGATGTGCTTAGAATCATGTGAGACCTTGCTTGAGGTATTGAATGCTTGGAATTGTGACACTCTACTGTTGTGTGGACTGTTGTGGCTGGTTGAGGTTGCTTAATTTGATTGATGTATGACTTGGGATCGTTAATTGATGAATGATTTACTTAACCGCATGTTTGAACACGGAATTGAGGCCCTAATGCTATTGACCTTTTACTAAGAAATGATTTTATGGTTAAACATGTTAAATTGTGGGGTTAATAGGCTGCCCATATTTGTCCTTATAGCTCTAAATGTGATATCCGATGACTACATGTTGCTAAGTAAGCTATTCTTGTGTCTTGTCTCTTGTAAACGTTGTTGTGTGCTTATATAAACTGATGACTTGATACATGAACCCCAAAATGAGTTATATGACTTGATTTACATGCGTTACTCGGCTGCCCGTTTAATGTCATATGACTCTACATGTCACGCCCCAACCCGGCCTAAGGAGGCTAGACTAAGGTATGACCTAGTTCATTTATACTATTTCACATTCTTAGCCTTTTTGTTATGATTTAATGCTTAACATTAGCCTAGAACTCCCAAAGTTTTTTCAAAAAATCGACAGCATAAAAACTGTATTTAAGACCTTTGGTTTGACCTATTTTCTAACACGCCTCAAAACCATTATTCATTGATTCAATTCCAACTAAAGTTTTCTATTTTGTTATCAATAGATATGCCTACTAGTTTATCTCGATAGTCTCGTTTGATTGAAAAGCCTAGCATGATAATTATGTCCCGTTTATTTGCCAGTTCCTGTCTTGCAAGTACTTATTATCCCTTAGCTTACGCATAAGCACCTAAGTGAGATTAGATAGAATTTCATTACATGCTTCTTCATCTAGTGGTTTAAACACCTATGATAACTACTAATCAAGATAATGAAAGAAAACAACCAATAAAGAGTTCGTCCGATTATAATCAGTACAAGCCAAAACTAGACCCAAATTACAACGGGGTCATTTACATCAACAAAATAAGTAGTCTTCAAAGCAAACACAACGTTCACAGAACAGCCACTGACAAGCAAGGCACATAAAACACGTAATCACTCTGAGGAGTCATCAACAGGCACATTCTCTTCGGGTACCTATTCCAAATCTACTTTACCTATGACAAAAAGAGGGTGAGTCCTTATGAACTCAGCGATGGGGGAAAACAAGTGACAAGGTTTTGAAAATCCTTTTCCGGTTAACTTGTGAAAACTCTTTTGAAGACATGTCAAATAAAATAAGTAAGTTCATAACAGTACATAAATATAAAGGAACACATTTACCCGTCTTTCCTCCCCGAGGTTCTCTAGAAACCAAGCGAGAGTACTTAAACATGTAGTGAAAAGGATACGATGAGTTCCCGCTCTTAAGATCAATCGTTGAACATTTGCTCTCAAGATCATTTTCGATAACAATTGTTGCGGCCAGCTTCAATCATCCACTTATCACTCCAAATGGGTGTACTCCGGATGTACCCCGAAATCCTACGACCCAACTTTCCAAGGAAGTCTAGCTCCCAAACGAGAGAGGGAATTGGACTATGGTAGTCACGGTAGCACCGACAAGCCCGATGCCGCCCGGCGTGCGTGAAACGCTACCATGCCAAAATGAAAGGTTGCAACCTTGTATGCAATGCACATGTATGCCATTTAACATTTCACATTAAGAGGTCAAAAAGTAGGTTGCCTCCAAACAAGTATAAGATCACATTTCGACATATTGGCATATAAGGCATTGTAAGAACATATAATCATTTCATATATCAATTTGAAAGCAATTAAACTTTCATGGGTAGCCAAGTAATCATGTACAAAGCAAGCCATAGAATATCTTTTAACAATTCACATTAGGAGGCCAACAAAGTAGGTTGCCTCCGGATACACGTATGATAACATATCGATAAATAAATATACGAGGCATGCTTTCACATGTAAATTCACTTTGTAAAACACTTAGAAGTATGTGAACATTTAACGGACAGCCAAGTAATCACCATATAACAAGTCATATAGCTCATTTTAGTTCACATATCAAGTGTTGAGATCATACAAGCATGCAACGACACTTACACAAAATCGGGTGCAAGAATAGTTCACTTATCAACATGCAATCATCGGGAATCATGTCTAGAGCTATAAGGACAATTCCGGGCAGCCTATTAACCTTCCTCAACATCAATTATAATACACACAAGAGTGGTTTATGACTCGGGAGCCTACGGGGCCATTAGGGTTTACTAGGCCGTGCTCGGGGTTGGTTTCGTTTGCTAAGCACCACAAGTAACACTTAAACCATTTCAAGCATACTTAACATTTATTAGGCAGCCTACTAATCATGCAATTGAACACATTAAACCATAGGATCATCACTTAGCAAGTTTTCATAAGCAATAGGGCCTAAATTCGTGCTTACACATGCGATTAAGCCACAATTTGTCACGTAATTAAACCCAAGCCATGCATCATCCAAATTAAACAACCTCAAACAACCACAACAGTCCACACAACATCTACATGCCACAATTCCAAGCATTCAATACCACAAGTGAAGTTACAACATGTTTCAAAGCATTTTACTAAGCAAAACCCTACTGCAATGGTCTGTTTTCCCATATTCAATTAGCCAAGCAAATAATCCCCAAATTCAGTGAAAAAAAATTTCAAATCAAAGCTTAATGAGTGATTTAAATATAGGAACAAACCTCGCATCATTTGGAGTTCGGACTTAGGAGTTATGGCCAAAACTGTGGGACAACGCAAAACTGTCTAGTTTTAGACACATTACGAGTTTTTCCATTTTTGAGGGTCTTAGAGTCAGAATTGGCTTTGGTCTATTTCTGAAAAAAAATGTCCAGAACTGCCAAATCTAGCAACATACAAATTTTCATGCTTTGTGGACATCATTTGCTAGGCTAAAACTGTTTTGTTCCACAAGGTCAGAAGGCTGCCAGATCCTACTTCATATTTCCAATTTTTTTCCAAATTTAGACACCTTTCGATATTTTGCCATTTTGGGGGTCTTAGAATAAAAATTGTCCGTGGCCTATTTCTACAAAAAGTTTTCAGAATTGACAAAACTAGTGGCCTACCAATTTTCATGAATTTTTACCAAGGTTTACTAAGCCAAATGCACTCCACTCTACGAAGTCAGAAAACTGCCAGCAAAAAAAAATGTTTTTATCTATCTTCAAGTTTCTAGCCATTATCAAGCCATGCATGCGAAGATAAGCTCATATACACACATATACAATAATCACAGAGGTAAAGCTGGCCATATGAAAGCATGCATGTGAGTTTTGAAAGCTTTTAAAAGAGTTTAACCCTCACCTTAGCCTATTGACGGTTAAAGATGCACAAATGCTCTTCAAAATGCACAAAGGGGCTTCTTCCTTGCTTTGGCTGAGAGATAGCTTGTTTTCCCCTAATTTCTAACTTAGTTAGCATATATTCAGTGTGTGCATGTGGTCAAAACAAAAATAAATGGAAGACAACTCTTAAAACATACCTATGGCCAAAAATAGCACTATTTGAGCTTATTTCTTTGTTGTCTTGTCTTAGCTGTGCCTTGAAGCTTCTTTTCCTTTGTGAATCAGTTTAATCAAGTATTTTGGTGTGTGAAGTCGTGAGAGGAGAGAAAACTTGAGAGAATGTTGAGTGTATAGCCGAGAGAGAGAGAAAAATGGGGTTTTTGGGGTATTTTAGTGGTTTAGGAAGCATGGTCAGCTCTTGGGACTTGAATGGCAGAGAATGATGGTGCTTTGTGTATATTTTGAATGGTGTAGGAAGCATGAGTGGTGGTCTGGTCGAGAGAGAGAGGAAAGAGAGAAAAAGCTAAAGCATTTTTGCAACAATGTTGTATTTTATATGTGTTCAATGCTTTGTCCAAAATTTGGTGGCTTGTATAGTCAAGATGCTTTTCAAATTTGCTTATTATTCTGTCTTGGCATTGTAACTGATCAGGGAATAAGTGTAAAATAATGTGGGAGGCTTGGGGTTTAATAAAATAGTACATAGTTATTAGAAAAAGCATGACATGGCTATAAGAACTTGTCTAGGCATATTGCCTTGGGTTGGTCATGCATGGCTGATTGTTTTGGTCAGAATTATATTGTTCTTGATTGTTTTATTGTTTTAGGGGATATTAGGTGGAAGATAATGTATAAGTTTTAGTAAAAAATTGCATAGGAGTTAGGTAAAGCATAGAATATTATAATGAGTATTGTAAGGCATGCATTTGGCTTGACAATATTTGAATTGCATGGTGTATGGTCGGCCAAGGGCTTGTAATTTCTGAAATTTTAGATTCTTTTTAAGTATATAATGAATTATAATAAGTGTGGAATTTGAGGTGTATTGGTTTTAGGTGAGAATAAAGAATAAAGAATGTTTAGGTGTTTGTGTAGATTGAATTGTTTATTGTTAGTGGATTTTGTAGAGAATTTGAATTAGGAATATAATATTGGTTAGTGGATTGTGTAGCATTATTTTAGTGTCTAGTGTTTTGTGCACGAATCTTTCTTGATTAGCGTGCAGGCACGCATTCTTAGGTTCTAGGGCATGAACTATGAGATAGACACGAACTACGAGGTAAGACACGCACTTCAAGATAATGCACAAATTCTAATGCAAATGTATGTAACCCTAGGTGAATGCACGTAAACCAATGTATGGCACGTAATTCAATGCGATGCACGTAAATTGAGGTACGACTCTTAAACCTAGGTTAGGGCACGCAGTTCAAGGTCAGTGCACACAAATCAAGGTATAGCACGTAAATCGAAGTCAGGGCACACAATTCTAGGTATCACACATACATCGAGGTTAGGGCACGTAAGTCGAGGATTAGGGCACACAATTCTAGGTCAAGACACGTATGACAAGATATGCACGAAAACCAAGACAGGGCACGTAATCCAAGGTCGGTCATATAATTCTGGGTCTAAGGCATGCAAATCGAGGTAGGACACGTTATTCGGCATCGGGCCTCACACTACATGTTTTACAAAATGAAAATTCACGTTAAGCATGCCTCATGTGTTTACCTGTCTATGTGCGATCTTATGAATGCTCGGAGGAAACCTACTTTGTTGTCCTCCTAATGTGATATATTAAATGTTATAATTGTTCATTGCATACAAGGCTGCAACCTTTCTTTCTGGCATGGTAGCGTTTCACGCACACCGGGCGGCATCGGGCTTGTCGGTGCTACCGTGACTACCATGGTTCAATTCCGTCTCTCGCTTGGGGGCTAGACTTCCTCGGAGAGTTGGGTCGTAGGATTTCGGGGTACATCCGGAGTACACCCATTTGGCGTGATAAGTGGATGATTGAAGCCGGCCGCAACAACTGTTATCAGAAATGATCTTGAGAGCAAATGCTCACCGATCGATCTTGAGAGCGAAAGCTCACCGTATCCTTTTCACTATGTGTTTAAGTACTCTCGCTTGGTTCCTAGAGGACCTCGGGGAGGAAAGACGGGTAAATGTGTTCATTTATATTTATGTTATGTTATGTATTTACTCACTTTATATGACATGTTTCCAAATGAGTTTTCATAAGTTTAACCGAAAAAGGTTTTCAAAACGTTATCTCTCGTTCCCCCTCGCTGAGTTCATAAGGACTCATCCTCTTTTTTGTCATAGGTGCAACAGATTTGGAACAGGTACCCGAAGTAAATGTGCTTGTTGATGATTCCTTGGAGTGATTACGTGCTTTTGTGTTTTGCCTGAAAGTGGTTGCTATATGGATATTGTGTTTGATTGCAAACTGTTCATTTTGTTGATGTAAATGACCCCATTGTAATTTGGGTCTAATTTTGGCTTGTACTGATTATAACCGGACGAACTCTTTATTGGTTGTTTGCTTTCATTATCTTGATTAGTAGTTATCATAGGTGTTTAAACCACTAGGTGAAGAAGCATATAATGAAACTCTATCTAATCTCACTTAGGTGCTTATGCGTAAGCTAAGGGATAATAAGTACTTACAAGACAGGAACTGGCAAATAAACGGGACATAGTTATCATGCTAGGCTAGTCAATCAAACGAGACTATCGAGATAAATTTGTAGGCATATCTATTGATAACAAAATATAAAATTTTAGTTAGAATTGAATCAATGATTAAATGTTTTGAGGTGTTTTAGAAAATTAGGTCAAACCAAAGGTCCTAAATATAGCCGTCATGCTGCCGGTTTTCCGAAAAAACTTTTGGAGTTCTAGGCCAACGTTAAGCATTAAATCATAACAAAAGGCTAAGTGTGTGAAATAACGATAATGATTTAGGTCATACCCTAGTCTAGCCTCCATAGGTCGGGTTGGGGCGTGACAAGTTATGCGGTGCACAGCATACCGTTGGAAAGCTCTTCGAGAGCTCTACGATAGGGGCAGCAACCTTGCTCGGCTGTGCCTGTTTTCAGAGCCCAAAATTGAACGTTTTTATCAGTTTCAGGACACTTTTCTTCTTTTGCGCTATTTTTCCGTCCCGGATCGTACGTCGTGAGCCGCGAAAAGGACGACAACCTAATCCATTACATTTCTATTACCGAAATCCACGGCACCTTGGGCTGGACAACTTCACTTCACGTAGAGGCTAGGCCTGCAAACCGAGGGCGTGGGGCTTGTGACCAGGTATCCGTTGCTCCAGTGCCCATAACTTTTGATCTGTAAAGAGTTACGCGACGCACAGCATACCGTTGGAAAGCTCTTCGAGAGCTCTACGACGGGGACAACAAGCCTGCTTGGCTGCGCCTATTTTCGGAGCCCAAAATTGAACATTTTCATCAGTTTCAAGATATTTTTCTTCTTTTGCGCTGTTTTTCTGTCCTGGATCGTATGTCGTGAGCTACAAAAAGGATGACAACCTAATCCATCATATTTCTATTACCGAATCCCATGGCACCTTGGGCAACACAACTTCACTTCACGTAGAGGCTGGGCCCGCAAACTGAGGGCGTAGGGCTTGTGACTAGGTATCCGTCGCTCCGGTGCCCATATCTTTTGATCCGTAAAGAGTTATGCGGCGCACAACATACCGTTGGAAAGCTCTCCGAGAGCTCTACGACGAGGGAAGCCAGCTTGGTCATCTGCACCTATTTTCAGAGCCCAAAATCAAACGTTTTCATCAGTTTCAGGACACTTTTCTTCTTTTGCGCTGTTTTTCCATCTCGGATCGTACGTCGTGAGCCGTTAAAAGGACGACAACCTAATCCATCAAATTTCTATTACCGAATCCCATGGCACCTTGGGCAACACAACTTCACTTCACGTAGAGGTTGGGTCCACAAACCGAGGGCATGGGGCTTATGACCAGGTATCCGTCGCTCCGGTGCCCATAAATTTTGATCCGTAAGGAGTTACGCGGTGCACAGCATACCGTTGGAAAGCTCTCCGAGAGCTCTACGACGGGGACAGCAAGCCTGCTTTGCTGTGCTTGTTTTTGGAGCCCAAAATCGAATGTTTTCAACAGTTTCGGGACAATTTTCTTCTTTCGCGCTATTTTTCAGTCCCGGATGGTACGTCGTGAGCAGCGAAAAGGAAGACAACCTAATCCATCACATTTCTATTACCGAATCCAATGATACCTTGGGCAACACAACTTCACTTGACGTAGAGGCTGGGACCGCAACCCGAGGACGTGGGGCTTGTGACCAGGTATCCGTCGCTCCGGTGCCCATAACTTTTGATACTAAGGAGTTACATGGTGCACAGCATACCATTGGAAAGCTCTCCGAGAGCTCTACGACGAGGAAAACAACCCTGCTCTACTGCACCTGTTTACGGAGACCAAAATTGAACATTTTTATCAGTTTGTGGATATTTTTCATCTTTTGCACTGTTTTTCCGTCCCGGATCATACGTCGTGAGCCGCGAAAAGGACGACAACCTAATCCATCACATTTCTATTACTGAATCCCATGGCACCTTGGGCAACACAACTTCACTTCACGTAGAGGCTGGGCCCGAAAACCGAGGGCGTGGGGCTCGTGACCAAGTATCCATTGCTCGAATGCCCATAACTTTTGATCCGTAAAGAGTTACGTGGCGCACAACATACCATTGAATAGCTCTCTGAGAGCTCTACGATGAGGGTAGCAAGCTTGCTCTGCTGCGCCTGTTTTCAGAGCCCAAAATCAAACATTTTCATCAGTTTTAGGACACTTTTCTTCTTTTGCGCTATTTTGCCATCCCGGATCGTACGTCGTGAGCCACGAAAAGGACGACAACCGAATCCAACACATTTCTATTACTGAATCCCATGGCACCTTGGGCAACACAACTTCACTCTACGTAGAGGCTGGGTCCGCAAATCGAGGGCGTAGGGCTTATGACTAGGTATCCGTCGCTCCGGTGCAAATAACTTTTGATCCGTAAGGAGTTACGCGGTTCACAGAATACCGTTGGGAAGCTCTCCGATTGCTCTACGATGGGGGTAGCTAGCCTGCTCGACTGCAACTATTTTCTGAGCCCAAAATCGAATGTTTTCATTAGTTTCGGGACATTTTTCTTCTTTTGCGCTGTTTTTCTGTCCCACATTGTACGTTGTGAGCCGCGAAAAGGACGACAACCTAATCTATCATATTTCTATTACCGAATACCATGGCACTGTGGGCAAAACAACTTCACTTCATGTAGAGGTTGGTTCCGCAAATCAAGGGCGTAGGGCTTATGACCAGGTATCCGTCGCTCCGGTGCCCATAACTTTTGATCCGTAAGGAGTTACGCAGTGCACAGCATACTGTTGGAAAGCTCTTCGAGAGCTCTACGGTGAAAGTAACAAGCCTGCTCAACTGCGCCTATTTTTGGTGCCCAAAATCGAACATTTTCATCAGTTTTGGGATACTTTTCTTCTTTTGCGCTGTCTTTCTATCCCGGATCGTACATCATGTGCCGCGAAAAGGACAACAACCTAATCCATCACATTTCTATTACTGAATCCCCTGGCACCTTGGGCAAGACAACTTCACTTCACGTAGATGCTCAACCCGCAAACCGAGGGTGTGGGGCTTGGGACTAGGTCTCCATCACTCCGGTTCCCATAACTTTTGATCTGTAGGGAGTTACGCGGTGCACAGCATATCGTTGGAAAGCTCTCACAGAGCTCTACGATGGGGGCTGAAAACCTACTCGGCTGCGCCTATTTTTAGAGCCCAATATCGAACGTTTTCATCAGTTTCAGGACACTTTTCTTCTTTGTGCTATTTTTCCATCCCGGATCGTACGTTGTGAGCCGCGAAAAGGACGACAACCTAATCCATCACATTTCTATTACCGAATCCCATGACACCTTGGGCAAGACAACTTCACCTCACGTAGAGGCTTGGCCTACAAACTGAGGGCGTGAGGCTTGTGATGAGGTATCCGTCACTCCAGTGCGCATAACTTTTGATCCGTAAGGAGTAACGGGGCGCACAACATACCATTGGAAAGCTCTCCGAGAGCTCTACGACGGGGGTAGCAAGAAGTACGCTGACTTAGTCAATCTATCCACTATGACCCAAACGGCGTCATGACCTTTTTGTGTCCAGGGCAGGTCCATGACAAAGTCCATAGTTATATGTTCCCATGTCCATTGAGGAATCTCCAATGGTTGAAGTAAACCAGCCGGTCGTTGATGTTCTGCTTTGACTCTCTGGCAAGTCAAACACCGTGCCACAAACTCCGCAATCTCTCTCTTCATGTTATTCTACCAATAGTGTTGCTTCAAATCCCGGTACATCTTTGTTCCGCCGGGATGAATAGTATATCTTGAATTATGGGCTTCTTCAAGAATCTTCTTTTTCAGCTCTGGCTCATTAGGAACACAAATCTGATTCCTAAACCTCCAAATACCATCATCATGAAACTTGAAATCTGTGTTGCTTTCTTTAATCTTCTGAAACTGTTGGTCCTTCTGTTGAGCCTCTCGTAATTCAGACAACAAGGTCGATTGAACTTGTGTAGTGGCAAATAGTAACCCTTTTTGAGTCAATTGTGGTTTCCACAAGAATGTTTCCTCCAAAATCTCCTGCACCTTAACTTCTAGTTTTGCCATGGTCGCTTTCTGACTTAAGACATATGCAACTACATTTGCTTTACCAGGCACATAATTGATTGTGCAGTTATAATCATCCAAAAGCTCCATCCACCGTCTTTGCCTCATGTTCAACTCTTTTGTGAGAACAAGTATTTCAAGCTCTTGTGATCAGTAAACACCTCGAACTTGTTACCCCACGGATAGTGCCTCCATTTCTTGAGTGCAAACACAATAGCCGCTAACTCCAAATCATGCATCGGGTAGTTCAATTCATACGGCTTCGGCTTCCTAGAAGCATACACAATCACTCTACAATTTTGCATCAGCACACAACCCAGTCCTTCCTTCGAAGCATCGCTATAGATTACAAAACATTGACTCCCTTCAGGCAATGCAAGAACGGGTACAGTAGTCAATCTTTTCTTCAATTCTTGGAAGTTGTTCTCACACTTTTCATCCCACACGAACTTTTTTTTCTTTTGAGTGAGCTTTGTAAGTGGTCCTGCAATCTTTGAGAAATCCTTCATGAACCTTCGATAATAGCCGGCTAGACCAAGAAAACTCCGAACTTCCGTAACATTTTCTGGCTTCTTCCAAGACATCACAACTTCTATCTTTGCTGGGTCCACTGCTATTCCCTCTTGGGATATGATGTGCCCCAAAAATACAATATGCTGCAACCAAAATTCGTATTTGCTAAACTTCACATACAATTGATGCTCTCGAAGTTTCTGCAATACCAATCGCAGATGTTGTTCATGCTCAACCTCGGATTTCGAGTATACCAAAATATCACCAATGAAGATTACCATAAATTGGTCCAAGTAGGGTTGAAACACCCTATGCATCAAGTCCATAAAAGCTGCAGGGGCATTAGTTAGTCCAAATGGCATCACCACATATTCATAATGCCATATCTCGTCCTGAAAGCTGTTTTAGGCACATCCTCCTTTTTGATTCGCAACTGAGAGTACCCTTGCCTCAAGTCGAGCTTCGAATACACTTTGACTCCCTGAAGTTGATCAAACAACTCGTCGATCAGTGGAAGTGGATATTTATTCTTGGCGGTCACTTGGTTCAATCCTCGGTAATCGATGCATAGCCTCAACATTCCATCTTTCTTCTTTACAAATAGGACTGGTGCACCCTACGGAGAAGAACTTCGTTGAACGAACCCTTCTTCAACAATCCTTGCAATTGGTCCTTCAATTCTTGTAGCTCGGCTGGTGCTATACGATAGGGAGCTGTAGATATCGGCTGAGTGCCAAGCAGTAATTTTATAATGAACTCGATCTCCCGATTTGGGGGTAAACCGGGCAATTCTTCTGGAAACACATCCTCATAATTTTTAATCACTGGCATCTCCTCCAACTTAGCTTTGTCCGACGGCTTGTTGATGAGGTAAGCTAAGTATCCACTACACCTTTTCTCAAGGACTTCATTGCTTTTGTAGATGAAAGGATGGAACTCCTGGCGAAGTCTCTTCAACCCTTTACCTCCAATATTGGTTGGCCAGGTATTTGGAACGTTACAATCTTCGTCTGGCAATCTAGTTGGGCATGATGCTTTGCCAACCAGTCCATCCCTAAGATGACTTCATAGTCTCGAAAAGGTAATACAATAAGATTGGTTGAGAATTCCCTATCTTTAATTTAGATTTTACATGCTTTACAAGCTGAGCAAGTAACAAGTTTAGAACCTATCGGAGTACCAACTTCTACTTCGTAAGGCAAACATACAACTCTCAGTTTCACACGTTGTACACATAAGGGGGTAATAAATGAATGAGTAGCACCTAGATCAATTAGCACCCTAACAAGTTGATTTAGTATCAAGAATGTACCTTCAACAACAGCGGTCTCCTCTAGAAGATCCTCGCACTCAATAGCATAAGCTCGAGCCTGAACTCTAGGAACTGGAGTCTTGCCTCTACCAGCTGGTTTAACTTGATTTTTTCCTCCTTGCCATTTAGGGAAATCATTGATCTGATGATGATCATTGCCACACCGCACACATCGTCCTGACTTCTTCCAGCACTGGGCCTCGGTGTGACCCTTCTTCTCATAGTAAGAACAATTGATAGACTGAGTAGTAGGTGAACTACATGTGGATCTGCGGGTGGAAGAGGCTGACGGTGCTTTAGTCGGGCCACGATTATTAACTAGTCTGTTCTGGCTCTGGCCCTGACTGCGACTTTGACTTTGGAATTTCCTATGTTGACCTGGAGGCTGATATGGTTTCTTGTTCGGCTGACTGGAATCGGCTCTATCAAGTTTCCTCTTCTCAACTCGGGAGGCAGCCGCAAGGAGAGCAGAATAGGTAGCAAAGTCATGCGAAGGAAACTGGTCCTGAATTTCCGACCTCAACCCATTCGTAAATTTTCACATCTTCGCCTCAGGGGTACTGACCATGTATTAAGCATAACGGGACAGTCGGTCAAAACGAGCCTCGTACTAGGCCATCATCATGTTACCCTGGATCAAGTGCATGAATTCCTTAATCTGCCTTTGCCTGGAAACTGCAGGTACATATTTCACCTTGAATGCCTTAACGAAAGTACCCCACAAGCAAGGTGTTTGATCAGTTTCCCAAAGTGCCTCCACAGTGTGCCACCAATGCTCAGCATCCCCGTGCAATAGAAACACAGCGAACTCAACCTTTTCTTCATCAGTATAGTAAAGTGGTCTGAAAATCCTCTCGATCTCAGACAACCAAGCCTCTCCCTTTTCATCATCAGCTTTCCCGTGGAATTTAGACGGGCGAAAGTCAAGGAACTCCCGCATTCTGCTATTTCTCCCATGGTTACCATCATTCCTATTGTTGTTGTTTACTTCACGTGCATCTTGACGTTCCATCACTCGAGACATACGATCCATGGCATTCGCCATCATGTTAAACATAGCCATGCCGGGATTAGTTTGATAAGCATCTCTGGTCTCTTGGGGCCCACCGCTCCTATTAGTAGTGCGGGTACTAGGGCCAGCCATCTATAGGCACAAATTACGATGCACAATTTATTGGAATACGACAAACAAGAATTTAATGCATAAGATATGCAACATATAACTTCATATAGATACACAATTTCTAGAAACAATTAAGACATGTTAATCACATAAGCACATAGAACATAGAAGGCACAATTAACATTATCACACATTATCACACATAAACAAGTCATCCTAATAACCTTAGGGCTTCTACCCATGGTCCGAGAGTTAAACCCGGCTTAAGCAATCTAAGCTCTGATACCATTTAGATAAGGTGTCACGCCCCAACCTGACCTATAGAGGTTAGACTAGGGTGTGATCTAAACATTCAAGTCATATCACGTACTTAATCGTTCATGAAAGTTTAACACTTAACGTTTTAGCCTAAAACTCCACAAATTCTCCGGAACACCGGCAGCATAACGGTTGTAATTGGGCTCCTTAGTTTGACCTAATTGTCTAAAGGCCTCAAAACTTTCAATCTCAAATTCATTTCCAACTAAGATTACTATTTATCATCAATCGAAATGACTACTAGTTATCTCGAAGTCTCGTTTGATTAACAGCCTAGCATGATAACTATGTCTCGTTTGTTTGTTAATCCTTGTTACAAAAGTACCTGTTGATCTTAGCTTAACAATGAGTACCTACTTAAGATTGAATAGATTCATTTTACTTAATCCTTACCTGATACTCATAATCCTATGATAGATACTAGCCAGTAGCGATAGCAAAAACGACCACAAGAGTGTCTAACTAGTTATGATCAGTACAAGCCAAAATTAGACCCCAAATTACAACGGGGGTCATTTACAATAAAATAACAGGCAACATAGGAAATAGTTTTCAAGCAACATATCGTTCACAAAATGGCCATGGTCATGTAAGGCACCTAGGGCAAGCAATCATTCCAAGGAATCATCAATAGGCATGTTGTCCTCGGGTACCTGTTCCTGGTCTTCTTCACCTGAGATAATAAAAGATGGTGAGTCCTTATGAACTCAGCGAGGGGGAACGAGAAACAAGTTTTGAAACTCTTTTTCCGGTTCAATTATGAAAACCCTTTTGCAAGCATGACATATATCACAAGTAAGTACATAATGTAATGTAAAAGTAAAAGAACACAATTACCCGTCTTTCCTCCCCGAGGTCCTCTAGGAACCAAGAGAGAGTACTTATACACATAGTGAAAAGGATAAGGTGAGCTTTTGCTCTCAGTTTACTTCTAGTATCAGTTGTTGCGGCCGACTTCAAATCATCCCCTTATCACGCCAAATGGGTGTACTCCGGATGTACCCCGAAATCCTACGACCCAACTCTCTGAGGAAGTCTAGCCCCCAAGCGAGAGAGGGAATTGGACAATGGTAGTCACGGTTGCACCGGTAAGCCCGATGCCGTCCGGTGTGCGTGAAACGCTACCACGCCAGAATGAAAGGTTGCAACCTTGTATGCAATGAACATTTATGACATTTAATATATCACATTAAGAGGACAACAAAGTAGGTTGTCTCCGAGCTGTCATAAGATTGCATATTGACAAGTAAACACGCAAGGCACGATATGACAGGTAATTTCACTTGTAAAGCACATGGAGTTATATGAATATTAAATGGGCAGCCATGTAACGCATGTAAATCAAGTCATATAACTCATTTCGAAGTTCACGTAATCAAATAATAAGGTCATACAACATGCAACGATGTTTACATGGGACCGGGTACGAGAAAAGCCTACTTGTCAACATGTAATCATCGGAACCACATTTAGGGCTATAAGGGAAACTACGGGCAGCCTACTAGTCACATAATTAAATGCGATGTCTATAGGATCAACACTTAACGAGTCTTCCTAGTCATTAGGGTTTCAATTCATGCTCACCCGTGCAATTAAGCTCTAAGTTATCACGTAATTATACTCAAGCCATGCATCGATTAATTAAAACACCCTCAAGCATTAAAAACAGTCCACACAACATCCGAGTGCCACAATCCCAAGCATTTAATACAACAAGAGAAGTTACAATAATTTTCAAAGCATATCACTAGATGAAAACCTCACTGCAATGGACTGTTTTCTCACAATCATTGAGACAAGAAAACAATATCCAATTCCAGTGGACAAGATGTCAAATTAAATCTTAAGGAGTGAACTAAATTCAGAAACAAACCTCGCACCATTTGGAGTTTGGGTTCAAGAGTTATAGCCAAAACCGTGAGACTATGCAAAACTGTCCAGATTTGCACACATTTCAATACTTATCATTTTTAAGGACTTTAGGGTCAGATTTAGCCTTAGTCTATTTCTGACAAAAATGTCCAGAACGGAAAAATATATCGACATACCAAATTTCATGCATTTTGGATATCATTTATTAAGTCAAAACTGGTTTGTTCTAGAAGAACAGTGAATCCGCCAAAACCTGCTTCATTTTCCCAGATTTTCCAGATTTGGACACCTATCAATGTTTTGCCATTTTGGGGACCATAGAGTCAAAATTAGCTTTTGCCTATTTCTACGAAAAATTCTCAGAACTGGCAAAACTAGTCGTCTACCAATTTTAACGAATTTTCACATCATTTACCTGGTAAAAATCACTTTGCTCCAACAGAACAGAAAGCTACCAAATACGCAATTTCACCTATCTTCACATTCTAGCCAAATATCTTGCCATGCATGTTTACAAAAGCTCATGTACACACATATATCACAAGTACAGAGGTAAAAATAGACATTTAAAGGCAAGCATGTGGTTTTGAAAGCTTCTCAAAGAAGTTTTAGCCCTCACCTTAGCAAGACAACAAAGAAGATGCATAAACTCTTGATGAAGCACAATGTCGACCTTTTTCCTTGCTTAGCCGAGAGACAACTTGAGATTCTCTAATTTCCTAGCTTAGTAACCATGTTCTTAGTATGTGCAAGTGGCTAGAACAAAAAGAAAAAGAAATAGGAGCTATTAAACTTACCTAAGCCGAAATGAACTTGCATGTGTGTTTTTTGCAATCTAGCTTGCTTGGGTCGAGCTTCCTAGTAGCTTGTATGTCTTGATGAACCTTAGGATGATGAACTCAAGCTATGGAGAGTAGAATTTCAGCCTAGGGCCGAGAGAGAGAGAGAAGAAATGAGAGAGTGAGAGAAAATGAGAGAAAGAAAGAAAGAATGAAAGTAAAATGAAAAGCTTGAAGAATTTGAGGCATGTGTCGGCCTAGGGCTTGCAAAATTCAGAATTTGTGTCTTCAAGGAGCATAATTTGAAATGTCTAGCATGGGCAACTTGGGTAGGGTTTTTGAGCCTTTTTTTTTGTTTTGCGTCATAACATGTCATAGAATGTCTAGGAATAAATTTTGAAATTGCAAAGCATTGAAAAAGGCTCCATGTGGTCGGCCAAGCTTGTGCAAAATTCTGAATTTTTGTCTTGGTTGAGCAATATAATATTGTGTGTTTGGGATGTGCAAAAGAATAAGGAGTAAAGAATAAAGAATGCTTAGCTTTTGGTGCAATTTCGTCTTCTAGTGAGTTGAATTAGCATTTTAATATTAGTTAGTGGAGTTTGTAGGATTAATTAATGATCTAGTGCTTCATGTAAGATGCTTTCTTGATTAGCGTACGGGCACGCTTTCCTAAGTTTAGGGCACGCACTACGAGATATGGCACGAACTACAAGACGAATGCACGTTTCTCAAGTAAATGCACGCAACCCTAAATGTATGCACGTAATTCAATGCAAGGCACACAAAATGAAACACAATTCTTAAACCTAGGTCAAGGCACGCAAATCTAGGCTAGGCACACGAAACGAGGTATCGCATGTAAATCGAGGTCGGGCCTCACAAGACAACTTCAATTCACGTAGAGGCTGGGCCCACAAATCGAGGGCGTGGGGCTTGTGACCAGGTATCTGTCGTTCCGCTATCCATAACTTTTGATCCGTAAGGAGTTACGGGGCGCACAGCATACCGTTGGAAAGCTCTCCGATAGCTCTACAATGGGGGCAGCAAGCCTACTCGACTGTGCCTATTATCGGAGCCCAAAATTGAACGTTTTAATCAGTTTCGGGACACTTTTCTTATTTTGAGCTATTTTTCCGTCCCAGATCGTACGTCGTGAGCCATGAAAAAGACGACAACCAAATCCATGACATTTCTATTACCGAATCATTCAGCACCTTGGGCAACACAACTTCACTTCACATAGAGTCTGGGCCCACAAACTGAGGGCATGGGGCTTGTGACCAGGTATTCGTCGCTCCGGTGTCCATAACATTTGATCCGTAAGGAGTTTCGCGGTGCACAGCATACCGTTGCAAAGCTCTCTAAGAGCTCTACGATGGGTGCAGCAAGCCTACTTTGTTGCGCCTATTTTGGGAGCCCAAAATAGAACGTTTTCATCAGTTTCGGGACACATTTCTTCTTTTGTGCTGTTTTTCAGTCCCGGATCATACGTCGTGAGCCGCGAAAAAGACGACATCCTAATCAATCAGATTTCTATTACCGAACCCCAGGTCACCTTAGGCAAGACAACTTCACCTCACGTAGATGCTGGGCACGCAAACCGAGGGCGTGGGGCTTAGAACCAGGTATCTGTTGCTCCAGTGCCCATAACATTTGATCTGTAAGGAGTTACGCGGTGCACACCATACCGTTGGAAAGCTCTCTCAGTGCTCTACGATGGGGGCAGCATGCCTACTTTGCTGTGCCTATTTTCGGAGACCAAAATCGAACGTTTTCATCCGTTTCGTACGTCGTGAGCCGCGGAAAGGACGACAACATAATCCATTACATTTCTATTACCGAATCCCATGGCACCTAGGGCAAGACAACTTCACTTCACGTAGATGCTAGGCCCGCAAACCGAGGGCGTGAGGCTTGGGACCACGTCTCCGTCGCTCCGGTGCCCATAACTTTTGATTTGTAAGGAGTTATGCGGTGCACAACTTACAGTTGGAAAGCTCTCCGAGAGCTCTACGATGGGGGCATCAAGCCTTCTTGCCTGCCTCTATTTTTGGAGCCCAAAATCGAACGTTTTCATCAATTTCGGGACACTTTTCTTCTTTTGCGCTATTTTTCTGTCCAGGATCGTACGTCGTGAGCCGCGAAATGGACGACAACCTAATCCATCACATTTCTATTACCGAATCCCATGGCACATTGGGCAAGACAACTTCACTTCATGTAGATGCTGGGCCCGCAAACCGAGGGCGTGGGGCTTGGGACCAGGTCTCCGTCACTCCAGTGCACATAACTTTTGATCCGTAAGGAGTTACGCGGTGCACATCATACCGTTGGAAAGCTCTCCGAGAGCTCTACGACAAGGGCAGCAAGCTTGCTCGGTTGTGCCTATTTTCGGAGCCCAAAATTGAACATTTTCATCAGTTTTAGGACTCTTTTCTTCTTTTGCGATATTTTTCCATCCCGGATCGTACGTCGTGAGCTGTGAAAATGATGACAACCTAATCCATCACATTTCTATTACTGAATCCCATGGTACCTTGGGCAAGACAACTTCAGTTCATGTAGAGGCTGGGCCCGCAAACCGAGGGCGTGGGGCTTGGGACCTGGTCTCCGTCGCTCCGTTGCCCATAACTTTTGATCTGTAAGGAGCTACGTGGTGCACAACATACAGTTAGAAAGCTCTCGGAGAGCTCTACGATGGAGACAGCAAGCCTACTTTGTTGTGCCTCTTTTTCGAGCCCAAAATCGAACATTTTCATCAGTTTCAGGATATTTTTCTTCTTTTGCGCTGTTTTTCTGTCCTGGATCGTACGTTGTGAGCTGCGAAAAGGGCGACAACCTAATCCATCACATTTTTATTACCGAATCCCACAGTACCTAGGGCAAGACAACTTCAGTTCATGTAGAGGCGGGGCCCGCAAACCAAGGGCGGGGTACTTGGGACCTAGTCTCCGTCATTCCGCTACCCATATCTTTTGATCTGTAAGGAGCTACGCAGCGCATATCATACCGTTGGAATGCTCTTCGAGAGCTCTACGATGGGGGTAGCATGCCTGCTCGGTTGTGCTTGTTTTGGGATCCCAAAATCGAACGTTTTCATCAATTTCAGGACCCTTTTATTCTTTTGCGTTGTTTTTCCGTCCCGGATCGTACATCGTGAGCCGTGAAAAGGATGACAACCTAATCCATCATATTTCTATCACCGAATCCCATGGTACCTTGGGCAACACAACTTCACTTCACGTAGAGGCTAAGCCCGCAAACTGAGGGCATGGGGCTTGTGACTAGGTATCCGTCGCTCCAGTGCCCATAACTTTTGAACCGTAAGGAGTTACTCAGTGTACACCATACCGTTGGAAAGCTCCCCGAGAGCTCTAAGATGGGGGCAGCAAGCCTACTATGTTGCGCCTATTTTTGAAGCCCAAAATCAAACGTTTTCATTAGTTTCGGGACACTTTTCTACTTTTATACTATTTTTTCGTTCCGGATCGTTCGTCGTGAGCCGCGAAAAAGACGACAACCTAATCCATCACATTTCTATTACTAAATCCCACAGTATCTTGGGCAAGTAAACTTCACTTCACGTAAAGGCTTGGCCCGTAAACCGAGGGCGTGGGCTTATGACCAGGTATCCGTAACTCCGGTGCCCATAACGTTTTATCCGTAAGGAGTTACGCGGCAGAAAGCATACCATTGGAAAGCTCTCTGAGAGCTCTACGATGGGGGCAGCAAGCCTACTCAGCTGCGCCTATTTTCGGGGCCCAAAGTTGAACATTTTTATCAGTTTCGGGATACTTTTCTTCTTTTGCACTGTTTTTTCATCCTGGATCATACGTCGTGAGCCGCGAAAAGGACAACAACCTAATCCATCATATTTCTATTACCGACTACCATGAAACCTTGGGTAAGACAACTTCACTTCACGTAGAGGCTGGGTCCGCAAGCTGAGGACGTGGGGCTTGTGACCAGGTATTCGTCGCTACGTTGCCTATAACTTTTGATCCGTAAGGAGTTACGTGGTGCACAACATACCGTTGGAAAGCTCTCTGAGAGCTCTACGATGGGGGCAGCAAGCCTACTTTGCTGCGCCTATTTTCGGAGCCCAAAATCGAATGTTTTCATTAGTTTCGAGACACTTTTCTACTTTTATGCTGTTTTTTCATTTCGGATTGTACGTCGTGAGCTGCAAAAAGGACGACAACCTAATACATCACATTTCTATTACCGAATCCCACCGTACCTTGGGCAAGACAACTTCACTTCACGAAGAGGCTGGGCCCGTAAACCGAGGGCGTGGGGCTTGGGACTAGGTCTCCGTCGCTCTAGTGCCCATAACATTTGATCTGTAAGGAGTTATGCGGTGTACAACATACCGTTGGAAAGCTCTCTGAGTGCTCTACGATGGGGGCAGCATGCCTACTTTGCTGCGCCTATTTTCGGAGACCAAAATCAAACATTTTCATCCGTTTTGGGACACTTTTCTTCTTTTGCACTATTTTTCCGTCCTGGGTCGTACGTCGTAAGCCGCGAAAAGGACGACAACCTAATCCATCATATTTCTATTACCGAATCCCACGGAACCTTGGGCAAGACAACTTCACGTCATGTAGAGGCTAGGCTTGCAAGCCGAGGGCGTGGGGCCTGTGACAAGGTATTTGTCGCTCCGTTGCCCATAACTTTTTATTCGTAAGGAGTTACGCAGCGCACAGCATACTGTTGGAAAGCTCTCCGAGAGCTCTATGATGTGGGAAGCAAGCCTACTTTGTTGCTCCTATTTTCGGAGCCCAAAATTGAACATTTTCATCAGTTTCGGGACTCTTTTCTTCTTTTGCGCTATTTTTTCGTCCCGACTTGTACATCGTGAGCCGCGAAAAGGACGACAACCTATTCCATCACATTTCTATTACCGAATCCCACGGCACCTTTGGCAAGACAACTTCACTTCACGTAGAGGCTGGGCCCGCTGACCGAGGGCATAGGGCTTGTAACCAGGTATTCGTCGCTCCGGTGCCCATAACTTTTGATCCGTAAGGAGTTACACGGTGCACTGCATACCATTGAAAAGCTCTCCAACAGCTCTACGATGGGGGTAGCAAGCCTTCTATGTTGTGCCTGTTTTTTTAGCCCAAAAGCAAACAATTTCATCAATTTCGGAATACTTTTATTCTTTTGCGCTGTTATTCCGTCCCAGATCGTACGTCGTGAGCCGCGAAAAGGTCGGCAACCAAATCTATCACATTTCTATTATCCAATCCCATGGCTCCTTGGGAAAGACAACTTCACTTCACGTAGATGCTGGGCCCGCAAATCGAGGGCGTGGGGCTTGGTACCAAGTCTCCGTCGCTTTGGTGCCCATAACTTTCGATCTGCAAGGAGTTTCGCGGTGCACAGCATACCATTGGAAAGCTCTCTAAGAGCTCTACGATGGATAAAACAAGCCTTCTTAGCTGCGCATGTTTTCATAGCCCAAAATAGAACGTTTTCATCAGTTTTGGGACACCTTTCTTCTTTTGTACAATTTTTCCATCCTGGATCGTACGTCATGAGCCGCGAAAAGGACGACAACCTAATCCATCACATTTCTATTACCGAATCCCACGGCACCTTGGGCAAGACAACCTCACTTCACGTAGAGGCTGGGCCCGCAAACCGAACGCGTGGGGCTTGTGACTAGGTATCCGTCACTCCGGTGCCCATAACTTTTGATCCTTAAGGAGTTACGTGGTGCACAACATACCATTGGAAAGCTCTCCGAGAGCTCTATGACGAGGGCAACATGCCTGTATGGCTGCAACTATTTTCAGAGCCCAAAATTGAATGTTTTCATCAGTTTCGGGACACTTTTCTTCTATTGCGCTGTTTTTCCATTCCGGATCGTACGTCGTGAGCCGTGAAAAGGACAATAACCAAATCCATCACATTTCTATTACCGAATCCCATGGCACCTTGGGCGACAAAACTTCAATTCACGTATAGTCTGGGCCACAAACCGAGGGCATAGGGCTTGTGACTAGGTATCCATCGCTCCGGTGCCCATAACGTTTGATCCGTAAGGAGTTAGGCGGCGCACAGCATACCGTTGGAAAGCTCTCTGAGAGCTCTACGATGGGGGCAGCAAGCCTACTTTGCTGCACCTATTTTCAGAGCCCAAAATCGAATGTTTTCATCAGTTTTTGGACACTTTTCTTCTTTTGCACTATTTTTCCATCCCGGATCGTACGTCGTGAGCCGCAAAAAGGACGACAGCCTAATCCATCAGATTTCTATTACCGAATCCCATGCCACCTTGGGCAAGGCAACTTCACTTCACGTAGATGCTGGGCCCGCAAACCCAGGGCGTGGGGCTTAGGACCAGGTCTCCGTCGCTCCAGTGACCATAACATTTGATCTGTAAGGAGTTACGCGGTGCACAACATACCATTAGAAATCTCTCCGAGTGCTCTACAATGGGGGCAGCATGCCTACTTTGCTGCGCCTATTTTTGGAGATCAAAATGGAATGTTTTTATCAGTTTTGGGATACTTTTCTATTTTTGCGCTGTTTTTCCGTCCCGGATCGCACGTCGTGAGCTGCAAAAAGGATGACAACCTAATCCATCCCATTTCTAATACCGAATTCCATGGCACCTTGGGCAAGACAATTTCACTTCACGTAGAGGCTGGGCCCACAAACCGAGGGCGTGGGGCTTGGGACCAGGTCTCCGTCGCTCTAGTGCCTATAACATTTGATCTGTAAGGAGTTACGCGGTGCACAGCATACCGTTGGAAAGCTCTCCGAGTGTTCTACAATGGGGGTAGCATACCTACTTTGCTGCGCTTGTTTTTGGAGACCAAAATCGAATGTTTTTATCAATTTCGGGACACTTTTCTTCTTTTGCGCTGTTTTTCTGTCCCGGATCGTACGTTGTGAGCCGCGAAAAGGACGACAACCTAATCCATCACATTTCTAATACCGAATCCCAGGGCACTTTGGGCAAGACAGCTTCACTTCACGTCAATGCTGGGCCCGTAAACCGAGGGCGTGAGGCTTGGGACCACGTCTCCGTCGCTCCAATGCCTATAACTTTTGATCCGTAAGGAGTTACGTGGCGCACAATATAACGTTGGGAAGCTCTTTGAGAGCTCTACGACGGAGGCAGCAAGCTTGCTTGGCTGCGCCTATTTTCGGAGTCCAAAATTGAACGGTTTCATCAGTTTCGGGACTCGTTTCTTCTTTTGTGCTATTTTTTCGTCCAGGATCGTACGTCGTGAGCCGCAAAAGGGACGGCAACCTAATCCATCACATTTCTATTACCGATTCACAAGGCACCTTGGGCAAGACAACTTCACTTCACGTAGAGGCTGGGCCCGCAAAGAGAGGGCGTGGGGCTTGTAACCAGGTATCCGTCGCTCTAGTGCCCATAACTTTTGATCCGTAAGGAGTTACGCGGTGTACAGCTTACCGTTGGAAAGCTCTCCGAGAGCTGTACGATGGGGGTAGCAAGCCTTCTTGGCTGCCTCTATTATCAGAGTCCAAAATCGAACGTTTTCATCAATTTTGGGACACTTTTCTTCTTTTGCGCTATTATTCTGTCCCGGATCGTACGTCGTGAGTCGCAAAAAGGACGACAACCTAATCAATAACATTTCTATTACCGAATCACACGGTACCTTGGGCAAGTCAACTTCACTTCACGTAGATCCTGGGCCAGCAATCCGCGGACGTGGGGCTTGGGACCAGGTCTCCGTCACTCTGGTGCCCATATCTTTTGATCCGTAAGGAGTTACGCGGCGCATAGCATATCGTTGGAAAGCTCTCCGAGAGCTCTACGACGGGGGCAACAAGCTTGCTCAGCTTCGCCTATTTGGGAGCCCAAAATTGAACGTTTTCATCAGTTTCGGGACTCTTTTCCTCTTTTGCGCTGTTTTTCCGTCCTGGATCGTACGTCGTGAGCCACAAAAATGACGATAACCTAATCCATCACATTTCTATTACTAAATCTCACAGCACCTTGGGCAAGACAACTTCACTTCACGTAGAGGCTGGGCCCGCAAAACGAGGGCGAAGGGCTTGTGACCAGGTATCCGTCACTCCGGTGCCCATAACTTTTGATCCGTAAGGAGTTACGCGGCGCACAGCATACCGTTGGAAAGCTCTCCGAGAGCTCTACGATGGGGGCAGCAAGCCTACTCGATTGCGCCTATTTTTGGAGCCCAAAATCAAACGTTTTCATCAGTTTTGGGACACTTTTCTTCTTTTGCCCTGTTTTTTCGTCTCGGATCGTATGTCGTGAGCCGCGAAAAGGACGACAACTTAATCCATAACATTTCTATTACTGAATCCCACGGCACCTTGGGCAAGACAACTTCACTTCACGTAGTGGCTGGGCCCGCAAACCGAGGGCGTAGGTATTGTGACCAGGTATCCGTCGCTCCGGTGCCTATAACTTTTGATCTGTAAGCAGTTATGCGACGCACAGCATACCGTTGAAAATTTCTCTGAGAGCTTTACGATGGAGACAACAAGCCTACTTTGCAGCTATCACGCCCCAACCCGACCTATAAATGTTAGAGTAGAGTGTGGTGTAAACATTCAAGTCATATCTCGTACTTAATCGTTCATGAAAGTTAACACTTAACGTTTTAGCCTAAACTCCACAAATTCTCCAGAAAACCGGCAGCATAACGGCTATAATTAGGCTATTTAGTTTGACCTAATTCTCTAAACGCCTCAAAATTTCCAATCTCAATTTCATATCTAACTAAGATTACTATTTATCACCAATCGAAACGCCTACTAGTTGTCTCGAAGTCTCGTTTGATTAATAACCTAGCATGATACTATGCCTCGTTTGTTTGTTAATCCTTGTTACAAAAGTACTTGTTGATCTTAGCTTAACAATGTGTGCCTGCTTAAGATTGGATAGATTCATTTTACTTAATCCTTACCTGATACTTCATAATCTTATGATAGATACTAGCCAATAACGATAGCAAAAATGACCATAGTAGTATCTATCTAGTTAGGATCAGTACAAGCCAAAATCAGACCCCAAATTACAACGGGGGTCATTTATAATACAACAACAAACAACATAAGAAATAGTCTTCAAGCAACATATCGTTCACAAAATGGCCATAGTCAAGTAAGGCACGTAGGGCAAGCAATCATTCCAAGGAATCATCAATAGGCACGTTGTCCTCAGGTACCTGTTCCTGTTCTTCTTCAATTGAGATGATAAAAAAGGGTGAATCCTTATAAACTCAGCGAGGGGGAGCGAGAAATAAGTTTTGAAACTCTTTTTCAAGTTCAACTTATGAAAACCCTTTGCAAGCATGACATATATCACAAGTAAGTTCATAATGTAATATAAAAGTAAAAGAACACAATTACCCGTCTTTCCTCCTCGAGGTCCTCTAGGAACCAAGCGAGAGGACTTATACAAATAGTGAAAAGGATACGGTGAGCTTTTGCTCTCAGTTCATTTTCAGTATTAGTTGTTGCGGCCGACTTCAATTCATCCCCTTATCACGCCAAATGGGTGTACTCCAGATGTACCCCAAAATCCTACGACCCAACTCTCCGAGGAAGTCTAGCCCCCAAGCGAGAGAGGGAATTGGACAATGGTAGTCACGGTTGCACCGGTAAGCCCGATACCGACTGGTGTGCGTGAACGCTACCACGCCCGAATGAAAGGTTGCAACCTTGTATGCAATGCACATTTATGACATTTAATATATCACATTTGGAGGTCAACAAAGTAAGTTGCCTCCGAACAGTTATAAGATTGCACATTGACAAGTAAACACGCGAGGCACGATATGACAAGTAATTTCACTTGAAAAGCACATGGAGTTATATGAATATTAAACAGGCAGCCATGTAACGCATGTAAATCAAGTCATATAACTCATTTCAAAGTTCACGTAATCAAATAATAAGATTATACAACATGCAACGACATCTACGTGGGACTGGGTGCAAGAAAGGTCTACTTGTCAACATGAAATCATCGGAATCATATTTAGGGCTATAAGGGAAACTACGGGGAGCCTACTAATCACATAATTAAACACGATATTCATAGGATCAACACTTATTGAGTTTACCTAGTCATTAGGGTTTCAATTCATGCTCACCCGTACGATTAAGCCCTAAGTTGTCACGTAATTAAACTCAAGCCATGCATTGATTAATTCAAACACCCTCAATCATTCAAAACAGTCTACACAACATCCCAATGCCACAATCCCAAGCATTTAATACAACAAGAGAGGTTACAATAATTTTCAAGGCAAATCACTAGATGAAAACCTCACTGCAATGGTCTGTTTTCTCACAATCATTGAGACAAGCAAACAAACTCCAATTCCAGTAAACAAAATGTCAAATTAAATCTTAAGGAGTGAACTAAATCCAGAAACAAACCTCGCATCATTTGGAGTTCGGGTTCAAGAGTTATAGCCAAAACAGTGAGACTATGCAAAACTGTCCAGATTTGCACACATTTCAATACTTGTCGTTTTTAAGGGCCTTAGGTTCTGATTTAGACTTAGTACATTTCTGACAAAAATGTCCAGAACTAAAAAATCTAGCAGAAAACCAAATATCATGCATTTTGGATATCATTTACTAAGTCAAAACTGGTTCGTTCTACAAGAACAGGGAATCTGCCAAAACCGGCTTCATTTTCCCAGATTTTCCAGATTTGGATACATTTTGATATTTGGCCATTTTGAGGACATTAGAGTCACAATTAGCCTTGGCCTATTTCTTCGAAAAACGCTCAGAACCGGAAAAAATAGTCACCTACCAATTTTTAAGCATTTTTAACCTCGTTTACCTGGTCAAAATCACCCTGCACCAACAAGACAGAAGACTGTCCCATACACGATTTCATCTATCATCACATTCTAGCCAAATATCTTGCCATGCATGTTTACAAAAGCTCATGAACACACATATATCACAAGTACAGAAGTAGAAATAGATATTCAAAGGCATGCATGTGGTTTTTAAAGGCTTTTCAAGAAGTTTTAGCCCTCACCTTAGCAAGACAACAAGGAAAATGCACAAACTCTTGATGAAGCACAATGTCGACTCTTCTCCTTGCTTAGCCGAGAGACCATTCGATTTTCTCTAATTTCCTAGCTTAGTAACTATGTTCTTAGTATGTGCAAGTGGCTAGAACAAAAGAAAATGAAATGGAAGCTAATCAACTTACCTAAGCCGAAATGAAAGTTCAATTAGCTTGCATGTGTGTCTTTTGCATTCTAGCTTTGCTTGGTCGAGTTCCTAGTAGCTTGCATGACTTGATAACCCTTAGGATGATGAACTCAAGCTATGGAGAGTAGAACTTCAGCCAAGGCCGAGAGAGAGAGAGAAGAATGAGAGAAAGAGAGAAAATGAAAGAAAAATGAAAAGCTTTGAAATGTTTGATGCTTGTGTCGGCCTAGGGCCTTGTAAAATCTGAGTTTGTGTCTTCAAGGAGCATAATTTGAATCCTTAGCATGGGCAATTGAGTGTGTGTCGAGAATATGGGTGCATTGGGTAGGGTTTTGGGTTATTTTTTTATGCCTTGTGTCATAGATTGTCATAGGATGTCTAGATTTAATTTTTTAGATTGCAATGCATGCACAAATGCAAGAGATGGTCGGCCAAGGCTTGCAAATTGCTGAATCTTTGTCATCTTTTGAGCATTATTTTAATTGTGTGTTTGGGATATGCAAAGAATAAAGAAAAAAAGAATAAGAATGTCTAGCTTTTTGTGAGATTTTGTCTTCTAGTGAGTTGAATTAGGATTTTAATATTAGTTAGTGGAGTTTGTAGGATTAATTAATGATCTAATGCTTCGTGTAAGATGCTTTTTTGATTAGCGTGAGGGCACGCTTTCATAGGTTTAGGGCACGCACTACGAGGTAGGGCACGAACTACGAGACGAATGCACGTTTTCCAAGTAAATGCACACAACCCTAAATGTATGCACGTAATTCAATGCAAGGCACACAAAACGAAACACGACTCTTAAACCTAAGTCAAGGCACGCAAATCTAGATTAGGGCACACGAAACGAGGTATCGCACGCAAATCGAGGACGGGCCTCACAGCAGCGCCTATTTTTCGATCCCAAAATTGAACGTTTTCATATGTTTTAGGATACTTTTCTTCTTTTGTGCTATTTTTTTGTCCCGGATCGTACGTCGTGAGGTGTGAAAAGGACGACAACCCAATCCATCACATTTCTATTACCGAATCCCACAGCATTTTGGGCAAGACAACTTCAGTTCATGTAGAGGCTGGGCTCGCAAACTGAAGGCGCAGGGCTTGGGACTTGGTTTCCGTCGCTCCGCTGCCCATAACTTTTGATCTATAAGGAATTACGCGACACACAACATACCGTTGGAAAGCTCTCTGAGAGCTCTACGACGGGGCAGCAAGCCTACTCTGCTACGCTTGTTTTTTGAGCCCAAAATTGAATATTTTCATCAGTTTTGGGATACTTTTCTACTTTTGCGCTATTTTTCCGTCCCAGATTGTACGTCGTGAGCCGTGAAAAGGACAACAACCTAATCGATCACATTTCAATTATTGAATCCCATGGCACCTTGGGCAACACAACTTCACTTCACGTAGCGGCTGGGCCCGCAAACCGAGGGCATGGGGCTTGTGACTAGGTATCCGTCGCTCCGGTGCCCATAACTTTTGATCCGTAAGGAGTTACACAGTGCACACAATACCGTTGGAAAGCTCTCCGAGAGCTCTACGATGGGGGCAGTAAGCCTACTTTGCTGCGCCTGTTTTCGGAGCCCAAAATCGAACGTATTCATTAGTTTTAAGACACTTTTCTTATTTTGCGCTGTTTTTCCGTCCGGATCGTACATCGTGAGCTGCGAAAAGGGCGACAACCTAATCCATCACATTTCTATTACCTAATCCCATGGCACCTTGGGCAAGACAACTTCACTTCACGTAGAGGTTGGGCCCGCAAACCAGGGGCGTGGGGCTTGTGACCGGGTATCCATCGCTCCGTTGCCCATAACTTTTGATCCGTAAGGAGTTACACGGTGCACAACATATCGTTGGAAAGCTCTCCGAGAGCTCTACGATGGGGGCAGCAAGCCTTCTATGTTGCGCCTATTTTCAGAATCCAAAATCGAACGATTTTATCAGTTTCAAGATACTTTTCTTCTTTTGCGCTGTTATTCCGTCCCGGATCGTACGTCATGAGCCGCAAAAAGGACAACAACCAAATCAATCACATTTCTCTTACTGAATCCCACGCCTTCTTGGGCAAGACAACTTTACTTCACGTAAAAGCTGGGCTCGCAAACCGAGGGCTTGGGGCTTGGGACAAGGTCTTCGTCGCTCCGGTGCCAATAACTTTTGATCTGTGAAGAGTTTCGCGGTGCACAGAAGACCATTGGAAAGCTCTCTGAGAGCTCTACGATGGGGAAAACAAGCCTTCTCAGCTGCACATGTTTTCAGAGCCCAAAATAGAACGTTTTCATCACTTTCGGGACACTTTTCTTCTTTTGTGCTATTTTTTCATCCTAGATCGTACATCATGAGCCACAAAAAGGACGAAAACCTAATCTATCATATTTCTGTTATCGAATACCACGACACCTTGGGCAAGACAACTTCGCTTCACATAGAGGCTGAGCCCGCAAACTGAGGGCGTGGGGCTTATGACCAGGTATCCGTCACTCCGGTGCCCATAACTTTTGATCCTTAAGGATTTACGTGGCGCATAACATAGCATTGGAAAGCTCTCTGAGAGCTCTACGACAGGGGAAACATGCCTACACGGCTGTGCTTATTTTCGGAGTCCAAAATCGAATGTTTTCATCAGTTTCAGGATACTTTTCTTCTTTTGCGCTGTTTTTCCGTCCCGGATCGTACGTCGTGAGCCGTGAAAAGGACGGAAACCAAATCCACCACATTTCTATTACCAAATCCTATGGCACCTTGGGCAACACAACTTCACTTCCTGTAGGGTCTAGGCCCGCAAATCGAGGGCATGGGGCATGTGACTTGGTATCCGTCGCTCCAGTGCCCATAACTTTTGATCCGTTAGGAGTTACGCGGTGCAGAGTATACCGTTGGAAAGCTCTCTGAGAGATCTACGATGGGGGCAGAAAGCCTGCTATGCTGCACCTATTGTCAGAGCCCAAAATTTAACGTTTTCATCAGTTTTAGGACGCTTTTCTTCTTTTGCACTATTTTTCCATCCCGGATCGTACATCGTGAGCCACGAAAAGGACAACAACCTAATCCATCACATTTCTATTACAGAATCCCATGCCACCTTAGGCAAGACAACTTCACTTCACGTAGATGCTGGGCTCGCAAACCGAGGGCGTGGGGCTTGAGACCAGGTCTCCGTCGCTCCGGTGACCATAACATTTGATCTGTAAGGAGTTAGCGGTGCACAGCATACCGTTGGAAAGCTCTCCGAGTTCTCTACAATGGGGTCAGCATGCCTACTTTGTTGCCCTTGTTTTCGGAGATCAAAATCGAACGTTTTCATTAGTTTTGGGATATTTTTCTTCTTTTGTGCTATTTTTACATTCCGGATCGTATGTCGTGAGCCGCGAAAAGGACGACAACCTAGTCGATCACATTTTTAATACAGAATCCCATGGCACCTTGGGCAAGACAACTTCACTTCACGTTGATGTTGGGCCCGCAAACCGAGGGCGTGAGGCTTAGGACCACGTCTCTGTCGCTTTAGTGCCCATAACTTTTGATCCGTAAGGAGTTACGCGGCGCACAACATACAGTTGGAAAGCTCTCCGAGAGCTCTACGATGTTGGTAGCAAGCTTGCTCTACTACGACTATTTTTGGAGTCCAAAATTGAACGTTTTCATCAGTTCAGGACTCGTTTCTTTTTTTGCACTGTTTTTCCGTCTAGGATCGTACGTCATGAGCTGCGAATAGGACGACAACCTAATCCATAACATTTCTATTACCGAATCCCACGGCACCTTGGGCAAGACAACTTCACTTCACGTAGATGTTGTATCACGCCCCCAACCCGACCTATAGAGGTTAGACTAGGGTGTGATCTAAACATTCAAGTCATTTCACGTACTTAATCGTTCATGAAGGTTTAATACTTAACGCTTAGCCTAAACTGCACAAATTCTCCAAAAAACTGGCAGCATAACGACTGTAATTGGGCTCTTTAGTTTGCAACCCCTACTACATCTGCCTTTACGATATTTACTATATTTCGTACGTTTCGGCTAATGGTATGCCCGAACTTTCCACATGAGCTAGGGGGCATGGCTAAAATCCTTGCTCCGGTGGATGGATAGCCCGACGCGCTACATCAATGGCTCGATATGGTTGATTCGGAATCGGCTGGATTGGAGGGAGGAGAATTGTATTGCCGCATGAAGGCACTCGCAGCATTAGTGACTACCTTTTTTGATTAAGCGGAATATGAAGTTTCCCCGTCCCCCCTTCGTCTGGCGGTGCTTGTGTGGGGGGGTGCGAAATTAGCTCTATGAAGTAGGCTTAACTTGACTAAGTTTTTTGCTGCTCATATCTATTGTTGAGCGTCTCGAGTTTCGCATCTCTTTAGAGGTAGGTTATGAGTAATTTTCTAAAGGCCTCAAAAAATTTCAATCTCAAATTCATTTCCAACTAAGGTTACTATTTATCACTAATTGAAACGCCTACTAGTTATCTCGAAGTCTCGTTTAATTAACAACCTAGCATGATAACTCTGTCTCGTTTGTTTGTTAATCCTTGTTACAAAAGCACCTGTTGATCTTAGCCTACCAATGACTACCTGCTTAAGATTGGATAGATTCATTTTACTTAATCCGTTACTTGATACTTCGTAAGCCTATGATAGATACTAGCTAGTAGCGATAGCAAAAACAACCATAAGAGTGTCTATCTAGTTATGATCAGTACAAGCCAAAATTAGACCCCAAATTACAACGAGGGTCATTTACAATACAATAACAAGCAACATAAGAAATAGTCTTCAAGCAACATATCGTTCACAAAATGGCCATAGTCAAGTAAGGCACATAGGGCAAGCAATCATTCCAAGGAGTCATCAATAGGCACGTTATCCTCGGGAACCTGTTCTTGGTCTTCTTCACCTGTGATGATAAAAGAGGGTGAGTCCTTATGAACTCAGCGAGGGGGAAACGAGAAATACATTTTAAAACTCTTTTCTGGTTCAACTTATGAAAACCCTTTTTGCAAGCATAACAAATATCACAAGTGAATACATAATGTAATATAAGAGTAAAAGAACACAATTACTTGTCTTTCCTCCCCGAGGTCCTCTAGGAACCAAGCGAGAGTACTTATACACATAGTGAAAAGGATACGGTGAGCTTTTGCTCTCAGTTCATTTCCAGTATCAGTTGTTGCGGCCGACTTCAAATCATCCACTTATCACGCCAAATGGGTGTACTCCGGATGTACCCCGAAATCCTATGACCCAACTCTCCGAGGAAGTCTAGCCCCCAAGCGAGAAAGGGAATTGGACAATGGTAGTCACGGTTGTACCGGCAAGCCTGATGCTGCCCGGTGTGCGTGAACACTACCACGCCAGAATGGAAGGTTGCAACCTTGTATGCAATACACATTTATGACATTTAATATATCACATTAGGAGGACAACAAAGTAGGTTGCCTCCTAGCAGTCATAAGATTGCACATTGACAAGTAAACACGCGAGGCATGATATGACAGGCAATTTCACTTGTAAAGCACATTGAGTTATATGGCAGCCATGTAACGCATGTAAATCGAGTTATATAACTCATTTCGAAGTTCACGTAATCAAATAATAAGGTCATACAACATGCAACGGCGTTTACGTGGGACCGGGTGTAAGAAAGGTCTACTTGTCAATATGTAATCATCGGAATTATATTTAGAGCTATAAGGCAACTACGGGCAGCCTACAAATCATATAATTAAACACGATATCCATAGGATCAACACTTAGCGAGTTTTCCTAGTCACTAGGGTTTTAATTCATGCTTATCCGTGCGATTAAGCCCCAAGTTGTCTCGTAATTAAACTCAAGCCATGCATCGATTAAATTAAAACACCCTCAAGCATTCAAAATAGTCCACATAACATCCAAGTGCCACAATCCCAATCATTTAATACAACAAAAGAAGTTACAATAATTTTCAAAGCATATCACTAAATGAAAACCTCACTGCAATGGTCTGTTTTCTCACAATCATTGAGATAAGCAAACAATCTCCAATTCCAGTGAATAAAATTTAAAATTAAATCTTAAGGAGTGAACTAAATCCAGAAACAAACCTCGCATCATTTGGAATTCGGATTCAAGAGTTATAGCCAAAACCGTGAGACTGCGCAAAACTGTCCTGATTTGCACACATTTCAATACTTGTCGTTTTTAAGGACCTTAGGGTCAGATTTAGCCTTAATCTATTTCAGACAAAAATGTCCAGAACTGAAAAATATATAACTATACCAAATTTCATGCATTTTGGATATCATTTACTAAGTCAAAACCGGTTCGTTCTACAAGGATAATGAATCTGCCAAAACCTGCTTCATTTTCCCAAATTCTCCAGATTTGGACACCTTTCGATGTTTTGCCATTTTGGGGACCATAGAAACAAAATTTGCTTTGGTCTATTTCTGCAAAAAATTCTCAGAACTGGCCGAACTAGTCATCTACCAATTTTCACGCATTTTGAACATCATTTACCTGGTCAAAATCACTTTGCTCCAACAAGTCAGAAGACTATCCTTTACGCGATTTCACCTATCTTCACATTCTAGCCAAATATCTTGCCATGCATGTTTACAAAAGCTCATGTACACACATATATCATAAGTACAGAGGTAAAAATAGAAATTTAAAGGCATGCATGTGGTTTTTGAAAGCTTTGCAAAAGAGTTTTAGCCCTCACCTTAGCAAGACAACAATGAAGATGCATAAAGCTCTTGATGATGCACAAGGTTGTCTTTTCTCCTTGCTTAGCCGAGGGACAACTTGAGATTCTTTAATTCCTAGCTTAGTAACCATGTTCTTAGTAAGTGCAAGTGGCTAGAACAAAAAGAAAATGAAATAGAAGCCATCAACATACCTAAGGGCCGAATGAATGTGCTATGAGCTTGCATGCATATTTATTGGCTTCTAGCTTGCTTGGTCGAGTTCCTTAGTAGCTTGAAGGTCTTGATGAATCTTAGGCTGATGAGCTTAAACTATGGAGTGTAGAATTGCAGCTAAGGCCGAGAGAGAGAGAGAGGAAATGAGAGAGTGAATGAGAGAAAGAGAGAATGTGAGAAAGAATGAAAAGCTTGAGGAGTTTTTGATGCATGTGTCGGCCTAGGGCCTTGAAAATTCTGATTTTTTTTGTCTTCAAGAGCATGTTTTTGAATTGTCTAGCATGGGCAATTGAGTGGGTCGAGATTTTTATGCATTGGGTAGGGTTTTGAGTCATTTTTTTAAGCTTTGTGTCATGAGCTTGTCATAGAATGTCTAGGTATAAATTTTGAAATTGCAAAGCTTGTTCAAATGCTCCTACATGGTCGGCCAAGGCTTGCAAAATTCTGAATTTTTTTGTCTTGTTTGAGCATTATTTAATTGTATGCTTAGAATATGCAAAAGAATAAAGAATAAAGAATAGGAATGTTTAGCTTTTTGTGAGATTTCGTCTTCTAGTGCATTGACTTAGCCTTTTAATATTAGTTAGTGGAATTTGTAGGATTAATTAATGATCTAGTGCTTCATGCAAGATGCTTTCTCGATTAGCGTGTGGGCACGCTCACCTAGGTCTAGGGCACGCACTACGAGGTAAGGCACAAACTATGAGATGAATGCACGTTTTCTAAGTAAATACACGCAACCCTAAATGTATGCACGTAATTCAATGCAAGGCACACAAAACCAAACACGACTCTTAAACCTAGGTCAAGGCACGTAAATCTAGATTAGGTCACATGAAACGAGGTATCACACACAAATCAAGGTCGGGCCCCACATGCTGGGCTCACAAACCGAGGGTGTGGGGCTTAGGACCAAGTCTCCGTCGCTCCGGTGCCCATAACTTTTGATTTGTAAGGAGTTACGCGACGCACAGCTTATCGTTGGAAATCTCTCCGAGAGCTCTACGATGGGGGTAGCAAGCCTTCTTGGCTGCCTCTATTTTTGGAGCCAAAAATTGAACGTTTTCATCAATTTCGGGACACTTTTCTTTTTTTGTGCTGTTTTTCCGTTCGGGATCGCACGTCGTGAGCCTCGAAAAGGACGACAACCTAATCCATCACATTTCTATTACCAAATCCCACGTCACCTCAGGCAAGACAACTTCACTTCACATAGAGACTAGGCCGCAAACCGAGGGCGTGGGGCTTAGAACCCAGTCTCCGTCACTTTGGTGCCCATAACTTTTGATCCGTAAGGAGTTACGTGGCGCACAACATACCGTTGGAAAGTACTCCGAGAGCTTTACGACGGGGGCAGCAAGCTTGTTCGGCTACTCCTATTTTCGGAGCCCGAAATTGAACATTTTCATCAGTTTCAGGACTCTTTTCTTCTTCTGCGCTATTTTTCCGTCTCGGATCGTACTTCGTGTGCCGCGAAAATGATGACAACCTAATCCATCACATTTCTATTACTGAATCCCACTACACCTTGGGCAAGACAACTTCATTTCACGCAGAGGCTAGGCCCGCAAACCGAGGGCATGGGGCTTGTGACCAAGAATCCGTTACTCTGGTGCCTATAACTTTTGATCCGTAAGGAGTTACGCGGCGCACAACATACAATTGGAAAGATCTCCGAGAGCTCTACGATGGGGGCAGCAAGCCTGCTGGGCTGCGCCTATTTTCGGAGCCTAAAATCTAACATTTTCATTAGTTTAGGGAGACTTTCCTTCTTTTGCGCTGTTTTTCTGTCCTGGATCGTACGTCATGAGCCGCGAAAAGCACAACAACCTAATCCATCACATTTCTAATACCGAATCCCACTGTACCTTGGGCAAGACAACTTCACTTCATGTAGAGGCTGGGCTCGCAAACCAAGGGCGTGGGGCTTGTGACCAGGTATCTGTCGCTCCGGTGCCCATAACTTTTGATCCGTAAAGAGTTATACGGCACACAGCATACAGTTGGAAAGTTCTTCGAGAGCTCCACGATGGAGACTGCAAGCCTACTTTGCTGAACCTATTTTCCAAGCCCAAAATCGAACGTTTTCTTCAGTTTCGAGATACTTTTCTTCTTATGTGCTATTTTTTTGTCCCGGATCGTACGTCGTGAGCTACGAAAATGACGACAATCCAATCCATCACATTTCTATTACCGAATCCCACAGCACTTTGGGCAAGATAACTTCAGTTCATGTAGAGGCTAGGGCCACAAACCGAGGGCATGGGGCTTAGGACCTACTCTCTGTCGCTCCGCTGCCCATAACTTTTGATCCGCAAGGAGTTACGCGATGCACAACATACCGTTGAAAAGCTCTCCGAGTACTTTACGATGAGGGCAGCAAGCCTACTCTGCTACGCTTGTTTTCGGTGACCAAAATCGAATGTTTTCATTAGTTTCGGGACACTTTTCTTCTTTTGTGCTGTTTTTCCGTCACGGATCGTACGTCGTGAGCCACGAAAAGGACAACAACCTAATCCATCACATTTCTATTACCGAATCCCATCGCACCTTGGGCAAGACAACTTCACTTCACGTAGAGGCTGGGCCTGTAAACCGAGGGCATGGGGCTTGTGACTAGGTATCCGTCGCTCCGGTGCCCATAACTTTTGATTCGTTAGGAGTTACGCGGTGCAAACAATACCGTTGGAAAGCTCTCCGAGAGCTCTACAATGGGGGCAGTAAGCCTACCTTGCTGTGCCTGTTTTCGGAGCTCAAAATCGAACATTTTCATCAGTTTCAGAACACTTTTCTTCTTTTGCGCTGTTTTTCCGTCCAGATCGTACGTCGTGAGCCGTTAAAAAGCCGACAACCTAATCCATCACATTTCTATTACCGAATCCTATGGCACCTTGGGCAAGACAACTTCACTTCACCTAGAGGCTGGGCCCGCAAACCGAGGGCATGGGGCTTGTGACCAGGTATCTATCGCTTCGGTGCCCATAACTTTTGATCCGTAAAGAGTTACGTGGTGCACAGCATACCGTTGGAAAGCTCTTCGAGAGCTCTACGATGGGGGCAGCAAGCCCTCTATGTTGCGCCTATTTTCAGAACCCAAAATCGAACGATTTCATCAATTTTGGGACACTTTTCTTCTTTTGCGCTATTCTTCCGTCCCGGATCGTACATCGTGAGCCACGAAAAGGACGACAACCAAAACAATCACATTTCTCTTACCGAATCCCACGGCTCCCTAGGCAAGACAACTTCACTTCACGCAGAAGTTGGGCCCGTAAACCGAGGGCTTGGGGCTTGGGGCTTGGGACCAGGTCTCCGTCGCTCCGGTGCCCATAACCTTTGATCTGCAAGGATTTTCGTGGTGCATAGCATACCATTGGAAAGCTCTCAGAGAGCTCTATGATGGGGGAAGCAAGCCTTCTCAGTTGCTTATGTTTTCAGAGCGCAAAATAGAACGTTTTCATCAGTTTTGGGACCCTTTTCTTCTTTTGTGCAATTTTTTCGTCTCGGATTGTACGTCGTGAGCCGCGAAAAGGACGACAACCTAGTCCATCACATTTCTATTACTGAATCCCACAGCACCTTGGGCAAGACAACTTCACTTCACGTAGAGGCTGGGCCCGCAAACCGAGGGCGTGGGGCTTGTGACCAGGTATCCGTCACTCCGGTGGTCATAACTTTTGATCCTTAAGGAGTTATGTGGCACACAATATACCATTGGAAAGCTCTCCGAGAGCTCTACGACAGGGGCAACAAGCATGCACGACTGCGCCTATTTTCGGAGCCCAAAATTGAATATTTTTATCAGTTTTAGGACACTTTTCTTCTTTTGCGCTGTTTTTTTGTCCCGGATTGTACGTCGTGAACCGTAACAAGGATAATAGCCAAATCCATCACATTTCTATTACCAAATCATATGGAACCTCAGGCAACACAACTTCACTTCCCGTAGAGTTTGGGCCCGCAAACCGAGGGCATGGGACTTGTGACCAAGTATTCGTAGCTCCGGTGCCCATAACTTTTGATCCGTAAGGAGTTATGTAGTGCATAACATACCGTTGGAAAGCTCTCCGAGAGCTCTACGATGGGGGCAGCAATCTTGCTCTGCTGCGCATATTTTCGAAGCCCAAAATCGAATGTTTTCATTAGTTTTGGGATATTTTTCTTCTTCTGCGCTATTTTTTCGTCCCGAATCGTACGTCGTGAGCCGCGAAAAGGACGCCAACCTAATCCATCACATTTCTATTACCGAATCCCACGGCACCTTGGGCAAGACAAATTCACTTCACGTAGATGCTGGGACCGCAAACCGAGGGCGTGGGGCTTGGGACCAGGTCTCCGTCGCTCCGGTGACCATAACATTTGATTTGTAATGAGTTACGCGGTGCACAGCATTCCGTTCAAAATGTCTCCGAGTGCTCTACAATGGGGGCAGCATGCCTACTTTGCTGTGCCTGTTTTCGGAGACCAAAATCGAACGTTTTCATCAGTTTTGTGACACTTTTCTTCTTTTGCGCTGTTTTTCGGTCTAGGATCGTACGTCGTGAGCCGCGAAAAGGATGACAACCTAGTCCATCACATTTTTAATATCGAATCCAATGGCACTTTGGGCAAGACAACTTCACTTCACGTCGATGCTGGGCCCGTAAACCGAGGACGTGCAGCTTGGGACCACGTTTCCGTCACTCTAGTGCCCATAACTTTTGATCCATAAGGAGTTACGCACCGCACAATATACCGTTGGGAAGCTCTCCAAGAGCTCTACGACGGGGGAAGCAAGCTTGCTCGGCTGCGACTATTTTCAGAGTCCAAAATTGAACGTTTTCATGAGTTTCGGGATTCGTTTCTTCTTTTGCACTTTTTTTCCGTCCAGGATCGTACGTCGTGAGCTGCGAAAAGGACGACAACCTAATCCATCACATTTCTATTACCGAATCCCACAGCACCTTGGGCAAGACACCTTCCCTTCATGTAGATGCTGGGCCTGCAAACCGAGGGGTGGGGCTTGGGACCAGGTCTCTGTCGTTCGGGTGCCCATAACTTTTGATCTGTAAGGAGTTCCGCGCTGCACAGCTTACCGTTGGAAAGCTTTCCGAGAGCTCTGCGATGGGGGCAGCAAGCCTTCTTTGCTGCCTCTATTTTCGAAGCCAAAAATTGAATGTTTACATCAATTTCAGGACACTTTTCTTTTTTGCGATGTTTTTTCATCCCGGATCGCACGTCGTGAGCCGCGAAAAGGACGACAACCTAATCCATCACATTTCTATTACCGAATCCCACGACACCTTGGGCAAGACAAATTCATTTCATGTAGATGCTAGGCCCGCAAACCGAGAGCGTGGGGCTTGAGACCAAGTCTCCGTCACTCCGGTGCCCATAACTTTTGATCCGTAAGGAGTTACGTGGCGCACAACATACCGTTGGAAAGCTCTCTGAGAGCTCTACGATAGGGGCAGCAAGCTTGCTCAGCTACGCCTATTTTCAGAGACCGAAATTGAACATTTTCATTAGTTTCGGGAGTCTTTTCTTCTTTCACGTTGTTTTTCTGTCCCGGATCGTACTTCGTGAGCCGCAAAAATGACGACAACCTAATCCATCACATTTCTATTACTAAATCCCACTACACCTTGGGCAAGACAACTTCACTTCACATAGAGGCTAGACCCACAAACTGTGGGCGTGGGGCTTGTGACCAAGAATCCATTACTCTGGTACCCATAACTTTCGATCCGTAAGGAGTTACGCGGCGTACAACATACCGTTGGAAAGCACTCCGAGAGCTCTACGACGGCGGCAGTAAGCCAGCTTTGCTGTGCTTTTTTTGGAGCCCAAAATCGAATGTTTTCATCACTTTCGGGACACCTTTCTACTTTTGCGCTGTTTTTCCTTCTCGGATCGTATGTCGTGAGCCGTGAAAAGGACGACAACCTAATCCATCACATTTCTATTACCGAATCCCATGGCACATTTGGCAACACAACTTCACTTCACGTAGAGGCTGGGCCCGCAAACCGAGGGCATGGGACTTATGACTAGGTATCTGTTGCTCCGGTGCCTATAACTTTTGATCCGTAAAGAGTTACGCAGTGCACACCATACCGTTGAAAGCTCTCCGAGAGCTCTACAATGGGGGCAGTAAGCCTACTTTGTTGCGACTATTTTTGGGGCCCAAAATCGAACGTTTTCATCAGTTTCGGAACACTTTTCTTCTTTTGCGCTGTTTTTTCGTCCTGGATCGTACGTCTTGAGCCGCAAAAAGGACGACAACCTAATCCATCACTTTTCTATTACCAAATCCCACAGTACCTTGGGCAAGACAACTTCACTCCACGTAGAGGCTGGGCCCGCAAACCAAGGGCGTGGGGCTTATGACCAGGTCTTCGTCACTCCGGTGCCCATAACTTTAGATCCATAAGGTGTTACGCGGCGGACAACATACCATTGGAAAGCTCTCCGAGAGATCTATGATGGGGGCAGCAAGTCTGCTCGGCTGTGCCTATTTTCGGGGTCCAAAATCAAATGTTTTCATCAGTTTTGAGATATTTTTCTTCTTTTGCACTATTTTTCGGTCCTGGATCGTACGTCATGAGCCGCGAAAAGGACGACAACCTAATCCATCATATTTCTATTAGCGAATCCCATAGAACCTTAGGCAAGACAACTTCATTTCACGTAGAGGCTGGGCCTGCAAGCCGAGGGCGTGGGGCTTGTGACCAGGTATCCGTCGCTCCGATGCCCATAACTTTTGATCCGTAAGGAGTTACACGGTGCACAGCATACCGTTTGAAAGCTCTCCGAGAGCTCTACGATGGGTGTAGCTAGCCTACACGGCTGCACCAGTTGTCAGGGCCCAAAATCAAACATTTTCATCAGCTTTGGGACACTTTTCTTCTTTTGTGCTGTTTTTCCATCCCGGAATGTACGTCGTGAGCCGCAAAAAGGACGACAACCTAATCCATCACATTTCTATTACCGAATCCCATGACACCATGGGCAAGACAATTTCGCTTCACGTAGAGGCTGGGCATGCAAACCGAGGGCGTGGGGCTTGTGACTCGGTATCCATCGCTCTAGTGCCCATAACTTTTGATCCTTAAGGAGTTACGTGGCGCACAACATACCATTTGAAAGCTCTCCGAGAGCTCTACGATGGGGGCAACAAGCCTGTCGGCTACGCCTATTTTCGGATCCCAAAATTGAACATTTTTATCAGTTTCGGGACACTTTTCTTCTTTTGCGCTTTTTTTCGGTCCCGGATCGTACGTCGTGAGCTGCAAAAAGGACGACAACCTAATCCAACACATGTCCATTACCGAATCCCATGCCACCTTGGGCAATACAACTTCACTTCACGTAGTGGCTGGGCTCGCAAACCGAGGGCATGGGGCTTGTGACCAGGTATCCGTCGCTCCGGTGCCCATAACTTTTGATCTGTAAAGAGTTTCACAGTGCACAGCATACTATTGGAAGGCTCTCCGATAGCTCTATGATGGGTGTAGCAAGCCTACTTTGCTGCGCCTATTTTTGCAGCCCAAAATCGAACATTTCATCAGTTTGGGAACACTTTTCTTCTTTTGCATTGTGTTTCTGTCCTGGATCGTACGTCGTGAGCCGTGAAAAAGACGACAACCTAATCCATCACATTTCTAATACTAAATCCCACGGCACCTTGGGAAAGACAACTTCACTTCACATAGATCATGGGCCCGCAAACCGAGTGCGTGGGGCTTGGGACCAGGTCTCCGTCGCTTCGGTCACCATAACATTTGTTCTGTAAAGAGTTACACGGTGCACAACATACCGTGGGAAAGCTCTATGAGTGCTCTAGAATAGGGGCAGCATGCCTACTTTTCTGCGCCTGTTTTCGGAGACCAAAATTGAATGTTTTCATCAATTTTGGGATACTTTTATTCTTTTGCGCTGTTTTTCCGTCCCGGATCGTATGTCGTGAGCCGCAAAAATGACGACAACCTAATCCATCACATTTCTATTACTGAATCCCATGGTACCTTAGGCAAGACAACTTCACTTCACGTGGAGGCTGGGCCCGCAAACCGAGGCATTGGGCTTGTGACCAGGTATCTGTCACTCTGGTGCCCATAATTTTTGATCCGTAAGGAGTTACGCGGCGCACAGCATACCATTGGAAAGCTCTCCCAGAGCTCTACGAAGGGGGCAGCAAGCTTGCTCGGTTGCGCCTATTTTCGAAGGACAAAATCGAACGTTTTCATCAGTTTCGGGACACTTTTATTCCTTTGCGCTGTTTTTCCGTCCTGGATCGTACGTCATGAGCGATCAAAAGGACGACAACCCAATCTATCACATTTCTTTTACCAAATCCCGCGTCACATTGGGCAAGACAACTTCGCTTCACGTAGAGGCTGGGCCCACAAACCGAGAGCGTGGGGTATGTGACCAGCTATCTGTCGCTCCAGTGCCCATAATTTTTGATCAGTAAGGAGTTCTGCGGTGCACAACATACCGTTGGAAAGCTCTCCTAGAGCTCTTCGATGGAGACAGCAAGCCTCCTTTGGTGCCCCTATTTTTCGAGCCCAAAATCGAACGTTTTCATCAGTTTCAGGACACTTTTCTTCTTTTGCGCTGTTTTTCTATCCTGGATCGTACGTCGTGAGCAGCGAAAGGGACGACAACCTATTCCATCATATTTCTATTACCGAATCCCACGGAACCTTGGATAAGACAACTTCACTTCACGTAGAGGTTGGGCCCGTAAGCCGAGGGTGTAGGGCTTGTGACCAGGTATCCGTCTCTCCGGTGCCCATAACTTTTGATCCGTATAGAGTTACACAGCGCATAGCATACCGGTGGAAAGCTCTCTGGGAGCTCTACGATGGGAACCGCAAGCATACTTTCCTGTGCCTATTTTCGAAGCCCAAAATCTAACATTTTCATCAGTTTCGGGACACTTTTCTTCTTTTGCGTTGTTTTTCCTTCTCAGATCGTACGTCATGAGCCGCGAAAAGGACGACAACCTGATCCATCACATTTCTATTACCGAATCCTACGGCACCTTGGGTAAGACAACTTCGCTTCACGTAGAGGTTGGGCCTGAAAACCGAGGGCGTGGAGCTTGAGACCAGGTCTCCGTCGCTCCGGTGCTCATAACTTTTGATCCGTGAGGAGTTATGCGGTGCACAACATACTGTTAGAAAGCTCTCCAAGAGCTCTACGACATAGGAAGCAATCCTGCTCGGCTGCGCATGTTTTCGGTGACAAAAATCGAACGTTTTCATCAGTTTCGAGAAACTTTTCTTCTTTTGTGATGTTTTACCGTCTCGGATCGTACGTCATGAGCCGCAAAAAGGACGACAACCTATTCCATTACATTTCTATTACCGAATCCCACGGAACCTTGGGCAAGACAACTTCACTTCACATAGATGATGGGCCCATAAACCGAGGGCGTGGGGCTTGTGACCAGGTATCCGTCGCTCCGGTGCCCATAACTTTTGATCCGATTGGAGTTACGCAGTGCACAGCATACCGTTGGAAAGCTTTCCGAGAGCTCTACGATGGAGGCAGCAAGCCTGCTCAATTGCGCCTATTGTCAGGGCGCAAAATGGAACGTTTCATCAATTTTAGGATATTTTTCTTCTTTTGTGCAATTTTTTCGTCCCGGATCGTACGTCGTGAGCCGCGTAAAGGACGACAACCTAATCCATCACATTTCTATTATCGAATCCCATGGCCTTTAGGCAACACAACTTCGCTTCACGTAGAGGCTGGACCCGTAAACCAAGGGCGTGTTGCTTGTGACTTGGTATCCGTCGCTCTGACGCCCATAACTTTTGATTTGTAAGGAGTTACGCGGTACACAACATACCGTTGGAAAGCTCTCCGAGAGCTATACGGCGGGGGCAGTGAGCTTGCTCGGCTGTGACTATTTTCGCAGCCCAAAATTGAAAGTTTTCATCAGTTTCGGTTCTCTTTTCTTCTTTTGCTCTGCTTTTCGTCCCGGATCGTACATCGTTAGCCGCGAAAAGGACGACAACCTAATCCATCACATTTTTAATACCGAATCCCGTGGTACCTTGGGCAATACAACTTCACTTCACGTAGAGGCTAGGCCTACAAACCGACGGCGTGGGGCTTGTGACCATATATCCGTCACTATGGTGCCCATAACTCTTGATCCGTAACGAGTTACGCGGTGCACAGTCTACCATTGGAAAGCTCTCTTAGAGCTCTACAACGAGGGCATCAAGCTTGCTCGGCTGCGCAAGTTTTTGGAGCCCAAAATTGAACGTTTTCATCAGTTTCGGGATACTTTTCTTCTTTTGCGTTGTTTTTCCGTCCCAGATCGTACGTCGTGAGCCGCGAAAAGGACGACAACCTAATCCATCACTTTTTTTTTACCGAATCCCACGGCACTTTGGGCAAGACAACTTCACTTCATGTAGAGGCTGGGCCCTCAAACTGAGGGCGTGGAGCTTGTGACCAGGTATCGGTCACTCCAGTGCCTATAACTTTTGATTTGTTAGGAGTTGCGCAGCGCACAACATACCGTCGGAAAGCTCTCCGAGAGCTCTCCGACGTGGGTAGCAAGCCTGCTAGGCTGCTCCTGTTTTCGCTACCCAAAATTAAACATTTTTATTAGTTTTGAGACACTTTTCTTTTTCGCACTGGTTTTCCGCCCTGGATCGTACGTCGTGAGCCGCGAAAAGGACGACAACCTAATCTATCACATTTCTATTTCCGAATCCCATGGCACCTTGGATAGACAACTTCACATCACGTAAAGGCGGGGCCCGTTAACCGAGGGCGTGGGGCTTGTGACTCGGTATTCGTCGTTCCAATGCCCATAACTTTTGATCCGTAAGAGGTTACGCAGCGCACAGCATACCGTTGGAAAGCTCTCCGAGAGCTCTACGATCGGGGCAGCAAGCCTGCTTTGATGTGCCTATTTTTCGAGTCCAAAATTGAACGTTTTAATCAGTTTTAGGACACTTTTATTCTTTTGTGCTATTTTTTCGTCCCGGATGGTTGGTCATGAGCCGCGAAAAGGACGACAACCTAGTCCATCACATTTCTATTACCGAATCCCATGGCACCTTGGGCATGACAATTTCACTTCATGTAGAGGCTGGGCCCGCAAACCGAGGACGTGGGGCTTGGGACCTGGTCTCCGTCGCTCTGGTGCCCATTACTTTTGATCTGTAAGGAGTTACGTAGCGCACATCATACTGTTGGAAAGCTCTCCGAGAGTTCTACGATGGGGGAAGCAAACCTGCTCTGCTGCGCCTATTTTCGGATCCTAAAATCGAATGTTTTCATCAGTTTTGAGATATATTTCTTCTTTTGCACTATTTTTCGGTCCTGGATCGTACGTCGTGAGCCGCGAAAAGGACGAAAACCTAATCCATCACATTTTTATTACCGAATCCAACGGCACCTTGGGCAAGACAACTTCACTTCACGTAGAGGCTGGGCTCGCAAACCGAAGGTGTGGGGCTTTTGAATAGGTATCCGTCGTTCCAGTACCCATAACTTTTGATTTGTAAGGAGTTACACGGTGCACAGCATACCGTTGGAAAGCTCTCCGAGAGCTCTATGACGTGGATAGCTAGCCTCCACGGCTGCGCATGTTTTCGAAGCCCAAAATCGAACATTTTTATCAATTATGGGACACTTTTCTTCTTTTGCCCTATTTTTTTATCCCGGATCGTACCTCATGAGCTGCGAAAAGGAAGACAACCTAATCCATTACATTTCTATTACCGAATCCCACGGCACCTTGGGCAAGACAACTTCACTTTTCATGGAGGCTGGGCCCGCAAACCGAGGGCGTGGGGCTTGTGACCAGGTATCCGTCGCTCCGATGACCATAGCTTTTGATCCGTAAGGAGTTACATGGCGAACAGCATACCGTTGGAAAGCTCTCCAAGAGCTCTACGACGGGGGCAGCAAGCCTGCTCGGCTGCGCCTGTTTCGGAGCCCAAAATCAAACGTTTCACTTTCCTTCTATTGCGTTGTTTTTCCGTCCCGGATTGTACGTCGTGAGCCGCGAAAGGATGACAACATAACCCATCATATTTCTGTTACCGAATACCATTGTACCTTGTGCAACACAACTGCACTTCACGTAGAGGCTTGGCCCGTAATCCGAGGGCGTGGGGCTCGTGACCAACTATCCGTCGCTCCGGTGCCCATAACTTTTGATCCGTAAGGAGTTACGTGGTGCATAGCATACTGTTGGAAAGCTCTCCTAGAGCTCTACAACTTGAGCAGTGAGCTTACTCGACTGCGCATATTTTTGTAGCCCAAAATTGAATGTTTTCATCATTTTCGGGACACTTTTCTTCTTTTGCGCTGTTTTTCTGTCCCGGATCGTATGTCGTGAGCCGCGAAAAGGACGACAACCTAATCAATCACATTTCTATTACCGAATCCCACGGCACCTTGGGCAAGATATCTTCACTTCACGTAGAGGCGGCGCCCGCAAACCGAGGGCGTGGGGCTTATGACCAGGTATACGTCGCTCCGGTGCCCATAACTTTTGATCTGTAAGGAGTTACGTGGCGCACAGTATACCATTAGAAAGTTCTCCGAGAGTTCTACAACGGGAGTAGCAAGCCAAATAGGCTGCGCTTGTTTTCTGAGCCTAAAATCGAATGTTTTCATCAGTTTCATGACACTTTTCTTCTTTTGCACTATTTTTCCGTCCCGGATCGTACGTCGTGAGCCACGAAAAGGACGACAACCCAATCCACCACATTTCTATTACCGAATCCCATGGCAACCTCGGGCAAGACAACTTCACTTCATGTAGAGGCTGGGCTCGCAAACTGAGGGCGTGGGGCTTGGAACCTGGTCTCCGTTGCTCTGTTGCCCATAACCTTTGATCTGTATGGAGTTACGAGGCGCACAGCATACCGTTGGAAAGATCTTCGAGAGCTCTACGACGTGGACTGCTAGCCTGCTCGGCTACGCCTTCTTTTGGAGTCCAAAATCAAACATTTTCTTCTGTTTCGGGACATTTTTTTTCTTTTGCGCTATTTTTTCGTCTCGGATCATACGTCATGAGCCGCGAAAAGGATGACAACCTAATCCATTACATTTCTATTACCGAATCTCATGGCACCTTGGGCAAGACAACTTCACTTCACGTAGAGGCTGGGCCCGCAAACTGAAGGCACGGGGCTTATGACTAGCTATTTGTCGTTCTGGTGCCCATAGCTTTTGATCTGTAAGGAGTTACGCGGTGCACAGCATACCGTTGGAAAGCTCTTCGAGAGCTCTATGACGTGGGCAACGAACTTTCTCAGCTGCGCCTATTTTTTGAGCCCAAAATTGAGCATTTTCTTCAGTTTTGGGACTCTTTTCTTCATTTTCGCCGTTTTTGTGTCGCGGATCGTACGTCATGAGCCGCGAAAAGGACGACAACCTAAACTATCACATTTCTATTACCGAATCCTACTGCACCTTGGGCAAGACAAATTCACTTCACGTAGAGGCTGGGCCCGCAAACTGAGGGCATGGGGCATGTGACCAGGTATCCGTTGCTCTGGTGCCCATAACTTTTGATTCGTAAGGTGTTACGCGGCGTACAGCATACCGTTGGAAAGCTCTTCGAGAGCTCTACGTCGGAGGCAGCAAGCATGCTCGACTGCGCCTGTTTTTGGAGCCCAAAATCGAATGTTTCATCAGTTTCGGGACACTTTTCTACTTTTGCGCTATTTTTCCGTCCCGGATTGTACGTCGTGAGCCGCAAATAGGACGACAATCTAATCTATCACATTTCCATTACCGAATTCCACGGTACCTTAGGAAAGACAACTTCACTTCACGTAGAGGCTGGGCCTACAAACCGAGGGCGTGGGGCTTAGTACCAGGTCTCTGTCGCTTTGGTGCCCATAACTTTTGATCTGTAAGGACTTACGCGATGCACAGTAAACCGTTGGAAAGCTCTCTGAGAGTTCTACGTCGGGTACAACTAGCCTGCTCTGTTGCACCTATTTTCGGAGCCCAAAATTGAACATTTTCATCAATTTTGGGATACTTTTTCCTTTTGCTCTATTTTCCATCCCATATCGTACGTCGTGAGTCGCAAAAAGGACGACAACCTAATCCATTACATTTCTATTACCGAATCCCATGGCACCTTAGGCAAGAAAACTTCACTTCACGTAGAGGATGGGCCCGCAAATCGAGGGCGTGGCGATTGTGACAAGGTATCCGTCGTTCCGGTGCCCATAACTTTTGATCTATAAAGAGTTACGCGACGCACAGCATACCGTTGGAAAGCTCTCCGAGAGCTCTACGATAGGGGCAGCTTACTCGACTGTGGTATTTTCGGAGTGCAAAATCAAACGTTTTCATTAGTTTCGGGATACTCTTCTTCTTTTGCGTTGTTTTTTCAACCCGAATCGTACGTCGTGAGCCGCGAAAATGACAACAACTTAATCCATCACATTTCTATTATCGAATCCCACCTCACCTTGTGCAAGACAACATCACTTCACATAGAGGTTGGGCCCGCAAACCGAGGGCGTGGGGCTTGTTACCTGGTATCCGTCGCTCCCGTGCCCATACCTTTTGATGGGTAAGGAGTTATGCGGTGCACAGCATACCGTTGGAAAGCTCTCCGCGAGCTCTACGATGGGGATAGCAAAACTTCTCGATTGTGCCTATTTTTGGAGCCCAAAATCGAACGTTCTCATCAGTTTTGAGACACTTTTCTTCTTTTGCGTTATTTTTCCATCACTGATCGTATGTCGTGAGCCGCAAAAAAGACGACAACCTAATACATTACATTTCTATTACCGAATCCCACAACACCTTGGGCAAGACAACTTCACTTCATGTAGTGGCTGGGCCCGAAAGTGAGGGCGTGGGGCTTGTAACCAGGTCTCTATCGCTTCAGTGCCCTTATATTTTGATCTGTAAGGAGTTATGCGGCGCACAACATATCGTTGGAAAGCTCTCCGGGAGCTCTACGATGGGGGCAGTAAGCTTGCTCGGCTGCGACTGTTCTCTGACCCCAAAATCGAATGTTTCATCAGTTTCAGGACACTTTTCGTCTTTTGCATTGTGTTTCCATCCCGGATCGTACATCATGAGCCATGAAAAGGATGACAACCTAATCCATTACATTTCTATTGCCGAATCCCACGGTACCTTTGTGAGGCCTGACCTCAATTTACGTGCGATACCTCGTTTCGTGTGACCTAACCTAGATTTACGTGCCTTGACCTAGGTTTAAGAATTGTGTTTCATTTTGTGTGCCTTGCATTGAATTACATGCATACATTTAGGGTTGCGTGCATTTACTTGAGAAACGTGCATTCGTCTTGTAGTTCGTGCCTTACCTCGTAGTGCGTGCCCTAAACCTAGGAAACTGTGCCCTCACGCTAATCAAGAAAGAATCTTACACGAAGTATTAGGTCATTAATTAATCCTACAAACTCCACTAATTAATATTAAATTGCTAATTCAACCCAGTAGAAGACAAAATCTCACAAAAAGCTAGATATTCTTTATTCTTTATTCTTTATTCTTTGCATATCCCAAACACACAATTAAATATTGCTCAACCAAGACAAAAATTCAGATTTAAACATATCCTTGGCCGACCACATGGAGCCTTGTGCATGCACTTCAATTTCAAAATCTACACCTAGACATTCTATGACAATTTTATGACACAAGCATAAAAAAATTGGTTCAAAACTCTACCCAAGACTCCACCATTCTCGACCCATCCTCTTGCCAAGCTAAGTGATTCAAAATTATGCTCCTTGAGACACAAATTCAGAATTCTCAAGGCCCAAGGCCGACACAAGCATCAACCTAGCAAGCTTTTCATTTTTTTCTTTCATTCTTCTTTATTTCTCACATTTTCTCTCACTCTCTCTCATTTCTTCTCTCTCTCTCGGCCCTAGCTGAAACTATACTCTCCTTAGCTTAAGTTCATCACTCAATGGTTCATCAAGACATGCAAGACCCTTAGGAGCTCGACCAAGCAAAGCTAGGAGCAAAGAAACGCACATGCAAGCCTTTAGCACATCCATTTCGGCTTAGGTGAGTTTGTTAGCTTCCATTTCATTTTCTTCTTGTTCTAACCACATGCACCTACTAAGAACTTGGTTACTGAGCTAGGAAATTATAGAAAATCAAGTGGTCTCTCAGCTAAGCAAGGAAAAAGGGTTGACATTGTGCTTCATCAAGAGTTTGTGCATTTTCTTGTTGTCTTGCTAAGGTGAGGGCTAAAACTTCTTGAAAAGCTTTTAAAAAACCACATGCATGCCTTTGAATGTCTATTTTTACCTCTGTACTTGTGATATATGTGTGTTCATGAGCTTTTGTAAACATGCATGGCAAGATATTTGGCTAGAATGTGATGATAAATTATATCGCGTATGGGACAGCCTTCTGTCTTGTTGGTGCGGGGTGATTTTGACTAGGTAAATGAGGTTGAAAATGCGTGAAAATTGATATGTGACTAGTTTTGCCAGTTTTGAGCATTTTTTTTATAGAAATAGGACAAAGATAATTTTGACTCTAGGGTCCTCAAAATGGCAAAATATCAAGATGTGTCCAAATCTAGAAAGTCTGGAAAAATGAAGCAGGTTTTGGCAGATTCACTGACCTTGTAGAACGAACCAGTTTTGACTTAGTAAATGACATCCAAAATGCATGAAATTTGGTGTGCTACTAGATTTTTCAGTTCTGGACATTGTTTTCAGAAATGGACTAAGGCTAAATCTGACACTAAGGCCCTCAAAAATGACAAATATTGAAATGTGTGCAAATCTGGACAGTTTTGCGTAGTCTCACTGTTTTGGCTATAACTCTTGAACCCGAACTCCAAATGATGCGAGGTTTGTTTCTAGATTTAGTTCACTCCTTAAGATTTAATTTGATATTTTGTTTACTGGAATTGGAGTTTGTTTGATTGTCTCAATGATTGTGAGAAAACAGACCATTGCAGTGAGGTTTTCATCTAGTGATATGCCTTGAAAATTATTGTAACTTCTCTTGTTGTATTAAATGCTTGGGATTGTGGCATTGGGATGTTGTGTAGACTGTTTTGAATGCTTGAGGGTGTTTGAATTAATCAATGCATGGCTTGAGCTTAATTACGAGATGACTTAGGGGTTAATCGCACGGGTGAGCAAGAAATAAAACCCTAATGACTAGAAAAAACTCGTTAAGTGTTGATCCTATGGATATCGTGTTTAATTATGTAATTAGTAGGCTGCCCGTAGTTGCCCTCATATCCCTAAACATGATTTCGATGATTACATGTTGACAAGTAGGCCTTTCTTGCACCCGGTCCCACGTAGATGTCGTTGCATGTTTAATAATCTTATTATTTGATTACGTGAACTTCGAAATGAGTTATATGACTTGATTTACATGTGTTACAGGACTGCCCGTTTAATATTCATATAACTCCATGTGCTTATAAGTGAAATTACCTGTCATATTGTGCCTCGGGTGTCTCCTTGTCAATGTGCAATCTTATGACTGCTCGGAGGCAACCTACTTTGTTGTCCTCCTAATGTGATATATTAAATGTCATAAATGTGCATTGCATTCAAGGTTGCAACCTTTCATTCTGGCGTGGTAGCGTTCATGCACACTGGGCGGCATCGGGCTTGCCGGTGCAGCCGTGACTACCATTGTCCAATTCTCTCTCTCGCTTGAGGGCTAGACTTCCTCGGAGAGTTGGGTCGTAGGATTTCGGGGTACATCCGGAGTATACCCATTTGGCGTGATAAGGGGATGATTTGAAGTCGGCCGCAACAACTGATACTGGAAATGAACTGAGAGTAAAAGCTCACTTTATCCTTTTAACTATGTGTATAAGTACTCTCGCTTGGTTCCTAAAGGACCTCGGGAAGGAAAGACAAGACGGGTAATTGTGTTCTTTTACTTTTACATTGCATTATGTACTTACTTGTGATATAATGTCATGCTTGCAAAAGGGTGTTCATAAAATGAACCGGAAAATGAGGATCAAAACTTATTTCTCACTCCCCCTCACTGAGTTCATAAGGACTCACCCTCTTTTATCATCTCAGGTGAAGAAGACCAGGAACAGGTACCCGAGGACAACATGCCTAATGATGATTCCTTGGAATGATTGCTTGCCCTACGTGCCTTGCTTGACTATAGCCATTTTGTGAACGATATGTTGCTTGAAGACTATTTCATTTCTTATGATGCTTGTTATTGTACTGTAAATGACCCCCGTTGTAATTTGGGGTCTAATTTTGGCTTGTACTGGTCATAACTAGATGGACACTACTATGGTCGTTTTTGCTATCGTTATTGGCTAGTATCTATTATTGGATTATGAAGTATCAGGTAAGAATTAAGTAAAATGAAACCAACCAATCTTAAGCAGGTATTCATTGTTAAGCTAAGATCAACGGGTACTTCTGTAACGAGGATTAACAAACAAACGAGACATAGTATCATGCTAGGTTATTAATCAAACGAGACTTCGAGATAACTAGTAGGCGTTTTAATTGATGATAAATAGTAATCTTAGTTGGAAATGAAATTGAGATTGAAAGTTTTGAGGTCTTTAGAAAATTAGGTCAAACTAAGGAGCCCAATTACAGCCGTTATGCTGTCGGATTTCCAGAGAATTTGTGGAGTTTAGGCTAAAATGTTAAGTGTTAAACTTTCATGAATGATTAAGTACGAGATATGAATTGAATGTTTAGATCACACCCTAGTCTAACCTTTATAGGCCGGGATGGGGCATGACACCCTATAGAAGAATGGTATCAGAGCTTAGATTACTAAAGCCGGGTTTAACTCTCGGACCGTGGGTAGAAGCCTAAGGTAATTAGGATGACTTGTTTATGTGTGATAATGTTAATTGTGCCTTCTATGTTCTATGTTCTTATGTGATTAACATGTCTTAATTGTTTCTAGAATTGTGTATCTATATAAAAAAATTATATGTTGCATACCTTATACATTAAATTCTTGTCTTGTCGTATTCCAATAAATTGTGCATCGTAATTTGTACCTATAGATGGCTGGCCCTAGTACCCGCACTACTAATAGAAGCGGTGAACCCCAAGAGACCGGAGATGCTTATCAAACTAATCCTGGCATGGCTATGTTTAATATGATGGTGAATGCCATGGATCGTGTGTCGCAAGTGATGGAACATCAAGATGCACGTGAAACAAACAACAACAACAACAACATGAATGATGGTAACCATGGGAGACATAGCAGAATGAGGGAGTTCCTTGACTTTCGCCCATCCAAATTCCACGGGGAAGCTGATGATGAAAAGGCAGAGGCTTGGCTGTCTGAGATCGAGAGGATTTTCAGGCCACTTGACTATACTGATGAAGAAAAGGTGGAGTTTGCTGTGTTTCTGTTGCACGGGGATGCTGAGCATTGGTGGCACACTATGAAGGCACTGTGGGAAACTGATCATACACCTCGCTTGTGGGGTAATTTCGTTAAGGCATTCAAGGAGAAATACGTACCTGCAGTTTCCAGGTAGAGGCGGATTGAGGAATTCATGCACTTGAACCAGGGTAATATGACGGTGGCCCAGTACGAGGCTCGTTTTGACCGACTGTCCCGCTATGCTCAATACATGGTCAGTACCCTTAAGGCAAAGATATGGAAATTTACCACTGGATTGAGGCCAGAGATTCAGGACCAGTTGGCTTCGCATGACTTCGATACTTATTCTGCTTTCCTTGTTGCTACTTCCCGAGTTGAGAAGAGAAAACTTGATAGAGCCGGTTCGAGTCAGCCAAACAAGAAACCATACCAGCCTCCAGGTCAACAGAGGAAATTCCAGAGCCAGAGTCGTAGTCAAGGCCAGAGCCAGAATAGACCAGTTAATAATCGTGGCTCGACTAAAGCACCATCGGCCTCTTCCACCTGCGGATCCACAAGTAGTTCACCTGCTACTCAGTCTATCAACTGTTCTTACTGTGACAAGAAAGGTCATACCGAGGCCTAGTGCTGGAAGAAGTCAGGACGATGTGTGCGGTGTGGCAGTGATCAGCATCAGATCAAGGATTGCCCTAAATGGCAAGGAGGACAAAATCAGTTTAAACCAACTGGTAGAGGCAAGACTCCAGTTCCTAGAGTTCAGGCCCGAGCTTATGCTATTGAGTGCGAGGAGCTTCCGGAGGAGACCGCTGTTGTTGAAGGTACATTCTTGATACTGAATCAACCTGTTAGGGTGCTAATTGATCCAGACGCTACTCATTCATTTATTACTCCCTTAAGTGTGCAACGTGTGAAACTACGAGTTGTATGTTTGTCTTACGAAGTAGAAGTTGGTACTCCGATGGGTTCTAAACTTGTTACTCGCTCAGCTTGTAAAGCATGTAAAATCCAAATTAAAGATAGGGAATTCTCAGCCAATTTTATTGTATTACCCTTTCGAGACTATGAAGTCATCTTAGGGATGGACTGGTTGGCAAAACATCATGCCCAACTAGATTGTCGGACGAAGATTGTAACGTTCCAGATACTTGGTCAACCAATATTGGAGGTAATGGGTCAAAGAGACTTCACCGGGAGTTCCATCATTTCATCTATGAAAGCAGTGAAGTCCTTGAGAAAAGGGTGTAGTGGATACTTAGCTTACCTCATCAACAAGCTGTCGGACAAAGTTAAGTTGGAGGAGATGCCAGTGATTAAAGATTATGTGGATGTGTTTCCAGAAGAATTGCCCGGTTTACCCCTAAATTGGGAGATCGAGTTCATTATAGAATTACTACCTGGCACCCAGCCGATATCTAAAGCTCCCTATCGTATGGTACCAGCCGAGCTACAAGAATTGAAGGACCAATTGCAAGGATTGTTGAAGAAGGGGTTTGTTCAACCGAGTTCTTCTCCATGGGGAGTGCCAGTCCTATTTGTAAAGAAGAAAGACGGAACATTAAGGCTATGCGTCGATTACCGAGGATTGAACCAAGTGACCGTCAAGAATAAATACCCACTTCCACTGATTGACGAGTTGTTTGATCAACTTCAAGGAGCCAAAGTGTATTCGAAGCTCGACTTGAGGCAAGGGTACTATTAGTTGTGGATCAAAAAGGAGGATGTGCCTAAAACGGCTTTCAGGACGAGTTATGGGCATTATGAATATGTGGTGATGCCATTTGGGCTAACTAATGCCCCTGCAGCTTTTATGGACTTGATGCACAGGGTGTTTCAACCCTACTTGGACCAATTTGTGGTGATCTTCATTGATGATATTTTGGTATACTCAAAATCTGAGGTTGAGCACGAACAACATTTGCGGTTGGTATTGCAGAAACTTCGAGAGCATCAATTGTATGCAAAGTTTAGCAATGTGAATTTTGGTTGCAGCAGATTGCGTTTCTGGGGCACATCATATCCCAAGAGGGAATAGTAGTGGATCTAGCAAAGATAGAAACGGTGATGTCTTGGAAGAAGCCGTAAAACATTACGGAGGTTCGGAGTTTTCTTGGTCTAGCCGGCTATTATCGGAGGTTCGTGAAGGATTTCTCAAAGATTGCAGGACCGCTTACAAAGCTCACTCAAAAGAAAACAAAGTTCGTGTGGGATGACAAGTGTGAGAACAGTTTCCAAGAATTGAAGAGAAGATTGACTACCGCACCTGTTCTTGCATTGCCTGAAGGGAGTCAAGGTTTTGTAATCTATAGCGATACTTCAAAGGAAGGACTGGGATGTGTGTTGATACAAAATGGTAGAGTGATTGCGTATGCTTCTAGGAAACCAAAGCCATATGAATTGAACTACCCGACGTATGATTTGGAGTTAGCGGCTATCGTGTTTGCACTCAAGAAATGGAGGCACTATTTGTGGGGTAACAAGTTCGAGGTATTTACTGATCACAAGAGCTTCAAATACTTGTTCTCACAAAAATAGTTGAACATGAGGCAAAGGCGGTGGATGGAGCTTTTGGATGATTATAACTGCACAATCAATTATGTGCCCGGTAAAGCAAATGTAGTTGCAGATGCCTTAAGTCGGAAAGTAAGCATGGCAAAACTGGAAGTTAAGGTGCAGGAGTTGTTGGAGGAAGCATTCTTGTGGAAACCACAATTTACTCAAAAAGGGTTGCTTTTTGCCACTACACAAGTTCAATCGACCTTGTTGTCCGAATTACAAGAGGCTCAACAGAAGGATCAACAGTTTAAGAAGATAAAAGAAAGCAACACAGATTTTAAGTTTCATGATGATGGTATTCGGAGGTTTAGGAATTGGATCTGTGTTCTTAATGAGCCAGAGTTGAAAAAGAAGATTCTTGAAGAAGCCCATAATTCAAGATACACTATTCACCCCGGCGGAACAAAAAGGTACCCGGATTTGAAGCAACAGTATTGGTGGAATAACATGAAGGGAGAAATCGCGGAATTTGTGGGACGGTGGTTGAATTGCCTGAGAGTCAAAGCAGAACATCAACGACCAGCTGGTTTACTTCAGCCGTTGGAGATTCCTCAATGGAAATGGGAACATATAACTATGAACTTTGTTATGGACCTGCCCAGGTCACAAACGGGTCATGACGCTGTTTGGGTCATAGTGGATAGATTGACTAAGTCAGCGCACTTCTTACCGATGAACAAGGAGGATAGTTGTCACGCCCCAACCCGACCCATAGAGGCTAGACTAGGGTGTGAGCTAATCATTATCGTTATTTTACGTCCTAACATGTTTCACTATGATTAATGCTTAACGTTAGCCTAGAACTCCAAAAGTTTTTCTGAAAAATCGGCGGCATAACGGCAGTATTTAAAACCTTTTAGTTGACCTAATTTCTAAACGCTTCAATTATTCTAATCATTAATCCAATTCCATTAAGGACTCCTATTTTGTCATCAACTGATATGCCTACTAGTCTATCTCGAAAGTCTCGTTTGGTTAATAAGCCTAACATGATAACTATGTCCCGTTTATTTGTCAATTTCCTATTATCTTTTAGTTTACAAATGAGCACCTAAGTGAAATTAGATAGAATTAACTTAGTTGATTGTTCATCTAGTGGTTTAAATGTCTACGGTAACTACTAATTAAGAAAACGAAAGCAAATGACCAAATAAAGAGTTTGTCCGGTTATATATAGTAGAATCCAAAAGTAGACCCAAATTACAACGGGGTCAATTACATCAACAAGCAACATAAGAAATAGTCCTCAAGCAACATATCGTTCACAAAATGGCCATAGTCAAGTAAGGCACATAGGACAAGCAATCATTCCAAGGAATCATCATTAGGCAAGTCGTCCTCGGGTACCTGTTCTTGATCTTCTTCACCTGAGATGATAAAAGAGGGTGAGTCCTTATGAACTCAGCGAGGGGGAACGAGAAATAAGTTTTAAAACTCATTTTCCGGTTCAACTTATGAAAACCCTTTGCAAGCATGACATATGTCACAAGTAAGTACATAATGTAATATAACAGTAAAAGAACACAATTACCCGTCTTTCCTCCCCGAGGTCCTCTAGGAACCAAGCGAGAGTACTTATACACATAGTGAAAAGGATACGGTGAGATTTTGCTCTCAGTTCATTTCCAAGATCAGTTGTTGCGGCCGACTTCAAATCATCCCCTTATCACGCCAAATGGGTGAACTCCGGATGTACCCCAAAATCCTACGACCCAACTCTGCGAGGGAGTCTAGCGCCCAAACAAGAGAAAGAATTGGACAATGGTAGTCCCGGTTGCACCGGCAAGCCCGATGCCGCCCGGTGTGCGTGAACGCTACCACGCCAGAATGAAAGGTTGCAACCTTGTATGCAATGCACATTTATAACATTTAATATATCACATTAGGAGGACAACAAAGTAGGTTGCCTCCGAGCAGTCATAGGATTGCACATTGACAAGTAAACAAGCGAGGCACGATATGACAAGTAATTTCACTTGAAAAGCACATGGAGTTATATGAACATTAAACGTAACGCATGTAAATCAAGTCATATAACTCATTTTGAAGTTCACGTAATCAAATAATAGGATTATTCAACATGCAACGACATCTACGTGGAACCGGGTGCAAGAAAGGCCTGCTTGTCAACATGTAATCATTGAAATCATGTTTAGGGCTATGAGGGCAACTACGGGCAGCCTACTAATCACACAATTAAATACGATATCCATAGGATCAATAACTTAGTGAATTTACCTAGTCACTAGGGTTTCAATTCGCGCTTACCCGTGCAATTAAGCCCCAAGTCATCTTGTAATCAAACTCAAGCCATGCATCGATTAATTCAAACACCCTCAAGTATTCAGAATAGTCCACACAACATCCCAATGCCACAATCCCAAGCATCTAATACAACAAGAGAAGCTACAATATTTTTTCTAAGCATATCACTAGATGAAAACCATACTGTAATGGACTGTTTTATCACAATCATTGAGACAAGAAAACAAACTCCAATTCTAGTGAACAAGATTTCAAATTAAATCTTAAAGAGTGAACTAAATTCAGAAACAAACCTCGCATCATTTGGAGTTCGGGTTCAATAGTTATAGCCAAAACAGTGAGACTACACAAAACTGTCCAGATTTGCACACATTTCAATACTTGTCGTTTTTGAGGTCCTTAGGATCAGATTTAGCCTTAGTCCATTTCTGAAAAAAATGTCCAGAACTGAAAAATATAGCAGCATGACAAATTTAATGTATTTTTGATGTCATTTACTAAGTCAAAACTGGTTCGTCCTACAAGGTCAGTGAATCTGCCAAAACCTGCTTCATTTTTCCAGACTTTCCAGATTTTGACACATTTTAATAATTTGCCATTTTTAGGACCTTATAGTCAAAATTAGCTTTGGCATATTTCTGTGACAAATGTTCAGAACTTGCAAAACTAGTTACCTACCAATTTTCACGAATTTTTAACATCATTTACCTAGCCAAAATCAGCTCTCACCAACAAGATAGAAGGCTGTCACATACCCGATTTCATCTATTATCACATTCTAGCCAAAATCTTGCCATGCATGTTTATAAAAGCTCATGAACACACATATATCTCAAGTACAGAAGTAAAGATAGACATTTAAGGGCATGCATGTGGTTTTTTGAAAGATTTTCAAGAAGTTTTAGCCCTCACCTCTTGAAGATTTAGCAAATGAGCACAAATGCTCTTCAAAATGCATAAAGGGAGCTTCTTCCTTGCTTCTTGCTTGCTTGGGCTGCTATGGCCGAGCTTGGGAGAGATCTTGAGAGCATGCTTGAGGTCTTGGAAGGTCAAGAGGCAGCCATGGTCGAAAATGAGAGAGAAGGAGAGAGAATGAGAGAGTTTGTGAGGAAAGAGAGAGTTTGAGAGAGAAATGATGCTTGTGTGTGTGTGTTGGCCTTGAGCCTTTCAAATCTGAATTTTGTGTCATCTTTAGCATTTTTTTGAGTTGAAATGAAGCATGGCATTGAGAGGGTCGAAAATGAGATGCTTGGGTAGGGTGTAGGTGAATTTTTTATGCATTGTGCTTAGTGCATGTGTCATAGAATGTCTAGGCTTTAATTTAATTGTGCAAAGTTGATCAAATTGCCTTGTTTTGGCCATGTAATGCAAGGGAGAATCTGAAATTTCAGATTCAAGTTAGTATATTTTGGATTATAATAAGTGTAGGTTTATAATAGTTTATTGGTTAGTTGAGTGTGATAGAATATTTTGTTAGTTAGTGGGTTTTGTAGAGAATTTGAATTAGGAATATAATATTGGTTAGTGGATTGTGTAGGATTATTTTATTGTCTTGTGCTTTGTGTAGGATTCTTTATTGATTAGCGTGCGGGCACGCTTTCCTAGGTCTAGGGCACGCACTACGAGACACGCACAGAAATCAATACGGTGCACGAATCACGAGGTAGACACGAACTACGAGGTAAGGCACGTACTTCAAGATAAATGTACATATTCTAATGCAAATGCATGTAACCCTAGGTGAATGCACATAAACCAATGCAAGGCACATAATTCAATACAATGCACGTAAATCGAGGTACGACTCTTAAACCTAGGTTAAGACACGCAATTCAAGGTCAGGGCACACGAAACGAGGTAACGCACGCAATTCGAAGTCAGGGCACGTAAGTCGAGAATTAGGGCACATAATTCTAGGTCAAGGCACGAATGATGAAGCATGCACAAAAACCAAGATAGGGCATGTAAATCGAGGTAACACACGTTATTCGGGGTCGGACCTTACAATAGTCCTGAGAAATTGAGAGATATGTATGTGGCGGAGATTGTAAGATTGCACGGGATGCCTGTGAGTATTGTATCGGATAGGGATCCTCGTTTTACTTCCCGATTTTGGAAGAGACTACAAGAAGCTTTGGGAACGAAGTTGAGTTTCAGCACGGCTTATCACCCTCAGACTAATGGAGAATCTGAGAGAACTATTCAGATTCTGGAGGATATGCTGAGGGCGTGCATTTTAGACTTCGGGAAAGGTTGGGAGAAATATTTGTCTCTAGCGGAGTTCGCTTATAATAACAGTTATTAGGCCACTATCGGGATGGCCCCATTTGAGGCATTGTATGGGTGTAAGTGTCGATCCCCAATTTACTGGGATGAAGTAGGTGAGACGAAGACTTTTGACCCGACCCTTCTACCTGAACTTATGAAGACTGTTGATAATATCCACCTCCTCCGGAAACGGATGCTTACCGCCCAGAGTAGACAGAAAAGTTATGCAGACCGACGGAGACGGAGCCTAGAGTTTGAGGTCGGCGACAAGGTGTTCTTGAAGATATCACCTCGGAGGGGACTGATTAAACACGTCAAGGGTGGAAAGTTAAGCCCGAGGTTTGTAGGACCATTTGAAATAATTGAGAAGGTTGGCAGGTTGGCGTATCGCCTGGAATTGCCCCAAAACCTCTCCAATATTCACGATGTCTTTCATGTTTCGATGCTGCGGAAGTATCATCCTGATCCATCGCATATCTTGGAGCCAGAGCCGTTGCAGCTTTGGGAGAACTTGTCTTATGAAGAGAAGCCCATTCGGATCCTAGACCAGCAAGATTGGGAGTTGCGCAGCAAATCTATACCGATAGTAAAAGTGTTGTGGGATCACCATGGAGTTGAAGAAGTAACATGGGAAAGAGGAGACCAGATGGAGCAACAATATCCAGCTTTATTTCAAAGGTAATATTGAATTTCGAGATGAAATTCTTTTAAGGAGGGGAGGATGTGAGGCCTGACCTCGATTTGCGTGTGATACCTCATTTCGTGTGCCCTAACCTAGATTTGCGTGCCTTGACCTAGGTTTAAGAATTGTGTTTCATTTTGTGTGCCTTGCATCGAATTACGTGCATACATTTAGGGTTGCGTGCATTTACTTGAAAAACTTGGATTTGTCTCGTAGTTTATGCCTTATCTCATAGTGCGTGTCCTAAACCTAAAAAAGCTTGCTCTCACGCTAATCAAAAAAGTATCTTACACGAAGCACTAGATCATTAATTAATCCTACAAACTCCACTAACTAATATTAAATTGCTAATTCAACCCACTAGAAAACAAAATCTCACAAAAAACTAGACATTCTTTATTCTTTATTCTTTGCATATCCCAAACACACAATTAAATATTGCTCAACCAAGACAAAAATTCAGATTTAAACACATCCTTGGCCGACCACATGGTGTCACGCCCCAACCCGGCCTCTAAAGGTTAGACTAGGGTGTGATCTAAACATTCAAGTCATATCTCGTACTTAACCATTAATGAAAGTTTAATGCTTAATGTTTTAGCCTAAACTCCAAAATTTTCCGAAAAACCGGCAGCATAACAGCTGTAATTGGGCTCTTTGGTTTGACCTAATTCTCTAAACGCTTCAAAATTTACCATATCAAATTCATTTCCAACTAAGATTACTATTTATCATCAATTGAAATGCCTACCGGTTGTCTCGATGTCTCGTTTGATTAATAACCTAGTATGATACTATGTCTCGTTTGTTTATTTATCCTCGTTACAAAAGTACCTGTTGATCTTAGCTTAACCACGAGTACTTGCTTAAGATTTGGTTGGTTCATTTTACTTAGCCTTTACGTAATACTTCATAATCCTATTATAGATACTAGCAGTAATAATAGTAAAACGATCATAGTAGTATCTAGTGTCTGTCTAGTTAATATCAGTACAAACCAAAATTAGACCCCAAATTACAACAGGGGTCTTTTACATTACACATCAAGCAACATAAAAAAAAAAATAGTCTTCAAGTAGCATAGTTCACAAATAGCCATTATCACGCAAGGCACATAGGACAGGCAATCACTCCAAGGAATCATCGTTAGGCACATCGTCCTCAAGTACCTGTTCTTGATCTTCTTCACCTGAGATGATAAAAGAGGGTGAGTCCTTATGAACTCAGCGAGGGGGAACGAGAAATAGGTTTTGAAACTCATTTTCCAATTTAACTTATGAAAATCCTTTTGCAAGCATGAATATAATACAATTAAGTACATAACAATAATATAAAGTAAAGGAACACAATTACCAATCTTTCCTCCCCGAGGTTCTCCAGGAACCAAGCGAGAGTACTTATACATATAGAAAAAGGATACGGTGAGCTTTTGCTCTCAATGGTTACGGCCGACTTCAAATCATCCCCTTAACACACCAAGTGGGTGTACGCTGGATGTACCCCGAAATCCTATGACCCAACTCTCCGAGGAAGTCTAGCCCCAAAGCGAGAGAGGGAATTGGACCATGGTAGTCACGGGTGCACCGGCAAGGCCGATGCCGCCCGGTGTGCGTGAACGCTACCATGCCAGAACGAAAGGTTGCAACCTTGTATGCAATGCACATTTATGACATTTAATATATCACATTAGGAGGACAACAAAGTAGGTTGCCTCCGGACAGTCATAAGATTGCACATTGACAAGTAAACAAGCGAGGCACGAATAGACAAGTAATTTCACTTGAAAAGCATATGGAGTTATATGAACATTAAACGGGCAGCCACGTAACGCACGCAAATCAAGTAATATAACTCATTTCAACGTCCACATAATCAAATAATAAAGTTATTCAACATGCAACAACAATCTACGTGGTTCGAATGCAAGAAAGGCCTATTTGTCAACATGCAACGAATCAAAATCACATTTAGGGATATAAGGGAAACTACGGGCAGCCTACTAAGCATATAATTACACCCAATATTCCAAGGATCGACAATTAGCATGTTTACCTAGTGGCTAGGGTTTCTATTTCGTGCTTACCCGTGCGATTAAGCCCCGAGTCCACTCAAATCAATCTCAAGCCAAGCATCAATTATTCCAAATATCCCCAAGTACTCAAAACAGTCCACATAACATCCCAATGCCACAATCCAAAGCAATTAATACCACAAGAGAAGTTACAACAAATTTTCTAAGCATATAACTAAATGAAACTCTCACTGCAATAGGCTGTTTTCTCACAATCATTAAGAAAAGAAAAAAATCTCAAATTCTAGTGAATAAGATGTCAAATTAAAGCTTAAGAAGTTAACTAAAATCGGAAACAAACCTTGCATCATTTGGAGTTCGAGATCAATAGTTATGGCCAAAACACTGAGATTGCACAAAACTGTCTAGATTAGCACACATTTCGATAATTGTCGTTTTTGAGATCCTTAGGGTCCGATTTAGCCTTAGTCCATTTCTTGAAAAAATGTCCAGAACTGAAAAATATAGCATCATACCAAATTTTATGCATTTTGGACATCATTTACTAAATCAAAACTGATTCGTTCCACAAGGTCAGTGCATCTGCCAAAACCTGCTTCATTTTTTCCAGACTTCCAAATTTGGACACATTTTAATGATTTTCCATTTTGAGGACCTTAGATTCAAAATTAGATTCGGCCTATTTATGAGAAAAATGTTCAAAACTGGCAAAAATAGTCACCTGCCAATTTTCATTCATTTGCAACTTCATTTGCCTAGCCAAACTCACCTTACAACAACAAGTCAGAGAGCTGTCAACAAACCCGATTTCATCTATCATCAACTTCAAGCCAAAATCTTGCCATGCATGGTTGTAAAAGCTTATGACCACACATATAACTCAAGTACAGAAACAAAGACATACATTTAAGAGCATGCATGTGGATTTTTGAAGGATTTTCAAAAGATTTTAGCCCTCACCTTAGCAAATCAACAAGAAGATGCACAAAATTTGATGAAGCACAATTTTCTTCTTCTTCCTTGCTTAGCCAAGACACCACCCAATTTCTCTCTATTTTTCCTAGCTTAGTGGCCAAGTTCTTAGTACATGCATGTGGTTAGAACAAGAAGAAAAGAAATGGAAGCTAGTACACTCACCAAGGCCGAAATGGTGACTCAAAGAGCATGCATGAGTGATTCTTGCATCCTAGCTAGCTTGGGTGAGTTTCTTTGCTTGTTGCTTGTCTTGATTAACTATGGTGTGATGAAGATGAGCTATGGGGTGTATGAACTCAGCCAAAACCGAGATTGAGAGAGAAGAATGAGAGGGAGAGAGAGAAATATGAGGAGAGTAAGAGAAATGAGAGAAAATAGAAGCTTTTGCTATTGTTGATGCAAATGTTGGCCTTGGGCATGCAAAAATCAGATTTGTGTCTCCAAGAAGCTTGAATTTTGAAGTGTTTAGCTTGGGCAAGGGAGCATTGTCGAGAATGGTGGAGTTTTGAGGAGGTTTTGAGCAATTTTTTATGCATTTGTATCATAGAATTGTCATAGGAATGTTGGGAATTTAGGGAATCTAGGTAGAATAAAATATAGGAATGGTTGTTAATGAGTTGAATTATGAATAGAATAATAGATAGTGGGAAATGTAGGAATAGTTTAGTATTATTTTATTGTTAGTGGAGTTTGCAGAGAATTTGAATTAGGAATATAATATTGGTTAGTGGATTGTGTAGGATTATTTTAGTGTCTAGTGCTTTGTGTAGGATTCTTTCTTGATTAACGTGGTGGCACGGATTCCTAGGTCTAGGGAACGAATTACAAGGTTGACACGAATTACGAGGTAAGACACGAACTTCAATACTAATGCACGTACTTCAAGATAAATGCACAGATTCCAATGCAAATGCACGCAACCCTAGGTAAATGTACATAAACCAATACAAGGCACGTAATTCAATGCAATGCACGTAAATCGAGGTACGACTCTTAAACCTAGGTTAGGACACGCAATTCAAGGTCAGAGCACACAAAACGAGATAACGTAAATTCAAAATTCTCAAGGCACATAAGTCGGGGCACGTAAGTCGAGGATTAGGGCACATAATTCTAGGTCAAGGCACGAATGACGAGGTATGCACGAAAACCAAGACAGGGCACATAAGTCGAGGATTAGGATACATAATTCTAGGTCAAGGCACGAATGACGAGGCTTGCACGAAAACCAAGATAGGGCACGTAATCAAAGGTCAGTCATATCATTCTTGGTCTATGGCACGCAAATCAAGATAACACACGTTATTCGGGGTTGGGCCTCACACATGGAGCCTTGTGCATGCACTTCAATTTCAAAATCTACACCTAGACATTCTAGGACAATTTTATGACACAAGCATAAAAAATTGGCTCAAAACTCTACCCAAGACTCCACCATTCTCGACCCATCCTCTTGCCATGCTAGGTGATTCAAAATCATGCTTCTTGAAGACACAAATCTGAAATTTACAAGCTCAAGGCCGACACAAGCATCAACCTAGCAAGCTTTTCATTTTTTGTTCTTTCATTCATTCTTTCTTTCTCACATTTTCTCTCACTCTTTCTCATTTCTTCTCTCTTTCTCAGCCCTAGCTAAAACTATACTCTCCTTAGCTTAAGTTCATCACTCAATGGTTCATCAATACATGCAAGACCCTTAGGAGCTCGACCAAGCAAAGCTAGGAGCAAAGAAACTCACATGCAAGCTCATTGAACCTCCATTTCGGCTTAGGTGAGTTGTTAGCTTCCATTTCATTTTCTTCTTGTTCTAACCACATGCACCTACTAAGAACTTGGTTACTAAGCTAGAAAATTAGAGAAAATCAAGTGGTCTCTCGGCTAAGCAAGGAAAAAGGGTTGACATTGTGGTTCATCAAGAGTTTGTGCATTTTCTTGTTGTCTTGCTAAGGTGAGGGCTAAAACTTCTTGAAAAGCTTTCAAAAAACCACATCCATGCCTTTGAATGTCTATTTTTACCTATGTACTTGTGATATATGTGTGTTCATGAGCTTTTGTAAACATGCATGGCAAGATATTTGGCTAGAATGTGATGATAGATGAAATCGCGTATGGGACAGCCTTCTGTCTTGTTGGTTCGGGGTGAGTTTGACCAGGTAAATGATGTTGAAAATGCGTGAAAATTGGTAGTTGACTAGTTTTGCCAGTTTTGAGCATTTTTCGTAGAAATAGGCCAAAGTAATGTTGACTCTAAGGTCCTCAAAATGGCAAATCATTAAAATGTGTCCAAATCTGGAAAGTCTGGAAAAATGAAGCGGGTTTTGGCAGATTCACTGACCTTGTAGAACGAACTAGTTTTGACTTAGTAAATGATATCCAAAATGCATGAAATTTGGTGTGATACTAGAATTTTCAGTTCTGGACATTTTTTTCAGAAATGGACTAAGGCTAAGTCTGACCCAAAGCCCTCAAAAACGACAAGTATTGAAATGTGTGCAAATCTGGACAGTTTTGCGTAGTCTCACTGTTTTGGCTATAACTCTTGAACCCGAACTCCAAATGATGCGAGGTTTGTTTCTGGATTTAGTTCACTCCTTAAGATTTAATTTGACATTTTGTTTACTAGAATTGGAGTTTGTTTGCTTGTCTCAATGATTGTGAGAAAACAGACCATTGCAGTGAGGTTTTCATCTAGTGATTTGCCTTGAAAATTATTGTAACTTCTCTTGTTGTATTAAATGTTTGGGATTGTGGCATTGGGATGTTGTATAGACTGTTTTGAATGCTTGAGGGTGTTTGAATTAATCAATGCATTGCTTGAGCTTAATTACGAGATGACTTAGGGCTTAATCGCACGGGTGAGCAAGAAATGAAACCCTAATGACTAGGAAAAGCTCACTAAGTGTTGGTCCTAGGGATATCGTGTTTAATTATGTAATTAGTAGGCTGCCCGTAGTTGCCCTCCTAGCCCTAAACATATGACTTGATTTACATGCGTTACATGGCTGCCCGTTTAATATTCATATAACTCCATGTGCTTATAAGTGAAATTACCTGTCATATCGTGCCTCGCGTGTTTACTTGTCAATGTGCAATCTTATAACTGCTCGGAGGCAACCTACTTTGTTGTCCTCCTAATGTGATATATTAAATGTCATAAATATGCATGCATTCAAGGTTGCAACCTTTCATTCTGGCGTGGTAGCGTTCACGCACACTGGGCGGCATCGGGCTTGCCGGTGCAACCGTGACTACCATTGTCCAATTCCCTCTCTCGCTTGGGGGCTAGACTTCCTCGGAAAGTTGGGTCGTAGGATTTCGGGGTACATCCAGAGTACACCCATTTGGCGTGATAAGGGGATGATTTGAAGTCAGCCACAACAACTGATACTGGAAATGAACTGAGAGCAAAAGCTCACCGTATCCTTTTCACTATGTGTATAAGTACTCTCACTTGGTTCCTAGAGGACCTCAGGGAGAAAAGACAAGACGGGTAATTGTGTTCCTTTACTTTTACATTGCATTATGTACTTACTTGTGATATAATGTCATGCTTGCAAAAGGGTTTCCATAAATTGAACCGAAAAATGAGCTTCAAAACTTATTTCTCGTTCCCTCTCGCTGAGTTCATAAGGACTCACCCTCTTTTATCATCTCAGGTGAAGAAGACCAAGAACAGGTACCCGAGGACAACATGCCTAATGATGATTCCTTGGAATGATTGCTTGCCCTACGTGCCTTGCTTGACTATAGCCATTTTGTGAACGATATGTTGCTTGAAGACTATTTCATTTCTTATGATGCTTGTTATTGTACTGTAAATGACCCCCGTTGTAATTTGGGGTCTAATTTTGGCTTGTACTGGTCATAACTAGATGGGCACTACTATGGTCGGTTTTGCTATCGTTATTGGCTAGTATCTATTATTGGATTATGAAGTATCAGGTAAGAAGTAAGTAAAATGAAAGCAACCAATCTTAAGCAGGTACTCATTGTTAAGCTAAGATCAACAAGTACTTCTATAACGAGGATTAATAAACAAACAAGACATAGTATCATACTAGGTTATTAATCAAATGAGACTTCGAGATAACTAGTAGGCGTGTTAATTGATGATAAATAGTAATCTTAGTTGGAAATGAAATTGAGATTGAAAGTTTTGAGGTCTTTAGAAAATTAGGTCAAACTAAGGAGCCCAATTACAGCCGTTATGCTGTCGGATTTCCAGAGAATTTGTGGAGTTTAGGCTAAAATGTTAAGTGTTAAACTTTCATGAATGATTAAGTACGAGATATGAATTGAATGTTTAGATCACACCCTAGTCTAACCTTTATAGGCCGGGATGGGGCATGACAACCTTGGCCAAGACAACCTCACTTCACGTAGAGGCTGGGCCCGCAAACCGAGGGCGTGGGGTTTGTAACCAAGTATCCGTCTCTCCGGTGCCCATAACTTTTGATCTGTAAGGAGTTACGCGGCGCACAGCATACCGTTGGAAAGCTCTCCGAGAGCTCTACGACGGGGGAAGCAAGCTTACTCGGCTGCGCTGTTTTCAGAGCCCAAAATTGAACGTTTTCCTCAGATTCGAGACACTTTTCTTTTTCTGCGTTGTTTTTCCGTCCTGGATCGTACGTCGGGAGTCGCGAAAAGGACGATAACATAATCCATTACATTTCTATTTCCGAATCCCATGACACCTTGGGAAGACAACTTCACTTTACGTAGAGGCAGGGCCCGCAAACCGAGGGTGTGGGGCTTATGACCAAGTATCCGTCTCTCCGGTGCCCATAACTTTTGATCCGTAAGGAGTTACGCGGCGCATAGTATACCGTTGGAAAGTTCTCCGAGAGCTCTACGATGGGGGCAGCAAAACTGCTTGGCAGTACCTATTTTTAGAGTCTAAAATCGAACATTTTCATCAGTTTTGAGACACTTTTCTTGGTTTGTGCTGTTTTTTCGTTTCGTATCGTACGTCGTGAGTCGCGAAAAGGACGACAACCAAATCTATCACATTTCTATTACCGAATCCCATGGCACCTTGCGCAAGACAACTTTTGTCACGCCTCAACCCGACCTATAGAGGTTAGACTAGGGTGTGATCTAATCATTTATACCATTTCACATACTTAATCATTCATTAAGATTTAACACTTAACGTTAGCCTAGAACTCCAAAAGATTTTCGAAAAACCGATAGCATAACGGCTATAATTGGGCTCTTTAGTTTGACCTAATTTTCTAAACGCCTCAAAACTTTCAATCTCAAATTCATTTCCAACTAATATTACTATTTATCACCAATCGAAATGCCTGCTAGCTATCTTGAAGTCTCGTTTGATTAACAACCTAGCATGATAACTATGTCTTGTTTATTTGTCAATCCCTGTTACACAAGTACTTGTTGATTTTAGCTTACCAATGAGTACCTGCTTAAGATTGGATAGACTCATTTTACTTAACTCTTGCCTAGTACTTCATAAGCCTGCAGTAGTTACCAATCAAAGTAACAAAATGTCACAATCATTTAGATAAGCAAACAATCTCCAATTCCAGTGAACAAAATGTCAAATTAAAGCTTAATGAGTGATTTAAATCTAGAAACAAACCTCGCATCATTTGGAGTTCGGATTCAAGAGTTATAGCTCTAAAACCATGAGACTATGCAAAACTGTCCAGATTTGTACATATTTCAATACTCTATCGTGCGGGCACGCTTTCCTAGGTTTAGGGAATGCACTACAAGGTAAAGCATGAACTACGAGACGAATGCACGGTTCCCAAGCAAATGCATACAACCCTAAATGAATGCACGTAATTCGATGCAAGGCACATAAAACAAGACACGACTCTTCAACCTAGGTCAAAGCACGCAATTTGAGGTTAGGACACGCGAAACGAGGTATCGTACACAAATCGAGGTCGGGCCTCACAATTTCACTTCAGGTAGAGGTTGGACCCGTAAACCGAGGGCGTGGGGCTTGTGACCAGGTATCCGTCGCTCTAGTGCCCATAACTTTTGATCTGTAAGGAGTTACGTGGCGCACAACATACCATTGGAAAGCTCTCCGAGAGCTCTACGATGGGGGCACCAAGCGTACTCGGCTGCACCTATTTTTGGAGCCAAAAATCAAACATTTTCATCAGTTTCGGGACACTTTTCTCCTTTTGCGCTATTTTTTCGTCCCGAATTATACGTCGTGAGCCGCGAAAAGGACGACAACCTAATCCATCACATTTCTATTACCGAATCCCACGGTACCTTGGCCAAGACAACTTCACTTCACGTAGATGCTGGGCCCGCAAACCGAGGGCGTGGGGCTTGAGACTAGGTCTCCGTCGCTCTAGTGCCCATAACTTTTGATCTGTAAGGAGTTACGCGGTGCACAGCATACCATTGGAAAGCTCTCCGAGAGCTCTACAATGGGAGCAGTAAGACTGCTATGCTGGGCCTATTTTTGGAGCCCAAAATCGAACGTTTTCATCAGTTTCGGGACACTTTTCTTCCTTTGCTTTGTTTTTCCGTCCCGAATCGAACGTCATGAGCCTCGAAAAGGATGACAACCTAATCCATTACATTTCCATTACCGAATCCTACGGTACCTTGGGCAAGACAACTTCACTTCACGTAGAGGCTGGGCCCACAAACCGAGGGCGTGGGGCTTGTGACTAGGTATCCGTTGCTGCGGGGCCCATAACTTTTGATCGGTAAGGAGTTATGCGGTGCACGGCATACTGTTGGAAAGCTCTCTGAGTGCTCTACGATGGGGGTAGCAAAGTTGCTCAGCTGCGCCTATTTTCGGATCCCAAAATTGAACATGTTCATCAGTTTTGGGACACTTTTCTTCTTTTGCGTTGTTTTTCCGTCCCGGATCGTACATCGTGAGGCGCGAAAAGGACGACCACAAAATCCATAACATTTCTATTATCGAATCCCACGGCACCTTGGGCAAGACAACTTTACTTCACGTAGATGCTGGACCTGCAAACCGAGGGCGTCGGGCTTGTGACCAGGTATCCGTCGCTCTGGTACCCATAAATTTTGATCCGTATGGAGTTACGCGGCGCACAGCATACCGTTGGAAAGCTCTTCGAAAGCTCTACATTAGGGGCAGCAATCCGACTCAGCTGAGCCTATTTTTGTAGGCCAAAATCGAATGTTTTCATCAGTTTCGATATACTTTTCTTCTTTTGCCCTTTTTTCCGTCCCGGATCGTACGTCGTGAGCTGCGAAAAGGACGACAACCTAATCTATCATATTTCTATTACCATATCCTATGGCACTTTGGGCAAGACGACTTCGCTTCACGTAGAGGATGGGCCCGCAAACAGGGGGCGTGGGGCTTGGGACTAGGTTTCCGTCGCTCCGGTGCCCATAACTTTTGATTTGTAAGGAGTTACGTAGCGCAAAACATACCGTTTGAAAGCTCTCTGAGAGCTCTACGACTAGGGTAGCAAGCCTACTCGGCTACGCCTATTTTCAGAGATCAAAATCGAACATTTTCATCAATTTTGGGACACTTTTCTTCTTTTGCTCTATTTTTTGGTCCCGGATTGTACCTCGTGAGATGCGAAAAGGACGATAACCTAATCCATTACATTTCTATTACCAAATCCCACGGCACATTCGGCAAGACAACTTCACTTCACGTAGAGGCTGGGCCTGCAAACCGAGGGCGTGGGGCTTATGACCAGCTATCCGTTGCTTCGGTGCCCATAACTTTTGATCCGTAAGGAGTTACGCGGCGCACAACATACCGTTGGAAAGCTTTCCAGGAGCTTTACAATGGGGGAAGCATAACTACTTTGCTGATCCTATTTTTGGAGCTCAAAATCGAACGTTTTCAATAGTTTCAAGACACTTTTCTTCTTTTGCGCTGTTTTTTCATCTCGAATCGTACGTCGTGAGCCGCGAAAAGAACGACAACCTAATCCATCACATTTCTATTACCGAATCCCACGGTACCTTGGGCAACACAACTTCACTTTAGGTAGATGCTGGGCCCACAAACCGTGGGCGTGGTGCTTGTGACTAGCTATCCGTCGCTCCGGTAACTATAACTTTTGATCCGTAAGGAGTTACGTAACGCACAACATACCATTGGAAAGCTCTCCGAGAGTTCTACGATAGGGTAGCAAGCCTGCTCGGCTGCGCCTATTTTCAGAGCCCAGAATCGAACGTTTTCATCAATTTTAGTATACTTTTCTTCTTTTGGGCTGTTTTTCCGTTCCGGATCGTACGTCTTGAGCCGCGAAAAGGACGACAACCTAATCCATCACAATTTTATTACCGAATCCCACGGCACCTTGGGCAAGACAACTTCACTTCACATTGAGGCTGGGCCCGCAAACCGTGGGCGTGGGGCTTAGGACCAGGTCTCCGTCGCTCCAATGCCTATAACTTTTGATCCGTAAGGAGTTACGCGGTGCACGGCATACCGTTGGAAAGTTCTCTGAGAGCTCTACGATGGGAGTAGCTAGCCTGCTTGGTTGTGCCTGTTGTCGGAGCCCAAAATTTAACATTTTTATCTGTTTTGGGATAATTTTCTTCTTTTGTGCTATTTTTCCGTCCCGGATCGTACATCGTGAACCGCGAAAAGGACGACAACCTAATACATCACATTTCTATTATCGAATCCCACAGCACCATGGGCAAGACAACTTCGCTTCACGTAGAGGCTGGGCCCGTAAAACGAGGACGTGAGGCTTGGGACCAGGTCTCTGTCACTCCGATGCCCATAATTTTTGATCTGTAAGGTGTTATGCGGCGCACAACATACCGTTGGAATGCTCTTTAAGAGCTGTACATTGGGGGCCGCAAGCCTGCTTGTCTACGCCTATTTTCGGAGCCCAAAATCAAACATTTTCATCAGTTTCGGGACACTTTTTTACTTTTGCGCTGTTTTTTCATCCCGGATCGTTCGTCGTGAGCCGCAAAATGGACGACAACCTAATCCATCACATTTCTATTAACGAATGGCACAGCACCTTGGGCAAGACAACTTTGCTTCACGTAGAGACTGGACCCGTAAACCGATGGCGTGGGTCTTGGGACCAGGTCTCCGTCGCTCCGGTGCCCATAACTTTTGATCCGTAAGGAGTTACGCGGCACACAGCATATCGTTGGAAAGCTCTCCGAGAGCTCTACGACGGGGGCAGCAAGCCTGTTTGGTTGTGCCTATTTTTACAACCCAAAATCGAACGTTTTGATCAGTTTTGGGACACTTTTCTTCTTTTGCACTATTTTTTCGTCCCGGATCATACGTCGTGAGTCACGAAAAGGAAGACAACCTAATCCATCACATTTGTATTACCGAATCTCACGGCTTCTTGGGCAAGACAACTTCGCTTCACGTTGAGGCTGGGCTCGCAAATCGAAAGCGTGGGGCTCGGGAACAGGTCTCTGTCGCTCCGGTGCCCATAATTTTTGATCCGTAAGGAGTTACGTGGTGCACAGCATACCGTTGGAAAGCTATCTGAGAGCTCTACATCAGGGGCCGTAAGTTTGCTTGGCTGTGCCTATTTTCGGAGCCCAAAATTGAACGTTTTCATCAGTTTTTCGTTACTTTTCTTCTTTTGCGCTATTTTTCTATCCCGGATCGTACGTCGTGAGCCGCGAAAAGGACGACAACCTAATCTATCACATTTCTACTACCGAATCCCACTTCACCTTGTGCAACACAACTTGGCTTCACGTAAAGGCGGGGCCCGCAAACCGAGGGCATGGGTCTTGGGACCAGGTCTCCGTCGCTCCGACGCCCATAACTTTTGATACGTAAGATGTTATGCGGCGCATAGCATACCGTTGGAAAGCTCTCCGATAGCTCTACGACATGAGCAGCAAGCCTGCTCGGTTGTGCATGTTTTCATAGCCAAAAATTGAACGTATTCATCAGTTTCAGGACACTTTTCTTCTTTTGCGCAGTTTTTCTGTCCTGGATCGTACGTCGTGAGCCACGCAAAAGAAGACTACCTAATCTATCACATTCTTATTACCGAATCCCACGGCACCTTGGGCAAGACAACTTCGCTTCACGCAGAGATTGGGCACGCAAACCGAGGGCGTGGGGCTTGGGACCAGGTCTCCGTCGCTCCGATGCCCATAACTTTTGATCCGTAAGGAGTTACGTGGCGCACAACATACTGTTGGAAAGCTCTCCGAGAGCTCTACGACGGAGGCAGCAAGCTTGCTCAGCTGCGCCTTTTTTGGAGCCCAAAATCGAACATTTTTACCAATTTCAGGACACTATTCTTCTTTTGCGTAGTTTATCCGTTTCGGATCGTACGTCGTGAGCCGCAAAAAGGACGACAACCTAATCCATTACATTTCTATTACCGAATCCCACGGTACCTTGGGCAAGACAACTTCACTTCAGGTAGAAGTTGGGCCTGCAAACCGAGGGCGTGTGGCTTGTGACCAGTTTTCCGTCGCTCCAATGCCCATAACTTTTGATCCGTAAGGAGTTATGTGGTGCACAATATACTGTTAGAAAGCTCTCCGAGAGCTCTACAATGGAGGTAGCATAACTGCTCGGCTGATCCTATTTTCAGAGCTCAAAATCGAACGTTTTCAATAGTTTCAAGACACTTTTCTTCTTTTGCGCTGTTTTTTCATCTCGAATCGTACGTCGTGAGCCGCGAAAAGAACGACAACCTAATCCATCACATTTCTATTACCGAATCCCACGGTACCTTGGGCAACACAACTTCACTTTAGGTAGATGCTGGGCCCGTAAACCGAGGACGTGAGGCTTGGGACCAGGTCTCCGTCACTCCAGTGCCCATAATTTTTGATTCGTAAGGAGTTATGTGGGGCATAGCATACCGTTTGAATACTCACTGAGAGCTCTACGTTGGAGGCCGCAAGCCTGCTTGTCTACGCCTACTTTCGGAGCCCAAAATCACACGTTTTCATCAGTTTTAGGACACTTTTTTACTTTTACGCTATTTTTCTATCCCGAATCGTTCGTCGTGAGCCGCGAAATAGACGACAACCTAATCCATCACATTTCTATTACCAAATCGCACCGCACCTTGGGCAAGACAACTTCGCTTCACGTAGAGGCCGGACCCGGAAACCGAGGGTGTGGGTCTTGGGACCAGGTCTCCATTGCTCTGGCGCCCATAACTTTTCATCCGTAAGGAGTTCCCCGGCGCATAGCATACCGTTGGAAAGCTCTCCGAGAGCTCTACATTGATGGCAGCAAGCCTGTTCAGCTGCGCCACTTTTTACAACCCAAAATCGAACATTTTTTTCAATTTCGGAACACTTTTCTTCTTTTGCACTGTTTTTTCCTCCCGGATCATACGTCGTGAGTCGTGAAAAGGAAGACAACCTAATCCATCACATTTGTATTTTCGAATCTCATGACACCTTGGGCAAGACAACTTCACTTCACGTAGAGGCTGGGCCCGCAAACCGAGGGTGTAGGGCGTGGGACTAGGTCTCTGTCGCTCCGGTGCCCGTAACTTTTGATTCATAAGGAGTTACGCGGCTCACAGCATACCATTGGAAAGCTCTCCGAGAGTTCTACGTCGTAGGCAGCAAGCCTGCTCAGCTGCGCCTCTTTTTGGAGCAAAAAATCGAACGTTTTCATCAGTTTTGGGATACTTTTCTTCTTTTGCACTGTTTTTCCATCTAGGATCGTACGTCGTGAGCTGCGGAAAGGACAACAACCTAATCCATCACATTTATGTTATCGAATCCCACGGTACCTTCGGCAAGACAATATCGCTTCATGTAGAGGCTAGGCCTACAAACCGAGGGCGTGGGGCTTGGGACCAGGTCTCCGTTGCTCATTTGCCCATAACTTTTGATCCGTACGATGTTATGCGGCGCACAGCATACCGTTGGAAAGCTCTCCGAGAGCTCTACGACAGGGGCTACAAGCCTACTCAGCTGTGCCTGTTTTCAGAGCCCAAAATCAAACGTTTTCATTAGTTTTGAGATACTATTCTTCTTTTGTGCAGTTTTTCTGTCCTAGATCGTACATCGTGAGCCGCGTAAAGGAAGACTACCTAATCCATCACATTTGTATTACCGAATCCCATGGTACCTTGGGCAAGAAAAATTCACTTCACGTAGAGGCTGGGCTCGAAAACCGAGGGCGTGGGGCTTGGGACCAAGTCTCCGTCGCTCCGGTGCCCATAACTTTTGATCCGTAAGGAGTTACGCGGCGCACAACATATCGTTGGAAAGCTCTCCAAGAGCTCTACGACCGGGGTACAAAGCCTACTCGGATACGCCTATTTTCGGAGCCCAAAATTGAACGTTTTCATCAATTTTGGGACACTATTCTTCTTTTGCGCAGTTTTTCTGTCACGGAGCGTGCGTCGTGTGCCGCGCAAAGGTCGACAACCTGATCCATCACCTTTCTATTACCGAATCCCCCGGCACCTTGGGCAAGACAAATTCACTTCAAGTAGAGGCTGGGCCTGCAAACCGAGAGTGTGGGGCTTGTGACCAGTTTTTCGTCGCTCCAATGCCCATAACTTTTGATCCGTAGAGAGTTATGTGGTGCACAGCATACCGTTGGAAAGCTCTTCGAGAGCTCTACGATGGAGGCAGCATGACTGCTCGGCTAATGCTATTTTCGAAGCTCAAAATCGAATGTTTTCAATAGTTTCGAGACACTTTTCTTCTTTTGCGCTGTTTTTTCATCTCGGATCGTACGTCGTGAGCCGTGAAAAGAACGACAACCTAATCCATCACATTACTATTACCGAATACCACGGCACCTTGGGCAACACAACTTCACTTCAGGTAGAGGCTGGACCCGCAAACCGAGGGCGTGGTGCTTGTGACCAGCTATCCGTCGTTTCGGTGCCCATAACTTTTGATCCGTAAGGAGTTACGTAGCGCACAACATACCATTAGAAAGCTCTCCGAGAGTTCTACGACTGGGGTAGCAAGCCTGCTCGGTTGCGCCTATTTTCATAGCCCAGAATCGAATGTTTCATCAATTTCGATATACTTTTCTTCTTTTGCGCTGTTTTTCGGTCCCAGATTGTACGTCGTGAGCCGCAAAAAGGACGACAACCTAATCCATCACAATTCTATTACCGAATCCCACGACACCTGGGCAAGACAACTTTGCTTCACATTGAGGCTGGGCCCGCAAACCGTGGGCGTGGGGCTTAGGACCAGGTCTCCGTCGCTCTAATGCCTATAACTTTTGATCCGTAAGGTGTTATGCGGCGCATGGCATACCGTTGGAAAGCTATCCGAGAGTTCTACGACGGAAGTAGCTAGCCTGCTTGGCTGTGCCTGTTGTCAGAGCCCAAAATTGAACGTTTTCATCTGTTTTGGGACACTTTTCTTCTTTTGCGCTATTTTTTTGTCCCGGATCGTATGTCGTGAGCAGTGAAAAGGACGACAACCTAATCCATCACATTTCTATTACTGAATCCCACAGCACCATGGGCAAGACAACTTCGCTTCACGTAGAGGCTGGGCCCGTAAATCGAGGGCGTGAGGCTTGGGACTAGTTCTCCGTCGCTCCGGTGCCCATAATTTTTGATCCGTAAGAAGTTATGCAGCGCACAGTATACCGTTGGAAAGCTCTTTAAGAGCTCTACGTTGGGGGCTGCAAGCCTGCTTGTCTGCTCCTGTTTTTGGAGCCCAAAAACAAAATGTTTTCATCAGTTTTGGGACACTTTTTTACTTTTGCGCTGTTTTTCCGTTCTGGATCTTTCGTCGTGAGCTGCGAAATGGACGACAACTTAATCCATCACATTTCTATTACCGAATCGCATGGCACCTTGGGCAAGACAACTTCACTTCACGTAGAGTTTGGACCTGCAAACCGAGGGCGTGGGTCTTGGGACCAGGTCTCCGTCGCTCCGGTGCCCATAACTTTTGATCCGTAAGGAGTTACGTGGCGCACAACATACCGTTAAAAAGCACTCCGAGAGCTCTACGACGGGGGCAGCAACCCTATTCGGCTGCGCCTCTTTTTACAACCCAAAATCGAACGTTTTGATCAGTTTCGGGACACTTTTCTTCTTTTGCACTATTTTTCCATCTCGGATCGTACGTCGTGAGTCACGAAAAGGAAGACAACCTAATCCATCACATTTGTGTTACCGAATCCCACGGCTCCTTGGGCAAGACAATTTCGCTTCATGTAGAGGCTGGGCCCGAAACCCAGGGCGTAGGGCTTATGACCAGGTATCCATCGCTCTAGTGCCCATAATTTTTGATCCGTAAGGAGTTACGCGGTGCACAGCATACCGTTGGAAAGCTCTCCAATAGCTCTACGGCTGGGGCAACAAGCCTACTCAACTGCTTCTATTTTCAGAGTCCAAAATCGAATGTTTTCATCAATTTTGGGACACTTTTCTTCTTTTACGCTCTTTTTACGTCCCGTATCGTACGTTGTGAGCTGCGAAAAGGATGACAACCTAATCCATCACATTTCTATTACCGAATCCCATGGCACCTTGGGCAATACAACTTTGCCTCATGTAGAAGCTGGGCGCGCAAACCGAGGACGTGGGGCTTAGGACCAAGTCTCTATCGCTCTGGTGCCCATAACTTTTGATCCGTAAGGAGTCACGCAGCGCACAACATATCGTTGGAAAGCTCTCCGAGAGCACTATGACGTGGGCAGCAAGGCCAGTTTTTGGAGACCAAAATTGAACATTTTCATCAGTCTCGGGACCCTTATCTTCTTTTGCACTATTTTTTCGTCCCGGATCGTACGTCATGAGCCGCTAAAAAGACGACAACCTAATCCATCACATTTCTATTACCGAATCCCATAGCACCTTGGACAAGACAACTTCGCTTCACGTAGAGGATGGGCCTGTAAACCGAGGGCGCAGGTCTTGGGACCAGGTCTCCGTCGCTCCGGTGCCCATAACTTTTGATCCGTAAGGAGTTACGCGGCACACAGCATATCGTTGGAAAGCTCTCCGAGAGCTCTACGACGGGGGCAGCAAGCCTGCTCAGCCGTGCCTATTTTCACAAATAAAAATCAAACGTTTTCATCAGTATCGGGACACTTTTCTTCTTTTGCACTATTTTTTCATCCCGGATCGTACGTCATGAGCCGCGAAAAGGACGACAACCTAATCCATCACATTTCTAATACCGAATCCCATGGCACCTTGGGCAAGACAACTTCGCCTCACGTAGAGGCTGGGCCTGCAAACCGAGGGCGTGGTGCTTGAGACTAGGTCTCCGTCGCTCCGGTGCCTATAACTTTTGATCCGTAAGGAGTTACGCGGCGCACAGCAAGCCGTTGGAAAGCTCTCTGGGAGCTCTATGTTTGGGGCAGCAATCCTAATTGGTTGCGGCTATTTTCTGCGCTGAAAATTGAATATTTTTATCATTTTTGGGACACTTTTCTTCTTTTGCGCTATTTTTCCATCCCGGATCGTACGTCGTGAGCCGCGAAAAGGACGACAAGCTAATCCATCACATTTCTATTACCGAATCCCATGGCACCTTAGGCAAGAAAACTTTGCGTCACGCAGATGCTGGGCCCTCAAACCGAGGGCGTGGGGCATGGGACCATGTCTCCGTCGCTCCGGTGCCCATAAATTTTGATCTGTAAGGAGTTACGCGGCGCACAGCATACCGTTGGAAAGCTCTCCGAGAGCTCTACGATGGTGGCAGCAAGCCAGCTTTGCTGTGCCTATTTTCACAAACTAAAATCGAACGTTTTCATCAGTATCAAGACACTTTTCTTCTTTTACACTATTTTTTCGTCCCGGATCGTACGTCGTGAGCTGCGAAAAGGACGACTACCTAATCCATCACGTTTCTATTACCGAATTCCACGGTACCTTGGGCAAGACAACTTCAAGTCTCGCAGAGGCTGGGCCCGCAAACTGAGGGTGTGGGGCTTGGGACCAGGTCTCCGTCGCCCCAGTGCCTATAACTTTTGATCCGTATGGAGTTACGTAGCGCATAGCATGCCGTTTGAAAGGTCTCTGAGAGCTCTATGTTGGGAGCAATAAGACTGCTAAGTTACGCCAGATTTCAGAGCCCAAAATCGAACATTTTCATCAGTTTCAGGACACTTTTCTTGCTATTTTTCTGTCCCTAATCATACGTCGTGAGCTGTAAAAAGGACGACAACCTTATCCATCACATTTCTATTACTGAATCCCATGGCACCTTGGGCAAGACAACTTCACTTCACGTAGAGGCTGGGCCCGCAAACAGAGGGCGTGGGGCTTGGGACCAGGTCTCCGTCACCCCGATGCCCATAACTTTTGATACGTAAGAAGTTATGCGGCGCACAGCATACCGTTGGAAAGCTCTGCAAGAGCTCTACGACGGGAGCAGCAAGCCTGCCCAGCAGTGCCTATTTTCATAGCCCAAAATCGAACGTATTCATCAGTTTCGGGACACTTTTCTTCTTTTACGCAGTTTTTCAATCCTGGATCGTACGTCGTGAGCGGCGTAAAGGAAGACAACCTAATCCATCACATTTGTATTACTGAATCCCATGGCATCTTGGGCAAGATGACTTCACTTCACATAGAGGATGGGCCCGCAAACAGAGGGCGTGGGGCTTAGGACTAGGTCTTTGTCGCTCCGGTGCCCATAACTTTTGATCCGTAAGAAGTTACGCGACGCACAACATACCGTTGGAAAGCTCTTCGAGAGTTCTACGACGGGGGCAAAAAGCATGCTCGGCTGCGCCTGTTTTCGGAGCCCAAAATCAAACGTGTTCATCAATTTTGGGACACTTTTCTTCTTTTGTACAGTTTATCCGTCCCGGATCGTACGTCGTGAGCCGCGAAAAGGACGACAACCTAATCCATCACATTTCTATTACCGAATCCCATGGCACCTTGGGCAATACAAATTCACTTCAAGTAGAGGCTGGGCCTGCAAACCGAGAGTGTGGGGCTTGTGACCAGTTTTTCGTCGCTCCAATGCCCATAACTTTTGATCCGTAAGGAGTTACGCGGTGCACAGCATACCGTTGGAAAGCTCTTCGAGAGCTCTACGATGGGGACAGCATGACTGCTCGGCTGATCCAATTTTCAGAGCTCAAAATCAAATGTTTTCAATGGTTTCGAGACACTTTTCTTCTTTTTCGCATTTTTTCGTCCAGGATCGTACGTCGTGAGCCGCGAAAAGAACGACAACCTAATCCATCACATTTCTATTACCGAATCCCACGACACCTTGGGCAACACAACCTCACTTTAGGTAGAGGCTGGGCTCGCAAACCGAGGGTGTGGTGCTTGTGACCAACTATCCGTCGCTCCGATGCCCATAAGTTTTGATCCGTAAGAAGTTATGTGGCGCACGACATACCGTTGGAAAGCTCTCCAAGAGCTCTACAATGGGAGTAGCTAGCCTGCTTGGCTGTGCCTGTTGTCAGAGCCCAAAATTGAACGTTTTCATCAGCTTTGGGACACTTTTCTTCTTTTGTGCTGTTTTTCCATCCCGGATCGTACGTCGTGAGCTGTGAAAAGGACGACAACCTAATCCATCACATTTCTATTACTGAATCCCACAGCACCTTGGGCAAGACAACTTCGCTTCACGTAGAGGCTGGGCCCGTAAATCGAGGGCGTGAGGCTTGGGACTAGGTCTTCGTCGCTCCGGTGCCCATAATTTTTGATCCGTAAGAAGTTATGCAGCGCACAGCATACCGTTGGAAAGCTCTCCGAGAGCTCTACGTTGGACGCAGCAAGCCTGCTTGTCTGCGCCTGTTTTCGGAGTCCAAAATGAAACGTTTTCATCAGTTTCGGGACACTTTTCTACTTCTGCACTATTTTCCGTCCTGGATCGTTCGTCGTGTGCCGCGAAATGGACAACAACCTAATCCATCACAATTCTATTACCGAATTGCACGACACCTTAGGCAAGACAACTTCGCTTCACGTAGAGGCTGGACCCACAAACCGAAGGCGTGGGTCTTTGGACCAGGTCTCCGTCGCTCCAATGCCCATAACTTTTGATCCGTAAGGCGTTACGCGGTGCACAGCATACCGTTGGATAGCTCTCCGAGAGCTCTACGACGGGGGCAGCAAGCCTATTTGGCTGCGCCTCTTTTTACAATCGAAAATCTAACGTTTTGATCAGTTTCGGGACACTTTTCTTCTTTTGCACTATTTTTCTGTCCCGGATCGTACGTCGTGAGTTGCGAAAAGGAAGATAGCATAATCTATCACATTTGTATTACCGAATCTCATGGCTCCTTGGGCAAGACAACTTCGCTTCACGTAGAGGATGGGCCCGCAAACCGAGGGCGTGGGGCTTGGGACTAGGTCTCCGTCGCTCCGGTGCCCATAACTTTTGATCCGTAAGGAGTTACGCGGTGCACAGCATACCGTTGGAAAGCTCTCCGAGAGCTCTACGACGGGGGCAGCAAGCTTGCTCAACTACGCCTGTTTTCGGAGCCCAAAATGGAACGTGTTCATCAATTTTGGGACACTTTTCTTCTTTTGTGCAGTTTATCCGTCCTGGATCGTACGTCGTGAGTCGCGAAAAGGACGACAACCTAATCCATTATATTTCTAGTACCGAATCCCATGGCACCTTGGGCAAGACAAATTCACTTCAGGTAGAGGCTGGGCCTGCAAACCGAGGTTGTGGGGCTTGTGACCAGCTTTCCGTCGCTCTAATGCTCATAACTTTTTATCCGTAAGGAGTTACGAGGTGCATAGCATACCCTTGGAAAGCTCTCCGAGAGCTCTATAATGGGGGCAACATGACTGCTCGGCTTATCCTATTTTCGGAGATCAAAATTGAACGTTTTCAATAGTTTCGAGACACTTTTCTTCTTTTGCGCTATTTTTTCGTCCAGGATCGTACGTCGTGAGCCGCGAAAAGAACGACAACCTAATCCATCACATTTCTATTACCGAATCCCACGACACCTTGGGCAACACAACCTCACTTTAGGTAGAGGCTGGGCTCGCAAACCGAGGGTGTGGTGCTTGTGACCAACTATCCGTCGCTCCGATGCCCATAAGTTTTGATCCGTAAGAAGTTACGTAGCACACAACATACCATTGTAAAGCTCTCCGAGAGTTCTACGACTAGGGTAGCAAGCCTGCTCGGCTGCGCCTATTTTCGGAGCCAAGAATCAAACGTTTTCATCAGTTTTGGTATACTTTTCTTCTTTTGCGCTATTTTTTTGTCCCAGATCGTACGTCGTGAGCCGCGAAAAGATGACAACCTAATCCATCACAATTCTATTACCCAATCCCACAGCACCTTGGGCAAGACAACTTCGCTTCACATTGAGGCTGGGCCCACAAACCGCGGGCGTGGAGCTTGAAACCAGGTCTCCGTCGCTCCAATGCCTATAACTTTTGATCCGTAAGGAGTTACGCGGCGCACGGCATACCGTTGGAAAGCTCTCCGAGAGCTCTACGACGGAGTAGCTAGCCTGCTTTGCTGCGCCTGATGTCGGAGCCCAAAATTGAACGTTTTCATCTTTTTCAGGACACTTTTCTTCTTTTGTGCTATTTTTTCGTCCCGGATCGTACGTTGTGAGCAGCGAAAAGGACAACAACCTAATCTATCACATTTCTATTACCGAATCCAACGGTACCATGGGCAAGACAACTTCGCTTCACGTAGAGGTTGGGCCCGTAAACCGAGGGCGTGAGGCTTGGGACCAGGTCTCCGTCGCTCCGGTGCCCATAATTTTTGATCCGTAATGAGTTATGCGGCGCACAGCATACCGTTGGAAAGCTCTCCGAGAGCTCTACGTTGTGGGTCGCTAGCCTGCTTGTCTGCACCTATTTTCGGATCCCAAAATCAAACGTTTCCATCAGTTTCGGGACACTTTTCTACTTCTGCACTATTTTCCGTCCTGGATCGTTCGTCGTGTGCCGCGAAATGGACAACAACCTAATCCATCACAATTCTATTACCGAATTGCACGACACCTTAGGCAAGACAACTTCGCTTCACGTAGAGGTTGGGCACGCAAACCGTGGGCGTGGGGCTTGGGACCAAGTCTCTGTCGCGCCCATGCCCATAACATTTGATCCGTAAGGAGATACGTGGCGCACAGCATACCGTTGGAAAGCTATCCGAGAGCTCTACGACGGGGGCTACAAGCCTGCTTGGCTGTGCCTCTTTTTACAACCCAAAATCGAACATTTTGATCAATTTCGGGATACTTTTCTTCTTTTGGACTGTTTTTTCATCCCGTATCGTACTCGTGAGCCGCGAAAAGGATGACAACCTAATTCATCACATTTATATTACCGAATCCCATGGCACCTTGGGTAAGACAACTTCGATTCACGTAGAGGCTGGGCCCGCAAACCGAGGGCGTGGGGCTTGGGACTAGGTCTCCGTCGATCCGGTGACCATAATTTTTGATCCGTAAGGAGTTACGCGACACACAACATACCGTTCGAAAGCTCCCCGAGAGCTCTACGACGGGGGCAGCAAGCCTACTTGGCTGCGCCAATTTTTGGAGCCCAAAATGTAATGTTTTCATCAGTTTTGGGATACTATTCTTCTTTTGCGCTGTTTTTCCGTCCTAGATCGTACGTCGTTAGCCGCGAAAAGGACGACCACGTAATCCATCAAATTTTTTTTACCGAATCCCACGGCACCTTGGGCAATACAACTTTGCTTCACGTAGAGGCTGGGCCTGTAAACCGAGGGTGTGGGGCTTAGAACCAGGTCTCCATCGCTTCGGTGCCTATTACTTTTGATCCGTAAGGAGTTACGCGGCGCACAACATACCGTTGGAAAGCTCTCCGAGAGCTCTACGTCGGAGGCAGCAAGCGTGCTCGACTGCGCCTATTTTCTGAGCCCAAAATTGAACATTTTCATCAGTCTCGAGACCCTTATCTTCTTTTGCACTATTTTTTCATCCCAAATCGTAAGTCGTGAGCCCACGAAAAAGATGACAACCTAATCTATAACATTTCTATTACCGAATCCCACGGCACCTTGGGCAAGACAACTTCGCTTCACGTAGAGGCTGGGCCCGCAGACCGAGGGCGTGGGGCTTCGGACCAGGTCTCCGTCGCACCCATGCCATAACATTTGATCTGTAAGGAGTTACGCAGCGCACAACATACCGTTGGAAAGCTATCCGAGAGCTCTACGACGGGGGCTACAAGCTTGCATGTCTGCGCCTATTTTCAGAGCCCAAATTCGAACGTTTTCATCCGTTTCGGGACACTTTTCTTGTTTTGTGTAGTTTTTCCGTCCCGGATCGTATGTTGTGGGTCGCGAAAAGGATGACAACCTAATCCATCACATTTCTATTACCGAATCCCAGGCATCTTGGGCAAGACAACTTTGCTTCACTTAGAGGCTGGGCCCGCAAACCGAGGGCGTGGGGCTTGGGACTAGGTCTCCGTCGATCCGGTGACCATAATTTTTGATCCGTAAGGAGTTACGCGACACACAACATACCGTTCGAAAGTTCTCCGAGAGCTCTATGTCGGGGGAAACAAGCCTACATATCTGCACCTGTTTTAAGAGCCCAAAATCGAACATTTTCATCAATTTTTGGACACTTTTCTTGTTTTACGCTACTTTTCAGTCCCGGATCGTACGTCGTGGGCCGCGAAAAGGACGACAACCTAATCCATCACATTTCTATTACCGAATCCCACGGTACTTGGGCAAGACCACTTCGATTCACGTAGAGGCTGGGCCAGCAAACTGAGGGTATGGGGCTTAGGACTAGGTCTCCGTCGCTCCGGTGCTTATAACTTTTGATCTGTAAGGAGTTACGCGGCGCACAACATCCTGTTGGAAAGCACTACGAGAGCTCTATGATGGGGAAAACAAAATTGCTAGGCTGCGCCTGTTTTCGGAGCCTAAAATTGAATGTTTTCATTAGTTTCGGGAAATTTTCTTCTTTTGCGCAATTTTTTCGTCCCGGATCGTACATCGTGAGCTGTAAAAAGAACGATAACCTAATCCATCATATTTCTATTACCGAATCCCACAACACCTTGGGCAAGACAACTTCGCTTCACGTAGAGGGTGGGCCCGCAAACCGAGGGCGTGGGTCTTGGGACTAGATCTCCGTTGCTTCGGTGCCCATAACTTTTGATCTGTGAGGAGTTACATGGCACACAACATACCGTTGGAAAGCTCTCCGAGAGCTCTACGACGGGGGCAACAAGCCTGCTCAGATGCGCCTATTTTCGCAGCCCAAAATTGAACATTTTCATCAATTTTGGGACACTTTTCTTCTTTTGCGCTATTTTTTCGTCCCGGATCGTACGTCGTGAGCCGCGAAAAGGAAGACAACCTAATCCATCACATTTGTATTGCCGAATACCACGGCTCCTTGGCCAAGATAACTTCGCTTCACTTAGAGGCTAGGCTCGCAAAACGAGGGCATGGGGCTTGGGACATGGTCTCCGTCGCTCCGGTGCCCATAATATTTTATCCATAAGGAGTTACGCGGTGCACAACATACCGTTGGAAAGCTCACCAAGAGCTCTACGTTTGGGGCAACAAGCCTGCTTGGCTGTGCCTGTTTTCGGAGCCCAAAATCGAACGTTTTCATCAGTTTCGGGACACTTTTCTTCTTTTGCGCTATTTTTTCATCCCGGATCGTACGTCATGATCCGTGAAAAGGACGACAACCTAATCCATCACATTTCTATTACCGAATCCCATGGTACCTTGGGCAAGACAACTTCACTTCACGTAGAGGTTGGGCTAGTGTAAGACCTGACCCAAGACCACATGTGCATTAGGTCATGTCATACATAATTAAATCATTTTATATGCATTTGACGTGTTTTATATGCTGTTAAATAGGTTTATGTATGTTTATCTCGAATTACGTGTATATCATTGTTTAACGTGCAACCAAATATTTTAGGAGTCGTAGAAAATTAATTAACATTATGGAGCTAAGATTAGTAACTAGGTAGTTAGAATTAACACTAGAATGACAAACTAGTAATACACAAGCAAGCTCAAGGGCACTCTCGTCCTAAAGCAAAATAACAAAATATCCTAATACTATTTGGTCTCACCCAAGTCAAACCCACACCAATACACACTCACCCATCAACACACATTACACCATCTACACACACTAAAATCCTACAACACACACTTACACACACTACACGATTTTGCCAAGAAGAAGAAGAAGAAAGAGAGGAAGAGAGAAGTAGAAGCAAACCATTTTCAAACTCTTCAACCATTTCCAATCAATTTTCTCCCATTTCTAACTATTGCAAAGGTGAGGGTTTAAACTGATTTCTAAAATGTTTTGAAGTTCATGAGTATGCATGTATATATGTTTACTTAGTTTTGCATGCTTAGAAGCCAAGAAGTTAAGTTTGAACATTTAAGGAAATCCCAGGTAGCCTACTGACCCTTCTGTTCGGAGCACTTTTAAGGTATCAAACAATGTTACAAATGCATGAAACTTGGTGATTCACTAGATTTTTCAGTTTTGAACATATCTTACAGAAATAGGCGAAGGCTAATTTGTACTTTAAGACCTCCAAAATGGTCAAAAATCGTAATGTGTCTAAATCTAGACAACTTAAAAACATGTAGTTATGTTTCTGGCAGCTCTCTGTCTTATTAGAACGAAATGTTTTTGACCTAGCAAATGATATTAAAAATGCATGAAACTTGGTGATTCACTATATTTTTCAGATTTGAACATATCTTGAAGAAATAGGCTAAGGCTAAATTTGAGTTTAAGAACTCCAAAAATGGAAAATATCGAAATGTATATGAAACTGGATAGATTTGCATGGTCTTACAGTTTTGGTCATAACTCCTAAGTCCGAACTCGAAATTCAGCGAGGTTTGTTCCTAGATTTAAATCACTCGTTAAGCTTCAATTTGAAATTTGATTCACTGAATTTGGAGGTTATTTTCTTGGCTAACAGAATGAGGAAAAATAGGCTATTGCAGTGAGGTTTTGCTTTAAATCATGTTGTAATTGTACTTTGAGGTATTGAATGCTTGGACTTGTGGAAATTAGAAGTTGCATGGACTGTTTTGGTTGGTTGAGATTGCTTAATTTGGTTGATGCATAACTTAGGTTCATTACATGACGGATTCTTGCTTAGTCGTATGTGTAAGTATGAAATTGAGGCCCTATTACTTATGCATGCTTGCTAAGTAACTATCCTATGGTTAAATGAACTCATTTGAGTTGTTAGTAGGCTGTCCAATAATCTCTAAGTATGCATGAAATGGTTTAGGTGATTCTTGTGGTTCTTAGCAAACTAAACCTACACCCGAGCATGGTCCTTGTAAACCTTAATGGCTATGTAGGCTCCCAAGTCATAAACCACTCTTGTGTATCTTATAATTGATGTTGAGGAATGTTAATGGACTGCCCGAATTGTCCTTATAGCTCTAAGCACGATTCTCGATGATTGCATGTTGATAAGTTAACTATTCTTGTACCCGGTCTTGTGTAAATTGTCATAGCATGCTCGTATGTCCTTAACACTTGGTATGTGAACTAAAATGAGTTATACGACTTGTTTTATATGGTGTTACTCGGATGTCCGTTAAATGTTCATATGCTTCTAGGCGTTATATACCTCGTATGTTTACTTGTCGATATGTGATCATACGTGTATCCGAGGGCAGCTTACTTTGTTCACCTCCTAATGTGAATTGTTAAAATATATTTTATGGCTTATTTTGAACATGATTACTTGGCTGCTCGTGAAAGTTTAATTGCTTTAAAATTGATATATGAAATGATTATATGTTCTTATAATGCTTTATGAATATATGTTCGTATGAAGGCGCTACACGGATACACATTTGTATAATAAAGTAACTTCATTGTTTCCCTCCACATTGTGTCTTATGATTATTAAATGCAAGATGTTTACATGTCTAATTAGTTATTTGATAAGTATGCTCAATTAAGTTCGGATCATGTATATGTTTGAACATGCTTGACGGAGACAACCTCCTTATTGTCCTCCAAATGGTGCCTGTGTATTCCACAAATAAATGAGGTGTGACTGTTGTGTTTATGGGTTGCCTCCGGAGTACCCTATTCACGGGTTGCCTCCGTAGTGCCCTCTTGATTGGTGTGTTTATGGGTTGTCTCCAGAGTACCCTCTTCACGGGTTGCCTTCGTAGTGCCCTCTTGATTGTTGTGTTTATGGGTTGCCTCCGGAGTACCCTCTTCACGGGTTGCCTCCATAGTGCCCTCTTGATTGGTGTGTTATGGGTTGTCTCTGGAGTACTGTCTTTATGGGTTGCCTCCGTAGTGCCCTCTTGGTTGTCATGTATATGGCTTGCCTTCGGAGTACTCTCTTGATCAGTGTAATAGGTCACCTCCAGAATGCCACTCTTAATTGGTGTGATGAAGATGATTTGACAAGAAAGCTTAAGATTGGTCATCTCCAACAAAGTTCGTGATATCGTATCCTTTTACTATATGGTTTCTACCCTCGCTGGGTTCCTCGAGGCCCTCGGAGAGTAGAGTTGCTTGAATAAGATTTTGACTATTCCGTATTTGTTATACTTGACGCTTCGACTATGTGAATTATATGCATAGCACGGTTTTATAAAGAAGATTTTGAATTAATAAAACCTTTGTGAAAACCTTCATTTCTCATCCTCACTGAGCTATACACATGACTAGCTCACCCCTCTTTCTAATACTTACAAGTGAGACCGAGGCCGAGCCAACTGTTCAGGTTAAGGGCGAAGAGGCTTTATGTGATGGGACTGACTTCTACTTTTGTTGATCTCCATGCTTATGTAGAAGACATAGCTTGTTAATATAAACTGATGATATACTTTCGAATAGCCTTGTGTTATGTAATATTCTTTTGGACTATTACTACATACTAAGTTTGATTACCAATCTTTTGAGGCCTTGATGTCAGTATTTGGCCACGTATGAAGTACAAACAGGGATGCTAGGTCTTGTAATTATGAAACAGTTTGTTGTGGCCTTTTAGTGCCAAATGCCAATAGCATTCTTTTGAAGATACTTGTGGGATAAAAATAAAAAGAAAAAATGCAAAATGCATGCTAGACTGTTAATCGATGACCTTACAGGTATTAAGTTGGTTGACAAGTTGCGTTCCGACCTTAACCTCCACGGGTCTTGGTCCCGGGGCGTGACACCTATTTAAGTGGTATCAGAGCTAACTTCGGTTAGTTTAGATCTAGCCTTAGTTAGCATAGTTCGGATTTCGAAGAAAGGTCCCTGGGTAGAGGTTTTGATGTGAATTGTCCTGAAGGATATGTGCGCATGCGTCAAGTGTTAAGTGAACCCTATGGTTTATATGATCAACGTGCGTGAGTGTCTATATGTGCTTATGTGAACTTACGTGTTATACGTGCTTGTGTGAATCTTATGTGACTTTCATGACATAACTGCTTCTTGCTTATATGAAATCTATATGTTGGGTATGATTATAATATTTGCATGTGTGAGGTGACCCGTACTAATCTCTTAAGGTCATGAATGGCTAGAACAATAGGTAATGATTCGTTGGACTAGATAAATGTGATGATTAAGATGAATACTTAGTTTTGCGAAGGACTAAGTTTTTCATAGAGTTTGAGTGTGAGAGTAATGTTGGATATGGAGTAGACCATGTAAATTGATTTCTTTTAGACTAAGTTGATGTAATGGCTTGAGCAATATTGGAGATAGATTATACATGTACATAGATGCATTTAAGTAGTTCGACTTAGTAAAAGTAAATGGTGATATTAGGACCAACTAAAGGAACAAATAAAATGGCATTCTTATGTGATGTAGGAAGTAGGTAGTTTGATATGCCGAGTTACTTATTTTGGTTAATGGAAAATATTACGAGGATGAATTTAATATTATGTAAATTGTAAGTTACGATCTTAAAGTACTTATGTAACTATTAATATTGATATGCATTTGGGGTTATTCTATCTTTAATGGTCACTGATGGATTTATCTAAGGATTACTAGGCTTAGATTCAACTAAGTGGCCTTAGACACTGTGAATCCTTTAGGAATTAATAAAGTATTGACAAGATTAAGTGCTTACTCGCTTATAGCTAAATGTTGATTGTACTAGTTGGATGTAGGAACTCTAGAACCCAAATTTATAAATCTTGATGACTACCAACCTACTTGAGACACTAGTTTATAAGATGCTAAGTAAGAATGTATGTTTCTAAAGAGTTGGAATATTGGTAAAGGAAGAGTTTATATAGTGTGTTTAGGCTAAATTATGTATTATACATGAAATGGGTTGTGCTAGTTATAAAATGATTAAGTCTTGAACCATTAGCATATTTAGTGTTGCAACTGTACCTAGGGGTACAAGTTAAGTACAATGGAGTAATAAGTGGATATGAGGTCTACATATATCCTTGGTTAGGATTCTTATATACGACTTCTAAGGTGTTACCAGTGCTAGAAAATCTTGATGGATAATAGACATGAAGTAATTTACATAAATTTGTATTTGAATGAAACCCCAAACATTAGGTGCTAGCCTTGGGTGTTGTAACCTATAATGGTGCTACAATGGCTTATTGATTACGATATATGTTTTATTGAAGATGCTCTTGTTATATGGGATGATTTGAGCAAAGGTTTGACATCTAGATGCTACTTGGTGAATTGTAGTGTTATATTGTGCTAAAGAGTTGAGAATCCTAGTTAGATAAGGTATCTTACTGGCTTTCTAGAACCGGAACCATTGGAACTTCATGAGAACTTGTCCTATGAGGAGAAGCCGTGCGGATTCTAGACGAGCAAGCTCAAGAGTTGCACAACAAGAGTATTCCGATGGCAAAGGTGCTTTGGGATAACCATGGAGTCGAGGATAGAACTTGGGAGAGGCGTGATCAGATGGAGCAGTACCCGTTCTTGTTTGCGAGGTAATTGGGGAATTGCGAGGGCGCAATTCTTTTAAGGAGGGGAGGTTGTAAGACCCGGCCCAAGACCACATGTGCATTAGGTCATGTCATACATAATTAAATCATTTTATATGCATTTGACGTGTTTTATATGCTGTTAAATAGGTTTATGTATGTTTATCTCGAATTACGTGTATATCATTGTTTAACGTGCAACCAAATATTTTAGGAGTCGTAGAAAATTAATTAACATTATGGAGCTAAGATTAGTAACTAGGTAGTTAGAATTAACACTAGAATGACAAACTAGTAATACACAAGCAAGCTCAAGGGCACTCTCGTCCTAAAGCAAAATAACAAAATATCCTAACACTATTTGGTCTCACCCAAGTCAAACACACACCAATACACACTCACCCATCAACACACACTACACCATCTGCACACACTAAAATCCTACAACACACACTTACACACACTACACGATTTTGCCAAGAAGAAGAAGAAGAAAGAGAGGAAGAGAGAAGTAGAAACAAGCCATTTCCAAACTCTTCAACCATTTCCAATCAATTTTCTCCCATTTCTAACTATTGCAAAGGTGAGGGTTTAAACTGATTTCTAAAATGTTTTGAAGTTCATGAGCATGTATGTATATGTGTTTACTTAGTTTTGCATGCTTAGAAGCCAAGAAGTTAAGTTTGAACATTTCTGGAAATCCCAGGTAGCCTACTGACCCTTCTGTTCAGAGCACTTTTAAGGTAGCAAACGATGTTAAAATGCATGAAATTTAGTGAGTCACTAAATTTTTCAGTTTTGAACATATCTTACAGAAATAAGCGAAGGCTAATTTGGACTTTAAGACCTCCAAAATGGTCAAAAATCGTAATGTGTCTAAATCTAGACAACTTAAAAATATGAAGTTATGTTTCTGGTAGCTCTCTGTCAGATTAGAACGAAATGTTTTTGACCTAGCAAATGATATTAAAAATGCATGAAACTTGGTGATTCACTATATTTTTCAGTTTTGAATATATCTTGCAGAAATAGGCTAAGGCTAATTTTGAGTTTAAGACCTCCAAAAATGGAAAATATCGAAATGTATATGAAACTGGATAGATTTGCATAGTCTCACGGTTTTGGTCATAACTCCTAAGTCCGAACTCGAAATTCAGCGAGGTTTGTTCCTAGATTTAAATCACTCGTTAAGCTTCAATTTGACATTTGATTGACTGAATTTGGAGGTTATTTTCTTGGCTAACCGAATGAGGAAAAATAGGCTATTGCAGTGAGGTTTTGCTTTGAAACTTGCTTTAAATCATGTTGTAATTGTACTTTGAGGTATTGAATGCTTGGACTTGTGGAAATTAGAAGTTGCATGGACTGTTTTGGTTGGTTGAGATTGCTTAATTTGGTTGATGCATAACTTAGGTTCATTACATGACGGATTCTTGCTTAGTCATATGTGTAAGTATGAAATTGAGGCCCTATTACTTATGCATGCCTGCTAAGTAACTATCCTATGGTTAAATGAACTCATTTGAGTTGTTAGTAGGCTGTCCAATAATCTCTAAGTATGCATGAAATGGTTTAGGTGATTCTTGTGGTTCTTAGCAAACTAAACCTACACCCGAGAATGGTCCTTGTAAACCTTAATGGCTACGTAGGCTCCCAAGTCATAAACCACTCTTGTGTATCTTATAATTGATGTTGAGGAATGTTAATGGACTGCCCGGAATTGTCCTTATAGCTCTAAGCACGATTCTCGATGATTGCATATTGATAAGTTAACTATTCTTGTACCCGGTCTTGTGTATATTGTCATAGCATGCTCGTATGTCCTTAACACTTGGTATGTGAACTAAAATGAGTTATACGACTTGTTTTATATGGTGTTATTCGGCTTCCCGTTAAATGTTCATATGCTTCTAGGGGTTATATACCTCGGTTGTTTACTTGTCGATATGTGATCATACGTGTATCCGAAGGCAGCCTACTTTGGTGACCTTCTAATTTGAATTGTTAAAAGATATTTGATGGCTTAATTAGAACATGATTACTTGGCTGCCCGTGAAAGTTTAATTGCTTTCAAATTGATATATGAAATGATTATATGTTCTTATAATGCTTTATGAATATATGTTCGTATGAAGGCGCTACACGGATACACATTTGTATAACAAAGTAATTTCATTGTTTCCCTCCACGTTGTGTCTTATGATTATTATATGCAAGATGTTTACATGTCTAATTAGTTATTTGATAAGTATGCTCAATTAAGTTCGGATCATGTATTTGTTTGAACATGCTTGACGGAGACAACCTCCTTGTTGTCCTCCAAATGGTGCCTGTGTATTCCACAAATAAATGAGGTATGATTGGTGTGTTTATGGGTTGCCTCTGGAGTACCCTATTCAGGGGTTGCCTCCGTAGTGCCCTCTTGATTGGTGTGTTTATGGGTTGCCTCCGAAATACCCTCTTCAGGGGTTGTCTTGGTAGTGCCCTCTTGATTGGTGTGTTTAGGGGTTGCCTCCGGAGTACCCTCTTCACGGGTTGCGTACGTAGTGCCCTCTTGATTGGTGTGTTATGGGTTGTCTCCAGAGTACTGTCTTTATGGGTTGCCTCCGTAGTGCCTTCTTGGTTGTCATGTATATGGGTTGCCTCCGTAGTGCCCTCTTGGTTGTCATGTATATGGGTTGCCTCCGGAGTACTCTCTTGATCAGTGTAACAGGTCACCTCCAGAATGCCACTCTTAATTAGTCTGATAAAGATGATTTGACAAGAAAGCTTGAGATTGGCCATCTCCAACAAAGTTCGTGATATCGTATCCTTTTACTACATGGTTTCTACCCTCGCTGGGTCCCTCAAGGCCCTCGGAGAGTAGAGTTGCTGGAATAAGATTTTGACTATTCCGTACTTGTTATACTTGACGCTTTGACTATGTGAATTATATGCATAGCATGGTTTTATAAAGAAGATTTCCAATTAATAAAACCTTTGTGAAAACCTTCATTTCTCATCCTCACTAAGCTATACGCAGGACTAGCTCACCCCTCTTTCTAACACTTACAGGTGAGACCGAGGCCGAGCCAACTGTTCAAGTTAAGGGCGAAGAGGCTTTATGTGATGAGACTGACTTCTGCTTTTGTTGATCTCCATGCTTGTGGAGAAGACATAGGTTGTTAATATAAATTGATGATATACTTTCGAATAGCCTTGTGTTATGTAATATTCTTTTGGACTATTACTACATACTAAGTTTGATTACCAATCTTTTGAGGCCTAGATGTTAGTATTTGGCCACGTACGAAGTACAAACATGGATGCTAGGTCTTGTAATTATGAAACAGTTTGTTGTGGCCTTTTAGTGCCAAATGCCAAGAGCATTCTTTTGAAGATACTTGTGGGATAAAAATAAAAATTAAAAATGCAAAATGCATGATAGCTTGTTAATCGATGACCTTACAGGTATTAAGTTGGTTGACACATTGCGCTCCGACCTTAACCTCTGCGGGTCTTGGTCCCGGGGCTGACAGCTCGCAAACCGAGGGCGTGGGCCTTGGGACTAGGTCTCTGTCGCTCTGGTGCCCATAACTTTTGATCCGTATGGAGTTACGCGGCGCACAACATACCATTGGAAAGCTTTCCGAGAGCTCTAAGACAGGGGCAGCAACCTTGCTTGGCTGTGCCTATTTCCTGAGTCCAAAATTGAACGTTTTCATCAATTTCGGGACACTTTTCTTCTTTTGCGCTGTTTTTCCATCCCGGATCGTACGTCTTAAGCTGCGAAAAGGACGACAACCTGATCCATCACATTTCTATTAACGAATCCCATGGCACCTTGGGCAAGACAACTGCGCTTCACGTAGAGGTTGGGCCCGCAAACCAAGGGCGTGGGTCTTGGGACCAGGTCTCCGTCGTTCCGGTGCCCATAACTTTTGATCTGTAAGACGTTACGCAGGGCACAGCATACCGTTGGAAAGCTCTCCGAGAGCTCTACGACGAGGGCAGCAGAGCTTCTTGCCAGCGCCTATTTTCGGAGCCCAAAATTGAACATTTTCATCAGTTTCAGGATACTTTTCTTCTTTTGCGCTATTTTTCCGTCCCGGATCGTACGTCGTGAGCCGCGAAAAGGATGACAACCTAATCCATCACATTTCAATTACCAAATCGCATGGTACCTTGGGCAAGAAAACTTCGCTTCACGTAGAGGCTGGGCCCGTAAACCGAGGGCGTGGGGCTTGGGACTAGGTCTCCGTCGCTCCAGAGCCCATAACTTTTGATCCGTAAGGAGTTACGCGGCGCACAGAGTACCGTTGGAAAGTTCTCCGAGAGCTCTACGACGGGGACAGCAAGCCTGCTCGGGTGCTCATGTTTTCGGAGCAAAAAATCGAACGTTTTCATCAATTTTGGGACACTTTTCTTTTTTTTGCGATGTTTTTCCATCCCGGATCGTACGTCGTGAGCCACGAAAAGGATGACAACCTAATCTGTGACACCCCGATCCCTCTCGAGACTGGGAGTTCTAACAATCAATCTATTCACAACCCAAATCCAAACCCGGCAAGATTTTAGGGAAAAACTGACAGAGTCTCCCCTGTTTCTAGGCAAATTGCAAAACCTGTAATAACATATAAATGGACCAACACCATGTCCAACCCTTCAACCACCTCAAAGCCATCCGAGCCTCGGTTCACAACAAGCAATTCACAAGTAAATATAAATTCAAGCTTAGCAATTAAACTACACCAACCTATTGCATAAAGTAGACTATCATGACTTTCTATCTTTTTCCCTTTTTGTGATTACAAATATTTATTGAAGTTAAGCTATATCAACTAAATACATAATCTAATGAACTTAAATTACATCCCGTTTAACATTAAATACAAATAATACATAAAAGCATACAACTTTACAACTTTGACAACTCAAGTCACATAGGCACGCAGGACAACCCTTTAAGCACGGACTTTCACGAAATCACGAACTTTTCATCTAACATGGCTTTTCCTGAAATGTGGTGGTGAGGAGTGAGTATACACAACACGTATACTCAGTGAGGGCGAGACAGATATCGAGATGGAGAGAAAGAAGATCGTGCAATGCAAATAGGTACAGTTAAGCAATACAATCAATAAAAGGCATTCAATATATATAACAATACAATAAACAATTAAGAAAAGCATTAACACACCAATCAAAGCTATACCATACTTTGAAGGCTATGGATCACTCGAGCGAGTAATGTACCGATCACGATTCCGATGACATTAACGATGACGCGCCGGCCCAAACCACCTTATAACACCAGTTTGGAATACCCCGGGAGTAACCATCAATTCTACGACCCAAATCTCCCTGGGAGGCAACCCAAGCGAGAAAGGGAATAGCAGCGGAGCTAGAGCAACCAACACTGGCAACCCGAGGCTACCCAGAGAGGCCCATCACTCACGCGCGAGACACCAGGCAATGCAAGACTCGATACAAGGCGATGAGCAAGCGATATCAAGCATTCTCAACAATTGATAAACATTTCAATCAATAATCAATTCTAACAAGCGTAATAAGCATTTACAATCAAACAAGTGACAAAAACAACGCCAACTAACATTATCAAGCATTAGCAAGTATTCTATAGGCATTATAAGCATTCTATAGGCAACATAAGCATTCTATAATCAATATAAACATACTATAAGCAATATTCTATGAAAACACACAAAATCACAAAAATGACCCCAACTTCAAAACACTACTACTTTCAAACGAGCCACGAGCTTTGGAAACCGACTTCACCAGTCCTCCTAGGTCACCATAAGGCACGTCTAAAGACCCCGAAACCCTACTTTACCCTAGAATTCACGCAAAGTCCCAATTTCCCCCTTTGCTCGTTTGAACTACAACTATATCAACCAAACACCCAACCAACGCCATAATCGCACCAAAAGTGCTTCCATGGCCTCCCGAAACAATGCCAACACGCAATACGAGAAAACGCTAAACTCGACCTAAATGACCCCGACTTTCACCAAGTCGTTTTTCTCCATTTTTCTATTACACATTCTAATTAAACCACACATTTAGGCATTCTAGCATATCGTTTCAAGGGTTTACTATTCACTAATTACTATTCATTAGTCAATTGAAATTGCAATTTCAATTTTCAACCGCAGAAAATGCTAAAAAGCTGTAAATACATGTTCTACAATCAACAAGGAACATTCTTTAAGCAACAAAACGATTAAAACAACAATCTACGCATAAGTTCTAAAAATTAAAGTTTAGATATACATTTTTCAAATGTGCAAATAACGATGAAACTCTCACCTTAGACGCTCCTAGACGCTAGGAAAACCTCGTAAAGTGCCTCGGAAACCACCCCGTGCAAGCTCACGCGAAGATTTGGTGATTTGGAGGTGAAATTTTCTTTTTTTTTTCTCCTTCTTTTCCTCATGTTTTCAAGTCTTTCTTCTCTGTTTTTTTCGTGTGCAATTCTGCTTATTTAGGAAAAAAAAATGACAAGTCAAAGGTCAAAGATTCGGTCAACCCGCTAAACCAAAACAGCTATGCGCGACCTTACGAAAACGGCCATAACTTCTTCTAGAAAACTCCAATTCACGAACGGTTTGAAGCCTCAGAAACTAGACTCATAGAGCTTTCCAACCATATATAATTTGCTACCTAACTCTTCCCCAATTGGTTCAGATTTAATTCCAAAGTTGACCCAAAATTTGACTAACTTAACATTGCATTTTTAAGCTAATACAACTATGGAAATATTAATTCTAGCTAGCAACAATTAAAATATAAAATTTAAGTCATCTAAATACTAGTTTTCATTATTTGTTGAGAACTAGAATTCATTTCCTAACTATCTCTCTCGATATGCTATGTACTTTGCGTCAATAGAAGAACAACAATTAAATCTCAAAGAATCTAAGAAATATATCATTTTTGGAAAGCATCATAGTTTAAAATTTACTCCGGCTCGGAGTTACTTTTCATTTAATTGAAATCTGAGCATTGAAGCGCAAGAAAAATAAAACCGATTGACATCAATATGAAAAGTAGTTGTTATTCCGTTAGAATAATTAGCTCAAGTATTATTCTAGTTACTTCTAAAAGAAATATGAAAATAGAGCTACAAATAAATGTTCAACTAAAAGTAAACACATAATCCAATGCTAACATTTAAGATGTCACTAGTTAAATGCAATTAAATGTCATTAAATGCATGCCGGGTTCGGGTTATCACATCCTTCCCCCCTTAAAACAATTGCGTCCTCGCAATTCTTCTTCCAATAAAACTCTGCATCCACTGAAATCCAATTCTGACTAATCTTCATTAGCTACTGAACAAGTATTTCATCAAGATGACCAATAGGAAAGTTCAAGTAGAAATGCCAAGTAGTAACGCCAAATAAACGCTCAAATGTAGATACCGTACAAGAATCCCGTTGACACGAATACTGAAGAATAATAAATTCCAACCAAGAGCGCCGAGATAATACCAACAAAGACTAAAGCAAAGATACTGTAGATGTTATCAATACCACATACTAATGGCAAGAAGAGTACCGAAGGAATACCCTACTTAAGAATCTTCAATAGAAGTCTAACAAGTACCCAATAAGAAAGTTAAGAGATAACCAGAGTAGATGCACCTCATACAGTGCTAATTACTGTAAATAGACCCAGCTGAAAGTTCTGTAAAGGAATATAGAGAAGAATACCAAAGGCCAACCTCTAAATGAAATCTTCCAATCACTGTGTTCCTACCGCAACATCTTAGTCAAACAGCAAGTAGAGTTTCCCCTGAGTGGAAAAGCCAAAGCAGAAGACATAAACAGTACAAAATAATATGTCCAATCAGAATTCCAAGTGTACGATCTTCCATTAAATGCCAATAAGGAAAATACTAGTAGAATGCCCAATAAGAATTCCAAAGAATACCGTAAGTAATATGAGATAATGGATCTGATAGGGATTCCAGTTACCAAACCAACGAAGGGATGCCGAAGAAAATACCCGAACAATACTCCAATAAGAAAGTAGCCAAGTTTACCCAATAAGTAAATACTAAATAATTGGCCACTGAAAATTCCATAAAATACCATTGAAGAATTTCCAATCAGAGATGCCAGTATTATACCAATAAAGATCAAGACACATATACCATAGATAATACTGTGCAGTAAGGCCGATTAAGCCAAATCCACCAAGAAATGCCAACATAAGTCCCCAAAGAATACCCAATAAGAAACCAAAGAATGCCACCAGACAATAACCAAATAGAATCCCAAAAGAAAGCTACTCTTTTATGATTGCCAATCACAAGGAAGAATCTTAGAAGTTTCCCAATAACTGAGCTCCAAAGCCAAACACCAACTCCCAAATCAAGGCTATTCAAATGCCATTCATTTCTTGCCAATCCATACACCTTGAAAAGCCAGCGGTGAACCACTTTCTTCAGGGGAGGAAGAGGACTTACTTACCATTTCAATAGGACATGTATGAATGCCAATATATCATATTTATACCCATGCCTTAAGCTATTATGCAAGCAAGTTTATAAGAGAGTTTATAAAACAATTTAATCATCAAAGTCATTCAAACATGACAATCAATTCAAGCACAACATAATCAATTCAAATCACGGTATAACCAATTCAAGACATTCCAATACCTACATTACAAGCAATACTCCAAGCAGATAACAATTCGCGAGATCAATTCGATTCACGATGCCAATTCGATAGGTCAATTCAATGTACAACTAGACACTTCACTTCACTGAGCACACAATTTACACATAACATATAACTATATCACATAGGAGCACACATTCAGGTCAAGACACACAATCTCACATACCAGCATACACTTTCAAGACACATTTAACAAGCACACATTCAAGGATCACTACCCACCAGGCCGAGGACCCTATCCCATCTTATGAGCTAGACAAGCTCTGATACCACCTGTGACACCCCGATCCCTCTCGAGACCAGGAGTTCTAACAATCAATCTATTCACAACCCAAATCCAAACCCGGCAAGATTTTAGGGAAAAACGGACAGAGTCTCCCCTGTTTCTAGGCAAATTGCAAAACCTGTAATAACATATAAATGGACCAACACTATGTCCAACCCTTCAACCACCTCAAAGCCATCCGAGCCTCGGTTCACAACAAGCAATTCACAAGTAAATATAAATTCAAGCTTAGCAATTAAACTACACCAACCTATTGCATAAAGTAATCTATCATTACTTTCTATCTTTTTTCCTTTTTGTCATTACAAATATATATTGAAGTTAAGCTATATCAACTAAATACATAATCTAATGAACTTAAATTACATCCCCTTTAACATTAAATACATATAATACATAAAAGCATACAACTTTACAACTTTGACAACTCAAGTCACATAGGCACGTAGGACAACCCTTCAAGCACGGACTTTCACGAAATCACGAACTTTTAAGCTAACATGGCATTTCCTGAAATGTGGTGGTGAGGAGTGAGTATACACAACACGTATACTCAGTGAGGGCGAGACAGATATCGAGATGGAGAGAAAGAAGATCGTGCAATGCAAATAGGTACAGTTAAGCAATACAATCAATAAAAGGCATTCAATAAATATAACAATACAATAAACAATTAAGAAAAGCATTAACACAACCAATCAAAGCTATACCATACTTTGAAGGCTATGGATCACTCGAGCGAGTAATGTACCGATCACGATTCCGATGACATTAACGATGACGCGCCGGCCCAAACCACCTTATAACACCAGTTTGGAATACCCCGGGAGTAACCATCAATTCTACGACCCAAATCTCCCTGGGAGGCAACCCAAGCGAGAAAGGGAATAGCAGCGGAGCTAGAGCAACCAACACTGGCAACCCGAGGCTACCCAGAGAGGCCCATCACTCACGCGCGAGACACTATGCAATGCAAGACTCGATACAAGGCGATGAGCAAGCGATATCAAGCATTCTCAACAATTGATAAACATTTCAATCAATAATCAATTCTAACAAGCGTAATAAGCATTTACAATCAAACAAGTGACAAAAACAACGCCAACTAACATTATCAAGCATTAGCAAGTATTCTATAGGCATTATAAGCATTCTATAGGCAACATAAGCATTCTATAATCAATATAAACATACTATAAGCAATATTCTATGAAAACACACAAAATCACAAAATGACCCCAACTTCAAAACACTACTACTTTCAAACGAGCCACGAGCTTTGGAAACCGACTTCACCAGTCCTCCTAGGTCACAATAAGGCACGTCTAAAGACCCCGAAACCCTACTTTACCCTAGAATTCACGCAAAGTCCCAGTTTCCCCCTTTGCTCATTTGAACTACAACTATATCAACCAAACACCCAACCAACGCCATAATCGCACCAAAAGTGCTTCCATGGCCTCCCGAAACAATGCCAACACGCAATACGAGAAAATGCTAAACTCGACCTAAACGACCCCGACTTTCACCAAGCCGTTTTTCTCCGTTTTTCTATTACACATTCCAATTAAACCACACATTTAGGCATTCTAGCATATCTAGCACATTTCTACATCAACGGATAGCATAACAGCGTAACTTTATCGTTTCAAGGGTTTACTATTCACTAATTACTATTCATTAGTCAATTTAAATTGTAATTTCGATTTTCAACCGCAGAAAATGCTAAAAAGCTATAAATACATGTTCTACAATCAACAAGGAACATTCTTTAAGCAACAAAATGATTAAAACAACAATCTACGCATAAGTTCTAAAAATTAAAGTTTAGATATACATTTTTCAAATGCGCAAATAACGATGAAACTCTCACCTTAGAGGCTCCTAGACGCTAGGAAAACCTCGTAGAGTGCCTCGGAAACTACCCCGTGCAAGCTCACGCAAAGATTTGGTGATTTGTAGTTGAAGTTTTCTTTTTTCTTTTCTCCTTCTTTTCCTCATGTTTTCAAGCCTTTCTTCTCTGTTTTTTCGTGTGCAATTCTGCTTATTTAGGAAAAAAAAAATGACAAGTCAAAGGTCAAAGATTCGGTCAACCCGCTAAACCAAAACAGCTATGCGTGACCTTACGAAAACGGCCATAACTTTTTCTAGAAAATTCCAATTCACGAACGGTTTGAAGCCTCATAAACTAGACTCATAGAGCTTTCCAACCATATATAATTTGCTACCTAACTCTTCCCCAATTGGTTCAGATTTAATTCCAAAGTTGACCCAAAATTTGACTAACTTAACATTGCAATTTTAAGCTAAAACAACTATGAAAATATTAATTCTAGCTAGCAACAATTAAAATATAAAATTTAAGTCATCTAAATACTAGTTTTCATTATTTGTTGAGAACTAGAATTCATTTCCTAACTATCTCTCTCGATATGCTATGCACTTTGCGTCAATAGAAGAACAACAATTAAATCTCAAAGAATCTAAGAAATATATCATTTTTGGAAAGCATCATAGTTTAAAATTTACTCCGGCTCGGATTTACTTTTTATTTAATTGAAATCTGAGCATTTAAGCGCAAGAAAAATAAAACCGATTGACATCAATATGAAAAATTGTTGATATTCCGTTAGAATAATTAGCTCAAGTATTATTCTAGTTACTTCTAAAAGAAATATGAAAATAGAGCTACAAATAAATGTTCAACTAAAAGTAACCACATAATCCAATGCTAACATTTAAGATGTCACTAGTTAAATGCCATTAAATGCATGCCGGGTTCGGGTTATCACACATCACATTTCTATTATCGAATCCCACGGCACCTCGGGCAAGATAACTTCACTTCACATGAAGGCTAGGCCCGCAAACCGAGGGCGTGGGTCTTGCGACCAAGTCTCCATTGCTCCGGTGCCCATAACGTTTGATCCAATAAAGAGTTACGCGGCGCACAGCATACCGTTGGAAAGCTCTCTGAGAGCTCTACGACGGGGGCAACAAGCTTGCACGGCTGCGCCTGTTTTCACAGCCCAAAATCGAACGTTTTCTTCAGTTTCGGGACACTTTTCTTCTTTTGCGCTGTTTTTCCATCCCGGATCGTATGTCGTGAGCCATGAAAAAGATGACAATCTAATCCATCAGATTTGTATTACCGAATCCTATGGCTCATTGGGCAAGACAACTTCGCTTCACGTAGAGGTTGGGCCTGCAAACCTAGGGCGTGGGGCTTGGGACCAAGTCTACGTCCCTCCGGTGCCCATAATTTTTGATCTGTAAGGAGTTACGTGGCGCACAGCATAACGTTGGAAAGCTCTCCAAGAGCTCTACGTCAGGGGCAGCAAGCCTGCTTGGCTACGCCTGTTTTCGGAGCCCAAAATCGAATGTTTTCATCAGGTTCGGGATACTTTTATTCTTTTGTGCTGTTTTTCCATCCCGGATCGTACGACGTGAGCGCGAAAAGGACAGCAACCTAATCCATCACATTTTTATTACCGAATCCCATGGTACCTTGGGCAAGAGAACTTCGCTTCACGTAGAGGCTGGGCCCGTAAACCTAGGGCCTGGGTCTTGGGACCAGGTCTCCGTCGCTCCGATACCCATAACTTTTGATCCGTAAGAAGTTACGAGGCGCACAGCATACCGTTGGAAAGCTCTTCACGAGCTTTACGATGGGGGCAGCAAACCTGCTGGGCTGCGCCTGTTTTATGAGCCCAAAATCGAACTTTTTCATTAGTTTTAGGAGACTTTTCTTCTTTTGTGCTGTTTTTTCATTCCGTATCGTATGTCTTGAGCCGCGAAAAGGACGACAACCTAATTCATCACATTTCTATTACCGAATCCCACGATACCTTGGGCAAGACAACTTCACTTCACGTAGAGGCTGGGCCCGTAAACCGAGGGCGTGGGGCTTGGAGTAGGTCTCCGTCGCTCTGGTGTCCATAGCTTTAGATCCGTAACGAGTTACGCAGCTCACAACATACCGTTGGAAAGCTCTTCGAGAGCTCTACGACGGGGATAGCAAGCTTACTCAGTTGTGCATGTTTTTAGAAAAAAAAATCGAACGTTTTCATCAATTTCTGGACACTGTTCTTCTTTTGCGCTATTTTTCCGTCACGGATCGTACTTCGTGAGCCGCGAAAAGGACGACAACCTAATCTATCACATTTCTATTACCGAATCCCACGGCACCTTGGGCAAGAAAACTTTGCTTCACGTAGAGGCTGGGCCCGCAAACCGTGGGCGTGGGGCTTGGGACCAGGTCTCCGTCGCTCCGATGCCCATAACTTTTGATCCGTAAGGAGTTATGCGGCGCACAGCATACCGTTGGAAAGCTCTCCGAGAGCTCTACCACGGGGGCAGCTAGATTGCTTGGCTGCACATGTTTTCGGAGCCCAAAATCGAACGTTTTCATTTGTTTCGTGACATTTTTCTTCTTTTGTGCTATTTTTTTGTCCCGGATCGTACGTCGTGAGTAGCGAAAAGGACGACTACCTAATCCATCACATTTCTATTTTCGAATCCAACAGCACCTTGGGCAAGACAACTTCGCTTCACGTAGAGGCTGGGCCCGCAAACTGAGGGCCTGGGGCTTGGGACTAGGTCTCCGTCGATCCAGTGCCCATAAATTTTGATCCGTAAAGAGTTACGTGGCGCGTAGCATACTGTTGGAAAGCTCTCCGAGAGTTCTACGACGAGGGCACCTAGCTTGCTTGTCTGTACCTGTTTTCGGATCCCAAAATCAAATGTTTTCATCAATTTCGGGACACTTTTCTTTTTTTTAAGCTGTGTTTCCGTCCCGGATCATTCGTCATGAGCCGCGAAAAGGATGACAACCTAATCCATCACATTTCTATTACCGAATCCCGCGGCATCTTGGGCAAGACAACTTCGCTTCACGTAGAGGCTGGGCCCACAAACTGAGGACGTGGGTCTTGAGACCAGGTCTCCGTTACTCCGGTGCCCATAACTTTTGATCCGTAAAGAGGTCTGTGGCGCACAACAAACCGTTGGCAAGCTCTCCATGAGATCTACGACGGGGGCAACGAGCTTGCTAGACTGCACATGTTTTCTGAGCCTAAAATCGAACTTGTTCATTAGTTTCGGGATACTTTTCTTCTTTTGTGCAATTTTTTTGTCCCAGATCGTACGTCGTGAGTCGCGAAAAGGTCGACAACCTAATCCATCACATTTGTATTACCGAATCCCACGACACCTTGGGCCAGACAACTTCACTTCACGTAGAGGCTGGACCTGCAAACCGAGGGCGTGGGTCTTAGAACCAGGTCTCCGTCGCTCCAGGGCCCATAACTTTTGATCCCGTCCGGAGTTACGCGGCGCATACCATACCGTTGGAAAGCTCTCCGAGAGCTCTACGACGGGGGCAGCAAGCCTGCTCTGCTGCATCTGTTTTCATGGCCCAAAATTGAACGTTTTCTTCAGTTTCGGGACACTTTTCTTCTTTTACGCTGTTTTTTCATCCCGGATCATACGTCGTGAGCCGTGAAAAGGATGACAACCTAATCCATCGCAATTGTATTACCGAATCCCATGGCTCTTTGGGCAAGACAACTTCGCTTCACGTAGAGACTGGGCCAGCAAACCTAAGGCATGGGGCTTAGGACCAGGTCTACATCGCTCCAGTGCCTATAATTTTTGATCCGTAAGGAGTTATGCGGCGCACAACATACCGTTGGAAAGCTCTCTAAGAGCTCTACGACAAAGGCAACCAGCCTGCTCGGCTGCCCCTATTTTTGCAGCCCAAAATCGAACGTTTTCATTAGTTTCAGGACACTTTTCTTCTTTGGCGCTGGTTTCCCGTCCCGGATCGGACGTCATGAGCCGCGAAAAGGACGGCAACCTAATCCATCACATTTCTATTACCGAATCCCACGGCACTTTGGGCAAGACAACTTTGCTTCACGTAGAGGCCGGGCCCGCAAACCGAGGGCGTGGTACTTGGGACCAGGTCTCCGTCTCTCCGATGGCCATAACTTTTGATCCGTAAGAAGGTATGAGGCGCGCAGCATACCGTTGGAAAGCTCTCCGAGAGCTCTACGATGGGGGTAACAAGCCTGCTCGGCTGCGCCTGTTTTATGAGCCCAAAATTAAACTTTTTCATCAGTTTTGAGACACTTTTCTTTTTTTTTTTTGCGCTGTTTTTTCGTCCTGGATCGTACGTCTTGAGCTGCGAAAAGGACGACAACCTAATCCATCACATTTCTATTACTAAATCCCATGGCACCTTGGGCAAGATAACTTCACTTCACGTTGGGGCTGGGCCGGCAAACCGAAGGCGTAGGTCTTGGGACCAGGACTCCGTCGCTCCGGTGCCTGTAATTTTTTATCCATAAGGAGTTACGCGATGCACAGCATACCGTTGGGAACCTGCTCGGCTGCGCCTGTTTTATGAGCCCAAAATTGAACTTTTTCATCAGTTTCGGGATACTTTTCTTCTTTTGTGCAGTTTTTTCGTCCCGGATCGTACGTCTTGAGCGGCGAAAAGGACGACAACCTAATCCATCACATTTCTATTACCGGATCCCATGACGCCGTGGGCAAGACAACTTCGCTTCACGTAGAGGCTGGGCCTGCAAACCGAGGGCGTGGGTCTTGGGACTAGGTCTCCATCGCTCCGATGCCCATAACTTTTCATCCCGTAAGGAGTTACATGGAGCACAGTATTCTGTTGGAAAGCTCTCCGAGAGCTCTACGATGGGGGTAGCAAGCCTGCTCGACTGTGCCTGTTTTATAAGCCCAAAATCGAACTTTTTCATCAGTTTCGGGACACTTTTCTTTTTTTGTGCTGTTTTTCCGTCTCGGATTGTACGTCTTGAGCTGCGAAAAGGGTGACAACCTAATCCATCACATTTCTATTACTAAATCCCATGGCACCTTGGGCAAGATAACTTCACTTCACGTTGGGGCTGGGCCCGCAAACCGAAGGCGTAGGTCTTGGGACCAGGTCTCCGTTGCTCCAGTGCCCATAACTTTTGATCCCGTAAGGAGTTACGTGGAGCACAACATATCGTTGGAAAGCTCTCTGAGAGCTCTACAACGGGGGCAGTAAGCCTGCTCGGCTGCGCCTATTTTCACAGCCCAAAATAGAACGTTTTATTCAAATTCGGGGCACTTTTCTTCTTTTGCTCTGTTTTTCCGTCCTGGATCGTACGTCATGAGCCGCAAAAAGGACGACAACCTAATCCATCACATTTCTATTACCGAATCCAACGGAAACTTGTGCAAGACAACTTCACTTCACATAGAGGCTGGGCCCGTAAACCTAGGGCGTGGGGCTTGTTACCAGGTCTCCGTCGCTCCGGTACCCATAACTTTTAATTCGTAAGGAGTTACGCGACGCACATCATACCGTTGGAAAGCTCTCCGAGAGCTCTACGACAGGGCAGCAATTGTGCTCAGCTGTGCCTGTTTTCACAGCTCAAAATCAAACGTTTTCATCAGTTTCGGGACACTTTTCTTCTTTTGTGCTATTTTTTCGTCCCGGATCGTACGTCGTGAGCCGCGAAAAGGAAGACAACCTAATCTATCACATTTGTATTACCGAATTCCACGGCTCCTTAGGCAAGACAACTTCGCTTCACGTAGTGGCTGGGCCCGAAAATCGAGGGGATGGGGCTTAGGACCAAGTCTCCGTCGCTCTAGTGCCCATAATATTTGATCCGTAAGGAGTTACGCGACACACAACATACCGTTCGAAAGTTCTCCTAGAGCTCTACGTTGAGGGAAACAAGCCTACATATCTGCACCTATTTTCGGAGCCCAAAATCGAACGTTTTCATCAATTTTAGGACACTTTGCTTTTTTTACGCTGCTTTTCCATCCCGGATCGTTCGTCGTAAGCCGCAAAAAGGACGACAACCTAATCGATCACATTTCTATTACCGAATCCCATGACACTTTGGGCAAGACAACTTCGCTTCACGTAGAGGCTGGCCCGCAAACCAAGGGTAGAGGTCTTGGGGCCAGGTCTCCGTCGCTCTGGTGCTTATAACTTTTGATCCATAAGGAGTTACGAGGCGCACAACATACAGTTGGAAAGCACTCCGAGAGCTCTACGATGGGGGTAGTTAGCTTGCTAAGCTGCGCCTATTTTCTGAGCCCAAAATCGAACGTTTTCATTAATTTTGGGGCATTTTTCTTCTTTTGTGCTGTTTTTCCGTCCCGAATCGTACGTCGTGAGCCGAGAAAAGGACGACAACCTAATCCATCACATTTCTATTACCGAATCCCACAAAACCTTGGGCAAGACAACATCGCTTCACATAGAGGCTGGGCCAGTAAACCGATGGCGTGGGGCTTGGGATCAGGTCTCCGTCGCATCGGTGCCCATAAGTTTTGATCCGTTAGGATTTACACGGCGCACAGCATACCATTGGAAAGCTCTTCGAGAGCTCTACGACAGGGGTAGCAAGGCTGCTCGGTTGCGCATTTTTAGAGCCCAAAATCGGACATTTTCATTAGTTTTGGGATACTTTTCTTGTTTTGCGCTGTTTTTTCATCCTGGATTGTACGTCCTGAGCCGCGAAAAGGACGACATCCTAATCCATCACATTTCTATTACCGAATCCCACTGCACCTTGGGTAAGATAACTTCACTTCACGTAGAGGCTAGGCCAGCAAACCGAGGGCGTGGGGCTTGGGACCTGGTCTCTATCACTCCGGTGCCCATACTTTTTGATCTGTAAGGAGTTACGCGACGCACATCATACCGTTGGAAAGCTCACCAAGAGCTCTACGTCGAGGGCAGCAAGTCTTCTTGGCTGTGCTTATTTTCGCAGCCCAAATCGAACATTTTCATCAGTTTCGGGATACTTTTTTTCTTTTTTGTACTATTTTTTCATCCCGGATCGTACGTCGTGAACCGCAAAAAGGATGACAACCTAATCCATCACATTTCTATTACCGAATCCCACGGCACCTTGGGCAAGACAACTTCACTTCACCTAGAGGTTGGGCTAGTATAAGACCTGGCCCAAGACCACATGTGCATTAGGTCATGTCATACATAATTAAATCATTTTATATGCATTTGATGTGTTTTGTATCTTGTTAAATAGGTTTATGTATGTTTATCTCGAATTATGTGTATATCATTGTTTAACGTGCAACCAAATATTTTAGGAGTCGTAGAAAATTAATTAACATTATGGAGCTAAGATTAGTAACAAGGTAGTTAGAATTAAAACTAGAATGACAAACTAGTAATATGCAAGCAAGCTCAAGGGCACTCTCATCCTAAAGCAAAATAACAAAATATCCTAATACTATTTGGTCTCACCCAAGTCAAACCCACACCAATACACACTCACCCATCAACACACATTACACCATCTACACACACTAAAATCCTACAACACACACTTACACACACTACACGATTTTGCCAAGAAGAAGAAGAAGAAAGAGAGGAAGAGAGAAGTAGAAGCAAGCCATTTCCAAACTCTTCAACCATTTCCAATCAATTTTCTCCCATTTCTAACTATTGCAAAGGTGATCGTTTAAACTGATTTCTAAAATGTTTTGAAGTTCATGAGCATGCATGTATATGTGTTAACTTAGTTTTGCATGCTTAGAAGCCAAGAAGTTACGTTTGAACATTTAAGGAAATCCCACGTAGCCTACTGACCCTTCTGTTCGGAGCACTTTTAAGCTAGCAAACGATGTTAAAAAAGCATGAAATTTAGTGAGTCACTATAATTTTCAGTTTTGAACATATCTTACAGAAATAGGCGAAGGATAATTTGTACTTTTAGACCTCCAAAATGGTCAAAAATCGTAATATGTCTAAATCTATACAACTTAAAAACATGTAGTTACGTTTCTGGCAGCTCTCTGTCTGATTAGAACAAAATATTTTTTGACCTAGAAAATGATGATAAAAATGCATACAACTTGGTTATTCACTACAGTTTTCAGTTTTGAACATATCTTACAGAAATAGGTTAAGGCTAATTTTGAGTTTAAGACCCGCAAAAATGGCAAATATCGAAATGTATATGAAACTGGATAGATTTGCATGGTCTCACGGTTTTGGTCATAACTCCTAAGTCTGAACTCGAAATCTAGTGAGGTTTGTTCCTGGATTTAAATCACTCGTTAAGCTTCAATTTGATGTTTGATTCACTGAATTTGGGGGTTATGTTATTGGCTAACCGAATGAGGAAAAATAGGCTATTGCAGTGAGGTTTTGCTTTGAAACTTGCTTTAAATCATGTTGTAATTGTACTTTGAGGTATTGAATGCTTGGACTTGTGGAAATTAGAAGTTGCATGGACTATTTTGGTTGATTGAGATTGCTTAATTTGGTTGATGCATAACTTAGGTTCATTACATGACGGATTCTTGCTTAGTCGTATGTGTAAGTATGAAATTGAGGTCCTATTACTTATGCATGCTTGCTAAGTAACTATCCTATGGTTAAATGAACTCATTTGAGTGGTTAGTAGGCTGTCCAATAATCTCTAAGTATGCATGAAATGGTTTAGGTGATTCTTGTGGTTCTTAGCAAACTAAACCTATACCCGAGCATGGTCCTTGTAAACCTTAATGGCTACGTAGGCTCCCAAGTCATAAACCACTCTTGTGTATCTTATAATTGATGTTGAGGAATGTTAATGGACTGCCCGGAATTGTCCTTATTGCTCTAACCACGATTCTCGATGATTGCATGTTGATAAGTTAACTATTCTTGTACCCGGTCGTGTGTAAATTGTCATAGCATGCTCGTATGTCCTTAACACTTGGTATGTGAACTAAAATGAGTTATACGACTTGTTTTATATGGTGTTACTCGGCTGCCCGTTAAATGTTCATATGCTTCTAGGTGTTATATACCTCGTATGTTTACTTGTCGATATGTGATCATACGTGTATCCGAAGGCAACCTACTTTGTTGACCTCCTAATATGAATTGTTAAAAGATATTTTATGGCTTATTTTGAACATGATTACTTAGCTGCCTGTGAAAGTTTAATTGCTTTCAAATTGATATATGAAATGAATATATGTACTTATAATGCTTTATGAATATATGTTCGTATGAAGGCGCTACACGGATACACATTTGTATAACAAAGTAATTTCATTGTTTCCCTCCACGTTGTGTCTTATGATTATTATATGCAAGATGTTTACATGTCTAATTAGTTATTTGATAAGTATGCTCAATTAAGTTCGGATCATGTATTTGTTTGAACATGCTTGACGGAGACAACCTCCTTGTTGTCCTCCAAATGGTGCCTGTGTATTCCACAAATAAATGAGGTGTGATTGGTGTGTTTATGGGTTGCCTCTGGAGTTCCCTATTCACGGGTTGCCTCCGTAGTGCCCTCTTGATTGGTGTGTTTATGGGTTGCCTCCGGAGTACCCTCTTCACGGGTTGTCTTCGTAGTGCCCTCTTGATTGGTGTGTTTATGGGTTGCCTCCGGAGTACCCTCTTCACGGGTTGCCTCCGTAGTGCCCTCTTGATTGGTGTGTTATGGGTTGTCTCCAGAGTACTGTCTTTATGGGTTGCCTCCGTAGTGCCCTCTTGGTTGTCATGTATATGGGTTGCCTCCGTAGTGCCCTCTTGGTTGTCATGTATATGGGTTGCCTCCGGAGTACTCACTTGATCAGTGTAACAGGTCACCTCCGGAATGCCACTCTTAATTGGTGTGATGAAGATGATTTGACAAGAAAGCTTGAGATTGGCCATCTCCAACAAAGTTCGTGATATCGTATCCTTTTACTATATGGTTTCTACGAATAAGATTTGCTTGAATAAGATTTTGACTATTCCGTACTTGTTATACTTGACGCTTTGACTATGTGAATTATATGCATAGCACGGTTTATAAAGAAGATTTCCAATTATTAAAACCTTTGTGAAAACCTTCATTTCTCATCCTCATTAAGCTATACGCAGGACTAGCTCACCCTTATTTCTAACACTTACAGGTGAGACCGAGGCCGAGCCAACTATTCAAGTTAAGGGCGAAAAGGCTTTATGTGATGAGACTGACTTCTGCTTTTGTTGATCTCCATGCTTGTGTAGAAGACATAGCTTGTTAATATAAACTGATGATATACTTTCGAATAGCCTTGTGTTATGTAATATTCTTTTGGACTATTACTACATATTAAGTTTGATTATCAATCTTTTGAGGCCTAGATGTCAGTATTTGGCCACGTACGAAGTACAAACAAGGATGCTAGGTCTTGTAATTATGAAACAGTTTGTTGTGGCTTTTTAGTGCCAAATGCCAAAAGCATTATTTTGAAGATACTTGTGGGATAAAAATAAAAATAAAAAATGCAAAATGCATGATAGGTTGTTAATCGATGACCTTACAGGTATTAAGTTGGTTGACACATTGCGCTCCGACCTTAACCTCCATGGGTCTTGGTCTCGGGGCGTGACAGCTCGCAAACCGAGGGCGTAGGTCTTGGGACCAGGTCTCTGTCGCTCTGGTGCCCATAACTTTCGATCCGTATGGAGTTACACGGCGCACAACATACCATTGGAAAGCTCACCGAGAGCTCTACGACGGGGGCAATAACCCTGCTTGGCCGTGCCTATTTCCTGAGCCCAAAATTGAACGTTTTCATCAGTTTCGGGACACTTTTCTTCTTTTGCGCTATTTTTCTGTCCCGGATCGTATGTCTTAAGCTGCAAAAAGGACGACAACCTAATCTATCACATTTCTATTACCGAACCCCATGGCCCCTTGGGCAAGACAACTACGTTTCACGTAGAGGTTGGGCCCACAAACCAAAGGCGTGGGTCTTGGGACCAGGTCTCCGTCGCTTCGGTGCCCATAACGTTTGATCCGTAAGACGTTACGTAGGGCACAACATACCGTTGGAAAGCTCTCCGAGAGCTCTATGACGAGGGCAGCAGGCCTGCTTGCCAGCGACTATTTTTGGAGCCCAAAATCGAACGTTTTCATCAGTTTCGGGACACCTTTCTTATTTTATGCTGTTTTTCCATCCTGGATCGTACGTCGTGAGCCGCAAAAAGGACGATAACCTAATCCATCACATTTCTATTACCGAATCCCATGGTACCTTGGGCAAGAAAACTTCGCTTCACGTAAAGGCTGGGCCCATAAACCGAGGGCGTGGGGCTTGGGACCAAGTCTCCGTCACTCCGGTGCCCATAACTTTTGATCCGTAAGGAGTTACGCAGCGCACAACGTACCGTTGGAAAGTTCTCCGAGAGCTCTACAATGGGGACAGCAAGCTTGCTCGGCTGCGCAAGTTTTCGGAGAAAAAAATTGAACGTTTTCATCAATTTTGGGACACATTTCTTTTTCTGCGATGTTTTTCCGTCTCGGATCGTACATCGTGAGCCACGAAAAGGACGACAACCTAATCCATCACATTTCTATTACTGAATCCAATGGCACCTTGGGCAATACAACTTCGCTTCACCTAGAGGCTGGGCCCGCAAACCGTGGGCGTGGGGCTTGTGACCAGGTGTCCGTCGCTCCAGTGTCCATAACTTTTGATCCATAAGGAGTTACGCGGCACACATCATACCATTGGAAAGCTCTTCGAGAGCTCTACAATTGGGACAGTAAGCCTGCTCGGCTGTGCATGTTTTTGGAGCAAAATCATCGAACGTTTTCATCAGTTTTGGGACACTTTTCTTTTTCTGCGATGTTTTTCCATCCCAGATCGTGCGTTGTGAGCCGCAAAAAGGAAGACAACCTAATCCATCACATTTCTATTACCGAATCCCACGGCACCTTAGGCAAGACAACTTCGCTTCACCTAGAGGCTGGGCCCGTAAACCGTGGGCGTGGGGCTTGTGACCAGCTCTCCGTCGCTCCGGTGTCCATAACTTTTGATCCGTAAGGAGTTACGTGGTGCACAGCATACCATTGGAAAGCTCTCCGAGAGCTCTACGAGACTTTGCTTGGTCATGCCTGTTTTCAGAGCCCAAAATCGAACGTTTTCATCAGTTTTGGGACACTTTTCTTATTTTGTGCTATTTTTTCGTCCCGAATCGTACGTCGTGAGTCGCGAAAAGGACAACAACCTAATCCATCACATTTCTATTACCGAATCCCACGGCACCTTGGGCAAGACAACTTTGCTTCACGTAGAGGCTGGGCCCACAAATCGAGGGCGTGGGGCTTGGGACCAGGTTTCCGTCGCTTCGGTGCCTATAACATTTGATCCGTAAGGAGTTACACGGCGCACAGCATGCCGTTGGAAAGCAATCCTGCACGGTTGCGCCTATTTTCGGAGCCCAAAATCGAACGTTTTCATTAATTTTGGGACACTTTTCTTCTTTTGCGCTATTTTTTCGTCCCAGATCATACATCGTGACAGCGAAAAGGACGACAACATAATCCATCACATTTCTATTACCGATCCCATGGTACGTTGGGTAAGACAACTTCGCTTCACGTAGAGGATGGGCCGGTAAACCGAGGGCGTGAGGCTTGGGACCATGTCTCTGTCGCTCTAGTGCCCATAAATTTAGATCCGTAAGGAGTTACACAGCGCACAGCATACTGTTGGAAAGCTCTCCGAGAGCTCTACAATCGGGGTAGCTAGCCTGCTTTGCTGCGCCTGTTTTCAGAGCCTAAAATCGAATGTTTTCATCAGTTTCGGGACACTTTTCTTCTTTTGCGCTGTTTTTCCGTCCCGAATCGTACGTCGCGAGCCACGAAAAGGACGACAACCTAATCCATCACATTTCTATTACTGAATCCCATGGTACCTTGGGCAAGACAACTTCGGTTCACGTAGAGACTGGGCCCGCAAACCGAGGGCGTGGGGCTTGGGACCAGGTGTCCGTCGCTCCGATGCCAATAACTTTAGATCCGTAAAGAGTTACGCGGCACACACAATACTATTGGAAAGCGCTTCGAGAGCTCTACGACGGGGGTTGCCAGCCTACTCCGCTGCACATGTATTCGGAGAAAAAAATTGAACGTTTTCATCAGTTTCAGGACACTTTTCTTCTTTTGCGCTGTTTTTTCGTCCCGGATCGTACGTCGTGAGCCACGAAAATTACGACAACCTAATCCATCACATTTCTATTACCGAATCCCACGGCACGTTGGTCAAGATAACTTCGTTTCACGTAGAGGCTGGGCCCGCAAACCGGGAGAGTGAGGCTTGGGACCAAGTCTCCGTCGCTCCGATTCCATAACTTTTGATCTATAAGGAGTTACGCGGCGCACAACATACTGTTGTAAAGCTTTCCAAGAGCTCTACGATGGGGGCAGCTAGCCTACTTGGCTGCGCCTATTTTCGGAGCCCAAAATCGAATGTTTTCATCTGTTTTGGGACACTTTTCTATTTTTGCTCTATTTTTCTGTCCCGGACCGTACGTCGTGAGCCGCGAAAAGGACGACAACCTAATCCATCACATTTCAATTACCGAAACCCACGGTACCTTGGGCAAGACAACTTCGTTTCACGTAGAGGCTAGGGCCGCAAACCGAGGGCGTAGGTCTTGGGACTAGGCCTCCGTTGTTCCGCTGCCCATAAGATTTGATCCACAAGGTGTTACGCGCCGCACAGGATACCGTTGGAAAGCTCTCCAAGAGCTCTACGACGGGGGTAGCAAGCCTGCTCGGTTGCGCCTATTTTCACAGCCCAAAATCAAACGATTTCATCAGTTTTTGGACATTTTTCTTCGTTTGCGCTATTTTTTTGCCCCGGATTGTTCGTCATGAGCCGCGAAAAGGACAACAACCTAATCCATCACATTTCTATTACCGAATCCCACAACACTTTGTACAAGATAACTTCACTTCATGTAGAGGATGGGCCCGCAAACTGAGGGTGTGGGTTTGGGTCCAGGTCTCCGTCGCTCCTGAGCCCATAACTTTTGATCCGTAAGGAGTTACTCGGCGCACAACATACCCTTGGAAAGATCTTCGAGAGCTCTACGACGAGAACAGCAAGGCTACTTGGCTGCGTATGATTTCGAATATAAAAATTGAATGTTTTCATCAGTTTCGTGACATTTTTCTTCTTTTGTGATGTTTTTCTGTCCCGGATCGTACGTCGTGAACCGCGAAAAGGACGACAACCTAATCCATCACTTTTCTATTACCGAATCCCACGGCACCTTGGGCAAGACAACTTCGCTTCACGTAGAGGCTGGGCCCGCAAACCGTGGGCGTGGGGCTTGTGACCAAGTCTCCGTTGCTCCGGTGTCCATAACTTTTGATCCTTAAGGAGTTACGCGGCGCACAACATACCGTTGGAAAGCTCTCCGAAGGCTCTACAACAGGGGTAGCTAGCTTGCTTGGATGCACTTGTTTTCATAGCCAAAATTGAATGTTTTCATCAGTTTCGGGACATTTTTCTTCTTTTGCGCTATTTTTTCATCCCGGATAGTACGTCGTGAGCCGCGAAAAGGACGACAACCTAATCCATCACATTTCTATTACCGAATCACACGATACCTTGGGCAAGACAACTTCGCTTCACGTAGAGGCTGGGCCCGCAAACCGAGGGCGTGGGGCTTGGGACCAGGTCTCCCTCGCTCTGGTGCCCATAACTTTTGATCCGTAAGGAGTTACGCGGCGCACAGCATGTCGTTGGAAAGCTCTCCGAGAGCTCTACGTCGGGGGAAACAAGCCTTCTTGGTTGGGCCTATTTTTGAGCCCAAAATCGAATGTTTTAATCAGTTTCAGGATACTTTTCTTCTTTTGCACTGTTTTTCTATCTCGGATCGTACTTCGTGAACCGCAAAAAGGATGACAACCTAATCCATCACATTTCTATTACCAAATCCCATGACACCTTGGGCAAAAAAACTTCGCTTCACGTAGAGGTTGGGCCCGCAAACCGTGGGCGTAGGGCTTGTGACCAGGTCTCCTTCGCTCCGGTGTCCATAACTTTTGATCCTTAAAGAGTTACGTGGCGCACAGCATATTGTTGGAAAGCTCTCCGAGAGCTCTACGACGGTGGCCGCTAGCCTGCTTTGCTGCACCTGTTTTCAAAGCCCAAAATCGAACATTTTCATCAGTTTCGGGACACTTTTCTTTTTTTTTGCTATTTTTCCATTCCGAATCGTACGTCGTGAGCCGCAAAAAGGATGACAACCTAATCCATTACATTTCTATTACCGAATCCCACGACACCTTGGGCAAGACAACTTCGCTTCATGTAGAGGCTGGGCCCGCAAACCGAGGGCATGGGTCTTGGGACCAGGTCTCCGTCGCTCCGGTGTCTATAACTTTTGATCCGTAAGGAGTTACACGGCGCACAGCATGCCGTTGGAAAGATGTGAAGATGTGAGAAATCTCTAACTGAGACTTTTCGTTCTTCCTGCATAAATTCACTTCCTTGAAAGTCCTAATCCTAACTATCTATGTGTATAAACAGTCACTCATGGTAATATAACATGCACATGTATCAAAGAAGCAGTATAAATGCATGCACGCATTATTGAGGGCACTAACGTGTCAGTGTGCATGACACATAATACATATAGTCCACAAAGGCACATAATATTCAATGCTCAAGACAACTAAAGCACATTAGCACACATTAACACATATAAACAAGACATCACAATTACCTTAGGGCTTCTACCCATGGTCCGAGAGTTGAACCCGACTAATGCCTAGTTAGTAAACTAAGCTCTGATACCATTTAATAAGGTGTCACTCCCCAACCCGACCTATAGAGGCTAGATTAGGGTGTGATCTAATTCATTTATACTATTTCACATTCTTAGCCTTTTGTTATGATTTAATGCTCAACGTTAGCCCTGAACTCCAAAAGTTTTTTCAGAAAACCGGCAGCATAACAGCTATACTTAAGACCTTTGGTTTAACCTATTTTCTAAAACACCTCAAAAACTTTCAATCATTGATTCGATTTCAACTAAGACCCCTATTTATCATCAACCAATATGCCTATTGATCTAATTCGGAAGTCTTGTTTGATTAACAAGCCTAACAAGATAACTATGCTCCGTTAATTTGTCAATCCATTTTACGCGAGTACCTGTTATCCTTAAGCCTATGAGTAAGTACTAGGGTAAGATTAGATAGATTCATTTTATTTGATCCTTCACCTAATGCTTCAGTTGCCTATGATACTTACTAAATTAAAATAGTGATAGCAAAACGACCAAAAGAGTGTTCGTCTAGTTATAATCAGAACAAGTCAAAATTAGACCCAAATTACAACGGGGTCATTTACATCAACAAAATAAGTAGTCTTCAAAGCAAACACAATGTTCACAAAATCCACTGACAAGCAAGGCACATAAAGCACGTAATCACTTCAACGAATCATCAACAGGCACATTCTCATCGGGTACCTATTCCAAATCTTCTTCACTTGTGATGATAAAAGAGGGTGAGTCCATATGAACTCAACGAGGGGGAACGAGAGATAACGTTTTAAAAACTCTTTTCTGATTACTCTTATGAAAAAACCCTTTTGAAAACATGTCATATGAAATAAGCAAGTTCATAACATAACATAAATATAAATGAACATATTTACCCGTCTTTCCTCCCCGAGGTCCTCTAGGAACCAAGCGAGAATACTTAAACACATAGTAGAAATGATACGTTTTGATACGTACAGGACTCTAGAGGTGACTCCTACGGGCTCAAGAGATAGCTCCCACCACTTTTGGGTGTAGCACTTTGCCCCGCATAGTACTTAGTTCCTGCCGTTCAAGTGATACATTACGCTTTTGCTTTCAAGTTCATTTCTAATAACCATTGTTGTAGCCGGCATCAATCATCCACTTATCACTCCAAGTGGGTATACTCCGGATGTACACCAAACCTACGACCCAACTCTCTGAGGGTAGAATGCCAAGCGAGAGAGGGAATTGGACCATGGTAGTCACGGGAGCACCGGCAAGCCCTATGCCGCCCGGCGTTCGTGAAACGCTACCATGCCACAATGAAAGGTTGCAACCTTGTATGCAATGCCCATTTATTCCATTTAACATTTCACATTAGGAGGTCAACAAAATAGGTTGCCTCCGAGCAAGTATATGATCACATTTTGACATATTGGCATATAAGGCATTGTAAGAACATATAATCATTTCATATATCCATTTGAAAGCAATTAAACTTTCACAGGCAGCCAAGTAATCGTGTTCAAATAAACCATTGAATATCTTTTAACAATTCACATTAGGAGGTCAACAAAGTAGGTTGCCTCCGAGCAATTATAAGATCGCATATCAATAAGTAAACATACAAGGCATGCTTGACATGTATATTCACTTTGTAAAACACTTAGAAGTATATAAAAATTTAACGGGCAGCCATGTCACACATATAAAACAAGTCATATAACTTATTTTGGGTTCGCATATCAAGTGTTAAGATCATACAAGCATGCTTCGACACTTACACAAAACCGGGTGCAATAGTAGTTCACTTATCAACATGCAATCATCGGGAATCATATTTAGAGCTATAAGGACAATTACGGGCAGCCTATTAACAATCCTCAACATCAATTATAAGTCACACAAAAGTGGTTTATGACTTGGGAGTCTACGTGGCCATTAGGGTTTGCAATCGACATGCTCGGGTGTTGGTTTAACTTGCTAAGGACCACAAGAAACACTTAAACCATTTCAAGCATGCTTAACATTTATTGGGCAGCCTACTAATCACACAATTGAACACATTAACCATAGGATCATCACTTAACAAGTTTTCATAATCAATAGGGTCTCAATTCATGCTTACACGTGCGATTAAGCCACAATTTGTCACGTAATTAAACCCAAGCCATGCATCAATTAATTAAACATCCTCAACCATCCAAAACAACCCACACAACTTCCAATTGCCACAAATACCACAAGTAAATATACAACATGATTCAAGCATATTACCATGCCAAAAACCCTGGTGCAATGGTCTGATTTTCCACATTCATTTAGACAAGAAAATAATCTCCAATTTCAGTGAACAAAATTTCAAATTGAAGCTTTATGAGTGCTTTAAATCTAGAAACAAACCTCGCTGCATTTGGAGTTCGGACTTAGGAGTTATGGCCAAAACCGTGAGACAACACAAAACTGTCCAAATTCATACACATTTCGAAATTTGCTACGTTTGAGGCCTTTAAACTCAAAATTAGCCTTAGCCTATTTCTTTCATATATGTTCAAAACTGACCAATCTAGGATACTACCAATTTTCATGTATTTTGGACATCGTTTACTAGGTGAAAACTGTTTTGTTCTACAAGGTCAGAAAGCTGCCAGAACCTACTTCATATTTCCAAGTTTTCCAGATTTAGACACCTTTCGAAATTTGGCCATTTTGGAGGTCTTAGAGTCAAAATTGGCCTTGGACTATTTCAAACAAAAATGTCCAGAACTGACAAACCTAGTGACCTTCCAATTTTTATGCATTTTTATCAATTTTTACTAAGCCAAACGCACTTCGTTCCACAAGGTCAGTAAGCTGCCAGCAAAAAACGTGTTTACATATCTTCAAGTTTCTAGCCATTATCAAGCCATGCATGAGTAGATAGGCTCATATACACACATATACAATAACTAAAGAGGTAAATATAGCTATATGAGAGCATGCATGTGAGTTTTGAAAGTTTTTAAAAGAGTTTAACCCTCACCTTAGCAACTTGATGGATAAAAATGCACAAATGCTCTTGAAATCGCACAAATAGACCTTTTTCCTTGCTTTGGCCAAGAGGTATATTGATTTACTTTAAATCCTAGCTTAGTTAGCTTGTGTAGGAAGTGTGCATGTGTGTGAAACCAAAAGACAAGGAAGAAAACCTTTAAAACTCACCTATGGCCGAAAATGAGAGGTTTGAGAGCTTGTGTGAGATTTTTTTTGCTTGTTGCTTGCTATTTCTTGCTATGGTCGAGCTTGGGAGAGTCTTAGAGAGTCCTTGAGAGCTTGTGAGGAGTCTTGGATGCTCAAGAGGCTGCTAGAACTGAAATGGAGAGAGAATGGGAGAGTTGAGAGGAAAAATGAGAGTTTGAAGTGTTTATTTGTGTGTATGCATGTTTGTGTTGGTTTTGGTGAGTTGAGAGGGCATTTTTGTGTTGTGTCTTGTGTATAATCTGAATTTTAATTGTGCGTAAGAGGGCTTGGTCGAAAATGACCTAGTCTTGGTCAAAATGTCTTTGTTTTGTCTTGTTGTAGCTATTAGTTGAGCATGTAAGAGTTGTGTAAGCTTTATGTCTTGTGTAGAATGTTTAGGGTTTAGCATGTGTGTAAGAGAATGTTGGGTATTTAGGGATTTTAAGTAGAATAGAATATAGGATGTGTTTAGAGGTTTGTGAGATTTTGTCTTGTAGTGAGTTTAAAATATAATATTTAGGTGTTAGTGGATTTTGTAGAGATTTGAATTAGGATTATAATAATAGTTAGTGGTGTTTGTAGGATTATTTTATAGTCTAGTACTTTGTGTAGGATTCTTTATTGATTAGCGTGTGGACACGCTTTCCTAGGTCTAGGGCACATACTACGAGACACACACAAAAATCAATACAGGGCACAAACCACGAGGTAGACACGAACTACGAGGTAAGGCACGCACTTCAAGATAAATGCACGGATTCTAATGCAAATGCACGCAATCCTAGGTGAATGCACGTAAACCAATGCAAGGCACATAGTTCAATGCAATGCACGTAATTTCAAGGTCTCTTAAATCTAGTTTAAAGCACGCAGTTTAAGGTTAGTGCACGAATATCGAGGTATCACACGTAAATTGAAGTCAGGGCACGTAAATTGAGGATTAAGGCACACAATTCTAGGTCAAGGCACGTATAACGAGGCATGCACAAAAACCAAGACAAGACACATAATCCAAGATCGATTATATAATTTTGGGTCTAAGACACGCAAATCGAGGTAAGACACGTTATTCGGGGTCGGGCCTCACAGCTGCGCCTGTTTTCAGAGCCCAAAATCGAACGTTTGCATCAGTTTCGGGACACTTTTCTTCTTTTAAACTACTTTTCCGTCCCGGATCGTACGTCATGAGCCGCGAAAAAGACGACAACCTAATCCATCACATTTCTATTACCGAATCCCATGGCACCTTGGGCAAGACAACTTCGCTTCACATAGAGGTTGGGCCCATAAACCGAGGGCGTGGGGCTTGAGACCAGGTGTCCGTCGCTCCGGTGCCAATAACTTTAGATCCGTAACGAGTTATGTGGCGCACAACATGCTGTTGGAAAGCTCTCTGAGAGCTCTACATCAAGGGAAGCAAGCCTGCTCCGTTGCGCCTATTTTTGGAGCCCAAAATTGAATGTTTTCATCAATTTCGGAACACTTTTCTTCTTTTGCGCTATTTTTCTGTCCCGGATCATACGTCGTGAGCCGCGAAAAGGACGACAACCTAATCTATCACATTTCTATTACTGAATCTAATGTCATCTTAGGCAAGACAACTTCGCTTCACGTAGAGGCTAGGCCAGCAAACCGAGGGCGTGGGGCTTGGGACCATGTCTCCGTCGCTCCGGTGCCCATAACTTTGGATCCGTAAGGAGTTACGCGGTACACAGCATACCGTTGGAAAGTTCTCCTAGAGCTCTACGACGGGGGTAGCTAGCCTGCTTGGTCGCACCTATTTTTGGAGCCCAAAATTGAACGTTTTCATCAGTTTCGGGACACTTCTCTTCTTTTGCGCTGTTTTTTTTATCCCGGATCATACTTCGTGAGCCTCAAAAAGGACGACAGCCAAATCCATCACATTTCTATTACCGAATCCCACGGCACCTTGGGCAAGACAATTTCGCTTCACATAGAGGCTAAGCCCGCAAACCGAGGGCGTAGGGCTTGGGACCATGTCTCCGTAGAGCTTTTCAATGGTATGTTGTGCGCCACGTAACTCCTTACGGATCAAAAGTTATGGGCTCCGGAGCGACGGATATCTGGTCACAAGCCTCACGCCCTCGGTTTGTGGGCCTAACCTCTACGTGAAGTGAGGTTATGTTGCCTAAGGTGCAATTGGATTCGGTAATAAAAATGTGATGGATTAGGTTGTCTTCCTTTTCGCGGCTCACGACGTACGATCCAGGATGAAAAAATAGCGCAAAAGAAGAAAAGTATCCCAAAATAGATGAAAACGTTCAATTATGGTCTCTAAAAATAGGCGCAACCGAGCAGGCTTGTTGTCCCCATCGTAGAGCTTTTGAAGAGCTTTCCAACGGTATACTGTGCACCGCGTAACTCTTTACGGATCAAAAGTTATGGGCACCGGAGCGACGGATACCTGTTCACAAGCCACACGCCCTCGGTTTGCGGGCCCAGCCTCTACGTGAAGTGAAGTTGTATTGCCCATGGTTCTATGGGATTCGGTAATAGAAATGTGGTGGATTAGGTTGTCGTCCTTTTCGCGGCTCACGACGTACGATCCGAGACGAAAAAACTACGCAAAAGAAGAAAAGTGTCTTGAAACTGATGAAAAAGTTCAATTTTGGGCTCCAAAAATAGTCACAACCGAGTAGGCTTGCTGCCCCCATCGTAGAGCTCTTGGAGAGCTTTCCAATGGCATGCTTTGCTCCGTGTAACTCCTTGCAGATCAAAAGTTTTGGGCACCGGAGCGACGAATAACTGGTCATAAGCCCCACGCCCTCAGTTTGTGGACCCATCCTCTACGTGAAGTGAAGTTATGTTGCCCAAGGTGCCATGGGATTCGGTAATAGAAATTGGATGGATTAGGTTATCATTATTTTTGCGGCTCACGACGTACGATCTGGGACCAAAAAACAGCGCAAAATAAGAAAAGTGTCCCAAAACTGATAAAAATGTTGAATTTTGGACTTTGAAAATATTCATAGCTAAGTAGGCTTGCTTCCCCCATCATAGAGCTCTCGGAGAACTTTCCAACGATATATTTTGTACCACGTAACTCCTTACAAATCAAAAGTTATGGGCACCAGAGCGACAGATACTTGGTCACACGCCTCACGACCTCGGTTTGCGGACCCAACCTCTAAGTGAAGTGAAGTTGTGTTTCCCAAGGTGCCATGGGATTTGGTAATAGAAATATGATGGATTAGGTTGTCTTCCTTTTTGCGGCTCACGACGTACGATCCGAGATCGAAAAATAGCGCAAAAGAAGAAAAATGTTCTAAAACTGATGAAAAAGTTCGAGTGTGGGCTCAAAAACAAGACTAGCAGAGTAGGTTTGCTGCCCCCATCGTAGAGCTCTCAGAGAGCTTCCAACGGTATGCTGTGCGCCACGTAACTCCTTACGGATCAAAAGTTATAGACACCGGACCGACGGATACCTGGTCACAAGCCCCACGCCCTCGGTTTGCTGGCCCAGCCTCAATGTGAAGTGAAGTTTTCTTGCCTTAGGTGCCGTGGGATTCGGTAATATAAATGTAATGGATTAGGTTGTCGTCCTTTTCGTGGCTCACGTAGTACGATCCGGGACAGAAAAACAACGCAAAAGAAGAAAAGTGTCCCGAAACTGATGAAAACATTCAATTTTGTACTCCGAAAACAGGCGCAGCCGAGTAGGGTTGCTACCCCCATCGTAGAACTCTCAGAGAGCTTTCCAACTGTATGCTGTGCACCGCGTAACTCCTTACGAATCAAAAGTTATGGGCACCGGAGCGACGGATACAAGGTAACAAGCCCCACGCCCTCGGTTTGCGGGCCCAAACTCTACATGAAGTGAAGTTGTGTTGCCAAAGGTGCCATGGGATTCGAAAATAGAAATGTGATAGATTACGTTGTCTTCCTTTTCGCGGCTCACGACGTACGATCCAGGACGAAAAAATACCGCAAAAGAAGAAAAGTTTCACGAAATAGATGAAAATGTTCGATTTTGGGCTCCGAAAATAGGCGCAGCCGAGCAGACTTGCTGTCCCCATCGTAGAGCTCTCAGAGAGCTTTCCAACGGTATGTTGTGCGCCCCGTAACTCCTTACAGATAAAAAGTTATGGATACCGGAGCGACGGATACCTGGTCACAAGCCCCATGCCCTCGGTTTGCTGGCCCAGCCTCTACGTGAAGCGAAGTTGTCTTGCCCAAGGTGCCGTGGGATTCGGCAATAGAAATGTGATGGATTCGGTTGTCGTCCTTTTCGCAGTCCACGATGTACGATCCAGTACGAAAAAATAGCACAAAAGATGAAAAATGTCCCAAAACTGATGAAAACGTTCGATTATGTGCTCCAAAAATAGGTATAACCGAGTAGGCTTGTTGCCCTCGTCGTAGATCTCTTGTGGAGCTTTCCAACGGCAAGCTGTACACCGTGTAACTCCTTACGAATCAAAAGTTATGGACAACGAAGCGACGGATACCTAGCCACAAGCCCCACGCCCCTAGCTTGCGAGCCCAACCTCTACATGAATTGAAGTTGTGTTGCCCAAGGTGCCATGGGATTCAGAAATATAAATGTGATGGATTAGGTTGTCTTCCTTTTCGCAGCTCACGACGTACAATCCGGGATGGAAAAGTAGCACAAAAGAATAAAAGTGTCCCAAAACTGATGAAAACATTCGATTTTGGGCTCCAAAAATAGGTGCATCTGAGCAGGCTTGTTGCCCCCCTCATAGAGCTCTCAGAGAGCTTTCCAACGGTATGTTGTGCACCCCGTAACACCTTATGGATCAAAAGTTATGGACACCGGAGCGACGGATAATTGGTCACAAGTCCCACGCCCTCGATTTGCGGGCCAAGCTTTTACGTGAAGTGAAGTAGTCTTGCCCAAGGTACCGTGGGTTTCGATAATAGAAATGTGATGGATTAGGTTGTCCTCCTTTTCGCGGCTCATAACGTACGACCCGGGATGGAAAAATAGCGCAAAAGAAGAATAGTATCCCGAAACTGATGAAAACATTCGATTTTGGGCTCCGAAAACATGCGCAGCCAAGTAAGGTTGCTGCCCCCATAGTAGAACTCTCGGAGAGCTTTCCAACAGTATGATGTGCACCACGTAACTCCTTACGAATCAAAAGTTATGGGCACCGGAGCGACGGATACAAGGTAACAAGCCCCACGCCCTCGGTTTGCGGGCCCAACCTCTACATGAAGTGAAGTTGTGTTGCCAAAGGTGCCATGGGATTCAGAAATAGAAATGTGATGGATTACATTGTCTTCCTTTTCGCGGCTCACGACGTACAATCCGGGATGAAAAAATACCGCAAAAGAAGAAAAGTGTCCCGAAATAGATGAAAATGTTCAATTTTGGGCTCTGAAAATAGGCTCAGCCGAGTAGACTTGCTACCCCCATTGTAGAGCTCTCATAGAGCTTTTCACCGGTATGTTGTGCGCCCCGTAACTCCTTGCAGATAAAAAGTTATGGACACTGGAGCGACGGATACCTGGTCACAAGCCCCACTCCTTCGGTTTGCTGGCCCAGCCTCTATGTGAAGTAAAGTTGTCTTGCCCAAGGTGCCGTGAGATTCGGTAATAGAAATGTAATGGATTAGGTTGTCGTCCTTTTCGCGGCTCACGATGTACGATTCAGGACGAAAAAACAACGTAAAAGAAGAAAAGTGTCCCGAAACTGATGAAAACATTCGATTTTATGCTCCGAAAATAGGCACAGCCTAGTAGGCTTGCTACCCCTATCGTAGACGTCTCGGAAAGCTTTCCAACGGCAAGCTGTACACCGTGTAACTCCTTACGAATCAAAAGTTATGGGCAATGAAGTGACGGATACCTGGCCACAAGCCCTACACCCCCGGTTTGCGAGCCCAACCTCTACATGAATTGAAGTTGTGTTGCCCAAGGTGCCATGGGATTCAGAAATATAAATGTGATGGATTAGGTTGTCTTCCTTTTCGCAGCTCATAACGTACGACCCGGGATGGAAAAATAGCGCAAAAGAAGAATAGTATCCCGAAACTGATGAAAACGTTCGATTTTGGGCTCCGAAACAGGCGCAGCCGAGTATGCTTGCTGCCCCCATCGTAGAGCTTTTAGAGAACTTTCTAATGGTATGTTGTGCACTGTGTAACTCCATACGGATCAAAATTTATGGGCATTAGAGCGACGGATACCTGGTCACAAGACCTGTGCCCTCGGTTTGCGGGCCTTGCCTCTACGTGAAGTGAAGTTGTCTTGCCCAAGGTGCCATGGGATTCGCTAATAGAAATGTGATGGATTAGGTTGCCGTCCTTTTTGCTGCTCATGACGTACGATCCGGGATGGAAAAACAGTGCAAAAGAAGAAAATTATCCCGAAATTGATGTAAACGTTCGATTTTGGGCTTCAAAAATAGGTGCAGCCGAGCAGCCTTGCTAACCCCGTCGTAGAGCTCTCGGAGAGCTTTCCAACTGTATGTTGTGCGGCCCGTAACTCCTTACAGATCAAAAGTTATGGACACCGGAGCGACGGATACCTGGTCACAAGCCCAACGCCCTCGGTTTACAGGCCAAGCCTCTACGTGAAGTAAAGTTGTCTTCCCCAAGGTGCCATGGGATTCGGTAATAGAAATGTGATAGATTAGGTTGTCTTCCTTTTTCGCGGCTCATGACGTACGATCAAGGACAAAAAAATAGCTCAAAAGAAGAAAAGTGTCCCGAAACTTATGAAAACGTTCAATTTTGGTCTTCGAACACAGGCGCAGCCTAGCAATCTGGCTGCCCCTATCGTAGAGCTCTCGAAGAGCTTTCCAACGGTATGCTGTGCGCTGCGTAACTCTTTATAGATCAAAAGTTATGGGCACCGCAGCGACGGATACCTAGTCACAAGCCCCACGCCCTCAGTTTGCAGGCCCAGCCTCTACGTGAAGTGAAGTTGTGTTGCCCATGGTGCCATGGGATTCGGTAATAGAAATGTGATGGATAAGGTTGTCGTCCTTTTCACGGCTCACGACGTACGATCCAGGACGAAAAAATAGCGCAAAAGAAGAAAAGTGTCCCGAAACTGATGAAAACATTCGATTTTGGGCTCCGAAAACAATCGTAGTCGAGTAGGCTTGTTGCCTTCATCGTAGAGCTCTCGGAGAACTCTCTAACGATATGATGTGCTCCGCGTAACTCCTTGCGGATCAAAAGTTATGGGCATCGGAGCGACGAATACCTGGTCATAAGCCCCACGCCCTCAGTTTGCGGACCCATCCTCTACATGAAGTGAAGTTGTGTTGCCTAAGGTGCCATGGGATTCGGTAATAGAAATTTGATGGATTAGGTTGTCGTCTTTTTCGCAGCTCACGACGTACGATCCGGGACGAAAAAACAACATAAAAGAAGAAAAGTGTCCCAAAACTGATGAAAACATTTAATTTTGGGCTCCGAAAACAGTCACAACCGAATAGGCTTGCTGCCGCCATCGTAGAGCTCTCGGAGAGCTTTCCAACTGTATGTTGTGCTCCGCGTAACTCCTTGCGGATCAAAAGTTATGGGCACCGGAGCGACGGATACCTGGTCATAAGCCTCACGTCCTCGGTTTGCAGACCTATCCTCTACGTGAAGTGAAGTTGTGTTGCCCAAGGTGCCATGGGATTCAGTAATAGAAATGTGATGGACTAGGTTTTCTTCCTTTTTGTGGCTCCCGATGTATGATCCGCGACGGAAACACAGCGCAAAAGAAGAAAAGTGACCCAAAACTGATGTAAAAGTTCGAGTCTGGGCTCTGAAAATAGGCGCAGCGGAGCAGGTTTGCTACCCCCATTGTAGAGCTCTCGGAGAGCTTTCCAACTGTATGTTGTGCGCCCCGTAACTCTTTACGGATCAAAAGTTATGGACACCGGAGTAACGGATACCTGGTCACAAGCCCCACGCCCTCGGTTTGCTGGCCCAGCCTCAATGTCAAGTGAAGTTTTCTTGCCCAAGGTACTGTGGGATTCGGTAATAAAAATGTAATGGATTAGGTTGATGTCCTTTTCGCGGCACACGTCGTACGATCCGGGACAGAAAAATAGCGCAAAAGAAGAAAAGTGTCCCAAAACTAATGAAAACATTCGATTTTGGGCTCCGAAATAGGCGCAGCCGAGCAGGCTTGGTGCCACCGTCGTAGAGCTCTCGGAGAGCTTTCCAACGGTATGCTGTGCATCGCGAAACTCCTTACGAATCAAAAGTTATGGGCTCCGAAGCGACGGATACCTGGTCACAAGCCCCACGCCCTCGATTTGCGGGCCCAGCCTCTACATGAAGTGAAGTTGTGTTGCCCAAGGTGCCATGTGATTCGGAAATAGAAATGTGATGGATTAGGTTGTCTTCCTTTTTTACGGCTCACGACATACGATCCAGGACGGAAAACATCGCAAAAGAAGAAAAGTGTCCCAAAACTGATGAAAACATTTGATTCTGGTCTCCGAAAATAGGCACAGCCAAGCAGGCTTACTGCCCCCGTTGTAGAGCTCTCGAAGAGATTTCCAACGGTATGTTGTGCGCCCCGTAACTCCTTACGGATCAAAAGTTATGGACACCGAAGCGACGGATACTTGGTCACAAGCCCTACGCCCTCGGTTTGCTGGCCCAACCTCTATGTCAAGTGAAGTTGTCTTGCCTAAGGTGCTGTGGGATTTGGTAATAGAAATGTAATGGATTAGACTGTCGTCCTTTTTGCGGCTCACGTCGTACGATCCCGTATGAAAAAATAGCGTAAAAGAAGAAAAGTGTCCCAAAACTGATGAAAACGTTCGATTTTGGGCTCCTAAAATAGGCGCAGCCGAGTAGGCTTGCTGCCATCATCATAGAGCTCTTGGAGAGCTTTCCAACGGTATGCTGTGCACCGCGTAACTTCTTACGAATCAAAAGTTATGGGCACCGGAGCGACGTATACATGGTAACAAGCCCCACGCCCTCAGTTTGCGGGCCCAACCACTACGTGAAGTGAAGTTGTATTGCCCAAGGTGCCATGGGATTCGGAAATAGAAATGTGATAGATTAGGTTGTCTTCCTTTTCGCGGTTCACGACGTACGATCCAAGAAGAAAAACATCGTAAAAGAAGAAAAGTGTCCCGAAACTGACGAAAACGTTCAATTTTGGGCACCGAAAATAGGCACAGCTGAGCAAGCTTGCTGCCCCCGTCGTAGAGCTCTCGGAACGATTTCCAACGGTATGTTGTGCGCCCCGTAACTCCTTACAGATCGAAAGTTATGGACACCGGAGTGACGGATACCTGGTCACAAGCCCTACGCCCTCGGTTTGCTGGCCCAGCCTCTATGTGAAGTGAAGTTGTCTTGCCCAAGGTACCGTGGGATTCGGTAATAGAAATATAATGGATTAGGTTGTTGTCCTTTTCGCGGCTCACGATGTACGATCCAGGACGGAAAAACAGCGCAAAAGAAGAAAAGTGTCCCGAAACTGATGAAAACATTTGATTTTGGGCTCCGAAAATAGGCACAGTCGAGTAGGCTTACAGTCCACATCGTAGAGCTCTCCGAGAGCTTTCCAACGGTATGCTATACACCGCGTAACTCCTTACGAATCAAAAGTTATGGGCACCCGAGCGACAGATACCTGGTCACAAGCCCCACACCCCCGGTTTGCGAGCCCAACCTCTACGTGAATTGAAGTTGTGTTGTCCAAGGTGCCATGGGATTCAAAAATAGAAATTTGATGTATTAGGTTGTCTTCCTTTTCGTGGCTCACGACGAACGATCCGGGACGAAAAAACAGCGAAAAAGAAGAAAGGTATCCCGAAACTGATGAAAACGTTCGATTCTGGGCTCCGAAAATAGGCGCAGGCGAGTAGGCTTGCTGCCCCCCTCATAGAGCTCTCAGAGAGCTTTCCAACGGTATGTTGTACGTCCCGTAACTCCTTACGGATCAAAAGTTATGGACACCGGAGCGACGGATAACTGGTCACAGCCCCACGCCCTCGATTTGGGGGCCAAGCCTCTATGTGAAGTGAAGTAGTCTTGCCCAAGGTGCCATGGGATTCGGTAATAGAAATGTGATGGATTAGGTTGTCGTCTTTTTTGCGGCTCACGACTTACGATCCAGGACGGAAAAACAGTGCAAAAGAAGAAAACTATCCCAAAACTGATGAAAACATTCGATTTTGGGCTCCGAAAAAAGGTGCAGCCGAGTGTGCTTGCTACCACCATCGTAGAGCTCTCGGAGAGCTTTCCAACGGTATGCTGTGCACTGTGTAACTCTATACGGATCAAAATTTATGGGCACTAGAGCGACGGAGACCTGGTCTCAAGCCCTACACCCTCGGTTTACGGGCCCAGCCTTTACGTGAGGTGAAGTTGTCTTGCCCAAGGTGCCATGGGATTCGGTAATAGAAATGTGGTGGATTAGGTTGTCGTCCTTTTTGCGGCTCACGACGTACGTTCCGGGATGAAAATACAGCGCAAAAGAAGAAAATTGTCCCAAAATGATAAAAATGTTCGATTTTGGGCTCCGAAAATAGGTTCAGCCAACCATGCTTGCCGCCCCCGTCGTAGAGCTCTCGAAGAGCTTTCCATCAGTATGTTGTGCGCCGCGTAACTCCTTACGGATCAAAAGTTATGGGCACCGAAGTGACGGATACCTAGTCACAAGCCCTACAACCTCGGTTTGCGGGCCAAGCCTCTACATGAAGTGAAGTTGTCTTGCCTAAGGTGCATGGGATTCGGTAATAGAAATGTGATGGATGAGGTTGTCTTCCTTTTCGCGGCTCACGACATATAATCTGGGATGGAAAAATAGCGCAAAAAAAAGAAAAGTGTCCCGAAACTGATGAAAACATTTGATTTTGGGCTCTGAAAATAGGCGCAGCCAAGTACGTTGGCTGCCCTCATCGTAGAGCTCTCGAAGAGCTTTCTAACGGTACGCTGTGCACCATATAACTCCTTACAGATCAAAAGTTATGGGCACCGGAGCGATGGATACCTAGTCATAAGCCCCACGCCCTCGGTTTGCAGACCCAGCCTCTACGTGAAGTAAAGTTGTGTTGCCCAAGTTACCATGAGATTCGGTAATAGCAATGTGATGGATTAGATTGTCGTCCTTTTCACGGCTCACGATGTACGATTCGGGACGAAAAAATAGCGCAAAAGAAGAAAAGTGTCTCGAAACTGATGAAAACGTTTGGTTTTGGGCTCCGAAAACAGGCACAGCCGAGCAATCTCACTATCCTTGTTGTAGAGCTCTCGGAGAGCTTTCCAACGGTATGTTGTGAGCCGTGTAACTCTTTACGGATCAAACGTTATGGGTACCAGAGCGACGGATACCTGGTCACAATCCCCACGCCCTTGGTTTACGGGCCCAGCCTCTACGTGAAGTGAAGTTGTGTTGCCCAAGGTGCCATGGGATTCGGTAACAGAAATATGATGGATTAGGTTGTTGTCCTTTTCGCAGCTCACGACGTAAGATCCGGGACGGAAAAACAGCGCAAAAAAAGAAATGTGTCCAGAAACTGATGAAAATGTTCAATTTTGGGCTCTGACAACAGGTGCCGCTGGGCAGGCTTGCTGCCCCCATCGTAGAGCTCTAGGAGAGCTTTCTAATGGTATGTTGTACGCCACGTAACTCCTTACAGATCAAAAGTTATGGGCTCTGGAGCGACGGACACATGGTCACAAGCCCCAAGCACTCGGTTTTTGGGCCCAACCTCTACGTGAAGTGAAGTTGTGTTGCCCAAGTTGCAATGGAATTCAGTAATAGAAATGTGATGGATTAGGTTGTCTTCCTTTTTCGCAGCTCACGACGTACGATCCGGGATGAAAAAATAGCACAAAAGAAGAAAGGTGTCCCAAAACTGATGAAAATGTTCAATTTTGGTCTCTGAAAACAGGCGCAGCCGATCAGGCTTGCTGCCCCCATCATAGAGCTCTCGAAAAGCATTCCAACGGTATGCTGTGCGGCGCGTAACTCTTTACGGATCAAAAGTTATGGGCACCGGAGCGACGGATACCTGGTCACAAGCCCCACGCCCTCAGTTTGCGGGCCCAGCCTCTACGTGAAGTGAAGTTTTGTTGCCCATACTGCCATGGGATTCGGTAATAGAAATGTGATGGATTAGGTTGTCGTCCTTTTCGCGGCTCACGACGTACGATCCAGGACGAAAAAATAGCACAAAAGAAGAAAAGTGTCCCAAAACTGATGAAAACGTTCTATTTTGGACTCTGAAAATAGTCGCAGCTGAGTAGGCTAGTTGTCCCCATCATAGAGCTCTCGGAGAGCTTTCCAACGGTATATTGTGCACCTCGTAACTCCTTGCGGATCAAAAGTTATGGGTACCGGAGCGACGGATACTTGGTCATAAGCCCCACGCCCTCGGTTTGCGCGCCCAGCCTCTACGTGAAGTGAATTTGTGTTTCCTAAGGTGCCATAGGATTCGATAATAGAAATTTGATGGATTAGATTGTCGTTCTTTTTGCAGCTCACGACGTACGATCCGGGATGAAAAAATAGCGCAAAAGAAGAAAAGTGTCCCGAAACTGATGAAAATGTTTGATTTTAGGCTATGAAAATAGGCGCAGCTGAACAAGCTGGCTGCCCTGGTCGTAGAGCTCTTGGAGAGCTTTCCAACGGTATGCTGTGTGCCGCATAACTCTTTATTGATCAAAAGTTATGGGCACCGGAGCGACGGATACTTGGTCACAAGCCCTACGCCCTCGGTTTGCAGGCCCAGCCTCTACGTGAGGTGAAGTTGTGTCGCCCAAGGGGCCATGGGATTCGGTAATAGAAATGTGATGGATTAGGTTGTCGTCCTTTTCGCGGCTCATGACGTACGATCCGGGATGAAAAAATAGCTTAAAAGGAGAAAAGTGTCCCGGAACTTATGAAAACGTTTGATTTTGGACTCCAAAAACAGGTGCAGCCAAACAAGCTGGCTGCCCTTGTCGTCGAGCTCTCGGCGAGCTTTCCAACGGTATGTTGTGCATTGCGTAACTCTTTACGGATCAAAAGTTATGGGCACCGGAGCGACGGATAACTGGTCACAAGCCCCACGCCCTCGGTTTGCGGGCCCAGCCTCTATGTGAAGTGAAGTTGTGTTGCCCAAGGTGGCATAGGATTCGGTAATAGAAATGTGATGGATTAGGTTGTCGTCTTTTTTCGCGGCTTGTGAGGCCTGACCTCGATTTGCGTGCTATATGTCATTTCGTGTGCCCTAACCTAGAATTGTGTGCCTTGACCTAGGTTCAAGAGTTGTTTCTCGTTTTATGTGCCTTGCATCGAATTACGTGCATTCATTTAGAGTTACGTGCATTTACTTGGAAAACGTGCATTCGTCTCGTAGTTTGTACTTTATCTTGTAGTGCGTGCCCTAAACCTAGGAAAGTGTGCCCGCACGCTAATCAAGAAAGCATGTTACACGAAGCACTAGATTATTAATTAATCCTACAAACTCCACTAACTAATATTAAAATGCTAAGTCAATGCACTAGAAGACAAAATTTCACCAAAAGCTAAACATTCTTATTCTTTATTCCTTATTCTTTTGCATATCCCAAGCACACACAATAAAATAAAGCTCAAACAAGATAAAAAAATACAGATTTGAGCATGCTTTGGCCAACCACTTCTTGCATTTTAATAAGCTTGCAAAATTTAAAAACTTTCCTAGACAAGCCTATGACAATTACTTCAAACAATGCATTAAAAAAATGACCTAAACCCCTACCCAATGCTCCACACTCTCGGCCCACTCAATTTCCCATGCTAAGATAATTCAAATGCTCAAAAGAAATGGCAGAAATCAGATTTGTAGAAGCTCAAGGCCGACCATATGCTCAAACACATCATTGTCTTTCTCTCAACTCTCATTCTCTCATTTTCTCTCTCTCTCTCTCTCTCGGCCAAAGCTGCACCCTCAAGTTCCATAGCTTAAGCTCATCTCCTAAAGCTCACCAAGACACTCAAGTACCTGGAAGCTCGACCAAGCAAGCTAGAAGCAAGAAAAGATGCATGCAAGCTCATAGAACACTCATTTCGGCTTAGGTATATTTGATAGCTTCTATTTCATTTCCTGTTTGTTCTAACCACATGCACATACTAAGGACATGATAACTCAGCTAAGAATTAAGGAAATCAAGCAATATCTCTCGGCCAAACAAGGAGAGAAGACCATTTGTGCATCTTCAAGAGTTTTGAGCATCATTTGTTGTCAATAGACTAAGGTGAGGGTTAATCCTTTTTAAAAGCTTTCAAAACCACATGCTGCGAGGCCCGACCCCGAATAACGTGTGTTACCTCGATTTACGTGCCATATACTTAGAATTATATGACTGACCTTGGATTACATGCCCTGTCTTGGTTTTCGTGCATGCTTTGTCATTCGTGCCTTGACCTAGAATGGTGTGCCCTAATCCCCGATTGACATGCATTATCTCGTTTCGTGTGCCCTGACCTAGATTTGTGTGCCTTGACCTAGGTTTAAGAGTCGTGTTTTGTTTTGTGTGCCTTGCATTGAATTACGTGCATACATTTAGGGTTGCATGCATTTACTTGAGAAACGTGCATTCGTCTCGTAGTTCGTGCCTTATCTCGTAGTGCGTGTCCAAAACTTAAGAAAGCGTACCCTCACGCTAATCAAGAAAGCATCTTACACGAAGCACTATGTCATTAATTAATCCTACAAACTCCACTAATTAATATTAAATTGCTAATTCAACCCACTAAAAGACAAAATCTCACAAAAAGCTAGACATTCTTTATTCTTTATTCTTTATTCTTTGCATATCCGAAACACTCAATTAAATAATGCTCAAACAAGACAAAAATTCAGAATTTTGCAATGCCTTGGCCGACCACTTTCTTGCATTTGTGCTTGCCTTGCATGATTCAAAATCAAACTTGGACATTCTATGACTAGTTTATGACACAAGCATAGAAAAATTGGCTCAAAACTCTACCCAAGACTCCATATTCTCGACACAAACTCCATGCCCATACTAGACAATTCAAAAATGCTCCTTGAAGACACAAAATCAGATTTTACAAGGCCCTAGGCCGAGACAAGCATCAAACATTTCAAAGCTTTTCATTTTTCTTTCATTTTCTCTCTTTCTCTCATTCTTTCTCTCATTCTTCTCTCTCTCTCTCTCGGCCTTGGCTGAAGTTCTACTCTCCATAGCTTGAGTTCATCATCCTAAGGGTTATCAAGTCATGCAAGCTACTAGAAACTCGACCAAGCAAAGCTAGAATGCAAAAGACACACATGCAAGCTCATTGAACCTTCATTTCGGCTTAGGTGAGTTTGTTAGCTTCCATTTCATCTTCTTCTTGTTCTAACCCCATGCAACTACTAAGAACTTGGTTACTAAGCTAGGAAATTAGAGAAAAATCAAGTGGTCTCTCGGCTAAGCAAGGAAAAAGGGTTGACATTGTGCTTCATCAAGAGTTTGTGCATCTTCTTTGTTGTCTTGCTAAGGTGAGGGCTAAAAATTCTTTGTAAAGCTTTTAAAAACCACATGCATGCCTTTAAATGTCTATATTTACTTCTGTACTTGTGATATATGTGTGTTCATGAGCTTTTGTAAACATGCATGGCAAGATATTTGGCTAGAATGTGATGATAGATGAAATCGCGTATGGGACAGTCTTCTATCTTGTTGGTGCGGGGTGATTTTGACCAGGTAAATGAGGTTTAAAATGTGTTAAAATTGGTAGGTGACTAGGTTTGCCAGTTATGAGATTTTTTCATAGAAATAGGCCAAAGCTAATTTTTACTCTAAGTCCTCAAAATGGAAAAATATCAAAATGTGTCCAAATCTGGAAAATCTGGGAAAATGAAGCAGGTTTTGGCAGATTCACTGTTCTTGTAGAATGAACCAGTTTTGACTTAGTAAATGATATCTCAAATGCATGAAATTTGGTGTTCTGCTAGATTTTTCAGTTCTGGACATTTTTGTCAGAAATGGACTAAGGCTAAATCTGACGTGAAAGCCCTAAAAAATGACAAGTATTGAAATGTGTGCAAATCTGGACAGTTTTGCGTAGTCTTACTGTTTTGGCTATAACTCTTGAACCCGAACTCCAAATGATGTGAGGTTTATTTCAGAATTTAGTTCCCTCCTTAAGCTTTAATTTGACATTTTTTTTACTGGAATTGGAGTTTATTTGCTTGTCTCAATGATTGTGAGAAAACAGACCATTGCAGTGAGGTTTTCGTCTAGTGATTTGCCTTGAAAATTATTGTAACTTCTCTTGTTGTATTAAATGCTTGGGATTGTGGCATTGGGATGTTGTGTAGACTGTTTTGAATGCTTGAGGGTGTTTGAATTAATCAATGCATGGCTTGAGTTCAATCACGTGACAATTTAGGGCTTAATCGCACGGGTAAACATGAATTGGAACCCTAATGACTAGGAAAAACTCGCTAAGTGTTGATCCTATGAATATCGTGTTTAATTATGTGATTAGTAGGCTGCCCGTAGTTGCCCTTATAGCCCTAAGTGCGGTTCCGATGATTACATGTTGACAAGTAGGCCCTTCTTGCACCCGATCCTACGTAGATGTCGTTGCATGTTGAATAATCTTATTAATTGATTACGTGAACTTCGAAATGAGTTATATGACTTGATTTACATGCATTACATGGCTGCCCGTTTAATATTCATATAACTCCATGTGCTTTATAAGTGAAATTACCTGTCATATCGTGCCTCGTGTGTTTACTTGTCAATGTGCAATCTTATGACTGCTCGAAGGCAACCTACTTTGTTGTCCTCCTAATGTGATATATTAAATGTCATAAATGTGCATTGCATACAAGGTTGCAACCTTTCATTCTGGCGTGGTAGCGTTCATGCACACCGGGCGGCATCGAGCTTGCCGGTGCAACCGTGACTACCATTGTCCAATTCCCTATCTCGCTTGGGGGCTAGACTTCCTCGGAGAGTTGGGTCGTAGGATTTCGAGGTACATCCGGAGTACACCCATTTGGCGTGATAAGGGGATGATTTGAAGTCGGCCGCAACAACAGATACTGGAAATGAACTGAGAGCAAAAGCTTACCGTATCCTTTTCACTATGTGTATAAGTACTCTCGCTTGGTTCCTAGAGGACCTCAGGGAGGAAAGACGGGTAATTGTGTTCTTTTACTTTTACATTACATTATGAACTTACTTGTGATATATGTCATGCTTGTAAAAGGGTTTTCATAATTGAACCGGAAAAAGAGTTTCAAAACTTATTTCTCGTTCCCCCTCGCTGAGTTCATAAGGACTCACCCTCTTTTATCATCTCAGGTGAGGAAGACTAGGAACAGGTACCCGAGGACAACGTGCCTATTGATGATTCCTTGGAATGATTGCTTGTCCTACGTGCCTTACTTGACTGTGGCTATTTGTGAACGATGTGTTGCTTTGAAGACTATTTCTTATATTACTTGTTGTCGTCATTGTAAATGACCCCCGTTGTAATTTGGGGTCTAATTTTGACTTGTATCGATATTAACTAGATAGACGCCCTATTTGCTGATTTTGCTACTTTGATTGGTAACTACTGGAGGCTTATGAAGTATTAGGTAAGGGGTTAAGTAAAATGAATCTATCCAATCTTAAGCAGGTACATATCGGTAAGCTAAGATCAATAGGTACTTTTGTAACAAGATTTAACAAACAAATGAGATATAGTATCATGCTAGGTTATTAATCAAACGAGACTTCGAGATAACTAGTAGGCATTTCAATTGATGATAAATAGTAATCTTAGTTGGAAATGAATTTGAGATTGAAAGTTTTGAGGCCTTTAGAAAATTAGGTCAAACTAAGGAGCCCAATTACAGCCGTTATGCTGTCGGTTTTCCGAAGAATTTGTGGAGTTTAGGCTAAAACGTTAAGTGTTAAACTTTCATGAACGATTAAGTACGTGATATGACTTGAATGTTTAGATCACACCCTAGTCTAACCCTTATAGGTCAGGTTGGGGCGTGACACATGCATGCCTTCATATGTCTATTTTTACCTCTGTACTTGTGGTATATGTGTGTACATGAGCTTTTGTAACCATGCATGGCAAGATATTTAGCTAGAACTTGAAGATAGGTAAAATCGCGAAAATGGCAGATTTCTGACTTGTTAGAACGAAGTATATTTGGCTTGGTAAATGATATTGAAAATGTGTGAAAATTGGTAGGTGACTAGTTTTTCCAGTTCTGAGAATTTTTTGTAGAAATAGGCCAAGACCAATTTTGACTCTAAGGTCTCCAAAATGGCAAAACATCGAAGGGTGTCTAAATCTGGAAAATCTGGGAAAATGGAGCAGGTTTTTGGCAGTTCACTGTCCTTGTATAACGAACCAGTTTTGACTTAGTACATGATATCTAAAATGCATGAAATTTGGTAGGTTGCTATATTTCTCAGTTCTGGACATTTTTGTCAGAAATAGACTAAAGCTAGATCTGATTCTAAGACCCTAAAAAATGGCAAGTATTGAAATATGTATGAATCTGGACAGTTTTGCGTAGTCTCACGGTTTTAGCTATAACTCTTGAATCTGAACTCCAAATAAGGTGAGGTTTGTTTCTGGATTTAAATCACTCATTAAGCTTTAATTTGAAATTTTGATCACTGGATTTGGAGATTTTTTGCTTGACCAAATGATTGTGAGAAATCAGACCGTTGCAGTGAGGTTTTTATCTAGTGATATGCTTTGAAAATTATTGTAACTTCTCTTGTGGTGTTGGATGCTTGGGATTGTGGCACTTGGATGTTGTGTGGACTGTTTTGGATGATTGAGGATGTTTTAATTAATTGATGCATGGCTTGGGTTAGTTACGTGACAACTTGTGGCTTAAATCGCACGTGTAAGCATGAATTGAAACCCTAGTGACGATGAAAACTCGCTAAGTGTTGATCTTATGGTTATTGTGTCTAATTGTGTGATTAGTGGGCTGCCCGTAGTTGTCCTTATAGCCCTAAATGTGAATTCCGATGATTACATGTTGATGTATAGACTTTTCTTGCACCCGGTCTCATGTAAACGTCGTTGTATGCATGTATAACCTTATTACTTGGTTACGTGAACCCCGAAATGAGTTATTTGACTTGATTTACATGTGTTACTTGGCTGCCCGTATAATATCCATATAACTCCATTTGCTTTACAAGCGAAATTACATGTCAAAGCATGCCTTGTGTGTTTACTTGTCAATGTGCGATCTTATAACTGCTCGAAGGCAACCTACTTTGTTGTCCTCCTAATGTGATATGTTAAATGTTATAAATGTGCATTGCATACAAGGTTGCAACCTTTTATTCTGGCGTGGTAGCGTTTCACGCACACCGGGCAGCATCGGGCTTGCCGATGCAACCGTTACTACCATTGTCCAATTCCCTCTCTCGCTTGGGGGCTAGACTTCCTCGGAGAGTTGGGTCGTAGGATTTTAGGGTACATCCGGAGTATACCCATTTGGCGTGATAAGTGGATGATTTGAAGTCGGCCGCAACAACTGAAACTGGAAATGAATTGAGAGCAAAAGCTCACCGTATCCTTTTCACTGTGTATAAGTACTCTCGCTTGGTTCCTAAAGGACCTCAGGGAGGAAAGACGGGTAATTGTGTTCCTTTACTTTTATATTACATTATGAACTTACTTGTGTTATATGTCATGCTTTCAAAAAAGGGTTTTACATAAGTTGAACCGGAAAAAGAGTTTCAAAACGTATTTCTCATTCCCCCTCGCTGAGTTCATAAGGACTCACTCTCTTTTATCATCTCGGGTAAAGAAGACCAGGAACAGGTACCTGAAGATAACGTGCCTATTGATGACTCCTTGGAGTGATTGCATGTCCTACATGCCTTACGTGGTTGTGACTGTTTTGTGAACGGTATGTTGTTTGAAGATCATTTTTGTTATTTGTCATTGCTATTGTAAATGACCCCCGTTGTAATTTGGGATCAAAGTTTGGTTTGTACTGATCATAACTAGATAGACACTCTTCTGGTCGTTTTGCTATCGCTACTGGTTTAGTATCTATCACAGGCTTATGAAGTATTAGGAAAAAGGTTAAGTAAAATGAATCTATCCAATCTTATGTAGGTACTCATTGGTAAGCTAAGATCAACAAGTACTTTTGTAACAAGGATTGACAAACAAACGAGACATAGTTATCATGCTAGGTTGTTAATCAAACGAGACTTTGAGATAACTAGTAGGCATTTCAATTGGTGATTAATAGTAATCTTAGTTGGAATCGAATTTGAGATTGAAAGTTTTGAGGCGTTTAGGAAATTAGGTCAAACTAAAGAGCCATTACAGTCGTTATGCTACCGGTTTTCCGGAAAAACTTTTGGAGTTTTAGGCCAACATTAAGCTTTAAATCATAACAAAAGGCTAAGTGTGTGAAATAACGATAATGATTTAGGTCATACCCTAGTCTAGCCTCCATAGGTCGGGTTGGGGCGTGACACCCTTAATTAGAATGGTATCAAAGCTTAGATTGCTTAAGCCGGGTTTGACTCTCGGACCATGGGTAAAAGCCCTAAGGTTATTGGGATGACTTGTTTATGTGTGTTAATGTGTGACAATATCAATTGTGCCTTCTCTGTTTCTATGTGCTTATGTGATTAACATGTCTTAACCGTTTCGAGAAATTGTATATGTAAAATTGTATGTTGCATACCTTATACATTAAATTCTTGTCTTGTCGTATTTCAATAAATTGTGCATCATAATCTGTGCCTATAGATGGCTGGCCCTAGTACCCACAATACCAATAGGAGCGATGAGCCTCAAGAATCCAGAGATGCTCATCAAACTAATCCCGGCATGGCCATGTTTAACATGATGGCGAATACTATGGATCGCGTGTCGCGAGTGATGGAACGTCAAGATGCACGTGTAGCAAACAACAACAACAACATGAATGATGGGAACAATGGGAGAAATAGTAGAATGCGGGAGTTCCTTGACTTTCGCCCATCCAAATTTTACGGGGAAGCTGATGATGAAAAGGCAGAGGCTTGGCTGTCTGAGATTGAAAGGATTTTCAGGCCACTTAACTATACTGATGAAAAAAAGGTAGAGTTCACTGTGTTCCTGTTACACGGGGATGCTGAACATTGGTGGCACACTGTAGAGGTACTTTGGGAAACTGATCATACACCCCGCTTGTGGGGTAATTTCGTTAAGGCATTCAAGGAGAAATACGTACCTGCAGTTTCCAGGCATAGGCGAATTGAAGAATTCATGCACTTGAACCAGGGTAACATGACGGTGGCTCGGTATGAGGCTCGCTTTGACAGACTGTCCCATTATGCTCAATACATGGTTAGTACCCCTGAGGCGAAATTGTGGAAATTTACGAATGGGTTGAGGCCAGAAATTCAGGATCAGTTGGCTTCACAAGACTTTACTACCTATTCTGCTCTCCTTGTTGTTGCCTCCTGAGTTGAGAAGAGGAAACTTGATAGAGCCGGTTCAAGCCAGCCGAACAAGAAACCATATAAGCCTCCAGGACAACAGAGGAAATTACAGACTCAGAGTCGCAGTCAAGGCCAGAGCCAGAACAGACCGTTCAATAACCGTGGCCCGACTAAAGCACCATCAGCCTCTTCCACCCGTGGATCCACAGGTAGTTCACCTGCTACTCAGTCTATCAACTGTTCTTACTGTGACAAGAAGGGTCACACCGAGGCCCAGTGTTGGAAGAAGTTAGGACGATACGTGCAGTGTGGCAGTGATCAGCATTAGATCAAGGATTGCCCTAAATGGCAAGGGGGACAAAATCATATTAAACCAGCTGGTAGAGGCAAGACTCCAGTTCCTAGAGTCCAGGCTCGAGCTTATACTATTGAGTGTGAGGAGCTTCCTGAGGAGACTGCTGTTGTTGAAGGTACATTCTTGATACTGAATCAACCTGTTAGGGTGCTAATTGATCCAGGTGCTACTCATTCATTTATTACTCCCTTATGTGTGCAACGTGTGAAATTACGAGTTGTATGTTTGCCTTACAAAGTAGAAGTTGGTACTCTGATGGGTTCTAAACTTGTTACTAGCTCAGCTTGTAAAGCATGTAAAATCCAAATTAAGGATAGGGAATTCTCAGCCAATCTTATAGTGTTACCCTTTCGAGACTATGAAGTCATCTTAGGGATGGACTGGTTGGCAAAGCATCATGCCCAACTAGATTGCCGGACGAAGATTGTAACATTCCAGATACCTGGTCAACCAATATTGGAGGTAATGGGTCGAAGAGACTTCACCGGGAGTTCCATCATTTCAGCTACAAAAGCAGTGAAGTCCTTGAGAAAAGGGTGTAGTGGATACTTAGCTTACCTCATCAACAAGCCATCAGACAAAGCTAAGTTGGAGGAGATGCCAGTGATTAAAGATTATGCTGACGTGTTTCCAGAAGAATTGCCCGGTTTACCCCCAGATCGGGAAATCGAGTTTGTAATAGAAGTACTGCCTGGCACCCAGCCAATATCTAAAGCTCCCTATCGTATGGCACCCGCCGAGCTACAAGAATTGAAGGACCAATTGCAAGGATTGTTGAAGAAGGGGTTTGTTCAACCAAGTTCTTCTGCGTGGGGTGTGCCAGTCCTATTTGTAAAAAAGAAAGACGGAACGTTGAGGCTATGCATCGATTACCGAGGATTGAACCAAGTGACCGTCAAGAATAAATACCCACTTCCACTGCTCGACGAGTTGTTTGATCAACTTCAAGGAGCTAAAGTGTATTCAAAGCTCGACTTGAGGCAATGGTACTATCAGTTGCGGATCAAAAAGGAGGATGTGCCTAAATCGGCTTTCAGGACGAGATATGGGCATTATGAATTTGTGGTGATGCCGTTTGGGCTAACTAATGCCCCTGCAGCTTTTATGGACTTGATGCATAGGGTGTTTCAACCCTACTTGGACCAATTTGTGGTGATCTTTATTGATGATATTTTGGTATACTCGAAATCCGAGGCTGAGCATGAACAACATTTGCGATTGGTATTGCAGAAACTTCGAGAGCATCAATTGAATGCAAAGTTTAGCAAATACGAATTTTGGTTGCGGTAGATTGCATTCTTGGGGCACATCATATCCCAAGAGGGAATAGCAGTAGATCCAGCAAAGATAGAAGCGGTGATGTCTTGGAAGAAGCCGAAAAATGTTACGGAAGTTCGGGGTTTTCTTGGTTTAGCCGGCTATTATCGGAGGTTCGTGAAGGATTTCTCAAAGATTACCGGACTGCTTACAAAGCTCACTCAAAAGAAAACAAAGTTCGTGTGAGATGACAAGTGTGAGAACAACTTTCAAGAATTGAAGAAAAGATTGACAACTGCACCTGTTCTTACATTGCCTGAACGGAGTCAAGGCTTTGTAATCTATAGTGATGCTTCTAAGGAAGGACTGGGTTGTGTGTTAATGCAAAATGGTAGAGTGATTGTGTATGCCTCTAGGAAACCGAAACCGTATGAATTGAATTACCCGACGCATGATTTGGAGTTGGCGGCCATTGTGTTTTCACTCAAGAAATAGAGGCACTATCTGTGGGGTAACAAGTTTGAGGTGTTTACTGATCACAAGAGCTTGAAGTACTTGTTCTCACAAAAAGAGTTGAACATGAGGCAAAGACGGTGGATGGAGCTTTTGGATGATTATAACTACACAATCAATTATGTGTCTGGTAAAACAAATGTAGTTGCAGATGCCTTAAGCCGGAAGGCAAGCATGGCAAAACTAGAAGTTACGGTGCAGGAGTTGTTAAAGGAAACATTTTTGTGGAATCCACAATTGACTCAAAAAGGGTTACTATTTGCCACTACACAAGTTCAGTCGACCTTGTTGTCTAAATTACGAGAGGCTCAACAGAAGGACCAACAGTTTCAGAAGATTAAAGAAAGCAACACAGATTCCAAGTTTCATAATGATGGTATTTGGAGGTTCAGGAATTGGATTTGTGTTCCTAATGAGCCAGAGTTGAAAAAGAAGATTTTTGAAGAAGCCCATAATTCAAGATACACTATTCACCCCGGCGGAACAAAGATGTACCAAGATTTGAAGCAACACTATTGGTGGAATAACATGAAGAGGGAGATCGCGGAGTTTGTGGCACAATGTTTAACTTGTCAGAGAGTCAAAGCAGAACATCAACGACCAGCAGGTTTTCTTCAACCGTTGGAAATTCCCCGATGGAAATGGGAACATATAACTATGGACTTTGTCATGGACTTACCCAGGTCACAAAAGGGTCATGACGCCATTTGGGTCATAGTGGATAGATTGACCAAGTCAGCGCACTTCTTACCGATGAACAAGGAGGATAGCCTTGAGAAACTGGGAGATATGTATGTGGCGGATATTGTAAGGTTGCATGGGATGCCCGTGAGTATTGTATCAGATAGGGATCCTCGTTTTACTTCCCGATTTTGGAAGAGATTGCAAGAAGCTTTGGGAACGAAGTTGAGTTTCAGTACAGCTTATCACCCACAGACGGACGGACAATCTGAGATAGCTATTCAGATTCTGGAAGATATGCTGAGGGTGTGCATTCTAGACTTTGGAAAAGGTTGGGAGAAATATCTGTCCCTAGAAGAGTTCTCTTATAATAACAGCTATCAGGCCACTATCGGGATGGCCCCATTTGAGGCATTATATGGGCGCAAGTGTCGATCCCCAATATACTGGGATGAAGTAGGTGAGACGAAAACTTTTGACCCGACCCTTCTACCTGAACTTATGAAGACTGTTGATAATATCCACCTCATCTGGAAATGGATACTTACCGCTCAAAGCAGGCAGAAAAGTTATGCAGACCGACAGTGACGGAGTCTAGAGTTTGAGGTCGACGACAAGGTGTTCTTGAAGTTATCACCTCGGATAATTGAGAAGGTTGGCAAATTGGCGTATCATCTGGAACTACCCCAAAACCTCTCCAATATTCATGATGTCTTCCATGTCTCAATGCTACGGAAGTATCACCCTGATCAATCACATGTCTTGGAGCTCGAGCCGTTGCAGCTTCGGGAGAACTTGTCTTATGAAGAAAAGCCTATCCGGATCCTAAATGAGCAAGATCGAGAGTTGCGCAACAAATCTATACCGATGGTGAAAGTGTTGTAGGATCACCATGGAGTTGAAGAAGCAATGTGGGAAACATGAGACCAGATGGAGCAACAATATCCAGCACTATTTCAAAGGTAAAATTGAATTTCGGGACGAAATTCTTTTAAGGAGGGGAGGATGTGAGGTCCGACCTCGATTTGCGTACGATATGTCATTTCGTGTGCTCTAACCAAGATTACGTGCCTTAACCTAGGTTTAAGAGTAGTGTTTTATTTTATGTGCCTTGCATTGAATTACGTGCATTCATTTAGGGTTGCGTGCATTTGCTTGGAAAATATGTATTCGTCTCGTAGATCGTGCCTTACCTTGTAGTGCATGCCCTAAACCTAGGAAAGCATGCCCGCACGCTAATCAAGAAAACATCTTACACGAAGAACTAGATCATTAATTAATCCTACAAACTCCACTAACTAATATTAAAATGCTAAGTCAATGCACTAGAAGACAAAATTTCACCAAAAGAAAAACATTCTTATTCTTTATTCCTTATTCTTTTGCATATCCCAAGCACACACAATAAAATAAAGCTCAAACAAGACAAAAAAATTCAGATTTGAGCATGCTGTGGCCGACCACTTCTTGCATTTTAATAAGCTTGTATAATTGAAAAACTTTCCTAGACAAGCCTATGACAATTACTTCAAACAATGCATTAAAAAAATGACCTAAAACCCTACCCAATGCTCCACATTCTCGGCCCACTCAATTGCCCATGCTAAGATAATTCAAATGCTCAAAAGAAATGGCACAAATCAGATTTGTAGAAGCTCAAGGCCAACCATATGCTCAAACACATCATTGTCTTTCTCTCAACTCTCATTCTCTCATTTTCTCTCTCTCTCTCTCGGCCAAAGCTGCACCCTCAAGTTCCATAGCTTAAGCTCATCTCCTAAAGCTTACCAAGACACTCAAGTACCCTAGGAAGCTCGACCAAGCAAGCTAGAATCAAGAAAAGATGCAAGCTAGCTCATAGAACACTCATTTCGGCTTAGGTATGTTTGATAGCTTCTATTTCATTTCCTGTTTGTTATAACCACATGCACATACTAAGGACATGATAACTCAGCTAGGAATTAAGGAAATCAAGCAATATCTCTCGGCCAAACAAGGAGAGAAAACCATTTGTGCATCTTCAAGAGTTTTGAGCAGCATTTGTTGTCAATAGACTAAGGTGAGGGTTAATCCTTTCTTAAAAAGCTTTCAAAAACCACATGCATGCCTTCATAAGTCTATTTTTACCTCTGTACTTGTGGTATATGTGTGTACATGAGCTTTTGTAACCATGCATGGCAAGATATTTAACTAGAAGTTGAAGATAGGTGAAATCGCGAAAATGGCAGATTTATGACTTGTTAGAACGAAGTGTATTTGTCTTGGTAAATGATGTTGAAAATGTATAAAAATTGGTAGGTGACTAGTTTTTCCAGTTTTGAGCATTTTTCATAGAAATAGGCCAAGGCCAATTTTGACTGTAATGTCTCCAAAATGGCAAAACATCGAAGGGTGTCTAAATCTGGAAAATCTGGGAAAATGGAGCAGGTTTTTGGCAGTTCACTATCCTTGTAGAACAAACCAGTTTTGACTTAGTAAATGATATCTAAAATTCATGAAATTTGGTAGGATTCTAGATTTCTCAGTTCTGGACATTTTTGTCAGAAATAGACTAAAGCTAAATCTTACTCTAAGACCCTCGAAAATGGCAAGTATTGAAATATATACGAATCTGGACAGTTTTGCGTAGTCTCACGGTTTTAGCTATAACTCTTGAATCTGAACTCCAAATAAGGTGAGGTTTGTTTCTGGATTTAAATCACTCATTAAGGTTTAATTTGAAATTTTTATCACTGGAATTGGAGATTGTTTGCTTGACCAAATGATTGTGAGAAATCAGACCATTGCAGTGAGGTTTTTATCTAGTGATATGCTTTGAAAATTATTGTAACTTCTCTTGTGGTGTTGAATGCTTGGGATTGTGGCACTTGGATGTTGTGTGGACTGTTTTGGATGATTGAGGATGTTTTGATTAATTGATGCATGGCTTGGGTTAGTTACGTGACAACTTGTGGCTTAAATCGCACGTGTAAGCATGAATTGAAACCCTAGTGACTATGAAAACTTGCTAAGTGTTGATCTTATGGTTATTGTGTCTAATTGTGTGATTAGTGGTCTTCCCGTAGTTGTCCTTATAGCCCTAAATGTGATTTCCGATGATTACATGTTGATGAATAGACTTTTCTTGCACCCGGTCTCATGTAAACGTCGTTGTATGCATGTATAACCGTATTACTTGGTTACGTCAACCCCGAAATGAGTTATTTGACTTGATTTACATGTGTTAGTTGGCTACCCATTTAATATCCATATAACTCCATTTGCTTTACAAGTGAAATTACATGTCAAAGCATGCCTTGTGTGTTTACTTGTCAATGTGCGATCTTATAACTGCTCGGAGGCAACCTACTTCGTTGTCCTCCTAATGTGATATGTTAAATGTTATAAATATGCATTGCATACAAGGTTGCAACCTTTCATTCTGGCGTGGTAGCGTTTCACGCACACCGGGCGACATTGGGCTTGCCGGTGCAACTGTGACTACCATTGTCCAATTCCCTCTTTCGCATGGGGGCTAGACTTCCTCAGAGAGTTGGGTCGTAGAATTTCGAGGTACATCCGGAGTACACCCATTTGGTGTGATAAGTGGATGATTTGAAGTCGGCCGCAACAACTGAAACTGGAAATGAATTGATAGCAAAAGCTCACCGTATCCTTTTCACTATGTGTGTAAGTACTCTCGCTTGGTTCCTAGAGGACCTCGGGGAGGAAATATGAGTAATTATGTTCCTTTACTTTTATATTACATTATGAACTTACTTGTGTTATATGTCATGCTTTCAAAAAAGGGTTTTTCATAAGTTGAACCGGAAAAAGAGTTTCAAAACGTATTTCTCGTTCCCCCTCACTGAGTTCATAAGGACTCACCATCTTTTATCATCTTAGGTGAAGAAGACCAGGAACAGGTACCTGAAGATAACGTGCCTATTGATGACTCCTTGGAGTGATTGCATGTCCTACGTGCCTTACGTGGTTGTGGCTGTTTTTTGAACGATATGTTGTTTGAAGATCATCTCTTTTGTTGTTTGTCATTGCTATTGTAAATGACCCCCGTTGTAATTTGGGGTCAAATTTTGGTTTGTACTGATCATAACTAGATAGACACTCTTCTAGTCGTTTTGCTATCACTACTGGTTTAGTATCTATCACAGGCTTATGAAGTATTAGGAAAAAGGTTAAGTAAAATGAATCTATCCAATCTTAAGCAGGTACTCATTGGTAAGCTAAGATCAACAGGTACTTTTGTAACAAGGATTGACAAACAAACGAGACATAGTTATCATGTTAGGTTGTTAATCAATCGAGACTTCAAGATAACTAGTTGGCATTTCAATTGGTGATTAATAGCAATCTTAGTTGGAATCGAATTTGATATTGAAAGTTTTGAGGCGTTTAGGAAATTAGGTCAAACTAAAGAGCCAATTACAATCGTTAAACTGCCGGTTTTTTTAGAAAAAGCTTTTGGAGTTTTAGGCCAACGTTAAGCTTTAAATCATAACAAAAGGCTAAGTGTGTGAAATAACGATAATGATTTAGGTCACACCCTAGTCTAGCCTCTATAGGTCAGGTTGGGGCGTGACACGGCTCATGACGTACGATCCGGGATGAAAAAACAGCGCAAATGAAAAAAAGTGTCCCGAAATTGATTAAAACATTCGATTTTTGGCTTGAAAAACAGGTGCAGTCGAGTAGGCTTGCTGCCCCCATCATAGAGCTCTCAGAGAGCTTTCCAATAGTATGTTCTGCATCGCGTAACTCCTTGCGGATCAAAAGTTATGAGCACCGGAGCGACAGATACGTGGTCACAAACCCCACGCCCTCGTTTTGTGGACCCAACCTCTACGTGAAGCGAAGTTGTGTTGCCCATGGTGCCATGGGATTCGGTAACAGAAATGTGATGGATTATGTTGTATTCCTTTTCGCGGCTCACAACGCACGATCCGGGATGAAAAAATAGCGCAAAAGAAGAAAACTGTACCAAAACTATTGAAAACATTCGATTATGGGCTCTGAAAATAGGCATAGCAAAGCAGGCTGGCTGCCTCCATTGTAGAGCTCTCGGAGAGCTTTCCAACGGTATGTTGTGCGCCCCGTAACTCCTTACGGATCAAAAGTTATGGACAACGGAGTGACGGATACCTGGTCACAAGCCCCACGCCCTCGATTTACGGGCCAAGCATCTACGTGAAGTGAAGTTGTCTTGCCCAAGGTGCCATGGGATTCAGTAATAGAAATGTGATGGATTAGGCTGTCGTCCTTTTCGCGGCTCACGACATACGATCCGGGATGGAAAAACAGTGCAAAAGAATAAAATTATCCCGAAATTAATGAAAACGTTTGATTATGGGCTCCGAAAATAGGCGGAGCCGAGCAGGAAAGCTGCCCTTGTTGTAGAGCTCTCGAAGAGCTTTCTGTTTGTATGTTGTGCGCCCCGTAACTCCTTACGGATCAAAAGTTATGGACACCAGAGCGACGGATACCTGGTCACAAGTCCCATGCCCTCGGTTTACGGACCAAGCCTCTACATGAAGTGAAGTTGTCTTGCCCAAGGTGCCATGGGATTCAGTAATAGAAATGTTTCGCGGCTCAAGACGTACGATCCGGGACGAAAAAATAGCACAAAAGAAGAAAAGTATCCCAAAACTAATGAAAACGTTCGATTTTGGGCTCCGAAAATAGGCACAGCCTAGCAGGCTTGCTGCCTCCATCGTAGAGCTCTCGAAGAGCTTTCCAACGGTACGCAGTGCACCGTGTAACTTCTTACGGATCAAAACTTAGGGCACCGAAGCGACGGATACCTGGTCATAAGCCCCACGCCCTCGGTCTGCTGGCCCAGCCTCTACGTGAAGTGAAGTTGTGTTGCCCAAGGGGCCGTGGGAGTCGGTAATAAAAATGTGATGGATTAGTTTGTCGTCCTTTTCATGGCTTACCACGTACGATTCGGGATGAAAAAATAGCGCAAAAGAAGAAAAGTATCCCGAAACTGATGAAAACGTTTCATTTTGGGCTCCAAAAATAGGCACAGCCGAGCAATCTCACTGCCCTCGCCGTAGAGCACTCAGAGAACTTTCGAACGATATGCTGTGCGCCACGTAACTCTTTACAGATCAAAAGTTATGGGCACCGGAGCGACGGATACCTGGTCACAAGTCCCACGCCCTCGGTTTGCAGGCCCAGCCTCTACGTGAAGTGAAGTTGTGTTGCCCAAGGTGCCATGGTATTCGGCAATAAAAATGTGATAGATTAGGTTGTCGTCCTTTTCGCGGCTCACAACGTACGATCTGGGAAGGAAAAATAGTGCAAAAGAAGAAATGTGTCCAGAAACTGATGAAAACATTCAATTTTGGGCTCCAAAAATAGGCGCAGCCAAGCAGGCTTCCTGCCTCCATCGTAGAGCTCTTAGAGAGCTTTCCAATGGTATGTTGTGTGCCACGTAACTCCTTGCAGATCAAAAGTTATGGGCAACGGAGCTTCGGAGACCTGGTCACAATCCCCAAGCCCTAGGTTTCCGGGCCCAACCTCTACGTGAAGTGAAGTTGTGTTGCCCAAGGTGCCATTGGATTCGGTAATAGAAATGTGAAGGATTAGGTTTTCTTTCTTTTTGCGGCTCACGACGTACGATCCTGGACGAAAAAATACCGCAAAAGAAGAAAAGTGTCCTGAAACTGATTAAAACCTCAATTTTGGTCTCCGAAAACAGGCGCAGCCGAGCAGGCTTACTGCCTCTATCGTAGAGTTCTCGTAGAGCTTTTGAATGGTATGCTGTGCGCAACGTAACTCTTTACGGATCAAAAGTTACGGGCACCGGAGCGACGGATACTTGGTTAAAAGCCCCATGCCCTCGGTTTGCGGACCCAGCTTCTACGTGAAGTGAAGTTGTGTTGCCCATGGTGCAATGGGATTCAGTAATAGAAATGTGATGGATTAGGCTATCGTCCTTTTCGCGGCTCACGACGTACGATCCGAGACAAAAAAACAGCGCACAAGAAGAAAAGATTCCCGAAACTGATGAGAACGTTCAATTTTGGGCTCCGAAAACAGTCGCCGCCTACTACCGTAGAGCTCTCGGAGAGCTTTCCAACGGTAGGCTGTGCACGGCGTAACTCCTTGCGGATCAAAAGTTATGGGCATTGGAGCGACGGATACCTGCTCATAAGCCCCACACCCTCAGTTTACGGACCCAGCCTCTACGTGAAATGAAGTTGTGTTGCCCAAGGTGCCATGGGATTCTGTAATAGAAATCTGATAGATTAGGTTGTCGCCCTTTTCGCAGCTCAAGAAGTTCGATCCGGGATGAAAAAATAGCGCAAAAGATGAAAAGAGTCCCGAAACTGATGAAAACGTTTGATTTTTGGCTCCGAAAATAGATGCAGCCAAGCAAGCTGGCTGCCCTCGTCGTAGAGCTTTCGGATAGCTTTCCAACAGTATGTTGTGCACCTTATAACTCTTTATAGATCAAAAGTTATGGGCACCAGAGCAACAGTTACCTGGTCATAAGCCCCATGCCCTCGGTTTACGGGCCCAGCCTCTACGTTAAGTGAAGTTGTGTCGCCCAAGGGGCCATGGGATTTGGTAATAGAATTGTGATGGATTAGATTGTCATCCTTTTAGCGGCTCACGATGTACGATCCGGGACGGAAAAACAGCCAAAAGAAGAAAAGTGTCCCGAAATTGATGAAAACGTTCGATTCTGGGCTCCAAAAACAAGCGCAGCCAAGTAGGCTTGCTGCCCCTTTCGTAGAGCTCTTGGAGAGCTTTCCAACGTTATGCTGTGCACCGCGTAACCCCTTACAGATCAAAAGTTATGGGCACCAGAGCGACGGATACTTGGTCACAAGCCCCATGCCCTCAGTTTGCGTGCCCAACCTCTACGTGAAGTGAAGTTGTGTTGCCATATGTGCCATGGGATTTGGTAATAGAAATGTGATGGATTAGGTTGTCTTCCTTTTCGCGGCTCACGATGTACGATCTGGAATGGAAAAATAGCGAAAAAGAAGAAAAGTGTCCCAAAACTGATGAAAACGTTCGATTATGGGCTCCAAAAATAGGCGTAGCAGAGCAGGCTCGCTGTCCTAGTCGTAGAGCTCTCCGAGAGCTTTCCAACAGTATGTTGTGCGCCCCGTAGCTCCTTACGGATCAAAAGTTATGGACACCGGAGTGACGGATACCTAGTCACAATCCCCATGCCCTCGGTTTGCTGGCCCAGCCTCTATGTGAAGTGAAGTTGTCTTTCCCAAGGTGCCATAGGATTCGGTAATAGAAATGTAATGAATTAGGTTGTCGTCCTTTTCGCGGCTCACATCGTACGATCCGGGACATAAAAATAGTGCAAAAGAAGAAAATTATCCTGAAACTGATGAAAACGTTCGATTTTGGGCTCCAAAAATAGGCGCAGTTGAGTAGGCTTGCTGCCCCCTTCGTAGAGCTCTCGGAGAGCTTTCCAACGGTATGCTGTGCACCGCGTAACTCGTTACGAATCAAAAGTTATGTGCATCGGAGCGACGGATACCTAGTTACAAATCGCACGCCCTTGGTATACAGGCCCAACCTCTACGTGAAGTGAAGTTGTGTTGCCCAATGTGCCATGGGATTCGAAAATAGAAATGTGATGGATTAGATTGTCTTCCTTTTCACGGCTGACAACGTACGATCTGGGAGGGAAGAACAATGCGAAAGAAGAAAAGTGTCCCGAAATTGATGAAATTGTTCGATTTTAGGCTCCGAAAATTGGCGCAGCTGAGCAAGCTTGCTGCCCCCGTCGTAGAGCTCTCGGAGAGCTTTCCAATGATATGTTGTGCGCCCCGTAACTCCATACAGATCAAAAGTTATAGACACCAGAGCGATGGATAACTAGTCACAAGCCTCACGCCGTCGATTTGCGGGCCAAGCCTCTACGTGAAGTGAAGTAGTCTTGCCCAAGGTATCGTGGGATTCGGTAATAGAAATGTGATGGAGTTGTCGTCATTTTCGCAGCTCACGACGAACGATCCGGGATATAAAAACAGCGCAAAAGAAGAAAAGTGTCCCAAACTGATGAAAACATTTGATTTTGGGCTTCGAAAACAGGCGCAGCTGAGTTGGATTACTACCCCCATCGTAGAGCTCTCGGAGAGTTTTCCAACAGTATGCTAGGCACCGTGTAACTCTTTAAATATCAAAATTTATGGGCACCGGAGCGACGGATACCTGGTCACAAGCCCCACGCCCTCGGTTTGCGGGCCCAACCTCTACGTGAAGTGAAGTTGTGCTACCTAAGGGGCCATGGGATTCGGTAATAGAAATGTGATGGATTACGTTGTCTTCCTTTTTGCGGCTCACGACGTACGATCCCGGACTGAAAAACAACACAAAACATGAAAAGTGCCTTGAAACTGATGAAAACATTCAATTTTGGGCTCTGAAAATAGGCACAGTCAAGCAGACTTGCTGCCTCCATCGTAGAGCTCTCAGAGACCTTACCAACGGTATGCTGTACGCCCTGTAACTCCTTACAGATCAAAAGTTATAGGCACCAGAGCGACGGATACCTGGTCATAAGCCCTACGCCCTTGATTTGTGGGCCCAACCTCTACGTGAAGTGAAGTTGTGTTGCCCAAGGTGCCATGGGATTCGGTAATAGAAATGTGAAGGATTAGGTTGTCTTTCTTTTTGCGGCTCACGGCGTACGATCCTGGAAAAAAAAACACCGCAAAGGAAGAAAAGTGTCCCGAAACTGATTAAAACTTCAATTTTGGTCTCCGAAAATAGGCGCAGCCGAGCAGGCTTGCTGCCCACATCGTAGAGCTCTCGTAGAGCTTTCCAACGGTATATTGTGCGCAACGTAACTCTTTACGGATCAAAAGTTACGGGCACCGGAGCGACAGATAGTTGGTCATAAGCCCTACGCCCTCGGTTTACGAGCCCAACCTCCATGTGAAGTGAAGTTGTCTTGCCTAAGGTGTCATGGCATTCGGTAATAGAAATGTGATGGATTAGGTTGTTGTCCTTTTCGCGGCTCACGACGTACGATCCATGACGAAAAAATAGCACAAAAGAAGGAAAGAGTCCTAAAACTGATGAAAACGTTCAATTTTGGGCTCCGAAAACAGTCGCCGCCTATTACCGTAGAGCTCTCGGAGAGCTTTCCAATGGTAGGCTGTGCACCGCGTAACTCCTTGCGGATCAAAAGTTATGGGCACTGGAGCGTCGGATACCTGCTTATAAGCCCCACACCCTCGGTTTACGGCCCCAGCCTCTACGTGAAATGAAGTTGTGTTGCCCAAGGTGCCATGGGATTCTGTAATAGAAATCTGATAGATTAGGTTGTCGCCCTTTTCGCAGCTCAAGAAGTTCGATCCAGGATGAAAAAACAGCGCAAAAGAAGAAAAGTGTCCCGAAACTGATGAAAATATTTGATTTTGGGCTACAAAAACAGATGCAGCCAAGCAAGCTAGCTGCTCTCGTCGTAGAGCTTTTGGAGAGCTTTCCAACAGTATGTTGTGCGTTGTGTAACTCTTTATAGATCAAAAGTTATGGGCACCAGAGCAACAGTTACCTGGTCACAAGCCCCACGCCCTCGGTTTGCGGGCCCAGCTTCTACGTGAAGTAAAGTTGTGTCGCCCAAGGGGCCATGGGATTCGGTAATAGAATTGTGATGGATTAGATTGTCATCCTTTTTAGCGGCTCATGACGTACGATCCGGGATGAAAAAATAGCGCAAAAGAAGAAAAATGTCCCGAAATTGATGAAAACGTTAGATTCTGGGCTCCAAAAATAGGCGCAGCCAAGTAGGCTTGCTGTCCACGTCGTAGAGCTCTTGGAGAGCTTTCCAACGTTATGATGTACATCGCGTAACACCTTACGGATCAAAAGTTATAGGCACCAGAGCGACGGATACATAGTCACAAGCCCCACGCCATGGTTTGTGGGCCCGGCCTCTATGTGAAGCGAAGTTGTCTTGCCTAAGGTGCCATGGGATTTGATAATAGAAATGTGATGGATTAGGTTGTCGTCCTTTTTGCGGCTGACGACGTACGATCCGGGACGAAAAAACAGCGCAAAAGAAGAAAAGTGTCTCAAAACTGAAGAAAACGTTTGATTCTAGGCTCCACAAATAGGCACAGTAGAGCAGGCTTGCTGCCCCAGTCGTAGAGCTCTCCGAGCGCTTTCCAACAGTATGTTGTGCGCCCCGTAGCTCCTTACGGATCAAAAGTTATGGACACCGGAGTGACGGATACCTAGTCACAATCCCCATGCCCTCGGTTTGCTGGCCCAGCCTCTATGTGAAGTGAAGTTGTCTTGCCCAATGTGCCATGGGATTCGGTAATAGAAATGTAATGGATTAGGTTGTCGTCCTTTTCGCGGCTCACATCGTACGATCTGGGACATAAAAATAGCGCAAAAGAAGAAAATTGTCCTGAAACTGATGAAAACGTTCGATTTTGGGCTCCAAAAATAGGCGCAGTTGAGTAGGCTTGCTGCCCCCTTCGTAGAGCTCTCGGAGAGCTTTCCAACGGTATGCTGTGCACCGCGTAACTCGTTACGAATCAAAAGTTATGTGCATCGGAGCGACGGATACCTAGTTACAAATCGCACGCCCTCGATTTGCAGGCCCAACCTCTACGTGAAGTGAAGTTGTGTTACCCAAGATGCCATAGGATTCGAAAATAGAAATGTGATGGATTAGGTTGTCTTCCTTTTCGCGGCTCACGACGTACGATCCGGGAGGGAAAAACAATGCGAAAGAAGAAAAGTGTCCCGAAATTGATGAAAGCGTTCGATTTTAGGCTCCGAAAATAGGCGCAGCTGAGCATGCTTACTGCCCCCGTCGTAGAGCTCTCGGAGAGCTTTCCAACGGTATGTTGTGCGCCCCGTAACTCCATACGGATCAAAAGTTATAGACACCGGAGCGACGGATAACTGGTCACAAGCCACACGCCCTCGATTTGCGGGCCAAGCCTCTACGTGAAGTGAAGTAGTCTTGCCCAAGGTGCCATGGGATTCAGTAATAGAAATGTGATGGATTAGGTTGTCGTCCTTTTCGCGGCTCACGACGAACGATCCGGGATATAAAAACAGCGCAAAAGAAGAAAAGTGTCCCAAACTGATGAAAACATTTGATTTTGGGCTTCGAAAACAGGCGCAGCTAAGTAGGCTTGCTGCCCCGTCGTAGAGCTCTCGGAAAGCATTCCAACAGTATGCTTTGCGCCATGTAACTCCTTATGTATCAAAAGTTATTGGCACCGGAGCGACGGATACCTGGTCACAAACCCCACGCCCTCGGTTTGCGGGCCCAACCTCTACGTGAAGTGAAGTTGTCATGCCCAAGGTATCATGGGATTCGGTAATAGAAATGTAATTGATTACGTTGTCTTCCTTTTTGCGGCTCACGACGTACGATCCCGGACTGAAAAACAACGCAAAAGACGAAAAGTGCCCTGAAACTGATGAAAACATTAAATTTTGGGCTCTGAAAATAGGCACAGTCAAGCAGACTTGCTGCCCCCATCGTAGTGCTCTCAGAGACCTTACCAACGGTATGCTGTGCGCCCTGTAACTCCTTACGGATCAAAAGTTATAGACACCGGAGCGACGGATACCTAGTTACAAGCCCCACGCCCTCGGTTTGCGAGCCAAGCCTTTACTTGAAGTGAAATTGTCTTGCCCAAGGTGCAGTGGGATTCTATAATAGAAATGTGGTGGATTAGGCTGTCATTCTTTTCGCGGCTCACGACGTACGATCTGGGACAAAAAAAAAGTGCAAAAGAAGAAAATTATCCCGAAATTGATTAAAACGTTCGATTTTGGGCTTCAAAAATAGGTGCAGCTTAGCAAGCTAGCTGTCCCCGTCGTAGAGCTCTCGGAGAGCTTTCCAACGGTATGCTGTGTGCCCCGTAACTCCTTATGGATCAAAAGTTATGGACACCGGAGCGACGGATACCTGGTCATAAGTCCCACGCCCTCGGTTTGTGGGCTAAGCCTCTACGTGAAGTGAAGTTGTTTTGCCCAGGGTGACATGGGATTCGGTAATATAAATGTGATGGATTAGGTTGTCGTCCTTTTTGTGGCTCACGACGTACGATCCGGGACGGAAAAACAGCATAAAAGAAGAAAATTGTCCCAAAACTGATGAAAATGTTCGATTTTGGGCTCCGAAAATAGGCGCAGCTGAGTAAGCTTGTTGCCCCTGTCGTAGAGCTCTCGGAGAGCTTTCCAATGGTATGATATGCCCCACGTAACTCTTTACGGATCAAAAGTTATGGGCACCGGAGCGACGGATACCTGGTCACAAGCCCCACGCCCTCAGTTTGTGCGCCCAACCCCTACATGAATTGAAGTTGTATTGCCCAAGGTGTCATGGGATTCAGAAATAGAAATGTAATGGATTAGGTTGTCTTCCTTTTCGCAGCTCACGACGTACGATCTGGGATGAAAAAACAGCGTAAAAGAAGAAAAGTGTCATGAAACTGATGAAAATGTACAATTCTGGGCTCCGAATACAGGCGCAGCCTAGCAGGCTTGCTGCCCACCTCGTAGAGCTCTTGAAGAGATTTCCAACGGTATGTTGTGTGCCCCGTAACTCCTTACGGATCAAAAGTTATGGACACTGGAGCGACAGATAATTGGTCACAATCCCCACGCTATCGATTTGAGGGCCAAGCCTCTACGTGAAGTGAAGTAGTCTTGCCCAAGGTGCCGTGGGATTCAGTAATAGAAATATGATGGATTAGGTTGTCGTTCTTTTCGCGGCTCACGACGTACGATCCGGGACGAAAAAATAACACAAAATAAGAAAAGTCTCCCGAAACTGAAGAAAACGTTTGATTTTGGGCTCTGAAAACAATCGCAGCTGTGTATGCTTATCATAAAGCTCTCGGAGAGCTTTCCAACGGTATGCTGTGCACTGTGTAACTCCATACGGATCAAAATTTATCGGCACCAGAGCGATGGATACCTTGTCACAAGCCCCACGCCCTTGGTTTTCGGGCCCAACCTCTAAATGAAGTGAATTTGTCTTGCCCAAGGTACCGTGGAATTCGGTAATAGAAATGTGATGAATTAGGTTGTCGTCCTTTTTGCTGCTCACGACGTACGATCCGGGACGGAAAAACAACGCAAAAGAAGTAAATTGTCCCGAAATTGATGAAAATGTTAGATTTTGGGTTCCGAAAACAGGTGCAGCCTAGCAGGCTTGCTGCCCCCGTCGTAGGGCTCTCGGAGAGCTTTCCAACTGCATGTTGTGCGCCCCGTAACTCCTTACGGATCAAAAGTTATGGGCACCGGAGCGACAGATACCTGGTCATAATCCTCATGCCCTCGGTTTGCGGGCCAAGCCTCTACGTGAATTGAAGTTGTCTTGCCCAAGGTGCCATGGGATTCGGTAATAGAAATGTGATGGATTACGTTGTCATCCGTTTCGCGGCTCACGACGTACGATCCTGGACAGAAAAACAGCGAAAAGAAGAAAAGTGTCCCAAAACTGATAAAAAACGTTTGATTTTGGGCTTCGAAACTAGGAGCAGCTGAGTAAGCTTGTTGCCCCTGTCATAGAGCTCTCGGAGAGCTTTCCAATGGTATACTGTGCACCGCGTAACTCCTTACGGATCAAAAGTTATGGGCACCGGAGCGACGGATACCTGGTCGCACACCCCGCGCCATCGGTTTGCGGGGACAACCTCTACATGAAGTGAAGTTGTCTTGCCCTAAGTGCCATGGGATTCGCTAATAGAAATGTGATGGATTAGCTTGTCTTCGTTATCGCGGCTCACGATGTACGATCCAGGAAGGAAAAACAACGCAAAAGAAGAAAAGTGTCCCAAAACTAATGAAAACATTCGATTATGGGCTTCAAAAACGGGTGTAGCAAAGTAGGCTTGTTGCCTCCGTCGTAGAGCTCTTGGAGAGCTTTCCAACGATATGTTGTGCACCGCATAACTCCTTACGGATCAAAAGTTATGAGCACCGGAGTGACATATACCTAGTCAAAATCCCCATGCCCTCGGTTTCCTGGCCCAACCTCTATGTGAAGTGAAGTTGTCTTACCCAAGGTGCCATGGGATTCGGTAATAGAAATGTAATGGATTATGTTGTCGTCCTTTTCACGGCTCACGTCGTACGATCCGGGACATAAAAACAGCGCAAAAGAAGAAAACTGTTCTGAAACTGATGAAAGCATTCGATTTTGGGCTCCAAAAATAGGTGCAGCTATGTAGGCTTGCTGCCCCCTTTGTAGAGCTCTCGGAGAGCTTTCCGACGGTATGCTGTGCACCGCGTAACGCGTTACGAATCAAAAGTTATGGGCATCAGAGCGATGGATTCCTGGTAACAAATCCCACGCCCTCGGTTTGCAGGCCCAACCTCTACGTGAAGTGAAGTTGTGTTGCCCAACGTGCCATGGGATTCAGAAATAGAAATGTGATGGATTAGGTTGTCTTCCTTTTTGCGGCTCACGACGTATGATCCGGGAGGAAAAAACAATGCGAAAGAAGAAAAGTATACCAAAATTGATGAAAGCGTTCGATTTTAGGCTCCGAAAAGAGGCGCAGCTGAGCATGCTTGCTGCCCCCGTCGTAGAGCTCTCGGAGAGCTTTCCAACGGTATGTTGTGCGCCCCGTAACTCCATACGGATCAAAAGTTATGGACACCGGAGCGATGGATAACTGGTCACAAGCCCCATGCCCTCGATTTGCGGGCCAAGCCTCTTCGTGAAGTGAAGTAGTCTTGCCTAAGGTGCCATGGGATTCGGTAATAGAAATGTGATAGATTAGGTTATCGTCTTTTTCGCGGCTCACGACGAACGATCCGGGATATAAAAACAGCGCAAAAGAAGAAAAGTGTCCCAAAACTGATGAAAACATTTGATTTTGGGCTTCGAAAACAAGCGCAGCTGAGTAGGATTACTACCCCCATCGTAGAGCTCTCAGAGAGTTTTCTAACGGTATGCTGGGCACCGTGTAACTCCTTACATATCAAAATTTATGGGCACCGGAGCGACGGATACATGGTCACAAGCCCCACGCCCTCGGTTTGCGAGCCTAACCTCTACGTGAAGTGAAGTTGTGTTGCCCAAGGGGCCATGAGATTCGGTAATAGAAATGTGATGGATTATGTTGTCTTCCTTTTCGCGGATCACGACGTACGATCCCGGACTGAAAAACAATGCAAAAGACGAAAAGTGCCCTGAAACTGATGAAAACATTAAATTTTGGGCTCTGAAAATAGGCACAGTCAAGCAGACTTGCTGCCCCCATCGTAGTGCTCTCAGAGACCTTACCAACGGTATGCTGTGCGCCCTGTAACTCCTTACGGATCAAAAGTTATAGACACCGGAGCGACGGATACCTAGTTACAAGCCCCACGCCCTCGGTTTGCGAGCCAAGCCTTTACTTGAAGTGAAATTGTCTTGCCCAAGGTGCAGTGGGATTCTATAATAGAAATGTGGTGGATTAGGCTGTCATTCTTTTCGCGGCTCACGACGTACGATATGGGACAAAAAAAGCGTAAAAGAAGAAAATTATCCCGAAATTGATTAAAACATTCGATTTTGGGCTTCAAAAACAGGCGCAGCCTAGCAAGCTGGCTGCCCTCGTCGTAGAGCTCTCGGAGAGCTTTCCAACAGTATGCAGTGTACCTCATAACTCCTTACGGATCAAAAGGTTATGGGCACCGGGGCGACGGATACCTGGTCACAAGCCCCACGCCCTCGGTATGTGGGCCCAGCCTCTACATGAAGTGAAGTTGTCTTGCCAAGGGTGCCGTGGGATTCGGTAATAGAAAAGTGATGGATAAGGTTGTCATCTTTTTCGCGGCTCACGACGTACAATCCAGGATGAAAAAATAGCGTAAAAGAAGAAAATTGTCCCAAAACTGATGAAAATGTTCGATTTTGGGCTCCGAAAATAGGCGCAGCTGAGTAAGCTTGTTGCCCCCGTCGTAGAGCTCTTGGAGAGCTTTCCAATGGTATGATATGCCCCACATAACTCTTTATGGATCAAAAGTTATGGGCACCGGAGCGACAGATACCTGGTCACAAGCCCCACGCCCTCAGTTTGTGCACCCAACCCCTACGTGAATTGAAGTTGTGTTGCCCAAGGTGCCATGGGATTCAGAAATAGAAATGTAATGGATTAGGTTGTCTTCCTTTTCGCGGCTCATAACGTACGATCTGGGACGAAAAAACAGCGTAAAAGAAGAAAAGTGTCATGAAACTGATGAAAACGTATGATTCTGGGCTCCGAATATAGGCACAGCCTAGCAGGCTTGCTGCCCACCTTGTAGAGCTCTCGGAGAGCTTTCCAACGGTATGTTGTGTGCCCCGTAACTCCTTACGGATCAAAAGTTATAGACACCGGAGTAACAGATAATTGGTCACAAGCCCCACGCTACCGATTTGCGGGCCAAGCGTCTATGTGAAGTGAAGTAGTCTTGCCCAAGGTGCCGTGGGATTCAGTAATAGAAATGTGATGGATTAGGTTGTCGTCCTTTTCGCGGCTCACGACGTACGATCCGGGACGAAAAAACAGCGCAAAATAAGTAAAGTCTCCCGAAATTGAAGAAAACATTTGATTTTGGGCTATGAAAACAATTGCAGCTGAGTATGCTTGCTGTCCCTTATCATAGAGCTCTCGGAGAGCTTTCCAACGGTATGTTGTGCACCGTGTAACTCCATACGGATCAAAATTTATAGGCACCGGAGCGACGGATATTTTGTCACAAGCCCCACGCCCTTGGTTTACAGGCCCAACCTCTACATGAAGTGAATTTTTCTTGCCCAAGGTGCCGTGGAATTCGGTAATAGAAATGTGATGGATTAGGTTGTCATCCTTTTTGCGGCTCACGACGTACGATCCGGGACGAAAAAACAACGCAAAAGAAGTAAATTGTCCTGAAATTGATAAAAATGTTACATTTTGGGCTCCGAAAACAGGTGCAGCTGTAACACCCCGATCCCTCTTGAGACCAGGAATTCTAACAATCAATCTAATCACAACCCAAATCCAAACCCGAGCATAATTTTTAGGGAAAACGGACGGAGTCTTCCCTGTTTCTAGGCAAAAAGTAAACCTGCAACAACATATAAATGGACCAATACCATGTCCAAACATTCAACCACCTCAAGGCCAACCGAGCCTTGTTCTCAACAAGCAACCACAAGCAAATTTACATACCTTTTCAAGTACTAGACTATTCTAACTCTTCCTTTAAACAATGCAAACATGTTTTGAAGTTAAGCTATACTAAATGATTACATAAACTAGCTTATCAATTCACCTCAACTACTTAGCTAGATTTAAATTATATTTCTTTTAACAATAAATACATACAACATATGAAATCCTATATCTTTACAACTTCGCCACTCAAGCCACATAGGCACGCAAGACAACTCTTCAGCACAATCTTTCACGTAGCCACGAACTTTCCAGCTAACAAGGCATATCTTGAAATGTGGTGCTGAGGAGTGAGTATACACAACACGTATACTCAGTGAGGGCGAGACATATATCGAATTGGAGAGAAAGAAAGTCGTGCAATGCAAATAAGACAGTTAAGCAATATAACTGATAAATAAGCAATCAAGACAATCAATCAATACAATAAGCAATTATTGAAAGCACTAACACAACCATTCAAAGCTATACCACACTCTGAAGGCTATGGTTCACTTATACGAGCAATGTACCATTTCACGAGCGATACATCAATCTCGAGCTTGATGTTGACAACGATGACAATAAACTCGCAACCACCTTATAACACCAGTTTGGAATACCCCGGGAGTAACCATCAATTCTACGACCCAAATCTCCCTAGCAGGCAACCCAAGCGAGAAAAGGGAATAGCAGCGGAGCTAGAGCAACCAACACTGGCAACCTGAGGCTACCTAGAGAGGCCCATCACTCACGCGCGAGACACTATGCAATGCAAGACTCGATACAAGGCGATAAACGAGTGATAGCACAACAATACAAACTAGTGACAACAAACGAGATAGCAAGCAATCACAATCAATACTAGCATTCAACTAATTTTTCAAGCATAACAAGCAATAATAAGCAACAATAACACCAATTAAACAAGTATATCAAGCAACCCTAAGCATTCTATAGGCATAATATCGAGATAACAAGCAAAATCACAAATCGGCCCCAACTATCAAAACACTACCATTTCTAAACTAGCCACGAGTTCTGGAAACTGACTTCACCAATCCTCCTAGGTCACCATAAGGCACGTCTAAGGACCCCGAAATCCTACTTTACCTTAGAATTCGGGCAAAGCCCTGATTTCCCCCTTTGCTCGTTTGAACTACAACAACCTCAACCGATCACCCAACCAATGCCATAATCGCACCAAAAGTGCTTCCATGGCCTCCCGAAACAATGTCATCATGCAAAACGAGAAAATGCTAAACTTGACCTAAACGACCCCGACTTTCACCAAGGCGTTTTTGTCATTTTTTTCATTACGCAACCTAAACAAATCATGCATTTAGGCATTCTAGCATATCTAGCACCTTTTCACGTCAACAGATAGCATAACGGAGCAACTTTATCGTTCCAAGGGTTTACTATTCATAAAATACTATTCAACAACCAATTTAAATTGCAATCTCAACATTTAATCGCAGAAAATGTTAAAAAGCTATAAATACACGTTCTACAATTGCCAAGGAACATTCTAGAAGCATCAAAACGCTTTAAACAACAATCTACGGATAAATCTCAAAATTCACAAAGTTGACATACATAACATTTAAATGCGCAATTAACGTGATTCCCTCACCTTAGGCACTCCTAGTCACTAGGGAAACAACGCTGGACACCTCAGAAACCACCCCGCACGAGCTCACGCGAAGATTGAAAGTTTGGATGGTTGAAATTCTTTTTTTTTTCTCTCCTCATGGTTTCGGCCATGGCTGCTCTGTTTTTTCCAGCTTTTGTTTTATTTTTTTCCTTTGTTATTTGTTATGTTATAAGCCAACTAAGGTCAAAGGTCAAAGCACTTGGTCAACTAACTTAAAATTGGTCAAAATGGCCTATTTCATGCATTTTAAAGCTAAAACAACTAATGAAATATTAATTCTAGCTAACAACAATTAAAATATGAAATTTAAGGTACTAAACACTAGTTTTCACTATTTGTTGAGGACTAGGATCCGCTCTCTAACTATCGCTCTCGATATGCTATGCACTTTGCGTCAACAAAGAGGTGACAATTAAATCTCAAAGAATCTAAGAAATATATCATTTTTGGAAAGCATCATAGTTTAAAATTTACTCCAACTCGGAGTTACTTCCATCTTTTTTTTGAAAACTGAGTGATTTTAATGCAAGACAACCAAAACCGATTATTAAAATAATCACAGTAGTCAAGGTAATCAATATTCATCTAAATTAATTAATTTAACCATTTCTAGAACATTTTAAAGAATTATGAAGTCAATATTAAGCTACAAAGTAAAGTTAATATAAACATATAGTCAAATACAATTAAACACTAACATTTAAGATAACACTTAATTAATCACAAGAAAAGAATTGTAATTACTATAATTATCAGGAATAGGTAATAATCTTTTAATTATTCAATTTACAACTACTAAATACTTCCAAGAGAAATATTAAAATAGTGCAAATTAGTTGATTTAACTAATTAAATATTTAATCAAATGCAGTCAAGTGCTATTAAATGCATGTCGGGTTCGGGTTATCACATCATTCCCCCCTTAAAACAATTGCGTCCTCGCAATTCTTCTTCCAATAGAACTCAACATCATCTGAAATCCAATTCCGACTAACCTTCATCAGTTGAAGAATCCCGTTGACACGAATATCGAAGAAGAATAAAGTTCCAACCAAGGGTGCCGAGATAATACCAATAAAGACTAAAGCAAAGATACTGTAGATGTCATTAATACCACACAATAACGACAAGAAGAACACCCCACGCACGAACCTCCAATAAAAGTCTAACTATTACTGCCCGAGAATTCCCAAGCAAGAAGCCAAATAAAAGCTCAACCAAAGGTTCTATCTAGAGGTCCAAAGAAGTACCCCGCTGGTCATGGATTTCATAGAAGAATTCCCTGTTAAGAGTGCTGAAGAAAATACCAAGAACCCAATTAAATATATTTCCAAAGTTCCAAAGAAGCCTTCCAAATAATAACCCCATGGAACAACCAATTAGATTCCGAGTTTTGTTATCAAATGCTGAGAGGAATGTCAAAGGAAATAGCAGAGAAAATACAATGTGCCCAATAAGACATCCAAGTTGAATAACAAACATAGTTTCCTAGATGGACGAAAACTCCAAGAATAAACACCGAACTGGTGAACAATATACCGAGACCAAACTCTGAGGCCTCTTCACTGTTTGCCAAGTGAGAACTTCATACAACTTTGCCAACAAGGAAAATACCAAGAGATCGCCTAATAATAATTTCAAAGAATACCATAAGTAGTATTATACAATAAGTCTGATAGGAACTCCAAATACCAAACCTACTGAGGAACACTGAAGAAGATATCCAAAACAATGCTCCAATAAGAAAGTAGCCAAGTTTGCCCAATAAGTAAATACTAAATAATTGGCCACTGAGAATTCCATAAAATACCATTGAAGAATTTCCAATTAGGAATGCCAGTATCACACCAATAAAGTCCAAGACACACATACCATAGATAATACTATGCAATAAGGCCGATTGAAATCCCATTAACCAAGTCCACCGAGAAGTGCCAACAAAAGTCCCCAAAGAACACCCATTAAGAAAACCAAAGAATGCTCCAAAGAATAACCAAATAAAACCCCAAGAGAAAGCTACTCTTTCACAACTGTTAAGCACAAAGAAGGCCATAGAAATTTGCCAATAACCGAGCTCCAAAAGCAAACACCAATTTCCAAATAAAGGCTAGCCAAATGCCATTCATTTCCTGCCAACCCACAAATCTTGAAAAGCCAATGGTGAACCACTTTCTTCAGGGGATGAAGAGGACTTACTTACCATTTCCATAAGAAATGTATGAATGCCAATATATCACAGTTATACACATGCCTTAAACTATTATGCAAGCAAGTTTACAAAACAGTTTATTCAACAAAGTCACTCAAGCACGGCAATCAAGTCAAGCACAACATAATCAATTCAAATCACGGCATAGCTAATTCAAGACATTCTATACACACATTACAAGTAATACTTCAAGCAAATAACAATTCACAAGGTCAATTCAATTCACGATGCCAATTCAATAAGTCAATTCGATAGACAACTAGACATTTCACCTTACTTAACACAATTAACATATAACACATAACTATCTCACATAGGAGTACACATTCAGGCCAAGACACACAATCTAACATACAAGCATACACTTTCAAGACACACTTAACAAGCACACATTCAAGGATCACTACCCACCAGACTGAGGACCCTGTCCCGGTTTATGAGCTAAACAAGCTCTGATACCACTTGTGACACCCCGATCCCTCTCGAGACCGGAAGTTCTAACAATCAATGTAATCACAACGCAAATCCAAACCCGGGCAAAATTTTTAGGGAAAATGGACGGAGTCTCCCCTGTTTCTAGGCAAAAAGTAAACCTGCGACAACATATAAATGGACCAATACCATGTCCAAACATTCAACCACCTCAAGGCCATCCGAGCCTTGTTCTCAACAAGCAACCACAAGCAAATTTACATACCTTTTCAAGTACTAGACTATTCTAACTCTTCTTTTAAACAATACAAACATGTTTTGAAGTTAAGCTATGCTAACTGATTACATAAACTAGCTTATCAATTCACCTCAACTAACTAGCTAGATTTAAATTACATTTCTTTTAAAAATAAATACATACAACATATCAAAGCATATATCTTTACAACTTCAACACTCAAGCCACATAGGCACGCAAGACAACTCTTCAGCACAATCTTTCACGTAGCCACGAACTTTCCAGCTAACAAGGCATATCCTGAAATGTGGTGGTGAGGAGTGAGTATACACAACACGTATACTCAGTGAGGGTGAGACAGATATCGAATTGGAGAGAAAAAAAGTCGTGCAATGCAAATAAGACAGTTAAGCAATATAACTGATAAATAAGCAATCAAGACAATCAATCAATACAATAAGCAATTATCGAAAGCACTAACACAACTATTCAAAACTATACCATACTCTGAAGGCTATGGTTCACTCATACGAGCAATGTACGATTTCACGAGCGATACATCAATCTCGAGCATGATGTTGACAACGATGACAATAAGTGCGCAACCACCTTATAACACCAGTTTGGAATACCCCGGGAGTAACCATCAATTCTATGACCCAAATCTCCTTGGGAGGCAACCCAAGCGAGAAAAGGGAATAGCAGCGGAGCTAGAGCAACCAACACTGGCAACCCGAGGCTACGTAGAGAGGCCCATCACTCACGCGCGAGACACTATGCAATGCAAGAGTCGATACAAGGCGATAAATGAGCGATAGCACAACAATACAAACTAGTGACAACAAACGAGATAACAAGCAATCACAATCAATACTAGCATTCAACTAATTTTTCAAGCATAACAAGCAATAATAAGCAACAATAACACCAATTAAACAAGTATATCAAGCAACCCTAAGCATCCTATAGGCATAATATCAAGATAACAAGCAAAATCACAAATCGGCCCCAACTATCAAAATACTACCATTTCCAAACGAGCCATGAGTTCTGGAAACCGACTTCACCAATCCTCCTAGGTCACCATAAGGCAAGTCTAAGGACCCCGAAACCCTACTTTACGCTAGAATTCGCGCAAAGCCCCGATTTTCCCCTTTTCTCGTTTGAACTACAACTACCTCAACCGATCACCCAACCAATGCCATAATCACACCAAAAGTGCTTCCATGGCCTCCCGAAACAATGCCATCACGCAAAACGAGAAAACGCTAAACTCGACCTAAACGACCCCAACTTTCACCAAGGCGTTTTTCTTATTTTTTCCATTACGCAACCTAAACAAATCATGCATTTAGGTATTCTAGCATACCTAGCACCTTTTCACATCAACAGACAGCATAACAGCGCAACTTCAACATTTCAAGGATTTACTTTTCACAAAATACTATTCAACAACCAATTTAAATTGCAATCTCAACATTTAACCACAGAAAATGTTAAAAAGCTATAAATACATGTTCTACAATCAACAAGGAACATTCTAGATGCATCAAAATGCTTTAAACAACAATCTATGGATAAATCTCAAAATTCACAAAGTTAACATACATAACATTTAAATGCGTAAATAACGTGATTCCCTCACCTTAGGCACTCCTAGTCGCTAGGAAAACAACGCTGGACACCTCAAAAATCACCCCGCACGAGCTTACGCGAAGATTGGAAGTTTGGAAGGTTGAAATTCTTTTTTTTTTCTCTCCTCATGGTTTCGGCCATGGCTGCTCTGTTTTTTCCAGCTTTTGTTTTATTTTTTTCCTTTGTTATCTGTTATGTTATAAGCCAACTAAGGTCAAAAGTCAAAGCACTTGGTCAACTAACTTAAAATTGGTCAAAATGGCCTATTTCATACATTTTAAAGCTAAAACAACTAATGCAATATTAATTCTAGCTAACAACAATTAAAATATGAAATTTAAGGCACCAAACACTAGTTTTCACTATTTGTTGAGGACTAGGATCCGCTCTCTAACTATCGCTCTCGATATGCTATGTACTTTGCGTCAACAAAGAGGTGACAATTAAATCTCAAAGAATCTAAGAAATATATCATTTTTGGAAAGCATCATAGTTTAAAATTTACTCCAGCTCGGAGTTACTTCCATCTTTTATTTGAAAACCGAGTGATTTTAATGCAAGACAACCAAAATCGATTATTAAAATAATCACAACAACCAAGGTAATCAATATTCATCTAAATTAATTAATTTAACCATTTCTAGAACATTTTAAAGAATTATGAAGTCAATATTAAGCTACAAATGAAAGTTAATATAAACACATAGTCAAATACAATTAAACGCTAACATTTAAGATAACACTTAATTAATCACAAGAAAAGAATTTCAATTACTATAATTATTAGAAATAGGTAACAACCTTTCAATTATTCAATATACAATTACTAAATGCTTCCAAGAGAAATATGAAAATAGTACAAATTGGTTGATTTAACTAATTAAACATTTAATCAAATGCAGTCAACTGCTATTAAATGCATGTCGGGTTCGGGTTATCACAGCAGCCTAGCAGGCTTGCTGCCCCCGTCGTAGAGCTCTCGGAGAGCTTTCCAACTGCATGCTGTGCGCCCCGTAACTCCTTACGGAACAAAAGTTATAGACACCGGAGCGACGGATACTTGGTCACAAGCCCCACACCCTCGATTTGCGGGCCAAGCATCTACGTGAAGTGAAGTTGTCTTGTCCAAGGGACCATGGGATTCGGTAATAGAAATGTGATGGATTAGGTTGCCATCCTTTTCGCGGTTCACGACGTACTATCCGGGACGGAAAAACAGCGCAAAAGAATAATAGTATCCCGCAACTGATGAAAACGCTTGATTCTGGGTTCTGAAAATAGCCGCAGCCAAGAAGGCTGGCTTCCCCCGTCGTAGAGCTCTCGGAGAGCTTTCCAACGGTAAGTTGTGCACCGTGTAACTCCTTACGGATCAAAAGTTATGGGCATTGGAGCGACGGATACCCGATCACAAGCCCTACGCCCTCGGTTTGTGGGCCAAACCTTTATGTTAAGTGAAGTTGTGTTGCCCTAAGTGCCATGGGATTCGGTAAGAGATTTGTGAAGGATTAGGTTGTCTTCCTTATCGCGACTCACGATGTACGATCCGGGACGGATAAACAGCGCAAAAGAAGAAAAGTATCCCAAAACTGATGAAAATGTTCGATTCTGGGCTCCAAAAATAGGCGCAGCAGGGTAGCCTTGCTGCCCTAGTCGTAGAGCTCCCCGAGAGCTTTCCAATGGTATGTTGTGCGCCCCGTAGCTCTTTACGGATCAAAAGTTATGGACACCAGAGTAACGGATACCTAGTCACAATCCCTATGCCCTCGGTTTGTTGGCCCAGCCTCTATGTGAAGTGAAGTTGTCTTGCCCAAGGTGCCGTGGGATTCGGTAATAGAAATGTAATGGATTAGGTTGTCGTCCTTTTTGTGGCTCACGTCGTACGATCCGGGACGGAAAAATAGTGCAAAAGAAGAAAAGTATCCCAAAACTAATGAAAACGTTCGATTTTGGGCTCCAAAAATAGGCGCAACAGAGTAGGCTTGCTGCCCCCTTCGTAGAGCTCTCAGAGAGATTTCCAACGATATGCTGTGCACCGCGTAACTCGTTACGAATCAAAAGTTATGGTCATCGGAGCGACGGATACCTGTAACAAGTCCCACGCCCTCGGTTTGTGGGCCCAACCTCTACGTGAAGTGAAGTTGTGTTGCCTATGGTGCCTTGGGATTCGGAAATAGAAATGTGATGGATTAGGTTGTGTTCCTTTTGCGGGTTACGAGGTACGATCCGGGAGGGAAAAACATCGCGAAAGAAGAAAATATCCCGAAATTGATGAAAACGTTCGATTTTGGGCTTCGAAAATAGGCGCAGCTAAGCAGGCTGGCTGCCCCCGTCTTAGAGCTCTCGGAGAGCTTTCCAACTAAATGTTGTGCACCCTGTAACTCCATACGGATCAACAGTTATGGACACCGGAACGACGGATACCTGGTCACATGCCCCACGCCCTCGACTTGCGGGCCAAGCCTCTACGTGAAGTGAAGTAGTCTTGCCCAAGGTGCCGTGCGGTTCTGTAATAGAAATGTGATGGATTAGGCTGTCGTCCTTTTCGCGGCTCACGACGTACGATTCGGGACGAAAAAAAAGCGCAAAAGAAGAAAATTATCCCAAAATTGATTAAAACATTCGATTTTGGGCTTCAAAAATAGGTGCAGCCTAGCAAGCTGGCTGCCTTCGTCGTAGAGCTCTCGGAGAGCTTTCCAACGGTATGCTGTGCGCTCTATAACTCCTTACGAATCAAAAGTTATGGACACCGGAGCGACGGATACCTGGTCATAAGCCCCATGCCCTCGATTTGTGGGCTATGCCTCTACGTGAAGTGAAGTTGTCTTGCCCAGGGTGTCGTGGGATTCGGTAATAGAAATGTGATGGATTAGGTTGCTGTCCTTTCCGCGGCTCACGAAGTACGATCCGGGATGGAAAAACAGCGTAAAAGAAGAAAATTATTCCGAAACTGATGAAAACGTTTGATTTTGGGCTCTGAAAATAGGAACAACTAAGTAAGCTTGTTGCCCCCGTTGTAGAGCTCTCGGAGAGCTTTCCAATGGTATGATGTGCGCCACGTAACTCCTTACGGATCAAAAGTTATGGGCACCGTAGCGACGGATACTTGGTCACAAGCCCCACGCCTTCAGTTTGTGGACCCAACCACTACGTGAATTGAAGTTGTGTTGCCCAAGGTGCCATGGGATTCAGAAAGAGAAATGTGATGGATTAGGTTGTCTTCCTTTTTGCGGCTCACGACGTACGATCCGGGACGAAAAAACAGCGCAAAAGATGAAAAGTGTCACAAAAATGATGAAAACGTCCGATTCTGGGCTCTGAATATAGACGCAGCCTAGCAGACATGCTGCCCACCTCGTAGAGCTCTCGGAGAGCTTTCCAACGGTATGTTGTGCGCCCCGTAACTCCTTAAGGATCAAAAGTTACGGACACCGAAGTGATAGATAACTGGTCACAAGCCCCACACCATAGATTTGCGGGCCAAGCCTATACATGAAGTGAAGTAGTCTTGCCCAAGGTGCCGTGGGATTCGGTAATAGAAATGTGATGGATTAGGTTGTCGTCCTTTTCGCGGCTCACGACGTACAATCCAGGATGAAAAAACAACGCAAAAGAAGAAAAGTCTCTCGAAACTGATGAAAACATTTGATTTTTGGCTCCGAAAACAGGCGCAGCCGAGTATGCTTGCTGCCCCCTATCATAGAGCTCTCGGAGAGCTTTCCAACGGTATGTTATGCACCATGTAACTCCATACAAATCAAAATTTATGGGCACCGGAGCGACAGATATCTTGTCACAAGCCCCACGCCCTTGGTTTGCGGGCCCAACCTCTACGTGAAGTGAAGTTGTCTTGCCCAAGGTGCCGTGGAATTCGGTAATAGAAATGTGATGGATTAGGTTGCCGTCCTTTTCGCGGCTCATGACATACGATCCAGGACGGAAAAACAACGCAAAAGAAGAAAATTATCCCGAAATTGATGAAAATGTTAGATTTTGGTCTTCGAAAATAGGTGCAGCCTAGCAGGCTTGCTGCCCCCATCGTAGAACTCTCGGAGAGCTTTCCAACTACATGCTATGCGCCCCATAACTCCTTACGGATCAAAAGTTATGGACATCGGAGCGACGGATACCTGGTCATAAGCCCCACGCCCTTGGTTTGCAGGCCAAGCATTTACGTTAAGTGAAGTTGTCTTGCCCAAGGTGCCATGGGATTCGGTCATAGAAATGTGATGGATGAGGTTGTCTTCCTTTTCGCGGCTCACGACGTATGATCCGGGATGAAAAAACGGTGAAAAAGAATAAAAGTGTTCCAAAACTGATGAAACATTCGATTTTGAGATCTGAAAACAGGGGCAGCCAAGTAAGCTACCTGCCCCCATCATAGAACTCTCTAAGAGCTTTCCAACAGTACGCTATGCACCGCGTAACTCCTTACGGATCAAAAGTTATGGGCACCGGAGCGACGGATACCTGGTCATAAGCCCCACGCCATCGGTTTGCTGACCCAGCCTCTACATGAAGTGAAGTTGTGTTGCCCAAGGTACCATGGGATTCCGTAATAGAAATGTGATGGATTAGGTTGTCGTCCTTTTCGCGGCTCATGATGTACGATTCAGGACGGAAAAACAGCGCAAAAGAAGAAAAGTATCCTGAAACTGATGAAAACGTTTGATTTTGGGCTCTAAAAACAGGCACAGCCTAGCAAGCTCGCTGCCCTCCTTGTAGAGCTCTCAGAGAGCCTTCCAACGGTATGCTGTACGCCGCGTAACTCTTTACGGATCAAACGTTATGGGGACCGGAGCGACAGAAACCTGGTCACAAGCCCCACGCCCTCGGTTTGCGGGCCCAACCTCTACGTGAAGTGATTTGTGTTGCCCAAGGTGCCATGGGATTCGGTAATAGAAATGTGATGGATTAGGTTGTCTTCCTTTTTGTGGCTCACGACGTAAGATCCAGGACGAAAAAGCAGCGCAAAAGAAGAAATGTGTCCAGAAACTGATAAAAATGTTCGATTTTGGGCTCTGAAAAAAGGTGCCGTTGGGCAAGCTTACTGTCCCCATCGTTGACCTCTCGGAGAGCTTTCCAATGGTATGCTGTGCGCCACATAACTCCTTACGGATCAAAAGTTATGGGCTCCGGAGCGACGAATGCCTGGTCACAAGCCCCACGCCCTCGGTTTGCGGGCCCAACCTCTACGTGAAGTGAAGTTGTGTTGCCCAAGGTGCCATGGGATTTGGTAATAGAAATGTGATGGATTAGGTTGTCTTCCTTTTTGTGGCTCACGACGTACGATACGGGACCGAAAAATTGCGCAAAAGAAGAAAAGTATACCGAAATTGATGAAAATGTTCAATTTTGGTCTCCAAAAATAGGCGCAATCAAGCAGGCTTGCTTCCCCCATCGTAGAGCTCTCGAAGAGCTTTACAACGGTATGTTGTGCGCCACGTAACTCTATACGGATCAAAGGTTATGGGCACTAGAGCGACGAATACCTGGTCACAAGCCCCACGCCCTCGGTTTGCTAGCCCAGCATCTACGTGAAGTGAAGTTCTGTTGCCATTGGATTCGGTAATAGAAATGTGATGGATTAGGTTGTCGTCCTTTTCGCGGCTCACGACGTACGATCTGGGACGAAAAAATAGCGCAAAAGAAGAAAAGTGTCCTCAAACATATGAAAACGTTAGATTTTGGGCTCCAAAAAACAGTCGCAGCCGAGTAGGCTTGTTGCCCCCATCGTAGAGCTCTCAGAGAGGTTCCCAACGGTATGCTGTGTACCTCGTAATTCCTTGCAGATCAAAAGTTATGGGAACTGGAGCGACGGATACCTGGTCATAAGCCATACGTCCTCGGTTTGCGGACCCATCCTCTACGTGAAGTGAAGTTGTGTTGCCCAAGGTGCCATGGGATTCGGTAATTGAAATTTGATGGATTAGGTTGTCGTCCTTTTCGCGGCTCACGACGTACGATCTGGGACGAAAAAACAGCACAAAAGAAGAAAAGTATCCCTAAACTGATGAAAACGTTCGATTTTGGGCTCCAAAAATAGGCGCAGCTGAGCAGGTTGGCTGCCCCTGTCGTAGAGCTCTCAGAGTGCTTTCCAACGGTAAGTTGTGCACCGTGTAACTACTTACGGATCAAAAGTTATAGGCACCAGAGAGACGAATACCTGGTCACAAGCCCCATGCCCTCTGTTTGCGGGCCCAGCCTCTACGTGAAGCGAAGTTGTCTTGCCCAAGATACCTGGGATTCGGTAATAGAAATGTGATGGATTATGTTGTCGTCCTTTTCACAGCTCATGACGTACGATCCCGGATGAAAAAACAGCTCAAAAGAATAAAAATGTCACGAACCTAATGAAAATATTCAATTTTGGCCTCCAAAAATAGGCGCAGCTGAGCAGGCTTGTTGTCCCCGTTGTAGAGCTCTCGGAGAGCTTTCCAACGGTATGCTGTGCGCCGCGTAACTCCTTATGGATCAATAGTTGTGGGCACCGGAGCGAGGGATACTTAGTCATAAGCCCCACGCCCTCGGTTTGCGGGCCCAGCCTATACGTTAAGTGAAGTCGTCTTGCCCAATGTGCCGTGGGATTCGGTAATAGAAATGTGATGAATTAGGTTGTTGTCCTTTTCACGGCTCGCGACGTACGATATGGGATGAAAAAACAGCACAAAAGAAGAAAAGTTTCCCGAAACTGATGAAAAAGTTCAATTTTGGGCTCCGAAAACAGGCGCTGCCGAGTAGGCTTGCAGCCCCAATTGTAGAGCTCTCGGAGAGCTTTCCAACGATATGATGTACGCCGTGTAATTCTTTACGGATCAAAAGTTATGGGCACCGGAGCGAGGGATACCAAGTCATAAGCCCCACGCCCTCGGTTTGCGGGCCTAGTCTCTACGTGAAGCGAAGTTGTCTTGCCCAATGTGCCATGGGATTCGGTAATAGAAATGTGATAGATTAGGTTGTCGTCCTTTTTGCGTCTTACGATGTACGATTTGGGACGAAAAAATAGCACAAAAAAAAACGTTTCCCGAAACTGATGAAAATATTCGATTTTGGGCTTCAAAAACAGGCTTGCTGCCCCAGTTGCAGAGCTCTCGGAGAGCTTTCCAACAGTATGTTGTGTGCCGCGTAACTACTTACGGATTAAAAGTTATGGGCACCGGAGCGACGGATGCCTGGTCACAAGCCCCACGCACTCGGTTTACGGGCCCCGCCTCTACGTGAAGTGAAGTTGTCTTGCCCAATGTGCCATGGGATTTGGTAATAGAAATGTGATGGATTAGGTTATCGTCCTTTTCACAGCACACGACGTATGATCCGGGACAGAAAAATAGCGCAAAACAAGAAAAGTATAGGGAAACTGATGAAAACGTTTGATTTTGGTCTCTGAAAACTGGCGTAGCTGAGCAGGCTTGCTGCCCCCGTCGTAGAGCTCTCGGACAGCTTTCCAACGGTATGCAGTGCACCGCGTAACTAGGTATGGATCAAAAGTTATGAGCACCAGAGCGACGGATACCTGGTCATAAGTCCTACGCCCTCGGTTTGCGGGCCCAGCCTGTACATGAAGCGAAGTTGTCTTGCCCAAGATGCCTAGGATTTGGTAATAGAAATATGATGGATTAGGTTTCGTCCTTTTTGCGGCTCACGATGTACGATCCGGGATGAAAAAATAGCTTAAAAGAAGAAATGTGTCCCGAAACTGATGAAAGCGTTCGGTTTTAGGCTACGAAAATAGGCACAGCCGAGCAGGCTTGAAGCCCCCGTCGTGGAGCTCTCGGAGAGCTTTCCAACGGTATGCTGTGCGCCGCATAACTACTTACCGATCAAAAGTTATGGGCACCGGAACGACGGATACCTGGTCACAAGCCCCACACCCTCGGTTTGCAGGCCTAACCTCTGCGTGAAGCGAAGTTGTCTTGCCCAAGACGCCTGGGATTCGGTAATAGAAATGTGATGGATTAGGTTGTCGTCCTTTTTGCTACTCACGACGTACGATCCGGGATGAAAAAACATCTCAAATGAAAAAAAGTGTCCTGAAACTGATGAAAATGTTTGATTTTGGGCTACGAAAATAGGCGCAGCCTAGCAGATTGGCTGCCCTGTCGTAGAGCTCTCTAAGAGCTTTCCAACGGTATGCTGTGCGCTGCGTAACTACTTACCGATCAAAAGTTATGGGCACCAGAACGATGGATACCTGGTCACAAGCCCCACGCTATCGATTTGCGGTCTCAGCATCTACGTGAAGCGAAGTTGTCTTGCCCAAGTTGCCTGGGATTCGGTAATATAATTGTGATGGATTAGGTTATCGTCCTTTTCACAGCTCACGACGTACGATCTAGGATGAAAAAACATCTCAAATGAAGAAAAGTGTCCTGAAACTGATGAAAATGTTCAATTTTCGGCTTCGAAAATAGGTGCAGCCAAGCAAGCTTGCTGCCCCCGTCGTAGAGCTCTCGGAGAGCTTTCCAACAGTATAATGTCTGCCGCGTAACTCATTACGGATCAAAAGTTATGGGCACCGGAGCGACGGATGCTAGGTCACAAGCCCCACTCCCTCGGTTTGCCAGCCTAGCCTCTACGTGAAGTGAAGTTGTCTTGCCCAATGTGCCATGGGATTCGGTAATAGAAATGTGATGGATTAGGTTGTTGTCCTTTTCGCGGCTCACGATGTACGATCTGGGATGAAAAATAGCGCAAAAGAGGAAAAGTGTCCTGAAACTGATGAAAACGTTCGATTTTGGGATCCGAAAATAGGTTCAGCCGAGTAAGTTTGCTGCCCCCGTCGTAGATCTCTTGTGGAGCTTTCCGACGGTATGCTGTGCGCCACGTAACTACTTATGGATCAAAGGCTATCGGCACCGGAGCGACGGATACCTGGTCACAAGCCCTACGCTCTCGGTTTGCGGGCCCAACCTCTACGTGAAGCAAAGTTGTCTTGCCCAAGATGCCTGGGATTCGATAATAGAAATGTGATAGATTCGGTTGTCGTCCTTTTCACGGCTCACGACGTACGATCCGGGACGAAAAAATAGCTCAAAATAAGAAAAATGTCCTAAAACTGATGAAAACATTCGATTTAGGGCTTCGAAAACAGGCGCAGCCTAGCAAGTTGGCTACACCCATCGTAGAGCTCTCGAAGAACTTTCCAACGGTATGCTGTGTGCCGCGTAACTACTTACGGATCAAATGTTATTGTCACCGAAGCGACGGATATCGGGTCACAAGCCCCATGCCCTCAGTTTGTGGGCCCAGCCTCAACGTGAAGTGAAGTTGTCTTGCACAAGATAGCTAGGATTCGGTAATAGAAATGTGATGGATTAGGTTGTCGTCCTTTTTGCGGCTCACGACGTATAATCCAGGACAAAAAAATAGCTCAAAAGAAAAAAAATATCCCGAAACTGATTAAAACGTTCAATTTGGCCTCCAAAAATAGGCACAGCCGAGTGGGCTTGTTACCCTCGTCGTAGAGCTCTCGAAGAGCTTTCTAAAGGTATGCTGTGCACCGTGTAACTCCTTACGGATCAAAAGTAATGGGCACCGGAGCGACGGATACCTGGTCACAAGCCCGACACCCTTGGTTTGCAGGCCTAGCCTCTACGTGAAAGGAAGTTTTCTTGCCCAATGTGCCATGGGATTCAATAATAGAAATGTGATGGATTAGGTTGTCGTCCTTTTTGCAGCTCACGACGTACGATCTGGGACGAAAGAACAGCGCAAAAGAAGAAAAGTATCCCGAAACTGATAAAAATGTGCAATTTTGGGATACGAAAATAGGCGCAGCCGAGTAGGCTTGCTATCCCCGTCGTAGAGCTCTCGGAGTGCTTTTCAACGGTATGCGGTGCGCCGCGTAACTACTTACGGATCAAAAGTTATGGGCACCGGAGAGACAGATACCTGGTCAAAAGCCCCATGCCCTCGGTTTGTGAGCCCAGCCTCTACGCAAAGCAAAGTTGTCTTGCCTAAGATGCCTGGGATTCGGTAATAGAAATGTGATGGATTCTGTTGTTGTCCTTTTCGCGGCTCACGACGTAAGATCCGAGAAGAAGAAATAGCTCAAAAGAAGAAAAGTGTCCCAAAACTGATGAAAACGTTCGATGTTGGGCTTCGAAAACAAGTGCAGCCAAGCAGGCTTGATACCCCCGTTGTAGAGCTCTCGGAGAGCTTTTCAACGGTATGCTGTGCGCCGTGTAACTACTTATGGATCAAAAGTTATAGGCACCGGAGAAACGGATACCTGGTCACAAACCCCACGCCCTCGGTATGCGGGCCCAGCCTCTACGTGAATTGAAGTTGTCTTGCCCAATGTGCCATAGGATTCGGTAATAGAAATGTGATGCATTAGATTGTCGTCCTTTTTGCAGCTCACGATGTACGATCTGGGACAAAAGAACATCGTAAAAGAAGAAAAGTATCCCTAACTGATGAAAACGTTCGATTTTGGGCTCCGAAAATAGGCACAGCCAAGTAGGCTTTTTAACCCCATCGTAGAGCTCTCGGAGAGCTTTCCAACGGTATGATGTGCGTCGCGTAACTACTTACGGATCAAAAGTTATGGGCAGCTGAGAGACGGATACCTGGTCACAAACCCCACGCCCTCGATTTGCGGGCCCAGCTTCTACGTGCAGCGAAGTTGTCTTGCCCAAGATGCCTGGGATTCAGTAATAGAAATGTGATGGATTAGGTTGTCGTCATTTTCGCTACTCACGACGTACGATCTGGGATGAAAAAATAGCTCAAAAACAGAAAAGTGTCCCAAAATAGATGAAAACGTTCGAATTTTGGCTCCGAAGACAAGCATAGCTAAGTAGGCTTGTTGTCCACATCGTAGTGCTCTCAGAGAGCTTTCCAACGGTATATTGTACACCGAGTAACTCCTTACGGATCAAAAGTTATGGGCACCGGAGCGACGGATACCTGGTCACAAGCCCCACGCCCTCAGTTTGCAGGCCCAGCCTCTACGTGAAGTGAAGTTGTCTTGCCCAATGTGCTGTGGGATTCGGTAATAGAAATGTGATGGATTAGGTTGTCGCCTTTTTGCAGCTCACAACGTATGATCCGGGAGTAAAAAATAGTTCAAAAGAAGAAAAGTGACCCGAAATTGATTAAAACGTTCAATTTTTGGCTAGGAAAACAAGCGCAGCCAAGCAGGCTTGTAGCCCCCGTCGTAGAGCTCTCGGAGAGATTTCCAATGGTATGCAGTGCGCTGCGTAACTACTTATGGCTCAAAAGTTATGGGCACCGGAGCGAGGGATACCTGGTCACAAGCCCCATGCCCTCGGTTTGCAGGCCCAGCCTGTACGTGTAGCGAAGTTGTCATGCCCAAGATGCTTGGGATTCGGTAATAGAAATGTGATGGATTAGGTTGTCGTCCTTTTTGCGGCTCACGATGTACGATCCGGGACGAAAAAACAGCTCAAAAGAAGAAAAGTGTCCCAAAACTGATGGAAACATTTGATTTTGGGCTCCAAAAATAGGCGCAGCTGGATAGGCTTGTTGCCCCCGTCTTAGAGGTCTCGGAGTGCTTTCCAACGGTATGTTGTACGCCTCGTAACTACATACGGATCAAAAGTTATGGGCTCCGGAGCAACGGATACCTGGTCATAAGCCCCACGTCCTAGGTTTGCGTGCCCAGCCTCTATATGAAGCGAAGTTGTCTTTCCCAAGATCACTAGGATCCGATAATAGAACTGTGATGGATTAGGTTTTCGTCCTTTTCGTGGCTCACGACGTACGATCCGGGATGAAAAAATAGCTCAAAAGAATAAAAGTGTCCCAAAACTGATGAAAACGTTCGATTTTGGGCTACAAAAATAAGTGCAGCCAAGCACGCTGGCTGTCCGATTCATAGAGCTCTCAGAGAGCTTTGCAACGGTATGTTGTGCGACGTGTAACTACTTATGGATCAAAAGTTATGGGCATCAGAGCGACGGATACCTGGTCACAAGCCCCATGCCCTCGGTTTGCGGGCCCAGCCTCTACGTGAAGTGAAGTTGTCTTGCCCAAGATGCTTGGGATTCGGTAATAGAAATGTGATGGATTAGGTTGTCGTCCTTTTCGCGGCTCACGACGTACGATCCGGGACGAAAAAATAGCTCAAAAGAATAAAAGTATCCCGAAACTGATGAAAATGTTCAATTTTGGGCTCCGAAAATAGGCGCACCCGAGCAGGCTTGCTGCCCCTGTCGTAGAGCTCTTGAAGAGCTTTCCAACGGTAAGCTGTGCGCCGCGTAACTACTTACGGATCAAAAGTTATGGCCACCGGAACGACGGATACCTGGTTAGAAGCCCCACGCCCTTAGTTTATGGGCCCAGCCTCAACGTGAAGCAAGGTTGTCTTGCCCAAGATGCCTGAAATTCGGTAATAGAAATGTGATGGATTAGGTTGTCGTCCTTTTTGCGGCTCACGACGTACGATCCGGGATGAAAAAATAGCTCAAAAGAAGAAAAGTACCCCAAAATTGATAAAAATGTTTGATTTTGGGCTCCGAAAATAGGTGCAGCCGAGTGGGCATGCTGCCCCCGTCGTAGAGCTCTCGAAGTGCTTTCCAACGGTATGCTGTGCGCCGCATAACTCCTTACGGATCAAATGTTATGGGCACCGAAGCGACAGATACCTGGTCACAAGCCCTACGCCCTTGGTTTGTCAGCCTAGCCTCTACGTGAAGTGAAGTTGTCTTGCCCAATGTGCCATGAGATTCGGTAATAGAAATGTGATGGATTAGGTTGTCATCCTTTTTGCAACTCACGACGTACGATCTGGGATGAAAGAACAGCGCAAAAGAAAAAAATGTCCCGAAACAGATGAAAATGTTCAATTTTGGGCTCCGAAAATTGGCGCAGCCGAGCAAGCTGGTGCCTCCGTCGTAGAGCTCTCGAAGTGCTTTCCAACGGTATGCTGTGCTCCGCGTAACTACTTACGGATAAAAAGTTATGGGCACCGGAGAGACGGATACCTGGTCACGAGCCCCATGCCCTTTGTTTGCGGGCCCAGCCTCTACGTGAAGCGAAGTTGTCTAGCCCAAGACACCTTGGATTCGGTAATAGAAATGTGATGTATTAGGTTGTCGTCCTTTTTGCGGCTCACGATGTACGATCCGAAACGAAAAAATAGCTCAAAAGAAGAAAAGTGTAACAAAACTGATGAAAACGTTCGATTTTGGGCTCCGAAAACAAGTGCAGCCGAGTAGGCTTGTTGTCCCCGAGCTCTTTGAGAGCTTTCCAACGGTATGCTGTGCGCCGCATAACTCCTTACGGATCTAAAGTTGTGGGCACCGGAGCGAGGAAACCTGGTCACAAGCCCCACGCCCTCGGTTTACGGGCCCAGCCTCTACGTGATGTGAAGTTGTCTTGCCCAAGGTGTTGTGGGATTTGATAATATAAATATGATGGACTAGGTTGTCATCCTTTTCACGGCTCGCGATGTACGATTTAGGATGAAAAAATAGCGCAAAAAAAGAAAAGCGTCCCAAAACTGAAGAAAACGTTCAATTTTGGTCTCCGAAAACAGGCGCAACCGAGTAGGCTTGCTGCTCCAGTTGTAGAGCTCTCGGAGAGATTTCCAACGGTATGCTATGTGTCACGTAACTCCTTACGGATCAAAAGTTATAGGCACCGGAGCGAGGGATACCAGGTCATAAGCCCCACGCCCTCGGTTTGCGGGCCCATTCTTTATGTGAAGTGAAGTTGTCTTACCCAATTTGTGGTGGGATTCGGTTATAGAAATGCGATGGATTAGGTTGTCGTCCTTTTCACGGCTCACGACGTACGATCCGGGACGAAAAAACAGCGCAAAAAAAGAAAAGTGTCCTAAAATTGATGAAAACATTTGATTTTGGGCTCCAAATGGAGGTGCGCCTGAGCAGGATTGCTGCCCACGTCGCAGAGCTCTCAGAGAGCTTTCCAACGGTATGTTGTGCGCTACGTAAATCCATACGGATCAAAAGTTATAGGCACCGGAGCGACGGATATCTGGTCACAAGCCCCACGCCCTCGGTTTGCGGCCTCTGCCTCTACGTGATGCGAAGTCGTCTTGGCCAATGTGCCATGGGATTTGGTAATAGAAATGTGATGGATTAGGTTGTCGTCCTTTTTGCGACTCACGACGAACGATCCGGGACGAAAAAATAGCGCAAAACAAGAAAAGTATCCGAAAACTAATGAAAACGTTCGATTTTGGGCTTTGAAAACAAGCGCAGCCGAGCAGGCTTGCTGCCCCCGTCGTAGAGCTCTCGGACAGCTTTCCAACGGTATACAGTGCGCCACGTAACTACTTACGGATCAAAAGTGCGCAAAGCCCTTATGTGTAGTTCTTTTTCGCGGTTCACGACGAACGATCCAGGACAAAGAAACAACACAAAAGGAAGAAAAGTGGCCTAAAACTGATGAAAACGTTTGCTTTTGCGCACCGACAATAGAAGAAGTTGAGCAGGCTTGCTGCCCCCGTCGTAGAGCTCTTGGAGAGCTTTCCAACGGTATGTTGTGCGCTGAATAACTCCTTACGGATCAAAAGTTATAGGCAATAGAGCGACGGAGACCTGGTCACAGGCCCCACGCCCTGGGTTTGCAGGCCCAGCCTCTACGCAAAGTGAAGTTGTCTTGTCCTTGATGCCGTGGGACTCGATAATAGAAATGTGATGGATAAAGCATCTTGGCAAGCTTGAATGAGGCAAAAAAATAAAATGAAAAGGGGGGGTGCAACACGAGGACTTCCCAGGGGGTCACCTATCCTAGTACTACTCTTGCCCAAGCACGCTTAACTTTGGAGTTATGATGGGATCCTGTGCATTAGTGCTGGTATGATCGCACCCATCATGTTGAGGGAGCAAAGCCCTTATGTGTCGTCCTTTTCGCGGCTCACGCTAAATGATCCAGGATGAAAAAACATCACAAAAAGAAGAAAAATGGCTTGAAACTAATGAAAACGTTTGCTTTTGGGCTCTGAAAATAGGCGTAGCTGAGCAGGCTTGATGCCCACGTCGTAGAGCTCTCGGAGAACTTTCCAATGGTATAAAGCATCTTGGCAAGCCGGAACGGGGCAAAAAAACAAAACGAAAAGGGTCGTGCAACACGAGGATTTCCCAAGGGGTCACCCATCCTAGCACTACTCTTGCCCAAGCATGCTTAACTACGTACTTCTGATGGGATGCGACGCATTAGTGCTGTTATGATCACACACGTCATGTTGAGGGTACAAAGCCTTATGTGTCGCCCTTTTTGCGGCTCATGACTAACGATCCGGGATGAAGAAACAGCATAAAAAGAAGAAAAGTCAAACGAAATTGATGAAAATGTTTGCTTTTGGGCTCCGAAAACTGGCAAAGGCGAGCAGGCTTACTGCCCCCGTCGTAGAGCTCTCGGAGAGCTTTCCAACGGTATGTTGTGTGCCACAAAACTCCTTACGGATCAAAAGTTATGGGCATTGGAGCGATAGAGACATGGTCACAGGCCTGACGCCCTCGGTTTGTGGGCCCAGCCTCTACGCGAAGCGAAGTTGTCTTGCCCGAGATGCCGTGGGACTTGATAATAGAAATGTGACAGATAAAGCATCTTGGCAAGCCGGAATGGGGCAAAAAAAACAAAACGAAAATGGGGGTGCAACACGAGGGCTTCCCATCCTAGTACTACTCTCGCCCAAGCACGCTTAAGTTCGGAGTTCTGATGCGATCCGGTTCATTAGTACTGGTTTGATCGCACCCTTCATGTTGAGAGAGCAAAACACTTATGTGTTGTCCTTTTCGCAACTCACGACGAACGATCCGAGACGAAGAAACCACATAAAAAAGAAGAAAAATGGCCCAAAATTAATGAAAATGTTTGCTTTTGGCTCCGAAAACAGGCGCAGCTGAGCAGGCTTGCTGGCCCAGTCGTAGATCTCTCGAAGAGCTTTTCAACGGTATGCTATGCACCGTATAACTCCTTACAGATCAAAAGTTATAGGCACTAGAGCGATGGAGACCTGGTCACAGGCCCGACGCCCTCAGTTTGCGGGCCCAACCTCTACGCGAAGCGAAGTTGTCTTGCCCAAGATGTCGTGGGACTCGATAATAGAAATGTGATGGACAAACAATCTTGGCAAGTCTGAACGGGGCAAAAAAACAAAATGAAAAGAGGGGTGCTGCACGAGGACTTCACAGGAGGTCACCCATCCTAGTACTACTCTCGCCCAAGCATGGTTAACTTCGTAGTTCTGATGGGATGCAGTGCATTAGTGCTGTTATGATCGTACCCGTCATGTTGAGGGCGCAAAGCCCTTATGTGTCATCCTTTTCGCGGCTCAAGACGAACGATCCAGGAAGAAGAAACAGGGCAAAAATAAGAAAAGTGGCCTGAAACTGATGAAAACATTTGCTTTTGGGCTCCGAAAATAGGTGCTGCCGAGAAGGCTTGCTACCCCCGTCGTATAGCTCACGGAGAGCTTACCAACAATATGTTGTGCGCCGCATAACTCCTTACGGATCAAAAGTTATGGGCAATGGAGCGACGGAGACCTAGTCACAGGCCCCACGCCCTCAGTTTGCGGTCCCAACCTCTACACGAAGTGAAGTTTTCTTGCCCAAGATGCCGTTGGACTTGATAATAGAAATGTGACGGATAAAGCATCTTGGCAAGCCTGAACGGGGCAAAAAAACAAAACGAAAATAGGGGTACAACACAAGGACTTCCCATGGGGTCAGCCATCCTAGTACTACTCTCGGCCAAGCATGCTTAACTTCGGAGTTCTGATGGGATCCGGTGCATTAGTGCTAGTATGATTGCACCCGTCATGTCAAGGTTGCAAAGCCCTTATGTGTCGTCCTTTTCACGGCTCACGCTGAACGATCCGCGATGAAGAAACGGCGTAAAAAGAAGAAAATTATCCCACAACTGATGAAAACGTTTTGACGCAGCCAAGCAGGCTTGCTGTCCCCGTCGTAGAGCTCTCGGAGAGCTTTCCAACAGATCAAAAGTTATGGGCACTGGAGGGACGGAGACCTGGTCACAGGCCCCACGCCCTTGGTTTGCCGGCACAGCATCTATGCGAAGTGTAGTTGTCTTGCCCAAGATGCCGTGGTACACGATTAAAGAAATATGACGGATAAAGTATCTTGGCAAGCCCGAACGGGGCAAAAAAACAAAATGAAAAGGGGTGTGCAACACGAGGACTTCCGAGGGGGTCACCCATCCTTGTACTACTCTCGCCCAAGCACCCTTAACTTTGGAGTTATGATGGGATCCAGTGTATTTGTGCTAGTATGATCGTACCTGTCATGTTGAGGGCGTAAAGCCCTTATGGGTCGCCCTTTTCGCGGCTCACGACGAACTATTCGGGATGAAGAAACAGTGCAAAAATATGAAAATATGCCCAAAACTAATGAAAAGGTTCAATTTTGGGTTCTGAAAATAGGCACAGCCGAGCAGGCTTGTGCCCCTATCGAAGAGCTCTCGGAGAGCTTTCCAACGGTATGCAGTGCACCACATAACACCTTACGGATCAAAAGTTATGGGCATTGGAGCGACGGAGACCTAGTCACAGGCCTGATGCCTTCGGCTTGCGGGCCCAGCATCTACGCGAAGTGTAGTTGTGTTGCCCAAGATGCCGTGGGACTCGATAATAGAAATGTGACTGATAAAGATGTTGGCAAGCCTGAACAGGGCAAAAAAACAAAACGAAAAGAGGGGTGCAACCCGAAGACTTCCCAAGGGGTCACCTATCCTAGTACTACTATCGCCCAAGCACGCTTAACTTCAGAGTTTTGATGGGATCCGGTACATTAGTGCTGGTATAATCACACTCGTCATGTTGAGGGCGTAGATCCCTTATGTGTCGTCCTTTTCGTGAATCACGACGACTGATCCGGGATGAAGAAACAGCGTAAAAAGAAGAATAGTGGCCCAAAAATAATGATAACATTTGTTTTTGGTCTCCGAAAACAAGAGCAGCCGAGCAGGCTTGGTGCCTCCATCGTAGAGCTCTCGGAGAGCTTTCAAACGGTATGTTGTGCGCCACATATCTCCATACGGATCAAAAGTTATGGGCACTGGAGTGACAGAGACTTGGCCACAGGCTCGACACCCTTGGTTTGCGGGCCCCGCCTCTACGAGAAGCGAAGTTGTCTTGCCCAAGATGCCGTGGGACTCAATAATAGAAATGTGACTGATAAAGCATCTTGGCAAGCCTGAATGGGGCAAAAAAACAAAACAAAAAAGGGGGTGCAACACGAGGACTTCCCAGGGGGTCACTCATCCTAATACTACTCTCGCCCAAGCACGCTTAACTTCGTAGTTCTGATGGGATGCGGTGCATTAGTGCTAGTATGATCGCACCCGTCATTTTGAGAGCGCAATGCCCTTATGTGTCATCCTTTTCGAGGCTCACGACGAACGATCAAGGACAAAGAAATAGCATAAAAAGAAGAAAAGTGGCCCGAAACTAATGAAAACATTTTCTTTTGGGCACCGAAAATAGGCACAGCCGATCAGGATTACTGCCCCCATCGTAGAGCTCTCGGAGAGCTTTCAAACGGTATGCGGTGCGCCGCATAACTCCTTACTAATCAAAAGTTATGGGCACCGGAGTGACGGAGACCTTGTCACAAGCCTGACGTCCTCGGTTTGCGGGCCCAACCTCTACGCGAAGTGAAGTTGTCTTGCCCAAGATGCCGTGGGACTCGGTAATAGAAATGTGACGGATAAAGCATCTTGGCAAGCCTGAACGTAGCAAAAAAATGAAATGAAAAGGGGGATGCAACACGAGGACTTCCCAGGGGGTCACCCATCCTAGTACTACTCTCGTCCAAGCACGCTTAACTTCGAAGTTGTGATGTGATCCGGTGCATTAGTGCTGGTTTGATCACACCCGTCATGTTGAGGGAGCAAAGCCCTTATGTGTCGTCCTTTTTGCGGCTCACGCTGAACGATCCGGGATGAAAAAACAGCGTTCAAAAAAAAGTAAAATGGCCTAAAACTGATGAAAACGTTTGCTTTTGGGCTTTGAAAATAGTCGCAGCCAAGCAGGCTTACTACCCCTGTCGTAGAGCTCTTGGAGAGCTTTCCAACAGTATGTTGTGTGCCGCATAACTCCTTACGGATCAAAAGTTATAGGCACTAGAGCGACGGAGACCTGGTCACTGGCCCGACGCCCTCAGTTTGAGGGCCCAGCCTCTACGCGAAGTGTAGTTATGTTGCCCAAGATGCCAGGGGGCTCAATAATAGAAATGTGACGGATAAAGCTTCTTGGCAAGCCTGAACGGGGCAAAAAAACAAGACGAAAAGGGTGGTGCAACACGAGGACTACCTAGGGGGTCACCCATCCTAGTACTACTCTCACCCAAGCACGCTTAACTTCTGAGTTCTGATGGGATCCGGTGCATTAGTGCTAGTATGATCGCACCTGTCATGTTGAGGACGCAAATCCCTTAAGTGTCGTCCTTTTCGCAGATCACGCTAAACGATCAGGGATGAATAAACAGCGCCAAAAGAAGAAAAGTGACTTGAAACTAATGAAAATGTTTGCTTTTGGGCTCCAAAAATAGGCGTAGCCGAGCAGGCTTGATGCCCACGTCGTAGAGATCTCCGAGAGCTTTCCAACGGTATAAAGCACCTTGGCAAGCCGGAACAGGGCAAAAAAACAAAACGAGAAGGGTGGTGCAACACGAGGACTTCCCAAGGGGTCACCCATCCTAGTATTACTCTCAACCAAGCACGCTTAACTTCGTACTTCTGATGGGATGCGGCGCATTAGTGCTGGTATGATTGCACACGTCATGTTGAGGGTGCAAAGCCCTTATGTGTCATCTTTTTCGCGGCTCACGACGAACGACCTGAGACGAAGAAACAGCGCAAAAATAAGAAAAATGGACCAAAACTGATGAAAACGTTTGCTTTTGGGCTCTGAAAACTAGCAAAGCCGAGCAGGCTTACTACCCCCGTCGTAGAGCTCTCGGAGAGCTTTCCAACGATATGCTGTGCACCGCATAACTCCTTACGGATCAAAAGTTATGGGCACTGGAGAGACAGAGACCTGGTCACAGGCCCGACGCTGGTAGTTAGAAATAACACTAGAATGACAAACTAGTAATACGCAAGCAAGCTCAAGGGCACTCTCGTCCTAAAGCAAAATAACAAAATATCCTCATACTATTTGGTCTCACCCAAGTCAAACACACAAACACACACCAATACACACTCACCCATCAACACACACTACACCATCTACACACACTAAAATCCTACAACACACACTACACGATTTTGTCAAGAAGAAGAAGAAGAAAGAGAGAAAGGGGAAAGTAGAAGCAAGCCATTTCCAAACTCTTCAACCATTTCCAATCAATTTTCTCTCATTTCTAACTATTGCAAAGGTGAGGGTTTAAACTGATTTCTAAAATGTTTTGAAGTTCATGAGCATGTATGTATATGTGTTTACTTAGTTTTGCATGCTTAGAAGCCAAGAAGTTAAGTTTGAACATTTCTGGAAATCCCAGGTAGCCTACTGATCCTTTTGTTCGGAGCACTTTTAAGGTAGCAAACGATGTTAAAAATGAACATATCTTGTAGAAATAGTCTAAGGCTAATTTTTACTTTAAGGCCTCCAAAATGGTCAAAAATCGTAATGTGTCTAAATCTGGACAACTTGGAAATATGAAGTTATGTTTCTGGCAGCTCTCTGTCCGATTAGAATAAAATGTTTTTGACCTAGCAACTGATGTTAAAAATGCATGAAACTTGGTGATTCACTATATTTTTCAGTTTTGAACAAATATTACAGAAATAGGCTAAGCCTAATTTTGACTTTAAGACCCCCGAAAATGGCAAAAATTGTAGGTCGTTCTGGATAGGTATTGGTGCTGGACAGTATTGTGCAATCTTACGGAAATAGTCATAACTTTTAGAACTTAAATCAAAATCGAACAAGGTTTACGGTCAGAGTTAAAGAATTCGTAAAGATTCGATTTGATATATTATTCTTCAAATTTGGAGATCATTTACTTGGGTAACGGACTGACGAAATTAGGGTAAATAGTGAAGGTTATAACTGAAATATGTGCTATAGGGTGGCAATGTGAGGGTTCTTTCAAAATGAGTATTTATTATATATAAATGCATATTGATGGTTTTATGAGGCTTGTATAGAGTTATAATTGGAAATCCATGGTTGAAATGTTGTTGGAGCTTGTTATTGATGGTTTGAATCAAAGATGATGTTGCTGGAATTTTTGGGTGTTCTTGATGGTAAAGCTTGTATATAACTATGTGGATATGTTTGATTATTGCTTATTTAGGTTGCTAGAGGTTGCTTGGTTGTATAGTAGTTGATGTTGATGATTTAGAAACTAGAACATGCAAGAATTTCGGAATGACCTTACTGGACAAATTTGTCCAACCAGAAAGTTTAGCCAGTTTTTATGACTAGATGATTTTATAAAAATCTGTAAAATTTTGAAAATGTAGAAAACTCATAGAGGAACATTTCTTCAATTGACCATGTCATAAGGAAAAATCGTTTCCATGCTCAAACACATACTAGGACGTAAGTTACAAATTTTTTTCTGAATCTGGACAGCTCACTGTCTTCAATTTCCTTTATGTTTTAAAAATAGAAAACGATCTTGGAATTGAACAAAACTTTCAAAGATGCTGTATTGGGAAGTTAGGAACAACTTTCATGTTTTACAAAAAGGCATATTCTATCGTTAAAATGCTCTGAATTTACCATTCCCGAAATAACGCAAGAACAGCTTGCAATCTGGACAGAAAAATGTACTTGCACGAAATAAGTTATAACTCAGTCATTTTAGATTGAAATTGAGTTCCGATTGATTCTAGAACAATCTACTTTCTATAAGCTTCAATTCTAGACTGAAAACAGATTAATTGGAGTTTGGGAAAATAGATAAATTTACCTCCTAAATTGGGTTAATGCAGAAGCGTTGAGAATTCTTCATAGTTTTGTTCGTGCTTGCATTTTATGGTCGATTTGAGTTGTTTTAAGGTATCTTTACACCCTCCTTGGTATATGGCTATGTTGTATCCTTCTAAATTTTATTATTATGTTAAAGCATGACGGGTATTGGTTTCATGATTGTCTAAAGGGTGCACTTACGACTCTACGCTTGAATATGTTTGAATAATGTAATTGCTTAAGTATGCTTGATTAGGTTTGGATCATGCACATCTCTCTCGCTTGGTGTCTTTCCTTGGAAAGCTGGGTTATTATACTTACATCTATGTCAAGGTTCTAACCTTTCATATTGGGTATAGTAGAAGTTTCAATTCTCCCCTGCGGCATTGGACCATCAGGTATAGGTCTTGGCTACCATGGTAAATTCGTGGGTTGCTTCCGGAGTACCCTCTTCATGGGTTGCCTCCGTAGTGCCCTCTTGATTGGTATGTTTATGGGTTGCCTCCGGAGTACCCTCTTCATGGGTTGCCTCCGTAGTGCCCTCTTGACTGGTGTGTTTATGGGTTGCCTCCGGAGTACCCTCTTCGTTGGGTTGTCTCCGGAGTGCCCTCTTGGTTGGCGTGCTTATGGGTTGCCTCCTGAGTACCTTCTTCATGGGTTGTCTCCGGAGTACCCCTTTTCTTTAAAGTAATGAGAAGAGTTGCTCATATCTTTTGGATCAAGTTGTTTCCATTCTTGTTAATTGTTCTATACTTCAAGTATGAAGTTAATCTTGATATTCTGTTATACTTGATTAACTGTTTTATATGCATAGTATGGTTTTACCAAGAAGCTTGCAAAATGATAAAACCTTTGTGAAAACTTTTCCTTGTTTTTCTCCTCACTAAGCTATATGCGAGGATCTAGCTCACCCTCTTTTGAAAATTTCAGGTGAAGATTAGCCGAGCAAGCTCCCATGTGGTTGTAAGCTTTGTTGATTTGATGAGTTGGATTTCCTACTTATTTGACCGACATGCTTGCCTTTGAAGATGTATTCCTTGTTGTAATAAGCATGACTTTGTATAATGGGACTATTTAATCTATTGTAATATTCTTTTGGTCAGTTAGATACCTAGCTAAGTTGATTATTCTACTTTGTAGACTTAGGTTTGTAATGAGGAGCATGTGGATTTAGGTCTTATAAATTTATATCAGACGTTATAAACCTTTAAGGCCGATGTTTTGGTAGAATTTTTAGAAGTCTTCCAATCTTTATATGGCATTTATAATGGAGGTACATATTATTAAATTAATAACTTCAGGTTTTTAAAGATATTAAGTTTTTAACCTCAAGAATATGAGTTCCGAACGTCATGTTTTGGCCTTAGCTTAGCGATAGGTCGGGGTCGGGGCGTGCCATATTGTCTCCCTGTACATGAAGCCTTGGATCACCTTGACCCGCTGAGAAGGTGTCTGGCTGGGGATAAAAAAGAAAAAGCACCCACCGAGTAGACTTAGCTGCAGAACTAGCTCTTTCATTTGCCGAATCAATAGAAGAATAGCCCTCTGACCATGCATAGTGTAAGCATCTCTTTCCTTTCGGCTTCTGTGTAGCTCTAGAGCTACCTTAACTTGATCCCAAGGATCAAAACAAGAAAGCAGTGAGCCAAGGAAGGAAGGTTCAAAGGGTTCCAATGAATTAATCATTCTAGTGAGTAAGTCAAGGTAAAGTAAGAAAGTGAACGAAGTAGATGGAAGAAAGCCCCACCTTTCCTTCTATTCCCTTCTCCCTATTCCTTTGCCTCCTTTCGTAGGCTAACCTTCCCGCCTTCCTTCAGGGTCCTATCCTTGAGGAACTTTTGCTAGAATTAGGATAGAGTAAAGTAAGGAAAGAAGCACAATACCATGCACTGGAGGGGTAGGAGCAGCTAAAGGTTCACTGGCAAAGCTTTCCCCCAAGCTTCTTGGGTAAAGAGAACTGATATCATCTGACCTTGAAGCATGGGCTAACTTCATCGTTCCCCGATGTTCTTCTCTTTCGTCTACTAACCTTCTTACCTGACATGTTAGCTTGCTTCTATCACTCCTAAATCATTTAAGTCGGAGATAGACCCAGCTATCTCCGAGTTGAAATCGATCCCAGACCCAGGAATCTTTTTATTAATAGAACCCGTCCTCCTAGGGCGAAATGGAAAGAAATTCCTGATTCAAGTCTTGGAGGAAAGGTGGCTACTCTTTCTTTTGAGATTGTCAGAGCCAGGAGTTGAAGAGCTAACCATAGGCAGTCCTTATGCGGACAAAAAATGGGAAGACTGGAATAGCAAACAAAGTGGAATACGACTCACTAGGAAATAAGAGGTTAGCGCTTTGGTTAACAGTGGGCTCGAGAGACCCCGTAAGGCAGGCTCTAGTTCGACTAGCTTTTCACTGGAACGTGGCTAATTTAACTGGAGATCGTAGTCTCAATCCTAACCGCAGTGAACAGAGGATTTGGCCTAATTATCTGCCAGTTGTCTGGCTGATAAGCTGGGCATCTAAAGAACATAAGATCTGAGTTGTCAACTAGGAAAATTGGCACAACCAGGCATCTCAAACATTGATAAGGGAAAAACCAGGCTTTCATTAGGATGATATTCCTTTCATCCGAATGGCAAGGCTTGCTAACTAGCAGGATCGGTTATGCCATAAGTAAAAAGACTTTCAAGCACCTTCGGAAGAATAATGTACAACTCCTAATTCACTAATTATCACAACAATTAGTCGATAGGGAACACCTAACTAAGACTTGCACCATTGGGAAACCTATCAGACAGGGTCACTGACGTATGGAAGCTACAAGAAAACAATGGTCACTCCTAGTTTGAGTCGTCGAAGGCAAGGCATCGAGTGAAGGTAGAAGAAGAGAAAAGAAAAATACTAAAGGATGAAAAGCAAGGAGCAGAGCTTTATGAAGTGAGCAGCAGAGTAGTTTACATCTTGCTAATGACATAAGTAAAGACACCAGCTTCAAAGCCCCTAGATAGTAATGCGTAAGAGGAAGGTGAGTAAACAACTATGTTACTATTCGCACCCCAACCTAGAACCGATTACTGGAAATCCTACTAAGGGAGGGCATTATGATCAGCAACTCACTTTCTAGAGAATTGTATTGCCGCATGAAGGCACTCACAGCATTGACCGAAAATTTGGTAGACCAAATAATAAGCTAAATAGACAAGAAGAAATCCCTTCCCTCATACCACATTAGCACTTAAGCTCAGAACATTTTTGGGAGAAGAAAGACTCACAAGAAAATTGGGCGAGGTGCATAACGAAAAGATTTATCACATTTGAAGGGACTACTGGTAATCTATGATAAGGGCTTTAACCGTCTTCCAAAAGAAAGAGGCGTCGAGGCGACCATTAATACACACTACACCTCTATGAGAGGGCTTTAACTGGGCTTCTTCCTGAAGATATATTAGGCGTTAAGATGATCACAACCTATGAAGACAAATAAACGAGGAGGATAGGCAAGTAGAGATGAAAGTAGAGAGCTAACGTAAACACAAGAAAAGATCCATTAAAAGAAAGGATTCGGGGAGGGAATGGGAGGAATGAGTACAAATAGTGACTGTCGCATAGTAAATAGCGAGAAGACATATTTCTGTTTCGAGCAAAAATTTTCCAAGGCTTCATAGGAAAGAGGCCTTGGACAAGGCTTTTTTAGGATGGGCAATATTTCGATTGTAAGGAGAGGAGATGAATGGCTGGTTTGTCAGGACGACCGCTAGCCACTTGCCTATATGTTTGTCTCTGTTATGCTATGAAACTATTAAGGTAATCCGGTAATCTGTATTTGACATACCCTAGGTTGAGTTAGTCTCTATAGGACTTGAGTGTGGGAGCTTTACAATATCTCACCATCACCAGACCATTGATATAGCCTCTTTGATTAGGCTAGCTATTAGCTAAAGTTGAATGTCAAATCGATTCTCGAAAGAAGGAAGAGGGCTCTTATATATTCTAGTTGGAGAAAGAGACTCTGCAAATACATCTGCTTAGCCTGAAATAGACTTTTCTTTTGCCGTGGAACTGGGTTTCTTTGTTTTTCCATGTACTTTCATTTAGATTGTATCGTTTTAGCGAAAGATCTAAAGTAAATTAACAATTTCATTATTTAACTCAGTGGTAGAACGAAATTTGTCTCCTTCTCAGTTACTATTCTCGGCCTAGAGACCAAGAACCTCTTTGGAGACCCAGTGGTTGTGAAACCCCAATTTTCGTCTTTACCTCGATTCGTGTGTCTTTGCCTCGATTTGCGTGATTTGACTTGTTTTAATCAGCATGCTATGTGTGCATTCATGAAATTTTCATCAAAATCGGCACTATAAATTTTATCACCGGTTTTAGTGAATAGTATTTTGAACACCTGTCTGCTAAAATTTTTACAGGGGTGTTTTAAACGTTTTAAAACATAGTCCTCGGAGATCAATAGACCCATGTTTGATTAAAACATATTTGGAATCGGTTTTGGAATTTTAAAGGTTTTTACACTTTCTTTTGCGAAAAACGAGTTTTAAACCGAGTCGGGTGGAAATGTTTGCATGTAAAACTCTTTGTCACCTAAAGTAAATTATCTAGAAATTGTCTAAGTGCCAATTTAATGTTTTGAACGAGAAATAGTCAAGAAACTAAATTAAAAGACAAGGAAACACTAAAAATACTAAATAAACTAACTAGTTTCCACCTTTGACTTTCTTTTATTTTATTTGACCAAGATTATATATGCCTAATATACTAAAATAGTTCACAAAAGAAAACTCAAAACACCACAAACACACACACACATGGTCGAAACTCAAGGAGCCATTTTAGCTTTATTTTTGATCAAATTTTCTCATAGAAATTGCAATACAAAGCCTTTACACTTGAATCAAAGTTTGTTCTTGCTTGTTGGGCATCCATTCTACATCTTTCTTGCATCAAATAACATCAAAGGTGAGAGAAAAATTATAGATCTTAAAATGTCATTTTTATGTTTTTGCATATAATTGAATTTTGAACCATTAGAATGTTGAATTGATGTTATATTATTGCTCAGTGCATGCTAAGGATCGTTTATATGTGTTTATATAAGAATTGAACCGTTGTAGCATGAATTTTATTTTTCGGGTACTAAAAGTTGAGTTGTTGGCTATTTGTTCAATATCTGGAGTTGTGGTGGTTGGAATCGATTGCTGTTAGCTTGTAAAAGTTTGTTAAATACGTGGCAGTATTGTTGTAATGCCAAATTTTTGATTGCAATGTCGGTGTAAAAGTTCAAAAATTTTAGCCTTGATGCATTAGGGTTTTAGGGTTGTTGGAATTCATGTGGATGGTTTATGGTTGGTTTTCGAGGGGGTGAATGTTGTTGATTGAGTGGGTGAGTGTTAAAAACTGGGTTGGTGTCTATCGGATTAGTAGAATGTAAGTTATGACTTTTAGAAGTTTGGGTTGTCTTTCTTTAAAATGTTGAATTATGCCTTTGGACGTTGGGGTGGTGTTTAAGTGATTGAATTGTGAGTTATTGATGGTTAGACTAGGGTTTGGTTGTGTGTTTAACGCCTGTTGAGTTGGATGGCCTACTTTGTCATCTAACTTAATTGTTTCATGATTATATAGTTGTTGATTGTTAAATGTTGTTTAATTGATTGTTGAAATACATATTAATTGATTATTGATAGTTGATTGTTGTTACAAGACCATGAGGATCACACTCGGGGTTAATCCGAGGTGTTACATTGTTAACTAATCGTTATTGTTGTTATGAGTCGGGAGTCGGGCAACTAATGTTGTTGACTTCTCGAATTAAGTCCCATTGTTGTGAGGTTTGAAAACGTTGTGTCACCTCGGGAACCATCCTGGGCTGCGGGCATAGTTATCATGGCTAATCCCTATCTCGCATAGGCGGAGAGGCCATGGGGTGTGGGTCTAGGTCAAGGTACCTCAGGATTATGTCATTGAGTTTGGAGGAGTTGATAAGCATTGAAATGGTGTATGGAGCTTCATCAGTAAATGTATCGTATCCTTATTGTGTGTTTGCAGTTATTGCTATTGTTGTATTTATATTGTTATTGATGTTCATTGTGTGTTTATTGTTCAAAGGATAATTTCCAAGGAGTATAGTAAATACTATTAGAGATCTATCGAATCCTTACTGGGCTTGTTTTATATAAGCTCACTCTCAATTATTGCATGTATACAGGTGTTACCGATTTAGATTACGGGTACGTGCCTCCAGAGAAGGACAATGTGCCGTATGTGGATGAGTCTTATGTGCCAGAGTCTTGTCCCTGATTTACGATGTTGTACTCTTTTGTTATATTGTATATTAAACTTAGTTGTCTTGTATTTCACTTAAAAGTTCATGTTATATAAGATGTTGTAAAGATAGTAGATTAAATGTTGCTAGCTTAGTAATCTTGTTTTGGAACATGATTAGGTTGCTAGGTGGACTATAATCTATTTTGGAAGTGTATGTTATATAGTAAATGTATTATGTTGGAACGGAGGTGCGTAACTATGAAAGAGTTGATGAAAGAATGTTTAATGTATGAAGTGGTTGCATTGTATGTTGTTAATTTGATTGTGGAGTTGGTTGGTAGTTCATGGAGTTTGATGTATGTTGTTCTTAATGGTTGGTTTAGAGCCCTGATGTTCATGTGACTGTCGTTATGCTGCCGAAATTCCGTTGCGTCCTGACTGATAGTAGGAAGGGTCGAGTAGGGACGTGACATTAAGTGGTATCAGAGCTCATGTTTAGCTATTAGCTGGGGTACTCTCGGAATGTGGGTAGTGGTCCAAGCATGCAAGTATGTATGAAGTGAAAGAAAGCATGCAAGTATGTATGAAGTGAAAGAAAAGTGAAATATGTGTTAATATGATTACGTGATTAATTGATTATGTGATTTAGTGACTATATGGTTATGTGATCAATTTGTTTATGCGATTGATACTTAAGTAATTTATGTGTTTTATGTGAGTTTGTTGTTTATGTGCTAATAATTGTCTATATCCTATCTATGTGCTATAACTGGTGCTAACTCTTTGATTAGTAGAATGACTAGTAGACCAAGAACTAGAGGTAGGCCTGAGGTAGTTGACGAGGCACCGGATAATGTGGCACCGGGCCGAGATAGGGGTGATGATCATTTTGGTGCAGCCATAAATAGGATTACAGAGATTATGGTAGGGCAGGCACAGATACTAGCAGGGCAGGCTGCCACAGCTCAGGCATTACAGGCTCAGTTGTTGAATGTTCAGGGTGGTTACCACATGTGTGGTACGTTGAAGGAGTTCTTGGGTTATTATCCACCTAGGTTCTAGGGAGAGCCAGATGATAGGAAGGCGGAAGCTTGGATTAATAAGATAGAGAAGATATTCGATCCTCTAGACTATACTGATGAGAGGAAAGTCACTTATGACCTTTACTTGTTTGATGATGAGGCAGAAGAGTAGTGGCGCATAGTGAGAGTTGGTTGGGAGTCAAGAGGTACTCCGTATGTTTGGGATACCTTCTTAGAGCATTTTGGGCAAAATATGTCCCGAGGATTGCACGGGAAAAGAGATAGGCGGAGTTCCTGTCTTTAGTTCAGGGGGATGCTACAGTGGCTTAGTATGAGGCCACTTTTACTAGACTGTCCCGGTATGCACCAGAGTTTGTAACAGATGAGGAGCGCAGGACCCGGAGGTTTATGTTGGGTTTGAGGTCGGAGATTCAGGATGCAATGGCCCTGAATTAGTATGATATATTTTCTGAGGCTTTTGACGCGGCATCCAGATTGGAAAAGAGGAAAGGGGAACAGATTGGACCTAGTCAGCTTAGCAAGAGGCTATTTCAGCTGCAGGGCCAGCAGGGAATGTATAGACCTTCTGTAACACCCCGGCTAAGCAAATACCCCGAAGGGCAGAGGCATACCAGCAATGCACACCAACAAGGTATTGTCCGCTTTGGGTTACCACATTGGGCCCCTCATGGCTTTGTCCCTTCCTACCCACTTGGACTAGAAAAGGTGCCTTGTCGAATATAAGGGAGAACCCTCCACTATATATTCAATGATCCCAGCTCGTAACCAACCGATGTGGGATAGGTTACCCATATCCGCCCCCACTAGGAGGACCCAACTCCCTCGCGGATCACTGATACAAAGGTCGGCCCGCTCTGATACCACTTAATGTAACACCCCGACAAAACGAATACCCCGAAGGGCAGAGGCACACCAGCGATGCACACCAACAAGGTATTGTCCGCTTTGGGTTACCACATTGGGCCCCTCACGGCTTTGTCCCTTCCTGCCCACTTGGACTAAAAAATGTGCCTTGTCAAATATAAGGGAGAACCCTCCACTATATATTCAATGATCCTAGCTCGTAACCAACCGATGTAGGATAGGTTACCCATATCAAACGCGCGTAATCGATTAACGATGTACGTATTGTCCGCTTTGCGCAGCGCACTCATGGATTTGTCATTCCATAGCCAGCTAAGCGAATACCCCCACAAAGAGAAGGCAGAGGCACACTCCACTGGGAACGCACGTCAACAGGGGCAAAGACACATTGGCTCATATACCTAAGCCGATATTGTCCGCTTTGCGATGGGTAACCTATCCCACATCGGTTGGTTACAAGCTGGGATCATTGAATAAATAGTGGAGGGTTCTCCTTATATTCGACAAGGCGCCTTTTCTAGTCGAAGGGGCAGGAAATGACAAAGCCGTGAGGGGCCCAATGTGGTAACCTAAAGCGGACAATACCTTGTTGGTGTGCATCGCTGGTGTGCCTCTGCCCTTTGGGGTATTTGCTTAGCCGGGATGTTACACCTTCAGTACAGCAGGGTGGTTATAGGCCTTCGGTTCAGCAGGGTTCTTTCAGATCGCAGGGTTAGCAGGGTTATTATTGGCCTCAGTTTCAGCAGGGCTCCTTTCAGGCACAGTCACATTACAGGCTGGCCACGTCTCAAGGTTGGTATAGGCCTAGTGTTGCGTCACCTCAGCAGCTGGCTGGTACAGCTGCTTATTCAGTTTCTAGGTCTTCTGGAGGCAGTGTCAGTACACTGATACCGCTGTGTATTTATTGTAAACGTACAAGCCATCTGGAGGCCGACTGTCGGAAGAAGGCAGAGACATGTTTAGGTTGCGGCAGCAACCAACACCGGGCGAGGGATTGCCCTAGGTATCAAGGTTCTACGGGTCAGCCAGCAGTCCAGGGTTATCAAGGTAGACCTGCAAGCAGTACACCTCAGTAGCAGCGGGCTCAGGCTAGGGCCTACGCAGTGAACTTGGAAGAATTGCCAGAGGCGGCAGTAGTGGTGAAAGGTAACTTACTTATTCTCAACCAATTAGGTATCATATCTCCTTGAGTACAACGTGATAAAATGTGAGTAGAGAGTTTGCCTTATATGATTAAAGTTAGCACGTACATTATATCAGTTGGTGACTGAGTAGTATGTGACGCTGTAGCATGTGAAATTCCGATTAGGGGTCAAGCTACTTTACGACTATATATTGATTATTGGGATTCTTATTTGGTGATCTTATACGGCATTCTTCATCGAGATTTCTATATGTAGATTCTTATTCAGCATACTTCTTTGGACTTCTTCTATGGTATTTTCTATGTGGTATTCTTAGGTGGAATTCTTATACGGTATTATCCGGAGTTCTTATATTGGAATTATTATTCGGTAATCTTGCTCGGTGATCTTGTTGAAGTTCTTACTTGGTATTCTTGGTTGGTGCCCTATTACGGGATCTAAGTTTGGCATTTTTTTTTTTGTAATTATTTGAGATTCTTATTCAGAAGTCCTAGTCGGTGTTCTTATTCAACATTCCTATTCAAGCTTCTTGTTCAGTATTCCTAGTTGACATACTTAGTTGGTATTCAGAATTTGGTTTTCAGTCTTTCATTCCGTATGATTGAGCCAGCAGTACCTGAGTAAAGAATTGTGAGGACGCAATTTTTTTAAGGAGGGGAGAATGTGAAATCCCACTTTTTGTCTTTACCTCGATTTGCGTGTCTTTGTCTTGATTCGCGAGATTTGACCTGTTTATGTGTTATATGGGTTAGAATGTGCTAAATATGTGATTTATATTCCTAATACATGCTATGTGTGCATTCCTGAAACTTTCATCAAAATCAGCACCAGAAATTTTATCGCCGGTTTTAGTGAATAGTATTTTGAACACCTGTCTGCTAAAATTTTTACAGGGGTGTTTTAAACGTTTTAAAAACTAGTCCTCGGATATTAATAGACCCTTGTTTGATTAAAATGGATTTGGAATCGGTTTTGAAATTTTAAAGATTTTTATACTTTCTTTTATGAAAAACGAGTTTTAAACCGAGTTGGGTGAAAATGTTTGCATGTAAAACTCTTTGTCACCTAAAGTAAATTATCTAGAAATAGTCTAAGAGCCAATTTAATGTTTTCAACAAGAAATAGTCAAGAAACTAAATTAAAAGATAAGAAAATACTAAAAATACTAAATAAACTAACTAGTTTCCACCTTTGACTTTCTTTTATTTTATTTGACCAAGCTTATATATGCCTAATATACTAAAATAGCTCACAAAACAAAACTCAAAACACCACAAATGCACACACACATTTTAGCTCGATTTTTGATCAAATTTTGTCATAGAAATTGCAATACAAAGCCTTTGCACTTGAATCAAAGTTTGTTCTTGCTTGTTCAGCATCCATTCTACACCTTTCTTGCATCAAACAACATTAAAGGTGAGAGAAAAATTCTAGATCTCAAAATGTCATTTTTATGTTTTTGTATATAATTGAATTTTGAACCATGAGAATGTTCAATTGATGTTATATTATTGCTCAGTGCATTCTAAGGATCATTTATATGTGTTTATATAAGATTTGAACCGTTGTAGCATGAATTTTATTTTTCGGGTATTAAAAGTTGAGTTGTTGGCTATTTTTTGAATATCTGGAGTTGTGGTGGTTGGAATCGATTGTTGTTAGCTTGTAAAAGTTTTTTAAATAGGTGGTAATAATGTTGTAATGCAGAAATTTTGATTGCAATGTCGGTGTGAAAGTTCAGAAATTTCAGCCTTGATTCATTAGGGTTTTAGGGTTGTTGGGCTTCATGTGGATGGTTTATGGTTGGTTTCCGAGGGGGTGAATGTTGTTGATTGAGTGGGTAAGTGTTAGAAACTGGGTTGGAGGTTATCAGATTAGTAGAATGTAAGTTATGACTTTTAGAAGTTTTGATTGTCTTTCTTTAAAATGTTGAATTATGCATTTGGATGTTTGGGTGGTGTTTGAGTGATTGAATTGTAAGTTGTTGATGGTTAGACTAGGGTTTGGTTGTGTGTTTAATGCCTATTGAGTTAGATGGCCTACTTTGTCATCTAACTTAATTGTTTCATGATTATATAGTTGTTGATTGTTAAATGTTGTTTAATTGATTGTTGAAATACAGATTAATTGATTATTGATAATTGATTGTTGTTACAAGACCATGAGGATCACACTCGGGGTTAATCTGGGGTGTTACATTGTTAACTGATCGTTATTGTTGTTATGAGTCGGGAGTCGGGCAACCAATGTTGTTGACTTCTCAAATTGAGTCCCATTGTTGCGAGCTTTGATAATGTTGTGTCACCTCGAGAGACATCCTGGGCTGCGGGCACAGTTATCATGGCTAATCCCTATCTCGCATGGGCGGAGAGGCCATGGGGTGTGGGTCTAGGTCAAGGTACCTCAGGATTGTGTCATTGAGTTTGGAAGAGTTGATGAGCATTGAAATGGTGTATGGGGCTTCATCAGAAAATGTATTGTATCCTTTTTGTGTGTTTACAGTTATTGCTATGGTTGCATTTATAATGTTATTGATGTTCATTGTGTGTTTATTGCTCAAAGGATGATTTCCAAGGAGTATAGTAAATACTGTTAGAGATCTATCGAATCCTCACTAGGCTTGTTTTATATAAGCTCACTCTCAATTATTGCATGTATACAGGTGTTACTGATCCAGATTACCGGTACGTGCCTCCAGAGGAGTATAATGTGACATATGTGGACGAGTCCTATGTGCCAGAGTCTTGTCCCTGATTTATGATGTTGTACTCTTTTGTTATATTGTATATTAAACTTAGTTGTCTTGTATTTCACTTAAAAGTTCAAGTTATATAAGATGTTGTAAAGATAGTAGATTAAGTGTTGCTAGCTTAGTAATCTTGTTTTGGAACATGATTAGGTTGCTAGGTGGGCAATAATCTATTTTGGAAGTGTATATTATATAGTAAATGTATTATGTTGGAACCGAGGCGCGTAACTATGAAAGAGTTGATGAAAGAATGTTTAATGTATGAAGTGGTTGCATTGTATGTTGTTAATTTGATTGTGGAGTTGATTGGTGATTTATGGAGTTTGATGTATGTTGTTCTTAAGGGTTGGTTTAGGGCCCTGATGTTCATGTTACTGTCGTTATGCTGCCGAAATTCCGTCGCGTCCTGACTGATCGTAGGAGGGATCGAGTTGGGGCGTGACAGTGGTTCCCAGTAGAGGAAGGTGGCGCTTGCTTTTATCGAACTTTTGGCTCAACTCTTAGATACTTCACATTCTTATTTGAATTTAAAAAAAAGTTGGCAGAGCAAAAAAGTCAGTCTCTGGTAGATGAGGAAGCCTATAAATCATAATAAATCATAATCGAATGGTAAGGAAGACTAAAATGCCTAGATCAGAGGAAGAGAATAGGGAAATCACAACACTGGCCATACCTATGATTGATGGAAACCGCGTCCTTGGTACTGAAAGTCCCCTGAAGATTGAGAGAACTTGGCCTCCAACAAGGGAATGGATGACACCAAGATTCTTACTGATTTGGAAACTTGATTTGTCCCCGAAGACTCTTCTTTTGAAGAAGCCGGTTGACTACTTTCAACCAGACAAAATCATCTGATTGACCGGGCCGACCTTAGGCTTGAAAGCCCTACTCCTATTCCAGTTTGACGAAATGGACGTTCGGACTCCCACAAGGTACAAACCTCCTATGGAGGATTGACTAAAAGTGCCATCAAACGTTTTTCAGGAGTCTTTGAACAGGAATTTGGTAAAAGAATTGTGTTCGCCGGCTTTCCACTCAAGATAAGGCTAAGGAAGTCGATCTAGGGTTACAAAAGAAGAATGCCCGAAATCGACACAAAGACTTGGGTTCAATACTTGAGTTGGACCAAATCTCTGCAGTTACTATATCAAATCGATCTGCAAACACTACTGGCACTCTAAAAGAAATACCAGAATCATCTAGGAATTTCTCTAGATTTTCCGTGCTTAGCTTCACGAATCTTGTACAAACCCAACCATCTCTGGTACTCTCTGGAACTAAGTAACTGGTTCTTCTTTTAAAGAAGAAAAATTAACCTCTGGCAAAGGAACTTCTACCAAAAGCGAAAGAATTTGTGATCCCTAGCTTTCCACTTAAACAAATGAAGTAGATCAGCCAATATCCATCGCAGGAGAAACTCTTCAACAACAGCAGCCAACAATTGAAAGAAAACATTGACATTCAATGTTGTAGAAGGGGATTTGTCAGTCAATGATTAGACTTGTGGGCCTAAGGCGTGAAAGCCTGGAAGAATCTTGTGAATACTTGAAGCCCGAAATGTCAATCGAATTCATCTAGAAATTTCTCCTTGTTTGCTGTCCTCTGCTCTAATAGGCGAAAGCAATCTTCCTTCTTGTGAACTCTATACACAACATGCCTTTATTTAGAGTTTTCCCAGCCAATAGTTTGAAGTCAGAAATAGCACTGGATCAAATCTTAGTCGATTCCATCCATTAGATAGACTAGCCTCGGGAAAGATAAGAGGAATGAATCCCATAATAGTCAAGTAAGAAAAGAAAGCGCCTATCTTTTTTTATTAATAGGAGTGGGTACTCCTTTTTGATTTGAGGAATTTTTCTTTATTCAATCTTGAATTGAAAGGGCAGGCTGCCATTGGTCTTTCTTTCCCCAACGAGCAGAAAACAATGGATACCTTTTGCAGAAAAGATTTCCAATTGATCATTGTGTTGGCGATGGTTTATCACCAATCTTTTCTATCAACAGGCACAATTTCTCGCAGCCCTTCCCGAGGAGCTTCAACTCAAAATCCTACGAGCGTTCGCACGTAGCCAGATCACTAATTTCTTTGAGGAATTCGTTGATCGCCCACCGAAACAGAGAATCTGGTTCTTTCTCCCGAGCCACAGGCCAAGTCTTCCATTTCAAACACATCGTAGTTGGCCCTCCCCGGCGACCACTTACATGAATAAGCACTATGGTGAATGGGAACACAGCTAGATAGACATTCCGTCCCTATACCTCAAAGAAAAGGAAATCGCCGTCTACTCTACGACTTAGAAGACTGAGAATCCTTTTTCTGATAGACAGAAAGAGAAGAAAAGTAGTCTCCCCTTAAGTGGCTTTAGGCCCGGTTACACAGGAAATTGGAAGTAGCACGCTACCCGCTAGGTTCAATTAAATCAATGAATCAGATTCCCACTATCCCGGTGGGGATAAAGACTATCAAATTGACCTTCCGAAGAGATTTGCCTTACGATGAAGGTACGATACATAGATAGACCGATTGTCACGCCCCAACTCGACCCCACCTATAATCAGTCAGGACGCAACGGAATTTCGGCGGCATAACGACAGTAAACAGATTTTCCGAGGTTCTAAACCAACCTCATAAAACATCATACATCCAGTAATTCCTCAATACAAACAACAACATACAACACAACCATATTATACAATAAAACATCCTCGTTATACGCCTCCGTTCCAACATGACATACAATACCTCAACTTTATCATACATTTCAAAAGTAAGTTGAGACACAACTACAACTTAACCATAGACAAAAGAAAGCCACTAAATTAACATCATTTAGATCATTATCTTTTCAACAACTATTACACTAAGAACCGTAAAGCATATAAAAGTCCATTAAGCTAATATACATAACGTTTAACAACATAGAATCATGGATAAGACTCAGGGACATATGACTCATCCACGAAAGGCACGTTTTCCACATTCTCCTCTTCAGGAGGCACGTACCCGTAATCTTGTGAAAGCACACCTGAAAACATGCAATAATAGAGAGTGAGCTTATATACATAAGCCCAGTGAGGATCTGATAAATCTCGACAGTATTCACTACGCTCCTTGGATTTAGTCCTTTGAGCAAGTAAACACACAACAACATAAATAAAGCTATCATCACATAACTATATAACCAATCAATAAGGATACTCTATTTGGTGTAGCTCCAAACGCCATCACGATCTCAACCGTTCTTCTTATAACTCCCCATTACTCACGCACCCGAGGTACCTCACTAGCCCCTCCCTCCATGACACCTCCGTCATGCGAGCTGGGGGTAGCCTATGGCAGTCATGCCGTTATCAACCCGACAGCCCGACGCTGCCCGAGAGGTGGCACACACATACCAAGACTCCATATTCATCAATCATCAATCAATCAATCAATTGGGAGATCAGCAACAAGAGTGCCCGATTCCCGCATTCAATAATAATCAATCAATAACATCAATATAACATCAACATTAAATTAAACAACAAACAACGTAGTTAGATGACAAAGTAGGCCATCTAACCGGACATGCATAATATACTTAATTAAACTTTAAATTACTTAACAACAACTCACCATTCATCACTCGAACACTACCCAACCATCTAAGGCATCGTTCAAGAAATTAAAGAATGACAACCTAAACTTCTAAAATTCATAACTTACAATCTACTAATCCAAACATTGCCAAATCAGTTCCTATCACTCACCCATTCAACCTACTACATTAGCCCTCTCGGAAATCCACTATAACCCCTCCAAATCTTGCCCGATAACCCTAAAATTCTAAGATGTCATGGCTGGATTTTCCGGATTTTCACACGAACAATGTAATCGAAAATTCGGCATTACAACAGCGCTAACACGTAATTATCAAGTATTTAGAAATCGACGGCAATCGATTTCGATCAACACAACTCAATTAAATCAACTTTGAACATTTTATTCAAAATTAAATACCCGGAAAATAAAAATTATGCTATATCCGACAGAAACTCGTAGTATTAGTATATAATGATCCCTAGCATGCAAGGAGCAATAATCTAACATCAGATTTCAATTCTAACGGTTCAATCTTCATTTATACGCAAAAACACAAAAATGACATTTTGAGATCTAGAATTTTTCTCTCACCTTAGATGCGATATAAGCCTAGGAATGCGTGCTATGCGTGCCCAACAAGCAGAATCCAAGTCGGTGCGAAGTTCTACGGACAAAAACTAGGTTTTTCTTTGAAAAATTGGATTGAAAGCTTGAGTTTTTCTCTTCTCTTTTCTCCCTCTTTTCTCTCGGCAATGTGTGTGTGTGTGATGGTGTTTTTGTGTTGTGTGAGTGTGTGTTGAGGACATTAGCTTATATGGTCAATTAATTAATTAAAGTCAAAGTTAATTTAAATAGGTACTTTTGTGTTTTTAATGACTTTAATTGCATTTTAGTGCTCACCAAGTTAAAAATACTTATGCAACCCCCAAGATATCTCAAGTGGATTATTTTTAGGTGACAAGAAGTTTTACAATTCAACAATTTCACCCGAGTCGGCTTAAAACTCGATTTTCGCAAAAGTCGGTGTAAAAACCCTAATAAATTCTTAAGCCGATTTTAAAACCGTTTTCATCAAACACAGGTCTATTAAAGTCCGTGGACTAGGTCTAGAAGGGTTAAAAAGACCAGTTTCAAAATTATAGCGGACGTGTTTCGAAAACACTATTCACTGAAAATCGACGATAAAATTTCTGACTCCGTTTTTGATGAAAATTTCATGAATGCACATTTAGCACGTATTAGAAGTATTGAAATCAAAATTATGACTTTCTAGGTCCTATAGCACATAAACAGATCATATGCACGCAAAACGAGGTAAAGCACGTAAAACGAGATAAGCAGGAAAAGTGGGGTTTCACATTCTCCCCCCCTTATAGAAATTTCGTCCTCGAAATTCTTACTTGATGTACGGAATAGATCTGGGTATTGTTGCTGCATCTGATCTCGTCTCTCCCACGTAGCTTCCTCAATGCCGTGATGCTTCCACAACACCTTAACCATCGGAATCCTCTTCGACCTCAACTCTCGGTCCATCTGATCTAGAATACGAATCGGACGCTCGTCATAAGTCAAATTCTCACGAAGCTGTAACGGCTCTGGCTCAAGAATATGAGAAGGATCCGGATTGTATTTCCGCAAATTAGACACGTGAAACACATCGTGGACATTAGAGAAGTTCTCCGGTAAAGCCAACCGATATGCCAACTTACCAACCCTGCCAGTAATCTCAAACGGCCCTACAAATCTCGGACTCAGCTTACCACCTTTACCATAACGAACAAACCCCTTTCGAGGAGACAATCTCAAGAAAACCCGATCTCCAACTGCAAACTCCAAGTCTCGACGACGTTTATCAGCATAACTCTTGAATCTACTCTGCGCCGTAAGCATTCTCTGCCTGATCAACTGAACATTCTCAATCTTCTCAAGAAGTTCTGGCATAATAGTCGGATCAACAGTCTTCATCTCTCCTACCTCGTCCCAATACAAAGGTGAACGGCACTTACGACCGTAAAGAGCTGCGAAAGGTGCCATCCCAATAGTAGCTTGATAACTATTGTTATAGGCAAACTCGGCAAGTGGTAGATGTTTCTCCCAGTTCTTCCCGAAGTCCAGAACACAAGCCCTAAGCATATCTTCCAGAATCTGAATAGTCCGCTCAGACTGACCGTCGGTCTGTGGATGATACGCTGTACTGAAGTTCAACTGAGTACCTAAGGTCTCCTGAAGTTTCTCCCACAAACGAGAAGTAAATCGAGGATCTCGATCAGAGACAATACTAGATGGAATACCGTGAAGTCTAACAATCTGATCCAGATAGAGATCCGTCAGCTTTGTAACCTCATCTCCCAACCTCATGGCAATAAAATGAGCTGTCTTCGTCAAACGATCCACGACAACCCAAACTGCATCATTACCCCTCGGTGATCTAGGCAAACCAGTGACGAAGTCCATCGTAATATGCTCCCATTTCCACTCTGGTATAGCCAACGGCTGAAGCAAACCTGCTGGTCGTTGATGCTCGGCTTTCACTCTCTGACAAGTCAAACATCTAGACACAAACTGAGCAACCTCCCTCTTCATGTTGTTCCACCAGTAATGTTGCTTCAAATCCCGATACATCTTGGTTCCACCGGGATGAATAGTATATTTAGAATTATGAGCTTCCTCCAGAATACCTCGTCTCAAGCCCGGTTCATCGGGAACACAAACCCTGTTCCGAAACCGAAGAATACCGTCCTCATGCAGTTTGAAGTCAGACTGATCATCAGTGATCTGATCCTTGATCTTCTGAAGTTTAACATCAAGTTGCTGAGCTTCCCTGATCTGAGACAATAATAAAGGTTGAATACGGAGATGTGAACACATCACCCCAACCTGAGTCAACTCTGGTCTCCAATAACTAAACTCCTCAAGAACCTCCCACTTCTTGACAGCCAAACAAGAAATACTAGCCTTCCGGCTGAGAGCATCTGCTACAACATTTGCCTTTCCAGGCAGATAATTGATAGAACAATTATAATCTCCAAGAAGCTCCATCCACCTCCGCTGGCGCATATTCAACTCCTTCTGTGATAATAAATACTTTAGACTCTTATGATCAGTGAAAATCTCGAACTTACTGCCCCACAGATAATGACGCCACTTTTTCAGTGCGAAGACAACTGCTGCCAACTCAAGATCATGAGTCGGATAATTCACCTCATAAGGCTTCAACTTTCGAGAAGCATAGGCAATAACTCGGCCATCCTGCATAAGAACACATCCCAAGCCCTCCTTGGATGCATCACTGTAAATGACCATATTATCGGTCCCCTCTGGTAGAGCAAGTACTGGAGCGGTAGTCAACCTCTTTTTCAACTCCTGAAATCCACTCTCACACTTCTCGTCCCAATTAAAGATAGTCCGTTTCTGAGTCAACTTAGATAGTGGCCCCGCAATCTTTGAGAAGTCCTTGACAAACCTACGGTAATAACCCGCCAAGCCAAGAAAACTACGGACATCAGTAACACTCTCTGGCCGCTTCCAAGACATCACCGATTCAATCTTAGTGGGATCTACAGAAATACCACTCTGTGTAATAACATGGCCAAGAAAAGAAATCCGTTGCAGCCAAAATTCACATTTGCTGAACTTGGCAAACAACTGATGCTCCTGCAACTTCTCCAATACAAGCCGTAGATGTTGCTCGTGCTCCGATTCAGATTTAGAATAGACCAAGATATCATCAATAAAAATCACCACGAACTGGTCCAAGTACGGCTGAAAGACTCGATGCATAAGATCCATGAATGCTGCCGGTGCATTAGTCAAACCAAAGGGCATAACAACAAACTCATAATGCCCGTACCGAGTCCTGAAGCCACACTTCGGAACACCCTCCGAGCGTATCCGAAGCTGATAATACCTCTGCCTCAAATCAAACTTAGAGTAGACCTTGGCTCCCTGAAGTTGATCAAACAACTCATCAATCAGTGGCAAAGGATATTTATTCTTGATGGTCACCTGATTCAAACCACGGTAATCAATACATAATCTCAAAGTACCATCCTTCTTCTTCACAAACAAAACAGGAGCTCCCCAAGGTGAAGAACTCTGCTGAAACTGAGGCCGATAGTAACTCTGCTGACCCTGTGGCCTATAAGAACCCTGCGGGGCTGGTGGCCTGTAGACAACCTGCTGTACTGGAGGCCTATATATAACCTGCTGGCCCTGTGGCTGATACGGCCTCTTACTCGGCTGACTGGAGACAATCTGATCCCCTTTCCTCTTCTCTAATCTAGAAGCTGCCTCAAAAGCCTCAGTGAAAATATCATAACGATTCAGAGCCATCACATCCTGAATCTCGGGCCGCAACCCCAACATAAACCTGCGAGTCCTCCGCTCCTCGTCTGCCACATACTCCGGTGCATACCGGGACAATCGAGTAAATGTGGCCTCATATTGAGCCACTGTAGCATCTCCCTGGACCAAGGCTAGAAACTCGGCCTCTCTCCGTTCCCTGCAAATCCTCGGGACATACTTTGCTCGGAAAGCCATCAGAAAGGTACCACAAACATAAGGAATACCCTGTGCCGCCCAGCTAGTCCTTACCGTGCGCCACCCCTCCTCTGCCTCGCCATCTAACAACTACACGGAAAAAGAGACTTTCTGCTCATCAGTAAAGCCAAGTGGATCATAAATCTTCTCCAACTTGCTAATCCATACCTCCGCCTTCCTATCATCCGGCTCCCCCTGAAATCTCGGTGGGTGATATCCTAAAAACTCCTTCAGGGTACCACGCCCGTGGTTACCACCCTGAATATTCAGAAGCTGAGCCTGCATAGCCTGATTCTGGGCAGCCTGCCATGCTAACAACTGTGCCTGACTAGCCACTAACTCTGCAATCCGCTCCATAGCTGCTCCAAATCGGTCATCACCCCCGTCACGGCCCGGTGCCACGTTACTCGGAGTCTCATCAGTCATTTCAGGCCTACCTCTGGTTCTCGGTCGACCGGCCATTCTACTAATCAAAGAGTTAACACAGTTATAGCACGTAGACAGGTTATAAACAACTATTAACACATAAATAACAAACTCATATAAAACACATAAACAAATTGATCACATAATCACATAAGCACTTTAATCATATAATCACTTATCACTTAATCATATTAACACATATTTCACTTTTCTTTCTTTTCATACATATTCCATGCTAAGACCATTACCCACATTCCGAGAATACCCCGGCTGACAACTAACATGAGCTCTGATACCACTTAAACTGTCACGCCCCAACTCGACCCCACCTATAATCAGTCAGGACGCAACAGAATTTCGGCGGCATAACGACAGTAAACAGATTTCCGAGGTTCTAAACCAACCTCATAAAACATCATACATCCAGTAATTCCTCAATACAAACAACAACATACAACACAACCATATTATACAATAAAACATCCTCGTTACACGCCTCCGTTCCAACATGACCTACAATACCTCAACTTTATCATACATTTCAAAAGTAAGTTGAGACACAACTACAACTTAACCATAGACAAAAGAAAGCCAATAAATTAACATCATTTAGATCATTATCTTTTCAACAACTATTACACTAAGAACCGTAAAGCATATAAAAGTCCATTAAGCTAATATACATAACGTTTAACAACATAGAATCATGGATAAGACTCAGGGACATATGACTCATCCACGAAAGGCACGTTTTCCACATTCTCCTCTTCAGGAGGCACGTACCCGTAATCTTGTGAAAGCACACCTGAAAACATGCAATAATAGAGAGTGAGCTTATATACATAAGCCCAGTGAGGATCCGATAGATCTCGACAGTATTCACTACGCTCCTTGGATTTAGTCCTTTGAGCAAGTAAACACACAACAACATAAATAAAGCTATCATCACATAACTATATAACCAATCAATAAGGATACTCTATTTGGTGTAGCTCCAAACGCCATCACGATCTCAACCGTTCTTCTTATAACTCCCTATTACTCACGCACCCGAGGTACCTCACTAGCCCCTCCCTCCATGACACCTCCGTCATGCGAGCTGGGGGTAGCCTATGGCAGTCATGCCGTTACCAACCCGGCAGCCCGCCGCTGCCGGACAGCCGGGACACACATACCAAGCATCCATCTTCATCAATGATCAATCAATCAATCAATTGGGAGATCAACAACAAGAGTGCCCGATTCCCGCATTCAATAATAATCAATCAATAACATCAATATTAAATTAAACAACAAACAACGTAGTTAGATGACAAAGTAGGCCATCTAACCGGACATGCATAATATACTTAATTAAACTTTAAATTACTTAACAACAACTCACCATTCATCACTCGAACACTACCCAACCATCTAAGGCATCGTTCAAGAAATTAAAGAATGACAACCTAAACTTCTAAAATTCATAACTTACAATCTACTAATCCAAACATTGCCAAATCAGTTCCTATCACTCACCCATTCAACCTACTACATTAGCCCTCTCGGAAATCCACCATAACCCCTCCAAATCATGCCCGATAACCCTAAAATCCTAAGATGTCATGGCTGGATTTTCCGGATTTTCACACGAACAATGTAATCGAAAATTCGGCATTACAACAGCGCTAACACGTAATTATCAAGTATTTAGAAATCGACGGCAATCGATTTCGATCAACACAACTCAATTAAATCAACTTTGAACATTTTATTCAAAATTAAATACCCGGAAAATAAAAATTATGCTATATCCGACAGAAACTCGTAGTATTAGTATATAATGATCCCTAGCATGCAAGGAGCAATAATCTAACATCAGATTTCAATTCTAACGGTTCAATCTTCATTTATACGCAAAAACACAAAAATGACATTTTGAGATCTAGAATTTTTCTCTCACCTTAGATGCGATATAAGCCTAGGAATGCGTGCTATGCGTGCCCAACAAGCAGAATCCAAGTCGGTGCGAAGTTCTACGGACAAAAACTAGGTTTTTCTTTGAAAAATTGGATTGAAAGCTTGAGTTTTTCTCTTCTCTTTTCTCCCTCTTTTCTCTCGGCAATGTGTGTGTGTGTGATGGTGTTTTTGTGTTGTGTGAGTGTGTGTTGAGGACATTAGCTTATATGGTCAATTAATTAATTAAAGTCAAAGTTAATTTAAATAGGTATTTTTGTATTTTTAATGACTTTAATTGCATTTTAGTGCTCACCAAGTTAAAAATACTTATGCAACCCCCAAGATATCTCAAGTGGATTATTTTTAGGTGACAAGAAGTTTTACAATTCAACAATTTCACCCGAGTCGGCTTAAAACTCGATTTTCGCAAAAGTCGGTGTAAAAACCCTAATAAATTCTTAAGCCGATTTTAAAACCGTTTTCATCAAACACAGGTCTATTAAAGTCCGTGGACTAGGTCTAGAAGGGTTAAAAAGACCAGTTTCAAAATTATAGCGGACGTGTTTCAAAAACACTATTCACTGAAAATCGACGATAAAATTTCTGACTCCGTTTTTGATGAAAATTTCATGAATGCACATTTAGCACGTATTAGAAGTATTGAAATCAAAATTATGACTTTCTAGGTCCTATAGCACATAAACAGATCATATGTACGCAAAACGAGGTAAAGCACGTAAAACGAGATAAGCAGGAAAAGTGGGGTTTCACACCGATGACATTCATTGGCTTGAGCGTATCGACATAGATTCCCACTTATGCCACCCTAACATCCAGAGGAAGAAAAACCTGTATCAGGGTATGAGAACGACTTTCTCCGATAACAAACGACATTTAGTAGCGAAAAGTATTGACACTTCTGCCTTCTAGGCTAGAACCCTCAAAGCTGGAAGAAAGGACAACCTAGCTCAACTGATTGATTGGTACCGTAGCCCCGCGTGTGCGGTAATGGGCAAGGCAACCTATAGAAGAAGATGCTGATAGCGAGTAATTCATTCCTAAAAGTCCACCATACTCTCTTTTCGTGGAAGATGGGGTAGCAGGTCTTTTCTTGTTCTTAGGGGACGGAGGGTTTTCCTCAGAAGATGAAAGTGTTGGCAATCATAAGGGGATTGTTGCCTATTCCCCGTTCAGGGGTGGGTAAGAAAGATAGTCCAGGAAGACTAATTGAGAATGGGCCCATGGACCAAGATATCGATCTAGCCCAGAGTCAGGGAGGGAAATCCAGATTCAAGGGCACATTCCTTTGATTCTTGCTTAGCTGACTAAGGGCGGATAGGGCGGGCAACAAGAGCGGCATTGTTATAGGTTTGATTCATCAATGTCAGTATCTCAATCAGAGATTTCTTTTGTCCTAATACCCCTTGGCGGATCTTGCTTTTTACCAAGAATAGCCCCATAATACCCAATTGAGGATTGAAGATGCTCGATCGATAGGGAGAGGAAGAGTTTAGTTTCCCTTTCGTCGAAAACATTTCAAAAGGAGTATATGACCAGGAGCTTCTTCAAAGCCCTTAGGAATGAGCAGTAGGTGAGGGTCCGAAGGAGAAAGTACATGCGAAATCTAGCACCATCACAAGAGGTATGAGACTGGAGACGAGGATACTTTTACAATTGCCTAGATCACCGTTCATAGAATGCCCCTTTCGAAACTCCCATAGTAGACAGGGTCCAAGTTAATTTGATGGTCATACATCGATCATTGAAGCGATCTCCTTCATAGCATGGAATCTTCCCTTCTTCCTTGATTAGTCAGTAATTGCCATCAATAGTAAGATGAATCAACTCTCCTAAATGATAGAAATAAGAATGTGGAATACCAGGACATTTTTTTAGATCTTGCTTCTGTCTAGTGGATCCCCCTCTTAGAGGTTGGGATTAAGAGCCATATTTCGTAAATCATTAATAAATAAAAGGCTCTGAGACTGCTACTTAAGGGCCTTCTCCTGGGCATTCTCTTAAGCTTAAAAGCAAATTCACTGCTTAGCCCCTGAAATGCTCTTGTTAATTGGCCTAAAAAGGCCAGGAAATGGCCATAGGAAGAACACATTCATTTGGCAGTGGGGCTAAAGAGATAGGGATAATCGGTGAAGAGAGATCTTTTATCTTATTACTTTTGGGAAAATCCCTTGTTTAAGGCCTCGAGACTGAGTACGGTTATGAAGAGGGTGGGCATGAGAGAAAGAGTAATGATAAGGACATCTAGTCTAAGTGCTTATTCTTCTGCCAAAAAGGTCCATACGCTTGAATCAAATCTTTAAGGAAATAAACCATTCCCCAGCTAAGACTAAAAGGATGAAAGTAATGATAGAAGAGCCAGGGAAAGTTCAACTACTTCTATTGGCTCAAAGACTAGTTCTTCCAATCTATCCACTTACCGGTTTGCTTGTGACCCTACTAGACGTGAAAGCATAAGCGAAAGGGATTGCCTTGGTCTCATTACCGCCCTTACAGCTATTGAATCAGCAGCACATGAATGTCCAGAATCAGCAAGATCCCCAACATCTATCGCAGGTGCCGCATGGAAGGACTGATCCACTACTCGGCTAATTTTTGTCCACTAAACCAGATCTGAGACCAGAAAGCCTAAACCATCACTCAGTCATAGAAAGTCGTCAAGAATTGTTGGGTGAAGGTGATGCTACCAAAGAGGTGTTCTCAATCGAAAAAGTTTATCAAACCCCGTAAAATTGGCATAGATCTGCTTTTGCGGTTCTATCTTGTCCTTCCACTCTTGACCTACTGGCCTTTCTGCTAAATATAGCTCTTGGAGCTGCGTTAGTGTAAGAAAGCCAATCGACTACAGTCGAATCTATGGGGAGAAGTAATCAGTCTTGTTCTTGATTGTCGCTACTACTACATATATAAGGTTGGGTTATTCCCAGTTTTTGGGTCTTTTGCCACCAATAAGGAAAGGTAACTTAAAGTCCTCTGATGAAGCTCTTTTACAAAGAATCTTCTCTTCCTGAGTGAGCTGAGGCCCTAATGGATCTTAGTTCTTTGTAATAAGAGTTGGTGATGGCTTTGTCTACCAAGTAGATTAAAAAGGTCCATACTATTTGATGTAATATTTAGGGATATAAACCAAATGTCCTACCAAAACAGTTTTACCATCTCCATTTTTACTCTCGGATAGCCCACTTTGAATTCAGTGAATGGACTCAAGGAATTGAAGGCAGATAGGATAGATACTGCCTCTTACATGCCGATCCAATTATCGATTGGTAAGCAGACCGAGTAAGAAGACACTTTCTGATGATTTGCATTTGCCACTGGCTGACTTAGTCACGAAGTTGAGATCCACATTTATCTCTATCTTACGAAGCATAGGGTCTACCATTCAACAACTAGAGTGGTCCTCTCGGAAGGATCTTGACACCCTCACCCATGCTCTTGTCTTTCGCCTCTCACTGATTTAGCTTACGATTAGGTTAGTCTGAAGCGTTGGCTTTCTGCCTTAAGCTCACCTCTGACTGTCCTACTCTTCCAAGTCTGTTTCGAATCTAGATGACCTACTCTTTTGACGAGCTTACTACTAGATCGCTTAGTTCTAGGATGATTGATGCCTTCCAGACATCAGCATTCTATAAGTACTGCTTTTGTTCTCTGTCTTCTTTCCAACTGGAAAGACTTGGCTGCCTAGCACCTTCTTTCCTTATCTAATGATATAGATAGAAAAGTTTTTCTTGCCTAGCCTTAGGCTAGGAGAGTGATAATTGACTAAGGACTGATTCAAGCCCCTCACAAGGTGACAAAGTAGACTTCTAAGCAAGATTGAGTATAGACTGAGGTCTGATCGCGAGGGTGCTAAGGCTTGCTTTCCCTCTGCCCATTGCCCCTACTTTTAAATCCCAAACCAGGAAAGACAGAAAGGGATAGCCGCCCTTACCTCGGGATAGTCGCCCTTGCCTCAATCTAATGCTAATGCCGGCCTTGAATGGGCCTTGAATGCCATCTAAGTGAATAGGATTTGAGGGTTATCCCTACAGGTGAGCTACTCCAACCTATTGATTCGCTACTATCTTCAACCGACCTGGGGTTTGTAACTATCGTACCTATGCCCTCTTTCTCGTTCCGATACCCAAGACTCATGATTAAAGAAGTGGGTTGGCATTGGCTGACTATCTTGAATGATCAAAGAGGTTTCTGTGCTATCACTCTATCGTTAAGACAAGCTTACCACAAGACCCATTTTCTTAGCTTCTCATACTGCCTTCTAATATAATAGAAATGGTTAGGTTGTTTACATACTGTTGAGGATAGTGCTCACTTCTAATCCTTGCTTTCTAAACCATGCCCTTCCACAATGAAATATCTCACAGAGAGAGGTTCTGTTCTATGAAATAAGAAGGTTGATGAAATCTGGGCAAACGAATAAAGGGAAGCGAAGGCAATGGGAAGAGGATCGTCAGTTACAGGATTGGGGTTTTGCGCCAAGTCTTAAAGAGATGAGAGGGCTTTTCTAGAAACTATAGTTTAGGACTCTTAAGTACGAGTTAATGATTTAACAACCGCTTTCAGGGCTCCTTCTCGGGCAAGTGGAGTACTAATAGTGAGGGGCAGCTAGAAGGCTTGGAGTGAATCCTGATGCGAGTACAAGGGTGATTTCGGTCTTTTGCCAGTCCTTCTCCGGGCATAAAGTACAAGACAGTTGGTTCTTCTCGCGGGTCAGGGCCTATGAAAGTAGGCTAGTCGTAAAGGGAAGAAATTGACTAAATGGCTTATACAAAAGGCCACGGTGGAGCGGGAGAGACGTCGGGGAAGGAAGACCTTTGCTTGATCTTTGCCTGTAACTAACACTACCAGCAGATATGGCTACTAGACCTACTCGTATTGGTTCGCTGAAGAAGAAGAAAGAGATGGGCGTTCGACTTGTCTGGATCCAGAGGTGGAAGAAGGACCTCCATCATCTTTGTACCTGGATCCTATTCCTATCCACAACTAGTAACTGAGGGTTGCCCTCACCTGCCAAATACCAGCTTCGGGGGATATCAACTAATAACTAATAGCGGGATTTCAACTAATGGTAAGAGTAAACACCTCTATAATCTACGGATCATAGGACCTAGCCCTTATAATGGGAGTGAAACCTTGCGCTCACCAAGGCTTATTAATAGGGCTACGCTTGCTACAATCCTCTTATCTTAGCAGGGGCTGAAAGAACTGGGCTTTATTACCTTTCCCTGCAGTTCAGTTTCTTCCTTCCCTGACTTGCTTGCCCTAGCCTTCCCTTCTTTCGCAATCGGTGAATCCTCAGTTCAGTTACTTCCTTTTCCTTGAATGAGCAGTTAGGAGTAAATCCCCTTCATGGGTCAGTTCATGTGGGCTTTCATTGGGTCTATGGCGGCTTGAGGATTGGAATACGGAGCGGAGTAAGGATCTCTTCTGTAACACCCCGATCCCTCTCGAGACCAGGAGTTCTATCAATCAATCTATTCACAACCCAATTCCAAACCCGGTCAAAATTTTAGGGAAAGACGGACGGAGTCTCCCCTGTTTCTAGGCAAAATGTAAAACCTGTAATAGCATATAAGTGGACTAGCACCATGTCCAACCATACAAAACTTCCTCAAGGCCATCCGAGCCTTGGTTCTCAACAATTAAACACAAGTAAATGTACAATTCCAAGTACCCAGACTTTTCTAACTTTTCTTTAAGCAATAAAAAATATGCATTAAAGTTAAGCTATACTAACTAGATACATAAACTAACTTTTCCAAATCACTTCAATAACCTAGTAAAACTTAAGTTACATTCCTTTTCACATGAATTACATTCAATACATGAAACATACATCTCTGCATCTTTGACAACTCAAGCCACATAGAACGGAAGACAACTCTTCAAGCACGAACTATCACGTAATCACTAACTTTCAAGCTAACATAGCATTTCCTGAAATGTGGTGGTGGGGAGGGAGTATACTCAACACGTATACTCAGTTAGGGCGAGACAGATATCGAGGTGGAGAGAAAGAAAGTCGTGCAATGCAAATAGGTACAGTTAAGCAATATATTCAATAAGAAAGCACTCCATATACACGACAATACTATAAACAATTAAAGAAAGCATTAACACAACCATTCAAAGCTATACCACACTTTGAAGGTCACGGTTCACTCAAACGTGCAATGTACCATTCACAATTTCGATGACTTTAACGATGACGCACCGGCTCACCCACCTTATAACTTCCGTTAGAGTAGTCCGGACATACTCTGTCAATTCTACGACCCAAAACTCACTGGGCGGCAACCCAAGCGAGAAAGGGAATAGGACACGGAGCTAGAGCAACCAACACTGGCAACCCGAGGCTACCCAGAGAGGCCTATCACTCACGCGCCTGACATTATGCAATGCAATACGAGGAATATAACGATAATCGAGAAAGACACTGAAGTGCAGGTTAGTAACAACATGCGATACAATAAGCATTTACAATCAATAAAATAACAAGAACAACACTAACAAGCATTATCAACAATTGATATACAAATTCAGTCATAATCAACTTTAACAAGCATAACAAGCAATATTAAGCATTCTATAGGCATTACACTATGAAAACAAACAAATCACAAAATGAACTCAACTTTCAAAACGCTACTACTTTCAAACGAGCCACGAGTTCTAGAAACCGACTTCGCCAATCCTCCTAGGTCACCATAAGGCACGTCTAAAGACCCCGAAACCCTACTTAGCCCTAGAATTCCTGCAAAGCCCAGATTTCCCCCTTTGCTCATTTGAACTATCGCTACCCTAACCAAACACCCAACCAACGCCATAACCACACCAAAAGTGCTTTCATGGCCTCCCGAGACAATGTCATCACGCAAATCGGGGAAACGCTAATCTCGACCTAAACGACCCCAACTTGTACCAAGGCATTTTTCTCCATTTTTTCATTATGCAACCCAAACAAATCATACATTTAGGCATTCCAACATATCTAACATCTTTTCACATCAACGGAACGCCTCACGGAGCAACTTCATAGAAACGGGGATTTACTATTCACAATTTACTATTCAATTATCAATTTCGATATTCAACATTAGAAAATGCTAAAAAGCTATAAATACATGTTCTACAATTGCTAGGGAACATTCTTCAAGCATCAAAACGAATTAAATAACAATCTACGGCTAAAACCCAAAAATTAAAGTTTAAACACAATATTTTCAAATGCACAAATAACGATGAAACCATCACCTTAGACTTTCCTAGACGCTAGGAAAACCACGCTGGAAGCCTCGAAAACAACCCCGTGCAAGCTTTCGCGAAGATTTGAAGTTTTGATGTTGAAAATGTTTTTTTTTCTTCTCCTATGGTTTTCGCCCTTGGCCCTTCTTTTTTTTCTGATTTTTCTTTTTTGTTTCCTATTTTAAGCTTAAATAAAAGATGACAAATGGTCAAAAGTCAAGGCTTTGGTCAATGCTAACTAAACTTGGTCAAGGTAGTTCATTTTGTGCATTTTAAGCTTAAAACCACTAACACAATTTTAATTCTAATCAACAATCAACTAAAATACTAAAATTAAAACACTAAATACTAGTTTTCACTATTTGCTGAGGACTAGAAATCATTTCCTAACTATCGCTCTCGATATGCTATGCACAAAACGACGAAGAACGAATAACACCTAAATATTACGGAATATAAGAAAAATATAATTTTTGAAAAGCAACATAGTTCAAAATTTACTCCGGCTCGGAGCTACTTTTCATTTAATTGAAAACCGAGCATTAAGGTGCAAGAAAATAAGACCAAGTAACATACATATGAAAAGTAGGTGATACTCCATTAACATATTAACTCAAGTATTATTTTAATTACTTCTAAAAGAAATATGAAAATAAAGCTACAAATGAATATTTAACTAAAAATAAACACAAAATTCAATGCTAACATTTAAGATAACACTTAATTAAATGCAATTAAATGCCATTAAATGCATGCCGGGTTTGGGTTATCATATCCTTCCCACCTTAAAATAATTGCGTCCTCACAATTCTTCTTCCAATAGAACTCATCATCCTCTGAAATCCAACTCTGACTAATCTTCATCAGCTACTGAGCAAGTATATTAATCAAGATAACCAATAGGGAAGTTTAAGAAGAAATTCCAAGTAGTAATGCCGAATAAAGGCTCAAATGTAGATACCGCACAAAATCCCGTTGACACGAATACCGAGGAAGAATAAAATTCCAACAAAAAGCGCCGAGATAATACCAATAAAGACTAAACCAAAGATACTGTAGATAAAATCACATCACATATTATTGATAAGAAGAATACCGAATGAATATCTCATACACGAATCTCTAGTAGAAGTTCAACTATTACTGCCCGAGAATTCCCAAGCAAGAAGCCAAATAAAGGCTCAAACAAAGGTTCTATCCAGAGGTCCAAAGAAGTACCCCGCTGGTCATGAATTTCATAGAAGAATTCTGTGTTAAGAGTGCTGAAGAAAATAGTAAGAAACCCAATCAAATATACTTCAAAAGTTCCAAAGAAGTCTTTCAAATAATAACCTCATAGGACAACCAATTAGATTCCGAGTATCGCTATCAAATGCTGAGAAGAATGTCAAAGGAAATAGCAGAGAAATATAATGTGCCCAATAAGACAATCAAGTTGAATAACAAATATAGTTTCCCAGCTAGACGAAAACCCTAAGGAAAAATACTGAGCTGGTGCACAATATACAAAACCAAACTCCGAGGCCTCTTTACTACTGGTCAAGTGAGAACTTTACAAAACTTACCACCAAGAAAGCCCAAAGTATTCTACAGCATACCATAAGCTGTCACGCCTCGACCTGACCCCGCAAAAGGCCAAGCCCGGACCCGACACACGGATGGAGTCTCCTCTGTACCGCGGACGATCCGAGAACCCTAAAATCAACATAATACTTGCGAAAGCCATAAAACAATTAAAACAATACGACTTTCTTTAAAACATACATTTCTTATTAACCAGCCTTGCAACCCAAAAATGATATGCATACTACACAAGTATTTATGCCACTAATCAAATCCATTAGCATGCATTTCCTTACTAGTCACAACAGTATAAGTTTACAACTTTACATTCTTTCAACTTATACAACATAAGACCATAGAGGCCTTAAACTAGGAAATACATACAAGGCTACAAGCCTCAAAATAAAGCGTCATCCAAGCAATATACATATCAAGCAAGGCTCGCACAAAATCTGGTAACCAACCACCAGCAAAGCAAATAAGTGCTATCACGGAAACACCTCCACCTGCTCCTCCTCCTCAATTACCTCAAGAGGGTCTGCTTCAACTACTCCTGTAAAAATATAGTATAGAGAAGAATGAGCAAAAACTATTGCTTGGCGAGGGCAATTGGTCTCAAGGACGGAGATGAGAAGAGTATGCAATGCAATTAGTCAAGCAATACATACAATTATCATTTAAAGATACAAACAAGTCAATATTATAACAAGGCAAGCATTAAAGACAATAAACATTCATTCAAAGGATACGGTACTCTTTTTACGAGCAACTTTCATTCACGAATTCGATGACGACGCGCCGGCCCAAACCACCTTATAACACCAGTTTGGAATACCCCGGAAGTATCCATCAATCTACGACCCAAATCTCCCTGGGAGGCAACCCAAGCGAGAAGAGGGAATAGCAGCAGAGCTAGAGCAACCAACACTGGCAACCCGAGGCTACCCAGAGAGGCCCATCACTCACGCGCGAGACACCATGCAATGCAAGACGTGATACAAGGCGATAAACGAGCAATAAAGCCACACGTGGGAGAATAACAAAGTAGGTTACCTCGCACGCAATAGCAACAGTTGATAAGCATTTCAAACAGAATCAATGCAAACAAGTATGTCAACCAACCATAAGCATTCCATAGGCATATTTTCAAGAAAACACACAAAGTCACAAATCAGCCCCAACCATCAAAACACTACCATTTCCAAACAAGCCACGAGTTTCGGAAACCGACTTCGCAAATCCTCCTAGGTCACCATAAGGCACGTCTAAAGACCCCGAAACCCTACCTAACCCTAGAATTCACACAAAGTCCTAATTTCCCCTTTGCTCGTTTGAACTAAAACTATACCAACCAAACACCCAACCAACGCCATAATCGCACCAAAAGTGCTTCCATGGCCTCCCGAAACAATGCCAACATGCAAAACCAGAAAATGCCAAACTTGACCTAAACGACCCCGACTTTCGCCAAGGCATAATTCCCATTTTTTCCATTACGCAACCCAAACAAACCATGCATTTAGGCATTCTAACACACCTAGCACATTTCTACATCAACGGACAGTATAACGGAGCAATTTCATCGTTTCAAGGGTTTACTATTCATAAAACACTATCCAACAACTAATTTAAATTGTAATCTCAACATTTAACCACAGAAAACATTAAAAAGCTATAAATACACGTTCTACAATTGCCAAGGAACATTCTAGAAGCATCAAAACGCTTTAAACAACAATCTACGGATAAATTCTAAAAATCACAAAGTTGATACACTTGACATTTAAATGCGCAAATAACATGCTTCCCTCACCTTAGGCACTCCTAGTCGCTAGGAAAACAACGCTGGACACCTCAGAAACCACCCCGCACGAGCTCATGCGAAGATTGAACGATTGGAAGTTGAAAGGTTTTTTTTTTCCCCTTTGAAGCTCTCGGCCTGCACACTGCTGTTTCAGCTTCGATTTTTATTTTTATTTTGTTTTGTTTAAGCTTATAAGAGGTTTACTTGGTCAAATGGTCAAAGCCCTTGGTCAAATGACTTAAAACTTGGTCAATTAGACTATTTTTGTGCACTTTAAAGCTATACTAACTAAGAAACAAATTAATTATAGCTAACAACACTTAGAACATAAAATTAAAGTCATCTAAATACTAGTTTCACTATTTGCTGAGGACTAAAAACCGTTCTCTAGCTATTGCTCCCTAAATGCAATGCACGTTGCGACAGCAAAGAAGTAACAATTAATTCTCAAAGAATTTAAGGAAATATAATTTCCAATATAATAAACAAGAAATTTCCACATTCCGGGCTCGGGTATTACACCCTCTCCCCCTTAAAACAATTGCGCCCGCGCAATTCTTACCTAGTCAACAAACAACTCCGGATACTGATCCCGAACTTGATCATCTCTTTCCCAAGTCGCTTCCTCAAACCCATGATGATTCCACAGAACCTTTACTCATGGAATACTCTTCCTGCGAAGCTCCTGAACTTTTCGATCCACAATTCGAATTGGTTTCTCTTCATAAGACAACTTCTCTTCAATCTGCAAAGGCTCTGGTTCAAGTACATGTGAAGGGTCTGGATGATACTTCTTCAACATAGACACGTGGAACACATCGGGCACTCTCGACAAGCTTGGAGGTAAAGCTAACCGATAAGCCAAAGGACCCACCTTTTCGGTGATCTCAAACGGACCCACATACCTAGGACTAAGTTTCCCGCTCTTACCGTGCAGAATCAACCCCTTTCGAGGAGAAATCTTAAGAAACACCCAAACTCCCAAATCAAACTCAAGATCCCAACGGTGCTTATTAGCATAACTTTTCTGACAACTCTGAGTTGTAAGCATATGCTGGCGAATAAGGTGAACATTATCCACCATCTTAATCATCTCAGGTAACATAGTCGGATCAACTGTTCTCATCTCTCCAACCTCTTCCCAATATAACGGGGATCTGCATTTACGACCATACAACACCTCGTAGGGAGCCATACCTATAGTAGATTGATAACTATTGTTGTAGGTGAACTCCGCTAAAGGCAAAAACTTCTCCCAATTCTTCCCAAAGTCTAGCACACATGCCCGAAGCATGTCTTCCAAGATCTTGATTGTTCTCTCAGACTGGCCATCGGTTTGTGGATGATATGCAGTGCTGAAGCTCAACTTAGTTCCCAAGGCCTTTTGCAACTTCTGCCAAAAACGAGATCTGAATCTGGGATCTTTATCTGATACTATACTCTGTGGCACACCATGCAATCTCACAATATTAGCAACATATAGCTCAACTAGCTTATCAAGGCTATCCTGTTTGTTCACGGGAATAAAATGTGTAACTTTAGTCAAGCGGTCCACAACAACCCAAACAGAATCACATCCCCTCAGAGATCTAGGAAGATCGGTCACAAGATCCATTGTTATATGCATCTACTTCCATTGCGGAATCGACAACGGCTGTAGACGTCCGGCTGGCCTATGATGATCAACTTTAACCCTCTGACAAGTTAAACATCTGGATACATACCTAGCAATCTCCCTCTTCATATTGTTCCACCAGAAGTGTTGTTTCAAATCTCTATACATTTTAGTACTGTACCGGTGAATCGTATACCTCGAATTATGTGCCTCGGACAGAATCTCATTCTTCAAAGTCAGATCACCAGGAACACACACCCTGTCCCTGAATCTGAAGATACCATCTGCATGTAATTTAAACTCCGACTCTCCCCCTTTTGATTTTTCTTGGATTTTCAAGATGTGAGGATTAGTCTTCTGAGCCTCTCTGATCTGTGCTAGCAACCCTGACTGAATCTGTAAACTAGCAAATCGAATCCCTACCTCAGTAGTTTCTGGCTTGCATGAACAAATTTCTTCCAAAGTCTCCCAATCCTTGATAATTAAGCTTGCAATAGTAGCCTTTCAGCTCAAAGCATCAGCAACAACATTTGCCTTACCTGGCACGTAGTTTATAGAACAGTTGTAAGCACTCAATAACTCCAGCCATCTTCGCTGCCTCATATTCAGATCCTACTGTGAAAACAAATACTTGAGACTCTTGTGGTCAGTAAAAATTTCAAATTTGGTACCCCACAAGTAGTGACGCCACTTCTTCAATGCAAACACAACTGCAGCTAACTCGAGATCATGTGTAGGGTAATTGACTTCATAAGGTTTCAACTTCCTAGAAGCATAAGCAATCACCTTACCATTCTGCATTAAAACACAGCCCAAACCTTCCTTAGATGCATCACTATAGACAACGAAGTTCTCTGTTCCCTTAGGTAAAGCTAGTATAGGAGCTGTAGTTAGTCTCTTCTTCAATTCTTGGAAACAGGATTCACATTTGGCATCCCAGTTGTAAGCAACTTTCTTCTGAGTCAACTGGCTTAAAGGTCCAGAAATTTTGGAAAAGTCTTTAACAAATCTCCGGTAGTAACCTGCCAACCCAAGAAAACTCCGAATCTCTGACACCGTCTCAGGTCTCTTCCAAGATGAAACAACTTCAATCTTAGCTGGGTCCACTGAAATTCCTCGATCTGAAATGATATGACCTAGAAAAGATATCTGATTCAACCAGAACTCGCACTTGCTGAATTTAGCAAAAAGCTTGTTTTCCTGCAAAGTCTGTAGTACAATCCTCAAGTGTTGTTCATGCTCAGCCTCGTTCTTCCAGTACACCAAAATGTCGTCAATAAAGATTACGACAAACTGATCAAGATAAGGTCGAAAAACCCTCTGCATCAAGTCCATGAATGCGGTTGGTGCATTTATCAATCCAAACGGCAACACAACAAACTCATAGTGGCCATATCTAGTCCTGAATGCCGTCTTTGGTATATCGTCACTCCGAATTCTGAGTTGATAGTAACCCTGCCTCAAATCAAATTGGGAGTAAACACTCGCACCCTGCAACTGGTCAAATAATTCTTCAATCAACGGCAAGGGGTGTTTGTTCTTAATCGTGACTTGATTAAGTCCCCTGTAATTAATACATAACCATAGCGTGCCGTCTTTCTTTCTCACGAACAACACAGGCGCACCCCACGGCGAAGAACTAGGTTGTATAAACCATTTCTCAAGCAAATTCTGAAGCTGAATTTTTAACTCTTGAAGTTCAGCCGATGGTATTCTATAAGGACTCCTAGAAATTGGCGCAGTGTCTGGCACAAGATCAATCATGAACTCAATCTCCCTATCCGGTGGTAAACCCGGTAACTCCTCGGGAAATACACCAGGGAAGTCTCTAACAATCGGAACCTCATTCAAACTCAACTTATCAGTAGGCTGATTGATCAAATAAGCTAGGTAATCTTCACAACCCCTATTCAACAACCTAGAAGTCTTGATCGCTGATAAAAGAGGAATTTGGGCAGCCCTGCAATTCCCAACAATCTCCAGTACCGGTAGGTCAGGAACCTGAAGATAAACAATCTTTGTTCTACAATCCAACTGAGCATAGTACTTCCCCAACCAGTCCATTCCCAAAATGATTTCAAAGTCACGGAATGGCAATATAATTAAATCAGCAGGAAATTTACGGTTCTCAATGCATATATCACAAGATTTGCAAATAGACTCAGTAACAAATTTTGTACCCAAAGGCGTACTAACTTCAACTTCATGCGGCAATTTATCAATGCAAACATTCACAGATCGTGCACATGCAAGAGTTATAAACGAATGCGTAGCTCTGGGATCAATCAAAACTTTAACTGGCTGAGTATTGAGAAGAAAGGTACCTTCCACTATAGCTGTAGTATCGGGTAGCCCCTCTGCATCTAGTGCAAAGACCCTAGCCTGAACCCTCTGTGTTGGACGTGCACCTGCAGCCCTATTCTGAACACCTTGGCCTCTAGTACGGCCCTGAACATTGTTATACTTAGGGCAATCTCTCACCCTATGATCATCACTACCACAACCCGTACATTTACCACTCTTCCTCCAGCAATTAGCCTCAATATGCCCCGATCGATTACAAAAGTTACACTGCTGATTTTGCCTTACAACAGTGTTTCCTGCAGGTGCTGGTGCTCTGGTAGTAGTAGGAACTGTACCTCCCTACTGAGGTCTAGTCACAACTGGCCTAACCTGAATCTGCTGCTGTGGCTGATACGGACGTTGCTGAGGAACCTGTGCAGAAGACTGATACTGCCTCGGCTGACTCTGGCTGCTCTGGCCCAAATACTGTTTCTTACTCGGCTGACTGCTCTCAGCTAACATCTCAGCCTTCCGTTTCTTAAACTTCGAGGCTGCCTGGAAGGGCTCAGGAAAAGTAGTGTAGGGCTGCCCAGTCAAATGCAACTGTATGTCCATTCTCAGCCCACGAACAAACCTATGAATCATCCTCCTAGCCGGCCGTACCAACTCGGGCATATACCTAGACAGGCTGACAAACCTAGCCTCGTACTGTGCAACAGTCATGTTTCCCTGCTTCAGGGCCACAAACTCGTCTTCCCTCCTTTCCATAGCCATCTCGGGAATATACTTATCCCGAAACTCACTCACAAAATCATCCCATAAATGTGGAACATCCTCACAATCCCACCTCAATCTGACAGTATTCCACCACTGCTCTGCATCACCCTCAAATAAGAATGACGCATAATCTATTCTTGCCTCATCAGTGTACCTCAAAGCGGTGAAAATTTTCTCAACACGATTAATCCATCTCTCGGCTGCCTCATCATCCGGCTCTCCGAAGAACTTTCCCGGCTCGTGCCTCAAGAATTTCTCTAACTGATTATTCTCAACTCTATACCCCTGTCCACCAGGATTAGCTTGATTTCCCTGGGGATTATTATTCCTGTCCTTCCTCTGCTCATGCAACACCTGTGTAATCCGGTCTACTGCAGTAGTCATAGTAGCCATAAACTGCTCAGGCAACGGCTGCTGACCCTGTTCTGCTGCCTCTTCATCTGATCCTATACCTTGAGTACCACGACGTGGCGGCATAGTAGCAATTCACAATAGCTGGCAATATTTAAAAGCAGTTTATAGACATAAATATAGCACATAAGAGTAGATAACACTCAAGTCAATAACAATCAAACATTCTAACACGCAATTCACATTACACAAGATTGACATGCCAACCTAATTCACTTTAAGCACATAAGCACTCTAAGTTCACAAAGTCATGCTATAACACTTTCTTTCCACTTAACAATTATACAATAACATTCTAGCATTTTGGACCTTTACCCCACAGACTGAGAAACATATCCCGGCTCATGCAAGACTATCATGCTCTGATACCACCTAAAGATGTCACGCCCCGACCCAACACCGCAAAAGGCCAAGCCCGGACCCGACACACGGATGGAGTCTCCTCTGTACCGCGGACGATCTGAAAACCCTAAAATCAACATAATACTTGCGAAATCCATAAAACAATTAAAACAAGCCGACTTTCTTTAAAACATACATTTCTTATTAACCAACTTTGCAACCCAAAAATGATATGCATACTACACAAGTATTTATGCCACTAATCAATTCCATTAGCATGCATTTCCTTACTAGTCACAAGAGTATAAGTTTATAACTTTACATTCTTTCAACTTATACAACATAAGACCAAAGAGGCCTTAAACTAGGAAATACATACAAGGCTACAAGCCTCAAAATAAAGCGTCATCCAAGCAATATACATATCAAGCAAGGCTCGCACAAAATCTGGTAACCAACCACCAGCAAAGCAAAGAAGTGCTATCACGGAAACACCTCCACCTGCTCCTCCTCCTCAATTACCTCAAGAAGGTCTGCTTCAACTACTCCTGTAAAAATATAGTATAGAGATGAATGAGCAAAAACTATTGCTCAGCGAGGGCAATTGGTCTCAAGGATGGAGATGAGAGGAGTATGCAATGCAATTAGTCAAGCAATACATACAATTATCATTTAAAGATACCAACAAGTCAATATTATAACAAGGCATGCATTAAAGACTATAAACATTCATTCAAAGGATACGGTACTCTTTTCATGAGCAACTTTCATTCATGAATTCGATGACGACGCGCCGGCCCAAACCACCTTATAACACCAGATTGGAATACCCCGGAAGTATCCATCAATCTACGACCCAAATCTCCCTAGGAGGCAACCCAAGCGAGAAGAGGGAATAGCAGCGGAGCTAGAGCAACCAACACTGGCAACCCGAGGCTACCCAGAGAGGCCCATCACTCACGCGCGAGACACCATGCAATGCAAGACTCGATACAAGGCGATAAACGAGCAATAAAGCCACACGTGGGAGAATAACAAAGTAGGTTATCCTCGCACGCAATAGCAACAGTTGATAAGCATTTCAAACAGAATCAATTCAGACAAGTATGTCAACCAACCATAAGCATTCCATAGGCATATTTTCAAGAAAACACACAAAGACACAAACCGGCCCCAACTATCAAAATACTACCATTTCCAAACGAGCCACGAGTTCTGGAAACCGACTTCGCCAATCCTCCTAGGTCACCATAGGGCACGTCTAAAGACCTCGAAACCCTACTTAACCCTAGAATTCACGCAAAGCATCGATTTTCCCCTTTCTCGTTTGAACTACAACTATACCAACCAAACACCCAACCAACGCCATAATCGCACCAAAAGTGCTTCCATGGCCTGCCGATACAATGCCAACACGCAAAATGAGAAAACACCAAACTCGACCTAAACGACCCCGACTTTCACCAAGGCTTAATTCCCTTTTTTTCCATTACGCAACTCAAAAAAACCATACATTTAGGCATTCTAGCACACCTAGCACATTTCTTCATCAACGGACAACATAACGAAGCAACTTTATCGTTTCAAGGGTTTACTATTCATAAAACACTATTCAACAACTAATTTAAATTGCAATCTCAACATTTAACCACAAAAAATGTTAAAAAGCTATAAATACACGTTCTACAATTGCCAAGGAACAATCTAGAAGCATCAAAACGCTTTAAACAACAATCTACAGATAAAATCTAAAAATTGCAAAGTTGATACACTTGACATTTAAATGCGCAAATAACATGCTTCCTTCACCTTAGGCACTCCTAGTCGCTAGGAAAAAAACGCTGGACACCTCATAAACCACCCCGCACGAGCTCACGTGAAGATTGAACGATTGGAAGTTGAAAGGTTTTTTTTTCCCTTTGAAGCTCTCGCCTGCACACTGCTGTTTCAGCTTCTATTTTTATTTTTATTTTGTTTTGTTTAAGCTTATAAGAGGTCTACTTGGTCAAAGGGTCAAAGCCCTTGGTCAAATGACTTAAAACTTGGTCAATTAGACTATTTTTGTGCACTTTAAAGCTATATTAACTAAGAAACAAATTAATTATAGCTAACAACAATTAAAATATAAAATTTAAGTCATCTAAATACTAGCTTCACTATTTGCTGAGGACTAGAAACCGTTCTCTAGTTATCGCTCCCTAAATGCAATGCACGTTGCGACAGCAAATAAGTAACAATTAATTCTCAAAGAATTTAAGGAAATATAATTTCCAAAATAATAAACAAGAAAATTCCACATTCCGGGCTCGGGTATTACATAAGCAATATGAGATAATAAGTCTGAACAAGATTCCAAGTGTAAGACTTCCAATAAGTGCCATCAAGGAAATATACTAGTAGAATGCCCACTAAGAATTCTATAAAATGCCATTGAAGAATTTCCAATCAGGGATGCCAATATCACACCAACAAAGACCGAGACACATATACCATAAATAATACTGTGCAGTAAGTCCGATTGAAATCCCAATAGCCAAGTCCACCGAGAAGTGCCAACAGAAGTCTCCAAAGAATACCCATTAAGAAAACCAAAGAATGCCCCAGAGAACAACCAAATAAAACCCCAAGAGAAAGCTACCATTCACAACTGTTAATCACAGAGGAGGACCTTAGAGATTCGCCAATAACCGAGCTCCAAAAGCAAACACCAACTCCCAAATAAAGTCTAATTAAATGCCATTCATTTCCTGCCAATCCATACACCTTGAGAGGCTAGCTGTGAACCACTTTCTTCAGGAGAGAAAGAGGACTTACTTACCATTTCCACGGGACATATATGAATGCCAGGATATCACATTTCTACACATGCCTTAAACTATTATGCAAGCAAGTTTACAAAAGAGTTTATAAAACAGTTTATTCAACAAAGTCACTCAAGCACGACAATCAGGTCAAGCACAACATAATCAATTCAAATCACGCCATAACCAATTCAAGACATTTCAATACACACATTGTAAGCAATACTTCAAGCAAATAACAATTCACGAGGTCGATTCGATTCACGATATCAATTCCATGCACAACTATACACTTCACTTTACTGAGAAACATTTAACACATATCACATAACTATATCACACAATCAAGTCAAGACACACAATCTCCCATACAAGCATACACTTTCAAGACACACTTATCAAGCACACATTCAAGGGTCACTACCCACCAGACCGAGGACCCTGTCCCGGCTTATGAGCTAAACAAGCTCTGATACCACCTGTAACACCCTGATCCCTCTCGAGACCGGGAGTTCTATCAATCAATCTATTCACAACCCAATTCCAAACCCGGTCAAAATTTTAGGGAAAGACAGACAGAGTCTCCCATGTTTTTAGGCAAAATGTAAAACCTGTAATAGCATATAAGTGGACCAGCACCGTGTCCAACCATACAAAACTTCCTCAAGGCCATCCGAGCCTTGGTTCTCAACAATTAAACACAAGTAAATATACAATTCCAAGTACCCAGACTATTCTAACTTTTCTTTAAGCAATACAAAACATGCATTAAAGTTAAGCTATACTAACTAGATACATAAACTAACTTTTCCAAATCACTTCAATAACCTAGTAAAATTAAGTTACATTCCTTTTGACATGAATTACATTCAATACATGAAACATACATCTCTGCATCTTTGACAACTCAAGCCACATAGAACGCAAGACAACTCTTCAAGCACGAACTATCACGTAACCACGAACTTTCCAGTTAATATGGCATTTCCTGAAATATGGTGGTGAGGAGTGAGTATACTCAACACGTATACTCAGTGAGGGCGAGACAGATATCGAGGTGGAGAGAAAGAAAGTAGTGTAATGCAAATAGGTACAGTTAAGCAATATATTCAATAAGAATGCACTCCATATACACGACAATACTATAAACAATTAAAGAAAGCATTAACACAACCATTCAAAGCTATACCACACTTTGAAGGTCACGGTTCACTCAAACGAGCAATGTACCATTCACGATTTCGATGACTTTAACGATGACGCGCCGGCTTACCCACCTTATAACTTCCGTTAGAGTAGTCCGGACATACTCTGTCAATTCTACGACCCAAAACTCCTTGGGTGGCAACCCAAGCGAGAAAAGGAATAGGACACGGAGCTAGAGCAACCAACACTGGCAACCCGAGGCTACCCAGAGAGGCCCATCACTCATGCGCCTAACACTATGCAATGCAATACAAGGAATATAACGATAATCGAGCAAGACACTGAAGTGCAGGTTAGTAACAACATGCGATACAATAAGCATTTACAATCAATAAAATAACAAGAACAACACTAACAAGTATTATCAACAATTGATATACAAATTCAGTCATAATCAACTTTAACAAGCATAACAAGCAATATTAAGCATTCTATAGGCATTACACTATGAAAACAAACAAAATCACAAAATGACCCCAACTTTCAAAATGCTACTACTTTCAAACGAGCCACGAGTTTTGGAAACCGACTTCACCAATCCTCTTAGGTCACCATAAGGCACGTCTAAAGGCCCCGAAACCCTACTTTACCCTAGAATTCACGCAAAGCCCCGATTTCCCCCTTTGCTCGTTTGAACTACCGCTACCCTAACCAAACACCCAACCAATGCCATAACCACACCAAAAGTGCTTCCAAGGCCTCCCGAGAGAATGCCATCATGCAAAACGAGGAAACGCTAATCTTGACCTAAACGACCCCAACTTGTACCAAGGCATTTTTCTCCGTTTTTCCATTATGCAACCCAAACAAATCATGCATTTAGGCATTCTAGCATATCTAGCACCTTCCTACATCAACAGAACGCATAACTGAGTAACTTCATCGAAACGGGGGTTTACTATTCACAATTTACTATTCAATTATCAATTTAAATTGCAATTTTGATATTCAACTGTAGAAAATGCTAAAAAGCTATAAATACGTGTTCTACAATTGCTAGGGAACATTCTTCAAGCATCAAAATGAATTAAATAACAATCTACGGCTAAAACCCAAAAATTAAAGTTTAAACACAATTATTTTAAATGCGCAAATAATGATGAAACCCTCACCTTAGACGCTACTAGATGCTAGGAAATCCACGTTGGAAGCACCGGAAACAACCCTGTGCAAGCTCTCCCGAAGATTTGAAGTTTTGATGTTGGAAATGTTTTTTTTTCTCCTATGGTTTTCGGCCTTGGCCTTCTTTTTTTCTGATTTTTCTCTTTTGTTTCCTATTTTAAGCTAAAATAAAAGATGACAAATGGTCAAAAGTCAAGGCTTTGGTCAATGCTAACTAAACTTGGTCAAGGTAGTTCATTTTGTGCATTTTAAGCTTAAAACCACTATCACAATTTTAATTCTAATCAACAATCAATTAAAATACTAAAATTAAAATACTAAATACTAGTTTTCACTATTTGCTGAGGACTAAAAATTATTTCCTAACTATCGCTCTCGATATGCTATGCACAAAATGACGAAGAACGAACAACACCTAAATATTACGGAATATAAGAAAAAATATATATAATTTTTGAAAAGCAACATAGTTCAAAATTTACTCCGGCTCGGAGCTACTTTTCATTTAATTGAAAACCGAGCATCAAGGTGCAAGAACATAAAACCAAGTAACATACATATGAAAAGTAGTTGATACTCCGTTAACATATTAACTCAAGTATTATTTTAATTACTTCTAAAAGAAATATGAAAATAAAGCTACAAATGAATGTTTAACTAAAAATCAACACAAAATTCAATGCTAACATTTAAGATAACAATTAATTAAATACAATTAAATGCCATTAAATGCATGTCGGGTTCGAATTATCACATCTTCCCTCAGGGCGAGTTGCTTGGACTATTAACCTTTTATCTTTCCTTTCGTGCCTAAGCGCTTACTTATTCAGACAAATATCTTAAGAGAAGAACATCTTGAGTTGAGTAAAAAAAACCTCCTGGTTCACGAATGAAATTATTGAGAAAGAGCTATTTGCTTTCGGAATTGAAATCGGATCGGAAGAACAAGGAGAAAGAGGTCATAGGTGTAACGCCCCCGCTCCCCAGGTGGAGCCCACCACGGAGTCTCACGGGACACGTCACTACAACAATATTCTCCGCTATTGGCAGTCCCTGGCCTGCAGGCACAAGTCCCTCACGGCTTTGTTTCTCCCACGGTCTCCCATGGGAAAAAGGCCTTGTTGCTAATACAAAGGACTTCGTCCTATATATTCAAGAGGATCACTTCACAATCTTCCGATGTGGGATTGTGTTACCACATTCCACCCCCTTTAAGAGGCCCCGCGCCCTCGCGGGCACGAGCACAAAGGAAGACCCGCTCTGATACCACTTTGTAATGCCCCCGCTCCCCACGTGGAGCCCACCACGAAGTCTCACGGGACACGTCACTACAACAATATTGTCCGCTATTGGCAGTCCCTGGCCCGCAGGCACAGGTCTCTCCCGGCTTTGTTTCTCCCACGGTCTCCCATGGGAAAAGGCCTTGTTGCTAATACAAAGGATTTCATCCTATATATATTCAAGAGGATCACTTCACAATCTTCCGATGTGGGATTGTGTTACCACAATAGGTTAGCCCAGGGAGAGAGCAATCTCTTGCGGAGAAGGACGGAATTGCCTGACGAGAGAGAGAATTCCTATTGAGTTAGCTTTCCTGGGGAAGAGGATATTCTGTAAAGGCTATACCACGACCACCAAAGCAAGAAGATAATACATCATTCTATAAAAGGTCGAAGGACGAAGAAGACTCCAAGCAAGAGATATTATTCTCTAAAAGCAGCTACCGGGTGAGAATAAACAACTACCATTTCAGATGACAGCTACACGGATTCACCACTACTTATGACTTCTTACTCTTGCTCCTAGACAAACTAAGAAGCAATGAAAGAGGAACTATATATAAAAGATATAAGATCTTTTTGAAAGGATCGTGCTTACAAGAGGTGAATCACAACATATAGTGAGCTAGGTGGAAGCAAAAACTTGATTTCAAAAATTTTTCAGCAACACATATCATTTGTATTCACCATAATACCTTATGTCTAGTCCATGTAATCAACATATCTACTACATATATAAACATATATATGAATGAACAAGAGTTATCAAGGTATACCTCTTGAAGATCTAGCCAAAGGAATGAAGAAGCACCACAAGAATGATGACCAAGTCTTTCACACGTGCAAAAGGTCTAGTTCGTCCACACGAGCATCCAAGAGCTTCTTCTCCACAAACCAAATCTTTGTACTAGCCATTTAGGTGGGTTAATGAGCTTACACAAGTGTTGAAAGCATGAGAAAAATTCTGCCCAAGCTCTCTAGCTATGGCTCTTGAAGATCTAGCCAAAGGAATGAAGAAGCACCACAAGAATGATGACCAAGTCTTTCACACGTGCAAAAGGTCTAGTTCGTCCACACGAGCATCCAAGAGCTTCTTCTCCACAAACCAAATCTTTGTACTAGCCATTTAGGTGGGTTAATGAGCTTACACAAGTGTTGAAAGCATGAGAAAAATTCTGCCCAAGCTCTCTAGCTATGGCTGAAAATATGAGAGAGAAAATAGAGAGTGAAGAGAAAAATTAATGTGCAGAATTTTTCCACTCATCTTTTGTTATATCTCTCTTCATATTTTCTATGCATATATTTTTCCTATGCAAACTTTGTGTCTTGTGCATTACATACATATATGTCTCCAATACATCCTAGTGTCTTGTGTATTCCCAACATATATGTCTCCAATGCATCTATGTGTCTTGTGCAACAATATAATACAAATATATTGGATAGTGGAAAATTATGGAATTATCCATTATTCTTGCCACAATAAATCCTAGCCATAGATCTAGTCAAGATCAAATCTTGGCCTTAGATTATAATTAATCCTAATGAATATTAGATTAATTAATTGGAAACTAACTTTCCATATTTATACTTTGGCTCCAATACTTTCAATAGTTACACTTTTGGCCCATTACGTTTTAATGACCAAACACAATAACGTTAACTCTTTAACGTTTTCAAACTTATTGTAATGTGTAGGCATAATCTATCTTTCTTATATATATCTCCATATATATATATATATATATATATATATATATATATATATATTTTATTTTTTTTTGTGTTGTATACGTTAGTGGAAGATTATGTAATTCTCCACTAACTTGCCAATTAAATCCTAGCCATAGAATTCAAATAAGATCAAATCTTGGCCCTTGGATTATAATTAATCCTAATCAATATTAGATTAATTAATTGGAAACAAACTTTCTATATTTATACTTTGCCCCTAACACCTTCAATAATTACACTTTTGGTCCATTACAACTTAATGACCAAATATAACAACGTTAACTCTTTAACGTTTCCAAACTCATTGTAAGCTCATTGTAGAAACTCTATTCATGATACTCAAACGTGTGTGACTTTCTAAATTCACCACCGTATAGCAATGAGGGATGATTAAACCCTTTCAATCTATTTTGAAAATGTCTCCGTCATTCTCAGAATACCCTCACGTTCTAGAGTGACGCTGTCACGCCCCGACCCAACCCCCAAGCTAAAGGTTAAGTCCGGACCCGACACACGGACAGAGTCTCCCCTGTACCGTGGACATTCTAAAAACCTGTAAACGCTTAAACAAGGTCCAAACAATACAATACAGCTTTTCTCAATTAAACAACAAAGCTATAAGGCCATCCGAGCCTTATAGTACACAATAATTCCAAAACACACAAGCATGCGAGAACTTGTTGTCAGCATAGTCTTATAACCCTGACATTCTAGGAAATCAATAAAACAACTTAAAGGATAAAGCATTCTACATTAACCATCCACTCCCAAGCATGCAAGGAAATAAGGCAAGAATAAAAGTTATTACAGTTCATAGACTTTCAAAGCTACAACCCAACCATCTAATCTTCGACTTATACAACAAGCATATACATAGCCCTTGAGCTACAAAATAGTACATAAAGTAATCAGATGAGTCTTCCACATAGCAACAAAATCATTAACCACCTCAAGTTATCAGACACAACAACTAAGGTAAAGGCTCGATCTTAACTTCTTCTTCCTCAACTAAATCAACAAGCTGGGGATCACCCTCAGCGTCTCCTGAAACAGATATCGAGGTATGAGTAACCACTGTTGCCCAGTGAGGGATATAGTCCCGGGGCGTGCAATGCAACAGATAATACAATTACACAACAATAACACTTTAACAATTTAAGAATCAATGATAACTTAAATAACCACACAATTAAAAGGATACATTTCAACAATCCCCTATACACCAATCTTCACTGGTCTTCAATCACGATCCACGAACCACGAGCACGATCACGATAAGCCGGCATAACCCCAATCACTCCAGTGGGTGTACTCCGGATGTACCCCCAATCCTACGACCCAACATCCCCTGGCAATCTCCGGACCAGGCGAATGAGGGAATAGGGCACGGAGTTTGAATATCCACCGGCAAGCCCTCTGCCGCCCAGCCGATATTCAACACATCCGCCCCGACACTATGGTTGCGCAACCACTATGCAATGCACTTAACGATGGCAAGTTAATAGCAATAATATAAGCATTAACACATATGAGGATCAACAAAGTAGGTTGACCTCGTTGCAATTAGTAGAGAAGCAAAGATAGAAGCTAATAAGCAGTTTACAAATGAACTTATACCAAATAAGCATAGAATCATTCCAAAAGCTCCAAATCAATTTAAAATCACATATAAACACTCAAGAAGTCCTGACATGGGTTTAGAAGTGGGAGACAAACGAAATTGCACTTAAACCCCTTTATTTTACCTACTATTTTTCTTCCAAACCAAAGTTAATGATTTCATTTTCAAAGAAAACTCTCCCAACCTTCTAACTAACCTTCGAGGTACCCTCTCAACCCTCTAACTCATTCAAATGCACGCGTTTACCCCGAAAGCCCTAATTTCCCTCTTTTGGCTTTAAACTGTACCTACATTATCCGGGCTTCAAACAAGGGATATCAAGGCATCTATAGCACCTAGGTAGCCTAAGGATACTAGAATTGAAGCCCGAATCCACCCGGATTCGCATTAACCCCAAAAGTCCCAAGTTAAAGTCAGCTATTTTCCATTTTTAGGCGATTTAAGGGCAATGCAAGTGTACGGGGCTATTTGATTATCTTCACTAGTACCTAAGGCATCAATTAGAAGCATTAATTCAAGCCAATTCGAGCAATTACACAAAACCCTAGAAAAAACGTCACTATTCACCCTAAAAATCAAACTAACGATTCTAACCGTTTAAATTACGAAACGACGGTTCAAAAGTGTTCTCTAGCATTCATATAGATAGTATATTAGCATAGATAACAATTACAATGGCATATAATCATATTTTCAACAAATCAATAAATGAGCAACTATTTAAAAATGCAAAAACAAGTCGTGAAATCCCTCACCACTACGCGTAGGAGCACCTAGGGACCTTGCAAACACCCTACACTAGTTGCTCAAGGCTTGGAGAGGCTTGGTTTGAAGAGTTGAAGAAGAAAAATCTCTCCCAAAGCTGCTGCAATGTTTCGGCCCTGCTACAGTGCAATTCAGCTTTTATTTTGTTGTTGTTGTGTGATATATGAGCTAAAGTGTGAGATGTTTTGGTTTTATAAAAGGTGGGGTCTAGTTTGGGCATTTAAATGGCTTCTAAAATGTGCGTTGAAAGCTTAGAAACGAGCCTAAGGTGGTAAAATACATGCTAGCTAATTAATTACCTAAGTTAGTTACGTAACACTATTCACTCAACTACTAAAGTCATTTTCTAAACGAGCCTTCCTAACGCCTGAAGCTCAAATGCACATTTTTCCCACTACTTTTACAATTGATATGATTTAATAAAAATGCTAATTAACTAATAGAAAGTAGTTTAAAAACGGAGTGAATAGTAGTCACAAAGTCAGTTAATAAGGCATAGAAGTAAATGCAAACAAGGGATGCAACAGTAATTAAATGCATGGCTAAAACTCGGGCGTCACAGACGCCTAGTAACATATCAAGATAATATATACGGTAATGAAGTCAATTTCTTGTGAATCTATTTATAGTCGCCGATTATCGTGCAATCCAATCCTTCCATTAATTGTCCCGTCGAGCAAGAACCATGATACGATTAAGTTCATAAACTCGATACTATGCATAGATCTAATTGGTGTAATGAGGGATGACACATGGAAAACCCTTTCTCCATCATTCATACCTTGGCCAAGGATTTCCTCATTAAACAACCAAGCTTAGATCGCATAGGACATCGCCTCACACCGGAGGTTAATGGATCATCTCTTGACCACTACCTGTCAATCACTATACCAGACGAATGAAACTGCGAGAGGACGTATCTCATCTCGTTTGTCGAAACAATTATTGTCCAAACGCTAGAATCAAACCCTAATACATATGACAACCGTAATGTCTCAAGTCTAAGGATTACATACACAATCGCAACGAATAACAAATTATTAATCCAAAGTCATGTAATTTGTTATTCACGTCACATTCAATGATCTATTCAACTAATAGTCATCCACATATTTGTTAGTCGCATCGCTATGCTGTTATGGCACGTGGATCACCATCCTTTATCATTAACATCTCTATTTTAATCAAAGGTAACAACACATGTGATAGTCCGTAATTGATTATTAAAGTCCCGATCAAATAATCTATGGACTATGAATATTTTAAGTATTTTTATCATATTAAGGAAATACGCCAACATATTCTAAATGCTTTTAGAATACATTCCTCTAATGAAAATACTATGGACTCATTCATACATGTAAAGAAGGAGAATATGAATGTCCTAATTATGTCAATATGAAAACAGACATATAGACATGAATGCCATAATATACAAGTAAATGTCAAAATGCCCCAATATATGTCATCCAAATATATAGCATTAGGGCATATATCTAACAATCTCCCACTTGCACTAATGCTATAAAACATAGTATTAGTACAACCAAAAATGATATCGTATACTCATCTTCTCAAAACAAGGACCTAGCTGTGACTGATTCATAGCTACGGTAAGTGGGTCAGCTACATCAAGAGATGTGGCCGTTCTCTGCAAAGACATATCTCAATATGATTATTGGCTACAGATACAAAACATGAAGATGGAAACACTTTTCCTAATGTTTGGACATCCAGTGAGACCTGGGTCCCACAAGCTTGTGCAGTAGCTCCGTATAGTCGTAACACAAAAGTATCACAACTTAATGGTAGGAACCATAACCAACTCGTATGATTTTCTCGCTCCAAACAACTTCTTTCGTAATATAACATATCACAAAAGACATGAGTTATATAATGGAATCTACAGTTTGTTCAGAACCTTTCTAATTTACTGAGCTCCCACTACAAATAAATGTGAACCCTAACATAGACATTCTATTATAAGATTCAGATTAAGAATCTGAACTTGTAAATCCGTCACTACAGATTTTACCTCCTCCCTGAACTAAAATATATCTTTAGTGCTTCCCAAGTACTTAAGAATATACTTCAATTCAATCCACCATTCCCAAACCTGGATTGGACTGATATTTACTCACTCATAACACTTTACAGTTTACGCAATATCAAGTCTTGTACATAGTATAACAAATATGAAGTTACTTTAACTTTGAATACAAATTTGCTATGTAACTAGAGTTTCTTGAACACCTTCAAAAATACTCTTTGTACAATATAAGGAATATACCAAGTGATCTCTTCGTACTATTATCATAGCTACGAATACACAAGATACGAACAACAAGTTCTAAATGGAGAACATTTAATATAACTAGACTATAATTAATATCACAACACACATATCATCAACTATGATATCCAAGTCATCATTATTGCAGTTATAGAAAAGTGGATGCGCTCCCACTATTCTTTTGCAATCACAAGGTTCACCCACATTCTAAATGAAATCTAACTCTTTAGTCTCATTTGAATTGGACGAAACATTTCCAAGAAATTTACTTAAAAAATCCACAAATGGATTTATCAAGTACGCGCATATTACTCATATCCATTGATCTAAATCATTAATATAGTAACACAATGTGCTATAAAATCTAGCATAATACAAGGAGACTTAAGCACAATTATTGGTAAAAAGACTTCATCATAGTCAACCCTTTGGCTTTGATGATATCTTTCAGAAACCAATATAGCTATAAAAGGTCATTACCTTTTTCTATTATCTTCAACCATTATCTCGGAGATCAATATCCAGATTAAGTTGAAGTATGTGAAGTCTAATTAATATGCTTTGCATTATATAGTTTCTTGGAGTCAATATCACATATACCATTTCTTTGTGAATCGAAGGATCAACTAATTGATCATTATCTCAAAAACACAAACAACTTTTGTGCATTCCAAAAAGATATTCTTATATTCTTTTAAAGAATGAGATACACTACTAGATTTGCAAAGATCTTGTGTGATGATACATCTCGGACCTTATTGAATAGATTCATTACTTTGGTCTAGGTGCTTTTATAGCTTTTGACGATACGTCATCAATTTCTATTTTATTAGAAAGTAACATCTTCTTGAACAAAACTTTTTCTTCAAGAAAGATTACAATATAATAGATCAATAGACATTGATCATTAAATAGAAATTATATCCTACAAAATTAGGATATATTATAAAATTACCTTTAACCAAAACTCCTACTTGTCCTTTAAAAACTTTTCAATAAAAGTAGGACAAAACAAAATTAACACATTTAATCCTTGGTTGCTATCTAACTTATATCAAATATAAAGTTCTAGCAATAGTAGAAATTTACTATTCAACATAAAATTAAATTAAGGAAAGCATGACCCACAAATAAATATAATGATTAGTCAAACTAATCAACAATTGTACTATGTTCAACAAAGCACAGTTTCTTCACTAAGAAAACCCTATTTAATTGTGGTACACCGGACATTGTTAATTTCGATACTATATCAAAATTTTAGGATACTCAAACAAAATAGTACTTAAGTATTTTACCTTCATGATCTAATCATAAGGCACTAATACATTTTTCTATACGAGCCTATTCACAAATAGCTCTAAATACATCAACATGTACTAATCCAAATAGTCTAGTAGTTTTAATCCTTTATCAAACAAAGGATGACTTGGTTACAATTCCAATAAATAAGATGTATAAGTTGATCAAACCAACCTAATCATCATCTTATTATTAGAAAAACCTAATCATGTAGAAACTATAATTAATTTGGATTATTTGAGTAATCTTAAAATTTGGTGGATGGTTATAACTGTTGACAATATGTTTGCAATACAGTCTTTCGTCCATATCAAGATAATAAAGATTACACCATAATGCGCTTTTACAAGCTTTAGGAATATACATTCTTATTCCTAATATCATTTAAGGTATAATCCTTAAAATACAAAATATGTCCAGAAGGCACCCAAAACAAATTGTCTTTAGCTAACGCAACAACCTTTGTTTCATTTGCTAACACTGAAAATATTCCACGCTTCTAAAAGCGCACTACTGTGATTAAGATTCTATCCGTGAACACATACACTAATGTTTCACTAGAATCAAAAACTCAAAGTAGTACCAATCATAATAAAAGAAAATCTATAATTCATAGTAGCTTTACAACCTTGACATTCAAGCTATAAAGATACATTGGATTAAAACCTCTTTTAATATCCGGTTTTAAGGCTATGAAAACATCTTTTACACATACCTATACAATCCTTAATTTTTCTTCTTAGACATGCTCCCACTAGCTAATAGAAATCATCTTTCTTTGTCTTTCTTCTTTGCATTATCACTAACCAAAGAAGAAATACAAATACGAGAATGAATTCCATTTATATTTAATATCATGACATTAAATATGCTTATCACACAACCATTTGTTAGTTTAGAATTATACTCATTACATCTTGCATACTTAAATGCAACCTATGAAAGAATACAATTCTTTAGCATATTTAACTTGTTTTACTTATCAACCATAAGTACTACAACTTTTCGTTTTGATACTTTATCAAGATGAGAAATACCGGAGCATACAATTCTAAGAGTTGATTAAATTTCTAAGAACCATTCTTAGATAAAATCGTTAATTCAAAATTTTGGTCCGATTACGCGATATATAGTCTAGTTAATTAAAAATGGGTTCATTGTTGTAGCCATAAACGTATGCAGAAAATAAGATCGCGAGTTGATATAAACTTGTTAAAACATTTAATTTTGGCCTTTAATTAAATGATATCTCCCACTAATTTTATCGAGTCCCACACTTCCTAAATAAGATCGTAAATCTAATTAAAGATTCATTAGTAGGTGACCATAGTTCTCTTTAATATGAATACCCTTCAGCTTTAGTGCATTATTGGAATATAGATACAAAAAGTTAGCAACGATTACTATCTATATCACTATATAGGATATGGCCATTTTGCCCCTAAATCACCATAACCTCAGCTTTGGTGTATTATTGGAAACGTGATCTAGTTAGATTACACCCACCGTCACAGTGTTGCGACAATTTGAATCTCGAACCTCAGCTTTAGTGCGTTATTGGCCTCGTGATATTGGAACAACACAACATCACTATGTTTGCTAGGTAAATATAATACTTTCATGGAATATGTCTTCCTACCTTTGGGTTAGCCAAGACATACCCAATCGAGCAAATATAACCTAGGATAGTGAAGGGCAACGATAAATACTTTTACCGCTTTACAATCTAATATGTTTGCACGTAGGAAGATTTTGAATTTTAATTAGGTCTCACTTTGCACATTAGTTCATTTACAAGCATACATCACATATAGGCAAATAAATAAACAAACATACAAATTCATACATCATGGTGGATCATGGACTTGGACTATGAATTAAATCAAGTCAAAAATAAAACCTAACAAGCACATCTTTATGTCTTCTTTGGTCTTGTCTTCTTGATTTTTCTCAATGATCCAAAGCACCTCCAACTCCTTGAAAGCCGCCAATAGTCTTCTTGCAAACTTCTTATAGAAATTGCATACATTATGCCTCACTACAATTTTCTCTCAATTGCAAGAAAGTAAAACGAGACTTATGCCTCAATTACATACTAATGAATGGTAGAATTAGTTACAACACCATCTAACCATTCATTAACCAAGTCCATGATCAAATTCACCATCCAACATCAAACATCACAATGTAAAATAAAGCTCATAAAGCTAAGTAAATGCATCATATACATAAACACAAGAAAGCTAAATAAGTAAGCTAACATAAACTAATGTATCCTATACATAAAATAAATGATAGCAAGTTTGCAAAAAGTTTCATATCTTGACCTTTTAACATCTCATGTTAAACAATACACAAAAGAACTCAATAAAACCAATTTTAAACACATACTTGTTGAATAAGGCCCAATACAAATCATTTGTTAATTTCATGGCCCAATTTGAATTCCAAGACTTATTTTTAATATTCACTAAGAAAAAAGTTCATCTAATCTTATTAGACTTAAGTCCATTGATTTTTATGCCCATTAGGCTTAACCAAAATCCAATCATTTAGCCATGGCATTCAAATTTATGACCCATCACAAACTTACTGCACATGCACTAATTATATTGATTCTGTTCACCAATCTACTGTTCTCCAAAAATTATAAAATTTTACAGAGACGTAGCTCTTCGAGTGTATATATATTTAGAATCAAACGGATCTCAATTTGGAGTTAAACTCACTGAGTTATGCCTCTTGGAGCAGACACTATGCAGTCTGTCCAGAATAGAGCGAGAATCAGTGAACTTACTGATTTTCCTAAAAATGAAAATCTTAACCACGAAATTAGGACATGCATATTAGAGGATGAAATGTTCTACTATCTCTATAGCATAACATAACCAAAAATCAGCCCTAAATAACAACATTTACTATGTCAAAACAGTAACGTAAAAATAGTGTGCATAAATATTTTTCAGAAAACTTCTAAGCATCAAACATGCAAGTATTGCGTTCTAGTTCTTTTGTGCTCAAAACTCTTGAAACTTTAAGCATATATATGTGACTACATGGACTACACAAACAAGGCTCTGATACCACTTGAAAGGATCGTGCTTACAAGAGGTGAATCACAACATATAGTGAGCTAGGTGGAAGCAAAAACTTGATTTCAAAAATTTTTCAGCAACACATATCATTTGTATTCACCATAATACCTTATGTCTAGTCCATGTAATCAACATATCTACTACATATATAAACATATATATGAATGAACAAGAGTTATCAAGGTATACCTCTTGAAGATCTAGCCAAAGGAATGAAGAAGCACCACAAGAATGATGACCAAGTCTTTCACACGTGCAAAAGGTCTAGTTCGTCCACACGAGCATCCAAGAGCTTCTTCTCCACAAACCAAATCTTTGTACTAGCCATTTAGGTGGGTTAATGAGCTTACACAAGTGTTGAAAGCATGAGAAAAATTCTGCCCAAGCTCTCTAGCTATGGCTCTTGAAGATCTAGCCAAAGGAATGAAGAAGCACCACAAGAATGATGACCAAGTCTTTCACACGTGCAAAAGGTCTAGTTCGTCCACACGAGCATCCAAGAGCTTCTTCTCCACAAACCAAATCTTTGTACTAGCCATTTAGGTGGGTTAATGGGCTTACACAAGTGTTGAAAGCATGAGAAAAATTCTGCCCAAGCTCTCTAGCTATGGCTGAAAATATGAGAGAGAAAATAGAGAGTGAAGAGAAAAATTAATGTGCAGAATTTTTCCACTCATCTTTTGTTATATCTCTCTTCATATTTTCTATGCATATATTTTTCCTATGCAAACTTTGTGTCTTGTGCATTACATACATATATGTCTCTAATACATCCTAGTGTCTTGTGTATTCCCAACATATATGTCTCCAATGCATCTATGTGTCTTGTGCAACAATATAATACAAATATATTGGATAGTGGAAAATTATGGAATTATCCATTATTCTTGCCACAATAAATCCTAGCCATAGATCTAGTCAAGATCAAATCTTGGCCTTAGATTATAATTAATCCTAATCAATATTAGATTAATTAATTGGAAACTAACTTTCCATATTTATACTTTGGCCCCAATACTTTCAATAGTTACACTTTTGGCCCATTACGTTTTAATGACCAAACACAATAACGTTAACTCTTTAACGTTTTCAAACTTATTGTAATGTGTAGGCATATAATATATATATTTCTTATATATATATATCTCCATATATATATATATATATTTGGTGTTGTATACGTTAGTGGAAGAATATGTAATTCTCCACTAACTTGCCAATTAAATCCTAGCCATAGAATTCAAATATGATCAAATCTTGGCCCTTGGATTATAATTAATCCTAATCAATATTAGATTAATTAATTGGAAACAAACTTTCTATATTTATACTTTGGCCCCAACACCTTCAATAATTACATTTTTGGTCCATTACAACTTAATGACCAAATATAACAACGTTAACTCTTTAACGTTTCCAAACTCATTGTAAGCTCATTGTAGAAACTCTATTCATGATACTCAAACGTGTGTGACTTTCTAGATTCACCACCGTATAGCAATGAGGGACGATTAAACCCTTTCAATCTATTTCGAAAATGTCTCCGTCATTCTTGGAATACCCTCAAGTTCTAGAGTGACGCCTAGTAACATATCAAGATAATATATACGGTAATGAAGTCAATTTCTTGTGAATCTATTTATAGTCGCCGATTATCGTGCAATCCAATCCTTCCATTAATTGTCCCGTCGAGCAAGAACCATGATACGATTAAGTTCATAAACTCGATACTATGCATAGATCTAATTGGTGTAATAAGAGATGACACATGGAAAACCCTTTCTCCATCATTCATACCTTGGCCAAGGATTTCCTCACTAAACAACCAATCTTAGATCATATAGGACATCGCCTCACACCAGAGGTTAATGGATCCTCTCTTGACCACTACCTGTCAATCACTATACCAGACGAATGAAACTTCGAGAAGACGTATCTCATCTCGTTTGTCGAAACAATTATTGTCCAAACGCTAGAATCAAACCCTAATACATATGACAACAGTAATGTCTCAAGTCTAAGGATTACATGTACAATCGCAACGAATAACAAATTATTAATCCAAAGTCAAGTAATTTGTTATTCACGTCACATTCAATGATCTATTCAACTAATAGTCATCCACATGTTTGTTAGTCGCATCGCTATGCTGGTATGGCACGTGGCTCACCATCCTTTATCATTAACATTTCTATGTTAATCAAAGGTAACAACACATGTGATAGTCCGTAATTGATTATTAAAGGCCCGATCAAATAATATAAGGACTATGAATATTTTAAGTATTTTTATCATATTAAGGAAATACGCCAACATATTCTCAACGCTTTTAGAATACATTCCTCTGATGAAAATACTATGGACTCATTCATACACGTAAAGAAGGAGAATATGAATGTCCTAATTATGTCAATATGAAAACAGACATATAGACACGAATGACATAATATACAAGTAAATGTCAAAATGCCCCAATATATGTCATCCAAATATATAACATTAGGGCATATCTCTAACACTTTTATCCGCTACATCTCTAACTCCTAACTCAGGAACTACCTAGCTACCTTAAAGGAATAAAAACCTGAACCATTGGCAAGGGTCAATCACTCATGACCAACTTCCTTGATGCAGATACTCCAACAGTTCCAACAGTTAGTGTTTGGTTTCTGAGACCGAAGTACTGATACAAAGAAGCTCATTCAGGAGCGCTATTCTGTATTACTTTCTTTCCTTTTTTTGACTTTCCTTTGCTTTTGTGAGACTGTAATGGACTTTGATCTTCCCAAATCAGTGATGTTGGTAGACCTAGAGGAGCCAGGTTTCGCCCTTGTGAGATGCGACCTTACCGCTACTCATTTCCAATGTACGGAATTCTTGACTTGCAAGATCGAGAACATCGAAGCAAAATTATATATATATAGTAATATTAATTGTTCTTTTTTCTTTCTGTCTTACTTCTCCTGTTGCTTCTTACTATACTTGAATCCTTAATAGGCTGTTAGCAATAAGAAGAATAGGCTGCCTCCGCTCCAGCTTGCTCTACTACCTATGCAATCACAGCTCAGTCATTGACTGACGAACTAAAATGGATAGCTGCTAGGAGAATTACGACTGATGAGTCTCGATCAGTTGCTGATTCCCTTACCGTTAGATCCGTGCCTCAAGACTCTGCTACTGGGACTCGGTCGGAAGAATCTACTACAGCCACCTCTACCCACCTTTATAAATTCTAACCTCAACCAGCCATGACAAGGCTGAATTATTAGAACCCGTTGTTGTTTAGAAAGACCGGGAGCTAGGAAAGACGCTCACTCATACTGATATAAGGCATTTTTAAAGATAACGGACAAGTAGAAGAACAAATACACTAGTTGGTAGCGCTAACGACTTCTATAGCATAAGGGGGAGAAGTAGATGTTTCTTCTAATCAATCAAGTGCCCTTCCCTGATAGGGTGAGAATAACTAGCATTGGTTCTCTTTCTTTCATTGAAAAAGAATTGTTTTGGAACAATATAGTGTTTAAGATGCGTTTACTATAAATGGGCAGAGCCCGGATCTCACTAGCTTGGCCCTAACCGGAGGGACTAGAAGGGGGACGCCAGAGAACCAAGCTCGTTCTCACTACTTATGGATAGATGTGGGTAAGATAATAGGTTGGCCTCCCGTTGAAGAAAAAACACTCCCGACGAGTCTTGACTGGCGGGGTAGGTAGAAGTTGATCTGCTAGATTGACTAGTAGTTTCAGCTACTGCTCGTGATGATGATTTTGATTAGCGAGATGTTGACTCTTACTTGGATTATGCAACATATTTTGCTTATTCTCCTCCCATGACGTGCCTAGCTATTAGGTTCTGACTCATGCATCTGCCTGTAAAGCATGCCCAAAGTGATGTGCGCTTCCAAAGAAGGAAGGACACCCGCCTTCAACTCATCATATGGCTATGCTTATGCGCGAGAACTTGTGTACATACAATCATGAAAGAGCATTTCGAGATGGAAGCAAATACTTACTTACAATGAAATCATAGACTCAGTAACTGGGGAAGCTCTCAAGGCAGGGTAGCCTAACTTCTTTCGCACCGTTTTCACAGCCTAAGAGAGAGCTCAACAAGGCATATCATCTAAGGTAGGACTTTCATGCTAATTTGAATATGTAGTTGACAAGGCCTCTCTCTGTCTAAGCAGGAAAATCAGGAGTTTCCCATCATAGAGGGGTGGTAAGAGGCTTAAAACTATTCAATCTAAGCTTTAGAAAAGAATCGACATCTTTCATTTTCCATCCACGAATGTTAATGCTTCGATATCAATGAATTTGAGGGCATTGCCCAGTTCTTATAACACATCTATGATACCAACAAGAACAACTTCATCTGGGATAGAAGCAGGAATTGGATCGATGAGTACCCTTCTTTTGCCAATGCGACCTCTCCGGAGACGGAGAATGAATTAGCAACCAATCCAAATCTCTTTTCCCCTTGCCAACTGTTCAAGTACCTCGAGCCTCGGACATATATGTGCTTGTTGATGCCTATTCAGACTCGGTACCTCATAGCCATTACTGATTGAACTTGTCTGGTACGACTTCTTCCTTTACCAATAAGTATCAAAGAGCATATGCAACCAATTATTTGATTACAGATATTTCCCCAGTCGGGAAAACCTCACGAACGGGGTAAGGCGAGAAGAAAGATAATTCCCATAAGAAAGGAAGAAAAGCATTCTATTACTTACTAAAGGTGACACGACAACTAGACTAATATACGCAGGAATTAGGTCGATCGATGAGGTTACTCTTTACCCCTTTTGGCACTCATCCGGATTGTTCTTCTTGGATGGGTTTCCCCTTTGCTTTGCCTAAGACAAGCTTCACATTAAACACAAGAATTTGACCACTTTGTGGGGCGAGTTTGCTATTGCTAGAAGTTCGAAAGGAGTAGTAATAGGGGCTTTGGGCATTCCCCCAGGGCATAACTAATTAGCTGCCTATTCTTTTTTGTCTAATTTCATTCCCATCTCTCAAGCTAAAGATAAGGAACTAAGGTAATAAGGTAAGCCCAAGCAGCTGCTGTTTGAACAACGGATTCAGCCATTGAAGATCTACAACTTATGACTCCACTGGTAGTATACTAGATGCAACCTATTCTGTAGCAAGCGATTCTGGCTATAGCACTAGCCTATTCCCTTATTTCTTTTCTTCTCTCAGGACATTATCTTCTTTTTCTTTAACTATGTCATTTGCTTTCACTAGCACCGGTTAGGAGAATAGTAAGAGTTCCTCATGTCCTACCGACTAATCGAAGAATATTGCTTCTGTCTTCGTCTTGATGGCAGCTATATTTCTAAACAGGAAAGAAAGAAAGCCCTAAACTCAGTTACTTTTCAAAGACACAGCTTCACCACACTAAATCAGTCTAATGCGATGGGATCTTATACCTAGATTAAATCTCTCACGGGATTCATCTGGCATTTTTTGATGGATTGGCATTGAGCATGTCATTCTGGACTTCACTATTCTCACAGTCAGATCGGACATTGAAATCTGAAGTCAACTATCAAGATAGGACTATCTTATCTATTTGATTTCTTGACAGTTGTATTCTCTCTCCTATTAGCTGTCAGTTGCAATATTTACTTGTTTGTCTTATCTTCTTTCTGAACTGCCTATCTTACCTTCCTTGTCTTAGCTGTGCATATATTCTTTCTACTTTCAGTTGATCTTCCATGTGCCAATCAAAGAGAACGAAGTGTACTACACTTAGCTCTGTAGGTTAACGTCCAATCCTGTCCACCTAGCATCCCACCTTCCTCAATGTTGTTTTAGTATTGGGCACCAGGTCTTTCAATGAGATTACTAGAGGGAGAGAGATCGATTAGCCGTGAAGGGGCCCCTTGCCCTATGGATCGTTCCGCATTCCTAGCTTGGAGAGTGTTAATGGTTGGAGGGCTTAGCAGCTTTGTTCTGATATTTGTGAGGGAGCCTTTGTCTGACCGGACGGTAACCTGAATCCAAGCCTTTACAGAAAAGATTCTGATTTTGCCCAAAAATGAGAAGATTGGAGGAGATCAATTAACACAAGGGTGGCATTCCCACCACTAGTCCTGGATTCAATTCAAGAGTTCATTTTTTCTTTCATGAAGTTCGTTCGGAGAGGACAGGAGCAGACAAAGATCAGAAAGTGGAGTCTTGGAGAGCGTCTTGCCTTCAATTCATTCGTCATAGCTATCATGCCTGCCATTTCCTTTTTTGAACCTGTTTGAGGTGAGACTTGTATGTTCCAATCACTTCTCTACGCCCCGCTCCATTGCATTGCAAACGAAGGTCAAATGACCGACCAGACTAGTTATTGTCACGGACTTTTATTTGAAGTTTGTCTTGCTTGCGTGCTTAGCTTTGCCACTAGGGTGGAAGCGCTCTATTTGCCTGTCTGATTTTGCTCAGCTTGATGATTGCGCTACTCGGTGATGGAAATAGCGATAGCGTAGTTAGAGTTTTGTCTTTGCGAGTCGAGAAAGGGACAATAACAGAATAACGGAATTTCATGCATGCTTTGAATTGGTTGAAGAATGAGACTGGTTATAACAATCCCTAACGGAGTTGGTTGAACATACCGTCTTCTTTAGGTCTTTTCTAGTTTATATTCAATCAATGCATCCGTTTTGAGCGTATGTGCTATGATGGATGAGAAGGCTACTGGGGCGATTGATCTGAGGAAATGACGTTAGTCTTCTCTTCTCTCCCGTCACTACCCGGAGGTGGCGTTATTCAGAGTCTGGGGACGTGAAGAAGTCAATCAAATGCAGGCCAGCCAAGATCGGAATTCACGCTGCCTCTGCGAAGTTTCGAACACCTTAATTAGTCTACCTCTAACACTGCTCACCGTAACAATCCGTTCTGGGATTTGCCCTCTCATTCCGAGTTAAATGAGCAAGCACCAAAGCAAAAAACATGCTGGGGTGTGCGCCGAATTGAGTTCGGTGGAGTTAGTGTTCAATCCTTCTGAATGGACTCCTTTAGCTGCGCCATTTCAAACTTTCCTCGTCTAGACTGTCCAATTCAACTAACATAACTTCAGTAAACTCGGGTGGGGTCGATTGATGTTAGAAGGCCACCCTTAGTGATGGCACAGGCACAACTCCATACAGGTTGACCTACGACCATAATCTTTAGTCCTATAGTTATAGTAGCTAGGGAGGGAGACTTTACTTTATAAGGAGTGAAATCACCTGGTATTCGTAGATCGGAGTGAGGCAAGCACCAAAGCACCTTCCTACAGTACACCTTCATTTGGGACACGCACCTGCTGTAAAGCAATCTTGAATAGTTAAAGTAGTCTTTATCCGCGGCAAGCATATAAAGTACCGAACAGCCCGAGGAGTAGGCTTCCCCATGCAGAACTCTATTCCTTAGGTTCGGAGGTCAATAGGTGAATAGGTCCATAGGTCCATATCTTACGGAGGTCAATAGATCAATAGGTTCGTAGGAGGAGCCTTATGTCGTAGGCCCTTGCCCAGTGGATAAGAAAAGATGTTCCTTTTGATGAGGAGGTCCAATTCCCAAAGCTTCCAACACTACCAAAGCTTCGGAGTTCTATTCATTTTCCTAACGTAGGAGGTCCCTTTAAACCTTTAGCCACCTTGATTACGCGACGTCAAGGACGAGGCGGATAGGCCCCTTCCACACCCACAACCCTTCTTTGGCTATATCAGAATCGATAGAAAGGGGATTACGAAGAATCGTAAGACAAGACTAGCATCTCATATTTCTTATTAACCTTGGCTACACCATCAGTCATTTCCTTTGGAACTGCCCCATAATGTTTTGTTGGTTGGTCCTTCACAAGGTTCCAACCACCACACCAGAAGTCGGCATCTCTTAAGGAAAAACAGTGGGAACGCGGTCGAATAGATCAATGGTTGGCCCGGCCAAAGCAACTAGATCAGTTGGCTCTGGATCTAGGTCTGTAGTTTAGGAGCTGTCACTAGTTTGTTCAAGAGAATTGCCATTCACTTCTTCAATTGTAGGGTTTGGAGTTGGAACAGATTGTCTCGAGGACTGATGAGGATCTGCCATAGGTTTTAAAATGAATCTCAGATGTCAATGAATCCCAATGAATCCCTTTCTTAAATAACTGAAAGCGGATGGCATTGAAAAAAAAGTGAGTGACGGAACTGACGGGAATAAGGTTAAGCCTGACCTGGCCCAAGTCTGTAAAGTGAGAACTAGGAAAGCAAGAAAGAAAAGAATGCTAAAGAACTAGTGAGATTAGCTTTGTGTGCTGTGCTTCTATCTTCGGATTGATGGACAAGATTCCCTTGGAGCAAAGGAGAGATAGTGCTAGCAACTTCGAAAGTCGGGGTCGGCTTTTCCTCTGCCTCTATTTCAAAAAAAGAAGTGAACATATGTAAGCTAGACAAATCAAAAATTTCCTGCCATTTACAAAGTGGGGGGATAAAGGTAAGGGGAAAAGCGTTACTGGAAAGATAAAGCAAGACACTCGCCTCCACAACGAGAACTGACTTGGAACTGCACCTATTTTTTGTACGGGTTATGGGAAACCTATTCAATGGTATGATCGCCGGTGAGCCAATACTTTCTATCTCGACTGGAACTCGATTGACTTGTATGAGTAGAACTGGCAGACCTATCCTACCAGTACTAAAGAAGTGAAGGGCGTCAGCGAAACTCGAACCTTATCCAAGCTGACCTAGCTGATATCAGGTCTATCTAATTGGCTTGTCCATCTTTCATGGTTCAAGTCAGTTGACTCTACTCTATCTACTATGCATCGAGGTTGGTAATAGGTTGTCTATGGCAAGCTTTCCGCTCATATATTACTAAAACCCTTATAGATAAGCAAAACAGTACCTGTAACAATGCCAATTTATAGAGATGGCCGACTACTTCTCATCCTATCAGTCCATAGGGTTCCAACCCTTACCCGGCCATCTTTCTTGGGCAATAGTACAACATTAGAGAGCCAGATTGGATAAGTGCTCTGACAACGATAAATTTGGTCTTTTTCGATCAAACAACCTAGGAACAGTTGTTGCCTACATAACCTACCTCCCGGACTAAGGAAGAAAGTATCAGATGTATGTAGTTCTTGACCCCTTTTGATAAAACAGTTTCTGTACTGTTTTCGAATGAATGAAAGTCAGTAAAGTAATCTGGTGGAAGAGGCCCTTAGAAAGCTTAACTTGTTAAAGCGAGGAGATTGGCAGAACAGAGAGTCCTACAACTCTTATCTACGGTATAACTTTTCAAACTCTTATCCAAGATATCCTTGGGAGGCCTACTATAAGTATACTGGATTAGTAACCGGTGAAAAAAAAAGAAGAAAATTTTAGTGAGCTATTGAAGCTATCAGTGTGATTGATCAGACAAGTACCAGGGGCTTTCGGTAGACTTCTTTCATTTTCAAATTTGCTTTCGACAAGTCTTAGCATTAGTATGAGTTCGTTGACCGCGTAAGGGCGATCCATCTTCATGACGAATTCCACAATAACAAGAAATCGAAATTAATCGTTCGATGTCTGCTCATTCTTTCTTCTTCAATTCCCAATGAACAACATGATATTGGCCTATCATTTGTTCTATTTGGTCGATCTGATACTTAGTTAATTCTTTTATCTTTATGTTCCCACTGATACCTAATCGATAACGAACCCGAATGGCTTTTTTAGGTCTAATTCCATCAATTTTTGTTGAGGCAATTCTTACTTGTTCATCAGCAACTAATCTAGCTCCTAAAATTTATAACATTCTAGATCTTTCCTTTGACTAGTCTTCTCGGCTGGAATAATAAATGGATGGGTTGGCTCTTGTTTGATGATCTTTTCTATGGGTAGAACTACTGTGAGCAGTCTAAACTTTGACCCTTATTTCTTCCAATTATGTTCTCGTACCCAAGCCTTAAAAAAATATCAAGAGTCTTGTGGAGGATAATTTCACACTTATTTCACTAAATCAGTGAGAAAGTGCTCCACGATGGGTCGCGGTCTCAAAATGGAAGTTTTTCGTCTTTAAGATAGCGCAGAAGGTATTTTAGGGCCACTATGTTCGCATCCCCTGACTCATAATCGAAGTGGTCTCGTGCGATCTCATGTGCGGCCATCATTAAGTCAGCTGGGCTGCCTGTGGTTACAGAATCGCCAACAGAAGCCCCCTTGGCTCTCTCTCTATAAAAAAAATGTTCTGCATCATCCAGCGGTGCTGGCGCTGGTTTTTATTCCTTCTGCCCAGCTCCCTGAAAACAACGTTCGACTTGCATGTGTTAAGCTTATAGCGAGCATTCCTTCTGAGCCAGGATCAAACTCAGATTTTGTGTATGAAAAAATACAGGTTTGATTCTATCTGGTAGAGTCAACATAATGAAGTTCCTTATCTGTAATTCCAGAACAGATGATTTCCTCCAGGTGTTGGAGTGCCCTTTTGAAATAGGGGCTTTTCTCACATAAGCTTTGATAAACCTACGGGAGTCTCCTTATATCAAAATTTTCGTCACATAATAGTTCTATTACGCGGTCCCACTGGGAAGGGGTAGGTTCTGGGATGAGACGGTCCTGCATCAATTCTCGAAGAAGAGGCAGAACGGAGTCTTCAACTGCGGTATACCCCTCGGCCTGCAGTTCTGTTTGCCACTCATTTTTTTCCTTTGGCCTTTTCGTTAGTGGGAGCACCACTGGTGCTTGCAAGCACCTCTTGTCTGCGACCTTGTTTGCCCCCCGGTACCCTGCATTTCCGAAATCACTCTTCCATATTAAAAAAAACAAATGAAACATTATATATACCTAGGTATGGAAATCACTTAGTTTCTAAACTATGGATAAGTGGTTTAAAAAAAATGGCTGGAACAGCAACAACTATGTACATTTTCAATTTTCTATTCACTCATGATCTGGCCTAGTCGACTCGATCATGATATTGATGGAAATGACCCTTTCTCAAAAAAACTCTGGATCCTGTGTCTAGAAAGTACATCTCTTTCTCTGCCATTCCTACTTTCTTGATAGTTATAACCTATTAAAAAGGTCAGTTCAGCCTAGGAGGCTAGTTTGAAATCTGGACTCGCTGAGGTTCACACACATTTCTTTCTTTATGAAATTACACAGCAAGCTTCCAAATCAGGCACTTGTGCTTGGTACTAATAGCCTATAGAGTATAGAAGGGCTATGGAGAGGTGCGCAACTGTGCTTCCTCGCTTCGCCAAGAAAATCACTTCTTACTAGGTGAAGGGAACGGTACAGGCCTACACTTGTTCCTGCGTGAGAATCTCTGGCTCTTTGGCTCACCGCTATCTCTAAAGGGCATAAGCACTTCATTCACTCTTGTTCAATAGCGCTTTCTTCATTCTTTAGATAGCAGCGTGAGAGCTCTAAAATTCAATTCAACAAAGACAGACCCCATAGAAGTAAGCCTGAGCCAGCTCAGTGAAGACTTTTCAAATACCCTCTAGCCAGACCACAAAAATTTACAAAACAAAAAATTCGTGCTCAACGAACCTGTCTCAATCCATGTCAACCATCAACCAAGGCCCGCACCAGCCACCATTACTATCCCTTATCGTTATCTCAATCCTACTATTTTCTTTTAGTAAGAGAAGGTAAGGCTTTTCAAACAAAGGTGTCTTGGACATATGAAAGCAGGACAATAACATTGAAAGTGGAGAAGAAAGAGGGTGAAAAATGTGCTAAGATAAGAAATATGACTAGGTAGGGACGATGCTTCAAACTTGACCATTTGAGAACCATGGAAGGAACAAGGAAAAGAGAAAGCAATAGAGAAAGACCCAGCAAGAGAGGCCTTTCACAAGGCTCTCAAGAAGCCAGAGTAGAATGTGGCGGAACTACTGAAAAAGATCTCTGCGCAGATCTCAATTGTTGATTTATTGATAACCTCAGAACATCACCGAGAGCAAATGATTGAGGTTATGCAAAAGACTCATATAAAAGAAAATATCAATCCCGAAAGGCTGGCCGACTTGGTCGAACAAATCATGGTGCCTAGGGTTATATACTACTTCTCCTATGAGTATATCCCTGCCAATAGGACAACCCACACGCACCCGCTTTGCTCTCCCACGGTAAGAGCTCGTTCGCCAAGTCTGAACTCCTACTATATCGTAGATGATGGATCTCTTTGATGCTAGCAACCACATTTGATCCTTTTCCGCTTCTTTCAATTTCCTTAAATTATAGCTGAAGGAAAGACTTTTACTTATAGAGGGGCAGCGGTAGTTCATAGTTTGTCTTTCTTTGCTAAGTCAAAAGTTATGTGGCATGTAGTGAGTTTTCTAGCAGAAAGGTAGACTTGAAACTGACTTACAACTTGCTTTGCTCTGGTGGAACCTTCCTGAGTCTGACCAACTCAGCCACCGAATCATCTGAATGGAATTTATTTATTAGGAAAATGACTGTTCACTTAAAAGAAGAGCTCAACAAAGTTATTCCTTGAACAGAAGCCCGAGCCCTTTAAGGCAGGCTAGATGGATCAAATAGGTGTTCCGTGGGATGCGATATAAGTCCTTGCATTTCAAAAAAAAAGAATTTTAGACCTCTACTAAAGATAAGATAATAAATAGATATTCAATAATAGAAGAAAAGAAAAAAGTTCTATAGAGATATAGAATCGGTAAAGGCCTTTCTTTAGTCCTTCCTAAGGTCAGGAATAGCGGCCTTAGAGGCTTCTATAAAGCGTTTGTTTTCACTTTACAAGAGTTTAAAAAAATAGAATCAAGGGTCCCAAACCTTATTCCATAGTAGAAATCTTTGTCAAGTCAAATAAAAAAGGATGCTTTGTCGACCTATAACCTTGGCTCAGTTGGTGGGTACGGTTGGTTTGCTCGCTAATTCAAGCCTTTACAGAACGCATCGCTTTCACTACGGTTTTTAGTTCGACATTCCCTTTTGCTTTCGCTTCCGGGTACAGGCTTAGATAAAAATCCTTCTTGTGCGGGATGAGATTGACTAGATGAGACAACTGATACCGAACTACCACTTGCATATTTTTTTCCTTCGGAACCTTTAAGTGTCCTTCGGACCTTTAAAAGTTTTTGAGAGAGGGTTGAGGAGAAAGAGTGATTTAGGGCTTATGTCTAGCATTAATCCTATCTCGGTCGGTAGACAAGTCAAGTTGGTAAGTCAGTCAGTTCAGTGCAAGTAGCTTGCAGATGAAACATTTCTTCCTCCTTCAATCCCAACAACCTAAATAAGTCAGCTTTCTACTTTATTTTTTAAACTACCTCTAAACGATATATTTCATATCCTAAATTTCAGCTAAGAATTTCCTTTCACAACTGCTAAAAGTTAACCAGGGAAGAAGGAATATATTTTACCTTTTCTTTCAATTTCAAGCACTTATTGATCAATGAATGGAATGCTGGCCGCCTACTTGAATGTCCCAATACCTTCAACAATGTTTGAATTATCTAATGGTCTTTAGGGAAGGCATCAAAGAGGATCTCAACCAACTCTAAGGATCCCAAGAAGGCGTGGGTTTCCTAGACCAGGTCGGGTATATCTCACCTTCTTCCCGCTTTCCATCGGAGGATGATGATGGAGCGAGTGGATCGAGTTGAAAAGCTTGTGCAGCTCTATTTTCCATTCTTTCCATCTACAAAGTGTTGTTGGTCGTAGAAGCAGGTTGGACTTGTTGACTATTGATCCGTATGAAATTCTATACCATGCCTTGTCACAAAAGCCTATTACCTAATGATCATGCCTTCTGTTCAATGGCTTCCCTCTTTACTAAGTTGCTTCTATGCATAGCCTTTATGTTAAGTAATTAATAATAAAAAATCCCCTCATTGAGACTCCTTCTGTCTCATGCCAGAACAAGCCCATTTATTATCTGCGTCTTCAACCAACGACTTTTACCCTTCGCCCCCCCTTTAGATTAGTAGGGGGCTTCTATGGCATGCATATCCCCATTTTCATAAAGCTTATCGAGAGCAGCGTATGATCTTTCATCAGGACGGGATTCTCATAGAAAGGGAAGCTTCGATCCCTAGGCTAGGAGATGCTTTATGCGATCTTATCACAGTGATATATGAAAGGATACCTTCAAAGAAGCTTATGATGGCTTATGGCTCCTTGAAATGCTGGCTTCGATCACATAAGCTTATGATCGAAGCCTTTTCTACAGAAAAAAAGTGAGTGAGCCTAGCCTATGATTAAGTTTGGAATAGAACGCCATCCCCTATTTGAGTAAGGCTGAAGGCATCAGTACATACGGAAGCAGAAGGAATCTAGACGCCGGCCAGAAAGAAAGGGGCAGAATTCGCACGTGAAAACAAATGGGGAAGGTCGAAAGTAGATCGGGAAGCCCCCGCCCGCTATGCTATTTATCAACAACACATTCATTCCATCATTCAATACGCACGGAGAAGAGAAGAGGGAAAGAACTATACTCTAATAAAAGGGGAAAATACTATTTCTAATAAATGCATTACCCGGCTGCTCTATGTATCAGCGCTAGAGACGTCGGTAGTCTCAAACTCGTTCCTTCCCCCACTATTATTGGCTTGTTTCGTAGGAATAGAGTAGTCAAAGTAATTGCGTCTATCACTGAAGGCAGCCAAAAGTCACTCAAGGCTTTAGTACAACACTACTCAGCTCGTTATAGTCCATTAGTGGAAAAAAGTATAATCCTTCTTGTCCAGTAAGCAAGCAAGGGAACCGGCTCCTTCCGTCCCAGGCTAGATGAAAGGAATTGACTATAACTAGAAATCCTTTTTTCTTACTTGTTTGGGATTGGGGGATGATGCCGACATCAGAAAACATAGACTCGACTCTCGTTCGGACTACTGAAATGAAACAAATGCTGGGGTATTGTGACACAAACTGACCACTCACTTCTTCAACTCCTTAACTCGCTTGTTGCCTACGGTTCTTTTCCAAGGATCCTAGCCAACTAAGCTACTAAACTCAACAACTATACGCTTTTGTTAGGTTAGGAAAGGTAGGAAATACCAGCTCTTTAGATACATTTTGAATGCCAGCTCAGGCCTTTAGCTCCAAAGCAGCACTCGTTCACTCCTCCAAGTAATGTGCTTGTAAAAGATCCCACTGCTTGAAGTAATACTGGAGCAATCCTTGGAAGTCCACTCAATATTTCTCTTGTATTGTTCGAAGCAACGAGTGATAACAGCTTCTTAGGTCAATTTGAAATCAATAGCAAGGGTAGCGGATTCATGAGAATTATGGGACTACAGCTTAGTTAGGACTAAGTATCTTACTCATAAGTAGAGATAGCCCTAGCATAGACATTTGAAGGGGAAAACACATTAAGCTTCTTTCTCTCACACTGACTGGATTGCTTCCTTGACTCCGACTATCATTTAACTGTAATGAAAGGATCGATATAATTGAGCTCGTATTTCTATAAGGTCCAAGGTATGAAGTAGTTCTAAAATATAGAACTGGGGAAAGGAAAGCAAGAGAAAGAAGGAAAGGCAGCGCAAAGATCAGCTTTGAGATAGCCAGGTCAGCGATGGAACTCGTCTAGTAACTAGTAAGAAGGGGCATATTTTCTTATTGTTGACTCACACGGGTTGGGCAACCTCTTTCAAGGAGATCAACATTCTGGGATATTCAGAAGAAAGAAGGAGCAAACTTCACTTTAATATCTATATGACATAGGCTGAAGCCTTCCCATTAAAAAGAAAGTCTTCGTCTAAGCCAGGGTAAGTGGTGGTCAGTTGTCCCCACTACCATATGACTTGGTCGGAAAGGCATATAGCCAAGCCAGAGGTGACGGGAGATAAGCAAGGGCTTAGCCCGAGCACGGAAGACAAAGTAAATCTATCTTATTCTAAAGAAAAAGGGGTTGACTATACCTATATAATCTAACAACAGAGCTAGCGAACTACAGCTCGAAAGCGGCAAACGTGGGCCAGGTAATGACGTCTGGGCTTATGGTTCATGGTCATTTATCTTCTCAGTAAATGGTCTATCTTATAGAATAGAAAGAAAAGTCCATTCCTCTCCCTATCGGTCGAGCATCTTCAAACCTCTCCTTATCAGCCGACTTACTTCATACCTTTACTCATGGGAATCGAGTACTTCTTAAGTGGGAAGTCAGGTTTAGTAGAAGGGTAGAATCCCGTTGGCTTATAATCTTTGTTAGTAGTAACGGGCGATGGCGAAGGTTTTTGCTCGTGGGTGATCTAATCATAGGAATGATAATAGGATAGGGCGGTCAATTAGTCCGGTGGCGACATTCAGAATAGCTTCTAATATGTTCTGGTCTTGATACTAGGTTTGGTAGGTTTACAACGGAGAACTGGCTAACGAAGCCTTTAGTACTGACCCTTAGTACGTACTCTTTCGAAGTCCTCATAGTTGAACTATTCAATCTGCAAGATGGTTTCTGGGCAGCGATTGTACTACGACGTCGCAATACAAATCTAATATAAAGGGAGACCTAGTTGCTAACTTAACCTTAAGGAGCTTTGTAGCACTCCTTTCTAAAGTAGGGGATGCTAAAGTTGTTGAGACCCCAGAGGAAAGCACTGCAATCAGTCCTAAAGGTGGATGCAACTTCGTTCCTTTATTTTCTTATAAGAGTTTTAGCACACTAAATCTCAAGGCAATTGCACCTTAGCCCATGGACTGAGAGAGAGACAAGGTTTGAAGATGCTCGACCGATAGGGAGAGAAAAAGATGGCCAAAAAGGGAGAAGGCTTAGAAGCTCGAATAGGATAAGGCGTTTACTGATTGATTCGCTGATGGATGGATTGGAAAGGCATTGCACCTTAGACCAATAAACGAGATAGGGAAGGCCCTTACACCAAGAAAGGCATGGGAGTCTTTTAATTTGGGCGTGTCATCTCAAAACGAGATTGTGCGCATCTCTCTTATATATAATATATATATGTAATTGTATGTTCTACTTTTGATAGGTCAAAAGACAAGATCAATAATTTAGTCTAGTCAAAAAAACATGTATTATACGCGAATTTGTTGGGATCTATAGAGATGCGCTATCGGTGACTCGATTATTTCTCTTTATTTCCGTGTAACTAGAAAGGGCTCGACTCTCTTCCTTAGCAACGATGGATTCTCCGGGCATACATATTTTCTTTTAATTACATAAGTACATTAGTTAGATGAGCATTGGATTACATTACCCCGATTCGCACCAAGTTTTCTCTGTCGGACATAGAGAAAGCTCCAAGGATTGACCCGAGGTTAGACTACTATACGGAACCCCTTTGGACGACTGCTCTGTTCTTGCAGATATCTTTCGTTCTTCCGGCCAGGACAAATTCCACCTAAGGCCATGATCGAGTCATGACTCGTGATGACGGTCTTTCAAGGACCGACAAAACTCTCTAATACTGATGATCAATCCTTGCTTCGGATGTGTATGAGAAGGAAGCTTCTCACAGATATTGACTCTTAGATAGATACCAGCATAATATCTTAATTAACAACTTCTTGAACTTAGTTGCACTCGTAAAGCGAGCGATAGCTTAAGAGAGCAGCGAAAGAAGCCCACGGAGCGGTGATATTTCCTGACTAGCAAGTGGAGCATCATTCCAGTCTCTGATGGCGTAGCCGATGTCTCATGCTAGGAAGCTGAGCTAGGCCATTTTTTCTTTCTGAACGGGAATGAAAACCTTCCTCTATACTGACAGAAGTTGAGACTTTGGCAACAAAGAAGGAAGCAGGCTAGGGACATGGTAATAGCAATCTCTGTTCACTCATGCTTGCTGCTTAAGACTCTCTTTTCCCTCTCCCCCAACTGAGTGAATGGCGGGATTGAATCTCTAAAGAAAAGGTCTTCTTCCATGCTTATACCATTTTTGGGCTTCCATTTCACCGACGAGGAACTGAGATTTCTAGTAGTAATGAACTCAACTCATGGCCTCTGGTTTCATTCCTTGCATCAAACCATACTTCCCTTGCTTGGTACTCGCTAGCATAGCACTCCGCTCCCAACCAAATCTCCATGTGATCCCTACCCTCATCCATCAATAGCTGAAAAGCAGTAGTCTTAGGCGAATACTTTTTTAAAGAAACCCTTCCTAGGTTAGAGTTGTAGTGGCAGCCAAGTTTGTTTATATGGTGACGACTTTGTTTTATAGCTTTGCAATCTCTTAGCCAGGCCAGTGAAAAAGTCTGTCTTAACTTCAGAGACCCCTCAGACAAGGTCAATCTAGTTGAAGTTGAATCTTTTTGCTAGGCTAGTTGCCTTCTTTGGTAGGCCAATTGAAGAAAAAGTGATTCGATAAGAATTTTCCGTGCCAGGAGCAGCCGGACAAGTGCTATCAAGTTACAAGTTATTTAGGAGATTTTCTTTTATCTTTGCTTATCTCCTTATTATATAATAGAAGTGCTATATCCTTATAATTATGCTGTCCCTATGGTATAACCCTCTAGCAAGATATGGGCCTCTTTCCCTCTCCTTTTTTGAGATTGCTCTTTTATTTTCTAATAAGCAACTGCTAAGTGCTTTGATGTTGGTGCAACCGAGCCAATTGGAGTGGCTTTCGATAATGTCAGTCTAGTCAAGTTTTCTTACCTGGTGGGGTCAAGCATGGGATTCTTCTCAACAGAGCTGATTCAATCGGGTACTTTTTCCTTAACTATTTCCCGTCTTCTTGAGCCATTTTGAGTGTTTTTCACTGCTGAGAGGTCTAAGCCCTACCTATTTACATGCGTGGGGTGGCTAACTATCATTCTTTCCCCTGTACTTTACTAAATAACTGGTGCTCGCGCTGTGAGGCCCGACCCCGAATAACGTGTGTTACCTCGATTTACGTGCCATAGACCCAGAATTATATGATCGACCTTGGATTACGTGCCCTATATTGGTTTTCATGCATGCCTCGTCATATATGCCTTGACATAGAATAGTGTGCCCTAATCTCCGACTGATGTGCGATACCTAAATATACGTGCCCTGACCTCGATGTACGTGCGCTACCTCATTTCGTGTGCCCCAACCTTGAACTGCGTACCTTAACCTAGATATAGAGTTGTGCCTTGATTTGGTGCATTGCATTGAATTACGTGCCTTGCATTGGTTTACGTGCATTCACCTAGGATTACGTGCATTAGTCTTGAAGTACGTGCATTAGTCTTGAAGTTCATGTCTTACCTCGTAGTTCGTGCCCTAGACTTAGGAATCCGTGCTACCACGTTAATCAAGAAAGAATCCTACACAATCGACTAACCAATGTTTTATTCCTAGTTCAAATTCTCTAGAAACTCCACTAACGATAAAATAATACTAAACTATTGCTATATTTTCCATTATCTATTATTCTATTCATAATTCAACTCATCAACAAATATTCGTATATTTTATTCTACCTAGATTCCCTAATTCCAACATTCCTATGACAATTCTATGACACAAATGCATAAAAAAAATTAGCTCAAATACCTCCCCAAAGCCACCAAACTCAACAAAGGCTCCTTTCCCATACTAGGTAATTCAAAAACTATACTTCTTGGAGACACAAATCTGATTTTTGCATGCCCAAGGCCAACATTTGCATCAACAATTGCAAAAGCTTCTATTTTCTCTCATTTCTCTCACTCTCCTCACATTTCTCTCTCTCCCTCTCATTCTTCTCTCTCAATCTCGGTTTTGGCTAAGTTTTATCTTGCCTTTGTTCATCTTCATCAATCGATGGTGCATCAAGACAAACAATAAGCAAAGAAACTCGACCAAGCTAGCTAGGATGCAAGAATCACACATGCAAGCTTTTTGAGTCACCATTTTCGGCCTTGGTGAGTTTACTAGATTCCATTTCTTTTCTTCTTGTTCTAACCACATGCATGTCCTAAGAACTTGGCCACTAAGCTAGGAAAAATAGAGAGAAATCGGGTGGTGTCTTGGCTAAGCAAGGAAGAAGAAGAAAATTGTGCTTCATTAAGTTTTGTGCATCTTCTTGTTGATTTGCTAAGGTGAGGGCTAAAACCTTTTGAAAATCCTTCAAAAATCCACATGCAAGCTCTTAAATGTATGTCTTTGCTTCTGTACTTGAGTTATTTGTCTGTTCATAAGCTTTTACAACCATGCATGGCAAGATTTTGGCTTGAAGATGATGATAGATGAAATCGGGTTTGTTGACAGCTCTCTGACTTATTGTTGCGAGGTGAGTTTCGCTAGACAAATGATGTGTAAAATGGATTAAAATTGGTAGGTGACTAGTTTTTCCAGTTTTGAACATTTTTTGCAGAAATAGGCCAAAGCTAATTTTGAATCTAATGTCCTCAAAATGGCAAATCATTAAAATATGTCCAAATCTGGAAGTCTGGAAAAATGAAGCAGGTTTTGGCAGATGCACTGACCTTGCGGAACGAACCAGTTTTGACTTAGTAAATGATGTCCAAAATGCATGAAATTTGGTGTTCTACTATATTGTTCAGTTCTGGACATTTTTGTCAGAAATGGAGTAAGGCTAAATCTGACCCTAAGGACATCAAAAACGACAATTATTGAAATCTGTGCAAATCTGGACAGTTTTGTGCAATCCAACTGTTTTGGCCATAACTATTGATCTCGAACTCCAAATGATGCAAGGTTTGTTTCTGATTTTAGTTCACATCTTAATATTTAATTTGACATCTTATTCACTGGAATTGGAGATTGGTTTCTTGTCTTAATGGTTGTGAGAAAACAGCCTATTGCAGTGAGGGTTTCGTTAGTTATATGCTTAGAAAATTTGTTGTAACTTATCTTGTGGTATTAATTGCTTTGGATTGTGGCATTGGGATGTTATGTGGACTGTTTTGAGTACTTGGGGATGTTGGATTAATTGATGCTTGGCTTGAGATTGATTTGACTGGACTCGGGGCATAATCGCACCGGTAAGCATGAAATAGAAACCCTAGCAACTAGGTAAACATGCTAAGTGTTGATCCTTTGAATATTGGGTGTAATTATATGCTTAGTAGGCTGCCCGTAGATGCCCTTATAGCCCTAAATGTGATTTTGATTTGTTGCATGTTGACAAATAGGCCTTCTTGCATCCGGACCATGTAGATTATTGTTGCATGTTGAATAACCTTATTATTTGATTATGTGGACGTTGAAATGAGTTATATGACTTGAATTACGTGCGTTACATGGCTGCCCGTTTAATGTTCATATAACTCCATATGCTTTTCAAGTGAAATTACTTGTCTAATCGTGCCTCGCTTGTTTACTTGTCATTGTGCAATCTTATGACTGTTTGGGGGCAACCTACTTTGTTGTCCTCCTAATGTGATATATTAAATGTCATAAATGTGCATTGGATACAAGGGTGCAACCTTTCATTCTGGCATGGTAGCGTTCACGCACACTGGGCGGCATCGGGCTTGCCGGTGCAACCGTGACTACCATGGTCCTATTCCCTCTCTCGCTTGGGGGCTAGACTTCCTTGGAGAGTTGAGTCATAGGATTTCAGGGTACATCCAGAGTACACCCACTTGGCGTGTTAAGAGGATGATTTGAAGTCGGCCGCAACAACTGAGAGCAAAAGCTCACCGTATCCTTTTCTATATGTATAAGTACTCTCGCTTGGTTCATAGAGAACCTCAGGGAGGAATGACTGGTATTTCTGTTCCTTTACTTTATATTATTGTTATATACTTAATTGTGTTATATTCATGCTTGCAAAAGGATTTTCATAAGTTGAACCGGAAAATGAGTTTCAAAACCTATTTCTCGTTCCCCCTCGCTGAGTTCATAAGGACTCACCCTTTTTTTGTCATAGGTGCAGCACATTTGGAACTAGTACCCGAAGTAAATGTGCTTGTTGATGATTCCTTGGAGTGACTACGTGCTTTGTGCTTTGCCTGAAAGTGGTTGCTGTATGGATATTGTGTTTGATTGCAAACTGTTCATTTTATTGAAATAAATGACCCCGTTGTAATTTGGGTCTACTTTTGGATTGTACTATCTATAACCGGACAAACTCTTTATTTGGTTGTTTGCTTTCGTTTTCTTAATTTGTAGTTACCGTAGGCAATTAAACCACTAGATGAACAATCAACTAAGTTAATTCTATCTAATTTCACTTAGGTGCTCATTTGTAAACTAAAAGATAATAGGTACTTGCATGATAGGAAATTGACAAATAAATGGGACATAGTTATCATGTTAGGCTTATTAACCAAACAAGACTTTCAAGATAGACTAGTAGGCATATCAGTTGATGACAAAATAGGAGTCCTTAATAGAATTGGATTAATGATTGGAATAATTGAGGCGTTTAGAAATTAGGTCAAACTAAAAGGTCCTAATTACAACCGTTATGTTGCCGATTTTTTGAAAAACTTTTGGAGTTCTAATCCAACGTTAAGCATTAAATCATAACAAACAGCTAAGTGTATGAAATAATGATAATGATTTAGGTCATACCCTAGTCTAGCCTCCATAGGTCGGGTTGGGGCGTGACACGCGCACCCTTTCTTGACCTTGCCTTTTAGACCTTGCTTGCTTTAGTCCTACTATCCCTAGCTCTTGAAATCTTAGACTATCTTAACTACAAATACAAAAGGTAATAAAGATTATATTCTTGACTCGTTATGATCTATTGAGTAAGTAACTCGTTAAGTAATAATAAGTAATATTACAAGAACCAGTAATTGGAATTTCATCCCTAAAACTTTTTTTTTGGTACAGCTCGAAGAGACAGAAGATTAGAGGAGGGAAGATGAGATGACACTCAAAGCACCGATACTCTAAACCTTGGGACTGGTACTTCAATTGGATAAGCTTGACCAAGAGAAGAGGGAACTTCCATTGCAACTTCCATCGATCGAGTTTCAATTGCTTTTTCTATTGATCTAGGTGAGAAAGCTTACTAAGCCTGTCTCTGCTTTTGTCTGTCTCCCAAGGATAGCTCCTTCGTTTGAGAGCCTTTACACGAGTTCGTTGAAAAGTCATTTTCTATCCCCAAAAGTCAGTTCCTTGTCTCTGTCATCGTATGCTTAACACATGGTGTTTAGAGGGCCTTATATAGGGGGTGAGTCCAAAGAATGTGTGTTAAGCACATATAGCTATTTATTCGAACATAGGATACCAGCCTTGAAGAAGGGCCCGGGTTCTTCTTTTTAATAGAGTTTCAAGGGCTCCTAGTGCAAGAACAAGACCAATGAAATGGGGTGCCACTAGGTGTGAGAATTTATATAGATTAATCTCCAGACATTGGCTTATGAAAGCTAGCCTAACACCTATTGTGATAACCCGAACCCGGCATGCATTTAATAGCATTTAACTGCATTTAATTAAGTGTTTAATTAGTTAATCATCCATTTTGCACTATTTTGATATTTCTTTTGGAAGCATTTAATAATTTTTATATTGATTAATTAAAATATTATTACCTATTTTTATTATTTATAGAAATTGGATTTACTTTCATTTTCTATCCTAAAAAAGAAGCAGTAGTCCCCATTGTTTACTCAAAAATCAATTTAGTCCTCATTGTTTTAAAATGCTCAAAAAAGTCCCCAATGTTTGTAAACATGCTCATTGTGGTCCCTACCGTTAAAATTTTAACAGAAAATTTATAAAATGACTAAACTACCCTTACTTAAAAATAAAATACCCAAAATATCTCTATCTTCTTCTTCCTCTTCCAACTCTTCAACCCACCACCACAAGCACCACCAAGCACCACCACCACCCACCACCCCCGCCCCCGCAAACACCACCCACCCCCCTGCGCGAACCCCACCCAACCTCCCTGCGCGAACAGCGCCCTACCCCTCCCTACGTGAACGCCGCCCCCCCCCCACCCCCCCTGTGAGAAACAGTAGCACCACCACCCACCATCCCCGCCCCCCCTCCCGCGAACACCACCCACCCCCCCCGCTAGAACACCACCCACCCCCACCCCCTCCCCCCCCCCCCCCCCCCCGTGCGCGAACCCCAACCCCCCCTGCGCAAACAGCGCCCCACCCCCCCTGCGTGAACGCTGCCCCCTACCCCCCTGCGCGAACAGTGTGTGTGTGTTAGTATGTGTTTGTGGGTATGTTAATGTGTGTGCATTAGTGTGTGTTTTTTGGTGTTTTTATGAGTGTGTGTGTTTGTGGGTGTGTTAGTGTGTGTTTTTTGGTGAATGCGTGTGTTTGTAGGTGTGTTAGTGTGTGTTTTTTGGTATTTTGGTGTGAGATTTTGTGTTTTTTGTGATTTTTCAAATTTACCCTTGAAATACTATTCACATCTGTTAAAACTAACCAAAATTTTAACGGTGGGGACCACAATGAGCATGTTTACAAACATTGAGGACCTTTTTGAGCATTTTGAAACAATGGGGACTAAACTGACTTTTGAGTAAACAATGGGGACTACTGCTGCTTTTTTCTCTTTAATTAAGTGTCATCTTAAATGTTAGTATTTAATTGCATTTGATTACGTGTTTATATTAACTTGTTTATTCGTATTTTAGCATTAATTTTATAATTCTTAAAAATATTCTAGAAATAGTAAAATTAATTATTCTTTTTAAATGAATATTGATTATTTTGATTGTTTTGATTATTTTAATAATCGGTTTTATTATCTTGTATTAAAATTACTCGGTTTTCAATTAAATGAGAAAAGTAACTCAGAGCCGGAGTGAATTTTAAACTATTCTATTATTCTACTTCCCAAAAAAATTATAGTTTTATATTATTTCTCATCATTTGATTAGCGATCGTTTATTGACCGTTTGATCGTAGCATTTCGAAAACGAGAGTTAGAGAAATATTCCCCAGACTTAGTGAAAAATGTTTTTACCTTAATTTAACTAGTTTTAGTTGTTTTTCATTTAATTGTATTGTTTTAACTTGGAATAGATTAAATGCCATCAAAATGAGCTTGTTGACCATATTTTCACTTAAGCGTGATCTTGCAAAATGACTAAAATGCACTTTGTCATCTTTTATAAATAAAACAAGGCAAAAATCAAAACAAAACAAATCCAAAAATGCCCATTTTGTCCCTTGCTTGGCCGAAACTTCAAGGAGCCAAAATGGAGATTTTGATTTCATTTTTCTTGCACAATCATGCGTGGAATTGCTCAGGGGTCGTGGCTCGGGTCCTTGCGGGTCTTGGTCTTCAATCTCTGTGAGGGTTTTCACGCTTTTGTTCATATTTTGTGAAATTTGATTATTGTTTCAAATTTTCAGATTTGATATATATTGTGTTATAATGCCTATAATTGCTTGATATAGCTTCCTTTGAGTTCGTAGAGTATTGCTTGTTAGTTATTTAGCAATTTTTATGGCTAAAATTGCGTATTTGAAATTAGGGAAGAATAATAAATAGTGAATTTTGAATAGTAAAACCCTAGAAATTCAGATTTTGATCCGAATTGCGATTTCTTGATTTGGATAGGTGCCATTAATGATAGAAAGATAAAATGTGCAATAAAAACGGATTGGCCTTTGTTAAAGTTGGAAATTAGACAAAGAAACGGAAAGGGGCCGTTTGACCAAAAGTTGACAATGCTCGAATTGGGTTGGGGTTTTTGCTATTGAGGGCATGGAAGCACTTTTGGCGTTGTTGTGGCGTTGATTGAGCGACCGACTAGCATAGCTGTAGTTCAAACGTAGTAGGTGGACTTTCGGGCTTTGGTTGGGAAAATGAAGTTTAGTGACATAGAAACGTGCCTTGTAGTGCCTAAGTGAATGTAGTGAAATCGGTTTCCTAATCCAGTAGCTTGTTTGCTAGTAATTGCCTTTGGAAGTTAGGGAATGAATAGTGATATTTGATGTTTTCGTGTTTGAACTGCTATTACATGTCTAGTTGATGTTCTTGTTGAAGTTAATGATAATCATGCTTGAAAAGTTAATTGAATGCTAATGTTGATTGTAAATGCTTGATATCTCGTTTATTGCTTGTATCTCGTATAGCATTGCATTAGTGTCAGGCGCGTGAGTGATGGGCCTCTCTGGGCAGTCTCGGGCAATCAAGGTTGGTTGCTCTAGCTCCGTGTCCTATTCCCATTCTCGCTACGGATGCCGCCCTGGGTGATTTGGGTCGTAGATGTGTTGGGGTACTTCCGGAGTACACCAAGTGGATGTTATAAGGTGGCTGCATGCTTATTGTCATCGTTGTCAACATCAAGCTCGAGATTGACGTATTGCTCGTGGAATGGTACATTGCTCGTATGAGTGAACCGTGACCTTCAAAGTGTGGTATAGCTTTGAATGGTTGTATTAATGCTTTCTTCAATTGCTTGTTGTATTGTTGATTATATTGATAGTTGATTGTAGTGAATATATAGTTTAACTGCCTTATTTGTATTGCACGATCTTCTTTCTCTCCACCTCGATATCTGTCTCGCCCTCACTGAGTATACATGTTATGTATACTCACTCCTCACCACCACATTTCAGAAAATGCCATGTTAGCTGGAAAGTTCGTGGTTATGTGGAAGTTCGTGCTTGAAGAGTTGTCTTGCATGCTATGTGGCTTGAACTGTCAAAGATGCAAAGATATATGTTTCATGTGTTGTCTGTATTTAATGTTAAAAAGGAATGTAATTTAAGTTTTACTAGGTTATTGAAGTTATTTGAAAAGCAAGTTTAGGTATTCAGATAGTATAGTTTAACTTCAATGCATGTTTGTAATGTCCCAAAGGAAAAGAGTTAGAATGGTATGATAGTCTATTTTATGCAATAAGTTAGTATAGTTTAGTTGCCAAGCATGAATGTACTTGTCAAAGATGAGAAGAGATAGGTTAGCATTTAAACTGGAAATGTATATTTACTTGTGTTAGCTTGTTGAGAACCAAGGCTCGAATGGCCTTGAGGTGTTTGTATGGTTGGACACGGTGCTGGTCCACTTATATGCTATTACAGGTTTTACATTTTGCCTAGAAACAGGGGAGACTCCGTCCGTCTTTCCCTAAAAATTATGCCCGGGTTTGGAATTGGGTTGTGATTAGATTGATTGATAGAACTCCCGGTCTCGAGAGGGATCGGGGTGTTACAGGTGGTATCAGAGCTTGTTTAGCTCATAAGCCAGGACAGGGTCCTCGGTCTGGTGGGTAGTGATCCTTGAATGTGTGCTTGTTAAGTGTGTCTTGAAAGTGTGTGCTTGTACGTGATGTGATAACCCGAACCCGGCATGCATTTAATAGCATTTGACTGCATTTAATTAAATGTTTAATTAGTTAAATCAACCATTTTGCACTATTTTGATATTTCGTTTGGAAGCATTTAATAATTTTGATATTGATTAATTAAAAGATTATTACCTATTTCTATTAATTATAGTAATTGAATTTATTCTCTTGTATTTAATTAAGTGTCATCTTAAATGTTAGTATTTAATTGCACTTGATTACATGTTTATATTTACTTGTTCATTCATATCTTAGCATTAATTTTGTAATTCTTTAAAATATTCTAGAAATAGTTAAATTATTTATTTTTAAATGAATATTGATTATTTTTATTATTTTGATTATTTTAATAATAGGTTTTAATTGTCTTGCATTAAAATTACTCAGTTTTCAATTAAATGAGAAAAGTAACTCCGAGCCGGAGTGAATTTTAAACTATTCTACTATTCTAATTTTCAAAAATTATAGTTTTATATTATTGCTCATCATTTGATTTGCGATCGTTTAATTGACCGTTCAATTGTAGCATTTCAAAAATGAGAGTTAGAGAAATATTCCTCGAACTTAGTGAAAAATGTTTTTAGCTTAATTTAGCTAGTTTTAGTTGGTTTTCATTAAAATTGCATTGTTTTAACTTGAATTGGATTAAATGGCATCAAAATAAACTAATTTGACCATTTTTAACTTGAATTTGACCTTGTCTTTTTACCATTTTGCCCTTCTCACCATATAAATTAAAAACAAGGCAAATTAACTCAAAAACAAAACCACAAATGACCATTTTGTCCCCTTCCCACGGCCGAATGCTTCCAAGGAGGAAAAAAATGATTTTGCTTCAATTTTCTTCTACAATCATGTTTGGAATTGCTCGAGGGTCGTGGCTCGGGTCCTTGCAGGTCTTGGTCTTCAATCTCTGTGAGGGTTTTCACATTTTTGTGCATTTATATTCAAATTTGATTTTTGATTCAATTTCTTAAATTTGATATTTAATGCGTTATAATGCTTGAAATTGCTTGGAATTGCCTCGTTAGGGTTCGTAGAGCATTGCTTGTTAGTTATTTAGCGATTTTTACGGTTAGAAATGCAAATTGAATTTAGGCAAGAACGTGAATAGTAAAAATGAATAGTAAAACCCTAGAATTTCTGATTTTTGATCCGAATTGCGATTTCTTGATTTGGATAGGTGCCATTAATGATAGAAAGATAAAATGTGCAATAAAAACGGATTGGCCTTTGTTAAAATTGGAAATTAGACAAAGAAACGGAAAGGGTCCGTTTGACCGAAAGTTGACCGTGCTTGAATTGAGTTGAGGGTTTTGCTATTGAGGGGATGGAAGCACTTTTGGCGCTGTCGTGGCATTGATTGAGTGCCCAATTAACATAGCTATAGTTCAAACGTAGTAGGTGGACTTTCGGGCTTGGGTTGGGAAAATGAAGTTTAGTGACATAGAAACGTGCCTGGTAGTGACTAAGTGAATGTAGTGAAATCGATTTCCTAATCTTGTAGCTCGTTTCCTCGTAATTGCCTTTGGAAGTTAGGGATTGAATAGTGATATTTGTCATTTTCGTGTTTGAACTGTAATTACGTGTTTAATTGATGTTCTCGTTGAAGTTAGTGATAATCATGCTTGAAAAGTTAATTGATTGCTATTATTGATTGTAAATGCTTGATATCTCGTTTATCACCACTAATCTGCACTTTCGTGCTATTGCTCGTTTATTGCTTGTATCTTGTAGTACATTGCATAGTGTCAGGTGCGTGAGTGATGGGCCTCTCTGGGTAGTCTCGGGCTGCCAGGGTTGGTTTGCTCTAGCTCCGTGTCCTATTCCCATTCTCGCTAGGGGTGCCGCCCTAGGAGATTTGGGTCGTAGATGTGTCGGGGTACTTCCGGAGTACACCCAGTGGATGTTATAAGGTGGTTGCGTGCTTATTGTCATCGTTGTCAACATTAAGCTTGAGATTGATGTAATGCTCGTGGGATCGACTTGCATGGTACATTTCTCGTATGAGTGAACCATAGCCTTCAGAGTGTGTTATAGCTTTGAATGGTTGTGTTAATGCTTTCTTAAATTGTTTATTGTATTGTCGTTTATATTGAATGCTTTCTTATTGATTATATTGCTTAACTGTACCTATTTGCATTGCACAATCTTTTTTCTCTCCACCTCGATAGTTGTCTCGCCCTCACTGAGTATACGTGTTGTGTATACTCACTCCTCACCACTACATTTCAGGGAATTGCCATGTTAGCTGGAAAGTTCGTGATTATGTGAAAGTTCGTGCTTGAAGAGTTGTCTTGCGTGCTATGTGGCTTGAGTTGTCAAAGGTGCAAAGATGTATGTTTTATGTGTTGTTTGTATTTAATGTTAAAAAGAAATGTAATTTAAGTTTTACTAGGTTATTGAAGTGATTTGAAAAGCTAGTTTATGTATTCAGATAGTATAGTTTAACTTCATTCCATGTATGTAATTGTCTAAAGGAAAAGAGATAGAATAGTTTAGATACTTGGAAATATGTATATTTGATGTGTTTAATTGTTGAGAACCGAGGCTCGGATGGCCTTGAGGTGGTTGAATGGTTGGACACAGTGCTGGTCCACTTATATGCTATTGTAGGTTTTGCATTTTGCCTATAAACAAGGGAGACTCCGTCCGTCTTTCCCTAAATTTTATGCCCGGGTTTGTAATTGGGTTGTGATTAGATTGATAGATAGAACTTCTGGTCTCGAGAGGGATCGGGGTGTTACAAGTGGTATCAGAGCTTGTTTAGCTCATAAGCCGGGACAAGGTTCTCGGTCTGGTGGGTAGTGATCCTTGAATGTGTGCTTGTTAAGTGAGTTTTGAAAATGTGTGCCTGTTTGTGAGATTGTGTGTCTTGACTTGAATGTATGCACCTATGTGATATAGTTATGTGTTAGGTGTTAAATGTTTTCAAGTAAAGTGAAGTGACTACTCGTGTATCAAATTGGCATCGTGAATCGAATCGACCTCGTCAATTGTTATTTGCTTGAAGTATTGCTTGTAATGTGTGTATTGGAATGTCTTGAATTGGTTGTGCCGTTATTTGAATTGATTATGATGTGGTTGACTTGATTGTCATGTTTGAATGACTTTGATGATTAAACTGTTTTACAAACTTGCTTGCATAATAGTTTAAGGCATGTGTGTATAAATGTGATATATTGGCATTGATACATGTCCTATTGAAATGGTAAGAAAGACTTCTTCCTCCCCTGAAGAGAGGTGGTTAGTAGCAGGCCCTCCAAGTTATGTGGATTGACGGGAATGAGCAGTATTTGACTAGCCTTTATTTGGGAGTTGGTGTTTTCCATTGGAGCTCGGTTATTGGCGAATCTCTAAGGTCCTCCTCTGTGCTTAGCAGTTGTGAAAGAGTAGCTTTCTTTTGGGGTTCTATTTGGCTGTTCTCTGGAGTATTCTTTGGTTTTCTTATTGAGTATTCTTTGGAACTTCTGTTGGTACTTCTTGGTAGACTTGGTTATTGGGTTTTCAATCAGACTTACTGCATGGTACTATCTATGGCCTATGTGTCTCGGTCGTTATTGGTGTGCTACTGGCATCCCTGATTGGAAATTCTTTAATTGCATTCTCTAGAATTCTTAGTGGCCATTTATCTAGTACTTACTTATTGGGCAATCCTTGCTACTTTCTTATTTGAGCATTGTTTCGGGTATTTTCTTTAGTGTTCCTCAGTAGGTTTGGTATTTGGGAATTCCTATCATACTTATTGTATAGTGCTACTTACAGTATTCTTTGGAATTCTTAGTGGGAATTCTACTAGTATCTTCCTTGATGGCACTTATTGGAAGTCTTACACTTGGAATCATGTTCAGACTTATTATCTCATATTGCTTACGCTATGCTGTCGAATACTTTGGGCTTTCTTGGTGGTAAGTTGTATAAAGTTCTCACTTGGCAAACGGTGAAGAGGCCTCGAAGTTTGGTTTTGTATATTGTGTACCAGCTCAGTATTTTCCCTTAGTTTTTTTCGTCTAGGTGGGAAACTATATTTGTTATTCAACTTGATTGTCTTATTGGGCACATTATAATCTCTTTGCTATTTTCGTTGACATTCTTCTCAGCATTTGATAGCAGTACTCAGGATCTAATTGGTTATCCTATGGGGTTATTATTTGGAAGACTTCTTTGGGACTCTTGAAGTATATTTGATTGGGTTTTCTTAATAATCTCCTCAGCACTCCTAATAGGGAAATTCTTCTATGAAATTCATGACTAGCGGGGTATTTCTTTGGACCTCTGGATGGAATCTTTAGTTGAGTCTTTATTTGGTTTCTTGATAGGGAGTTCTCGAGCGGCTGTAGTTGAACTTCTATTAGGAGATTCGTGTGTGGGGGATTCTTCTTGTCGTTATTGTGGGGTATTAGTGAGATCTACAAGATCTCTGCTTCAGTCTTTACTTGGTATTTTCTCGGCATTCTTGGTCGGGATTTCTATTGGGGTTTTCCTACGAGTATCTAACCAGTGTCTTGCTCAGCCACCGATGTAGAGTGGCTAGAGGTGGATTTCAGATGATGTTGAGTCCTATTGGAAGAAGAAATTGCGAGGACGCAATTGTTTTAAGGGGGGAAGGATGTGATAACCCGAACCCGGCATGTATTTAATAGCATTTGACTGCATTTAATTAAATGTTTAATTAGTTAAATAAACCATTTTGCACTATTTTGATATTTCTTTTGGAAGTATTTAATAATTTTTATATTGATTAATTAAAATATTATTACCTATTTCTATTAATTATAGTAATTGAATTTATTCTCTTGTATTTAATTAAGTGTCATCTTAAATGTTAGTATTTAATTGCACTTGATTACATGTTTATATTTACTTGTTCATTCGTATCTTAGCATTAATTTCATAATTCTTTAAAATATTCTAAAAATAGTTAAATTAATTATTTTTAAATGAATATTGATTATTTTTATTATTTTGATTATTTTAATAATCAGTTTTAATTGTCTTGCATTAAAATTACTCGGTTTTCAATTAAATGAGAAAAGTAACTTCGAGCCGGAGTGAATTTTAAACTATTCTACTATTCTAATTTTCAAAAATTATAGTTTTATATTATTGCTCATCATTTGATTTGCGATCGTAGCATTTCAAAAATGAGAGTTAGAGAAATATTTCTCAGACTTAATGGAAAATGTTTTTAGCTTAATTTAGCTAGTTTTAGTTGGTTTTCATTAAAATTGCATTGTTTTAACTTGAATTGGATTAAATGGCATCAAAATAAACTAATTTGACCATTTTTAACTTGAATTTGACCTTGGCTTTTTACCCTTTGCCCTTGTCACCATATAAATTAAAAACAAGGCAAATTAACTCAAAAACAAAACCACAAATGACCATTTTTTCCACCTCCCCCCTATGGCCGAATGCTTCCAAGGAGGAAAAAATGATTTTGCTTCAATTTCTTCTACAATAATGCGTGGAATTGCTCGGGGGTCGTGGCTCGGATCCTTGCGGGTCTTGGTCTTCAATCTCTGTGAGGGTTTTCAAGTTTTTGTGCATTTATATTCAAATTTGATTTTTTATTGAATTTCTTAGATTTGATATTTAATGCGTTATAATGCTTGAAATTGCTTGGAATTGCCTCTTTAGTGTTCGTAGAGCATTGCTTGTTAGTTATTTAGCGATTTTTACAATTAGAAATGCAAATTGAATTTAGGCAAGAATGTGAATAGTAAAAATGAATAGTAAAATCCTAGAATTTCAAATTTTTTTTATCCGAATTGCGATTTCTTGATTTGGATAGGTGCCATTAATTATAGAAAGATAAAATGTGCAATCAAAATGGATTGGCCTTTGTTAAAATTAGAAATTAGACAAAGAAACGGAAAGGGGCCGTTTGACCAAAAGTTGACCGTGCTCGAATTGAGTTGGGGGTTTTGCAATTGAGGGGATGGAAGCACTTTTGGCACTGTCGTGGTGTTGATTGAGTGACTGGTTAACAGAGCTGTAGTTCAAATGCAGTAGGTGGACTTTCGGGCTTCGGTTGGGAAAATGAATTTTCGTGACATAGAAACGTGCCTGGAAGTGCCTAAGTGAATGTAGTGAAATCAGTTTCCTAATCCTGTAGCTCGTTTGCTCGTAATTGCCTTTGGAAGTTAGGGATTGAATAGTGATATTTATCATTTTCGTGTTTGAATTGCAATTACGTGTTTAATTGATGTTTTCATTGAAGTTAGTGATAATCATGCTTGAAAAGTTAATTGATTGCTGTTATTCAGTGTAAATGCTTGGTATCTCGTTTATGGCCAGTAATCTCCACTGTCGTGCTATTGCTCGTTTATTGCTTGTTTCTCGTATTACATTGCATAGTGTCAGGCGAGTGAGTGATGGGCCTCTCTGGGCAGTCTCGGGCTGCCAGGGTTGGTTTGCTCTAGCTCCGTGTCCTATTCCCATTCTCGCTAGGGGTGCCGCCCTAGGAGATTTGGGTCGTAGATGTGTCGGGGTACTTCCGGAGTACACCCAGTGGATGTTATAAGGTGGTTGCGCGCTTATTGTCATCGTTGTCAACATCAAGCTCGAGATTGATGTAATGCTCGTGGAATCGAATCGTATGGTACATTGCTCGTATGAGTGAACCATAGCCTTCAGAGTGTGGTATAGCTTTGAATGGTTGTGTTAATGCTTTCTTTAATTGTTTATTGTATTGTCGTTTATATTGAATGCTTTCTTATTAATTATATTGCTTAACTGTACCTATATGCATTGCACAATCTTCTTTCTCTCTACCTCGATAACTGTCTCGCCCTCACTGAGTATACGTGTTGTGTATACTCACTCCTCACCACCACATTTCAGGGAATTGCCATGTTAGCTGGAAAGGTTCGTGATTATGTGAAAGTTCGTGCTTGAAGATTTGTCTTGCGTGCTATGTGGCTTGAGTGGTCAAAGATGCAAAGATGTATGTTTCATGTGTTGTTTGTATTTAATGCTAAAAAGGAATGTAATTTAAGTTTTACTAAGTTATTGAAGTGATTTGAAAAGCTAGTTTATGTATTCAGTTAGTATAGTTTAACTTCATTGCATGTATGTAATTGTCTAAAGGAAAAGAGTTAGAATAGTCTGGATACTTGGAAATATGTATATTTACTGTGTTTAATTGTTGAGAACTGAGGCTCAGATGGCCTTGAGGTGGTTGAATGGTTGGACACGGTGCTAGTCCACTTATATGCTATTGCAGGTTTTTCATTTTGCCTAGAAATAGGGGAGACTCCGTCCGTCTTTCCCTAAATTTTATGCCCGGGTTTGGAATTGGGTTGTGATTAGATGGATAGATAGAACTTCCGGTCTCGAGAGGGATCGGGGTGTTACACGTGAGATCTTGTGTCTTGACCTGAATGTGTGCTCCTATGTGATATAGTTATATGTTATGTGTTAATTGTGTGCTAAGTGAAGTGAAGTGTCTAGTTGTGCATTGAATTGACCTCGTGAATCGAATCGACCTCATGAATTGTTATTTGCTTGAAGTATTGCTTGTAATGTGTGTATTGAAATGTCTTGAATTAGTTGTGCCGTGATTTGAATTGATTATGTTGTGCTTGGCTTGATTGTCGTGCATGAGTGACTTTGTTGAATAAACTGTTTTATAAACTCTTTTGTAAACTTGCTTGCATAATAGTTTAAGGCATGTGTATTAATGTGATATCTTGACATTCATACATGTCCTCTTTCTCCCCTGAAGAAAGTGGTTCACAGCTTGCCTTTCAAGGTGTATGGATTGGCGGGAAATGAATGGCATTTAATTAGCCTTTATTTGGGAGTTGGTGGTTGTCTTTGGAGCTCAGTTATTGGCATACTTCTAAGACTTTTCTTGTGGTTGGTAATCATAAAAAAGATAACTTTCATTGGGGTTTCTATATGATGGCTCTTGGTAGCATTCTTTTGGTATTCTCTTATTGGGTTTTCTTATTGGCAAGGTTGTATGAAGTTCTCACCTGGCAAATAGTGAAGGGCCTTCAGAGTTTGGTTTTGTATATTGTGCACCAGCTCGGTATTTTCCCTCAGCATTTGATAGCGATACTCGGGATCTAATTGGTTATCCTATGGCGTTATTATTTGGAAGACTTCTCTCGAACTTTTGAAGTATATTTGATTGGGTTTTCTTAGTACTTTCCTCAGCACTCTTAATAGGGAATTCTTCTATGAAACTCATGACCAGCGGGGTACTTCTTTGGACCTCTGGATGGAACCTTTATTTGAGCCTTTAGTTGGCCTCCTGCTTGGGTATTCTCGGGCGATAATAGTTGAACTTCTACTAGAGATTCGTATGTGGGTTATTCATTCGGTATTTTTCTTATCATTAATATGTAATGTTAATTTTATCTACAATATCTTTGCTTCAGTCTTTAGTTGGTATTTTCTCGGCATTCTTGGTTGGGATTTCTATTCGGGTTTTCCTACGAGCATCTTTATTCACTATCTTGCTCAGCAACAGATGAAGATTAGTGAGAGTTGGGCTTCAGTTGATGCTGAGTTCTATTGGAAGAAGAATTGCGAGGATGCAATTGTTTTAAGGGGAGAAGAATGTGATTACCCGAACCCGGCATGCATTTAATAGCATTTAACTGCATTTAATTAAGTGTTTAATTAGTTAATCATCCATTTTGTACTATTTTGATATTTCTTTTGGAAGCATTTAATAATTTTTATATTGATTAATTAAAAGATTATTACCTATTTTTTATTATTTATAGAAATTGGATTTACTTTCTTGTATTTAATTAAGTGTCATCTTAAATGTTAGCATTTAATTGCATTTGATTACGTGTTTATATTAACTTGTTTATTCGTATTTTACCATTAATTTTATAATTCTTAAAAATATTATAGAAATAGTTAAATTAATTATTCTTTTTAAATGAATATTGATTATTTTGATTGTTTTGATTATTTTAATAATCGGTTTTAATTGTCTTGTATTAAAATTACTTGGTTTTCAATTAAATGAAAAAAGAAACTCCGAGCCGGAGTGAATTTTAAACTATTATATTATTCTACTTCTCAAAAAAATTATAGTTTTATATTATTTCTCATCATTTGATTAGCAATCGTTTATTGACCGTTCGATCGTAGCATTTCGAAAATGAGAGTTAGAGAAATATTTCCCGGATTAGTGAAAATTGTTTTTAGCTAAATTTAACTAGTTTTAGTTGTTTTTCATTTAATTGCATTGTTTTAACTTGGAATAGATTAAATGCCATCAAAATGAGCTTGTTTGACCATATTTTTACCTAAGCTTGATCTTGCAAAATGACCAAAATGGCATTTTTCATCTTTTATAAATAAAACAAGGCAAAAATCAAAACAAAACAAATCCAAAAATGCCCATTTTGTCCCTTGCTTGGCCGAAACTTTAAGGAGCCAAAATGGAGATTTTGATTTCATTTTTCTTGCACAATAATACGTGGAATTGCTCGGGGGTCGTGGATCGGGTCCTTGCGGATCTTCCTTGTCAATCTTTGTGAGGGTTTTCATGCTTTTGTGCATATTTTGTGAAATTTGATTATTGTTTCAAATTTTCAGATTTGATATATATTGTGTTATAATTCCTATAATTTCTTGATATAGCTTCCTTTGAGTTCGTAGAGCATTGCTTGTTAGTTATTTAGCGATTTTTACGGCTGAAATTGCGTATTTGAAATTAGGGAAGAATAATGAATAGTGAATTTTGAATAGTAAAGCCCTAGAAATTCGGATTTTGATCCGAATTACAATTTCTTTATTTGGATAGGTGCCATTAATGATAGAAAGATAAAATGTCCAATAAAAACGGATCGGCCTTTGTTAAAATTGGAAATTAGACAAAGAAACAGAAAAGGGCCGTTTGACCAAAAGTTGACCGTGCTCAAATTGGGTTGGGGTTTTTGCTATTGAGGGCATGGAAGTACTTTTGGCGCTGTTGTGGCGTTGATTGAGCGACCGATTAGCGTAGTTGTAGTTCAAACGCAGTAGGTGGACTTTCGGGCTTCGGTTAGGAAAATGAAGTTTAGTGACATAGAAACGTGCCTTGTAATGCCTAAGTGAATGTAGTGAAATTGGTTTTCTAATCCTATAGCTCGTTTGCTCGTAATTGCCTTTGGAAGTTAGGGATTGAATAGTGATATTTGATGTTTTCGTGTTTGAACTGCTATTACGTGTCTAGTTGATGTTCTTGTTGAAGTTAATGATAATCATGCTTGAAAAGTTAATTGAATGCTAATGTTGATTGTAAATGCTTGATATCTCGTTTATCGCCACTAATCTGTACTTTCGTGCTATTGCTCGTTTATTGCTTGTATCTCGTATTGCATTACATTAGTGTCAGGCGCGTGAATGATGGGCCTCTCTGGGCAGTCTCGGGCTGCCAGGGTTGGTTGCTCTAGCTCCGTGTCCTATTCCCATTCTCGCTAGGGATGCCGCCCTGGGTGATTTGGGTCGTAGATGTGTCGGGGTACTTCCGGAGTACACCCAGTGGATGTTATAAGATGGCTGCGCGCTTATTGTCATCGTTGTCAACATCAAGCTCGAGATTAAGGTATTGCTCGTGGAATGGTACATTGCTCATATGAGTGAACCGTGACTTTCAAAGTGTGGTATAGCTTTGAATGGTTGTGTTAATGCTTTCTTCAATTACTTGTTGTATTGTTGATTATATTGATAGTTGATTGTATTGAATATATAGTTTAACTGCCTTATTTGCATTGCACGATCTTCTTTCTCTCCACCTCGATATCTGTCTCGCCCTCACTGAGTATACGTGTTGTGTATACTCACTCCTCACCACCACATTTTAGGAAATGCCATGTTAGCTGGAAAGTTCGTGATTACGTGAAAGTTCGTGCTTGAAGAGTTGTCTTGCGTGCTATGTGGCTTGAGTTGTCAAAGATGCAAAGATGTATGTTTCATGTGTTGTTTGTATTTAATGTTAAAAAGGAATGTAATTTAAGTTTTACTAGGTTATTGAAGTAATTTGAAAAGCTAGTTTACGTATTCAGATAGTATAGTTTAACTTCAATGCATGTTTGTAATGTCCCAAAGGAAAAGAGTTAGAATGGTATGATAGTCTATTTTATGCAATAAGTTAGTATAGTTTAGTTGCCAAGCATGAATGTACTTGTCAAATATGAGAAGAGATATGTTAGCATTTAAACTGGAAATATATATTTACTTGTGTTCGCTTGTTGAGAACCAAGGCCCGGATGGCCTTGAGGTGTTTGTTTGATTGGACACGGTGCTGGCCTACTTATATGCTATTACAGGTTGTACATTTTGCCTAGAAACAGGGGAGACTCCGTCCGTCTTTCCCTAAAAATTTTGCCCGGGTTTGGAATTGGGTTGTGATTAGATTGATTGATAGAACTCCCGGTCTCGAGAGGGATCGGGGTGTTACACCTATCTTTAAGAGCATGCCCCGGGAACAGAGCAAAAAGAAGCTCTTTGTAACCACACTACAAAATCTTTTGTTTCCTATGGTCTTTCGATCGCTTCAAAGCCGTCCCCGGGGGGATATGCTTCGCTTTTTCTTTTCCTTCAAGGAGATGCCCTTGGCAGTGCCCCATGCTAGTAATGAACCTGTTCATAGATGAAATATGCTCCAAGCGATTTCCGGTATTGAACGCTTCCCAGCCGCTACTAAGATGCGTTTTGCAGGACATAAAGAATGAAAATTATAGGACTCGATGAAGACCAATCCGATAAGGCCAGATCTATCTTATTCTTTATAGGAAAGTCCACTCAGTGGTAGAATGAAAGCGGATAACCAAGGTAGGGTAGGAAGACTGGGGATTTGACCCTCAGATATAATAGGTCGACCGCATGAATGAGTAGAGATGGAAAGCACAACACAATTCTTAAGCTTAGTAAAGAACCTTTTGTACGTGGCCATATCAGGTTCGTTCATAGGAGGTGTAAGGTAGAAGGAAGAGTACTCTCTGGGCTTGGATATAGGTCCACAAGGGATTTCATTTTTCGGGCATTTTCTAAAGCTAAGAAAAAGATATAAGGAGGCCATAGCCCTAATGGAAGGTTTTCTCTATGCTGATTTTTGGCTTTCTTAAGCTAAGGCAAGCATACGCAGTATCGAGCAATCCTAGCCGCAGGGGTCGGGCCCCAAGCCTCTGAACTATCACTACAAAAAAAGCTCTGTAGATGGCGAGCCTCGTAAGAGGGATGATTCCATATCGTGTTGAGCCTACCCATCCCTTCTTGTAAGAGGGATGATTCCAATTACCATATCAAAAAGCAATCGCTGAATTAACTCTTCTGGCTTCTACCATTGAAGCAATCCCAAGATCTTTCAAATTTCCTTTTGGCATAGTACACTGGTGTGACCATTTAGCTTATCTTGATAGCCGGGGCTAACCCTTTTGGAGCATGTATCAGAAAGAATTCTAGAAAGTGATAGCGGGGAAAGGTGCATTTTTGGCTATTCCAATCATTTTGGAAGTGGGCTCAAATCAAAAGGATGATTTGACTGCTATTGCTATTGATGTGCTAAAGGTTTAAAGCTATGTTCCAAAAGAGATATTTTACTGCCATGACATAGGCTTTCTACCTAAAATCAAACAAAATTAAAGATTGAATCGAGAAGGAAATGAACCTAATTCATATAGCTACTTGGTACGACTAGAGAGACCACTCCGACCCACATAGCTCCCCGGGCTTACCGTTACTCTCATTACTTTAATTCTATCTGATGAGAGCACATTTAAAAGGCACCGCTTTGGCAGAGCATAGCCTTTGGGGAAGGTTTTTTTCCTACGGATCAATATGAGCACGATCCGACCATGGAAGAGTCGGATCAAAGCAGACCTCCAGATTTGGCGCAGTTAAGTCGATAGCCTCAGATAGGATCAGCTCATCAGAGATTCTTCGGAGACACTTCTTTCTACAGGGGAAAGATTTTTTGCCACAGCTTCAAAATCTGCATCGCTAGTTAACATCATCGGTTTCAACTTCAACTTCGGCAGTCGGTATTCCCCTCGAATACTTTTACTATGTCAGAACGATTAGACCTTGGTAAAACAAAAATACGAAGCGTCCCAATAGGATGCATAGCGGCAGGAGAAGTTGGGTTGGTTGACATGAGGCTAGATGATATAGCCAGTGTTCCGTGAGAGACCAAAAGGTATCAAATATGTAATATCCAAAGGGTATGATTTAGTAACAGTTCTGTGCATTCTCAAGGGGAGATCGTGAATTTCATAAAAGAAGAAAGAGAGCTTTAGAAGGAGCCAATCTTTTCTTTATGCCCCATGTCTTCCGTTGGTCAACAACCAACCACAACTCTCTATAGTACGTACTGGAAGAAGCCTCTCTCTTTCTTTATCGAGAGATTTATTTAGTGTTCAGTGCATTAAAGTCTACCTGAGTCCTAAAATGGTTTCATTAGTGATAGAAGGACCAACTATTTTTTTGAAGCAGATAGTTCATAGTGCTTATTCTATAGATACTGGAAAAGCCAACTCATGTTTCCACTCTATTTTCATTACGAAGATGTATCACGTTAGGATCTATTGCTCAAACCGAATCACGCCAATGTTATGGAAGTTCATGGATCGTGTAAAATAAGAGTAGTACCAAAGGCAGCACCTTCTATCAAAAATGAAAAATTGGCTATGGAGATTTTGCACAGTCAGAAATTAATACAGACACAAAAGGTTTCGACAGGAAAGTCGTTTCGATCCAATCCATTCTTGGGGTCAAATAAAGACAAAAAAGGATATGTTAGTGACCTAGCACGACAAAGCACAAAGCACTGTTCGAGGGCTTGGAATGTCTAATTTTTTGGTCAGAATCTCCATAGTAATGTCTCTGTTAGATTCTCCGGTCAAAATATGGGAAAACTCCATGCAATTCTCGATGGAATTGGAGTTTTACGAATTTTCCCCGGAACAGGAAGATTATTTCGAGATCTTCGAACATATTCGAGGGTTCAATGTGACTATTGTCACTTCGGCCAACACACAACATGAGACTTTACCACCGTGGAGCGGCTTTTTATAGAAGGATGAGGGGGAAACTCAGTAAGTTGTCGGAGAAGCAAAATATACGAGATAAAAAACGTTGATTGCTCGCAGCTAAATATGAATTGAAACGAAAGCTTTATAAAGCCTTTTGTAAAGATCCCGATCTTCTATCTGATATGCGGTACAAACATCGTTATAAGTTGTCCAAGTTGCCAAGAAATATTTCCTTTGCACGAGTAAGAAACTGATGTATTTCCAAGGGTATCCCTCGTTCCGTATATGAGTTCTTTCGAATTTCGCGTATCGTTTTTCATGGATTAGCATCTCTAGGTCCTTTGATGGGCATAAAGAAATCGTCTTGGTAGCAACCACCAAACCAATAGAACAAGGCTTAGCTCCGCAGCTGGTCTGCAAACAAGGTGAGTAGGTCTATTACTGGCCAGCTCCAGACCGAAAAGACCTAACGAAGTAATCCCTTATCTCGGGTCGGAGATGCTAACGGGGTGGGAATCGAAGTAGGTCTACTGCCTCTAGTCAAGTATGTTCCCCAGACATAGACTACGTACAGGGTAGTACTCTTGGAAGGATAGAATATCAACGCGTGAACATAACGTTACGAATGTAACTTCCAAGGGATCGACCACTATTCTAAATATAGTAAGGCGGAGAACTCTTGCTCATTGGAGCGCTGGAGTGCGGAGGTTGTTCCCATCATTGAAGTCAGAGTGTGGGACTGAGCCTTCCGAATGAGAAAGAAAAAGTGTGCTTAGTTTCATTGGAAAAACCAAGGCGAATATCATATTGACTTTCTCTCGCCTTACTTCTAAAGATAGATAGAAAAGGTTGGAGATAGTGACTTTCTGAGATTCTCTCCTTTCTAAAGCTGCGCAAGGCCGCCCCCCCAAAACAAAGCCCCACCCCTCTTTTCTTCCCTTTAATGAAAGACCCCTATTCATTTGTGGGTCTGGACCCTTTGGCCTTTTTTTTCAAGAGGTGATTTCAAGAATCAACCAATTGACAAATCCGTAGGCCAGGTGACTCACAGCCTCCCTCTCACCCAAATGAAATGTGGGATGAATCAAATCAATATTTTGATTGATTTAGGGTGGAGTGAAGCCAAATTCAATCAAGGCAAGGGGGCTTACTTTTCCTGAGGCTGAGTCATCCTATTCCAATTTAGCTATGCTAATAGAAGAGGAAAAGTTTTCAGATGATATGGACCCCATAGAGATGGGCGAGAACCCCCAATTGCTTAGGGGTCACACTGTGTCCCGCTTGGTGGATGAAATCTTCTCTTCTTTTAGAATTCTTTCTCCCACACACCCTTGCCCTCTTTCACTGAGAGGAAAGAATAATCTTCCAAGCGGATAGAGACATAAATTTTAATGAGATTCATTCCTAAGCTTGCTTTGTTACAGCAAGATGATCAGTCTGAGAGTGCTAGAGAGAAGAGAAAGCGGTAAAAACCTCTCTGATTCGGTCACCGAGCAGTCGGACGACTCTTTAGTAACCCAGGATGACCCGACCCCTTCGACACTTCTTTCACTATATACCCCCTCCATCCTTCGAAGGTAGAAGAAAGGGTACTCTATCTTTTAATATATATAGTAGGGCTCTAGAACGCTAAAAGGTAGGGGAACAAGAGTTGTCACAATAGAAAAGAAAAAAGAAAGAAATGACTAAAAAGAACCAACGATTATTTCTTCTTAAACAACCTATATCATCCACACTTAATCAGCATTTGATAGATTATCCAACCCCGAGCAATCTTAGTTATTGGTGGGGGTTCGGTTCTTTAGCTGGTATTTGTTTAGTCATTCAGATAGTGACTGGTTTTTTTTAGCTATGCATTACACACCTCATGTGGATCTAGCTTTCAATAACGTATAACACATTATGAGAGATGTTGAAGGGGGCTGGTTGCTCCGTTATATACATGCTAATGGGGCAAGTATGTTTCTCATTGTGGTTCACCTTCATATTTTTCGTGGTCTATATCATGTGAGTTATAGCTGTCCTAGGGAATTTGTGTGGTGTCTCGGAGTTATAATCTTCCTATTAATGATTATGACAACTTTTATAGGATATGTACTACCTTGGGGTCAGATGAGCTTTTGGGGAGCTACAGTAATTACAAGCTTAGCTAGCGCTATACCTATAGTAGGAGATACCATAGTAACCTGGCTTTGGGGTGGTTTCTCCGTGGACAATGCCACCTTAAATCATTTTTTTAGTCTTCATCATTTAATCCCCTTTATTCTAGTAGGTGTCAATCTTCTTCATTTGGCCATATTGCATCAATATGGATCAAATAATCCATTGGGTGTACATTCAAAGATGGATAAAACAACTTCTTACCCTTATTTTTATGTAAAGGATCTAGTAGGTTGGGTAGCTTTTGGTATCTTTGTTTCCATTTGGATTTTTTATGCTCCTAATGTTTTGGGGTATCCCGACAATTATATACCTGCTAATCCGATGCCCACCCGACCTCATATTGTGCCGGAATGGTATTTCCTATCGATCGATGCCATTCTTCGTAGTATACCTGACAAAGCAGGAGGCGTAGCTGCAATAGCACCAGTTTTTATATGTCTGTTGGCTTTACCTTTTTTTTTAAAGTATGTATGTACGTAGTTCAAGTTTTCGCACGATTCACCAATGAATATTTTGGTTGTTTTTGGCGGATCGCTTATTACTAGGTTAGATCGGATGTCAACTTGTGGAGGCACCATTTGTTACTATTGGACAAATTTCTCCTTTTGTTTTCTTCTTGTTCTTTGCCATAATGCCTATTTTGGGACGACTTGGAAGAGGAATTCCTAATTCTTACACAGATGAGACTGATCACACCTGATCAGTAAAAAATTCTGATACCAATCATTTACGAGTGAGTATTACACCAACAATTGACAAGCGGATGAGTTTTCTAGGCCTAAGCGGTGGTGTACTTTGAGGGGGGGAGCTATTGTGAAGCCTAGAAAGGCGGAAGCGTCAAATCGCTTCTACCGAGTATCCCAACAGTAGCTTAGCTTAGTAGCTTAACTCTTTCTACTGGCGTGGCACTGCTGGATGCTTTTGATCAATAGGAAGAGGAGGAAAAAAAAAAGCTTATGATGAGCATCTATTTGAGTCGATCATTTCCAAGATCTAATTCCATTTTTTTCTTGTGTAGTGGAAACGCCTTACAATCTAAAGTTTTACGCTTAAGGGGAGAAATGTTCTTGGTAGATACAGGACTTGGGACCCCTAGAATTTGAATGCAAGATGAGCCTACATGAGTGACAATCAACCGAGCCACCAGGTTTGAGAATAAGTGGGATCCCTGGATCTAGTGACCGGTGAATCACTGATCAAAGAGCGAGCAGCCGCCAGGTTTAATGATTTAGTGGGATCCATAGATGTAGTGGCTGGTGAACCGCTTCTTCTTTTTCCACAAAGATTCAGACAAAAGCGAGCTTAGATAGAACTGAACAAGATTTGGTAAACGAATACAAAGGTCAAAGGATTTATTATTGAGAAAGTAAAAGGAGGTTATTCAGTAGCCATTGCAGGTTTCATTACTTTTCTTCCATTCCGTCCTCTCAAAAGTCAAAGGATATCGAACGATCGATTCACCGTTGAGATAATTAACCCCAAAAGGATAAATATTGTGGTATTCTAAGGTAGATCAAACAAGAACTTGATGAGAGAAATCCGCTGACGAAAAAAAAAAGAGCATTTTTTTCAATTCCGAAGCCTAGCGTCTCCTGATAAGACTCTATCACCTTAGTCCATTCTTTTGTTGAGGGTCTTGTACTTTTTCCAGCCCTCTATTTACATAGCGAAGAAAGTCAAAGGCTCTTGCTCGAATGCGTGACTATGGCGCGCCTATCGCCCCAGCTCGACGCTCTAAAATTCATATTGGGTTGAGCAAGAATACTGTGACTATGAAGACGAAGAATGGAATTGAGAGAATAGTCTTAATAAAAAGAATGAAAAACCAACCTACGAGTGGCGGATTTGGATGGAGTCTCGCAGAAGAAAATCCTTAATCTATAGGGGCGAAAGCGCGCTACAACTAGCAACCCCTTTTTTATTATTAGGTTGATAGGTTGCTTGAGCAAATCCTTAAATCGTGGGAGGAAAGGACATAAAAGTGAGCCCGCCCCAAGCAAACCTACTTCTCGTTATCTTGTTCTTGGTCAAGCTCCCGTACCCACTCTTTACTCCAATCATCCCCAATTAAAGTAAGGTAAGGATGGGCCACTATCAATTGAATAAGCATATCAAATAGAATGAGGTCTAGGGCCCCGGAATACCATCGAGAAAGAGCAATAGAACAAGGTGGGAATAAGATATAACAAATGGGTAGGACAACCAAGGTGAATTCAATTGCTTTATGAAATAATCGGTATACTTTCTTCGTAGGCAGGCCCAGCGGTATCCAATCAATGTCGTCGGCGGAACAAAGAAAACAAGGAATGGGAGAAATTTTAGAGGAAGATCTAAGTACCGAGAGGAAAATAGAGCTCGAATCTATATCATTCTCCACGCACATACGATTCGTTAGCAGCGACCTTACCACGTATCATTACTACTAGCCATTTCACTCGAATATGTAGTAAGCAATATCCTTCGCAACTAGAGGAGAAATATGAACATTTTACTTATCTTTCTTGGTATCAACAACCTTAAGAACCATAGGTGCACCAACCGAGGCAAAGATTGGAGTGTAGTGACCGTACCCGAGATAGATCTGAACCGATGGTTGCTGATAATAGGTACAACGGGGAATCATGGGAATTACGAGAGGGTACGTAGGGAACATGGCTGACCAAGCTCCTTTCTCTAAGGATTGAGAAAAGAAATCGGCCGGTGTTCTACCCAACTAGTCCAATAAACGTGCCCACACCCCACCCTGTCTAGAGAATGATATGATTGACCGAGAGTACTTATGAAACCCGGCTAAGGGTTTTATTTGCGACCTCCTAAACTGTTCGCATCGCTCTCTTCGGTTCAAGCAAAGGCTATGATGAAAGTTTGGATTGGCTTCCTAGCGTACGGAATACGTAATAGATTCTAAAGCCTCCCAGTTTTAGCTTAGACTAATGACACCAATTCTTAGTGGTATAACAGATTGCCCTTAACGCGAAAATGAAAGCCATCACAATACTCGATACCTACAACTGCTCTCGTTTATGGTAGTAGATAAACAGATGGACATGTATCTGCAGCCTCTGCTGCTGGTAGATTGACTACTTTATATGGACCTGGGGCTGTAACTGAGGATAGTGCTTGGGAATCTTTCGATAGCTCTCCTTACTAGATCAAATAAAGCACCTACGAACTGCTAAGGATAGTTTTTCTTTCCCTCCCATCCTTTAAAGTGAAGCGGGACTTGTTTTTATTTCTTGTCTCGGTTTCTTTAACTACTCTTTCCACAAGCCCTATGTTGTAAGGAATGGAAAGTGCAATTGCCAAAGCCGGAAGCTCATCTCAAACAAAAGCTATAGAGGAGAAGAGAGCCAAGGAAGACTTAGCACAACCGCTTAGCGCAAGGAATATTCTGAAACCACTAGCTGCAATCAAACTAAAGGAAAGCCTTGATCGATATGATATTAATAGAATATTAATGTGCTCAAGCAACCTTACTAAGCGAAGAAAGCTCTTCGAGCTTCCCTTATATATATAAAGGTTTTAGAAAGGGGCGAGGTTTGAAGATGCTCGACCGATAGGGAGAGGACTGGAGTTGGCTTGATAGAGGTATGAAGTAACTCGACTGCTAAGGAGAGGAAGGTAGACGCTCGACAGAGGAAGAAAAGGCTCTTAGGCTAATAACCGTTGTTCTAGAATATAGCTAGTTCTATTTTCACTAATCCGAATCTAGGGGTTGTTCACGAATGTCTTCTTTCATAAGAGCAAGGGCTTTCGATGAAGGGCGTCATTTTTAAGTCATTGATAGACCTCTCCTACTATACAGAAAAAGAATCTGATTATGTGCATTTTGTTGGGCTTAGCCCTCCCTACCCCTTTCGACGCAACAATAAGAGTAGCAGGCTTTACCTTTACCTCTTGGCGGATGAGTGAATGACTCTTCTTCTTTTAGGCTAGCATGGTCTTGGAATGCACGATAGAAGTGCAGACTAAAAACAGTTTTTCGGGATAAACCCTGTAGGATAACAAGGCATACCCTCTTTCTGATTCTGACTGTCTTGTGAACCTTGCTTTAAAGCTTTCACGAGGGAATTTGATAATGTCAATAGGCATTCTATTCTAACTTCTTTTTTTTGAAGGATAATAATAATAATATAAGGGTACACGTCCAGCTTAAACGGAAGACGATTATCATTAGACACTCTCCTGGCTTTAGTCGAATAATAACAATTGGTAAAATTCTAGGTAAGAAAGAAGCCAATGTCCCTAGTATCAGGAAGAGGGTATTAGGAATCATAGGCTGCACATTCATATTCAAGATGTTTACGAATAGGACTAGTTGTTTTAAGGCGATAAGATAATCGAGGAAATTCTCCCTCTATAGGCCTTCTTCTGCTTTGAATAGCTAATTGCCTAGACAAAGAAGGTCACAGAAGGCAACCCTCAGGGGTATGATGAAGTCTCAATCGATCTTTCCCTTACTACCAGAGCTTATGTGTTAAGGATAGAGTCATTTCACCGATACGGATAACCGACTTGAGGAAGAATACCCCGGATGAACACTTCTCTCATCCCACTACCGCACTATCCATGTCCTATTCTTAGACTATTATACCTGCTTTCCTTGCTACCTTTTACTTGTCTGCTCAAAACCGAAATGAATAGCCAACTCGCTTGGCTTGTCTTACCCCTGGCATTACTCACCTGAACAACTAATGTGCATAGCCAATACACCAGCTACTCTTTCAACTCGCCACCTTCGAATTATGAAGCTCTTACCATTCATGTTTAAAAGGCCAACTGTAGGAACAAGACCAGTTGAATACGAGTTAAATCACGAGGAGATGGGCTAGTCAAGCCTACTAGTAGCCAGTATTCAAACTTGGGGCAAAAATCTTTCATACTTTTTTTCCATAATCATTGGAAGCAGAGAGGGAATCTCATTCTCTTTTAGGTTTTAGGCAGAAAGGCTTTAAGGCACTTGTTTGTCGGTTTGTTCGGTTCAAGGCCACATATTCTACTCGCGGCTTCGAAGGCCTGCTCTTTTTAATTAAGGTCTTACTTTCTTCTATGAACTGTATGGATAGGATATCTTTGATTTGCTTCCTCTTTCTCCTCTATTATTAAATCGGTTTCCTCCTTACCTTACAACATCGGTTCTTCCCTTTCCTTTAGGTTACTAAATGGTTCTCTTCATCCCATGAGACTGAAAGGAGTGAACTCATTCCCTATCATAGAAGTTAGCCCTTGACGGCCTTATCTTCTTCACCAGCTCTGGTTCGTCACTCAAATCCTTCTTTGGAATTGAATTTCTCTCTCATAGGGCCAAAGGCCGTAGCTTAGCAAGCGTCTTCATTATAAGAACTTCTTACTCAATAAAACTAAGAACCACCCTTCCTCAAATGGCATGGTCTTCCTTAATCATTACACAAAACTATATAAAAAAAAGAATTTATTTACTACACTGAAACCCCATCCTAAAAAGGGGCACTCAAGCTTGAACTTACTTTTCTCAAAATAAAAACCCTTGTCTGCTTCTGCAGACGTGTTAGTGGATGCTTTTTTTGATTCCTATGATTCTGCGGATTCAAATGCGTATGTTATGTATGATTCAGTGGATAAAAGATTGGATTATTCTGTGTTTAATTGTTGAGAACCGAGGCTCGGATGGCCTTGAGGTGGTTGAATGGTTGGACACAGTGCTGGTCCACTTATATGCTATTGTAGGTTTTGCATTTTGCCTATAAACAAGGGAGACTCCGTCCGTCTTTCCCTAAATTTTATGCCCGGGTTTGTAATTGGGTTGTGATTAGATTGATAGATAGAACTTCTGGTCTCGAGAGGGATCGGGGTGTTACAAGTGGTATCAGAGCTTGTTTAGCTCATAAGCCGGGACAAGGTCCTCGGTCTGGTGGGTAGTGATCCTTGAATGTGTGCTTGTTAAGTGAGTTTTGAAAATGTGTGCCTGTTTGTGAGATTGTGTGTCTTGACTCGAATGTATGCACCTATGTGATATAGTTATGTGTTATGTGTTATATATTTCTCAAGTGAAATGAAGTGACTACTCGTGTATCAAATTGGCATCGTGAATCGAATCGACCTCGTAAATTGTTATTTGCTTGAAGTATTGCTTGTAATGTGTGTATTGGAATGTCTTGAATTGGTTATGCCATGATTTCAATTGATTATGATGGGGTTGACTTGATTGTCATGTTTGAATGACTTTGATGATTAAACTCTTTTATAACCTTGCTTGCATAATAGTTTAAGGCATGTGGGTATAGATGTGATATATTGGCATTCATCCATGTCCTCTTGAAATGGTAAGAAAGACTCATTCCTCCCCTGAAGAGAAGTGGTTAGTAGCAGGCTCTCCAAGTTATATGGATTGACGGGAATGAGCAGTATGTGACTAGCCTTTATTTGGGAGTTGGTGTTTGCTTTTGGAGCTCGGTTATTGGCGAATCTCTAAGGTCCTCCTCTGTGCTTAACAGTTGTGGAAGAGTAGCTTTCTTTTGGGGTTCTATTTGGCTGTTCTCTGGAGTATTCTTTAGCTTTCTTATTGAGTATTCTTTGGAACTTCTGTTGGCACTTCTTGGTAGACTTGGTTATTGGGTTTTCAATCAGACTTACTGCATGGTACTATCTATGGCCTATGTGTCTCGGTCTTTATTGGTGTGCTACTGGCATCCCTGATTGGAAATTCTTTAATTGCATTCTCTAGAATTCTTAGTGGCCATTTATCTAGCACTTACTTATTGGGCAATCCTTGCTACTTTCTTATTTGAGCATTTTTTTGGGTATTTTCTTTAGTGTTTCTCAGTAGGTTTGGTATTTGGGAATTCCTATCATACTTATTGTATAGTGCTACTTACAGTATTCTTTGGAATTCTTAGTGGGAATTCTACTAGTATCTTCCTTGATGGCACTTATTGGAAGTCTTACACTTGGAATTTTGTTCATACTCATTATCTCATATTGCTTACGGTATGCTGTGGAATACTTTGGGCTTTCTTGGTGGTAAGTTGTATAAAGTTCTTACTTGGCAAACAGTGAAGATGCCTCGGAGTTTGGTTCTGTATATTGTGCACCTGCTCAGTATTTTTCCTTAGGTTTTTTTTTGTCTAGCTGGGGAAACTATATTTGTTATTCAACTTGATTGTCTTATTGGGCACATTGTATTTTCTTTGCTATTTTTGTTGACATTCTTCTCAGCATTTGATAGCAGTACTCAGGATCTAATTGGTTATCCTATGGGATTATTATTTGGAAGACTTCTCGGGACTCTTGAAGTATATTTAATTGGATTTTCTTAATGATCTCCTTAGCACTCCTAACAGGGAATTCTTCTATGAAATTCATGACCAGCGGGGTATTTCTTTGGACCTCTAGATGGAACCTTTATTTGAGCCTTTATTTGGTTTCTTGATAGGGAGTTCTCGAGCGGTTGTAGTTGAACTTCTATTGGAGATTCGTGTGTAGGGTATTCTTCTTGTCGTTATTGTGCGGTATTAGTGACATCTACAGCATCTCTGCTTTAGTCTTTACTTGGTATTTTCTCGGCATTCTTGGTTGGGATTTCTATTGGGGTTTTCCTACGAGTATCTTAATCAGTGTCTTGCTCAGCAACCAATGAAGAGTGGTTAGAGTTGGATTTCAGATGATGTTGAGTCCTATTGGAAGAAGAAATTGCGAGGACGCAATTGTTTTAAGGGGGGAAGGATGTGATAACCCGAACCCGGCATGTATTTAATAGCATTTGACTGCATTTAATTAAATGTTTAATTAGTTAAATAAACCATTTTGCACTATTTTGATATTTCTTTTGGAAGTATTTAATAATTTTTATATTGATTAATTAAAATATTATTACCTATTTCTATTAATTATAGTATTTGAATTTATTCTCTTGTATTTAATTAAGTCTCATCTTAAATGTTAGTATTTAATTGCACTTGATTACATGTTTATATTTACTTGTTCATTCGTATCTTAGCATTAATTTCATAATTCTTTAAAATATTCTAAAAATAGTTAAATTAATTATTTTTAAATGAATATTGATTATTTTTATTATTTTGATTATTTTAATAATCAGTTTTAATTGTCTTGCATTAAAATTACTCGGTTTTCAATTAAATGAGAAAAGTAACTTCGAGCCGGAGTGAATTTTAAACTATTCTACTATTCTAATTTTCAAAAATTATAGTTTTATATTATTGCTCATCATTTGATTTGCGATCGTAGCATTTCAAAAATGAGAGTTAGAGAAATATTTTTCAGACTTAGTGGAAAATGTTTTTAGCTTAATTTAGCTAGTTTTAGTTGGTTTTCATTAAAATTGCATTGTTTTAACTTGAATTGGATTAAATGGCATCAAAATAAACTAATTTGACCATTTTTAACTTGAATTTGACCTTGGCTTTTTACCCTTTGCCCTTGTCACCATATAAATTAAAAACAAGGCAAATTAACTCAAAAACAAAACCACAAATGACCATTTTTTCCACCTCCCCCCTATGGCCGAATGCTTCCAAGGAGGAAAAAATGATTTTGCTTCAATTTCTTCTACAATAATGCGTGGAATTGCTCGGGGGTCGTGGCTCGGATCCTTGCGGGTCTTGGTCTTCAATCTCTGTGAGGGTTTTCAAGTTTTTGTGCATTTATATTCAAATTTGATTTTTTATTGAATTTCTTAGATTTGATATTTAATGCGTTATAATGCTTGAAATTGCTTGGAATTGCCTCTTTAGGGTTCGTAGAGCATTGCTTGTTAGTTATTTAGTGATTTTTATAGTTAGAAATACAAATTGAATTTAGGCAAGAATGTGAATAGTAAAAATGAATAGTAAAATCCTAGAATTTCATATTTTTTATCCGAATTGTGATTTCTTGATTTGGATAGGTGCCATTAATTATAGAAAGATAAAATGTGCAATAAAAATGGATTGGCCTTTGTTAAAATTAGAAATTAGACAAAGAAACGGAAAGGGGCCGTTTGACCAAAAGTTGACCGTGCTCGAATTGAGTTGGGGGTTTTGCTATTGAGGGGATGGAAGCACTTTTGGCACTGTCGTGGTGTTGATTGAGTGACTGGTTAACATAGCTGTAGTTCAAATGCAGTAGGTGGACTTTCGGGCTTCGGTTGGGAAAATGAATTTTCGTGACATAGAAACGTGCCTGGAAGTGCCTAAGTGAATGTAGTGAAATCAGTTTCCTAATCCAGTAGCTCGTTTGCTCGTAATTGCCTTTGGAAGTTAGGGATTGAATAGTGATATTTATCATTTTCGTGTTTGAATTGCAATTACGTGTTTAATTGATGTTTTCATTGAAGTTAGTGATAATCATGCTTGAAAAGTCAATTGATTGTTGTTATTGATTGAAAATGCTTGATATCTCGTTTATCGCCATTAATCTGCACTTTCGTGCTATTGCTCGTTTATTGCTTGTATCTCGTATTACATTGCATAGTGTCAAGCGTATGAGTGATGGGTCTCTCTGGGCAGTCTCAGGCTGCTAGGGTTGGTTTGCTCTAGCTCCATGTCCTATTCCCATTTTTGCTAGGGGTGCCGCCCTAGGAGATTTGGGTCGTAGATGTGTCGGGGTACTTCCGGAGTACACCCAGTGGATGTTATAAGGTGGTTGCGCGCTTATTGTCATCGTTGTCAACATCAAGCTCGAGATTGATGTAATGCTCGTGGAATCGAATCGCATGGTACATTGCTCGTATGAGTGAACCATAGCCTTCAGAGTGTGGTATAGCTTTGAATGGTTGTGTTAATGCTTTCTTTAATTGTTTATTGTATTGTCGTTTATATTGAATGCTTTCTTATTAATTATATTGCTTAACTGTACCTATATGCATTGCACAATCTTCTTTCTCTCTACCTCGATAACTGTCTCGCCCTCACTGAGTATACGTGTTGTGTATACTCACTCCTCACCACCACATTTCAGGGAATTGCCATGTTAGCTGGAAAGGTTCGTGATTATGTGAAAGTTCGTGCTTGAAGATTTGTCTTGCGTGCTATGTGGCTTGAGTTGTCAAAGATGCAAAGATGTATGTTTCATGTGTTGTTTGTATTTAATGTTAAAAAGGAATATAATTTAAGTTTCACTAGGTTATTGAAGTGATTTGAAAAGCTAGTTTATGTATTTAGTTAGTATAGTTTAACTTCATTGCATGTATGTAATTGTCTAAAGGAAAAGAGTTAGAATAGTTTGGATACTTGGAAATATATATATTTGATGTGTTTAATTGTTGAGAACTGAGGCTCGGATGGCCTTGAGGTGGTTGAATGGTTGGACACGGTGCTAGTCCACTTATATGCTATTGCAGGTTTTGCATTTTGCCTAGAAACAGGGGAGACTCCATCCATCTTTCCCTAAATTTTATGCCCGGGTTTGGAATTGGGTTGTGATTAGATTGATAGATAGAACTTCCGGTCTCGAGAGGGATCAGGGTGTTACACGTGAGATCGTGTGTCTTGACTTTAATGTGTGCTCCTATGTGATATAGTTATATGTTATGTGTTAATTGTGTGCTAAGTGAAGTGAAGTGTCTAGTTGTGCATTGAATTGACCTCGTGAATCGAATCGACCTCGTGAATTGTTATTTGTTTGAAGTGTTGCTTGTAATGTGTGTATTGGAATGTCTTGAATTTGTTGTGCCGTGATTTGAATTGATTATGTTGTGCTTGGCTTGATTGTCGTGCTTGAGTGACTTTGTTGAATAAACTGTTTTATAAACTCTTTTGTAAACTTGCTTGCATAATAGTTTAAGGCATGTGTATAAATGTGATATCTTGGCATTCATACAAGTCCTCTTTCTCCCCTGAAGAAAGTGGTTCATATCTGGCCTTTCAAGGTGTATGGATTGGCGGGAAATGAATGGCATTTAATTAGCCTTTATTTGGGAGTTGGTGGTTGTCTTTGGAGCTCAGTTATTGGCATACTTCTAAGACTTTTCTTGTGGTTGGTAATCATAAAAAAGATAACTTTCATTGGGGTTTCTATATGATGGCTCTTGGTAGCATTCTTTTGGTATTCTCTTATTGGGTTTTCTTATTGGCAAGGTTGTATGAAGTTCTCACCTGGCAAATAGTGAAGGGCCTTCAGAGTTTGGTTTTGTATATTGTGCACCAGCTCGGTATTTTCCCTCAGCATTTGATAGCGATACTCGGGATCTAATTGGTTATCCTATGGCGTTATTATTTGGAAGACTTCTTTGGAACTTTTGAAGTATATTTGATTGGGTTTTCTTAGTACTTTCCTCAGCACTCTTAATAGGGAATTCTTCTATGAAACTCATGACCAGCGGGGTACTTCTTTGGACCTCTGGATGGAACCTTTATTTGAGCCTTTGGTTGGCCTCCTACTTGGGTATTCTCGGGCGATAATAGTTGAACTTCTACTATAGATTCGTATGTGGGGTATTCATTCGGTATTCTTCTTTTCATTAATATGTAATGTTAATTTTATCTACAATATCTTTGCTTCAGTCTTTAGTTGGTATTTTCTCGGCATTCTTGGTTGGGATTTCTATTCGGGTTTTCCTACGAGCATCTTTATTCACTATCTTGCTCAGCAACAGATGAAGATTAGTGAGAGTTGGGCTTCAGTTGATGCTGAGTTCTATTGGAAGAAGAATTGCGAGGATGCAATTGTTTTAAGGGGGGAAGAATGTGATTACCCGAACCCGGCATGCATTTAATAGCATTTAACTCCATTTAATTAAGTGTTTAATTAGTTAATCATCCATTTTGCACTATTTTTGTATTTCTTTTGGAAGCATTTAATAATTTTTATATTGATTAATTAAAAGATTATTATCTATTTTTTATTATTTATAGAAATTGGATTTACTTTCTTGTATTTAATTAAGTGTCATCTTAAATGTTAGCATTTAATTGCATTTGATTACGTGTTTATATTAACTTGTTTATTCGTATCTTAGCATTAATTTTATAATTCTTTAAAATATTCTAGAAATAGTTAAATTAATTATTATTATTTAAATGAATATTGATTATTTTGATTGTTTTGATTATTTTAATAATCGGTTTTAATTGTTTTGTATTAAAATTACTCGGTTTTCAATTAAATGAGAAAAGTAACTCCGAGTCGGAGTGAATTTTAAACTATTCTATTATTCTACTTCTCAAAAAAATTATAGTCTTATATTATTTCTCATAATTTGATTAGCGATCGTTTATTGACCGTTCGATCGTAGCATTTCGAAAATGAGAGTTAGAGAAATATTTCCCGGATTAGTGAAAATTGTTTTTAGCTAAATTTAACTAGTTTTAGTTGTTTTTCATTTAATTGCATTGTTTTAACTTGGAATAGATTAAATGCCATCAAAATGAGCTTGTTGACCATATTTTCACTTAAGCTTGATCTTGCAAAATGACCAAAATGCCCTTTGTCATCTTTTATAAATAAAACAAGGCAAAAATCAAAACAAAACAAATCCAAAAATGCCCATTTTGTCCCTTGCTTGGCCGAAACTTCAAGGAGCCAAAATGGAGATTTTGATTTCATTTTTCTTGCACAATCATGCGTGGAATTGCTCGGGGGTCGTGGCTCGGGTCCTTGCGGGTCTTGGTCTTCAATCTCTGTGAGGGTTTTCACGCTTTTGTGCATATTTTGTGAAATTTGATTATTGTTTCAAATTTTTAGATTTGATATATATTGTGTTATAATGCCTATAATTGCTTGATATAGCTTCCTTTGAGTTCGTAGAGCATTGCTTGTTAGTTATTTAGCGATTTTTATGGCTGAAATTGCGTATTTGAAATTAGGGAAGAATAATGAATAGTGAATTTTGAATAGTAAAACCCTAGAAATTTGGATTTTGATCCGAATTGTGATTTCTTGATTTGGATAGGTGCCATTAATGATAGAAAGATAAAATGTGCAATAAAAATGGATTGGCATTTGTTAAAATTGGAAATTAGACAAAGAAACGGAAAGGGGCCGTTTGACCAAAAGTTGACTATGCTCGAATTGGGTTGGGGTTTTTGCTATTGAGGGCATGGAAGTACTTTTGGCGCTGTTGTGGCGTTGATTGAGCGATCGATTAGCATAGCTATAGTTCAAACGCAGTAGGTGGACTTTCGGGCTTCGGTTGGGAAAATGAAGTTTAGTGACATACTTGTAGTGCCTAACTGAATGTAGTGAAATCGGTTTCCTAATCCTGTAGCTCGTTTGCTCGTAATTGCCTTTGGAAGTTAAGGATTGAATAGTGATATTTGATGTTTTCGTGTTTGAACTGCTATTACGTGTCTAGTTGATGTTCTTGTTGAAGTTAATGATAATCATGCTTGAAAAGTTAATTGAATGCTAATGTTGATTGTAAATGCTTGATATCTCGTTTATCGCCACTAATCTGCACTTTCGTGCTATTACTCGTTTATTGCTTGTATCTCATATTGCATTGCATTAGTGTCAGGCGAGTGAGTGATGGGCTTCTCTGGGTAGTCTCGGGCTGCCAGGGTTGGTTGCTTTAGCTCGTGTCCTATTCCCATTCTCGCTAGGGATGCCGCCCTAGGTGATTTGGGCATAGATGTGTCGGGGTACTTTCGGAGTACACCCAGTGGATGTTATAAGGTGGTTGCGCGCTTATGGTCATCGTTGTCAACATCAAGCTCGAGATTGATGTATTGCTCGTGGAATGGTACATTGCTCATATGAGTGAACCGTGACTTTCAAAGTGTGGTATAGCTTTGAATGGTTGTGTTAATGCTTTCTTCAATTGCTTGTTGTATTGTTGACTATATTGATAGTTGATTGTAGTGAATATATAGTTTAACTGCCTTATTTGTATTGCACGATCTTCTTTCTCTCCACCTCGATATCTGTCTCCCCCTGACTGAGTATACGTGTTTTGTATACTAACTCCTCACCACCATATTTCAGGAAATGCCATGGTAGCTGGAAAGTTCATGATTAGGTGAAAGTTCGTGCTTGAAGAGTTGTCTTGCGTACTATGTGGCTTGAGTTGTCAAAGATGCAAAGATGTTTGTTTCATGTGTTGTTTGTATTTAATGTTAAAAAGGAATGTAATTTAAGTTTTACTAGGTTATTGAAGTGATTTGAAAAGCTAGTTTACGTATTCAGATAGTATAGTTTAACTTCAATGCATGTTTGTAATGTCCCAAAGGAAAAGAGTTAGAATGGTATGATGGTCTATTTTATGCAATAAGTTAGTATAGTTTAGTTGCCAAGCATGAATGTACTTGTCAAAGATGAGAAGAGATAGGTTAGCATTTAAACTGGAAATGTATATTTACTTGTGTTCGCTTGTTGAGAACCAAGGCCCGAATGGCCTTGAGGTGTTTGTATGATTGGACACGGTGCTGGTCCACTTATATGCTATTACAGGTTTTACATTTTGCCTAGAAACAGGGGTGACTCCGTTCGTCTTTCCCTAAAAATTATGCCCGGGTTTGGAATTGGGTTGTGATTAGATTGATTGATAGAACTCCCGATCTCGAGAGGGATCGGGGTGTTACACCTATCTTTAAGAGCATGCCCCGGGAACAGAGCAAAAAGAAGCTCTTTGTAACCACACTACAAAATCTTTTGTTTCCTATGGTCTTTCGATCGCTTCAAAGCCGTCCCGGGGGGATATGCTTTGCTTTTTCTTTTCCTTCAAGGAGATGCCCTTGGCAGTGCCCCATGCTAGTAATGAACCTGTTCATAGATGAAATATGCTCCAAGCGATTTCCGGTATTGAACGCTTCCCAGCCGCTACTAAGATGCGTTTTGCAGGACATAAAGAATGAAAATTATAGGACTCGATGAAGACCAATCCGATAAGGCCAGATCTATCTTATTCTTTATAGGAAAGTCCACTCAGTGGTAGAATGAAAGCGGATAACCAAGGTAGGGTAGGAAGACTGGGGATTTGACCCTCAGATATAATAGGTCGACCGCATGAATGAGTAGAGATGGAAAGCACAACACAATTCTTAAGCTTAGTAAAGAACCTTTTGTACGTGGCCATATCAGGTTCGTTCATAGGAGGTGTAAGGCAGAAGGAAGAGTACTCTCTAGGCTTGGATATAGGTCCACAAGGGATTTCATTTTTCGGGCATTTTCTGAAGCTAGGAAAACGATATAAGGAGGCCATAGCCCTAATGGAAGGTTTTCTCTATGCTGATTTTTGGCTTTCTTAAGCTAAGGCAAGCATACGCAGTATCGAGAAATCCTAGCCGCGGGGGTCGGGCCCCAAGCCTCTGAACTATCATTACAAAAAAAGCTCCGTAGATGGCGAGCCTCGTAAGAGGGATGATTCCATATCGTGTTGAGCCTACCTATCCCTCCTTGTAAGAGGGAAGATTCCAATTACCATGTCAAAAAACAATCATTGAATTAACTCTACTAGCTTCTACCATTGAAGTAATCCCGAGATCTTTCAAATTTCTTTTTGGCATAGTACACTGGTGTGACAATTTAGCTCATCTTGATAGCTGGGGCTAACCCTCTTGGAGCATGTATCATAAAGAATTCTAGGAAGTGATAGCGGGGAAATGTGCATTTTTGGCTATTCAATCTGTATGGAAGTGGGCTCAAATCAAAACGATGATTTGACTGCTATTGCTATTGATGTGCTAAAGGATTAAAGCTATGTTCTAAAAGAGATATTTTACTGACATGACATAGGCTTTCTACCTAAAATCAAATGAAATTAAAGATTGAATCGAGAAGGAAATGAACATAATTCATATAGCTACTTGGTATAACTAGAGAGACCACTCCGACCCTTATAGCTCCCCGGGCTTACCTCTCTTTAATTCTATGAGAGCACATTGGCACCGCTTTGGCAAAGCATAGCCTTTGGGGAAGGTTTTTTTCCTACGGATCAATATGAGCACGATCCGGCCATGGAAGAGTCGGATCAAAGTAGACCTCCAGATTCGGCGCATTTAAGTCGACAGCCTCAGATAGGGTTAGCTGATCAGATATTGTTCAGAGACACTTCTTTCTACAGGGGAAAGATTTTTTGCCACGGCTTCGGAATCTGTATCGCCGGTTAACATCATTAGTTTCAGCTTCAACTTCAGCAGTTGGCATTCCCCTCGAATACTTTTACTATGTCAGAACGATTAGACCTTGGCAGAACAAAAATACGAAGCGTCCCAATAGGATGCATAGCGGCAGGAGGAGTTGGGTTGGTTGACATGGGGCTAGATGATATAGCCAGTGTTCCGTGAGGGACCAAAAGGTATCAGATATGTAACATCCAAAGGGTATGATTTAGTAACAGTTCTGTGCATTCTCAAGGGGAGATCGTGAATTTCATAAAAGAAGAAAGAGAGCTTTAGAAGTAGCCAATCTTTTCTTTATGCCCCATGTCTTCCGTTGGTCAACAACCAACCACAACTCTCTATAGTACGTACTGGAAGAAGCCTCTCTCTTTCTTTATCGAGAGATTTATTTAGTGTTCAGTGCATTAAAGTCTACCTGAGTCCTAAAATGGTTTCATTAGTGATAGAAGGACCAACTATTTTTTTGAAGCAGATAGTTCATAGTGCTTATTCTATAGATACTGGAAAAGCCAACTCATGTTTCCACTCTATTTTCATTACGAAGATGTATCACGTTAGGATCTATTGCTCAAACCGAATCACGCCAATGTTATGGAAGTTCATGGATCGTGTAAAATAAGAGTAGTACCAAAGGCAGCACCTTCTATCAAAAATGAAAAATTGGCTATGGAGATTTTGCACAGTCAGAAATTAATACAGACACAAAAGGTTTCGACAGGAAAGTCGTTTCGATCCAATCCATTCTTGGGGTCAAATAAAGACAAAAAAGGATATGTTAGTGACCTAGCACGACAAAGCACAAAGCACTGTTCGAGGGCTTGGAATGTCTAATTTTTTGGTCAGAATCTCCATAGTAATGTCTCTGTTAGATTCTCCGGTCAAAATATGGGAAAACTCCATGCAATTCTCGATGGAAATGGAGTTTTACGAATTTTCCCCGGAACAGGAAGATTATTTCGAAATCTTCGAACATATTCGAGCGTTCAATGTGACTATTGTCACTGCGGCCAACACACAAGATGAGACTTTACCACCGTGGAGCGGCTTTTTACGAAAGGATGAGGGGGAAACTCAGTAAGATGTCGGAGAAGCGAAATATACAAGATAAAAAACGTTGACTGCTCACAGCTAAATATGAATTGAGACGAAAACTTTATAAAGCCTTTTGTAAAGATCCCGATCTTCTATCTGATATGCGGTACAAACATCGTTATAAGTTGTCCAAGTTGCCAAGAAATATTTCCTTTGCACGAGTAAGAAACTGATGTATTTCCAAGGGTATCCCTCGTTCCGTATATGAGTTCTTTCGAATTTCGCGTATCGTTTTTCATGGATTAGCATCTCTAGGTCCTTTGATGGGCATAAAGAAATCGTCTTGGTAGCAACCACCAAACCAATAGAACAAGGCTTAGCTCCGCAGCTGGTCTGCAAACAAGGTGAGTAGGTCTATTACTGGCCAGCTCCAGACCGAAAAGACCTAACGAAGTAATCCCTTATCTCGGGTCGGAGATGCTAACGGGGTGGGAATCGAAGTAGGTGACCTCTCTACCACCTCTTGTCAAGTATGCTCCCCAGACATAGACTACGTACAGGGTAGTACTCTTGGAAGGATAGAATATCAACGCGTGAACATAACGTTACGAATGTAACTTCCAAGGGATCGACCACTATTCTAATTATAGTAAGGCGGAGAACTCTTGCTCATTGGAGCGCCGGAGTGCGGAGGTTGTTCCCATCATTGAAGTCAGAGTGTGGGACTGAGCCTTCCGAATGAGAAAGAAAAAGTGTGCTTAGTTTCATTGGAAAAACCAAGGCGAATATCATATTGACTTTCTCTCGCCTTACTTCTAAAGATAGATAGAAAAGGTTGGAGATAGTGACTTTCTGAGATTCTCTCCTTTCTAAAGCTGCGCAAGGCCGCCCCCCCAAAACAAAGCCCCACCCCTCTTTTCTTCCCTTTAATGAAAGACCCCTATTCATTTGTGGGTCTGGACACTTCGGCCTTTTTTTTCAAGAGGTGATTTCAAGAATCAACCAATTGACAAATCCGTAGGCCAGGTGACTCACAGCCTCCCTCTCACCCAAATGAAATGTGGGATGAATCAAATCAATATTTTGATTGATTTAGGGTGGAGCGAAGCCAAATTCAATCAAGGAAAGCGGGCTTACTTTTCCTGAGGCTGAGTCATCCTATTCCAATTTAGCTATGCTAATAGAAGAGGAAAAGTTTTCAGATGATATGGACCCCATAGAGATGGGCGAGAACCCCAATTGCTTAGGGGTCGCACTCTGTCCCGCTTGGTGGATGAAATCTTCTCTTCTTTTAGAATTCTTTCTCTCACACACCCTTGCCCTCTTTCACCGAGAGGAAAGAATAATCTTCCAAGCGGACAGAGACATAAATTTTAATTAGCTTCATTCCTAAGCTTGCTTTGTTGTAGCAAGATGATCAGTCCAAGAGTGCTGGAGAGAAGAGAAAGCGGTAAAAACCTCTCTGATTCGGTCACCGAGCAGTCGGACGACTCTTTAGTAACCCAGGATGACCCGACCCCTTCGACGCTTCTTTCGCTATATACCCCCTCCATCCTTCGAAGGTGGAAGAAAGGGTACTCTATCTTTTAATATATATAGTAGGGCTCTAGAACGCTAAAAGGTAGGGGAACAAGAGTTGTCACAATAGAAAAGAAAAAAGAAAGAAATGACTAAAAAGAACCAACGATTATTTCTTCTTAAACAACCTATATCATCCACACTTAATCAGCATTTGATAGATTATCCAACCCCGAGCAATCTTAGTTATTGGTGGGGGTTCGGTTCTTTAGCTGGTATTTGTTTAGTCATTCAGATAGTGATTGGTTTTTTTTAGCTATGCATTACACACCTCATGTGGATCTAGCTTTCAATAACGTATAACACATTATGAGAGATGTTAAAGGGGGCTAGTTGCTCCGTTATATGCATGCTAATGGGGCAAGTATGTTTCTCATTGTGGTTCACCTTCATATTTTTCGTGGTCTATATCATGTGAGTTATAGCAGTCCTAGGGAATTTGTTCGGTGTCTCGGAGTTATAATCTTCCTATTAATGATTGTGACAACTTTTATAGGATATGTACTACCTTGGGGTCAGATGAGCTTTTGGGGAGCTACAGTAATTACAAGCTTAGCTAGCGCCATACATGTAGTAGGAGATACCATAGTAACCTGGCTTTGGGGTGGTTTCTCCGTGGACAATGCCACCTTAAATCATTTTTTTAGTCTTCATCATTTAGTCCCCTTTATTCTAGTAGGTGCCAATCTTCTTCATCTGGCCGTATTGCATCAATATGGATCAAATAATCCATTGGGTGTACATTCAAAGATGGATAAAACAACTTCTTACCCTTATTTTTATGTAAAGGATCTAGTAAGTTGGGTAGCTTTTGGTATCTTTTTTTCCATTTAGATTTTTTATTCTCCTAATGTTTTGGGGTATCCCAACAATTATATACCTGCTAATCCGATGCCCACCTGGCCTCATATTGTGCCGGAATGGTATTTCCTATCGATCCATGCCATTCTTCGTAGTATACCTGACAAAGCGGGAGGTATAGCTGCAATAGCACCAGTTTTTATATGTCTGTTGGCTTTACCTTTTTTTTAAAGTATGTATGTACGTAGTTCAAGTTTTCGCACGATTCACCAAGGAATATTTTGGTTGTTTTTGGCGGATCGCTTATTACTAGGTTGGATCGGATGTCAACCTGTGGAGGCACCATTTGTTACTATTGGACAAATTTCTCCTTTTGTTTTCTTCTTGTTCTTTGCCATAATGCCTATTCTGCGATGACTTGGAAGAGGAATTCCTAATTCTTACATAGATGAGACTGATCACACCTGATCAGTGAAAAATTCTGATACCAATCATTTACGAGTGAGTATTACACCAACAATTGACAAGCGGATGAGTTTTCTAGGCCTAAGCGGTGGTGTACTTTGAGGGGGGGAGCTATTGTGAAGCCTAGAAAGGCGGAAGCGTCAAATCGCTTCTACCGAGTATCCCAACAGTAGCTTAGCTTAGTAGCTTAACTCTTTCTACTGGCGTGGCACTGCTGGATGCTTTTGATCAATAGGAAGAGGAGGAAAAAAAAAAGCTTATGATGAGCATCTATTTGAGTCGATCATTTCCAAGATCTAATTCCATTTTTCTCTAATGTAGTGGAAACGCCTTACAATCTGAAGTTTTACGCTTAAGGGAAGAAATGTTCTTGGTGGATACAGGACTTGGGACCCCTAGAATTTGTATGCAAGATGAGCCTACAAGAGTGCTAATCAACCGAGCCACCAGGTTTGAGAATAAGGTAGGATCCCTGGATCTAGTGGCCAGTGAATCACTGATCAAAGAGCGAGCAGCCGCCAGGTTTAATGATTTAGTGGGATCCATAGATGTAGTGGCTGGTGAACCGCTTCTTCTTTTTCCACAAAGATTCAGACAAAAGCGAGCTTAGATAGAACTGAACAAGATTTGGTAAACGAATACAAAGGTCAAAGGATTTATTATTGAGAAAGTAAAAGGAGGTTATTCAGTAGCCATTGCAGGTTTCATTACTTTTCTTCTATTCCGTCCTCTCAAAAGTCAAAGGATATCGAATGATCAATTCACCATTGAGAAAATTAACCCCAAAAAGATGAATATTGTGGTATTCTAAGGCAGATCAAACAACAACTTGATGAGTGAAACTCGCTGACAAAAAAAAAGAGCATTTTTTTCAATTCCGAAGCCTAGCGTCTCCTGATAAGACTCTATCACCTTAGTCCATTCTTTTGTTGAGGGTCTTGTACTTTTTCCAGCCCTCTATTTACATAGCGAAGAAAGTCAAAGGCTCTTGCTCGAATGCGTGACTATGGCGCGCCTATCGCCCCGGCACGACACTCTAAAATTCATATTGGGTTGAGAAAGAATACTGTGACTATGAAGACGAAGAATGGAATTGAGAGAATAGTCTTAATAAAAAGAATGAAAAACCAACCTACGAGTGGCGGATTTGGATGGAGTCTCGCAGAAGAAAATCCTTAATCTATAGGGGCGAAAGCGCGCTACAACTAGCAACCCCTTTTTTATTATTAGGTTGATAGGTTGCTTGAGCAAATCCTTAAATCGTGGGAGGAAATGACATAAAAGTGAGCCCGCCCCAAGCAAACCTACTTCTCATTATCTTGTTCTTGGTCAAGCTCCCGTGCCTGCTCTTTACTCCAATCATCCCCAATTAAAATAAGGTAAGGCGGGGCCACTATCAATTGAATAAGCGTATCAAAGAGAATGAGGTCTAGGGCCCCGGAATACCATCGAGAAAGAGCAATAGAACAAGGTGAGAATAAGATATAACAAATGGGTTGGACAACCAAGGTAAATTCAATGGCTTTATGAAATAATCGGTATATTTTCTTCGTAGGCAGGCCCAGCGGTATCCAATCAATGTAGTCCGCGGAACAAAGGAAACAAGGAATGGGATAAATTTGAAAGGAATATCTAAGTACCGAGAGGAAAATAGAGCTCGAATCTATATCATTCTCCACGCACATACGATTCGTTAGCAGCGACCTTACCACGTATCATTACTACTAGCCATTTCACTCGAATATGTAGTAAGCAATATCCTTCGCAACTAGAGGAGAAATATGAACATTTTACTTATCTTTCTTGGTATCAACAACCTTAAGAACCATAGGTGCACCAACCGAGGCAGAGATTGGAGTGTAGTGACCGTACCCGAGATAGATCTGAACCGATGGTTGCTGATAATAGGTACAATGGGGAATCATGGGAATTACGAGACGGTACGTAGGGAACATGGCTGACCAAGCTCCTTTCTCTAAGGATTGAGAAAATAAATCGGCCGGTGTTCTTCCCAACTAGTCCAATAAACGTGCCCACACCCCACCCCGTCTAGAGAATTATATGATTGATCGAGAGTACTTATGAAACCCGGCTAAGGGTTTTATTTGCGACCTCCTAAACTGTTCGCATCGCTCTTTTCGGTTCAAGCAAAGGCTATGATGAAAGTTTAGATCGGCTTCCTAGCGTACAGAATACGTAATAGATTCTAAAGCCTCCCAGTTTTAGCTTAGACTAATGACACCAATTCTTAGTGGTATAACAGATTGCCCTTAACGCGAAAATGAAAGCCATCACAATACTCGATACCTACAACTGCTCTCGTTTATGGTAGTAGATAAACAGATGGACATGTATCTGCAGCCTCTGCTGCTGGTAGATTGACTACTTTATATGGACCTGGGGCTGTAACTGAGGATAGTGCTTGGGAATCTTTCGATAGCTCTCCTTACTAGATCAAATAAAGCACCTACGAACTGCTAAGGATAGTTTTTCTTTCCCTCCCATCCTTTAAAGTGAAGCGGGACTTGTTTTTATTTCTTGTCTCGGTTTCTTTAACTACTCTTTCCACAAGCCCTATGTTGTAAGGAATGGAAAGTGCAATTGCCAAAGCCGGAAGCTCATCTCAAACAAAAGCTATAGAGGAGAAGAGAGCCAAGGAAGACTTAGCACAACTGCTTAGCGCAAGGAATATTCTGAAACCACTAGTTGCAATCAAACTAAAGGAAAACCTTGATCGATATGATATTAATAGAATATTAATGCGCTCAAGCAACCTTACTAAGCGAAGAAAGCTCTTCAAGCTTCCCTTATATATATAAAGGTTTTAGAAAGGGGCGAGGTTTGAAGATGCTCGACCTATAGGGAGAGGAATAGAGTTGGCTTGACAGAGGTATGAAGTAACTCGACTGCTAAGGAGAGGAAGGTAGATGCTCGACAGAGGAAGAAAAGGCTCGTAGGCTAATAACCGTTGTTCTAGAATCTAGCTAATTCTATTTTCACTATTTCGAATCTAGGGGTTGTTCACGAATGTCTTCTTTCATAAGAGCAAGGGCTTTCGATGGAGGGCATCGTTTTTCAGTCATTGATAGACCTCTCCTACTATACAGAAAAGGAATCCGATTGTGTGCATTTTGCTGGGCTTAGCCCTCCCTACCCCTTTCAACGCAGCAATGAGAGCAGCAGGCTTTACCTTTACCTCTTGGCGGATGAGTGAATGACTCTTCTTCTTTTAGGCTGGCATGGTCTTAGAATGCACTATAGAAGTGCAGACTAAAAGCAATTTTTCGGGATAAACCCTGTGGGATAACAAGGCATACCCTATTTCTGATTCTAACTGTCTTACGAACCTTGCTTTAAAGCTTTCATGAGGGAATTTGATAATATCAATAGGCATTCTATTCTAACTCCTTTTTTTTGAAGGATAATAATAATAATATAAGGGTACACATCCAGCTTAAACAGAAGACGATTTTCATTAGACACTCTCCTGGCTTTAGTGGAATAATAACAATTGGTAATATTCTAGGTAAGAAAGAAGCCAATGTCCCTAGTATCAGGAAGAGGGTATTAGGAATCATAGGCTGCACATTCATATTCAAGATGTTTACGAATAGGACTAGTTGTTTTAAGGCGATAAGATAATCGAGGAAATTCTCCCTCTATAGGCCTTCTTCTGCTTTGAATAGCTAATTGCCTAGACAAAGAAGGTCACAGAAGGCAACCCTCAGGGGTATGATGAAGTCTCAATCGATCTTTCCCTTACTACCAGAGCTTATGTGTTAAGGATAGAGTCATTTCACCGATACGGATAACCGACTTGAGGAAGAATACCCCGGATGAACACTTCTCTCATCCCACTACCGCACTATCCATGTCCTATTCTTAGACTATTATACCTGCTATCCTTGCTACCTTTTACTTGTCTACTCAAAACCGAAATGAATAGCCAACTCGCTTGGCTTGTCTTACCCCTGGCATTACTCACCCGAACAACTAATGTGCGTAGCCAATACAACAGCTACTCTTTCAACTCGCCACCTTCGAATTATGAAGCTCTTACCATTCATGTTTAAAAGGCCAACTGTAGGAACAAGACCAGTTGAATACGAGTTAAATCACGAGGAGATGGGCCAGTCAAGCCTACTAGTAGCCAGTATTCAAACCACGGGCAAAAATCTTTCATACTTTTTTTCCATAATCATTGGAAGCAAAGAAGGAATCTCATTCTCTTTTAGGTTTTAGGAAGAAAGGCTTTAAGCCACTTGTTTGTCGGTTCGTTCGGTTCAAGGCCACGTATTCTACTCGCGGCTTCGAAGGCCTGCTCTTTTTAATCAAGGTCTTGCTCTCCTCTCTGAACTGTACGGATAGGATATCTTTGATTTGCTTCCTCTTTCTCCTCTATTATTAAATTGGTTTCCTCCTTACCTTACAACATCGGTTCTTACCTTTCCTTTAGGTTACTAAATGGTTCTCTTCGCCCCATGAGACTGAAAGGAGTGAACTCGTTCCCTATCATAGAAGTTAGCCCTTGACGGCCTTATCTTCTTCACCAGCTTTTGGTTCGTCTCTCAAATCCTTCTTTGGAATTGAATTTCTCTCTCATAGGGCCAAAGGCCGTAGCTTAGCAAGCGTCTTCGTTATAAGAACTTTTTACTCAATAAAACTAAGAACCACCCTTCCTCTAATGGCATGGTCTTCCTTTATCATTCCACGAAATTATAAAAAAAAGAATTTATTTACTACACTGAAACCCCATCCTAAAAAGGGGCACTCAAGCTTGAACTTACTTTTCTCAAAATAAAAACCCTTGTCTGCTTCTACAGACATGTTAGTGGATGTTTTTTTTGATTCCTATGATTCTGCGGATTCAAATGCGTATGTTATGTATGATTCAGTGGATAAAAGATCGGATTATTCTGTTTAAGCATATCTTTTATCTGCATTTTCTCTAGTGGTATCTGCTGCTTAAGATTTGACTTTAGCTTCCAAAAAAGAAAGAACATCCTTACTCAAAAGACGACCCTTGGGTCGAGGATCCACGCATTCCCTTACGAAAAGGTCCCCCCCAACCACCACTCATGGAATTGTTGAATTCATTTCCTCTACCCTACCTGACTCACCAGCATCAGGCTCTCGCTTGTCAGTTTGGCTTTGAATTGTCAAATCCCTTCTCTCTCCTTCTTCTTTGCCGGCTATAGAGCCACAGAAAAGTTAAAGGCAGATTTTAGTTGCTTATTTGCAGGCCTATGATTCGTCTGCTTCTTCAAATGTTGATTCTACAGTGCCAACTTCTCTTCCAGAATCAGTCCCTGGAACAACTGGAAGAGAAACTACAACCTCTGCTGCATCCTCTACTGATGTAGAATTCTATAGTTCTAGAATCACAGACAGCTTTTGGCTAATGGTTATGAAAATCAAATTACCTTTCATCAATCGAAAGATGCTCTAGACCCGCCCACCGCTCCTCTCTGGAACTATCGCAAAATGTTCTCTCCATCGCCGCCCAACCTCTTTGAATGAATATGAGACTCTTTGCCTATAGGGTCACAAGGGTGCAAGTAACTAGTGAAGCCTGAGCATTCATCTCAATCTCATATTTGTCAACTCTTTCCGAGCTATTCTCTTAACACCTTTATCAAAGCCCTCTAATCGAGTTGTAAAGACAAAGGGAAATGATTTCTTTCAGTTTTTCGTCACTATTCAAAACAAAGAAACTGAACGAGGCTGAAGACTAACAGAATTTTTAATGAAAGTCGAGACATCACATTATAGAGTGATCAATCATCTACTTTCAACCGCATTTCCACGACGATTTTGATCCAAACGAGAAGCTTTGGCTAGCCATTCACTCACCCTCGATAGTCTGCCATTTAGTTCGTTCGTTGTAGCAGAGCAAATAAGGTGTCATTCTCAGTCAAAATTCCTTGTATGAAAATGGCATGGATGAGTTGGAGTAAATGCTAATAACATAATAGTCTCTGATGCCGTTATTGGCTACCCCTTTTGCTTTGACTGCTGGATTGAAAAAAAATGTATTTTCCCTGGATCCTTTATCCTTGCCAGCGCCTGGATCGACAACAAACTAATTCTGGCAGGAATCAGATTCTCTCATTTTGACCAGCAGCAAAGGCAGAAGGTGAAAAGACAGGCATTGGTTCAGCCAAGGGAAAATATTTCCTCGAAAGAAAAGAGAAGGACTGGCTTACTACATTACCTTCTTACTCGGATAACTCCCCTTGGTTGGCCTGCTTCCTGCTTTTGCCCTTGTTTCTCCGGAGAGATATGAGAGTCCTCTTAATTCTAAATTCTTTCTTATTTTTTGAATTTAAGAAAGTATTCTCCTTAATACTTAGTGTTAGCCTAACCTTTGACTTAGCTATTGCCTATTTTTATCCTAAATAGAGAAATCAATTAAGAAGGCTCTCATTTTCTTTTGCGTAAAATAACGGGACTTCCAGATAAAGATAGACTTTTGGGAATGCCACTACTGAAACTGGCTTTTAAACTGGTACTGATGAGCCCTACGAGCTAGCATTTAGACTCTAGGGGCAGGGGCTTAAACTGAGATAGGGACTACTACAAGGCACTGGTACTGAATAGAAAACCGAAGATAAAGAGACTTCTATTGCTAAAGAAGGGGCACCACTCACTCCTCTTTAAGTTAAGTCTTTAAGCATAGAAGTCTTTGACTCCAATTGAAGATAACTTAAGGGAGCTCGCCTGGGAATGGGAATGAATACAAAAGGGCGAAGTCGCTGAAGCGAGTCTAAAGGCCAAAGAGTAATCTTTGAAGGCTACTACGCCTCCTTACTCATAGTAGAGTGTAAGGTAGGTTTGGGTATAACAGGACTCGAACCTGCGACCATTAGGTTAAAAGCCCAATGCTCTACCAACTGAGCTATACAGCCAAAAAAAGATGTAGTAGTAAATAAGATTGGTGCGGAAAAGAGGGCGGCCCCCCTTCTTCTTATCATATTAAAGGAGCGCGGCTTTGTATGAGGCTTGTACTGCAGAGCAAGCGAATAAAACGTAAGGGTAGGCGTTAGCACTCCGGCAAGAAAATGGATGCGTTTTAGCGTAACGGCTTTTGCGTCCCTTCTTGAAAACTCAAGGAAAGCCCGATATGAGAAAGATGCGCGAAAGCATCCAAGCAACCCATTCAAGGGGCTTGGGCTCGAAAGCCGGCCTTATTAAACAAGCACTTTATTAGTAAGGTTTCTTGTTTCTACTCATTGAAGATTCTATCTACAAAAGAAGGTCAACGGGGGATATTAAAATGGCTCTCACCAACCCCATTTACGAGAAGGCGAGGTGCACTGTGCTTTCCAGTCGCCATACGATTCGCCTTAAAGCCTTAAAGACGGAGAAAATGAGGAGCAATTATCTATGTAATTACGGTCTTTGTTGGCCGTTGTTCCGGTCAAGCACTCTATTTTCTTTGTCCAATTCCGTCTTACCAAACAAGACTAACTTTTTGCCAACCCGCGAAGGGTTGTGAGGCTGGACCAGGTACGAAGAATGAATCTATATATGTGCACGGAAGTTGCTGGCTGGCGACCGCTCAACTGTTCAAGCGCAATGCAATGGTCTTGGTTCCGATTCGACAAAGGTAGAATGTCTGGTCGAAGGTCCAGTACAGTAGGTTGTAGGCATGTTCGTTTTGGCTCCCGAGCGAGAACGATAAATAGACGATGCACCATCCTTGCTTCTACATACGTTTTCCTTGACTTGACAGATTCATCCAATTGAACCCACACTCAAAGGAGGACCAAAAGCTTGGGGCTCGACGAAACAGAAAGTATCAGCATTAAGAAACTTCTTAGGGTTAGCAGTGAAAGAAAGAGCCCAGCATTCATTTCTTCATTCATATTCATAGCTGAGTCTACTAAAAGAGGGACCAGTCTTATCGTGGTGATTAGAGGACACCTCTAATCGTTCGCCTCTAATGTGACACGTTCCCTCCCAGTTATATGATCAAGGGGATCAGTCGGCTAGAAAGCGAGGCTATTCTTCTTCCAGGAAACAAAGTCGTCCCTTCTACTGACCGAATCCTCAGTTCGGAGGTCTTTGTCAACATGTTACGAAGCTCCAGTCTTCAGCGGGTCAGGTCACCATTACTTGACTTAGAAAGGCAAACATCTGGGCAAGGGAAATCGTAGTACGCCTAGTGCAAATGGCTTTCTTTTTTCTTTTTCATGATATACCAATCAGAATGAAAGGTCCTACGTACGTACATGATTGATAGAATCACTACATAGGGAGGGCGGTCAACTTGATACAGGAGAGGCATGAGTGCAGTTCTGATCTTGTGGTGTATTCGTTTGGTTTGAGTAGGGCTTCTTTCTCGTTGATCAGTTCGCCTCCGCTCTATTGAAAAGTCAGAATTCCTATGGCGGTTTTGTCAACGAATGCATCTCGGGCCGGACTGACTAACCTAACCCACCCTTAAGGAGGTTTTTCCATAGTTGGGTGATCTACTTTAGTGTGATTGACGAAGGCTAGGCTAGGTTTGGTAATACCCAAAACAAATTAAAAGAGATCGGGGTCGATAGTTGGTAGTTGGCAAGGAACTTGATCCCTCCTAAAAAAAAAAGGGGAAGCTGCAGTCGAACTCTAATTCTGGAAATAAGTCGAAGCCCTTTTACCAAGTCTACCAGATAAAAGATGATAGAGGGCCAACTATCGTTGCTTTGCACAAGACGGTGCCATTTCACTTCGAGTTCCTTCCTTTGTAGTCAAATCTAATGATACGCTTTGGCGATGTTACCTACCAAATAAGAGGCCTGCTAGGTGATCGAAATCGCTCAAGTCAGTGAGGACTCACTCACTTACCTACTCCTTATCTATTTAATAGAAACTTCTATCTACTGAATTCAAAAGGTGACCCGCCGGGCTATAAGAGAAGATACAGCTGTTGTACTACTTGACTGGTAAGAAAGAGCTTCCGTAAGAACTGGAAGACTCTTGTATGTATGGTAACCCTCTCTTTCGCTACTGGTGGACTGTTGCATAGAAAGGCCGACAAAAGCAAGGCGCGCTTTTCAAGCACTTAGCTTCTGCTAGCGGCGGGGCGATAAGGCCATCTTGTTCAGTTGGAAGCCTAAGCTAAGAAGGTACGAACGAAGTGACGGGCCCCATAGGGGGTGGCTTTCTTGTGGTAGTAATTTTGAACATCTCTCATCTTCTCTTAGTGTGCACAGTTTGCTTACATGCCGCCTTAGGCACATCTCTCTTTCTTAGTTTTATGCTTGCCTAATGAGTTTGAATGAAAGTCAGTCTTTTAGTAAGCGTATATAAGCATCTGTTTAGTGTATAAGCAATTCTTTAGTGGTCGCACCGAAAGGTACGTACGGTGGAGGTTGGTTGAAGATGATCTTACGCGGTGTTCAGAACCAGCCTTGAAGTGAAAGAATTAGAAAGAACGAAGAAGTAAGGAAATGAGACGACTCTTTCTTGAACTATATCATAAACAAATCTTCCCCTCCACACCAATCATGAGTTTTTCTCTATTCCTCTCGTATATCGTCGTAACGCCCTTAATGCTAGGTTTTGAAAAAGACTTTTCATGTCATTCCTATTTAGGTTCGATTCAGATCCCTTCGTTGTTTCCTTTTTCTTCTGCACCTTTTCCTCGAAATGAGAAAGAAGATGGTACACTTGAATTGTATTATTTAAGTGCTTATTGCTTGCCAAAAATCCTACTTCTACAATTGGTAGGTCACCGGGTTATTCAAATAAGTCGTGTTTTCCGTGGTTTTCCTATGTTACAACTTCTGTACCAATTTGGTTGATCCAGAATGGATCAGTTAAACATTCCATTAGGAAGCCAGGTCTTGACTCTTCTGTGCGGTATTCATTCTCGTTCGGCTCTTGGAATCACATCTAGCAGTGGTTGGAACAACTCACAAAATTCAACCACTTCATCTACTTCATTGCCCCCAACCCTTTCTCGTACCTCTATTGAAACATAATGGTTTCATGTTCTTTCATCGATTGGTTATTCATCTCCATTCGTATCTCTTTTTCCAATTTCGGTCTCGATTAGTTCACAAGATTGAATGGCTAATTCTTCTTTGGGCCCTCGATTCGATTGTTTTCCAAGAATGTTGAGCCGGGTATGTAAGCCATGTATCTGGGAGGAACATAAAAACAGAAGGGCTTTCGATTTTTGCACCCCGTTTTGGTCTTGCAGCTATTTAAAAATCAAAATCTAAGAATCACTTTTTTAGAAGAAAGAAACTATATATGTCCAATCTCTAGTGGTGGTGGGACCAACCAAGATGTATGTCGTTCGACCCGACCTCAGACACTTTCTTCCCGACCTATTTGACTCTCTAGTCGCAGTTATTTAGGTGGTATTCCTAGATTTAAAAGATCGAATTCCTCCCGAGAACACACGAAACAAAGATATGAACTGGCTAAATAGAAATGGAAAAGAGATGTTTCCAATTCATCAAAATTAGAAGCTTTTTCTACATCCATATGATCTACTAAAGTAGATCGGTATTGACCATATAATAAAAGCAGATATTGGGAGTCCCTAAAAGGTAAAAACTCCAACATGTCCGATGCTTATTCGGCCAAATATGATATACAAGTGGGACCTACACTATGAGCAAGCTGTGCAAAAAACCGCTTCTTTTTTTCGGTTTCGAAACAACTTGGGCGAAATAGGGTTCTACCGGGAAACCATGGATTTTTGAGTATTCGCCATTGGTTACTGGTTGAGCCACTGGAATGGAATGAGATAAGAATCTCTAGAGATCTTTCCTCTCCACTTACTCGTAACAGGCTTTTCTTCTATAGAAGACATCTTCCGAATGGCATAATTGTCGGACACTACGTTCCTCGATCTTCACAGAAAGCTGACTCCTCCTACTCCTTTTTCTCCTTTAAGATAGGATTGTCGTTGGTCCTTCTTTCACTAATAATCTCACCATTTTCTAGTAGTTCGCGTGAACGCGCGAGGGACTATCATTTCTATCGCTTGCCCTTGCTTTTCACTCTCAAAGGGTCTCTCTCTTCTATAAAGTGAAGTTAAGCGCATGGCGCTGAAATGAAGAAAGCTCAATAAACACAGACGAACATGATGCAGGGCATAGCATAAATGAAACCACTGATCATTTCATAAAGCATATATGCTTTACCTTTCTCGATGCTTTTTTTTTGGGTGACTCACCAACCAACCCAGCAGTGATCGATAACAGAATGGTACGAGCACATTAAAGTCATTGGATTTGGTAGTTCTCCATTGAATTATCTCCTTACCCCCAGGCATATGTTCCTAATTGGGTAGGCACTTCCAGATGGGCAGGGGAGGGGGAAATGTGTCTTTCTCATTTTTTCGTCAAGAGGAGGTGAGACCCTATGCATAGTGGTAAAGACGTAAGACCTCCAACTCAAATGAGGGGATTAAGGTTGACTCTGGTCCCTCCTCCTAAAGGAAGTGAGCGACATCTTGTACGATGTACTTCTTGGCCGCTTGCAAGCGCTCGCTTGAACAGGTAGACTGGGGAAATTGTATAGGATCGCCCGCGGCATGCATGAATGTGGTAGCTCGGAAAGGTCATTGCCTATGAGTTTGGGTGGGTTCCACTTGCGATCTCCCCAATGGAATAGATAGCTCCTACAAGGCTAGCTTCACTCCCAGCATTGAAAAGAGACAGCCTCATGTCAATGCCCGGAGATCTTGATTTAGCTTTTGCGAGCTCCTCACTTTCCACTAGACCGGCCCTGACACTGTAGAAGCTTTTCGACCTATCAAAATCACAAGTTCGAACCATTTGATAGTCTCCAAGCTTGGAGACTAAAGGTAATGAAATTCATGTAGTCCCATGCGTCTGCTCAGCGCCTATACCAAAGAAAGTGCTCAAGTCTATCCATTGATTTCTTCTTGTCTTGCACTTTTATAAAAGGGATAAAGTGACGTTAATTGCTTAGTACGACAGGATGATGAAGGTTGAAGTTGACGCAAGGATGAGGAACATAGTGTTGCAAAAGAAAGGAAGCTTCACGACCACGGTCATTCTCTAAAGAAAGAAGGACCTTCTCCGGTCACTGGCACCATCTTTCTTCGATCGACCGAAACAAGAGCCACAAGAGCCTCAGGCGAAGCTAGCTCGTTAGGTGAGAGCAAGAAGGTCTTTTTAGTAATTCCTACCACCGACCGGACGTCCAATAGAAAGTTAAGTGCGTCTAGCCATTGATGGATCCACACCAAAATTTCTTAAATCTAGTATAATGGGGCTTATTCCGATGTGGAATTGGGCGAAGCACAACTTTGTGCCAGAAAAGAGGATCCTTATTCCTCAGTAGCTATGGAAGAAAGGCCCACTCACAGCTTTCTTCCCTTCAAGAAAGCCAGGAAGCCTTCTCTATATGAGATAGAATGGAATAGGGAATGGAAAGAGGCAAGCTCAACAAGCAATCAAGAAGCAAGCACTAGAACGAAAAGTAGAAGCGGATTGCCTAAACTAAAGGTGGTAAAAAAGTTACGACTATGAAGAAGATTATTGATTCGCTAGAACATGAGAGATTGGAATAGATGGATTTTTCCAAGCCTTTTGAGAATCAATCTATCACACGCTTAAAGACAGAAACATCCAAGACTAGCCCAAAGAAAGTCAAAAGACTGAGAAGAATACCAAACTGGAGTCGAAAGAAAGGGCTTTGATCTATAGCATGAAGTAGGCCTGAGGGCTAACCTGATCTCGAGACAAAGAAGAGACTCCAAAAATGAACATCGGCTTATTAGACATCAGACAAAGGGGACTTTCTCTTTTCTTTAACCACAATAGGGTTCAACTTTCCTTTCCTGTTAGCCATTGAGTCTCCTTCCCTTGAATTCGCTTCCTCCCTTCATTCAAGCTTCATCTCTTTCTTTCATTGGCGAATAGGTGGGATGCATTGACACGACTCCACCTATTGAATAGAGAGAGGGCCTCTAACTAACGAGCGATTCAGGCTTTACATCCCCATGTTGATTTGAATATTTCAAAAAAGGCAAAGGCTAATCCCACATAATCTTTGGGCTCTCCTCTAATTATGAGTTTGCAACGCCAGCCCTGCCCTGGTAATGGAAGTGGATGAAACGTCACTTTAATTCTCTTACATTTTAGGTTGAATCTAAAGTAAGATAGCATGTAGCTAAGCGATCAATCTAATGCTCCGGATTGAGAGGGAGGTACTACGGAGAAAGCATGGGTGCAGCGGTCCCACTACAGCGAAGGAGCCGGCCTCTGGGGAGGGAGAACCGTTGTTGAGAGTATTGGTTTAAGAGGGATAGCCAATCCCACATACGCCATAACCAAGGCCTCTTAGGAGAGGTTCTTGCTTAGAAGTCAAACCCAGTCGGGAAGGAGCATGAAGTTCGCCTCTTCGAGTGTGAGAATGTAATGCCTATGGTCAGGGATGATGGGTGGTAGGTGGTTTGCCATACAAGATTTCATATTGGGTATTTTTTTTTTTGGTGCTTGTATGGTAATTAATATTGTACCATAACTCAGCTAGTGGCAACCATTTAACCCATTCATTTGGTCTATCCCTTGTTATACACCTCAAGTAAGCTTCTAAGCAAGGATTGACCACTACCGATTGATCTGATGGGCAGTCTGCGGGTGATAGGAAGAAGAGAGAGGAAATTCCACTTTAAGCAAATTGAAGAAGGAGTGTTATCGCAAGGGCTGATGAAAGCCAAGTTGGCCAACAAGGTTATTGAGGGCGTATTTATATATATATATATATATATATATATATATATATATATATATATATAATAGAATACACTTCTTCCAAAAAACATCAATCTTTGACCTTTTTAAAAAAGGGTATCGAGTTCTGACCTAGGATAATAAGCTTATGAGCTTGGTCTTACTTTATCGTCGAGAAAGGAAGGAAGACTTCCATCTCCAAGTTTCACTCAGACGTAACTCCCTTCTTTTTGGGTGTGAAGCAGTGTCCAAAATACCCAACATGCATTAGCTCTCCTTGAAAAGGAGGTGATCCAGCCACACCTTGCAGTACGGCTACCTTGTTACGACTGAACTCCAGTCACTAGCTTTGCCTTCGGCATCCCCCTCCTTGCGGTTAAGGTAACGACTTTGGGCATGGCTAGCTCCCATAGTGTGACAGGCGTTGTGTTACAAGGCCCGGGAACGAATTCACAGCCATATGGCTGACCGACGATTACTAGTGACTCTGGCTTCATTCAAGCAAGCAAGTTTTTCGCAAATAGAGATGGATTTTTCTCATTCATTCTTATATTGAATAGGGCTGCGGCTGTAAAATCATTATTGTTTCCTTCTTTCCACACTAAGAGATTAGATTTGACCTCTTGATTCTCTTGTATTCTCTTTTAGGTTTAGTCTCTATCATTGGGCAAGAGCTAGAGCAAAGTGGAAGAGGCGGTGTGCGTAACCTTCTATGGCAGGGTGGCAAGATAGATAGATAAGTCATTCTTTCCATCCACCTATTACTATTAGGTTAGGTGGGCTTGACAGCTTGAAGCTTTGTAATAGAGCACCAGCTCTTCCTCTTCTTATACTAATGATGTTCCCACGATTCAAAGAGCTTATTACATCTGTGCCAAGCGGCACCGGTAACTCCAAAATCGATGATTCTTGGTCACTGACTTACTGCTTTCATTTAAAAGCCACTGATGTGTAAGACATTAAGTTGGACTACTTTCATTCTGGTAAAGCCTCTATTTCCCGGTGGTCACCTTGCCCTTCTACTTACTGGCTTGGATATTTCAAAATAAAAGGATTTGCTTTGGTGGGTTATTTTTATTAAAAAAAGAGTTTAACTAAGTGGCACTCCTTCTTTGCTTCTTATCTCGTAGTGGGATATTTACAATCGATCGTAGATTCCCTGGCTTGGCTAAGAACCTAGTCCCTTCTTGTGACAACAGAAGAAAAGGTGTTTAGAAGCTTGTTTGATAGAACAAGGAATTGCCTTTTTTGTTTTGACCAGGCGAAAAGAGATTCTATATAAGATAAGAGTCAAATAATTTCTAGAGAAGAATCCCTCCCTAGTCCTAGCTCATTAGGTGTCTTGTTGGCTATCTTTCGTACCCCTTAATAGAAGGGGTGATACTTCATTTTATTTAATAGTTAGCCACTCAGGGCAGAGATTTGGCTTAGTGAAAATATAACTAGAAGCAAAGTCGTACTCTTTATTCCATATCCTTATGTAATGCCCTTTAAACCTCCAACATGTCCTATTCTGACAACACAGAAAAAGGGCTATCTCCGTCAGTACCTTAAACTAATTAGGCATTTCCAAGCTGCTCTTTCATAAGCTATGATGGCTCTTTTGAAAAACTAAATAGTCTATGCAATCTTCCTTTTTCCCAGGAGCATTCGACTGAAGAAGTATTACTAAGACTCTGACGAAGCCGTAGGAGCAATGGAGTCTGGTGAGGTAGCTCTTGGTCAGCTGTTTCCACTCGAGTTTTAATGCTTGATGGGACTAGGATGTGTTTAATCCTATAAGGGTCGACCTATAACGCCTTAAAAGGGCCTTGCCCCTTATGTCCCTTATTCCAACTAGAAAGTCACCCAAGAAGTAAGGAAGCGAAGTAGTAGCGGTTGGTCTTCCTTTTTTTCTTGCCTGTGGCTGATCTAATCATAAGAATAGAAATACTTATAATATCCCCCGAAATAGAATAGGAATAGAAGAGCTCCTCACCTCAGCGGGAAAAATAGAGTCTTTATCGCACTTCCCGCTTCCACCGAAAGGAAGTTCACTTCACAACCACCTTTTCCTTGGGAAGGCATATAAGGAAGAATTTTCATAGAATAGATCAGTAAAGACCTTACTCTATTTTATTCTTAAAAGAAGGAAGATGGGCAAAAGCTTACTCTTCTATAAGGGTGGCGAGTCAAATCTCAATCGTTAGCAGTCTTTCTTCCATGTAGTTTTAGGCTCAGGCATGGATTTTGTCTCTTCTTTTGTTGTGGATGATCGAAGCCTAGCCTAGGCTGTAGAGGGCTAAGAGGACTAAAGCATGGCATAGGTAGCAGAATACCCGACAAAGAAAACCCCTGTTCAATCTATATCACCCGGTACGAGACCAGAGGAAACTGAAATGGCAATGGGTAGCCTAAACGTATGAAGTAAGTCGACTGATAAGGAGAGGAAGGTAGACGCTCGACCAATAGGGAGAGGTTCCAGCCTTAGAATTGGGTTTTTAGCGATTTTAGATAAGGATCGGCGCAAACTCAGATTTATAAGAATAAGAGGTGTAACCAGGCAATGAATATTGTGTACCTAAATTCCATCTAAGGACCAAAACAAGCGGATGGAACCACATATCCTGTTGAGGCAGAGGAAGAAGAATACATGTCCGACGAGCTTCCTCGATAAAGAAAGGAAAGCTGGTAGCCGCCCATGGCAGTCTTGTTTGCGAGTGTACGATCTAATCCTAATCCTATACCCGCAGAGAGGCGAAACTTCATATTGTTGAGGGGATTGAACTTCAAGCAGTAGGGATCGAAGCGAAGTCTGTTGCTCTTTTTTCTCTTCCGTCTTCGACCTATTCGACCTCCGGTCCACTATGCTCTTTGTAACTATATCATCTTCTTTGGTAACTCAATGAAGATCCTATTCTTTCCTCGCTTTTGAACGCTTTCTTTCCGTTTATCACTCTTTTTTGCAGCTGGAGCAGGTGTGATGCCCGAGCTTTTGCCATGCATTCACATATTGTTGCATCCATTAGTTGCGCATTTAATTATGTGCTTTACTTGTTGTCTTTCTTAGTTACTATTCATTCCATTTTTCAACTGCATTATATTAATGAATTAGCATTTTTATTAAATCATATTAATTGTCATAGGAATGGAAAAAATGTGCAATTAATCTAGGAGCGATAGGAGCACTCGTTTAGAAAATGTTTTAGCAAACTAGGAATAGTGTTACGTAGCTTAACTTATTGTTTTAGTTAGCTAGCATTCATTTTGCACTTTAGGCTCATTTTAAAGCTAACTACGTTCATTTTAGTAGACCATTTAAACACCCAACATGACCCCACCTTAGCTTACTCATTATATAGCACAACATAAGCTCATAACTAACAAAAAAAAAAAAGCTGAATTGCACTATAGCAAACCCGACAGCAGCTAGAGAGGAAAAGGAGAGATTTTGCTTCATCAATTCTTCAAACCAAGCCAAGCGAAGCTAGGAACAAGTAGTTTAGGGTGTTTGCAAGCTTCCTGGGAGTTCCTAGTCGCATTGGTGAGGGTTTTCATGCTTATTTGCGCATTTTAATATTTTTGCTCATTTCTTGATTTGTTAGAAATGTTATCAAATGTTATTGCAATTCTCAAATAAGCTTATATATGTTATATACATGTAGTAGAGACTACATTTATGCTATTGTTTCATATATTAAATGGTAGAAATCGATGGTTGATTCATAGGGGTGAATAGTGATAGGATTTCTAGGGTTTTGTGTACTTGTGCGTATTAACTTGATTCAATGCTTCTAATAGATGCCTTAGGTGCTAATTAAAGAAGTCTAATAGCCCCGTGGCCTTGAATTTCTCTAAACTTGCATAAAACGTGATTTAGCCGACTTTTTAAAAGGGGTTTTAGGGTTAATGCTAATCCGGGTGGTTTTGGACTTCACATTTGGTATTCTTAGGCTACCTAGGTGTTATAGAAGCTTTGCTAACCCTTGTTTGAAGCCCGGTTGAGGTATGTGTAGTTCAAAACTATAAGAGGAAAATTGGGGCTTTTGGGGTAATTGCGGGTAATTGAATGTGTTTGAGGGTTATAGGGGTACCTTAGGGTTAGTTAGAAGATTGGTGTCACTTCCCCTTGAATTTGAAACATTAACTTGAGTTTGGAAGGAAAACGGATTGAATAACAAAGGGGTTTAAGTGCAAATTCAATTATTTCACGCTTCTAAGACTTTGGCATGACTCTATATGTGTTTAAATGTGGTTCAAGTTGTTTCGAGGCTTTTGATATAATTCTATGGATATCTTGAATATGCTCCTTTGTAAAATTGCTTAATTGCTTGTATAAACTGCTTCTATTCTAACTGTTCCGAGGTCAACCTACTTTGTTGATCCTCCTACATGTTATTGCTTATATTGTTGATATTGACTTGCCATTGTTAAGTGCATTGCATAGTGGTTGCGTAACTATAGTGTTAGGGGCGGTTGTGTTGAATATCGACTGGGCAGCAGAGAGCTAGTTAGTGGATATTCAAACTCCGTACCTTATTCCCTCACTCGCCTAGTCCAGAGATTGCCCGGGGGTGTTGGGTTGTAGGATTATCAGGGTACATCCGGAGTACATGTCACGCCCCAACCCGGCCTATAAGGTTAGACTAGGGTGTGATCTAAACATTCAGGTCATATCATATACTTAATGATTTATGAAGATTTAACACTTAATGTTTTAATATAAACTCCAAAATTTTCTGAAAAACCGGCAGCATAACGGTTGTAATTGGGCTCTTTGGTTTGGCCTAATTCTCTAAACGCCTCCAATTTTTCCAATCTCAATTTCATTTCCAACTAAGTTTTCTATTTAACATCGATTTAAATGCCTATTGGTTATCTCAATGTCTCGTTTGATTTATAACCTAGCATGATACTATGTCTCATTTGTTTGTTTATCCTCGTTACAAAAGTATCGATTAATCTTAGCTTAAAAGCGTGTACCTGTTTAAGATTGGATAGGTTCATTTACTTAGTCCTTAATACTAGCAGTAATAATAGCAAAACGATCATAGTAGTGTCTAGTGTTTGTCTAGCAATATCAGTACAAACCAAAATTGGACCCCAAATTACAACGGGGGTCTTTTACATTACAACATTGAGCAACATAAAAGAAATAGTCTTAAAGTAGCATGGTTCACAAATAGCCATAAACACGCAAAGCACATAGGAAAGGAAGTCACTCCAAGGAATCGTCGTTAGGCACATCGTCCTCGGCTACCTGTTCTTGATCTTCTTCACCTGAGATGATAAAAGAGGGTGAGTTCTTCTGAACTCAGCGAGGGGAACGAGAAATAGGTTTTGAAACTCATTTTCCGGTTCAACTTATGAAAAATCCTTTTGCAAGCATGATATGTATCATAAGCAAGTACATAACGTAATATAATAGTAAAGAACGCAATTACCAGTCTTTCCTCCCCGAGGTCCTCTAGGGACCAAGAGAGAGTACTTATACACATAGTAAAAAGGATATGGTGAGCTTTTGCTCTCAGATCAATTCCAGTATCAGTTGCTGTGGCCGGCCTCAATTCATCCCCATATCACGCCAAGTGGGTGTACTCCAGATGTACCCCGAAATCCTACGACCCAACTTTCTGAGGAAGTCTAGCCCCCAAGCGAGAGAGGGAATAGGTACCATGGTAGTCACGGGTGCACCGGCAAGCCCGATGCCGCCCGGTGTACGTGATCGCTACCATGCCAGAATGAAAGGTTGCAACCTTATATGCAATGCACATTTATGACATTTAATATATCACATTAGGAGGAAAAGAAAGTAGGTTGCCTCCGGACAGTCATAAGATTGCACATTGACAAGCAAACAAGCGAGGCACGAATAGACAAGTAGTTTCACTTGAAAAGCATATGGAGTTATATGAACATTAAATGGACAGCCATGTAATGCACATAAATCAAGTCATATAACTCAATTCAAAGTCCACGTAATCAAATAATAAGATTATATAACATGCAACAACATCTACGTGGCCTCGGATGCAAGAAAAGCCTATTTGTCAACATGCAATGGTCAAAATCACATTTAGGACTATAAGGGCATCTACGGGTAGCCTACTAAGCATATAATTCCACACAATATCCAAATGATCAACACTTAGCAGGACTACCTAGTCATTAGGGTTTCCATTTCGTGCATATCCGTGCAATTTAAGCCCCAAACCAATTCAAAATCAATCTCAATCCATGCATCATTTAATTCAACATCCTCAAACATTCAAAACAGTCCACACAACATCCCAAAGCTACAATCCCAAGCATTTATTTCAACAAGAGAAGTTACAACAACTTTTCTAAGCATAACACTAAGTGAAACCCTCACTGCAATAGGCTGTTTTCTCACAAACATTAAGATAATAAAACAATATCCAATTCCAGTGAATAAGATGTCAAATTAAAGCTTAAGAAGTGAACTAAAATCAGAAACAAACCTTGCATTATTTGGAGTTCAGGATCATTAGTTATAGCCGAAACAGTGGGATAGCACAAAACTGTCCAGATTTGCACAGATTTCGATAATTTACGTTTTTGAGGTTCTTAGGGTCAGATTTAGACTTAGTCCATTTCTGATAAAAATTTCCAGAACTGAAAAATATAGCCGCACACCAAATTTCATACATTTGGGACATCATTTACTAAGTCAAATATGGTTCTTTCTACAAGGTCAGTGCATCTGCCAAAACCTGCTTCATTTTTCCAGATTTTCAGATTTGGACACATTTTAATGATTTGCCATTTTGAGGGCCTTAGAATCCAAATTATCTTTGTCCTATTTCTGAGAAAAATGTTTAAAACTGGCCAAACGAGTCACCTACCAATTTTCATGTATTTTCAACATCATTTGCCTAGCCAAACTCACCTTGAAACAACAGGTCAGAGAGCTGTCACATAATCCGATTTCACCTATCATCATTTTCAAGCCAAAATCTTGCCATGCATGGTTGTAAAAGCTTATGAATGAACATATAACTCAAGTACAGAAGCAAAGACATACATTTATGAGCATGCATGTGGATTTTTGAAGGATTTTCAAAAGGTTTTAGCCCTCACCTTAGCAATCAACCAAGAAGATGCACAAAACTTGTTGAAGCACAATTTTCTTCTTCTCCTTTGCCTAGCCGAGATTCCAACTAGATTTTCTCTATTTTTCCTAGCTTAGTGACCAAGCTCTTAGTACATGCATGTGGTTAGAACAAGAAGAAAAGAAGTGGAAGCTTAAAAACTCACCTAGGGCCGAAATGAAGACTCTATGTGCTTGCATGCATCTTTTGAGCTAGCTACTTGCTTTCCTTTGCTTGGGCTTGCCTTGAATAACCATAGGATGATGAAGATGAGCTAAGATGGTAAGAAGTTCATCCAAGGCCGAGAGAGAGAGAGTAGAATGAGAGGGAGAGAGAGAGAAGATGAAAGGAAAATGAGTGAAATGAAAAAAAAAACAAAGGCCTTGAAGTTTGATGAAGCATGTTCGGCCTTGGGCAGCCCAATTTCAGCCTTTTTGTGTCTTCAAGGTGTAATTTAAAATTGCTAGCATGGGCAAGGTGTGTTTGGTCGAGCAAGGTGAGGAATTGAGGAGGTTTGGAGCAATTTTTTTATGCATTTGATAAGTGTTTTTGTCATAACTTGTCTAGAACCAATTTGAATTGAGCAACATGCACAAATACTACCTAGTTGGCCGGCCAAGGCTATAAAAATTCTGAATTTTTGTCATCTATTGGAGTATTATTTAATTGTATCTTGAAAGTGCAAAAAGAATAAGGAATAAAGAATAAGGAATGTCTAGCTTTTTGTGAGATTTTGTCTTCTAGTGGGTTGAATTAGTAATTTAATAATAGTTAGTGGATTTTGTAGGATTAATTAATGACCTAGTGCTTCATGTAAGATGCTTTCTTGTTTAGCGTGAGGGCACGCTTTCTTAGGTCTAGGGCACGCACTACGAGGTAGGACACGAACTACGAGATGAATGCACATTTTCCAAGTAAATGTATGCAACCCTAAATGAATGCACATAATTAATGCATGGCACATAAAATGAACACAATTCTCAATCCTAGGTCAAGGCTCGCAAATCTAGATTAGGGTACATGAAACGAGATATCACACAAATTGAGGTCAGGCCTCACAGTACAACCACTGGAGTGATTGGAATTATGCCGGCTCAGTGATCGTGGTTCGTGGATCGTGAATGAAGATTAAGTGAAGTTTTGGAGTGGTGGGGTTAAGTGTAATGTATCCTTTTAATGTGTGCTTACTTAAGCAATTGTTATTTCTTCAAAATAATGGTTGAATTGCTATTATTGTTTAATTGTTTTACCTATTACATTGCACGCCCCGGGAGACTTTATCCCTCACTGGGCAACAGTGGTTGCTTATACCTCGATATATGTTTTAGGAAGTATGGAGCGTGATCCCCAGCTAGTTGAGGTGATAGTGGAAGAGGAAGAAGTACAGGTAGAGCCTTTACCCTAGTTGCTGTGTGTTTGTTGCCTGAGGTGGATGTGCTTTATTGTTACTACATGGCGCACTTGTATTACTATGTTATGATCTATTTTGTGGCCTTAGGGCTATGTATATTCTTGTAGTTGCAAGTTGAAAGATAGCTGGTTGTAGTGATAGATTTGAGAAACCATGGTTTGTAATAACTATGTTCTATTTCTAGCTACTTGCATGCTTGGGTGTGTATGTTCTAAAGTATGCTTAGTTTCAACTCCTAGGAATGTTCCAATGTTATTTTAGAATGGCATGATAAATGGATTTATAAAGAAGTTAAGTTGGTTGCATGCTTGTATGATTTTGAGCTGTTGTATGCTTCAAGGCTCGGATGGCTTGGAACCTTTGAACTTTAGTTATAAAAGCTTGTCTTGCTTTGTTGTGGCTTTAATTGAGCGATTACAGGTTATCAGAATGTCCATGGTACAAAGGAGACTCTGTCCGTGTGTCGGTCCAGACTTAACCTTTAGCGTGGGGTTGGGTCGGGGCGTGACATTTAGGTGGTATCAGAGCTTATAGATGCATGAAGTCGGGTTTATTTTCTCGGTCTATGGGTAGGAGTCTATTGAGTTAATATGTGATTATGTGAATAAATGTTTCCTTGAATGGCTAAGAGAAATATTGAATGGTTAAGCACATGCTAGCATGAAAGCGAGAATGTGAAAGGTCTTATTTGAGTTATTGTGTAAAAGTGGAAAGTTAAGAATGGAAAGTATGACTAATCATTTTACTTGTATCTTTAATATGTAAAGTGTTGTATGATCCTATGTGCGATCTTATGTTAACTTATTTGAACTTGTTTTTATGTGATTTAACTGTGAATTATACAAATGCTTGTCATAATACTTTGCATTCTAGTTATCTGGAATGGGACCCCGTCGTCGAACTGAGAATTAGAATGTTGATAGAGAACCGGAGGAGGTTCCCAAGAAGGAAGCCGTTATGGCAGGAAATGTACCACCACAGGGACTAGAACCTAGCACTGCACAGATTCTAGCTACTATGGCTACTACTATGAATACCATTGCCCAGTTCGTGACTCAGCAGGGTCAGGTAGGGGTTGCCGTAGGTAATCAGGCGGTAAGAGCCGAGGGTAGTGGTACTATCGAAGGTAATTTGTATGACAGGTTTTTACATCATGGGGCCTACAGGTTCTTTGGAGAACCAGACGATATGAAGGCTGAAATATGGTTGAGAAAGTTGGAAAGGGTGGCTGTAATACTTGAGTGCAATGATGATAGGAAGATTACCTATGCCACATTTCTTCTGAAGGGTGACGCCGAATAGTGGTGGCGTACTATTAGCGAGAAATGGGAAGCTGAGAGGGTTCATCATTTGTGGGCTGACTTCGTTTGTGAATTCCAAGACAAATATATATCAGTGGTTGCCCGTGAGAGACACCAAGCAGTGTTTATAGCTTTGAAGCAGGGAAATATGTCAGTGGACCAATATGAGGCTACTTTTACTAGGCTCTCCTGTTACGTGCCAGTCTTGGTACAGCCAGAGGACATGAAAATGCAGAGATTCATTATGGGGTTGAGAAATGATATTATGCTAAATTTGTGTGCAAATGATTACCCTAATTATGATGCAGTGGTCAAAGCCGCCTCGAGGTATGAAAAATGCAAGGCAGACGTGTTAGCCGAGACTAGTCAATCGAGTAAGCGGCAGTTCCAGTCTCAGAATTCGGGGTACTAGAGACAGACTATTTCAGTTGGGCAAAGTCCACAGCCGAGGCAGACTCAGAGTTATACAGGGCCTACTCAGACTCAGGCACGGCCAGTTCAGAGTCAGACTTAGAGTCAATCTCGTCTAGCGGTATCTCGTTCGCAGTAGGGTAGTTCAACTACCTCTACTTTCAGAGCTCCTTCGGGAGGCACTGCTCTAAGATGTCACCAGCAGTGCAGCTTCTGTCAGCGTCAGGGTCATACTGAGGAGGTTTGTTGGAGGAAACATAACAAGTGTACAGGTTGTGGGAGTGACTAGCACAAAGTGAAAGATTGTCTGAAATACAAGAACACTAGGGGTCAGACATCGGCTTAGAATTCTCAGACCAGGGCACCAGCTGCCGTACCAACACCGCGATGTCAGGCCCGTGTATTTGCTTTGGATGCAAAGAAGCTTCAAGATATGACGGCTGTAGTAGAAGGTACTTTTCTTCTTAATGATCAATCAGTTAGGGTTTTAATTGACTCCGAGGCCACTTATTCATTTATTACTCCTACTTGTGCACAAAATGCTAAACTGAAACATGATAAACTGTTGCATGAGATTGTGGTCTATACTCCCATGGGTCTGAAGTTTGTTACTGGATCTATTTGTAGAGCATGTAATATTTTTATTGAGGGTCGTGTTTTTCCTGCTGACTTGATTATTCTACCCTTCAATGACTTTGAAATTATCTTGGGGATGGATTGGTTGGGGAGTTATTATGCACAGCTTGACTGTAGAAAGAAAATTATGAGATTATAAATGCTTGACCAGCTTGTAATTGAAATAATTGGCAGTAGAAAATCAACTAGGACTCCTATTATTTCTTCTATTAGAGCATCTAAACTATTGAGCAAGGGTTGTGAGGCTTATCTTGCATATTTGATTAATCAACCTGTGGACCAATTGAAATTGAATGATGTACCTGTTGTGAGAGAGTTTCCGGGGGTCTTTCATGAAGAATTACCTAGTTTACTACCTGATAGAGAGATAGAGTTCATGATTGACTTATTATCGGGGACTACACCTATCTCTAGGACTCCGTATAGAATGGCTCCGCCCGAATTGCAGGAATTGAAAGGTCAATTTCAGGGCTTGCTTGAGTAGGGAATTATTCAGCCGAGTTCGTCACCTTGGGGTGCACCAGTTCTATTTGTTAAGAAGAAAGATGGATCTCTTCACTTATGCATTGATTGTCGAGGTCTTAGTTAGGTGACTACGAAAAAAAAATATCCTTTGCCTTTAATTGAAGAGTTATATGATCAATTGCAAAGTGCCAAGGTATTTTCCAAATTCGATCTGAGGCAGGGCTACTATCAATTGAGGATTAAGAATGATGATGTTCGTAAAACTGCTTTCAGAACTCGTTATGGCCATTATGAGTTTGTTGTCTTACCGTTTGGCCTAACTACTGCTCCCGCCGCATTCATGGATTTAATGCAGAGGGTATTCCGTCCTTATTTGGACCAATTTGTGGTTATCTTTATTGATGATATTCTTGTCTATTCTAAATCTAAGGCGGAACATGAACAACATCTCAGAATTGTGTTACAGACTCTTCAAGAGCATCAATTGTTTGCAAAATTCAGCAAATGTGAATTCTGGCTTAAGCAAGTTGCTTTTCTTGGTCACATTATCTCGTGGGATGGTATTTCTGTTGATCTAGCAAAGATTGAAGTTGAGTTATCTTGGAAACGGCCAGAAACGGTTACAGAGATTCGTAGCTTCCTTGGTTTAGCTGGGTATTATCGGAGATTCGTCAAGGACTTCTCTAAAATTGTAGGGCCTTTGACTCAGCTTACTCAGAAGAAAACAATATTTGACTGGAATGATAAATATGAGGCCAGCTTCCAAGAATTGAAGAAGAGATTGACTACAACTCTTATTCTTGCTTTACCTGAGGGTTATGATAATCTGGTGATCTATAGTGATGCTTCGAAGGAGGGTCTGGGCTGCGTATTAATGTAGAATGGAAAGGTTATTGCTTATGCTTCCAAGAAACTGAAACCTTATGAACTCAATTATCTAACGCATGATCTTGAGCTCGCAGCTATCATTCTTGCATTAAAGAAATGACATCATTATCTCTGGGGCAACAAGTTTGAAATCTTTACAGATCATAAGAGCTTGAAATATATGTTTTTACATAAAGAGTTGAACATGAGGCAAAGGCGTTGGCTAGAATTACTTGAAGACTACAACAGCACTATTGACTATCTTCCAGGCAAAGCCAATAGTGTTGCTGATGCTTTGAGCCGAAAGGCTACTGTTACTAGCTTAATCATCAAGAATTGGGAATTCATGGAGGAACTATGCTTATGGAAGCCTAATACTTCAAATTCTGGCATTCAATTCGCAAGTCTGCAGATTCAATCTCTATTATTATCCAGGATTCGAGAAGCTCAACAGGCTGATCCTCAATTGTTGAAAGTCTTAGAGAAGTCTAAAGGGGGAGAGTCGGATTTCAATTTGCATGATGATGGTATTCTCAAATTCAAAGGTAGAATCTATATTCTGAGTGAGCCAACTCTGAAGAAGGATATTCTTGCTGAGGCACACAGTTCTAAGTATACCATCCATCCGGGCAGTACAAAGATGTATAAAGATTTGAAGCAGAACTTCTGGTGGAACAACATGAAGGGAGAAATTGGCGACTATGTGGCTAGATGTCTTACTTGTCAGAAAGTTAAAGCAGAGCATCAGAGACCTACAGGATTGTTACAGCCTTTGATTATACCTGAATGGAAGTGGGATCATATTACCATGGATTTCGTCTCTGATTTGCCGAGGTCTTCGAAGGGTAATGACTCAGTTTGGGTTGTTGTTGATAGATTGACCAAGACTTCTCATTTCATTGCTAAAAAGAAGACTGATTCTCTTGATAAGCTAGCAGAGTTGTATATTGAGAATGTTGTAAGACTTCATGGAATTCCAAAGAGTATTGTGTCAGATAGAGATCCCCGATTTACATCTCAGTTCTGGCAGAAGATTCAGAAAGCTTTGGGCATGACTTTGAGTTTCAGTACAGCTTATCATCCTCAGACATATGGTCAATCTGAGAGAACTATCTTAATCCTCGAGGATATGTTACAAGCTTGTATTCTGGACTTCGGTAAGAGTTGGGAGAAGTATTTGCCACTCGCAGAGTTCGCCTACAACAATAGTTATCAAGCTACTATTGGCATGGCACCTTATGAGGCACTTTATGGGCGTAAATGTCAGTCTCCTCTATACTGGGATGAGGTTGGTGAGATGAAGATTATTGACCCTACTCTTCTACCTGAGATGAACAGAATGATTGATCATGTGAAGCTTATCAGAAAAAGAATGCTTACAGCATAGAGTCGACAAAAGAGTTATGCAGATAGATGCCGTCGTGATCTGAAATTTGCTATAGGGGATCGAGTCTTTCTGAAAATTTCTCCTTGTAAGGGTTTGATTCGGCATGGTAAAGGAGGTAAACTCTGTCCTCGTTATGCGGGACCGTTTGTGATAACTGAAACCATTGGTGAATTGGCTTATCGTCTAGCTTTGCCTCCTAGTTTGGGCAAAATTTATGATGTCTTCCATGCTTCTACGCTTCAGAAGTATCAGCCAGATCCTTCTCATGTTCTTGAGCCCGAGCCCTTAGAGATTAGTGAAACTTTGACCTACACGGAGAAACCTCTTCGGATTGTGGATCAGAAAGTTCAGGAGCTGAGGACTAAAAGCATTCCGATGGTTAAAGTTCTGTGGGATCATCACGGGTTAGAGGATGCTACCTGGGAGAGAGAGGATCAGATGCGAGATCACTATCTAGAGTTATTCACTGAATCATGAAAGAATTGTGTGGGCGCAATTAGTTTAAGGGGCAGAGGATGTGACGCCCAAGCTTTTGCCATGCATTCACTTATGGTTGTATCCATTAGTTGCGCATTTAATTCTATGCTTTACTTGTTGTCTTTCTTAGTTACTATTCATTCCATTTTTCAACTGCATTATATTAATGAATTAGCATTTTTATTAAATCATATTAACTGTCATAGGAATGAGAAAAATGTGCAATTGAGCTAGGAGCGATAGGAGCACTCGTTTAGAAAATGTTATAGCAAACTAGGAATAGTGTTATGTAACTTAACTTAGTGTTTTAATTAGATAGCATTCATTTTGCACTTTAGGCTCGTTTTTAAGCTGACTATGTTCATTTTAGTGGACCATTTAAACATCCAACATGACCCCACCTTAGCTTACTCATTATATAGCACAACATAAGCTCATAACTAGCAAAAAAAAAAAAGTTGAATTGCACTGTAGTAAACCCGATAGCAGCTAGAGAGGAAAATGAGAGATTTTGTTTCATCAATTCTTCAAACCAAGCCAAGCCAAGCTAGGAGCAAGTAGTTTAGGTTGTTTGCAAGCCTCCCGAGAGTTCCTACGCGCATTGGTGAGGGTTTTCTTGCTTATTTGCGTATTTTAATATTGTTGCTCATTTCTTGATTTGTTAGAAATGTTATCAAATGCTATTGCAATACTCAAATAAGCTTATATATGTTATATACATATCGTAGAGACCACATTTATGCTATTTTTTCATATATTAAACGGTAGAAATCGATGGTTGATTCGTAGGGGTAAATAGTGACAGGATTTTTAGGGTTTTGTGTACTTGTGCATATTAACTTGATTCAATGCTTCTAATAGATGACTTAGGTGCTAATGAAAGCAGTCTAATAGCCCCGTGGCCTTGAATTGCTCTAAACTTGCATAAAACGTGATTTAGCCAACTTTTTAAAAGGGGTTTCGGGGTTAATGCTAATGCGGATGGTTTCCGGCTTCACATTTGGTATTCTTAGGCTACCTAGGTGCTATAGAAGCTTTGTTAACCCTTGTTTGAAGCCCGGTTGAGGTATGTGTAGTTCAAAGCTATAAGAGGAAAATTAGGGCTTTTGGGGTAATTGCGGGTAATTGAATGTGTTTGAGGGTTATAGGGGTACCTTAAGGGTTAGTTAGAAGATTGGTATCGCTTCCCCTTGAATTTGAAACATTAACTTGAGTTTGAAAGGAAAACGGATTGAATAACAATGGGGTTTAAGTGCAAATTCAATTATTTGACGCTTCTAAGACTTTGGCATGACTCTATATGTGTTTAAATGTGGTTTCAAGTTTTTTCGGAGCTTTTAACATAATTCTATGGATATCTTGAATATGCTCCTTTGTAAAATTGCTTAATTGCTTGTATAAACTGCTTCTATTCTAATTGTTCCGAGGTCAACCTACTTTGTTGATCCTCCTACGTGTTATTGCTTATATTGTTGATATTGACTTGCCATTGTTAAGTGCATTGCATAGTGGTTGCGCAACCATAGTGTCAGGGGCGGTTGTGTTGAATATCGGCTGGGCAGCAAATGGCTTACCAGTGGATATTCAAACTCCATATCCTATTCCCTCACTCGCCTGGTCTGGAGATTGCTAGGGGGTATTGGGTCGTAGGATTATCGGGGTACATCCGGAGTACACCCACTGGAGTGATTGGGATTATGCCGGCTTAGTGATCGTGGTTCGTGGATCGTGAATGAAGATCAAGTGAAGATTTGGAGTGTTGGGGTTAAGTGTAATGTATCTTTATAATGTGTGGTAACTTAAGCTATTGTTATTTCTTGAATAGTTTAATTGCTATTATTGTTTAACTGTTTTACCTGTTACATTGCATGCCTCGGGAGACTTTATCCCTCACTTGGCAACAGTGGTTGCTCATACCTCGATATATGTTTTAGGAAGTGCTGAGGGTGATCCCCAGCTAGTTGAGGTGATAGTGGAAGAGGAAGAAGTACAGGCAGAGCCTTTGCCCTAGTTGTTGTGTGTTTGTTGCCTGAGGTGGATGTGCTTTCTTGTTACTACATGGCGTACTTGTATTACTATGTTATGATCTATTTTATGGCCTTAGGGCTATGTATATTCTTGTAGTTGCAAGTTGAAAGATAGTTGGTTGTAGTGATAGATTTGAGAAACCATGGTTTGTAATAACTATGTTCTATTTCTAGCTACTTGCATGCTTAGGTATGTATGTTCTAAAGTATGCTTGGTTTCAACTCCTTGGAATGTTCCAATGTTATTTTAGAATGGCATGATAAACGGATTTATGAAGAAGTTAAGTTGGTTGCATGCTTGTGTGATTTTGAGCTGTTGTATGCTTCAAGGCTCGGAAGGCCTTGAACCTTTGAACTTTAGTTATAAAAGCTTGTCTTGCTTTGTTGTGGCTTTAATTGAGCGATTATAGGTTATCAAAATGTCCACGGTATAGAGGAGACTCTGTCCATGTGTCGGGTCTAGACTTAACCTTTAGCATGGGGTTGGGTCGAGGCGTGACAGCAGAAGGCAGGAATCTTTATATTTGAATAGGCTCTAACCTCTGTCCCGCTCCGTGGGCTTCTATACTCCCTGTAACCGAGGAAAGCAAGCCCGCTCGCCACAAGCAAGAGGCACCCTTTTTGGCACAATCAAAGGCAACCAGAGGAGCAATAGGTAGAAAGCAAACAGACTAAGATGAATATCAGGTACATAAGCCCGCCGGCCCACGGGAATTTCGATTAGGAAAGTGCCACTCGTAGTATGTTGACGCTATCCATCCTTCCAGTGCATGCTACGTGTTGGTTAATCAAAGCTTATATTTATTTCTTAGGCCCCGAGCCGAGCTCTCCCACGTTCCGAACATAAGACTTCTGGAACTCGACGTGCCATCTTTCGTAACCGGCTACATCCACCCATACTACATAGTAATGTGACTAAAGGTCAAGGAAGGAGAAAAGAGAGAGCCTTTAACCTAAAGTGGACCAATCACAAAAGAAAGGGCCGAATGACGCTTTACCGAATACGATGACACCGATGAGTGCCAACCCACCATAGACTGAAGACTGATCTTACTGGCGGTGGTCTCAAGGAAGGAAATCTGGATAACCGTCAACAAATTAAGAGTCTACCTAGCTTTTTCACTTTGACACCATTCTCATTTTCCTTCTTCCACCATAACAGCCCTACCCTTAAGAGGGTGGTGCTCTTCAGGATTGAGTGGGTTGCAGACTCCTTTTCAATCAACCATACGGAAGCTACTTCTATGTTGGGAGATACTCATTCCTCACGTCACGAGAAGTGTGACGGGGCAATAGTCTTTTTTGAGATAAAAGAAGTCTGAGGGAAGAGGTAAGACATTCTTGACCACCGACACCACAAAGACTATAGGTTGTTTTTGACTAATTAAAAGGAAGCGGTAATGTGTAATAGTCCTTGGAGGGAATGAACCCCCATCCGGGGAATTCGTGTGCCCTTTCGATTCTGGTAGCATTCTGAGTGAGATGCCAAAGCCAAAGACGCAAACTGAAGTCAAGAGCTTCTTGGGATGCGTCAACTTCATCGGCCACCCTAATCACCTCTACCTGTGAGCCTCTGTTCAAGTTGTTTCAGAAGAATGCTCCAATGGAATGGAACAAGGATTGTCATTTTGATAAGAAAGATCAAGACATACCTCTTTAACCCACTTGCCTGTACTTATTCCGCCAGAACCCGGTCGCCCCCTATTGATTATCTTTCAGTCTTGGAAACCTCACTGGGGTGTGTACTAGTGCAGCACGACAAAACTGGTCAGGGGGAACAGGATATGCCAATGGCATCTATCAGAGATAGAGTAGTTTCCTATGTCAGATGGAAATGAACTATTATTCGGAATGGAGTGCCAACAAATCGCCGAATTGGCTTGGCTATGTTCTTTTTACCGGTAAGTGGTTTAAGGAAACCAAGCAAGCAATGAACAGGCTAGGCAGTAAAATAGAAAAGAATCATCAACTCCCTTGGATATGAAAGAAGGCTAGGCTCCTTGACTCAGAGCTAATTCGATCTTCCTCTTCTTGAACAGTGGATCTAGCCTTTTTGGCTAGATCACCATCAACAAACACTTACCCAACTTCTTTTTAGTATGCCCAGCATAGTTGTCACAGTCAGGTTCAGCTGGATTGTTTATTATAAGATTGTAGGAAGGTTGAACGAAGATGCCCTTTGAAAAGAAGAAGGTTTACAGGGTTCCTTCTCTAAGAAAGCAGGGGTCCTACTCAAGGACGAAAGAAGCAAAAAGGCAGTTCTACAAGCTATCTCCCAACGTTCTTTGGTATTTTGGTAGGGAAAGCTCACTAGCAACGGGTTGTGCCAAGGAAAGCATCTAAAAGAAGCCTGAATGGCAAATCACACGACTGGGTTCAGAATAAGCTAAAAGCGGTCCTAAACTCGATTACAGGTTCGTCTTTCTTCAAGCTGTAACCTTAGCAGATAGATAGTCCTTTTAGTTCAATGCTAGCTCTTTCACGCCTTGTAACGCTTAGAAATCTATGATCGGAAAGAAATATTTTTCTCATACCTGTTCAGCTATGGATCTCATTTTTCGTGGTGGAGTTTTAGGTGAAGATTGACCTGAACTAGGACTTGAATCTGAAGAGCTTGGAAAAACTGATCTATTTCTAAATTAGAATCTTGATCTATTTCTTCAACTTCATTAGCTTGCATTGGCGCTTTTTTGAGTTGTTGTGACTGAGGAATTACAACAAGCTTCTTCTCCACATTTTCTTTGCATCCCAATTCCAAGATGAAGATTCATCAACATAGACGCATATTTTAGACAAACGCCAGCGATAATATGTGGGCCGCCTACCTCTTAGAAGAAATACAGGGAAAGAGTGGATACAGAAGTGGCATGTTCAAACTATATAAACAAGACTACCATTTGACATTCAAGGATATTCTCGTACTCAGAAAAGGCATCGAAAATTTTGAATTTCACTTTCTGGCCACTAATAGCGATACACATTCCCAGTGTCTCGATAGCTCATAGGCTGCTCTACGACGAACAACTATGTCACTTTTGTTTATTAGTGAAAGGCTAAGGCTCCATCCCAACTTTCGAAGCTCGTGAAAAGAAAGGAAAGGACAGACAACATGGAAGGAATGCTTCTTTGATTAAGAAGAAAGTCCGATTCCTCTCGGCGGCACGTAAGGAAGTTGACTGTGAACTCTTCTTGGCTCTTAGCTCAAAAGGAGTGAAGTCCACCTATCAATCAACATAAAAGTACGCCTTCTCCCTTGTCAACTCTGAATGAATGTTTAGTTAGCCGTGAATGAGAACTCTTCTTGCTTGTTGGTGGGTAGCTCCATGGTTGGTTAGCTTCAAAGCGAGTTCTTACTCTTTGACCTAAGGGGAAGAAAGCTTTGATTACTTGGGGTGAGGTTGACCTTCTTTTTGCTGTACGGCTATTAGTCTTATTAGAGTCAGTAGTTGGGAATCTCTTCTTCTACCTATTAGCGGTGTGACTGTCACTTTCTTCTTGAAAATACAACTTTTCTTTGGCGGCATCGTATATAATAGAAAGGCTGAATTTAGGAACGCTCTTTTTATCCAACAACTCAAAATCTCGTAAGAGAAGAAAGCTACTTTGACGCCCAAAAAGTCCCATGCTTTCCTCTGTCCCCAATCGCATAAGCGATGAGGATTTCTTTCATTTTCTACAATGATTCTGCTCCCGAACTTGCAAGTTTATACACTGAAAATATAGGAATGAAAGCCTCGAAGCTGAAACGCCAGTTTAATGCGGAGTTGCAGTGGGGCCTAAAAGAAGGAAAGCAAAATACTGAAAAAGTGTTGAAGAGCTAATGAATGAGGAAGCTAATAAGAAGAGTGTAAGACAATTGTTGGATTACTTCCTTAGGTGCTTAGGTATTTCCTCTCTGTGATAGGACTACTTAAATAAAGGAACTACACGCGTCTGCCTTATTTATGCCTTTCTTGTAGTGTCCGCTTTCATCGTTAAATTGAGTGTCGTGTTTTTTCTTAATTCATAAGTAAGAGGAGGATATGCCATCTGGGTAGCTGAGGGCTGGTATACTCGATTCCATTTTCTACCGGCATAAGCTCCAATCTAACTGAACGAATAAAGTGTAAACTTGAGTTCTTTCTTTCAGGTCACTTGTTGTCGGATTGGATCAATCAAAGCTCTCGCCCGGCCAATGTGTGTAGGATCCCGAGGGTCTAAGATCCCTTCTGACTGAACATCTAAAAGCAATAACTCAGGTCTACTATCAGTAGGGCAGGAATCGTGATTGACTTTCGTTTTCTACAACTAGTTCTTATGTTCCTGAGGTAGAGTGAGACTGCCTTCCAATTTCCTTTCGGCGAGGGGACTGGAACCGCCTAAGATCCAATTGCTTTGACCATTACAAGAGTACGGCGAGGGGCTACAGTGGCAAAACCAGAGAGTTGGTTGGCCTAGTTGGAGCTATAAAACCTCTTGCTATGCCGGGTAAAACGATTGCCCCTGCAGCAGCTAAGGCGATAACAAGAGTAGCTGTTGCTGCTAGTGAAGGGAACTCAAACTTAAACAAAGGGGAAGGAAGATGGACTCCCACAAGATAGAACTAAGATATGCTCGTAAGTGTATGATTAAGAGATAGGCTGGCTATTGACCTTGTTAATATATCCTACTGTTAGCTCAAAGGTTCTAACGGCGGAGACTATGTTCTTTAACTCATGATCTGAGTCTATATGGAAGGCAAAAAGATGGATATACCTGCCCTATCTTCAGAGGAGAGAGATAGCTCACTTAGATCAATCATTCAAGGCGAATTGAGTGAGATCGAGCCAATAACAGCAAGAGAGATCCGAAATCGTAAGCGTAGCTATCCAACCCATATCACCAAACTCAAACCATCTCGCACTGAGTTGAAACCATTCATAGTTGCCGATATTGAGACTATACCATTACAGAAAGATGGCGTTCGTCATCCTTATGCTGCAGGTCTCTTGATGGTCATCCCGGTGAACAGATCAATGATTTTATAATTGATACCTACTTTAGTGAAGACTACTCTATAATCTTGGATTCCATTGAAGAAAGGAGTACTAAGGTACTTTATGACTTGGTATTAAGGATCTCAACGATTGTTAGACAAGAACAAGAACCTTTAACTATTTACTTCCACAACTTATCTAGTTTCGATGGAATTTTCTTGCTTAAGCACCTATCATGTCATCACAAGAGCTACATGCTAAAACCATGAATGAGGAACCGTATGGCTTACGAATTAGCTGTCTATTCTGGTAAGAAGATGTTATTCCGCTTCAGAGACTCCTTGAATCTACTCCCTGGAAAACTTAGCGCCCTAGCTAAGAATCTATGCCCGGGTCTAGTCCTGAAAGGCTCTATCCCATATGAAGATGTGACAGAGTCCACTGTGGGTAGTATGAAAAAGAGCTTGTTAGAATATATGAAGCAGGACATACTTCTCCTTGGAGGTGTAATGAAAAAAGCTCAAGAGATATATTAGAAGCTGTACAAGGTGGACATAGAAAGCAAGATAACCCTTTCCTCACTAGCTCTAAGCATCTTTCGTATGAAATACTACGATGCTTCTAATTGGCCAATCTACATCCCAAACCAGAATGAAAACAGCTTTATAAGGCGTGCCTACTACGGTGGTCATACAGATACATACAAGCCATATGGTGAGAACCTAAACTACTATGATGTAAACTCTCTCTATCCCTTTGTAATGAAGGAATTTCCAATGCTAGGAGGTAAGTCTGTCTGGCATGGTAATTTAGAAGATCAGGATTTAGACAAGATGTGTGGCTTTATTGAGGCATATGTAGTATGTCCTAATAGGATCTCTCGACCTTTCTACCCTATCGGGATGCTGGGACTCTCATCTTTTCAACCGGTAAATTCGTGGGTGTATATTATAGCGAAGAGTTAAAGTATGCTCGAGACATAGGCTACCAAATAACTCCTCTATAAGGGTACTTGTTTGAAAAAATGGATAACAGCCCTTTCGTGGACTATGTTACCTACTTATATAAGGGAAGACTAGATGCTAAGAAAAAAGATAATGAGGCTATGTCCTATGTATATAAAATTCTAATGAACTCAGTCTACGGTATATTTGGTATTAACCCACAAAGTACTATAACAGAGGTATGCAATCTTGATCGATATAACTATTTGTTAAAGAATGAGGATTTAATGGATGCGGAGAAGCTTAGCGAGGATTACTATATTAACTCTTACAAAAGCAATACTGGACAGACCTCCGACTTTAAGTGGAATCCACTTAAGATATCCGTCGTTCAATTGGCAGCAGCGATCACTGCTTGTGCTCGAATTTTTATGTATCCATACATCTCAAGAGATGACAGTTACTACACAGATACAGACTCTGTTGTTCTTGGTAGTCCTCTTCCAGAAGAAGTTATCTCTTCTAGTGAATTAGGAAAGTTTAAGTTAGAATACGTTGTAAAAACTGGTATATTCTTAGCACCAAAGAGTTATTCCATTTTGACTCAAGAAGATAGTCGAATCATTAAGCACAAGGGTCTTGCCCATAAATTGGTCAATGAAGAATGGTTTGAGTTATAATACACGGATCCATCTAGAATAGAGGAAAAACATTGGAAACAAAGTTCAATATTGATTGGGATAAACTACAAATTTTCAAAAAGGATAAGCTAGTGAGACTTGGAATTAATATTGGTAACAAGAGGAAACCTGTCTATGATAAAAATAATGTTTGGGTGGACACTCTTCCTTTAGAAGTAACAGACTATGCTGGTCAAGCTAATAGGATACTCTCATATAAAGAGAAGCAATATGAAGAAGTATATAAGTGTCTTCATGATCTAGAGCTATTAGCTAAACAAAGTGAGATGACTTATTTAAAGCCAGAAGAAGCTAGTTTGAGAAAGAGTACAGAGAATTTAAAGTCAGAAGAAGCTAGTTTGATAAATCATATAGATAATCAGAAGTCAAAAGATGATAGTCGAAATCAGTCTTTTCAAGATAATGATAAGCTTGATAAGAGTCAATCGCACTTTGCACATAAAGCAGATAATCCTAAGCAACCTACTTACAAAAAATAGCCACCCTAAGGATGTGAGCAGAAGAAGCCGAAGGGAAATGAGACTAGCTAAGCAACTTCCGCCTTGGAAATTCATTCATTAGAAAGTTGGGTCTACTTTCTTCCTTAGTTGACTAGAATAATGTGATAGATAGGTAGACATTTCTCAAACAAAGCTCAGTCCTTCGTCATCAATATATTGGTATAAAGGTCTTTGCGAGTCAGTTCCCTTCTCTTTCAAAAGCCAATCGTATTCCGCCAATCTAAAGATAAGATCTATCAAAGAAGGACTAATCAATTTTCATTCTATTGGTCTTTTACTTACTATAGATTCGATTTTATGGTATCTCGATAGGATCTTAGAAAGATTGAGAAAAACGCTTTCTATGGTTGCAAGGTGGCCTTCTCGACAACATCCTTTCTTAACCCCTTTGCCTTCTCCATTTCGATGCCATTTCTTATTTCCCCTTAGATGTCACTTCCTCTATCAAATCAAAAAGCAGCTATTCTGGAAAGACAGTTAAGCCAAGGAAAGGAAGAACTGTGCTTCTAGTTTTGAAGCTTTGAAAGAGAAACCTTGGCATTTCCACCTGGATTCCAGCCTTGGTACGGTACGAAATCCTTCCTCCATGAGGGGATCGGGCTGTTGGCTCGGGCAGAAGGTAGAAAAGAATTTCTCACTCTTCTAAGCTAATTCATATCGTATAAAAAGAATTTAGTGTGGAATCTGGGGCGAATGAACGACTATTTGATTGAGAACTAGACTACAACGACTTCATCACTTCAATAGAAGCAAGCCGTGAGTTACCTTCAAATGATTTCGATCATCACTTACGATACGATATTTTGATTGAAAGGATCCCCTTTATAAAGGGGAGTAAGGCGTAGCTTAACCTAACCTCTATTTGCACGGGACAGGTACAGTAATAACAAGGTCTTCCGAGTCTCCCCTGAGGGGACTTAAGGGAAGGAAGGGGGAAAGGGCAAGACAAATTTCCGAACAGACTTTGCCCCATTTTTCTATCTATCTAGGACTATTTATATCAAAATAATGCCTAATCATGGAATATTGAACGAATGTTGAAGCACCAATCTTGGTATCCACTAAATGATCCAAAGTCAACCCATTCCCATTATAGGGATCCACGCCGGCTTCCAATAGCCCGTCTCTGTCACGCCCCAACACGACCCCACCTACAATCAGTCAGGACGCAACAGAATTTCAACAGTATAACGACAGTAATTAGAACACCGAGGCTTTAAACCAACCCCTTCACAACTCATACAACCAACAACACAAACATTCAACAATAAACAACCCACCCATATTATACAATAATCATTCCTTCAATAATCCATTCATAGTTATCCGCCTCCGTTCCAACTTAGTACATAGGCTATACATACATTTCAAAATAGGATATAACCAACTTAGTAATCTAGTCATGATCAAAATAAAGACTAATAAATCATAAAACATAAGTCTTTATAATAAAATAGGTTATAAAATACATTGTGTTACAACAACTACGATAATCTCATGGCAATGACTCCTACACATAAGACTCATCCACATATGGCACATTTCCCTCTTCAAGAGGCATGTACCCGTAGTCAGGCTTAGTAACACCTACATGCATGCAATAATTGAGAGTGAGATTATATAAAACAAGTCCAGTGATGATTCGATAGATCTCTAACAGTATTTACTATACCCCTTGGAAATCATCCTTTGAGCCGTAAACACATAATAAACATTAATAACAAAACAAATTCAGTAACAAAAGTAAACAATCAGTAAGGATACAATACAGTTGTTCCTTTGAAGCCGTTGGACTCTATCCAATCCTTTCACGAACTTTAACATTCCCATCTTGTTACTCCCACTCAAGAGAATCCGGAAACCCTGATAGTACGACCCAGCACCCATGGATTTCCCCGTCCATACGAGTGAGGGAATTGGCCATGGTGGTCGGGTTATCACCTGGCAAACCTGAGGTTGCCCAGGGTAACACAATACAACCAAGTCTGATAACAATTGTTGTAAACATTCGCATGCACAACTAATCACTCAATCATGCAATCAAACCGCTCATAGAGGACAACAAAGTAGGTCGCCCCTCGATTAAATTCAACAATCAATTAATCAATTAATAATGTAACACCCCGGATTAACCCCGAGCGTGCTCCTCACAGTTTTGTAAGAACAATCAATAATCAATAATCAATTAATCCATATTTCAACAATCAATTAAACAACATTTAACAATCAACAACTATATAATCATGAAACAATTAAGTTAGATGACAAAGTAGGCCATCCAACTCAACATGCATTAAACACACAAACAAACCCTAGTCTAACCATCTACAACTCACAATTCAATCACTCAAACACCACCCAAACAACTAAAGGCATATATCAACATTTTAAAGAAAGACAACCCAAACTTATAAAAGTCATAACTTACATTCTACTAATCCGATAACCTCCAAACCAATTTCTATCACTCACCCACACAATCAACAACATTAGTCCCCTCGGAAACCAACCAAAATACATCCAAGTCAAGCCCAACAACCCTAAAACCTCAATGCACCTAGGCTGAAATTTCTGAACTTTCACAACGACATCACAATCAAAATTTTGGCATTACAACGGTACTACCCTGTATTTAACAAACTTTTACAAATCAACGGCAATCGATTTCAACCCCTACAACTCAAAATATTCAACAAATAGTCAACAACTCAACTTTTAATACCCAAAAATAAAAATTCATGCTACAACAGTTCAAATCTTATATAAACGCATATAAACGATCCTTAGCATACACTGAGCGATAGTATAACATCAATTTAACTTTCTAATGGTTCAAAATTCAATTATACACAAAAACATAAAAGATGACATTTGAGATCTAGAATTTTTCTCTCACCTTTGATGTGTTTTGATGCAAGAAAGATGTAGAATGGATGCCCAACAAGTGAAATCAAGCTTTGAATGAAGTGATTTGGACTTGAATTGCAAAATATGTGTGAAAAATGCTTTAAAAAACCTTAAAAATGCCTTCTTTCTTCTCCCTCATGGAGCCATGGTTTTTGATGTGTTTTTGTGGTGTTTTGGCTGATATTTGAGTATATATTAAGTTATGTAATAAGTCAATGCAAAAATAATTGGTCAAATTTAGTATTTTTTAATCTTTTAATTCTATTTCTAGACTATTTTGCTCACCAACATGCAATTAACTCCTAGACTATTTTAAGTTGCATATTTTTAGTTGACAAGGAGTTCCACATGCATACATTTACACCCGACTCGGGTAAAAACTCAATTTTTGCAAAAGAAGATAAAAAGTTATATTATTTATTTTCAAATGTCTTTTAAATGCATTTTCAATTGTGCTCTTTTATAAATAATTAAAATGAAATATAATTTGTATTTAATATATACTAGGTCAATGAAAGTCAACGCAAGAATCGTTTTGAGCAAAAATCACTATTTTAGCTTAAAAACTTACTTTTTTCGCCCGTAAAATCTATTTAAATTACTAATCAGTTTCAAAAATAATTTTTATTCAAATATGGGTCTATTAATAATGGAGGACTAGGTTTCAAGACGTTTAAAACACCCATGTAAAAATTTTAGTTGATAGGTGTTCAAAACACTATTTACAAAAATTGTCGATAAAATTTCTAGTGCCGATTTTGATGAAATTTCATGAATACACATATAGCATGTATTAGAAATACAAATCACTTATTTAGCACATTCTAATTCATATAACACATAAACAGGTCAAATCGAGGCAAAGACATGCAAATCGAGGTTAAGATGAAAAGTAAGGTTTCACAGTCTCTGACCTGACTGCCAATTGCCAATTGCCAATTCCCAGTCCTAAGACGATTACCCCCGATTCGCCGACATTAGCCTCTGAACAAGCTCATGCCATCTCGTGAGTAAGAGGAAGATTCCTCCTTGTCGCAAGAATAGGTTTTGCAAGTGAAATAGAAAACACTGTTAGCTATGAAGGGCTTGGTTTAACAGAGGGAGCTGTTTGGCTCTCGTACCATGCCTCTTGCTTGTTGAGACCTCTAGAGCATCCGATTACTGATTCTTAAACTGACACAAAGGAGATAGAAGAACATCTTTGCACTGTATTCGTGATAGAAAGGCTTTGTGCAAGTGAATAAGAAACAAAGAATGCCCTCCGCAGATGAAGTGAAATGGATGGCATCGAATATTCCATCAAAGAGCCTACTCGTCGTAAGCATCCCGTCAAATCAGCTCTTACTATTCTCGAATGCCCTCCTACTGCAAGAATGCCTTCTTAGGAAGAATAGGCAGCTATTGAATCCACTGCTAGAATGGAAGAATCCCCTACACATGAAAAAGGACGTGACTGTTGGTTTAGGCTTTCTTTGGCCTAACTGATCGAAGGCGTGGTAGGCCTCTTTCGTGGGATACCAGGCCCCTTTCTCTTCTGTCTCTTCTCTGATTCTTCTTGCATTTCTTTCTCTGAGAGTGGTTCTGCGAGATCAACCACGGGTTTGATTGACCCGTCTCTTCTGAGGTGCGCCGCATTGATAAGCGTCGCAAGGAATTTCCTCGTAGGTCCTGGAGTATATTATATAGGTGCTCCTTGGCCGATTTTCCTTGACGGGTCCTTCCCATTTTACTTTAGTGCGAGATTTTGGGTTGATCAAAATATTTCATGCTAAATATTCCCCTAATTTGAAGGTGCATTCAGAGACGTTGCTCTCGAAGTCTTTTTTTTTGCCGTCGTTGGTAGGCTTGATATTATGCGTGGTGGCGAGCATTTTTTCATTCAACAACTCTAGTCCAGTCGGGCTTGCCTTTTTTCTGCCATTGGGAGGTCATCTTCTGCCAAGATGCACAGAGATCCCAATTCGACTTCTACTTGGAGGTCCATCCTGTATACTAGTGAAAAGGGAGTTTCCCTTGTGGTCGTGCGTATACTGGTCCAGTAGGCCAAAAGTACTAGAGTGGGCCTGTCATGCCAGTCATGACCATTCTTGGTTGCCTTCTTGATCATCTTTAGGAGCGTCTTGTTGGTGGCCTTGGCTTGTCCATTGCCCACAGGGTAATATGGGGTCGAGAAGCGATGGTCGATTTTTTATAGTGTGTAAAAACCACTTGTCGGCTCTGAAAATACATCCCGTTTGTCAGTGAGGATCACCCTGGCCAAACCTTGCTAGGATGTTTCTTGATATTCGCTGCCTAGTTGTCACGTTCACTAGCGACTCGACTTCAACCCACTTCGTGAAGTATTCTGTAGCTGCAAGTACGAAGTTATGCCCATTAGAGGCTTTATTAGGATGAATCTGATCGATAACGTTCAATCCCCACATAGCGAATGGCCGTGGTGGAGCAGAAGGTGTTTACCCGGCTGTCAATTTAGGGCCAATGTCATTTCTTACATGGTTTGGTCTTTCCAAGAGAAGGTTATAGTATGTGAGCACTGCCCGAGGAAGGAGTTGAGTGTGAAAGTGGCAGGATACCCCTCGACTTATGTTTATGATACAGAAAGAAAAGCCTCTCAGTAGGCAAAAACTAGAGGCGGTAGGCAGCAGAGCGAAAATGCCTTTCTCTTTACGGGCATAGACAATTCTTTTCACTGGGGAAGGCTCTCTTTCGTCTTTCCTAACACAAAAGTCAGTACTCAAGCGCAGCACATGCAGGAAGAACATCAAAGACAAAGCAGAGTGAGAGTGATTTTTAGTACATGGGAGAGATCTGATCTTGGGAAAAGAAGTAGAGACATGCTTCGTACAAGGAGCAAAAGCGATCGATAGAAATAACTCTTCATTAGTGCAAAGCCTTAATGCCGAACTTGGTAAACAAACAAAAACAACTAAAAGGTCTTTTCCCTTCCCTCCTATGCTTGCTTGCTTGGATCAGGATGTAAGACCTAGCCTGAGAGACTTCTGACGTGCAGTTAAGCTAATTCTCATTCAAAAAGGGAAACTGGCGCTTATTCATATAGAAAGAGGAAGTCCTTTTGACATATAGGATATACTATGCTTTCATCCTCGCGGCCTAAGGGCCGGGCCCTACTCCTCAACCGGTACACAACCCATTACGTTAGTTAAGTTAGGACTTTCTTGCCATCTGGTACCTAAACCGCTTCCATTCAATACTCAATTGAATACATAGCATGCATTCAAATCCTTCCTCAATAGCCTCCTGGTTCGTAAGCAATTAGCGAAAGGGAGAAAGAAATCCATAGAAAGAAAAGGCAAAGCTTCGTATCCAAACTCGAAAGTGGGAATCTTGTTCAATTTAGGGAGGAGAAATCCCGTCCAGCAGAACCATTTGCGAGGTTTTATTCTTAAAGCAGATCGAGCGGGTGCCTAAGCTTGAGTCATGATCATTAGAAAGTGTAACAAGTTATTCACTTGCTGCGAGTTAGCCTCCTTATGAGTTAGGCACAACTAATATCTTATTTGAGGAAGAAAGAATAGTCCGATCTATGATAAGAGATCTCATCCTCGGATGATGTAATAGCCAAACTAAGTCCCAAAGTATTTCCAACCAACTTCAATTGTAAGTCATCTTTTTCTTAATAGACTGATCCGGGCAGGTGGCCTAGCTCGCTTCCGTCATCCTCTATTTTATCATACTGCCCGGACTTTCCACATGAGCTAGGGTGCCACGCCCCAACCCGACCTATGAAGGCTAGACTAGGGTGTGACCTAAATCATTATCATTATTTCAGAAACTTAGCTGTTTCTTATGATTTAATGCTTAACGTTAGATTAGAACTCCAAAAGATTTTAAAATCGGCAGCATAATGGCTGTAATTAGGACCTTTTAGTTTGACCTAATTTCTAAACGCCTCAATTATTCCAATCATTAATCCAATTCTATTAAGGACTCCTATTTTGTCATCAACTGATATGCCTATTAGTCTATCTTGAAAGTCTCGTTTGGTTAATAAGCCAAACATGATAACTATGTCCCGTTTATTTGTCAATTTCCTATCATGCAAGTACCTATTATCTTTTAGTTTACAAATGAGCACCTAAGTGAAATTAGATAGAATTAACTTAGTTGATTGTTCATCCAGTGGTTTAATTGCCTACGGTAACTACTAATTAAGAAAACGAAAGCAAACGACTAAATAAAGAGTTTGTCCGGTTATAGATAGTACAATCCAAAAGTAGACCCAAATTACAACAGGGTCATCTACAACAGAAAAATAAAGAGTTTACAATCGAACACAATATCTATATAGCAACCACTTTCAGGCAAAGCACAAAGCACGTAGTCACTCCAAGGAATCATCAACAAGCACATTTACTTCGGGTACTAGTTCCAAATCTGCTGCACCTGTGACAAAAAAGAGGATGAGTCCTTATGAACTCAGCGAGGGGTAACGAGAAATAGGTTTTGAAACTCATTTTTCGGTTCAACTTATGAAAATCCATTTGCAAGCATGAAAATAACGCAATTAAGAACATAACAATAAGGGAAAGAAAAGGAACACAATTACCAGTCTTTCCTCCCCGAGGTTCTCTAGGAATCAAGTGAGAGTACTTATACATATAGAAAATGATACGGTGAGCTTTTGCTCTCAGTAGTTGCTTCCAACTTCAAATCATCCCCTTAATACGCAAAGTGGGTGTACTCCGGATGTACCAGAAATCCTACGACCCAACTCTCCGAGGAAGTCTAGCCCCCAAGCGAGAGAGGGAATGGGACCATGATAGTCACGGTTGCACCGGAAAACCCGATGCCGCCCGGTGGACGTGAACGCTACCATGCCAAAATGAAAGGTTGCAACCTTTTATGCAATGCACATTCATGACATCTAATATAACACATTAGGAGGACAACAAAGTAGGTTGCCTCCGGACAGTCAAAAGATTGCACATTGACAAGTAAACAAGCGAGGCACGAATAGACAAGTAATTTCACTTGAAAAGCATATGGAGTTATATGAACATTAAACGGGCAGCCATGTAACGCACGTAATTCAAGTCATATAACTCATTACAACGTCCACGTAATCAAATAATAAGGTTATTCAACATGCAACAATAATCTACGTGGTTCGGATGCAAGAAATGCCTATTTGTCAACATGAACGAATCAAAATCACATTTAGGGATATAAGGGCAACTACGGGCAGTCTACTAAGCATATAATTACACCCAATATTCAAAGGATCAACACTTAGCATGTTTACCTAGTTGCTAGGGTTTCTATTTCGTGCTTACCCGTGCGATTAAGCCCCGAGTCCACTCAAATCAATCTCAAGCCAAGCATCAATTAATCCAAACATCCCCAAGTACTCAAAACAGTCCACATAACATCCCAATGCCACAATCCAAAGCAATTAATACCACAAGATAAGTTACAACAAATTTTCTAAGCATATAACTAACAAAACCCTCACTGCAATAGGCTGTTTGCACACATTTCGATAATTGTCGTTTTTGAGGTCCTTACGGTCAGATTTAGCCTTAGTCCATTTCTGAAAAAAATGTCCAGAACTGAAAAATATAGTACAATCCCAAATTTCCTGCATTTTGGACATCATTTACTAAGTCAGAACTAGTTCGTTCCACAAAGTCAGTGCATCTGCCAAAACCTGCTTCATTTTTCCAGACTTCCAGATTTGGACACATTTTAATGATTTTCCATTTTGAGGACTTTAGAGTCAAAACTAGCTTTGGCATATTTCTGCAAAAAATATTCAAAACTGGCAAAAATAGTCACCTACCAATTTTCATGCATTTTCAACATTATTTTCCTAGTCAAACTCACCTCGCAACAACAAGTCAGAGAGCTGTTAACAAACCCGATTTCATCTATCATTATCTTCAAGCCAAAATCTTGCCATGCATGGTTGTAAAAGCTTATGAACATGCATATAACTCAGGTACAGAAGCAAAGACATACATTTAAGAGTATGCATTTGAATTTTTGAAGGATTTTCAAAAGGTTTTAGCCCTCACCTTAGCAAATCAACAAGAAGATGCACAAAACTTGATGAAGCACAATTTTCTTCTTCTTCCTTGCTTTGCCAAGACACCACCCGATTTCTCTCTATTTTTCCTAGCTTAGTGGCCAAGTTCTTAGTACATGCATGTGGTTAGAACAAGAAGAAAAGAAATGGAACCTAGTAAACTCACCAAGGCCGAAAATGGTGACTCAAAAAGCTTGCATGTGTGATTCTTGCATCCTAGCTAGCTTGGTCGAGTTTCTTTGCTTGTTGTTTGTCTTGATGTACCATGGATTGATGAAGATGAGCAAAGGCAAGATAAAACTCAGCCAAAACTGAGATCGAGAGAGAAGAATGAGAGGGAGAGAGAGAAATGTGAGGAGAGTGAGAGAAATGAGAGAAAATAGAAGCTTTTGCAATTGTTGATGCAAATGTTGGCCTTGGGCATGCAAAAATCAGATTTATGTCTCCAAGAAGCATAGTTTTTGAATTACCTAGTATGGGCAAGGAGCCTTTGTCGAGTTTGGTGGCTTTGGGAAGGTATTTGAGCTAATTTTTTTTTATGCATTTGTGTCATAGGAAGGTTGGGAAACTAGGGAATCTAGGTATAATAAAATATAGGGATGTTTGTTGATGAGTTGAATTATGAGTAGAATAATAGATAGTGAGAAATATATGAATAATTTAGTGTTATTTTATTGTTAGTGGAGTTTGCAGAGAATTTGAATTAAAAATATAATATTGGTTAGTGGATTGTGTAAGATAATTTTAGTGTCTGGTGCTTTGTGTAGGATTCTTTCTTGATTAACGTGGTGGCACGGCTTCCTAGGTCTAGGGCACGAATTACGATGTAGATACGAACTACGAGGTAAGACACAAACTTCAAGACTAATGCACGTACTTCAAGACTAATGCACGCAATCCTAAGTGAATGCATGTAAACCAATGCAAGGCACGTAATTTAATGCAATGCACGCAAATCAAGGCACAACTCTATATCTAGGTTAAGGTACGCAGTTCAAGGTTAGGGCACACGAAACGAGGTAATGCACATACATCGCGGTCAGGGCACGTATATTTAGGTATCACACGTCAGTTGGGGATTAGGGCACATTATTCTAGGTCAAGGCACATATGACGAGGCATGCATGAAAACCAAGACAGGGCACGTAATCTAAGTTCGATCATATAATTCTGGGTCTATGGCATGCAAATCGAGGTATGACATGTTATTCGGGGTTGGGCCTCACATCCTCCCTTCCTTAAAAGAATTTCGTCCCGAAACTCATTCTTACTTGTTGATTTGATTTAGACGGATTTTGACCTTTGTTATTTTCCCATTCCTGTTCGTCCCGTGTTTGGTTATCTTTTACCGTAACCAATACACTTCTTATGTTTCTCCAATCATTTAGTTCGGTATGACCTTCACAATTACAGTTCTTTCATTTGAACGACTCTATTCCTTCCATTTGATCTTAATGACAAGTTCATTAACTAAGGTTAGAGTCTTCAAACGTAGTCATCAAAGCTGCATCGATATTCTAACTATATAACTATAACTCCAGAATCATGACTCATGTTGTATCAAACTCGCCTCCATACTTTAAAAAGGAATATCACCATAATACCATGATCCTTTGGTGACATACGCTAATTTCAAGATAACAGGTCTATATCCGATTTACATATCCTATCTACTAGCTTCAAAACTGATATCACATAGGTCATCCACATGTTATGAATTATTTCCACAATACGACCCTATTTTCAAGAAGAACTCACCAAACAAACTAATCCATCTCAAATCGTCATCTATCGATAGTATCATAGTCCTTATCTCGTAAGTACATTAGATTAGCAAATCTTCTAATGACTAGTCTCCCGGTTACAGGCTCCTAGTTATTTACATTCTTTTCCAACTTCGTCAACCTTCAAGCTCATAATCAAGAAGAAAGACCATTGAGATTCGTTAAACTCAAACTCTAAGATTTATTAGGTACCACTAACAACTACCATTGAAATTGCATGGGTAAACTGATCATGTCGCACTAGTTCAACTCTTACAAGTAAATTCATCAACTCGTAATCTACAATTTATTTCCTTATTCAAATCCCTATCTTCAAGTCACGAGGCTTCAGAATTTCTTTAATCTTAACCAAGACTCCTAAAGCGAATAGTTTCAATCTCAAATAAATTTCACTCACCTCAATCCAAGGTTGCGTCATACTTAAGAAGATAATGGTCCTACTCACTTAGCGACCTAGTCATTCCTTCGAACACTTAATGTCCGCCAATATATCTTCAACATTAATGTTACTAAGCTAGGGCCATAGCCATGTAAGTGATATCAATGCTCCACTAGGTTATCGCCCAAACAACAACAATCCTAGGACTATAAATGGGTACTGAAATGACTGAGCTCATAAAATACTTACACGAGATAACTTCAAGGTTGTATCAATATAAGAATTATGACCACAAGGCATCCTTCAACATAACCTAATATAACTTCAAAAGTAATCAACCACTTATTTAACTATCACAACAAGATTCACCCCTCTTATTCAATGAGCACAATTCGAAGTCTACCGATCGCTAGTTTCTAGATGTGAAACGGTGCACATAGATACGGTGATCTAACAATAGTCTCTTGGGTCATTATGACTCTAATTCATCTCTATCTTAACTCTATGAGATCTTACTCTTCTCATTTACATGTTCAACTAGCTAAGAGCATCAAGATTCATCGACCTTAGGTCCAAGGGTTCACCATGAATCATCATGCCTACTCACTATTAGCTATTTAGGATTACTAATCATATCCTAACGACTCCACTTTGTAACCGAATGCTTTAATCTCATTTCCATGGTTTATATACCGGGCCCATCGGTATTACTTAGGGATATATGCTTCCTAACATCCTCTAGGGTATCCAAACAACGAGTGCACATATTGACTTACTTGCATAATTACAACTAAATCCGAGAGGCACCAAATTAATATCATGATTCTAAATATCACCTATATCCAACTTAGGACCGTTAGCAACGTTAGTCATCTAATGCATAATTCAATACCTTACACTTCTATTCGACCTAACATTTAGGTGTAGTCTTTCGAACACGAGTTCTAGCTACGTGAATTCCTCAATTCCAGCATCCTTATATCTTGTTATATTAAAGAATCATCAACCTTGTTAAATTCGGTCTCTAGAGTTGCCTACATGTCTTGAGGTTATCCATTGTTAACTCACTTAAATACGCTATCCATGACTTAATAATAGAACCCCTAAAAGTAAACTATTGTCAACTTCCACGAATTCACCTCCTAATTTCTAGGTCATGATCTTAACACTTAGTGAACTTGAAACTCCCTAGTATACACCATATCAGATTCATCAATGCTTAATTCCAATCAAGGATTCAATCGTACGAGTATATTGCTAACTTCTTAAATAGTCTATCAAGCCAATTTTAAGATGTAAGAAATGGATTCCAAGAAACCTCCAAGTCAACTTCCACTATCAGCACATGAGAATATATATTATTCCACATATTTAATAGTATACCCTTATATCTAAGGAAGTAGCATGTCTTTAACCTTTATACTTGAACCACAATGAGAAGAACGGTTTAACGAAATCAAAACTTCATAGCCATAAAATTGATAACTTAATCATAGGTATGAGTATTCCAAATATAAGGGGATAACTTTACCTCAACATTTATACATGTGCTATGCATTTTATATATGCATATCCAATAATACATAAGATCCATCGAGTACCTGTAAAGATGCGAGAAATCTCTAACCGAGCCTTTTCGTTTGTCCTGCACAAATTCACTTCCTTGAAAGTCCTAATCCTAACTATATATGTGTATAAACAGTCATTCACGGTTATATAACATGCACATGTATCAAGGAAGGAGTATAAAAGCATGCATGCATCATTGAGAACGTGTCGATGTGCATGATACAGAATACATATCGTCCACAAAGGCACATAATATTCAAAACTTACAGCAATTAAAGCACATTAGCACATATTAGCACATATAAACAAGACATCATAATTACCTTAGGGTTTTACCCATGGTCCGAGAGTTGAACCCGACTAATGCCTAGTTAGTAAACTAAGCTCTGATACCATTCTTATATAAGGTGTCACGCCCCAGCCCGACCTATGAAGGCTAGACTAGGGTGTGACCTAAATCATTATCATTATTTCATACACTTAGCTGTTTGTTATGATTTAATGCTTAACGTTGGATTAGAACTCCAAAAGATTTTCAAAAAATCTGTAGCATAATGGCTGTAATTAGGACCTTTAAGTTTGACCTAATTTCTAAATGCCTCAATTATTCCAATCATTAATCCAATTCTATTAAGGACTCCTATTTTGTCATCAACTGATATGCCTATTAGTCTATCTTGAAAGTCTCGTTTGGTTAATAAGCCAAACATGATAACTATGTCCCGTTTATTTGTCAATTTCCTATCATGCAAGTACCTATTATCTTTTAGTTTACAAATGAGCACCTAAGTGAAATTAGATAGAATTAACTTAGTTGATTGTTCATCCATTGGTTTAATTGCCTACGGTAACTACTAATTAAGAAAACGAAAGCAAACGACCAAATAAAGAGTTTGTCCGGTTATAGATAGTACAATCCAAAAGTAGACCCAAATTACAACGGGGTCATTTACATCAATAAAATAAATTGTTTGCAATCAAACAAAATATCCATATAGCAACCACTTTCAGGCAAAGCACAAAGCACGTAGTCACTCCAAGGAATCATCAACAAGCACATTTACTTCGGGTACTAGTTCCAAATCTGCTGCACCTGTGACAAAAAAGAGGGTAAGTCCTTATGAACTCAGCGAGAGGGAACGAGAAATAGGTTTTGAAACTCATTTTCCGATTCAACTTATGAAAATCCTTTTGCAAGCATGAATATAACACAATTAAGTACATAACAATAATGTAAAGTAAAGGAACACAATTACCAGTCTTTCCTCCCCGAGGTTCTCTAGGAACCAAGCAAGAGGACTTATACATATAGAAAATGATACGGTGAGCTTTTGCTCTCAGTTGTTGCGGCCGACTTCAAATCATCCCCTTAACATGCCAAGTGGGTGTACTCTGGATGTACCCCGAAATCCTACGACCCAACTCTCCGAGGAAGTCTAGCCCCCAAGCGAGAGAGGGAATTGGACCATGGTAGTCACGGTTGCACCGGCAAGCCCGATGCCGCCCGGTGTGCGTGAACGCTACCATGCCAGAATGAAAGGTTGCAACCTTGTATGCAATGCAAATTTATGACATTTAATATAACACATTAGGAGGACAACAAAGTAGGTTGCCTCCGGACAGTCACAAGATTGCATATTGACAAGTAAACAAGCAAGGCATGAATAGACATGCAATTTCACTTGAAAAGCATATGGAGTTATATGAACATTAAACGGGCATCCATGTAACGCACGTAATTCAAGTCATATAACTCATTTCAACGTCCACGTAATCAAATAATAAGGTTATTCAACATGCAACAATAATCTACGTGGTTCAGATGTAAGAAAGGCCTATTTGTCAACATGCAACAAATCAAAATCACATTTAGGGATATAAGGGCAACTACGGGCAGCCTACTAAGAATATAATTACACCCAATTTTCAAAGGATCAACACTTAGCATGTTTACCTAGTTGCTAGGGTTTCTATTTCGTGCTTACCCGTGCGATTAAGCCCCGAGTCCACTCAAATCAATCTCAAGCCAAGCATCAATTAAACCAAAAATCCCCAACGACACAAAACAGACCACATAACATCCCAATGCCACAATCCAAATTAATTAATACCACAAGAGAAGTTACAACAAATTTTCTAAGCATATAACTAACGAAACCCTCACTGCAATAGGCTGTTTTCTCACAATCATTAAGACAAGCAAACAATCTCCAATTCCAGTGAATAAGATGTCAAATTAAAGCTTAAGAAGTGAAATAAAATCAGAAACAAACCTTGCATGAATCGGAGTTCGATATCAATAGTTATGGCAAAAACAGTTGGATTGCACAAAACTGTCCAGATTTGCACCCACTTCGTTAATTGTCGTTTTTGAGGTCCTTAGGGTCATATTTAGCCTTAGTCCATTTCTGACAAAAATGTCCAGAACTGAAAAATATAGTAGCACACCAAATTTCATGTATTTTGGATATCATTTATTAAGTAAAAACTGGTTCGTTCCACAAGGTCAGTGCATCGGCCAAAACCTGCTTCATTTTTCCAGACTTCCAGATTTGGACACATATTAATGATTTTCCATTTTTAGGACCTTAGATTCAAAATTAGCTTTGGCCTATTTCTACAAAAAATGTTCAAAACTGGAAAAAATAGTCACTTACCAATTTTCATGCATTTTCAGCATCATTTGCCTAGCCCAACTCACCTCGCAAGAACAAGTCAGAGAGCTGTCAACAAACCCGATTTCATCTATCATCATCTTCAAGCCAAAATCTTGCCATGCATGGTTGTAAAAGCCTATGAACACTCATATAACTCAAGTACAGAAGAAAAGACATACATTTAAGAGCATGCATGTGGATTTTTGAAGGATTTTCAAAAGGTTTTAGCCCTCACCTTAGCAAATCAACAAGAAGATGCACAAAACTTGATGAAGCACAATTTTCTTCTTCTTCCTTGCTTAGCCAAGACACCACCCGATTTCTCTCTATTTTTCCTAAGTGACCAAGTTCTTAGTACATGCATGTGGTTAGAACAAGAAGAAAAGAAATGGAACCTAGTAAACTCACCAAGGCCGAAAATGGTGACTCAAAAAGCTTGCATGTGTGATTCTTGCATCCTAGCTAGCTTGGTCGAGTTTCTTTGCTTGTTGTTTGTCTTGATGCACCATGGATTGATGAATATGAGCAAAGGCAAGATAAAACTCAGCCAAAACCGAGATTGAGAGAGAAGAATGAGAGGGAGAGAGAGAAATGTGAGGAGAGTGAGAGAAATGAGAGAAAATAGAAGCTTTTGCAATTATTGATGCATATGTTGGCCTTGGGCATGCAAAAATCAGATTTTTGTCTCCAAGAAGCATAGTTTTTGAATTACCTAGTATGGGCAAGGAGCCTTTGTCGAGTTTGGTGGCTTTGGGGAGGTTTTTGAGCTAATTTTTTTTTATGCATTTGTGTCATAGGAATGTTGGGAAATTAGGGAATCTAGGTAGAATAAAATATAGGGATGTTTGTTGATGAGTTAAATTATGAATAGAATAATAGTTAGTGGAAAATGTATGAATAGTTTAGTATTATTTTATTGTTAGTGGAGTTTGTAGAGAATTTGAATTAGGAATATAATATTGGTTAGTGGATTGGGTAGGATTATTTTAGTGTCTAGGCGTTTGGGTAGGATTCTTTCTTGATTAACGTGGTAGCACGGATTCCTAGGTCTAGGGCACGAATTACGAGGTAGAGACGAACTACGAGGTAAGACACGAACTTCAAGACTAATGCACGCAATCCTATGTGTAACACCCCGAACCCTCTCAAGACCGGGAGTTCTATCAATCAATCTATTCACAACCCAATTCCAAACCCCGGCAAAATTTTTAGGGAAAGACGGACGGAGTCTTTCCTGTTTCTAGGCAAAATGCAAAACCTGTAACAGCATATAAGTGGACCAGCACCGTGTCCAACCATACAAACACCTCAAGGCCATCCGGCCTTGTTCCTCAACAAATAAACACAACAATTATATCTATACATTTCCAGTTGAAAAGCTAACCTATCTCTTTTCATATTTGACAAGAACATTCATGCTAGGCAATTAAACTATACTAACCTATTGCATAAAATAAACTATCATACCATTCTAATTCTTTTCCTTTGGACAATACAAACATGAAATGAAGTTAAACTATACTAACTGAATACATAAACCAGCTTATCATTCTACCTCAATTACCTAGTTAAATTTAAATTACATTCTTCTAATATTAAATACATACAATACATGAAAGCATACATCTTTACAACTTCGACAACTCAAGCCACATAGGCACGCAAGACACCTCTTCAAGCACGAACCATCACGAAATCACGAACTTTCCAGCTAACATGGCATTTCCTGAAATGTGGTGGTGAGGGGTGAGTATACACAATGCGTTTACTCAGTGAGGGCGAGAAATATATCGAGGTGGAGAGAAAGAAGTCCGTACAATGCAAATAGGTAAAGCTAAGCAATATAATTGACAAGCAAGCATTCAATATAAACAATCAATACAATAACCATTTAATAAACTTATTAATACAACCATTCAAAGCTATACCACACTCTGAAGGCTATGGTTCACTCAAACGAGTAATGTACCGATCACGAATTCGATGACTTTAACGATGATGCGCCGGCTCACCCACCTTATAACTTCTTTTAGAGTACTCCGGACATACTCTGTCAATTCTACCACCCAAAACTCCCTGGGCGGCAACCCAAGCGAGAAAGGGAATAGGACACGGAGCTAAAGCAACCAACACTGGCAACCCGAGGCTACCCAAAGAGGCCCGTCACTCACTCGCCTTACACAATGCAATGTAATACGAGGAATATAACGATAATCGAGCAAGGCACTGAAGTGCAGGTTAATAACAACATGTTATACAATAAGCATTTACAATCAATAAAATAACAAGAACAACACTAACAAGCATTATCAACAATTCATATATAATTCAATCATAATCAACTTTAACAAGCATAACAAGCAATATTAAGCATTCTATTGGCATTACACTATGAAAACAAACAAAATCACAAAATGACCCCAACTTTCAAAACGCTACTACTTTCAAATGAGCCACGAGTTTTGGAAATCGACTTCACCAATCCTCCTAGGTCACCATAAGGCACGTCTAAAGACCCCGAAACCCTACTTAACCCTAGAATTCCCGCAAAGTCCTGATTTCCCCATTTGTTCGTTTGAACTACAGCTACCTCAACCGGTCAACCAACCAATGTCATAACTGCACCAAAAGTGCTTCCATGGCATACTACGACAATGCCTTTATGCAAAACGATAAAATGCCAAACTCGACCGGAATGACCCCAACATGTACCAAGTCATTTTTCTCCGTTTTTTCATTACACAATTCAATTAAACCATACATTTAAGAACATATCAGTATCTTTTCACATCAACAGAACGCAAAACGGAGTAACTTTTACGAAACGGGGGTTTACTATTCATATTTTACTATTCCATTCACATTTTAAATTGCAATTGCTATATTTAACCGTAGAAAATACTAAAAAACTACAAATACATGTTCTACAATTGTCAAGGAACATTCTTCAAGCATCAAAACGGATAAAATAACGATCTACGCATAATTTCTAAAAATTAAAGTTTAGGCATAATAATTTCAAATGCGCAAATAACGATGAAACCCTCACCTTAGACGCTACTAGATGCTAGGAAAACCACGTTGGAAGCCTCGGAAACAACCCCGTGCAAGCTCTCGCGAAGATTTGAAGTTTTGATGTTGAAATCTTTTTTTTTCTTTTTCTCCTATGGTTTCGGCCCTTTCTCTTTTTTTCCAGATTTTTTCTTGTTTTTGTAATGTATTATGCATATATAAGATGACAAGTTGAAGTCAAATGGTCAAAGATTCGGTCAACCCGCTAAACCAAAACAGCTATGCGCGACCTTATGAAAACGGCCATAACTTCTTCTAGAAAACTCCAATTCATGAACGGTTTGAAGCCTCAGAAACTAGACTCATAGAGCTTTCCAACCATATATAATTTACTACCTAACTCTTCCCCAATTGGTTCAGATTTAATTCCAAAGTTGTCCTAAAATTTGACTAACTTAACATTGCATTTTTTTATTTCTAATCCTAAGTTTGCCCTTTATTAAACATTTCAAAAATTTCCACCTTGTCCTAGTTGGTCAATGTAGATGAAAAGTCAACTAGTTTGGTCAAAGAAGGTGAAAGGTCAATAAAATGCAATTTAAATGAACTTTAAATGCTATTGAATACATGCCAGGTTCGGGGTATCACACTAGGTGAATGCACGTAAACCAATGCAAGGCACATAATTCAATGCAATGCACGTAAATCAAGGCACGCCTCTATATCTAGGTTAAGGTACGCAGTTCAAGGTTGGGGCACATGAAACGAGGTAGCACACGTACATCAAGCTCAGGGCACGTATATTTAGGTATCGCACGTCAGTCGGGAATTAGGGCACACTATTCTAGGTCAAGGCACATATGATGAGGCATGCATGAAAACCAAGACAGGGCACGTAATCCAAGGTCAATCATATAATTCTGGGTCAATGGCACGCAAATCGAGGTAAGACACGTTATTCGGGGTTGGCCCTCACATAGGGGGCATGGCTAAAATCCTTGCTCCGGTGGATAGAGTTGATCTTAGGCTTTCGCGTATGGACTGGGGCGATAGATGTTTCCTCACCTGAAGACCTGACCAAGGGAGATTGAATGAGCTATCCTTATGTAGATAGATCGATTGAAAGACCCCGGCTTGTGATCGAGTTTATCGATAGACTCATCCCTTGCATAAGTACTCTATTGGAGAAAGGGCAAATCCATCCCCCTTATTCATTCGTTCTCCTGTCATATGGATGTTTGTTTTCCATCCTAAGTCCTTTCAATGCTATCGTATTGTTGCCCCTTTCGGTATGGTCCTTCATTCATGTAATACCCCGATCCCTCTCGAGACCGGAAGTTCTATTAATCAATCTAATCGTAACCCAATTCCAAACCCGGGCATAATTTTTAGAGAAAACGGACGGAGTCTCCCCTGTTTCTAGGCAAAATACAAATCTGCGACAACATATAAGTGGACCAGCACCGTGTCCAATCATACAAACACCTCAAGGTCATCCGAGCCTTGGTTATCAACAGGCGAACACAAGTAAATATACATTTCCAGTTTAAATGCTAACCTATCTCTTCTCATCTTTGACAAGTACATTCATGCTTGGCAACTAAACTATACTAACTTATTGCATAAAATAGACTATCATACCATTCTAACTCTTTTCCTTTGGACATTACAAACATGCTTTGAAGTTAAACTATACTATCTGAATACATAAACTAGCTTATCATACCACTTCAATAATCTAGTAAAACTTAAATTACATTCCTTTTTGACATTAAATACAAACAACACATGAAACATACATCTTTGCATCTTTGACAACTCAAGCTACATAGCATGCAAGACAACTCTTCAAGCACGAACTTTCACATAATCACGAACTTTCCAGCTAACATGGCATTTCCTGAAATGTGTTGGTGAGGAGTGAGTATACACAACACGTATACTCAGTGAGGGCGAGACAGATATCGAGGTGGAGAGAAAGAAGATCGTGCAATGCAAATAAGACAGTTAAACTATATATTCAATACAATCAACTATCAATATAAACAACAATACAACAAGCAATTGAAGAAAGCATTAACACAACCATTCAAAGCTATACCACACTTTGAAGGTCACGGTTCACTCATACGAGCAATGTACCATTCCATGAGCAATACATCAATCTCGAGCTTGATGTTGACAATGATGACAATAAGCGTGCAGCCACCTTATAACATCCACTGGGTGTATTCCGGAAGTACCCCGACACATCTACGACCCAAATCACCCAGGGCGGCATCCCTAGCGAGAATGGGAAGAGGACGCGGAGCTAGAGCAAGCAACCCTGGTAGGCCCAGAGAGGCCTATGACTCACGCGCCTGACACTAATGCAATGCAATACGAGATACAAGCAATAAACGAGCAATAGCACGAAAGTGCAGATTAGTGGCGATAAGCGAGATATCAAGCATTTACAATCAACATTAGCATTCAATTAACTTTTCAAGCATGATTATCATTAACTTCAACAAGAACATCAACTAGACATGTAATAGCAGTTCAAACACGAAAACATCAAATATCACTATTCAATCCCTAACTTCCAAAGGCAATTACGAGCAAACGAGCTATAGGATTAGGAAACCGATTTCACTACATTCACTTAGGCATTACAAGGCACGTTTCTATGTCACTAAACTTCATTTTCCCAACCGAAGCCCGAAAGTCCACCTACTACGTTTGAACTACAGCTATGCTAATTGGTCGCTCAATCAATGCCACAATAGCGCCAAAAGTGATTCCATGCCCTCAATAGCAAAACCCTCAACTTAATTCGAGCACAGTCAACTTTTGGTCAAACGGCCCCTTTCCCTTTCTTTGTCTAATTTTCAATTTTAACAAAGGCCGATCCGTTTTTATTGCACATTTTATCTTTCTATCATTAATGGCACCTATCCAAATCAAGAAATCGCAATTCGGATCAAAATCCGAATTTCTAGGGCTTTACTATTCAAAATTCACTATTCATTATTCTTCCCTAATTTTAAATACACAATTTCAGCCGTAAAAATCACTAAATAACTAACAAGCAATGCTCTACAAACTCAAAGGAAGCTATATCAAGCAGTTATAGGCATTATAACACAATATATATCAAATCTGAAAATTTCAAACAATAATCAAATTTCACAAAATATGCACAAAAGCGTGAAAACCCTCACAGAGGTTGAAGACCAAGACCCGCAAGGACCCGAGCCACGACCCCCAAGCAATTCCATGCATGATTGTACAAGAAAAATGAAATCAAAATCTCCATTTTGGCTCCTTGAAGTTTCGGCCAAGCAAGGGACAAAATGGGCATTTTTGGATTTGTTTTGTTTTGATTTTTGCCTTGTTTTATTTATAAAAGATGACAAAGGACATTTTGGTCATTTTGCAAGATCAAGCTTAAGTGAAAATATGGTCAACAAGCTCATTTTGATGGCATTTAATCTATTCCAAGTTAAAACAATGCAATTAAATGAAAAACAACTAAAACTAGTTAAATTAAGTTAAAAACATTTTTCACTAAGTCCGAGGAATATTTCTCTAACTCTCATTTTCGAAATGCTACGATCGAACGGTCAATAAACGATCGCTAATCAAATGATGGGAAATAATATAAAACTATAATTTTTTTGAGAAGTAGAATAATAGAATAGTTTAAAATTCACTCCGACTCGGAGTTACTTCTCTCATTTAATTGAAAACCGAATAATTTTAATACAAGACAATTAAAACCGATTATTAAAATAATCAAAACAATCAAAATAATCAATATTCATTTAAAAAGAATAATTAATTTAACTATTTCTAGAATATTTTTAAGATACGAATAAACAAGTTGATATAAATACGTAATCAAATGCAATTAAATACTAACATTTAAGATGACACTTAATTAAATACAAGAAAGTAAATCCAATTTCTATTAATAATAAGGTAATGATCTTTTAATTAATCAATATAAAAATTATCGAATGCTTTTAAAAGAAATATCAAGATAGTGCAGAAATGGATGATTAACTAATTAAACACTTAATTAAATGCAGTTAAATGCTATTAAATGCATGTCGGGTTCGGGTTATCACATTCTTCCCCCCTTAAAACAATTGCGTCCTTGCAATTCTTCTTCCAATAAAACTCAGCATCATCTGAAACTCAACTCTGACTAATCTTCATCGGTTACTGAGCAAAGATAGTGAATAAAAATGCTCGTAGGAAAACCCGAATAGAAATCCCAACCAAGAATGCCGAGAAAATACCAATTAAAGATTGAAGCAGAGATACTGTAGATAAAATTAACATCACATATTAATGATAAGAAGAATACCAAATGAATACCCCACATACGAATCTCTAGTAGAAGTTCAACTATTATCGCTCGAGAATACCCAAGCAGGAGGCCAACTAAAGGCTCAAATAAAGGTTCCATCCAGAGGTCCAAAGAAGTACCCCGCTGGTCATGAATTTCATAGAAGAATTCTCTGTTAAGAGTGCTGAGGAAAGTACCAAGAAAACCCAATCAAATATACTTCAAAAGTTTCAGAGAAGTCTTCCAAATAATAACCCATAGGATAACCAATTAGATCCCGAGTATCGCTATAAAATGCTGAGGGAAAATATCGAGCTGGTGCACAATATACAAAACCAAACTCCGAGGCCCCTGAACTGTTTGCCAAGTGAGAACTTCATACAACCTTGCCAATAAGAAAACCCAATAAGAGAATACCAAAAGAATGCTACCAAGAGCCATCATATAGAAACCCCAATGAAAGTTATCTTTTTATGATTACCAACCACAAGAAGAGTCTTAGAAGTATGCCAATAACCGAGCTCCAAAGACAACCACCAACTCCCAAATAAAGGCTAATTAAATTCCATTCATTTCCTGCCAATCCATACACCTTGAAAGGCCAACTGTGAACCACTTTCTTCAGGGGAGAAAGAGGACTTACTTACCATTTCCATGGGACATGTATGAATGCCAAGATATCACATTTATACACATGCCTTAAACTATTATGCATGCAAGTTTACAAAAGAGTTTATAAAATAGTTTATTCAACAAAGTCACTCAAGCACGACAATCAAGTCAAGCACAACATAATCAATTCAAATCACGGCATAACCAATTCAAGACATTTCAATACACACATTACAAGCAATACTTCAAGCAAATTACAATTCACGAGATCAATTCGATTCACGTTGCCAATTCAATAGGTCAATTCAATGCACAACTAGACACTTCACTTTACTTGAGAAACATTTAACACATAACACATAACTATATCATATAGGTGCATACATTCAAGTCAAGGCACACAATCTCACATACAGGCACACACTTTCAAGACACACTTAACAAGCACACATTCAAGGATCACTACCCACTAGACCGAGGACCCTGTCCCGGCTTATGAGCTAAACAAGCTCTGATACCACCTGTAACACCCCGATCCCTCTCGAGACCGGGAGTTCTATCAATCAATCTAATCACAACCCAATTCCAAACCCGGGCATAATTTTTAGGGAAAACGGATGGAGTCTCCCCTGTTTCTAGGCAAAATACAAACCTGCGACAACATATAAGTGGACCAGCACCGTGTCCAATCATACAAACACCTCAAGGTCATCCGAGCCTTGGTTATCAACAGGCGAACACAAGTAAATATACATTTCCAGTTTAAATGCTAACCTATCTCTTCTCATCTTTGACAAGTACATTCATGCTTGGCAACTAAACTATACTAACTTATTGCATAAAATAGACTATCATACCATTCTAACTCTTTTCCTTTGGACATTACAAACATGCTTTGAAGTTAAACTATACTATCTGAATACATAAACTAGCTTATCATACCACTTCAATAATCCAGTAAAACTTAAATTACATTCCTTTTTGACAATAAATACAAACAACACATGAAACATACATCTTTGCATCTTTGACAACTGAATGGTACATTGCTTGTATGAGTGAACCGTGACCTTCAAAGTGTGGTATAGCTTTGAATGGTTGTGTTAATGCTTTCTTCAACTGCTTGTTGTATTGTTGTTTATATTGATAGTTGATTGTATTGAATATATAGTTTAACTGTCTTATTTGCATTGCACGATCTTCTTTCTCTCCACCTCGATATTTGTCTCGCCCTCACTGAGTATACGTGTTGTGTTTACTCACTCCTCACCACCACATTTCAAGAAATGCCATGTTAGCTGGAAAGTTCGTGATTATGTGAAAGTTCGTGCTTGAAGAGTTGTCTTGCGTGCTATTCGTGCTTGAAGAGTTGTCTTGCGTGCTATGTAGCTTAGCAATACATCAATCTCGAGCTTGATATTGACAACGATGACAATAAGCGCGTAGCCACCTTATAACATCCACTGGGTGTACTCCGGAAGTATCCTGACACATCTACGACCCAAATCACCCAGGACGGCATCCATAACGAGAATGGGAATAGGACACGGAGCTAGAGCAACCAACCTTGGCAGGCTGAGACTGCCCAGAGAGGCCCATCACTCATGTGCCTGACACTAATGCAATGCAATACGAGATACAAGCAATAAACAAATAATAGCACGAAAGTGCATATTAGTGGCGATAAGCGAGATATCAAGCATTGACAATCAACATTAGCATTCAATTAACTTTTCAAGCATGATTATCATTAACTTCAACAAGAACATCAACTAGACACGTAATAGCAGTTCAAACACGAAAACATCAAATATCACTATTCAATCCCTAACTTCCAAAGGCAATTACGAGCAAATGAGCTATAGGATTAGGAACCGATTTCACTACATTCACTTAGGCACTACAAGGCACGTTTCTATGTCACTAAACTTCATTTTCCCAACCGAAGCCTGAAAGTCCACCTACTACGTTTGAGCTACAACTATGCTAATCGGTCGCTCAATCAACACCACAACAGCGCCAAAAGTGCTTCCATGCCCTCAATAGCAAAACCCCCAACTAAATTCGAGCACGGTCAACTTTTGGTCAAACGGCCCTTTTCTGTTTCTTTGTCTAATTTCCAATTTTAACAAAGGCCGATCCGTTTTTATTGGACATTTTATCTTTCAATCATTAATGGCACCTATCCAAATCAAGAAATTGCGATTCGGATCAAAATCTGAATTTCTAGGGTTTTACTATTCAAAATTTACTATTCATTACTCTTCCCTAATTTCAAATTCGTAATTTTAGCCGTAAAAATCGCTAAAGAACTAACAAGCAATGCTCTACGAACTCAAAGAAAGCTATATCAAGCAATTATAGGCATTATAACACAATATATATCAAATCTGAAAATTTGAAACAATAATCAAATTTCACAAAATATGCACAAAAGCGTGAAAACCCTCACAGAGATTGATGACAAAGACCCGCAAGGACCTGAGCCACGACCCCGGGCAATTCCACGCATGATTGTGCAAGAAAAATGAAATCAAAATCTCTATTTTGGCTCCTTGAAGTTTCGGCCAAGCAAGGGACAAAATGGGCATTTGTGGATTTGTTTTGTTTTGATTTTTGCCTTGTTTTATTTATAAAAGATGACAAATGGAATTTTGGTCAATTTGCAAGATCAAGCTTAAGTGAAAATATGGTCAAACAAGCTCATTTTGATGGCATTTAATCTATTCCAAGTTAAAACAATGCAATTAAATGAAAAACAACTAAAACTAGTTAAATTAAGTTAAAAACATTTTTCACTAAGTCCGAGGAATATTTCTCTAACTCTCATTTTTGAAATGCTACGATCGAACGGTCAATAAACGATCGCTAATCAAATGATGAGAAATAATATAAAACTATAAATTTTTGGAGAAGTAGAATAATAGAATAGTTTAAAATTTACTCTGACTCGGAGTTACTTTTCTCATTTAATTGAAAACCGAGTAATTTTAATACAAGACAATTAAAACCGATTATTCATTTAAAAAAGAATAATTAATTTAACTATTTTTAGAATATTTTTAAGAATTATAAAATTAATGCTAAGATACGAAAAAACATGTTAATATAAACACGTAGTCAAATGCAATTAAATACTAACATTTAAGATAACACTTAATTAAATACAAGAGAATAAATCCAATTACTATAATTAATAGAAATAGATAATAATCTTTTAATTAATCAATATAAAAATTATTAAATGCTTCCAAAAGAAATACCAAAATAGTGCAAAATGGATGATTAACTAATTAAACACTTGATTAAATACAGTTAAATGCCATTAAATGTATGCCGGGTTCGGGTTATCACAATTCAGGCCTTTCCTTATGCACCGATGGTTTCATGATTCGGGTTTATCTTTGAGTTCAATGTTTGCGAGCGTCAAAGCACCTAACCAACCATACCTATACCATGCACTCTACCGATAAGAAACCCAGACATAAACCCGAACTGGTTGTCAAATAAAAGAAGACAAACCTGCTTTTAGTTGGCCTGCTTTGAGAAAGTTGTAAACATAAGGAATATACCATTTTATTATCTATTCCAAAGGCTTATAGTTAGTTAGACAGGTGTCAATACCAAATACTTAATTAGTAGTTCACTACTAGTTAATGCACTACTAAAGTAGAGTATCCAGCATGCACACATCATGATTTGCCAGAGGATAAAGATCGAATGGAAGTAGTAGGCAAGAATATATAGAATTTTTTAGGGAAAAGTGCTTTGAGATCAAAGATCTTTCAACGCGTTGATTTCCTACTAAAGAAACTGGGCTTCTATCAGGTTTGAAGATGCTCGAACGATAAGGTGTTTACAAGCTTGTTTGATAGAACAAGGTATGAAGTAACTCGACTGATAAGGAGAGGAAGGTAGACGCTCGACCGGGGTGGATAAGGACTTCTTTTTTCGCTTCGACTACCCGGAGGGAATGCCAGGCTTGCTAATCGATACCGCCACTTGATTGCCCCTATTCTCGTCAGCTTCTAAGGGTAAACCCTTAGCTTAACAGAAAGAAGGTAGGTAGGGCAGTCGAATAGCTTCCTCATAACCTAACAACTTTAGTGGCGCATCAGCAGAAAGATCCAGGAAAGGGCTTAGGTGAATTCGCGGGTCTTTACTCAACTCCTGATAAGGGCTGTTGCCTTCATTCATGACCCGGTCGGCTAACAAAAAAAAGCAGAATGGGAATCCCAAGACGAGGCATCTTTTTGTGAATGAGCGGACTCAGCTACGTAGAACGAACACTAAGATATTTGAGGTGTCGCCATTAAGCCACCCACCCCAGGTTTGGGTGAAAGAGAGTTTTGTCTATCTTAAGAAGCAAGGAAAGGCGATGATAACAAAAGAAGCTTCGCAAGGATCTCTTACAGTTCCTACTTCACTGTAGCTATCCTTTCCTATGGGTTTTTTCATTTCTTTCTATATACAAAAGAGTAGGTGATAAAGAAAAGAATGAAGATTGGCCGGATAAGCTACTAATAGGAGCTTCTTAACGTATAGAGTGAATGAAGCCTTCTACGAGAGCGATGACGATATCTGTGTAAGGCGTAAGCAACAGCATGACTTCTGGAATGTCATGGGATAGAGTTATAGAAAAGTGGACGAAAAGCGCGCTAGAATTATCTATCACAAGAAAGGGACCCATTATCCAGAGGTTATAGCCTGGGGTCGGGTATCCATTAACCAGTCTACTTTTTGAATCTACGATTCGCCCACATGTACAACTCCCGAGAAGTGGATTTTCAAAAGGGCGGACACCCGTAGGAACATTAAGGGCCTTGAGACCCGGAATGAAATGTACCCAAAGTGGATTTTCGGGTGCATTAACACCCAGGAAGGAAGTCAGGTACTCATCTCAGTCTCAGGGACATGCGCAGAAGAAACTACTGGTGTCAGGTATTTGTGAATTGAATCAGGATTGTCTTGTGCTAGAACTGATTGCACTTGGAGAATAAAACCAGTTTATTCCCATTCCCTTTAAGTCAAGGATTTGTTTAAAGCCTTTCGCTAGCATTACAACTGAATAAATGGCATCAAATTCATTAGCTGCGGACGCATAGGTCTTTGAGCCTGTAGCCACATAGAGAAAAAAATGCAATTGCGAATACAATAGACTAGCGACGAACGAGTGAAGGGCTTCCCTATGCCCAAAGATTTTTTTGTCCAAGTCCACCTTGGACAAGAAATGGTTATAAACTGACAAGGTCAATGCACCTCCTTCCCCAGAGCACCTTATTAAAGAGTGATTGCCCTAGGGACTATGCCCTCCTAAGCACGAAATGAGACTATTGTGATTTCGCTTTTTAATGAGAAAAGTGCTTGGCCTGGAAGACCATCTTTAAGAGAGAAAGTTCCTTGCCAAAAGCAATCTAAGGCTCTCTCAACCCAAGACAAGAGGTCAAGAGGCCGTGTCCATATGGTTACCACCTAAAGCGGATAGTTTTTACAACCATAAAATTGAGGTAGAAATCTCTAAGATCTAGGGATTAGTAGGTTGGCAAAGTCAACTTCCTTATGGATTAGCTAGTGAAAGAGTGGATTAGAGGTTTGAGCATGGAATAACTTAGAATAGAATGAGCACCTACGACTAAGGGGAATGGAATGACGACTACTAACATGCCTTCGACCGCTGAGAAATGGATTCAAACTTCGGATATGCATCCCTACTAATAGAAGGGGTGGAGACCCGCGCATCACCGAACCAAGAGCTACCCAATAGTGAATTCCTGTCCCTGAAAGATCTAGCTATCCGCCTTTCGGGAGTAGCTCTATGAGGAGCTGGCAATGTAGTATATTAACTATTTCATTTTTGTTTCATCAACTGTGATGGCTCTTCTGATCAGGCTAGGCAAGCTAATCACGCAATCCAGCTTGCTTGTAAGAGAAGGAAATTTGTTTGTCCTATGGGAGAAGTTAAGACGACTCCTGCACCTCTCCCAGTAGAGGTGGAGGAGCCATCGAATGTTATTGTCTAGTTCTCATCTTTCTCTGCAATATCAACTTATTCTTCATAGGGGAGTTCAATATCAAGAGTATTAGACCCAAGGCTGTCAAGTGCCAGGCATTCTATGACTTCATAATCAACTTTTTGATTTAGTGAAAATCGAACTAACAATCAACTAGGCAATCCAGATGACATTGAAAGCAGATGCCATAAAGATGGAAAGCGATTTGGCTTAAGGGAATGAACGAACCCTAGCTCTTGGGAAGGAAGAATTTCACTAGGTTAAGGAAGGCAATGCAATGAATCTTCTTCACCTCGAACGAGAGTTTGCTCTTTCACCCCCAGGGTGAGAAAAAATAGAAATATATTTTATATAGAGGAAGCTCTTGTCTCTCATTCTTGCCTAGGAGCAGGTCAAGTCTATGTTTCCAAGGCCGGCAAGCAAGGAATGCTAACTTAATAGGGGTAGCGAAGTCACCTCCATTCTCGATTTCTATTGCAACAGAGAGAGCTTTCCTTATTAGGATTTCTTTCTGCTTGTCTTCCTGGTCAATCAAGCTTTCGACGAGTGACTCTTGGTTGCGGGGCCTCAAAAAGGTGGTTCATTCCGGCTCATCGCAGTAGGTCATCTTTCTTCCCATTCCCTCCCCCCCCCCCCTCCCTCTTCCTTATGTCGACTATCTTTAGCCCTAATGACATCCTTCGATTCCCTTACTTTAAAGAGATAGATCCTCCTTTCCCATTCATTTTTCTATTTAACTAGTGATCAAGTATCGACACAAGATCTTATTAGCTTAGGGGTGTAGCGATAAGTCGAGACCTTCCTCTCTTAGGCTTACCAGTATTGAATAATTACAGAATCTATATATTCCCAAAAGCACGGCAAGACGCGATAAAGACCTAAAATGCGAAAGAAGCCATTCAAACGAAAGTCCCACAGTTCATTCTCAAGCAGCTTGTATTGGTATACTAAGAAGAATGATGATGCTTCCCTTCAGTCAAGTGAGTCACTATTCGCTTTCGTTCAAAGCCCTGCTACTGCTGTTGATTCTCACATTTGTCACTTTGCGCATTCTCTGCCATCAATCTGATTCTAGTCATGTCCTTCTCCTAGTGCAAGAAGTTACGTAACAAACCCTTCTGTAACAGCTTATTATAGCAAAACAACCTATTTTATATCAAAAGAGAGAACATGGGATAGAACTCTCAAGCGGACATCTGAGATGAGAAGTCGAAAGGGCTAACAGGAGATAAGCATTCACCAACAAAGACCCATAGCTCTGACTTTGACAGTGCTTACGCATTCAATTACCTTTCTGAGAGCTACTTTCATTTCTCTTCTTTGCTTCTGATTCAATAGCACCAGAGACTTGAACACAAATGCCATTAACAGTGGATAGGCAAACAAAGTCTAATCAATGTACGGAATGGACTTCTAGACTGCTTTCGGAGTTTCCAATGTTATGATAAAAGAGGGTATCCCTACTGTGCTTTGACTGCCTTTCCACTCCTCAAGCTAGAGCTGGATTAACACCCTACAGTTACCGGCTTCATTGGATCATTTCGATCCACACTCTTGCTAAGCTCTATTGGGCGGAGGACTACCTCTCTTGACTAAAAGAGGAGTAAATAAGATTCTTCTCTAATATAATTATCGAGGTTTACCAGCTTAGATCACTTTAGGGACTAGGGAAAGAGACTAGTCTTAGGATGTAATGGCTTTTCGGCTAGTCTGTCCCTTCTGCCCCTTGTCTATCCGCTATGTACTATGCACTGTATCTTCCGCTTCAAGTTTCATTTCTAAAATCCTTCTTATACTATGAGTTAAAAAAATTCAAACAAAGGTATAAAGTAACTCGATTGATAAGGAGATGAAGGTAGATGCTCGACCGATAGGGAGAGGAATGGTAAACGGCCTATTTTGATGAAGGATAAACTGTCTATATTTTTTTCTTTGACACCATGAAAATGGGATAGATAGAAGGGACCTGAAACTGCTGCTTCATCTTCTTATACTGAACCAACTGCTGCTCCTGGAATTGCTCGTCGTGCTACTGGAACAATTGGATCAACGACAACTCATTATTGGGGGCTATGACTAGAAATAAGGGTCTGTTCGATCTGCCGTTCGCTCTAATGTGGATTAGCTGTATCTGTCGTGAAAGGTAGTTAGTCGTTATAGGTATAACCACCTGGGTAGTACGTATGGGCATAAGTAGCGACCTAAGTAGTATGGTCATTATGTTGTAGATTTGAGTTCTTACCCGTTTTTTCTTTTTAGTAAAAAAAGGCTAGCTTGTAGATGTTATAAAGTGAACTGCTGCATTCCGTAAAGCAGTACTTAGCTTCAGTATGAAAAGTCTTAAGCGCACTAGACTAGAATGGATAGCACATATGGGAGATGAAGTTTCTACATATACCTATCATTCCTAACTCTGTGAAGGTTAGTAATCAATTGAATCGTCTCTTTTCACTATCCGGTTATCCGGTAAAGAAGACAGGAAAAGGCTTCATGGTATATTATTTTTAGAGTACAGTTTTTTTGGGTCTGTCTTTTATTCTTATTTTTTTCATGGGATTTGGTTTTAAGAGTCTTCTTCATACCAAGGAAAATCTGATCGTAGAATAGCGGGTAATTGGATTTGAGAGCGTAAGTTACTGAGGAGTCGAAGGAACGAGCAGTGAAGGTGGGTTTGCGAGCAATCATCATACGAAACAAACCAACTACAACTTTGTTCAGCGGAACCACTTGCGCTTATTGCGGGAGATCCAGGAAGCTAACTAAATGGAGAGCCCAAGCGTGCACGGGTGGTTGATAAACACGTATTATTGGGATGTGGGCAGCAGGCAATGGATACCGTTCCCCCACCCGAGCCTACAGTTGGTAGGCCAAATCCCTCTGTCCAAGTGATTGAGTTGAAGCTTTGGACATAGAGCGGAGTGAGCCTGAGGAGAGGAGTAAAGTCCAACAACATTGAGCCCCAAAATAGAGTTTTTATTCCAATCCCTACTCAACACGGTGCCTTAAAGAGAATAAGAGGTTGGTTGCTAGCAGAAGTAGCGCGCCAAAGAGCAAAGCGAACCATTCACAATGAAATGGTATAAGCAGAAAGGAAGGAACAACGGTTAGCGACTGCCCCGAGGTAAGCCCGTCAACCTCTCTGATTTTTCCTCTTTAGAAGGGAGATAATAAGCCCGTCAACATTGAAGCTTCTGCTTTTGGCAGCTGTTAGGCAAGTGATACCGTATGCAAGTCCGGATGTATATAGTAAGGGTGCGTTAAGGCGAGTTGATGAGCTAATACGGCTAGCTTACTTTTCATATGTGGAGGCAAGCTGACGTTAAGCACTGGGGCCAACCACAAAGGAATAGGCTTGAATTAAGATAGACCGTCTTTCGGTTGACCTTTCCAAACCATGCTTCGCAATCAAGCTAGAAAAAAACTAAGCAAGTGCTCTCCTAATGAAATGGCTGATAGTCTAGTAGAACATTCATTCCTTACCGCCACTGCCTGCTTAAGACTAAAAGCTAGTATTGAGACTTCTATTCTGCCGCCCTATCTAGTAAGAGCCTCTAAAGCTATGTTTGGCGTAATCAATAGTTGGGCTCGGTTTTACTAAAGAAGAAGGGGCAGAGTCTCAACTATCACACAACTACTATACCACTAGCACTGCACGAGTAGATTAGTTGAGACTCTAAACGATATCAATCACTAAACTCAACAAAGTAGCAAAAATCATAAGAGAAGCAAAGTTCACAAAAGGTTGGGAAATAGTACGCCCGGTTCACCAAGTTCTACCACTGCAGGGCCCAATCATACTCAAAATCAGAGTTTGATCTTGGCTCAGAAGGAACGCTAGCTATATGCTTAACACATGCAAGTCGAATGTTATTTTTGGGGAGCTAGGTAGAAGGAATAGAGGCTCCTAGCTAAAGGTAGCTTGTCTCGCCCAGGAGGTAAGAATAGTTGAGAACAAAGTGGCGAACGTGTATGTAACGCGTGGGAATCTGCCAAACAGTTCGGGCCAAATCTTGAAGAAAGCTAAAAAGCGCTGTTTGATAAGCCTACGTAGTATTAGGTAGTTGGTCAGGTAAAGGCTGACCAAGCAAATGATGCTCAGCTGGTCATTTCGGATGATCAGCCACACTAGGACTGAGACACGGCCCGGACTCCCACGGTGGGGCAGCATTGGAAAATCTTGGACAATGGGCGAAAGCCTGATCCAGCAATATCTTGTGAGTGAAGAAGGGCAATGCCGCTTGTAAAGCTCTTTCGTCAAGTGCGCGCGACCATGACAGGACTAGAGGAAGAAGCCCCGGCTAACTCTGTGCCAGCAGCCGCGGTAAGACAGGGGAGGGGAGACAAGTGTTCTTCGGAATGATTGGGCGTAAAGGGCACATAAGCGGTGAATCGGGTTGAAAGTAAAAGTCGCCAAACACTGGCGAAATGTTCTCAAAACCAATTCACTTGAGTGAGACAGAGGAGAGTGGAATTTCGTGTGTAGGGGTAAAATCTGCAGATCTATGAAGGAACGCCAAAAGCAAAGGCAGCTCTCTGGGTCCCTACCAACGCTAGGGTGTGAAAGCATGGGGAGCGAATAGGATTAGATACCCTGGTAATCCATGCCATAAACGATGAGTGTTCACATTTGGTCTACGTGGATCAGGAGCCCAACTAACGCATGAAACACTCCGCCTAGGAAGTACGGTTGCAAGACCGAAACTCAAAGGAATTGACGGGGGCCTGCACAAACGGTGAAGCATGTGGTTTAATTCGATACAATGCACAAAACCTTACCAGCCCTTGAGATATGAACCAAAAAACCTATCCTTAAAGGGATGGTACTGACTTTCATACAGGTGCTGTATGGCTGTTGTCAGCTCGTGTCATGAGATGTTTGGTTAAGTCCTATATTGAGCGAAACACTCATTTTGTGTTGCTGAGACATGTGCCAAGGAGAAAGTCTTTGCAACTGAAGTGAGCCGAGGAGCCGAGTGACGTGCCAACGCTACTAATTAAGTGCCAGCACGTAGCTGTGTTGTCAGTAAGAAGGTAGTCGGTGCCTTTCGATTTCTAGTTAGTGCTCTTTTTTTATTGCAGCTAGTGCACTTTACTAATAAGGAGACTCGGCATTCAGGCTAGCCGCCTAATGGTGTGGTACGTAGTGGGTTTAGTACACCCCGCCAAAACATCTCTGAAACAAACAAAAAGGTGTATGCCGCGCTCACGAAGGACTGCCAGTGATGACGTCAAGTCCGCATGGCCCTTATGGGTTGGGCCACACACATGCTACAATGGGAAGCAAGGCTGTAAGGCGAAGCGAATTCGAAAAGATTGCCTCAATTCAAATTTTTCTTTGCAACTCGGGAACATAAAGTTGGAATCGCTAGTAATTGCGGATCAGCATGCTACGGTGAATATGTACCCGGGCCCTGTACACATCGCCCGTCATACCCTGGGAATTGGATTCATCCGAAGCATCGAACCAATGATCACCCATGACTTCTGTGTCACACTAGTATCACAAAGGCTTTTGGTGGTCTTATTGGACCATACCACAGTTGGGTCTTCGACTGGGGTGAAGTCGTAACAAGGTAGACATATGGGAACCTGTGGCTGGATTGAATCCTTCGCGATGGAAATTCCCTATTCCCCTAACCAATAAGGGGGCTAGCTTGCTTTAGCTGGTTAGAACAAAGGACTAAAAATCCTTGTGTGGTTCAAATCCACTTCTAAGCGGGCTTTTGATCCAAAGGACACGTAGCCGGGGACGAGTCAAAAAATCCAATAGCTCCATTTTCCTTCTTGTTTATCAACTTGTTTATTAATTGGAAATCCAGACAAACCGGGCACTACGATGAGACGTGAAAACACCCGATCCCATTCCGACCTTGAGATGTGGAATTGTCTTGCGCCATATGTATTGAGATTGTTCGGGAGACATGGTCCAAGCCCGGTGAAGAAATTCAAATTGAAAGACATTCACCGAGTCCTTCTTTCAAGGGAATAACTCGGCTTACTTATCAGGAATGCAGCCTTTAGGCTAGTTCTTGATTTAGTCAATTGAAACAAGCATCGAGCACAGCTGATAGTGCAAACAAGCAGACATCCAGACGTACGAGACTAGGGCTTCTATCAAGGGTGAAACAAATCGTTCACTCCACAAGAAAAAGTCTGGGTAGGCAGGTAGGCGGGGATTGAAAGCACCTCCTTGTGGGCTTGATCCATAACAAGATCCATCACTTTGTATGCACCATGAGATAAAGGGAGAACTCGGCTAGAACAAGAAGCCTGGCAGTCAAAGCAATATGGGCAAAAACGATCCCTAGCATCGAACACAAGTATTTGCAGCGACCCTAGCTTGAAGACAGGAAGCGAGGCCAGCTAAGCCACCAATTCTACGAACATAGAGTGATGGCTAGACTAGAATCTATTTTCTTTATTTTGTGCCATGTTTGAAAATCTTCCACATTCTCGGCAGGCGTATCAATTAAAACAAGATCACCTTGAAAGGAAAAGGAGTAGCGCAGGAAGACCAGCTATTCAAATCGAGAGAGGAGAAAGATAGCACATCATACGCATTGTCTTAGGTGTGCCTTGGGTCGATCTCACCTAACATCACACCTTGGGGTTGGGTATCTAACCCGCTGGAACTAACGTCTCAAGTGTGCCTTTGTTCAAATCCTTATACATGTTAGGGTTTTTGTTCGATATCATCTTTTACTTATCAGTCGAGTTATTTCATACCTCAACTAGGTTTTCAAAAGCATATCAGTAGGAACCATCAACACTTGATATCCAAAAGGCTCTATTCATCGGACCAAGCCCTGCAGCCAACTCCATTCCTCTCCCTATCGGTCGAGCTGAATTCCATCCAGCCTCTCTTTCTGGTCGAGCTGCTTCGCTCCTTGACATAAAGATTTATTAGAGCTCTATTTCTTCCTTACATGGGGCCGGTTGACTCAAGTGGAGTGACCACCCCTCTAATTAATGAAGAGTAAGCATCAGATTACGCAGGAAATAAAGAAATACTATATATAGGATTCCAACCTCTTTAAAAGATATTAGAATTATATTGTACCGGTGCTTACGGTCTTATTGGATTGGATCAAATTCATTAAGTTACATGGAATAGGGCAACTATAAATAAGCAAGCTGGGGTTGACCACATCTATTGAAGTAAATAAGACAGTCAATCCCAATCGATGAGAACGAAGTATTTGATTCTTCGACAAGATGGGGGATCTAGTAGCTGCTTAATCTATGTCAGTAAGTCTTGATATCTTATTTCATTTTAAGGTAAAGCCCATCGGCTTATGAGGACTATCAATGGAAAGGGGACCGCCGGTGCACGTCCAAAGATCGAACTAGCGACAAACACAAATCTGAAGTTCTAAATGTTCAAGTAATTATGGTTCCTAGTAAATGAGCAATCAAGTGGTTATATTAACCAAAATAGACTTCCAGTTGTCATCTACTCAAGTTATATGAAGGCAATCATAGAAGCCAATTCGATACCATTGGTAATTTCATACGTCCTTTGTCCTTCATTCGAAGAACTTAGTTAAGGTACTACCGAGCCTGTTCGTTTACTAAATATAAGTCCTCGACTCTTTCAAAATCCAGCTCGTCAGATGAACCCGCATCTTGACTCTAAGCTCTGTGTCTTCTTAGAAGTGAGATTACTAGGTTTGTGGTGATAAACAGACCAGACAGAATAAAAAAGGAGCCTTTATATCTACATCTACACAGGAGGACGGAACGACTCGCTATGAGTAACAGAGTATGCAGACTTAATGGTGAATAAGCTCGCCTAAAGAAAGAGGTAAGATAGGTAAGATACCTATAGCTTCAATCATAATAGTATTGGTTTCGGGGATGTAGAAAGAGAAAAGGCGCAGCTATCGGAGTGCAAAAGTAGAAAGTCACTTTATTCTTGATAATTGAGTGAGGAAGTTCCGGTAAGAGCCATCCTAGAAACCATGCTGCATCGGTGTTTTCATGGCGTGAAAGGCCTATTAGATTAGGCCAGGTTCGTAGACTGGGTACATAGAAAGGGGGAAGGGACGCTAACAATTACTAAAAAAAGACTTTCCACAAGGATTGGCGCGATCTTATTATTCAAGGATTCTTCTGCCTCACAAGTGCCGGGCGATCCCAACCGCACCGATGCGACTTAACCATCGTTTATCCACAGATGCTACTTTGAAACAACTTGGAGGAGAACGCATCCCTTAGAAGCTGCATGAGCACTTTAACCAAAAAATGTATGTCATAGCTAAATAATAGGAGCATTACTTCGAACCAACAAGAAAGAAATCCAATTTTGAGTACTAACCAAAGTAGTGGCACTAGAAAGGTAGAAAGACCAAAAACCAGCCTCTTCCTGAACGAGATCTCATTCTCTTTTCCAAGCCCAGTTATTGAACCTATGCTCTACTCAATCCCAAGTACCCGTATACGCTACCTTATTTGATCGACCCAGAATGTACTATCTCTAGCCGTGAATTCACTACACGAATATTTAACATATGAAAGATAAACGAGATCCATTGTCAAGGTATACTATTTAAATCAGTCCACGCTATCCGCTACACAGGGTTATTCAATTCCATTTGATTCAAGACAAGAAAAGGGCAGGAACACTTCAAATAGACTACAGTGAACATATTATTAAGAGAGCTGCATAGACCCTCGATTTAGTTTAGAAACAAGAAGATTACAGCCTAGTAAGTGGTGGAGGCACTAAGTACCTTTTTGGTATGACGAAAGGCTACAACTATGCGCAGGAAGTCTCAGTTAAGGGGATGTCAGGTTCCCTTTGAGTGTTGAAAAGCTACTACTCGACTTGAATTGAGGTTGTGCCTCTTCCAATCGCCATAGTAAAACTTCTGATTAGCCCTACCATACTTGATTAGCCATAGCTAATTCGATAAATGAGGGATGAAAGACTAAAATTTTGATATATGTAGAAAGGACACAACCTTTTTAGAAACAAAGACTACGAGACTTTCGATTATCCATCCACTGTTACAAGAAGGGTATGAGCCTCCATTAGGAAGAGAGGGAGAATGTGACTCAGTTTCGGTTGAAGTTGGCTTGCTGGATCTTCGAGTTGAACGTGAATAATTGTGAAAAAAGTAGCCCCTTGTTTATCCTTCTGTTCCTAAGGGAAGGGGCTTACTTATAAAAAATATATAAAATAAAGTTTGCACTTAATCCTTAATCTATTAAGGTATTTCGTTCCAATCTTCTGATATGATACTATTGTCATTATCACTATCACCCCTCGGAGTCTAAAAAGATGTGTATCCGTTGCTCAGGGTGCCCTGAGGGATTCACCTGACGGAGAAGAGTTCTTGATCACATAGCTTGGGTACTTGAAGTTGCTGATCATATCATTTGGGCAGAGCCTGGGTCCTTTAGTATTATGTATAGCGCTACTCCCAAAAATTTTCTCTTGCTAGTTTTGTTCCGATCGATGAAGGTTTGAAGATGCTCGACCAATAGGAGAGGTTTGAAGATGCTCGACCGGGGTAGAAAATCAAATTTGAATACAATGATGAATATCTGGTCGAATGGTAGAAGAATGTATGGGTTCATTAGGAATTGATAGTCGTTGTCTGGACATACGCGTCACAGCCGGCCGAGAATAGGAGAGATCAACGATGAAGCTACTAGCTACTAGTTGGAAAGGAAATGATAAGACCACCTTTCATAAATTTCTACTGGTCCAAAATTCGAATAGCGAATGAAAGACCAGTAGATTGGATGATGAAAGCACTTCCAGCAGGGTTGACGGTTGTATGACCCTCATTCAAAGTAGGAAATCAATCTCGGCATGACCGATGACTTAGTCTCATTCTCCGCTTCGACTTAACCACCTACCTAACTTCTTAGAAAAGATTTGATAGATAGCAGCTACCTAAGGCCCTTTTAAGCCCTCCACCAATCACGGTCTTTTATCTAGTAAGTCATAGTACTAAGTTCTCCAAGCTTGACTAATAGAATAGGTAGGCCTTTTAGAGAACAGTTGAATTAAGGGTTAGCTTTGCCTTTAAGTGATAGGGGCCTGAGGGGTGACCGATCCGGTCAATCAAAAAATAGGTTAAGAAAAAAAGGTGTGTCTGGTTTGGTGTAGCTAATGTGATTTTCTCAATCTATAGTTCTTTTTCCTTCTCTCTCTTGACTAATGCTCTGGCTTCCCTCACTCAAAAGATCAGCCATTGTGACACTGGTGTATCGAGGTAAGCCGTGGATTGAATGAAGAAAGAAGGCGAGCACGATTACTAGAAAACGGTTCATGGGGATAGAGAGCGTGGAACGGGCTTTCCAAGCATAAAACAATCCCTACCTATACATTCCATGGCAATAGACAGAAGGCAGTTTTGTCGTTGTTCTTAACCCCAGGTCCATTTTCCGCTCCCAATCATCTCCATGAAAAGACTACCATGATTTCCGAACGAACCTTCCAACAAGCAGAATAGAAGTTGATCACAAAGCCATCTATGTGGGAGGCTACTACCCATAAGGCCATCTCGGGCATGGGAAAGAAAGGCGGCAGACAACCGACTGAACTGGTGAGCCTAAATGGCATTGAGGATGAGTCCACCGTTTGACAAACGGCTTCTATCTACAGGTGCTTTCATTATGGATCAGTCGACTTGTCATGATTGATTGCTCACACACAATTAGGTTAGGCAGGCTTGGGGAGGTGATCTGAATCGCTATCGATACGATGCAGGGCTGATTTGCTGTCCGTAACAAACCCTGAAAAATAAAAAAAGAGCGAGAAGACCTTTGACCTGGGCTGGGGAGGGATTGGGGTCGCTTTTCTTTAGGACTTTAGTTCGTAACAAGGCTCGAAGACCTCCGGCTGGATTTGAAATGGATCAGGTAAGGCATCCATTTACGGCGTGGATGGGATTAGCAGTTTTCTTTTTTTCCTTCAATGGTAGGAAATCCGCATCAGCGGGGGTATATGGGAGGAAACCAGTCTGCAGTAAAAAAAATTGCTCCTTCGGATCAGTAAGGAAAATATTGACTCATACATATCGCAGTGTATTGTTGTCAACTCACAAAGTCGCACCTACCAGCAACAAGACGACTACTCCCTACACTCTACTAAACGGCGCTATTTAACGCTTTGGTTCGCCCAATACAAGAACTATAGCCCAACCTAGCTTCAAGCTAAAGTCGTAGACTACACCCCTGTGAAAGCCCTCTATTTGATTAACATACTCCCTTTTAATCTCCCCCCATACCTTCATATGCAATCTGGGAATGATTGACCTTCAGATTCAAATAATAGCACATAATGGTAGTACTACTTCCCATTTCTTCTTTTATGATTTTATCTACTTGAAATGCTTATAGTAAGTGCGGAAAAGGTACCCAGGGGACCAAAAGAAAGGGCATTGAAAGGTCCTCAATTAATGTTTTGCCAGTACTAAAAGACGAGTAAAGATTGCTAAAACAAACTTAAGGATAATAAATACCCCACCTTACCAGACATGATTTGTGACAAAATGAAAGGCTCGAAAGACCTACTTGAGGAGTTTCCTTATGAGTGAGTTTTCCATTCATCTCCTTATCGTTCGAGCATCTTCAAACCTTTAAGTCGAGTGTAGCAAAGGGATTCTCTTAAGTGAAGCTTTAGCCCTTGAACCTGAAATGACTTTTATGAGCTGTCTCAGTAGTAACCGACTTGATTTTATTAGCTGTGTGATTAGTGGCTTAGCTGTTAGCTGTCTAAAAGCTACAGTCAAAATAAATCCCTTTTGAAAATAAACCACTAATACGCCTTAGGTACTCTTTTAAGTCCGTGTAAGGCGGAAGGAATAAAGGGACCTGTAGGAGGCTGAAAAGCCATAGTGCGCTAGCGCTAGTGAGTTAGCGCAAGAACTTAGTGTCTTGTTTTCTTCGCTGCTTCTTTTTTGATTTTGACGTTTAAACGAAAGTGATTGCTAATGCTGGTAGCTTGCTTCTGTCCTTAGTCAATTTTGGACTGAAGCTGTTCTAACTCCCGTATTTCTTTTAAACCGAATACCTTCCTCTGTCATCTCTGGTCTGTCTCTTTTTTAGAGAATATTTTCTATCCCGACTGACTATGAAGAGCTTCAAGTCTATCGAGAAAGGATGTAATGGTAACCCCCGCAGCTTTGTCTAGAACCGGGCATCCAGCCATGTAGAAAGACTCACCCTAGCCACTATAGTGACCCCACCCCAACTCTAGCTGTGAAGCACCCTTCATCCACTTCCCCTTTTTCATGTGTCGAAAAGCCTGCCTGCCCAGTTTATGAGCCCCTTTCTGATTCCCTCACCCAATCTCATGAGAAGCAAGCCCAGTAGGCCCTGCCTTAACCTGTCCTCAGATAGCCAGCCCTCACCAAGCTGCTGGCATTGCTAAATGCTCCACCACGAAGCAAGCTTTCCCGAATGCGACATATGGAAGTGGCTAAAGAAGTCGAAGGAAAACAGTAGTTGGAAAACTGTATACATGAGGGCGTTAAGCTTAGTATTCTGGGAATTGGCAACATTGAAAGAAAGGGGAAGAGGTAGGAAATTTTTTTTTAGGCATAGCTCTACTAAAGTAGTCGGCCTAACCTTCGGTTCCCGTAACCAAGTTTTTCTTTCTCACTCCTTATGTACTTTTTCTTACTTCATCCATACATTTTTACTTTTTCTGAAGTGTGAGGCAAACTCCATTCCTTTCCCTATCGGTCGAGCATCTTCAAACCTCTCCCATTGGTCGAGCATCTTCAAACCTCTACTTCTACTTTTAACTAAAGACGAACAGTCGGCATTGCAAGCAAATAGAGAGCTCTTGCCCGTTTAAGCCATTGCGAGCCTAAAAGCGTACTGGCTGTTTGAGTCGCAAAAGGGCCGCTTGCAACAATTATATTTTTTATAATAAATAATAGATATATAATATTATATATTATAAACAATAATAAGAAAAATAGAAATAAAGAAAATATTTTTTTTAATCAAATTGTTCATTCCTAGGAAAAAGAAGAAGCAGATAGAGCAAAGGTATGAAGTAACTCGACTGATAAGGAAAGGGCTACTCTTTCCGTCAACTCTTCCCAAAGTGAGCGAATTGTATGCAGAGATTCGTAGGGGCTTATAGTTTAATTGGTTGAAATGTACCGCTCATAACGGTGATATTGTAGGTTTGAGCCTTACTAAGCCTACCACCCCTTTCTTTTTACCTGATACAAGGCAGTCGAAGTACCTGCTACCCTGCAGATCTTAATCTAGTGACAGCATCTGGAATCACACTGCTACCGCTGCCGTTCGGGCACGCCTCTTACGCTCTTGCAGCATGCCTCCTTCGGGAAATACGGTGTAATACGTGAAGTAGCTGAGCCATAGTTCTTCGATCGCTATATTCTTGCAATAGCGAAGGATCGAATAGTGAAGTTACGTCTTTAGGCGAAGAGCGAGAGCGAAACCCTGAAGTCTTATTGTTTTGTTCCCAAACAATGATTATTCATTACGGCCGGCCCCACCAAAGACTGAATGCCCAGTCCGGGCAAGCTATATTATGGAACTGATCTGATCAAACTGGGTCTAATGGAACAAGTTCTCGATCTTAAAAGGAATTGGAATCTAGAAAGGCCGGCAAGAATCAATGCGATAGCATGGTTGAGTAGTAGCGATGGCCTGGTTCATACTCTAAGAGAGAGTAGATGCTAAGGTTCAGATTGAAGATATTCGTGAGATGGCCCCGGAGCACCATAGCATGTCGGTAATAAGGGGGACATACTGGACGTAATCATTCCCTTGGTTGGGGGTAGTGCCGCCCCTATCCGTTAAATTGATGGATTCCCAGGTCTTTTTTATTCTCACTGTTGGAAGAGTTTTGAAGACGACCTGATCAAGGCGGTTCACAATTTCTTTCCTGAAGTCGCTCTTAAGCCCTATGTTTGAATTCAAATTCAATTGCCCTTATTTTGATTTCGAAAGTCGAATGTCCTTCACACTTTCACCAATTCCGGCTTACCTGTATTTATGGTATATTTGAACGAGAGCTTTCTCACTTTTTTCTAAAAAATGCTCTAACGCTCGAAGAATGAGTTTGATTATCCCTAGAATCAGTTTGAAGGTGTTTACAAGCTTGTTTGATAGAACAAGGTATGAAGTAACTCGATCGATAGGGAGAAGAATGGAGTTGGCAACAACAACCTTTTCTTATTTCTTTCTTTCCCTTTTTGTCTTCCACATGCCTACTCGATTGGATCCTCTTCCCTTCCCTTTTCTAAAATGCCTGATTGGTCTGAAATCAGTTACTGATGCTTTGTTGAATGAAAAATGAAACCTCCCAAAATCCGTGTTGTATTGTATTAGTAGAGGCGGTGAAAGCCCTGTATTTATATATAACAAAGATAAAAATAGAGATGGTCATGGTTTATTACATATTAGGCATGGTGAAGTTGGATTTGATGTCTTGTGTGACTCTCCAATCAAGGTCCCAATTAGGTTTTCTCTCTTCCAATCAAAAGTTAATTCTTTTTAGTATTTAAAACGAAATTCAATTTGCTACTCCGAGCAAAAAATGAGTGGCTAGTAGTGGTTTGTCAATAGGGAAAGTGGTTTCTCTCTTAACCTAGAACTAGATGATGAATCAAAGTTCTTGCTTTTTTGAGTCAAAATCATCTTTTTAGATGTTGAAATTTAGGAAAATACCTTCATCATCAGAGCACAGAGTATTTCAACTAAGCTAATTTGGATCGAATTAGGACCGCCTGGGGGCGGAGTTCCGTGTTCTAGAAAGAGCGCTGTTAGTTACAGTGGATCGGGTCTAAGGCTCGGTGACTAACAGCATCTTTGACTATTTGAATTATCATTGGTAAACATTGGATTAAAAAAATGCACATCCCAACAAGTGGGATGGATGGATAATTAATATGACAAAAGTGTTGGCCCATCTCTAAGACTTGCGAATCAAAATAAGGCTTTTCTAAAGTGGTTGACAAGAGGGGTCCAGTGCTCGCTCAGTGGCAAAGGGATTCACTCTTAAATATGGGCAGGATTATGAGGAAATTTTCAGCCCAGTTGCTAAGATTACCACGGCTCGTCTACTTGTTGCCATTGCTGCAGCAAGGCATGGGCCTTGTAGTCGACCGGTGCGAGCACGCCTTAAGCTTACTACCGCGAGAGAAACTATGAGCTCCTAACTACCGTGCAATAAAAATATCGGCACTCCAATGCATAAATAGCTACGAGCTGCCGTAAGCGCTGTTGCACGAGCACACTACCGAGTACCATGAGTACACTAACAAGAGTGGAGCTACGAGTAGAAATCAGTAGTCAGTCTGCGACTTAAATAAAGATATTGCGTATAAAGAAAGAAAGAGAGAGATAGTTAGTCTCTTGAGCAGCCGAAAAAAGGACCAAGGATGATGAAGGAGGAGAAGGAGGAGGAGTAGGAGCTACCTTTAATTGAAGCGGAATCGAAGTGAAGAAATTCTGAGTTCATGCCACGACGATATATATGGAAGGGCAATTTTGTTGATGCATTCCTCTTGAGAATGAAGAAGAAGAACATAGATCTTCTATGTTGCTGGAATTTGTTGATTGCTCTGTACGAATTTACAATGGAAAACTCATGCTCGTTGTAAGATTACTGAAGGAAATGTTGGTCATAAATTTGGAGAGTTTGCTTCTACACGGAAACGAAGACCTTCGAGAACAAAGATTGGACCGGGAAGAAAAAGGGGCAAAAAGTGAAGTCTAAGCGCATATGGCGCGAAAAGGAAATCCGATTTCATATTCACTCTTTTTGATTCTATAATCATGTTTTTCTAGTGAAAGTGAAATAAATAAAATAAGATATCTGATTCTATCTGAATCAGACGAGCCGTCTCTAGCATTTCCCTTTTGCTATTTAGAGCGCGAATCTGTACATTCCTAAGAATCTGAAGATGAGATCTCTCTCGATCTCAAATTGAGATGAGGGAGGCTCGGGGGAACCTATCCCGGATCTCTTGCGGAAAATGAGGCGGCTCATCCCGCTCAACTGCTGACCACTCGAGAGTGGGAGAGAGCTTCTTTCTCTAATTCTCAGGCGGCGGCCCCGTCTGCAGCGGTATTACACCAACTACCACTTATCATTCCGGACCCGGACCCAGAAATTCTCGTAAACCGGATTTGGCTCTACAAAGAGCATACGTAAAAAGATGCAAACAAAATTCTTCAAATAGCAGAGAAACCCATTTCTCTAAAAAAAGAATTTCTCAAATTTCAGAACTCATCCACTCTGACGCATGGCTCGGAGAGCCTTTCAATTCCCATCCAAAATTAGCAAATTTCTATTTTTCGTTAGTTAAGAGAGACAAAGATGAATACTCTATCTCATCTGTAACTCAAAATTACTGAATTCCCAATTTTCTCAATGCTTTCTAATTCACAAGAATAGAAGCCTTTCTTTTCTTGAGTTGCATATTTCTACAACAGGATAAAGGAGATCGATTAAGAAACTTGCAAGGGGCTGGCTATTCACTCACTTTTTTCTGCTAATGTGCAGCGGCGATGAGCCAACTGGTTTTTGGACCAACCTATAGTATGGTATGCTCTGGCGAAGTGCGGGGTTGTTGGTAAGGAGCGTGAGTTGGCGGGGAGCTCGCACAAGTAAGTGAAGGACCCCTTTTGCCTTTCTAAAGTGTGGCCCACACACGGCCAGGGGGAAAAGAAAAAGGAGGGAGGGATAAGGTTAGCCCTTAGAATCGAATTCTAAACTAAACCGGCGTGGCGCTGCCGGATGCTTCTGATCAATAGAACAAGAAGAGGAGTCAGCCAAAAAGAAAGACCACCAAAAGTAACGACCACCAATATAGGCATAGTAATTAGACCTTTTGATCACCCATTTTTGGACAACCATTTTGGGGGTCTTCTGCCTTATACATGGAAGATTGGATTGCCTGAATCACGAGTCTTATATACTGTGTTACGATCACCTCATATTGATAAAAAGTCCAGAGAACAATTTGAAATGGAAATCAAGAAACAATTTGTTGTCATAAAAACAGAAAGGCATGAATTGCGCAAGAAGTTCTTTCAGTTAAAACGACGTGCGACTTGCAGGACATAAGACTTCTTGGTCAATCCAAAAAGATTTCTGACTGGATGTTCCTACCCCACCATGCCTGGCCCTTTCTTTACCTTATGAAGAAAGGGGAGGTATGAAGCATGGGAAAAAATGCAAGAAGTCTATGATACAACAGGTGACCTTAAGGAATGGCGGCAAACCTCTTGATTGATCAACGTGAGTGAACTGTGCTTAGACGCTTCGTAAAACCGCACCAATCTACAAGAGGAGCTGATAGATGAGTAGGCTTCCTCTTTCAATTCACAGAATGTGATCTGGGACACGATGGGAGTTTGCGTGCCTCGGTAGAAAAGAGATCACCGGAGTATAGCACAAGATCGCCTTTTCTTGCTGCGATGGGGTCGACTTGTGAATAAGGTAAACCCAATGGGAACGAAAAAATGGGGGGTACCGCATTGGGCAGAAGACGATCCAAAAAGCGAAGTCTCACCCAACTGAAGGCGATCGGCAGTGAGGTCTTTGAGCCTTTTATTAAAAGGGGAAAGGGGCAACCTATCAACCTAATAATGTGAAAGGAAAGAGGGTGAGATAGGCAAGAGGTAGCTTGCTTCCAAGCCGGCCCGGCCATGAGGAATCAAGAGATCTTTGACGGTGCTGACTTGGATCTCACGTGACGGAATAAGTCGGCCAGAAAAGACGAGCAGTTGCGGTCGAAGCTCGGGCTCTAGCCGATAGGCTAGCAGTAAGCTTGGCTACAACGAAGCACTTACCAAGCACAAAGGATTCGTTCCTCTCTCGTTGGTCGAGCGTCTTCAAACCTTCGCCACTTGAGCCGTATGCGAGGGAACTCGCACGTGCGGTTCTTCGTGGGGGAGAGCTAGTAGGAGCCATACCATCCCAATAGCATATATTTGGAGCTCAATATGAAATCCTATTTTCTTGCAACATCTGTTCGGATAAGGGAAATCTCCCGAGATTGCTTCGAAGTAAGATCCTTGCCTTGACCTTTTCTTGAACCAGAACCGGGGGACGGTGAGAGGAAAAGGGGATCAAAATTTTTCATCAATCAAGTGAGGGCTTTCCGGACTTTACCCACCTTTCCTCACTCCCCTTTTTTCAATAAATAAGCCCCGCACCCTAAGGGGCCCTTCTCTGATAAGGAAGGAAATGAAATAATCTCAATTTTATGACAAATCCAGTCCGATAGCTATTCTCCACTAACCACAAGGATATAGGGACTCTATATTTCATCTTCAATGCTATTGCTAGAGTGATGGGCACATGCTTCTCGGTACTGATTCGTATGGAATTAGCATGCCCCGTCGATCAAATTCTTGGTGGGAATCATCAACTTTATAATGTTTTAATAACAGCCCACGCTTTTTTAATGATCTTTTTTTATGGTTATGCCGGCGATGATAGGTGGATCTGGTAATTGGTCTGTTCCGATTCTGATAGGTGCACCTGTAATGCCCAGATCCCTCACGAGACCGGAGGCTCTACTAACCAAGCTATTCTCAAACCAAATCCAACCCAGTCTCAAGGTTTTAGGGAAAACGGACAGAGTCTCCCCTGTACCGTGGACATTCTGAAAACCAGAAAGCATTCAATAAAGCCACAACATAACAAGACATGCCTTTATAACTAAAGTTCAGAGCTTCAAGGCCATCCGAGCCTTGAGACATACAATAGTTCAGAATCACACAAGCATGCAACCAACTTAACTTCTTTACAAAAACCACTTATCATGCCTGTAACACCCCGATCCCTCTCGAGACCGGGAGTTCTAACAATCAATTTAATCACAACCCAAATCCAAACCCGGGCAAAATTTTAAGAAAAATGGACGGAGTCTCCCCTGTTTCTAGGCAAATTGCAGAACTTGTAATAGCATATAAATGGACCAACACCATGTCCAACCATACAAAACTTCCTCAAGGCCATCCAAGCCTCGGTTCTCAACAATTTAAACTCAGCAAGTATACATACATTTCCAATTTAAAAGCTAACCTATCTCTTTTCATTTTTGACAAGTACATTCAAACTAGACAATTAAACCATACTAATCTACTGCATAAAATAAACTATCATGCCATTCTAACTATTTTCCTCTAGACATTACAAACATGCATTGAAGTTAAGCTATGCTAACTGATTACATAAACTAGCTTGTCAATTCACCTCAACTACTTAGCTAAATTTAAATTACATTTCTTTTAACAATAAATACATACAACATATGAAAGCATATATCTTTACAACTTCGACACTCAAGCCACATAGGCACGCAAGACAACTCTTCAGGCACGAACTTTCACGAAATCACAAACTTTCCAGCTAACATGACATTTCCTGAAATGTGGTGGTGAGGAGTGAGTATACACAGCACGTATACTCAGTGAGGGCGAGACATATATCTAATTGGAGAGAAAGAAAGTCGTGCAATGCAAATAAGACAGTTAAGCAATATATTTGACAAGCAAACATTCAATATAAACAATCAATCCAATAACCAAATAATAAAAGAATTAACACAACCATTCAAAGCTATACCACACTCTGAAGGCTATGGTTCACTCATACGAGCAATGTACCATTTCACGAGCGATACATCAATCTCGAGCTTGATGTTGACAACAATGACAATAAGCGCGCAACCACCTTATAACTTCAGTTTGGAATACCCCGGGAGTAACCATCAATTCTATGACCCAAAACTCCCTGGGAGGCAACCCAAGCGAGAAAAGGGAATAGGACATGGAGCTAGAGCAACCAACACTGGCAGTCCGAGACTACCCAGAGAGGCCCATCACTCACGCCCTGACACTATGCAATGCAAGACACGATACAAGGCGAGAAACGAGCGATAGCACAACAATACAGATTAGAGGAGATAAACGAGATATCAAGCATTATCAACAATTGATAAACATTTCAATCAACAATCAACTCTAACCAGCGTAATAAGCATTAACAAGCATTAACAAGCCTTAACAAGCATTCTACAAGCAAATAAGTAGCAAGAACAACACCAACAAACATTATCAAGCAATAACAAGTATTCTATAGGCATTATAAGCATTCTATAGGCAATATAAGCATTTTATAAGCAATATAAGCATTCTATAGGCAATATACTATGAAAACACACAAAATCACAAAGATAACCCCAACTTTCAAAACACTACTACTTTCAAACGAGCCATAAGTTTTGGAAACCGACTTCACCAATCCTCCTAGGTCACCATAAGGCACGTCAAAAGACCCCAAAACCCTACTTAACCCTGGAATTCATGCAAAGCCCCGATTTCCACCTTTGCTCGTTTGAAGTACCGCTACCCTAACCAAACACCCAACCAACGCCACAACAGCGCCAAAAGTGCTTCCATGGCCTCCCGAGACAATGCTATCATGCAATACGAGAAAATGCTAAACTCGACGCAAACGACCCCGACTTTCACCAATGCATTTTTCTCATTTTTTCCATTACGCAACCTAAACAAATCATGCATTTAGAAATTCTAGCATACCTAGCACCTTTTCATATCAACAAAAAGCATAACAACACAACTTTATCGAAACGAGGTTTTACTATTCATAGTTTACTATTCAACTAACAATTAAAATTACAATCTCAAGATTTAACCGTATAAAATGTTACAAAGCTATAAATACATGTTCTACAATTTCTAGGGAACATTCTTTAAGCCTGTAAATGATTAAAATAACAATATACAGATAAATCCTAAAAATCAAAGTTAATACAGAAAATATTCAAATGCGCAAATAACGATGAAACCCTCACCTTAGACGCTCCTAAACGCTAGGAAAACCTCGTAGGATGCCTCGGAAACCACCTCGTGCAAGCTCACGTGAAGAATCGAAGATTTGAAGTTGAAATGTTATTTTTTTCCTTCCTTGCAATTTTTGGTCCTATGCTCACTGATTTCAGCTTTCTTTCTTTATTTTCTTTGTTAATTTAAGCTTATAAAAGATGCTCAAAAGTCAACAAGTCAATCCCTTGGTCAAAGCTAACTTAAACTTGGTCAAATAGGTTTATTTTATGCATTTTGAAGCTAAAACAACTAGCATAATTCCAATTCTAGCTAACAACAACAAAAATATTAAAATTAAGACACTAAATACTAGTTTTCACTATTTGTTGAGGACTAGAATTCATTTCTTAACTATCGCTCTTGACATGCTATGCACTTTACGACAATAAAAGAATAACAATTAAATCTCAAAGAATTTAAGAAATATATCATTTTTGAAAAGTATCATAGTTTAAAATTTACTCCGACTCGGAGCTACTTTTCATTTAATTGAAATTCGAGCATTTAAGTGCAAGAAAAATAAAACCGATTGACATAAATATGAAAATAAAGCCACAAATTAATGTTTAACTAAAAATAAACACAAATCCAATGCTAACATTTAAGATGTCACTTAATTAAATGCAATTAAATGCCTTTAAATGCATGCCGGGTTCGGGTTATCACAATGCCACTCCATGATAGCATTGAAACATTCTTGGAAGTTGAAAAACTAACATACATCAGAACATTCACTCCCAAGCATGCAAAGTAGCTAGAAGTAGAAACATAAGTTATTACATGCCACGGTTCCAAATCTACTACTACAACATCTATCCTTCAATTTGGAAACTACATAACATACACATAGCACTTAGGCTACAAAATAGAACATAAAGTAAAGCAAACAAGTTCTACTCTCATCAACAAGAACATAGTCTACCTCAGGCAACTAGACACAGCAACTAAGGCAATCGATCAGTCTGAACTTCCTGTTATTCTCCCTCAACCAAATCTAGCTGGGGATCAACCATAGTGTCTCCTGAAACATGTTAGCGAGGTATGAGCAACCATTATTGCCCAGTGAGGGATAAAGGTCAAACGGGATGTACAATGCAAAAATTATAACAATTAACAAGAAAAGCAAGTAAAGTCATTTGAAATAGTAAATAACCACACATATCAAAGGATTCGATACACCTAACCCCAAACTCCATGATTCTCTTATCTTTGGCCAAGAACCCCGATCCACGAACCACGATCAATGTGCTGGCAAATTCCCAATCACCAAGTGGGTGTACTCCGGATGTACCCCGATAATCCTACGACCCAACATCCCCTGCCAATCTCCGGACTAGGCGAATGAGGGAATAGGGTACGGAGTTTGAATATCCACTGGCAAGCCCTCTGCCACCCAGCCGATATTCAACACATCCACCCCTTACACTGTGGTTGCGCAACAAATATTCAATGCACTTAATCATGACAAGTCAATATCAATAATATAAGCAATAACACGTGGGAGGATCAACAAAGTAGGTTGACCTCGAAACAGTTAGAATAGAAGTATTTTACATAAGCAATTAAGCCAATTACAAAGAGGCATATTCAAGATTTACATAGAACTGTACTAAAAGCTCCAAAACATCTTGAAACTACATTTAAACACACAAGGATTCATGCCAAGGTCTTAGAAGCGTGAGATAATCGAATTTGTACTTAAACCCCTTTGTAACCCAACCCGTTTTCCTTCCTAACTCATGTTATGGTTCTAGATTAGCAAACGGCCTATACCATGCTTCTAATTAACCCCTTAGGCACCTTTAAGACCCTCGAAATCACGCAAACACCAGCATTTAGCCCAAAACCCTAAATTCTATCTTCACGTACCTCAACCGGGACTCAATTAGGAGCTAGCAAAGCTTAGTTAGGTCCTAAATAGCCTAGGATTACTAAATGTGGAGGCCAATTCGACCCGGATTCGCGATAACCCCGAAACCCCTTTCTAAAAGTAGGCTATTTCCTTCTTTTGTTAGGTTACGAGCAATTAAACCCTACGGGGCCTTTACACTACTTTCATTAACATCTAAAACACCTATTCAAACCATTAATTCAAGCTATAAAGTCCGATTACACAAAACCCTAACAATCCCTTCACTATTCATGTCAAGTAATCAACGAGCAATTTCAACAATTTCAACTACGAAACAATAGCATAAATTAGGTCTCTACCACTTATATAGAACATACATAAGCATTTTTAGGCATTGCAATAGCATTTGACAACAAATCTAAGAATTCAAGAAAGTTGACATTTTTCAAATGCAAAAAAAGCATGCAAAACCCTCACCTAAAGCGCGTAGGAACTCGGCAAAGGCTAGCAAACACCCTAAAGTACTTGTACCTAGCTTGGCTTGGCTTGGAATGGTGAATTAGTGAAGAAAAAACTCTCCTCCTTGGCAGCACAAAGCTGTTCGGATTTGCTACAGTAATTTCTGGTTCTTTTTTTTGTGTTTGCTAAGTTATGACTTGTGTTGTGTTTGGTTGAATATATATTAAGTTGGGTTTAAGTTGGGGCATATATGGTCTTCTACAATGAGTCCAATAAGCTTTAAAACGAGTCTAAGGTGCAAAATGAGTGCTAGCTAATTAAAACACTAAGTTAAGTTACATAACACTATCCATTAGTTCATTAAACCATTTTTTAAACGAAGGCTCCTATCGCTCTTAGCTCAATCGCACATTTTTCCCACTCCTAAAACATTTAATATGATTTAATAAAAATGCTATTTCATTAATATTATGTAGTTGAAAAATGAAAGGAACAGTAACTAAGGAATACAGTAAATAAAGCACAAAAGAAATGCGCAATTATGGGATGCAACAGTAATCTAGAAGTACGGATAAATCTCGGGTGTCACATCCTCTCCCCCTTAAACAAATTGCGTCCATACAATTCCTCGTCACAAAAGAACTCTGCATCAACTGAAAACTAACTCCGATTACTCGTTATCAGTTGCTAAGAAAGAATACCATATATGAATTTTCGTGGGAGCTCATTAAGAAATCCCAGTAGTATTGCCTGCGAACCTCACATAATAAGGCCAAATAAAGGCTCCAATAGAGATGCTACTTCGAAATCCAAATAAGAATCCCGCCAACACGAATACCGTAGAAGAATAGAATCCCAACTAAGGTCGGCGAGAAAATACCAATAAAAGTTCCGAGCAGGAGTATTGTAGAAAATACCAGATAATAAGGCTAAAAAGAATCCCATATACCAAGTCTTCCGAGATATGCCGACAAAAGAATACCTGATAAGAAAATACCAAGAATATGCTCCAGAGAATTGTCATATAGAAACCCCAAAAGAAGCTACTCATTTATGACCGCTAAGCACTGAAGAAGGCCTTAGAAGAATCCCAATAACTGAGCTCCAACTATATCCACCAATTCCCAAATAAAGGCTGATTAATTGCCTCTCATTTCTGCTAATCCACATAACTTGGAAGGCCTACCACCAATCATCTATCTTCAGGGGAGGAAGAACTCTTTCTTACCATTTCAACGGGACATGTATAAATACCAAGATATCACATTTATACATATATGTTTTAAACTATTATGCAAATATGTTTATATAAGAGTTTATGAAACAGTGTAATCATCAAAGTCATTCAAGCACGACAATCAAGTCAATCATAACACAACTAATCAAAGACATTCAAATACACACATTACAAGCAATAGTTCAAGCAATTAACAATTCACGTGGTCAATTTGATGCACAACTAGCCACTTTACTTCACTTAGCACACATTTAGCACATAACACAAAATTATATCACATAGGTGCACACATTCAATGCAAGACACACAATCACACATGCAGGCATACACTTTCAAGATACACACTTAACAAACATACACGCAAGGGTTACTACCCGACAGGCCGAGGACCCTATCCCGGCTTAGAGCTACCTAAGCTCTAATACCACCTATAACGCCCCGATCCCTCACGAGACCGGAGGCTCTACTAACCAAGCTATTCTTAACCCAAATCCAACCCAGTCTCAAGGTTTTAGGGAAAACGGATAGAGTCTCCCCTGTACTGTGGACATTTTGAAAACCTGAAAGCATTCAATAAAGCCACAACATAACAAGACATGCCTTTATAACTAAAGTTCAAAGCTTCAAGGCCATCCGAGCCTTAAGACATACAATAGTTCAGAATCACACAAGCATGCATCCAACTTAACTTTTTTACAAAAACCGCTTATCATGCCACTCGATGATAGCATTGAAACATTTTTGGAAATTGAAAAACTAACATACATCATAACATTCACTCCCAAGCATGCAAAGTAGCTAGAAGTAGAAACATAAGTTATTACATGCCATGGTTCCAAATCTACTACTACAACATCTATCCTTCAATTTGCAAACTACATAACATATACGTAGCACTTAGGCTACAAAATAGAACATAAAGTAAAGCAAACAAGTTCTATTCTCATCAACAAGAACATAGTCCACCTCAGGCAACTAGACATAGCAACTAAGGCAATGGATCAGTCTGAACCTCCTATTATTCTCCCTCAACCAAATCTAGCTGGGGATCAACCACACGTCTCCTGAAACATGTTAGCGAGGTATGAGCAACCACTATTGCCTAGTGAGGGATAAAGGCCAAACGCGATGTGCAATGCAACAATTATAACAATTAACAAGAAAAACAAGTAAAGTACATTTGAAACAGTAAATAACCATACATATCAAAGGATATGATACACTTAACCCCAACACTTCATGATTCTCTTATCTTTCGCCATGATCCACGAACCACGATCAATATGCCGGTAAATTCCCAATCACTCCAGTGGGTGTACTTCGAATGTACCCTGATAATCCTACAACCCAACATCCCCTGCAATCTCTGAACTAGACGAATGAGGGACTAGGGTACGGAGTTTGAATATCCACTCGCAAGCCATCTGCAGTCCAACAGATATTCAACACATTCGCCCCTGACACTATGGTTGTGCAACCAATATTCAATGCACTTTACTATGACAAGTCAATATCAATAATATAAGCAATAACACGTGAGAGGATCAACAAAATAGGTTGACCTCGAAACAGTTAGAATATAAGCATTTTATATAAGCAATTAAGCCAATTACAAAGAGGCATATTCAAGATTCACATAGAACTGTACCAAAAGCACCAAAACATGTTGAAACTACATTTAAACAGACAAGGAGTCATGCCAAGGTCTTAGAAGCATGAGGCAATCGAATTTGTACTTAAACCCCTTTGTAACCCAACCCGTTTTCCTTCCAAACTCATGTTATGGTTCTAGATTAGCAAGCGGCCTATACCATGCTTCTAATTAACCCCTTATGCACCGTTAGGACCCTCAAAATCATGCAAACACCAGCATTTAGCCCGAAAGCCCCAAATTCTCTCTTTTGACTTTGTACTACGCGTACCTCAACCAGGACTCAATTGGGAGCTAGCAAAGCTTAGTTAGGTCCTAAATAGCCTAGGATTATTAAATGTGGAGGCCAATTCAACCCAAATTGGCGTTAACCCTAAAACCCCTTTCTAAAATTGGCTATTTCCTTCTTTCGTTAGGTTATGTGCAATTAAACACTATGGGGCCTTTACACTACTTTCATTAACATCTAAAGCACCTATTAGAACCATTAATTCAAGCTATAAAGTTCGATTACACAAAACCCTAACAATCCCGTCACTATTCATGTTAAATAATCAACGAGCAATTTCAACCGTTTAAACTACAAAACAATAGCATAAATTAGGTCTCTACCACTTATATACAACATACATAAGCATTTTTAGGCATTGCAATAGAATTTGACAACAAATCTAAGAATTCAAGAAAGTTGACATTTTTCAAATGCAAAAAAAGCATGCAAAACCCTCACCTAAAGCGTGTAAGAGCTCGGCAAAGGCTAGCAAACACCCTAAAGTACTTGTACCTAGCTTGGCTTGGCTTGGAATGGTGAGTTAGTGAAGAAAAACTCTCTTCCTTGGCTGCACAAAGCTGTTCGGATTTGCTACAGTAATTTCTGCTTCTTTTTTTGTTTTTGTTTTTGCTAAGTTATGACTTGTGTTGTGTTTGGTTGAATATATATTAAGTTGGGTTTAAGTTGGGGCATATATGGTCTTCTAAAATGAGTCTAATAAGCTTTAAAACGAGTCTAAGGTGCAAAATGAGTGCTAGCTAATTAAAACACTAAGTTATGTTACGTAATACTATTCATTAGTTTACTAAACCATTTTATAAATGAAGGCTCCTATCACTCTTAGCTCAATCGCATATTTTTATCACTCCTAAAACATTTAATATGATTTAATAAAAATGCTAATTCATTAATATTGTTGAAAAATGAAAGGAATAATAACTAAGGAATATAGTAAATAAAGCACAGAAGAAATGTGCAATTAGGGGATGCAACAGTAATCTCGAAGTACGGACAAATCTTGGGCATCACAGTACCTGACATGGCATTTCCACGATTAAATAATATTTTATTCTAGTTGTTGCCACCAAGTCTCTTGCTCCTATTAAGCCCAGCCTTAGTAGAAGTGGGTAGCGAAACTGGGTGGACGGTCTATCTTCCCTTAAATGGTATTACCAGCAATTCTGGAGAAGCAGTTGATTCAGTAATTTCTAGTCTTCATCTATCTCGTGTTTCATCCATTTTAGGTTCTATCAATTTTATAACAACCATCTCCAACATGCGTGGACCTGGAATAACTATGCATAGATCGCACTTATTTGTGTGGTCCGTTCTAGTGACAACATCCCACTTTTATTATCACTTCCGGTACTGGCAAGGGCAATTACCATGTTATTAACCGATCAAAACTTTAATACAACCTTTTCTGATCCAGTTGGAGGGGGAGACCCCATATTATACCAGCATCTCTTTCGATTCTTCGGTTTTAAATGGCCCTTTTCATATTCAAATCTGAATACGCATTGCGCTATATGCTGGGACTGTCTGCTTAATGGTAATCCTACTATGTTCATAAGTGGTTTTCTTGTAAAATCCCGATCTAGTAAAAAAGGAGTATCTAAGACACAATCCACAGGTAACCAACGACATAAAAGCAGTCTAGTAGGAACCTCAGAGACTACATGCACAACAGCTTATCTTAAATCCTTCTGTGAGTGGCTAGCTGGAATTATCGATGGTGATGGAAGTATTCAAGTTAGTAAACAAGGATATACTTCTCTTGAAATTACTATAGGACTTGAAGATCTACGACTACTACGATATATCCAACATATGCTTGGTGGAAGTATTAAAATGCGATCAGGTGCGAAAACTTATCATTATCGACTACATAATAAACTTGGTATGAGACTAAAGAAGTCTGGCATTAGTTGGTGTGAATGACTCTGGCCAAAAGGTTAGCGAATCCCACTTCCATTCTTTTTGTGGGAAAGAACCGACCCCAACCAAGGGGGCTAGCTGCTATTTTATCCGCTGCTGTCTCTGATAGAGAAGATGTGACTGACTGCATTAGCACTTGTTGAATTGGTCTTTTTTGAGTGCACGAAATTCGAAGTAGTTCAAATAGCCCGGATCGATGATGCGCGCGGAAGTCCTTTCCTTCTCTCTTGGCCGACCTATTCTTGTCTAGTAACCATTCTTTCGTTAAGAGTTTCGCACTTTCCCTGTGGCATCCTATAGTAGAAAACATAACTTCTTCGAGGCCCCGTCGGCTAGGATAGAGAGGTTGTACGTATAGAGAAGGAAAGTCTATTTTTCCCAGAGTGTAGCTAACTCTAACCCAAGATTAATCTTGAAGAGGTTCTTCTTCTTTAGTAACAGATTCGTATTCTGTATAAGAAGGACAATCTCAACCCTTGAGTATGAAAGTAGGCTCTTCCTTTATTATATTACGCTATTATTCTCATCTCGGGAGAAAAATAAAGACGTACGTCGACGACAACAGATTCAATAGCTGGGGATCTTGCTAAAAATGAAACTCCTGACCTTCAATCATGTAACGGTGTAGTCTTTAAACTCCATTTTGGCCATTGAAAGTAGTCCAATTGCAGCTTCTTCTGCGAACTCTTCTGTTGCAGCAGATTCATTCCGATCCTTTAGATCTGGTGCAACAAGATCAGCTCTTTCTCTGGCTCCCTTGCTTGAAACCTTTTAGTCGATCTAGTCAGTCAAACACTTTTCAACTCCGATCATTTTAGCCCTAGTTTCGATGTAAGCCAATGCCTTTAGTCGATCTAGTTGTTAGTCTCGTTCCTCTTTAGTCTAGCTGACATCTTTTCCCTTGACTCGCCTCTATGCGCCTACTTTCTGAAGTCAGTATTCTCTCTTTCCTCTAAATTGAGTTTTGTTCCCTCGTTTATTGCTTTTCGAGAAAGATATGCCATGCCCCGGTATTAAATAAAATAAAGTAGATCTTTTGAGCCTTCCATGGCAAGTTTAGGCTTAGGAAGATTTGATCTTTGTTCCATTTAGTGAAGTAGATTCCAATTCCGGTGAAGAGAAGAGTGAAAGTCCGATAGCTACAGGCCTTAGCCCCAAACTTATAAGATATCCCAAACCCCTACCGCTACCGATCAAGCTTCGTTTGATATGGAGCTTTCCCCGGATTCTCTTGAGGTCGGGGTTGAAGAATCTGGGTACTCAACAATGGGTTAAGCCTTTAGCTATGGCTGTTTGGGCAAGTCAGTCTTTAGCAGCCTAAACTAAAACTAAACAAACCTTAATGCCTCGAGGCATGAGTCTTCCCCACCGAAAGAGTTATTCTCGGAATGAGGGAAATGAAATAAGAGGGGATTCCCACTATCTTCTCTGGTATTGATGCCACCTCAAAACCTATATTCTTAGAAGCTTTCCTCTCCGTCTCCATCTTTGTCGAGCTTCCTTCCTAGCTTGATGAAGTTCAGTTACTCGCAGCAAATCTTCGAACCTATACTAGCTCCTTAAACTCATCTTCTTGAAAGACAGGATGAATCAGAAGAGCTACTTTTAGTCAGCCCTAGCGTGGGTGAGTGGTTTATTTTATGGAATACAGGCCTTTCCACTATGTCGATACCATTCCTTGTCACTTCGATAATGTATTCAAAAAGTAGATATATCCCCTTACCCTAAAAGTATTTGTGTCCCCCCTCCAACCAATTAGTCTAGTCAAGTAGCCTTCGCTCTAACACTGCTTAGGCAACCTCTCCTATCTAAGGGAAAGTCTCTCTTCCACTCATCCCCTAATCCTTTAGCCTCGCTTGTCCCCTCCAAACCTTTCTTGTGATGAAAGAAAAGAGGCTCGAAGACCTCAAGTGTGGAAACTTTACTGGCTTCGGTCGAATACCCAAAGTCCTACCCAGGAAAAACCTTCCTATTCGGTCAAGTGGTGTTCCTCTTCTTTCAGTTCTAGTTGCATCTTCGGACCTATTCCTTAAGGTCAGAGCTATTAATTCCTACTAAAGGAATTCAACAACTAGGGGCATCCCTATTGTTTGCTTCAATTTATGCCCTTCGATCATCATACCATACTGAGCTGCCTAGCTCCAAGATTTGTAGTTGAGCCTATTACTAACCTTTCCTAGCCTATGGGGAATACAAGGGGGAATCCTCACAGTCAGATGGCTATGAGTGAAAGAAGAAAGATAGTTTAGAGTTGATCATAGCTACTTCTTCCCCTGGCATAAGTTTCCCTGTTGGGGAAGAGAAAGAAGTTCTCCTCCAATCCAACACTTATTAGTCGAGTAGTAACCCCATCTCCTGCACCTGCACTTCAAAGATTGATTGGTTGAACCAGTAGTCTATTATAGGGGGACGAGACTAGTTCATTGACCCAGACCATGGACTGGATTAAAATCGACTCTGATGGGGTATCTAAAAACCCTTCTCATGTAGCTGGTGTGGGGGCATCTTGAGATGAGAGATTCAGCTGGGGCATGGAAAAGGAAAAGATGCCAATCAATCCATTAATCCACCCAAAAAAAAAAGTGTTCCTTCTTTTTCCACCTATCTCCTATGGAATCTCAACTATTCATTTACCAAAAATCAACTTCTTTGGTTAAATCTGCTGTCACTCCACTGGCTGTTAAGAAAGCTCCCATGAAGCCTTTTCCGCTTGCTAAGGCTGGATCAATTTACTTCATCAGGATCGACATCTAAAGTCAGTTTGTCCAAAGCCGTATTGGCTACTGCAAAGCAACTCAAATCAAAAAGATTGGAAACCAAATCATTGTTAACTCATTGCTAACAAGTTCAAACCTGTTATGAAAAAGCTTGTGGCAGATAACCAATGTAGCTTTATCCCTGGTCGACAAGCAAGTGAGAAAATCATCATTGTGCCAGCTTAGAATTAATAAGAAGAAAGGTAAAACTAGTACAATGAATGGCTGTTAAATTGGATTTTGAGAAAGCATACGATCGAAAAAATAGGTCTTTCCTGAAGCATATTCTTGACAAGGTGGGGTTCTCTGAACATATGGTATCTTTAATTATGTCCTGTCTGACTTCTGCATCCATGGAGATACTATGGAATGGTGGCCTACACTACCTCATCCCGTGAGTAGGCTGAACCTTCCTACTCGCCCCATGCATAAATCCTTTTTACATTCGGCCCAGTGGGTGGCATATTTTGGAGGGTGGATTAAAATTCGTGCATCCATACTGGCCTGGGTCGTTCTTGCGTCTTGGAATCTCCGACTGCCGGTCTGCTTCACATATCGATCCAATAAATTCGACTTTATTTGTGATTCTTCAATAACATAATAGATATCTTTATTGGTATTGATGGGACGGAAACTCGAGCAAGAGACTTTGCCTTTCTTTTCTTTCTTTGAAACTTGAAAAACCTTGCTTTACAAGAGCAACAGTTTTTCTCCTTACATCTACCAATCCTTGCCTTCGATCTGGTGATCACAGTAAATAAGAGTTCTTGCTTTCTTCTGTTATCTTTAAGGGAACTTGAATCTTATTTGCAATGTGCGCTTTCCTTACTCCAACAAAATAGAAAACCTTTTGTTTTTTTTTTTTGTTGTTGTTAAGATTTCCCGTCTCGATTATGTCTTATGTAAGCATTTCGAGTTTAACGAGTAGGGGCTCTGGAGTTTAGCTAACTTCATCTGAAATCTTCCTTGCTCGTAGGTGCTCTCATCCGCCCCATCCGTTCTTCAGGAAACTGATGGGAGTTCTTCCTACCATCGGGAAATGTGAGGCGAATCGATGGTCTATAGATCAGATCCTAATTACCTCATGGATGAACGCAAGAAGACGCCCCCACCGGAGGAATCGCGGTAGGAGGGAATCTCCGTAACGATTCCAAGAGACTAGCTAACCGTTGATTAAATGTCCTCTTGATCGGAGCAAGGGGTTCATTCTTTTTCTCCAAAAGGTCTTTTCAAAAAGTGGTTACCCGACCCACCTACAGTCCCTAACAGGTCTTCCCCCCACTGTTTCAGGAGCGACCTGTGCATAACACATGGCTTTCTTCATGACAGGGTTTGATTCGGTCTAGGGTTCATCAAACAATTGGTGTCCCTTACCTCAGCGGTGTCGAAGGTATGGGTTACGTCGCGGGACTCACTCCTAAGGCTAATCTTTCTACTTCTGCTGCAGTTGATGTAATTTTTTAGAATACCCTTTTCGAGTTTATCACCTCCCCAGGTAATCCCCTACAAGTCTAAACATTCTTTGGTCACCAATGAGGAACCCTAAGTTAGTCTTTTGAGTCGATTAACTGACGAAATTCCTCGTTAGTGAAGTGCACATAGAAATCTTTGTATATGGAAGCGTTAGCCCCATTTTCTTTGATATCTCAAATGAAGTGGCTAAGCTTTTCTTATAAAATCTTTAATTGTAAACTATGTTGCATAGAACTTACGGGTTTGACCTTATCTTCAATAAAGTATAATGCTTCCCGTCGAATATCGGCGTAAGGCGAAACATTTAAAATCTTTTCAGCTTGTTGAAAAGTTTTTCTTTGAAATCCTTTTTTAGCTCCATGACTCTGAGTTCGAAAAGTTCGTGATGTAGAGTTTGACGGTAGTGGTCAACACTCACAGTACTTTCCAAATTCTCGCGTACCAGGGTTGAGTTGTGGTGGTAGTCATGAGCTACTTGAGTTGGGCTTCAAGACCCCGTACTCTACTTCTATGGCTGCATTTTGCGCGCAAAAGTTTGATATGGCTACTTCAGCCGCGGATCAAGGTTCTGGTTCTAGGAAAAGGTTGATGCCAAAAGAGTCTTCGATCCAGCTTGAGCTTGATTCCAAGGACTTGAATGCTAAATGGAAACTATCATAAAGGGTCTCGAAATCACAGCTGCCAAACCAGTTTAGTAATATTGTAGAATACTTACCAGAAAGAATAGGTTGTCGAGCTTTGCACTTCGGCCCGTAAGAATACCACTGATTAGGCAGGGACATGATTCGAACCTGCAGTCTTTATGTCATGAGCTAGATGAGTTGACCAATTCCTTTACCCCGCTTATTCCTCCTTGGTCCTTTTGGGCTTGGAATGCAATGCATTCTTTTTCATCTTGTATCCAGCGGATACGCGTTAGCGCAACGGCCTTCGCGCCCTTTGCTTGTTCGATGTGGTACACTTTACACCAAGCCTCCTTTACCCTGACGTGAACGGACGTTTTCACATTGTTGGGCTCCAGTCAGTGAGAAAGGCAAGGAAAAAAAGCCTTAAATCAAATTCTTTTCTACAGTTACGCTTTCTTCTCTTATGAAATTTCTAGTTACAGGGATCAACTGTTGAAGTGAAGAATCTATTTGAACCTCTCCTTGAAGCAGGAATAGTTTGACGTATAAGGGCATAGGTCCATAGGAAGGCACACAACTCGCAAAAAATCGGGTCAGCATTCCCTCAGTCTTAGTCCGACCGAGCTTGATTACTATGATAAGTGGATAGCCGGGAAGCTTCTCTCTTAGCTACGATCTTGATGGATTAGCGCTCAAGGGTTAAACTATATAGGCCAGCCAGGAAGACTCTCGAATCAAAGAGCAACGAGCCAATAACTTTCTATTTGCTTTGCTGGCTCCATCAATGGTTTGGTCTAAAACAAGGGCGGTGGCGGCAACTATTTGTCACGCCCTAACTCGACCCCACCTACAATCAGTTAGGACGCAATGGAATTTCGACAGTATAAGGACAATAATTAAGACACCGAGGCTCTAAACCAACCTCTTAAGAATGTCATACAACCAACTTCACAAACCATTCAACAATCAACTCTTCAATTAAATTAACAACATACAACATAACCATATTATACAATAATCATTCCTTTAACAGCCCATTCATAGTTATATGCCTCCGTTCCAACTTAGTACACAGGCTATAAATACATTACAAAATAGGTTATACAATACATTGTTTTACAACAACTAAAATAATCTCATGGCAATGACTCCTGCATATAAGACTCATCCACATACGGCACATTTCCCTCCTCAAGAGGCACGTACCCGTAGTCAGAATCAGTAACACTTGCATGCATGCAATAATTGAGAGTGATCTTATATAAAACAAGCCCAGTGAGGATCCGATAGATCTCTAATAGTATTTACTATACTCCTTGGAATTGATCCTTTGAGTAGTAAACATACAATAAACATCAATAACAATATAATCACATAACTATAATGACCAATCAATAAAGGATACTCTAGTTGGTGTAGCTCCAAACGCCAGCACGATCTCAACAAAGTTCTTATCACCCCCATGACACATACAACCGAGGTACCTCACTAGCCCTACCCTCCATGGTATCTCCGCCCATTCGAGATGAGGGTAGCCTCTGATAGCCATGCCGTTTTCAACCCAACGGCCCGATACCACCCGAGAGGTGGCACACGCATATCAAGACTCAGCAATAAAAATAAACAATAAATCAAAGGAGGACAACCTTTTCCGTTGACTATCTCCCAGTTCATCAATAATCAATGTTCAATAATCAATAATCCATAATGCATCAATCAATTAATAACATTACAACAATACTACATCAATTACCCAATTAACAACTATATAACTAAGTTAGATGACAAAGTAGGCCACCCAACTTAACATGTATTAGACATACAACCAAACCCTAATCTAACCATCAACAACTCATAATTCAATTACTCAAACACCACCCGATCATCTAAAGGCATATAACAATATTTTAAAGAAAGATAACCTAAACTTCAATTAATCATAACTTACATTCTACTAATCCAAACTACTCCAACCCAATTCTTATCACTCATTCATTCAATCAACTACATTAGCCCCCTCGGAAACCAACCAAAATACATTCAAATCAAGCCCAACAGCCCTAAAACCTCAATGCACCTAGGCTGAAATTTCTTGATTTTCGTACCAACATCTCAATCAAAATTTCGGCATTACAATGGCGCTACCCCGCATTTTACAAACTTTTACAAATCGACGGCAATCAATTCCAACCACTACAACTCAAAATAATCACCAAATAGCTAATAACTCAACTTTTAATAACCGAAAATAAAAATTCTTGCTACAATGGTTCAAATCTTATATAAATGCATATAAACGATCCTTAGCATGCACTGAGCAACAATGTAACCCCAATTCAACTTTCTAACTGTTCAAAATGCAATTATACATAAAAGATGACATTTCAGATCTAGAATTTTTCTCTCACCTTTGATGTGTTTTGAAGCTACAAAGATGCTCAATGGATGTTCAAGAGGTGGAATCAAGCTTTGGTTGATGGAAATTGGCCTTGGATTGCAAGTTCTATTGAAAAATCACTTTGAAAAATTTTGGAATCTTTTCTCTTTTTCTCTCTAATAGCTCTCAACCATGTGTGTGTGTGTGATGATGTTTTTGTGCTTTACAAGTGTGTGTTGATGCAATATAAGTAAAATGTCAAACAATTTAAAAGAAAGTTAAAGTAGTTTATTTAGTCTTTTTATTATTTCTAGTCTTTTAATTTCATTTCTTGAGTATTTCTTGCTCAACTATTAAATTAACACCCAAATTAATTCTAGACATTATATTTTAGATGACAAAGAGTTTTACATTAAAACATTTTCACCTGAGTCGGCTTAAAACTCGTTTTCTTGCAAAAGAAAGTGTAAAAACCGTTAAAATTACAAAACTGATTCCAAATCCGTTTTAATCAAACACGGGTCTATTAATACCCGAGGACTAGGTTTTAAAAAGTTTAAAACACCTCTGTCAAAATTTTAGCGGACATGTGCTCAAAAAGACTATTCACTAAAACCGGCGATAAAATTTTTGATTCCGTTTTTTATGAAAATTTCATGAGTGCACATATAACATGTATTAGGAATATAAATCATATTTTTAACACATTCTGATTAATATAACACATAAACAGGTCAAAGCACGCAAAACGAGATAAAACACGCAAATCTAGGTTAGGCAAAATTTGGGGTCTCATATTCTCCCCCCCTTAAAGAAATTTCATCCCCGAAATTCTTACTTGCTGAACGGAAATGATCTGGGTACTACTGCTGCATCTGATCTCGCCTCTCCCAGGTAGCCTCCTCAATACCGTGATGCTTCCACAACACTTTGACCATCGGAATCTTCTTCGATCTCAGTTCCCGTTCCATTTGATCAAGAATATCGTAAGTTAGATTCTCACAAAGTTGTAACGGATCTGGCTTTAGAATATGAGAAGGATCCTGATTATGCTTCCACAAATTCGAGACGTGAAAGACATCATGAACATTAGAGAAATTCTCCGGTAAAGACAACCGATATGCCAACTTGCCAACTCTGCTGGTAATCTCAAACGGCCCTACAAACCTCGGAGCCAGTTTTCCACCTTTACCATATCGAACAAACCCCTTACGAGGAGACAATCTCAAGAAAACCCGATCTCTGACTGTAAACTCCAAGTCCGGACGACACTTATCAGCATAACTCTTGAATTTGCTCTACACTGTAAGCATTCTCTTCCTGATCAACTGAACATTCTCAATCTTCTCTAGAAGCTCTGGCATAATAGTCAGATCAATAGTCTTTATCTCCCCTACTTTATCCCAATACAAAGGTGAACGAAACTTACGACCGTAAAAAGCTGCAAAAGGTGCCATCCCAATAGTAGCTTGATAACTATTGTTATAGGCAAACTCGACAAGTGGTAGATGTTTCTCCCAGTTCTTCCCGAAGTCCAAAACATAATCCCTGAGCATATCTTCTAGAATCTGAATAGTCCTCTCGAACTGACCGTCGATCTGTGGATGATACGCTGTACTAAAGTTAAGTTGAGTACCCAAAGTCTCCTGAAGTTTCTCCCACAAGCGAGAAGTAAATAGAGGATCTCGATCTGAGACAATGCTAGATGGAATCCCGTGAAGTCTAACAATCTGATCCAAATAATGATCCGTCAACTTTGCAACTTCATCTCCTATCCGTATTGAAATAAAGTGAGCTGTCTTCGTCAAACGATCTACGACAACCCAAACTGCATCGTTGCCTCTTGGTGTTCTAGGCAAACCAGTAACGAAGTCCATCGTAATATGCTCCCATTTCCACTGTGGTATAGCCAACGGCTGAAGCAAACCTGCATGTCGTTGATGCTCGGCTTTCACCCGCTGACAAGTCAAACATCTAGATACAAACTGAGCAACTTCTTTCTTCATATTATTCCACCAATAATGTTGTTTCAAATCCCGATACATCTTGTTTCCCCCAGGATGAATGGTGTACTTAGAATTATGAGCCTCCTCCAGAATACCTCGCCTCAAGCCTGGTTAATCGGAAACACAAACCCGGTTCCGAAACCGAAGAATACCATCCCCATGTAATTTGAAGTCAGATTGATCATCCGTGATTTGATCCTTTATATTCTGAAGTTTAACATCAAGTTGTTGAGCTTCTCTGATTTGAGACAACAATAAAGGTTGAATACGGAGATGTGAACACATCACCCCAACCTGAGTTAATTCCAGTCTCCAATAAGTGAATTCCTCTAGAACCTTCCCTTCTTGACAGCCAAACAAGAAACACTCGCCTTACGGCTAAAAGTGTCTGCCACAACATTTGCCTTCCCAAGCAGATAGCTGATAGAACAATTATAATCTCCGAGAAGTTCCATCCACCTCCGTTGACGTATATTCAACTCCTTCTCTGAGAACAAATACTTAAGACTCTTATGATCAGCGAAAATCTCGAACTTACTGCCCCACAGATAATGACGCCACTTTTTTAGTGAGAAAACAACAGTTGCCAACTCAAGATCATGAGTTGGATAATTCACCTCATATGGTTTCAACTTCCTAGAAGCATAGGCAATAACTCGGCCATTCTGCATAAGTACACATCCCAAGCCCTCCTTGGATGCATCACTATAGATAACCATATTATCGGTCCCCTCTAGTAGAGCAAGTACAAAATGGAGTGGTAGTCAATCTCTTTTTCAACTCCTGAAACCCACTCTCATATTTCTCATCCCAAACAAAGCTAGTCTGTTTCTGAGTTAACTTAGAAAGTGGCCCGGCAATCTTAGAAAAGTCTTTCGCAAACCTACGGTAATAACCCGCCAAGCCAAGAAAGCTACGAACCTCTGAAACATTCTCCGGCTGTTTCTAAGACATTACCGCTTCAATCTTAGTGGGATCTACAGAAATACAGCTCTGTGTGATAACATGGCCAAGAAAAGATATGTGTTGTAGCCAAAATTCACATTTACTGAACTTCGCAAACAACTGATGCTCATGTAGCTTCTGTAAGACAATCTGTAGATGTTGGTCGTGCTCCGATTCAGACTTAGAATAAACCAAGAGATCATCAATAAAGATCACCACGAACTGGTCCAAGTACGGCTGAAAAACCCGATGCATAAGATCCATAAATGCTACCGGTGCATTAGTTAATCCAAAGGGCATAACTACAAACTCAAAATGCCCGTACCGAGTCCTGAAGGCAGACTTCGGAACATCCTCCGAGCGAATCCGAAGCTGATAATACCCCTGCCTCAAGTCAAACTTAGAGTAGACTTTGGCTCCCTGAAGTTGATCAAACAACTTGTCAATCAATGGCAAAGGATACTTGTTCTTGATAGTCACTTGATTCAAACCACGATAGTCAATGCATAATCTCAAGGTACCATCTTTCTTCTTGACAAATAAAACAGGTGCTCCCCACGGTGAAGAACTTTGCTGAATGAAACACTTCTCAAGTAACTCCTGCAACTAAGTTTTCAGCTCCTTCAACTCAGCTGGTGCCATCCGGTACACTGATTTAGAAATAGGTTGAGTACCGGGAATAAGATTGATCACAAACTCCACATCTCTCTCTGGCGGCAACCTTGGCAATTCCTCGGGAAATACATTGGGATATTCCTGAATAATAGGTACTTTCTCCAGCTGTAGCTTATCAAATGGATTGTTGATCAAATAAGCTAGATTACCCGAACACCCCTTACTCAACAACTTAACAGCTTTAGTTGCTAAGATAACAAAACTCGTCTTAGCACCCCAGTTCCCTGCTACCTCTACTACTGGCTGATCTGGCAACCGAAACCGTACTACCTTCGTTCTACAGTTTAACTAGAATCATACTTAGAAAGCCAATCCATACCTAAGATAACATTGTACCCCCGAATAGGAAATAAGATAAGGTCCGAAAGAAAATTATACACCTTAACATGTATTTTACAATCCTTACATACTAAGCCAGTCACATACTTATCAATCAAAGAAGTACTAATCTCAACCACATAAGGCAGTCTTTGTCATGCCCCAACCCGACCCTGCAAAAGGCCAAGCCCGGACCCGATACACGGACGGAGTCTCCTCTGTACCGCGGACGATCCGAAAACCCTAAAATCAATATAAAACTTGCGAAAGCCATAAAACAATTAAAAACAAACCAACTTTCTTTAAAAACATACATTTCTTATTATCCAACTTTCCAAACCAAAAATGATATGCATACTACACAAGTATTTATGCCACTAAACAGTTAGCTATAAACATGCATTTCTTTACTAGTCACAAGAGTAATCTTTACATTCTTTCAACTTATACAACATAAGAGCGTAGAGGCCTCAAACCAGAAAATACATACAAGGCTACAAGCCTCAAAATTAAGCGACATCCAATCAATATACATATCAAGCAAGGCTCGCACAAAATCTGGCAACCAACCACCAGCAAAGCAAAGAAGTGCAATCACGGGAACACCTGCACCTGTTCCTCCTCCTCAATTACCTCAAGAGGGTCTGCTTCAACTACTCCTGTAAAAATATAGTATAGAGAGGAATGAGCAAAAACTATTGCTCAGCGAGGGCAATTGGTCTCAAGGACGGAGATGAGAGGAGTATTCAATGCAATTAGCCAAGCAATGCATACAATTATCATTTAAAGATACAAACAAGTCAATATTATAACAAGGCAAGCATTAAAGACTATAAACATTCATTCAAAGGATACGGTACTCTTTTCATGAGCAACTTTCATTCAAGAATTCTATGACGATGCGCCGGCCCAAACCACCTCATAACACCAGTTTGGAATACCCCGGAAGTATCCATCAACCTACGACCCAAATCTCCCTGGGAGGCAACCCAAGCGAGAAAGGGAATAGCAGCGGAGCTAAAGCAACCAACACTGGCAACCCAAGGCTACCCAGAGAGGCCTATCACTCACGCGTGAGACACTATGCAATGCAAGACTCGATACAAGGCGATAAACAAGCGATAAAGCCACACGTGGGATAATAACAAAGTAGGTTACCCTCGCACGCAATAGCAGCAATTGATAAGCATTTCAATCCAAATCAATTCAAACAAGTATTTCAAGCAACCCTAAGCATTCTATAGGCATAAAGTCAAGAAAACACACAAAAACACAAACCGGCCCCAACTATCAAAACCCTACCATTTCCAAACGAGCCACGAGTACTGGAAACCGACTTCGCCAAACCTTCTATGTTACCATAAGGCACGTCTAAAGACCCCGAAACCTTACTTTACCCTAGAACTCGCGCAAAGCCCCGATTTTCCCCTTTCTCGTTTGAACTACAACTATATCAACCAAACACCCAACCAACGCCATAATCGCACCAAAACAGCTTCCATCTCCTCCCGAAACAATGCGAACAAGCAAAACGAGAAAACGCTAAACTCGACCTAAACGACCCTGACTTTCAACAAGGCTTAATTCCCTTTTTTTCCATTACGCAACCCAAACAAACCATGCATTTAGGCATTCTAGCACACCTAGCACAATTCTACATCAACGGACAGCATAACGGAACAACTTCACCGTTCCAAGGTTTTACTATTCACTAAACACTATTCAACATCTAAATTTAATTGGAATCTCAACATTTAACCGTAGAAAATGTTAAAAAGCTATAAATACACGTTCTACAATTGCCAAGGAACATTCTAGAAGCATCAAAACGCTTTAAACAACAATCTACGGATAAAATCTAAAAATTGCAAAGTTGATACACTAAACATTTAAATGCGCAAATAACATGATTCCCTCACCTCAGGTACTCCTAGTCGCTAGGAAAACAACACTAGTTGCCTCAGAAAACACCCCGCACGAGCTCACGCGAATATTGATCGATTGGAAGTTGAAAAGTTTTTTTTTCTCTAAGAAGCTCACGGCCTGCACCTCTCTGTTTCAGCTGCTATTATTTTTTATTTTCCTTTGTTTTAGCTTATTTAAGTGCTAAATTGGTCAAAGGCCTAGGTGAAACACTTAAAACTTGGTCAAAAGGGCCTTATTTTGTGCATTTTAAACTAAAATAACTAACACCAATTAAATTTTCAGCTAGCAACAATTAAAATATAAAATTTAAGTCATCTAACTACTAGTTTCACTATTAGCTGAGGACTAGAAACCGTTTTCTAGCTATCGCTCCCTAAATGCAATGCACGTTGCGACAGCGAGAAGTAAAAATTAATTCACAAAGAATTTAAGGAAATATAATTTTCAAAATAATAAACAAAGAATTTTCACATTCCGGGCTCGGGTATTACACCCTCTCCCCTTTAAAACAATTACGCCCACGCAATTCTTACCTGGTCAACAAACAACTCCGGATACTGATCCTGAACTTGGTCCTCTCTTTCCCAAGTCGCTTCCTCAAACCCATGATGATTCCACAGAACCTTTACTAACGGAATACGCTTTCTGCGAAGTTCCTGAACTTTCTGATCCACAATTCAAATCGGTTTCTCTTCATAAGACAACTTATCTTCAATCTGCAAAGGCTCTGGTTCAAGTACATGTGAAGGGTCTGGATGGTATTTCTTCAACATAGACACGTGGAACACATCGTGCAGTCTCGACAAGCTCGGAGGCAAAGCTAATCGATAAGCCAAAGGACCTCCCTTTTCGGTGATCTCGTATGGACCCACATACCTGGGACTAAGCTTCCCGCTCTTACCGTGCCGAATCAATCCCTTCCGTGGAGAAATCTTAAGAAACACCCAATCTCCCAAATCAAACTCAAGATCCCGATGGTGCTTATCCGCATAACTCTTCTGACGACTCTGAGCTGTAAGCATACGCTGGCGAATAAGGTGAACATTATCTACCATCTTAATCATCTCAGGTAACACAGTCAGATCAACTGTTCTCATCTCTCCAACCTCTTCCCAATATAATGGGGATCTGCATTTCCGACCATACAATCCCTCGTAGGGAGCCATACCGATAGTAGATTGATAACTATTGTTGTAGGCGAACTCCGCTAAAGGCAAAAACTTCTCCCAATTCTTCCCAAGGTCACGCCCACATGCCCTAAGCATGTCTCCCAAGATCCTGATAGTTCTCTCAGACTGACCATTAGTTTGTGGATGATATGCAGTACTGAAGCTCAATTTAGTTCCCATGGCCTCTTGCAACTTCTGCCAAAAATGAGATCTGAATCTGGGATCCCTATCTGACACTATACTCTGTGGTACACCATGCAATCTCACAATATTAGCAACATAAAGTTCAGCTAACTTATCAAGGCTATCCTGTTTGTTCACGGAAATAAAATGCGTAACTTTAGTCAAGCGGTCTACCACAACCCAAACAGAATCATATCCTCTCGGAGATCTAGGAAGATCGGTCACAAGGTCCATTGTTATATGTACCCACTTCCATTGCGGAATCGACAACGACTGTAGAAGTCCGGCTGGCCTCTGATGCTCAACTTTAACCTTCTGACAAGTCAAACATCTGGATACATACCCGGCAATCTCCCTCTTCATATTTTTCCACCTGAAGTGTTGTTTCAAGTCTCTGTACATTTTTGTACTGCCCGGGTGAATCGTATACCTCGAATTATGTGCCTCGGACAGGATCTCATTCTTCAAAGTCGGATCATCAGGAACACATACTCTATCCCTGAATCTGAAGATGCCATCTGCATGTAATTTAAACTTCGACTCTCCCCCTTTTGATTTTTCTTGGATCTTCAAGATGTGAGGATCAGTCTTCTGAGCCTCTCTGATCTGTGCTAGCAACCCTGACTGAATCTGCAAACTAGCAAATCGAATCCCTACCTCAGTAGCTTCTGGCTTCCATGAACAAATTTCTTCCAAAGTCTCCCAATCCTTGATAATCAAGCTTGCAATAGTAGCCTTTCGGCTCAAAGCATCAGCAACAACATTTGCCTTACCTGGCACGTAGTTAATAGAACAGTTGTAACCACCCAATAGCTCTAGCCATCTTCGCTGCCTCATATTCAAATCCTTATGTGAAAACAAATACTTGCGACTCTTGTGGTCAGTAAAAATTTCAAATCTGCAACCCCACAAGTAATGACGCCATTTTTTCAAAGCAAACACAACTGCAGCTAACTCAAGATCATGTGTAGGGTAATTGACTTCATATTGTTTCAACTTCCTAGAAGCATAGGCAATCACCTTACCATTCTGCATTAAAACACAGCCTAAACCTTCCTTAGATGCATCACTGTAGACAACGAAGTTCTCTGTTCCCTCAGGTAAAGCTAGTATAGGAGCTGTAGTTAGTCTCTTCTTCAATTCTTGGAAACTGGATTCACATTTGGCATCCCAAATGTAAGCAACTTTCTTCCGAGTCAACTGGCTCAAAGGTCCAGAAATTTTGGAAAAGTCTTTAACAAATCTCCGGTAATAACCTGCCAATCCAAGAAAACTCCGAATCTCTGACACCGTCTCAGGTCTCTTCCAAGATGAAACAACTTCAATCTTAGCTGGATCCACTGAAATTCCTCGATCTGAGATGATATGGCCTAGAAAAGATATCTGATTCAACCAGAACTCGCACTTGCTGAATTTAGCAAAAAGCTTATTTTCCTGCAAAGTCTGAAGCACAATCTTCAAGTGTTGCTCATGCTCAGCCTCGTTCTTCGAGTACACTAAAATGTCGTCAATAAAGATTACGACAAACTGATCAAGGTAAGGCCGAAAAACCCTCTGCATCAAGTCCATGAATGCGGCTGGTGCATTCGTCAATCCAAATGGCAACACAACAAATTCATAGTGGCCATATCTAGTCCTAAAAGTCATCTTCGGTATATCGTTACTCCGAATCCTAAGTTGATAGTAACTTTGCCTCAAGTCAAATTTGGAGTAAACACTCGCACCCTGCAATTGGTCAAACAATTCTTCAATCAACGGCAAGGGGTATTTGTTCTTAATCGTGACTTGATTAAGTCCTCTGTAATCAATACATAACCGTAGCGTGCCGTCTTTCTTTCTCACAAACAACACAGGCGCACCCCACAGTGAAGAACTAGGTTGTATAAACCCTTTCTCAAGCAAGTTCTGAAGCTGAATTTTTAACTCCTGAAGTTCAGCCGATGCCATTCTATAAGGACTCCTAGAAATTGGCGCAGTGCCTGGCACAAGATCAATCACGAACTCAATCTCCCTATCCTGTGGTAAACCCGGTAATTCATCGGGAAATACACCAGGGAAGTCTCTAACAATCGGAACCTCATTCAAACTCAACTTATCAGTAGGCTGATTGATCAAATAGGCTAAGTAGGCTTCACAACCCCTATTCAACAACTTAGAAGTCTTGATCGCTGATAAAAGTGGAATTCGGGCAGCCCTGCAGTTCCCAACAATCTCCAGTACTGGTAGGTCAGGAACCTGAAGATAAACGACCTTTGTTCTACAATCCAACTGAGCATAATACTTTCCCAACCAGTCCATTTCCAAAATGATTTCAAAGTCACGGAATGGCAATATAATTAAATCAACAGGAAATTTACGGTTCTCAATGCATATATCACAAGATTTGCAAATAGACTCAGTAACAAATTTTGCACCCAAAGGCGTACTAACTTCAACTTCATGCGGAAATTTATCAATGCAAACATTCACATATTGTGCACATGCAGGAGTTATAAACGAATGTGTAGCTCCAGGATCAATCAAAACTTTAACTGGCTGAGTATTGAGAAGAAAGGTACCTTCCACAATAGGTGTAGTATCGGGTAGCTCCTCTGCATCTAGTGCAAAGACCCTAGCCTGAACCCTCTGTGCTGGACGTGCACCTGCAGCCCTATTCTGCACACCTTGGCCTCCACCACGGCCCTGAACATTGTTATACTTAGGGCAATCTCTCACCCTATGATCATCACTGCCACAACCCGTACATTTACCACTCTTCCTCCATCAGTTACCCTCAATATGCCCTGATCGATTACAATAGTTACACTGCTGATTTTGCCTTACTACAGTGTTTCCTGTAGGTGCTGGTGCTCTGGCGGTAGTAGGAACTGTAGCTCCCTGCTGGGGTCTAGTCACAGCTGGCCTAGCCTGAATCTGCTGCTGTGGCTGATACGGACGTTGCTGAGGAACCTGTGCAGAAGTCTGATACTGCCTCGGCTGACTCTGGCTGCTCTGGCCCAAATACTGCTTCTTACTCGGCTGACTGCTCTCAGCTATCATCTCAGCCTTCCGTTTCTCAAACTTCGAGGCTGCCTGAAATGCCTCGGGAAAAGTAGTGTAGGTCTGCCCAGTCAAATGCAACTGTATGTCCATTCTCAGCCCACAGACAAACCTATGAATCATCCTCCTAGCCGGCCGTACCAACTCGGGCATATACCTCGACAGGCTAACAAACCTAGCCTCATACTGTGCAACAGTCATATTTCACTGCTTCAGGGCCACAAACTCGTTCTCCCTCATTTCCATAGCCATCTCGGGAATATACTTATCCCGAAACTCACTTACAAAATCATCCCATAAATGTGGAACATCCTCACAATCCCACCTCAATCTGACAGTATTCCACCACTGCTCTGCATCACCCTCAAACAGGAATGACGCATAATCTATTCTTGCCTCATCAGTGTACCTCAAAGATGTGAAAATTTTATCGACATGATTAATCCATCTCTCGGCCGCCTCATCATCCGGCTCTCCGAAGAACTTTCCCGGCTCGTGCCTCAGAAATTTCTCTAACTGATTATTCTCAACTCTATACCCCTGTCCACCAGGATTAGCTTGATTTCCCTGGGGATTATTCCTGTCCTGCCTCTACTCATGCAGCACCTATGTGATCCGGTCTACTACAGTAGTCATAGTAGCCATAAACTGCTCAGGCAACGGCTGCTGACCCTGTTCTACTGCCTCTTCATCTGATCCTATACCTTGAGTACCACGACGTGGCGGCATAGTAGCAATTCACAATAGCTGGCAACATTTAAAAGCAGTTTATAGACAGAAATATAGCACATAAGATTAGATAACAATCAAGTCAATAACAATCCAATATTCTATCACACAATTCACATAAGACAAGTTTAACTTGCCAAACTATTTCACTTAAACACATAAACACTCCAAGTTCACAAAGTCATGCTATAACATTTTCTTTTCACTTAACAATTATACATAAACACTTTATCATTTTACACCTCTACCCCACACACCGAGAATCATATCCCGGCTCATGCAAGACTCTTATGCTCTGATTCCACCTAAAGATGTCACGCCTTGACCCGACCCCGCAAAAGGCCAAGCCCAGACCCGGCACGGGGACGGAGTCTCCTCTGTACCGCGGACGATCCGAAAACTCTAAAATCAATATCAAACTTGCAAAAGCCATAAAACAATTAAAAATTAACCAACTTTCTTTAAAAACATACATTTCTTATTATACAACTTTTCAAACCAAAAATGATATGCATACTACACAAGTATTTATGCCACTAAACAGTTAGCTATAAACATGCATTTCTTTATTAGTCACAATAGTAATCTTTACATTCTTTCAACTTATACAACATAAGACCTTAGAGGCCTCAAACTAGAAAATACATACAAGGCTACAAGCCTCAAAATTAAGCGACATCCAAGCAATATACTTATCATGCAAGGCTCGCACAAAATCTGGTAACCAACCACCAGCAAAGCAAAGAAGTGCAATCACGGGAACACCTCCACCTGTTCCTCCTCCTCAATTACCTCAAGAGAGTCTGCTTAAACTACTCCTGTAAAAATATAGTATAGAGAGGAATGAGCAAAAACCATTGCTCAGCGAGGGCAATTGGTCTCAAAGACGGAGATGAGAGGAGTATGCAATGCAATTAGCCAAGCAATGCATACAATTATCATTTAAAGATACAAACAAGTCAATATTACAACAAGGCAAGCATTAAAGACTATAAACATTCATTCAAAGGATACGGTACTCTTTTCACGAGCAACTTTCATTCAAGAATTCAATGACGACGCGTCGGCCCAAACCACCTTATAACACCAGTTTGGAATACCACGGAAGTATCCATCAACCTAAGACCCAAATCTCCCTGGGAGGCAACCCAAGCGAGAAAGGGAATAGCAGCGGAGCTAGAGCAACCAACACTAGCAACCCAAGGCTACCAAGAGAGGCCCATCACTCACGCGCGAGACACTATGCAATGCAAGACTCGATACAAGGCGATAAACAAGCGATAAAGCCACACGTGGGAGAATAACAAAGTAGGTTACTCTCGTACGCAATAGCAGCAATTGATAAGAATTTCAATCCAAATCAATTCAAACAAGTATTTTAAGCAACCCTAAGCATTCTATAGGCATAAAATCAAGAAAACACACAAAAACACAAACCGGCCCCAACTATCAAAACCCAACCATTTCCAACCGAGCCCCGAGAACTGAACACGGACTTTGACAAAGCTCCTAGGTCACTATAAGGCACGTCTAAAGACCCCGAAACCTTACTTTACCCTAGAACTCGCGCAAAGCCCCAATTTCCCCCTTTCTCATTTGAACTACAACTATAACAACCAAACACCCAACCAACGCCATAATCGCACCAAAAGTGCTTCCATGGCCTCCCGAAACAATGCCAACACGCAAAACGAGAAAACGATAAGCTCGACCTAAATGACCTCGACTTTCAACAAGGCTTAATTCCCATTTTTTCCATTACGCAACCTAAACAAACCATGCATTTAGGCATTCTAGCACACCTAGCACAATTCTACATCAACGGACAGCATAATGGAACAACTTCATCGTTCCAAGGGTTTACTATTCACTAAACACTATTCAACATCTAAATTTAATTGCAATCTCAACATTTAACCGCAGAAAGTGTTAAAAAGCTATAAATACATGTTCTACAATTGCCAAGGAACATTCTAGAAGCATCAAAACGCTTTAAACAACAATCTACGGATAAAATCTAAAAATTGCAAAGTTGATACACTAAACATTTAAATGCGCAAATAACATGATTCCCTCACCTTAGGTACTCCTAGTCGCTAGGAAAACAACGCTAGTTGCCTCGGAAATCACCCCGCACGAGCTCACGCGAAGATTGATCGATTGGAAGTTGAAAAGTTTTTTTTTCTCTATGAAGCTCACGGCCTGCACCTATCTGTTTCAGCTGCTATTTTTTTTTCCTTTGTTTTAGCTTATTTAAGTGCTAAATTGGTCAAATGGTCAAAGGCCCAGGTCAAACACTTAAAACTTGGTCAAAAGGGCTTTATTTTGTGCATTTTAAACTAAAATAACTAACACCAATTAAATTTTCAGCTAGCAACAATTAAAATATAAAATTTAAGTCATCTAAATACTAGTTTCACTATTAGCTGAGGACTAGAAACCGTTCTTTAGCTATCGCTCCTTAAATGCAATGCACGTTGCGACAGCGGGAAAGTAACAATTAATTCACAAAGAATTTAAGGAAATATAATTTTCAAAATAATAAACAAAGAATTTTCACATTCCGGGCTCGGGTATTACAGTCTTGTATGTTGCATATTAACACGTTGCACACAAGCAGGAGTAATGAAAGAATGCGTAGCACCAGAATCAATCAACACCTTAACAAGTTGATCAAGTATGAGGAAGTTACCTTCTACAACTACAGTCTCCTCAGGCATCTCCTCCAAGTCAACTGCGTAGGCCCATGCCTGAACCAACTGTTGCTGAGGTGCACCACCAGTAGGTCGACCCTGATAACCCTGGGTCGCTGACCAACGCTCAGTTCCTCGATATCTATAGCAATCTCTCACCCTATGCTGATTGCTGCTGTAACCCAAACACATTCTTACCTTCGCCCTGCAGTCGGCCTCCACATGGCCCTGACGCTTGTAGTAATTACACTGCGGTGATGAAACACTGCCACTACCCCTAGAAGAACCAGAACCCGATAAAGCTGCTGTACCAGCTTGCTGCTGAGGTCTCACAACACTAGGCCTATATGGACCCTAAGACTGGGCCGGCCTAAACTGCGGCGGAGCCTGATAAGAGCCCTGTGGAAACTGAGGCCGCTAGTAGCCCTGCTGACCCTGCGGTCTGAAAGAACCCTGCTGCACTGTAGGCCTATAACCATCCTGCTGTACCGAAGGTCTATACATACCATGCTGACCCTGCGGCTGAAGGGGCCTCTTGCTAGGCTGACTAGGTTCGATCTGTTCCCCCTTTCTCTTCTCTAACCTAGAAGCTGCATCAAAGGCCTCAGTAAGTATATCATACTGATTCAGGGCCATCGCATCCTGAATCGCGGGCCTTAAACCCAATACAAACCTACAAGTCTTGTGCTCCTCGTCAGCCACAAACTCCGGTGCATACCGGGATAATCTAGAGAATGTGGCCTCATACTGAGCCACTAAAGCATCCCCCTGAACTAAAGACAGAAACTCAGCCTCTCTCCTCTCCCGTGCAATCCTTGGGACATATTTCGCCCGAAAAGCTCTCAGAAAGGTATCCCAAACATATGGAATACCCTGGATCTCCCAACTAGATTTCACCGTGCGCCACCACTCTTCTGCCTCATCATCAAACAAATAAACGGCAAAGGTGACATTTCTTTCATCAGTATAATCCATAGGGTCAAATATTTTCTCCACTTTACTAATCCATGCCTCGGCTTTCCGATCATCTGGTTCCCCCTAAAACCTCGGTGGATAGTACCTTAAGAACTCCTTCAATGTACCACGCCTGTGGTATCTACCTTGTACGTTCAGTAATTGTGCCTGCAAAGTCTGAGCTTAGGCAGCCTGCCCTGCTGGCAACTGGGCCTGACCGGCCATAACCTCTGCAATCCTAACCATGGCTGATTCAAAACGATCATCACCCTTTTCTTGGCCCTGTGCCACATTACCCGGAACCTCGTCAGCTGCTTCGGGCCTACCTCTAGTTCTTGGTCTACCACTCATTCTACTAATCAAAGAGTTAGCACAGGTTATAGCACATAGATAGGCAATAGACAATTATTAGCAAACAAACAACAATTCACATAAACACATAAATCACTTAAGTATCAATCACATAAGCACTAAATCACATAATCACTTAATCATTTAATCATATTAACACATAGTTCACTTTTCTTTCATCTCATACATACTTTCATGCTAGGACCACTACCCACATTCCGAGAATAACCCGGCTGACAACTAACATGTGCTCTAATACCACTTAATGTCGCGCCTCAACTCGACCCCACCTACAATCAGTCAGGACGCAACATAATTTTGGCAATATAACGACAGTAATTAAGACACCGAGGCTCTAAACCAACCTCTAAAGAATGTCATACAACCAACTCCACAAACCATTCAACAATCAACTCTTCAATTAAATTAACAACATATAACATAACCATATTATACAATAATCATTCATGTAACAACCCATTCATAGTTATACGCCTCCGTTCCAACTTAGTACACAGGCTATACATACATTACAAAATAGGTTATACAATACATTGTTTTACAACAACTAAAATAATCTCATGGCAATGACTCCTGTACATAAGATTCATCCATATATGGCACATTTCCCGCTTCAAGAGGCACGTACCCATAGTTAGAATCAGTAACACATGCATGCATGCAATAATTGAGAGTGAGCTTATATAAAACAAACCCAGTGAAGATCCAATAGATGTCTAACAGTATTTACTATACTCCTTGGAAATGATCCTTTGAGCAGTAAACACACAATAAACATCAATAACAATATAATCACATAACTATAATGACCAATCAATAAAGGATACTCTAGTTGGTGTAGCTCCAAACGCCATCACCATCTCAACCAACTTCTTATCACCCCCATGACACACACACCCAAGGTGCCTCACTAGCCCTGCCCTCCATGGCATCTCCGCCCATGCGAGATAAGGGTAGCCTCTGATAGCCATGCAGTTTTCAACCCGACGGCCCGATACCGCCCGAGAGGTGGCACACGTATATCAAGACTCAACAATAAAAATAAACAATCTATCACAGGAGGACAACCTTTTTTCGTTGACTATCTCTCTGTTCATCAATAATCAATGTTCAATAATCAATAATCAATAATGAATCAATCAATTAATAACATTACAACAATACTACATCAATTACCCAATTAACAATTAAATAACTAAGTTAGATGACAAAGTAGGCCACCCAACTTAATATGCATTAGACACACAACCAAACCCTAATCTAACCTTCAACAACTCACAATTCAATCACTCCAACACCACCCGATCATCTAAAGGCATATAACAACATTTTAAAGAAAGATAACCTAAACTTCAAATAATCATAACTTACATTGTACTAAGTCAAACAACTCCAAACCGATTCATATCACTCACTCATTCAATCAACTACATTAGCCCCTCAGAAACCAACCAAAATACATCCAAATCAAGCCCACAGCCCTAAAACCTTAATGTACCTAGGCTGAAATTTCCGGATTTTTGCACCAACATCTCAATCAAAATTTCAGCATTACAACGGCACTACACCGTATTTTACAACATTTACAAATTGACGGCAATCGATTCCAACCACTACAACTCAAAATAATCACCAAATAGCTAATAACTCAACTTTTAATACCCGAAAATAAAAATTCTTGCTACAACGGTTCAAATCTTATATAAACGCATATAAACGATCCTTAGCATGCACTGAGCAACAATGTAACCTCAATTCAACTTTCTAACGGTTCAAAATGCAATTATACGTAAAAACATGAAAGATGACATTTGAGATCTAGAATTTTTCTCTCACCTTTGATGTGTTTTGAAGCTACAAAGATGCTCAATGGATGCTCAAGAGGTGGAATCAAGCTTTGGTTGATGGAAATTGGCCTTGGATTGCAAGTTCTATTGAAAAATCTCTTTGAAAAATCTTGGAATCTTTTCTCTTTTTCTCTCTAATGGCTCTCGGCCATGTGTGTGTGTGTGATGGTGTTTTTGTGCTTTGCAAGTGTGTGTTGATGCAATATAAGTAAAAGGTCAAACAATTTAAAAGAAAGTCAAAGTAGTTTATTTAGTCTTTTTATTATTTCTAGTCTTTTAATTTCATTTTTTGAGTATTTCTTGCTCAACTATTAAATTAACACCTAAATTAATTCTAGACATTATATTTTAGGTGACAAAGAGTTTTACATTAAAACATTTTCACCCGAGTCGGCTTAAAACTCGTTTTCTTGCAAAAGAAAATGTAAAAACCTTTAAAATTACAAAACCGATTCCAAATCCATTTTAATCAAACATGGGTCTATTAATACCCGAGGACTAGGTTTTAAAACATTTAAAACACCCCTATAAAAATTTTAGTGGACAGGTGCTCAAAAATACTATTCACTAAAACTGGCGATAAAATTTCTGATTCAGTTTTTGATGAAAATTTCATGAATGCACATATAGCATGTATTAGGAATATAAATCACATTTTTAACACATTTTGATTAATATAACACATAAACATGTCAAAGCACGCAAAATGAGGTAAAACACGCAAATCGAGGTTAGGCAAAATATGAGGTCTCACATTATTGCTTCAACTCTGTACTCGAATCCAACAGCTAGCCTTCCTTCCCTACCAACCAGCCAATCCGCTGAAACTGGCCTAGGAACTGCTGGTCTAGTTGAAACTGTTGTTCCCTTGTCTGAAGTTTTTATTTCATACCTGGAAAAAGGCGACCCAACCTACTTTGAAGCAATTAAGGTATCCGGTCAGTAAGCACCCGCCAAAATGGATGAAATTGATCCCTACTCCATGCTATCCTCTTGTTTCTACTCATAAACCAACTCATTTTCCTGCTGAGGAATCTAGCTCACACAGGCATCAACCGGCCTAAAATCAATAGGAACTGCCTCACCAGAGGGTGTCAACCAAGCCCTAGCCAACAAAAGGAAAAATGCTACGTTCGGAATCTATTCTCTAGCGAAAAACTACTTATTCATTCACCGGCGCAGCTCAAAACTATACTTGAGGAATGAGGGATGGCTAAGATAGGTCTACTACAGGTATAAATTCCCTCCCTGATGACTTTCCTTACTCAGACATTCCAATTCAACGAAGGAAACTAGCTTGCATGCAACTAGAAAAGTCAATATGGCCCAAGATGGCCTAGGCAGTGTGATACCCCGATCCCTCTCCAGACTGGGAGTTCTAACAATCAATCTAATCACAACCCAAATCCAAACCCGGGCATAATTTTTAGGGAAAACGGACGGAGTTTCCCCTGTTTCTAGGCAAAAAGTAAAGCTGCGACAACATATAAATGGACCAATACCATGTCCAAACATTCAACCACCTCAAGGCCATCCGAGCCTTGTTCTCCACAAGCAACCACAAGAAAATTTACATACCTTTTCAAGTACTAGACTATTCTAACTCTTCCCTTAAACAATACAAACATGCTTTGAAGTTAAGCTATGCTAACTGATTACATAAACTAGCCTATCAATTCACCTCAACCACTTAGCTAGATTTAAATTACATTTCTTTTATCAAAAATTACATACAACATATGAAAGCATATATCTTTACAACTTTGACACTCAAGCCACATAGGCACGTAAGACAACTCTTCAGGCACGAACTTTCACGAAATCACGAACTTTCCAGCTAACATGACATTTCCTGAAATGTGGTGGTGAGGAGTGAGTATACACAACATGTATACTCAGTGAGGGTGAGACAGATATCGATTTGGAGAGAAAGAAAGTCGTGCAATGCAAATAAACACAGCTAAGCAATAAGGTCAATAAGAAAGCATTCAATACAAACGACAATATATTAAACATTCAAGAAAGAATTAACACAACCATTCAAAACTATACCACACTCTGAAGGCTATGGTTTACTCTTACGAGTAATATACCATTTCACGAGCGATACATCAATCTCGAGCTTGATGTTGACAACGATGACAATAAGCGCGCAACAACCTTATAACACCAGCTTGGAATACCCCGGGAGTAACCATCAATTCTACAACCCAAATCTCCCTGGGAGGCAACCCAAGCGAGAAAAGGGAATAGCCACGGAGCTAGAGCAACCAACACTAGCAACCCGAGGCTACCCAGAGAGGCCCATCACTCACGAGCTGGACACTATGCAATGCAAGACTCGATACAAGGCGATAAACGAGCGATAGCACAATAACACAGATAGAGGAGATAAACGAGATATCAAGCATTATTCAACAATTGTTAAACATTTCAATCAATAATCAACTCTAACAAGCGTAATAAGTATTAACAAGCATTTGCAATCGAACAAGTAACAAGAACAACACCAACTAACATTATCAAGCAATAACAAGTATTCTATAGGCATTATAAGCATTCTACAAGCAATATAAGCATTCTATAAGCAATATTCTATGAAAACACACAAAATTCCAAAAATGACCCCAACTTTCAAAACGCTACTACTTTCAAACGAGCCACGAGCTTTGGAAACTGACTTCACCAATCCTCCTAGGTCACCATAAGGCACGTCTAAAGACCCCGAAACCCTACTTTACCCTAGAATTCACGCAAAGTCCCGATTTCTCCCTTTGCTCGTTTGAACTACAACTATACTAATCAAACACCCAACCAACACCATAATCGCACAAAAAGTGCTTCTATGGTCTCCCGATACAATGTCATCATGCAAACCGAGAAAACGCTAAACTCGACCTAAACGACCCCGACTTTCACCAAGGCATATTTCTCATTTTTTCCATTACGCAACCTAAAAAAATCACGCATTTAGACATTCTAGCATACCTAGCACCTTTTCACATCAACAAAAAGCATAACAACGCAACTTTATCGGTTCAAGGGTTTACTATTCACAAAATACTATTCAACTAACAATTTATATTTCAATTTCAATATTCAACCGTAGAAAATGTTAAAAAGCTATAAATACGTGTTCTACGATTGCTAGGGAACATACTTTAAGCCTTAAATCAATTAAAACAACAATATACGGATAAAACCCAAAAATCAAAGTTAATACACAAAATATTCAAATGCGCAAATAACGATGAAACCCTCACCTTAGACGCTCCTAGATGATAGGAAAACCTCGTAGGATGCCTCGGAAACCACCCCATGCAAGCTCACGCGAAGAATCGAAGATTTGATGTTGAATTTTATTTTTTTTCTCTCCTTATTTTTTCGGCCCTTTCATGTTCTGTTCAGCTCTATTTTTTTTTTTGGTGTTATTTTAGGCTATTAAAAGATGACACAAGGTCAAAAGGTCAAAGCTTTGGTCAATGCTCACTTAAGTTGGTCAAACTAGCTTATTTTATGCATTTTAAAGCTAAAACAACTAATGAAATATTAATTCTAGCTAACAACAATTAAAATATAAAATTTAAGACACCAAACACTAGTTTTCACTATTTGTTGAGGACTAGGAACCGCTCTCTAACTATCGCTCTCGATATGCTATGCACTTTGCGTCAACCAAGAAGTGACAATTAAATCTCAAAGAATCTAAGAAATATATCATTTTTGGAAAGCATCATAGTTTAAAATTTACTCCGGCTCGGAGCTACTTTCCTCTTTTATTTGAAAACCGAGTGATTTTAATGCAAGACAACCAAAACCGATTATTAAAATAATCACAACAATCAAGGTAATCAATATTCATTTAAAATAATTAATTTAACTATTTCTAGAATATTTTAAGAATTATAAAGTTAATATTAAGCTACAAATGAAGGTTAATATAAACACGTAGTCAAACACAATTAAACACTAACATTTAAGATAACACTTAATTAATCACAAGAGAATAAATTCAATTACTATAATTATTAGAAATAGATAATAATCTTTTAATTATTCAATTTACAACTACTAAACGCTTCTAAGAGGAATATTAAAATAGTGCAAATTGGTTGATTTAACTAATTAAACATTTAATCAAATGCAGTCAGGTGCTATTAAATGCATGCTGGGTTCGGGTTATCACATCCTTCCCCCTTTAAAACAATTGCGTCCTCGCAATTCTTCTTCCAATAGAACTCAGCATCATCTGAAATCTAATTCTGACTAATCTTCATTTGCTACTGAACAAGTATTTCATCAAGATGACCAATAGGAAAGTTCAAGTAGAAATGCCAAGTGGTAACGCCAAATAAAGGCTCAATGGTAGATACCGTACAAGAATCCCGTTGACACGAATACCGAGAAGAAGAATAAATTCCAACCATAGACGCCGAGATAATAGCAATAAAGACTAAAGCAAAGATACTACAGATGTCATTAATACCACACAATAACGACAAGAAGAATATCTCACGCACGAATCTCCAATAGAAGTCTAACTATTACTGCCCGAGAATCCCCAAGCAAGAAACCAAATAAAGGCTCAATCAAAGGTTCCATCTAGAGGTCCAAAGAAATACCCCGCTGGTCATGAATTTCATAGAAGAATTCCCTGTTAAGAGTGCTGAAGAAAATACCAATAACCCAATCAAATATACTTCCAAAGTTCCAAAGAAGCCTTCCAAATAATAACCCCATGGGACAACCAATTAGATTCCGAGTTTTGCTATCAAATGCTGAGAAGAATGTCAAAGGAAATAGCAGAGAAGATATAATTTGCCCAATAAGACAACCATGTTGAATAACAAACATAGTTTTCCCAAATGGACGAAAACTCCAAGGATAAACACCGAACCGGTGAACAATATACCGAGACCAAACTCTGAGGCCTCTTCACTGTTTGCCAAGTGAGAACTTCATACAACCTTGCCAATAAGGAAAATACCAATAGAACGCCCAAAAAGAATTTCAAAGAATACCATAAGTAGTATTATACAATAAGTCTGATAGGAACTCCAAATACCAAACCTACTGAGGAACACTGAAGAAGATATCCGAAACAATGCTCCAATAAGAAAGTAGCCAAGTTTGCCCAATAAGTAAATACTAAATAAATGGCCACTAAGGATCCTAGAGAATGCCATTGAAGAATTTCTAATCAGGGATGCCAATGTCACACCAATAAAGACAGAGACACATATACCATAGATAATACTGTGCAGTAAGGCCGATTGAAATCCTAATAGCCAAATCCACCGAGAAGTGCCAACAGAAGTCTCCAAAGAATACCCATTAAGAAAACCAAAGAATGCTCCAGAGAATGACCAAATAAAACCCCAAGAGAAAGCTACCCCTTCACAACTGTTAAGCACAGAGAAAGACCATAGAGATTTGCCAATAACCGAGCTCCAAAAGCAAACACCAATTCCCAAATAAAGGCTAGTCAAATGCCATTCATTTCCTGCCAATCCATACACCTTGAAAAGCTAGCGGTGAACCACTTTCTTCAGGGAAGGAAGAGGACTTACTTACCATTTCCATAGGACATGTATGAATGCCAGGATATCACAGTTATACACATGCCTTAAACTATTATGCAAGCAAGTTTACAAAATAGTTTATTAAACAAGGTCACTCAAGCACGGCAATCAAGTCAAGCACAACATAATCAATTCAAATCACGACATAGCTAATTCAAGACATTCTATACACACATTACAAGTAATACTTCAAGCAAATAACAATTCTCGAGGTCAATTCAATTCACGATGCCAATTCAATAAGTCAATTCGATAGACAACTAGACATTTCACCTTTCTTGAGAAACATTTAACATATAACACATAACTTTATTACATAAGTGCATACATTCAAGTCAAGACACACATTCTCACATACAAGCATACACTTTCAAGACACACTTAACAAGCACACATTCAAGGGTCACTACCCACCAGACCGAGGACCCTGTCCCGGCTTATGAGCTAGACAAGCTCTGATACCACCTGTGACACCCTGATCCCTCTCGAGACCGGGAGTTCTAACAATCAATCTATTCACAACCCAAATCCAAACCCGGGCATAATTTTTAAGGAAAACGGATGGAGTCTCCCCTGTTTCTAGGCAAAAAGTAAACCTGCCACAACATATAAATGGACCAATACCATGTCCAAACATTCAACCACCTCAAGGCCATCCAAGCCTTGTTCTCAACAAGCAACCACAAGCAAATTTACATACCTTTTGAAGTACTAGACTATTCTAACTCTTCCTTTAAACAATACAAACATGCTTTGAAGTTAAGCTATGCTAACTGATTACATAAACTAGCCTATCAATTCACCTCAACCACTTAGCTAGATTTAAATTACATTTCTTTTATCAATAATTACATACAATATATGAAAGCATATATCTTTACAACTTCGACACTCAAGCCACATAGGCACGTAAGACAACTCTTCAGGCACGAACTTTCACGAAACCACGAACTTTCCAGCTAACATGACATTTCCTGAAATGTGGTGGTGTGGAGTGAGTATACACAACATGTATACTCAGTGAGGGCGAGACAGATATCGAGTTGGAGAGAAAAAAAGTCGTGCAATGCAAATAAACACAGCTAAGCAATAAGGTCAATAAAAAAGCATTCAATACAAACGACAATATATTAAACATTCAAGAAAGCATTAACACAACCATTCAAAACTATACCACACTCTGAAGGCTATGGTTCACTCTTACGAGCGATATACCATTTCACGAGCGATACATCAATCTCGAGCTTGATGTTGACAACGATGACAAAAAGCGCGCAACCACCTTATAACACCAGTTTGGAATACCCCGGGAGTAACCATCAATTCTATGATCCAAATCTCCCTGGGAGGCAACCCAAGCGAGAAAAAGGAATAGCCACGGAGCTAGAACAACTAACACTGGCAACCCGAGGCTACCCAGAGAGGCCCATCACTCACGCGCTGGACACTATGCAATGCAAGACTTGATGTGAGGCGATAAACGAGCAATAGCACAACAACACAAATAGAGGAGATAAACGAGATATCAAGCATTATTCAACAATTGTTAAACATTTCAATCAATAATCAACTCTAACAAGCGTAATAAGCATTAACAAGTATTTGCAATCAAACAAGTAACAAGAACAACACCAACTAACATTATCAAGCAATAACAAGTATTCTATAGGCATTATAAGCATTCTATAAGCAATATAAGCATTCTATAAGCAATATTCTATGAAAACACACAAAATTCCAAAAATGACCCCAACTTTCAAAACGCTACTACTTTCAAACGAGCCACGAGCTTTGGAAACCGACTTCACCAATCCTCCTAGGTCACCATAAGTCACGTCTAAAGACCCCAAAACTCTACTTTACCATAGAATTCACGCAAAGTCCCAATTTTTCCCTTTGCTCGTTTGAACTACAACTATACTAACCAAATACCCAACCAACGCCATAATCGCACCAAAAGTGCTTCCATGGCCTCCCGAAACAATGACATCACTCAAAACGAGAAAATGCTAAACTCGACCTAAACGACCCCGACTTTCACCAAGGCATATTTCTCATTTTTTCCATTACGCAACCTAAACAAATCATGCATTTAGACATTCTAGCATTCCTAGCACCTTTTTACATCAACGGACAGCATAACAGCGCAACTTTATCGTTTCAAGGGTTTACTATTCACAAAATACTATTCAACTAACAATTTATATTTCAATTTCAATATTCAACCGCAGAAAATGTTAAAAAGCTATAAATACGTGTTCTACGATTGCTAGGGAACATACTTTAAGCCTCAAATCAATTAAAACAACAGTATACGGATAAAACCCAAAAATCAAAGTTAATACACAAAATATTCAAATGCACAAATAACGATGAAACCCTCACCTTAGACGCTCCTAGATGCTAGGAAAACCTCGTAGGATGTCTCGGAAACCACCCTATGCAAGCTCACGCGAAGAATCGAAGATTTGATGTTGAATTTTCTTTTTTTTCTCTCCTTATTTTTTTCGGCCCTTTCATGTTCTGTTCAGCTCTGTTTTTTTTTTGTGTTATTTTAGGCTATTAAAAGATGACACAAGGTCAAAAGGTCAAAGCTTTGGTCAATGCTCACTTAAGTTGGTCAAACTAGCTTATTTTATGCATTTTAAAGCTAAAACAACTAATGAAATATTAATTCTAGCTAACAACAATTAAAATATAAAATTTAAGATACCAAACACTAGTTTTCACTATTTGTTGAGGACTAGGATCGCTCTCGATATGCTATGCACTTTGCGTCAACCAAGAAGTGACAATTAAATCTCAAAGAATCTAAGAAATATATCATTTTTGGAAAGTATCATAGTTTAAAATTTACTCTGGCTCGGAGCTACTTTTCTCTTTTATTTGAAAATCGAGTGATTTTAATGCAAGACAACCAAAACCGATTATTAAAATAATCACAACAATCAAGGTAATCAATATTCATTTAAAATAATTAATTTAACTATTTGTAGAATATTTTAAGAATTATAAAGTTAATATTAAGCTACAAATGAAAGTTAATATAAACACATAGTCAAATACAATTAAACACTAACATTTAAGATAACACTTAATTAATCACAAGAGAATAAATTCAATTACTATAATTATTAGAAATTGATAATAATATTTTAATTATTCAATTTACAACTACTAAATGCTTCCAAGAGGAATATTAAAATAGTGAAAATTGGTTGATTTAACTAATTAAACATTTAATCAAATGCAGTCAAGTGCTATTAAATGCATGCCAGGTTGGGTTATCACAGGCAGGTCAAGAGGAAAAGAAAAGAAGTCAACTAGGTGGAATACGCTTTTTTTGCCCTTATATGCAAAAGAGAGGGAGAGGCACTTTTTGATACTAACTCTCATTATCCTACATTAGAAAGAGTACTTCCGTACCTAAGAGAAGGTTTTTTTCCTAGAAGGAAACTCCAAATAAATGTATTGTTTTCCAACTTCCTTTATCACAGACTCAACAAGCTTGCTCACTCAATTTGACTTTCTATCTAGATTGAAAACTCCCTTGCTCAATGGCTTTCACAGACTCCTACCTTTTAAGGTATTCTAACTCGAATCCTTATTCAACTTCAACTCAAACCCCAGGGAAGGCAATCTCTTGAAGAGAAAGCATGGACTAAAGAGAGAAAAAAATCACTGGACCCATATCTAAGAACTTCTCCTTATACCCTCGGTGTTTGGCTTTTTTTAGTATTCTTCTTTCCTCAACTTAAGGCAGGATAAGCTGTAACACCCCGATCCTTCTTGAGATCGGAAGTTTTATTAATCAATCTAATCGCAACCCAATTCCAAACCCGGGCATAATTTTTACGGAAAACGGACGGAGTCTCCCCTGTTTCTAGGCAAAATGCAAACTTGTGACAACATATAAGTGGACCAGTACCGTGTCAAACCATTCACAACTCCTCAAGGCCATCCGAGCCCCGGTTCTCAACAATTAAACACAACAAGTATATATACATTTCCAAGTACCCAGACTATTCTTACTCTTTCCTTTAGACAATACAAACATGCATTGATTACAGAATTATTAACCTATACATAAAATATAAATGACTTTTCTTTACACATTGATTATATACATCTCATGAAAATAAAATCTTTATATCTTTGACAACTCAAGCCACATAGCACGCAAGGCAACTCTTCAAGCACGATCTATCACATAACCACGAACTTTCCAGCTAACATGGTATTTCCTGAAATGTGGTGGTGAGGAGTGAGTATACACAACACGTATACTCAGTGAGGGCGGAACAGATATCGAGGTGGAGAGAAACAAGATCGTGCAATGCAAATAAGATAGTTAAGCAATATAACCGACAAGTAAAGCAATCAATACAAACAACAATACAATAAACAATTAATAAAAGCATTAACACAACCATTCAAAGCTATACCACACTTTGAAGGCTATGGTTCACTCATACGAGCATTGTACCATTTCACGAGCAATGCATCAATCTCGAGCTTGATGTTGACAACGATGACAATAAGTGCGCAACCACGTTATAACTTCCACTGGGTGTACTCCGGATGTACCCCAACATATCTACGACCCAAATCTCCCAGGGCAGCACCCCTAGCGAGAATGGGAATAGGACACGGAGCTAGAGCAAACCAACCCTGGCAGCCCGAGACTGCCCAGAGAGGCCCATCACTCACGCGCCTGACACTATGCAATGCAATACGAGATACAAGCAATAAACGAGCGATAGCACAAAAGTGCAGATTAGTGACGATAAACGAGATATCAAGTATTTACAATCAATAATAGCAATCAATTAACTTTTCAAGCATGAATATCATTAATATCAACGATAACATCAATCAAACAAGTAATAGCAATTCAAACACGAAAACGACAAATATCACTATTCAATCTCTAACTTCCAAAGGCAATTACGAGCAAACGAGCTATAGGATTAGGAAACCGATTTCACTACCTTCATCCAGGCACTACAAGGCACGTTTCTATGGACCGAAACCTCATTTTCTCAATCGAAGCCCGAAAATCCACCTACCGCGTTTGAACTACAGCTATGTTAACCGGTCACCCAATCAATGCCACAACAGCACCAAAAGTACCTTCATGCCCTCAATAGCAAAACCCCCAACTCAATTCGAGCACGGTCAACACTTGGTCAAACCGCCCCTTTACGTTTCTTTGTCTAATTTCCAATTTTAACTAAGGTCGGTCCGTTTTTATTGCACATTTTATCTTTCTATCACTAATGGCACCTATCCAAATCAAGAAATCGCAATTCAGATCAAAATATGAAATTCTATTGCTTTACTATTCAAAATCACTATTCATTATTCTTCCGCAATTTCAAATTTGCATTTCTAGCCTTAAAAATCGCTAAATAACTAATAAGCAATGCTCTACGAACCCTAAGGAAGTTATTTCAAGCAATATAACGCAATAAATATCAAATCTGAAAAATTGAATGAAAAAATCAAAATCAAATAAAAATGCACAAAAAACGTGAAAACCCTTACAGAGATTGAAGAGGAGGCCTTGCAAGGACCCGAGCCACGATCCCCGAGCAATTCCACGCAAGATTGTAGAAAAAAATTGAAGCAAAATCTTTTCTTTTTCTTCTCTTTGAATTTCGGCCATGGGGGGGACAAAATGGGAATTTTGGCTTTTGTTTTGTTTTGATTTTTGCCTTGTTTTATTTATAAAAGATGACAAAGGGCATTTTGGTCCTTTTGCAAAGTCAAGCTTAAGTGAAAATATGGTCAAACAAGCTCATTTAATTAGCATTTAGTCTAATTCAAGTTAAAACAATGCAATTAAATGAAAAACAACTAAAACTAACTCAATTAAGCTAAAAATACTATTCACTAAATTTGGAAAATATTTCTCTAACTCTCGTTTTCGATGCACTACGATCTAACGGTCAATAAACGATCACTATTAGAATGATAAACAATTTCTTAAAAATATAATTTTTGAAAAGTAATTTAGTTTAAAATTCAATTCGGCTCGGAGTTACTTTTCTCATTTAATTGAAAACCAAGTAATTAAATGCAAGAAAATAAAAATTCATTTAAAAAAATAAATAATTTAACTAGTTCTAGAATATTTTAAAGAATTATGAAATTAATACTAAGATACGAATGAACAAGTTAATATAAACACGTAATCAAATGCAATTAAATGCTAACATTTAAGATGACACTTAATTAAATACAAGAAAATAAATCCAGTTACTATAAATAATAAAAATAGGTAAAAATATTTTAAATTAATCAATATACAAATTATTTGAATATTTTTTTAAAAGAAATATCAAAATAGTGCAAAATGGATGATTTAACTAATTAAACACTTAATTAAATGCAATTAAATGCCATTAAATGTGTGCCGGGTTCAGGGTATCACATCCTTCCCCCCTTAAAACAATGCGTCCTCGCAATTCTTCTTCCAATAGGATTCAGCATCACTTGTAATCCAACTTTAACCACTCTTCATTGGTTGTTAAGCAAGACACTGAATAAGAATGCTCATAGGAAAACCCAAATAGAAATCCCAACCAAGAATGCCGAGAAAATACCAACTAAAGACTGAAGCAGGGATACTGTACAAATTATCAATGCCACATATTATTGACAAGAAGAATACCGAAGGAATATCCTATATATGAATCCCTAATAGAAGTCCAACAAATACCAAATAGGAAGTCAAAGGATAGCCAGAGTATATGCATCACATATAAGACCAAACTCCAAGACCTCATCACCATTTGCCGGGTGCAAACTTTATACAACTTACCACCAAGAAAGCCCAAAGTATTCCACAGCATATCGTAAGCAATATGAGATAATAAGTCTGAACAAGATTCCAAGTGTAAGACTTCCAATAATGCCAACAAGGAAAATACTAGTAGAATGTCCACTAAGAATTCCAAAGAATACAGTAAGTAGTACTATACAATAAGTATGATAGGAATTCCAAATACCAAACCTACTGAGGAACACTAAAGAAAATACCCAAAACAATGCTCTAATAAGAAAGTAGGAAGGATTGCCCAATAAGTAAGTACTAGATAAATGGCCACTAATAATTCTAGAGATTGCCATTGAAGAATTTCCAATCAGGGATGCCAGTAGCACACCAATAAAGACCGAGATACATATGCCATAAATAATACCATGTAGTAAGTCCGATTGAAAACACAATAACCAAGTCTACCAAGAAGTGCCAACAGAAGTTCCAAAGAATACCCAATAGGAAAGCCAAAGAATACTCCAGAGAACAGCCAAATAGAACCCCAAAAGAAAGCTACTATTTCACAATTGTTAAGCACAGAGGAGGACCTTAGAGATTCGCCAATAACCGAGCTCCAAAAGCAAACACCAACTCCCAAATAAAGGCTAGTCAAATACTGCTCATTCCCGTCAATCCATATAACTTGGAGGGCCTGCTACTAACCACTTCTCTTCAGGGGAAGGAAGAAGTCTTTCTTACCATTTCAACAGGACATGTATGAATGCCAAGATATCACATTTATACATATATGCCTTAATCTATTATGCAAGTATGTTTGTAAAATAGTTTATTCAACAAAGTCACTCAAGCACAACAATCAAGTCAAGCACAATATAATCAATTCAAATCACGGCACAACCAATTCAAAACATTCCAATACACACATTACAAGCAATACTCCAAGTAAATAACAATTCACGAGGTCGATTCGATTCACGATGCCAATTCGATACACGAGTAGTCACTTCACTTCACGTAACACACCTTTAGCACATACCACATAATTACATCACGTAGGTACACACATTCAATTCAAGACACAAAATCTCACATACAGGCACACATTTTTGAAACTCACTTAACAAGCACACATCAAAGGGTTACTACCCGACAGTCCGAGGACCCTGTCTCGGCTTATAAGCTAAACAAGCTCTGATAGCACTTGTAACACCCCGATCCCTCTCGAGACCGGAAGTTCTATTAATCAATCTAATCGCAACCCAATTCCAAACCCGGGCATAAAATTTAGGGAAAACGGACGGAGTCTCCCCTGTTTCTAGGCAAAATGCAAACCTGCGACAGCATATAAGTGGACCAATACCGTGTCCAACCATTCACAATTCCTCAAGGCCATCCGAACCCCGGTTCTCAACAATTAAACACAACAAGTATATATACATTTCCAAGTACCCAGACTATTCTAACTCTTTCCTTTAGACAATACAAACATGCATTGAATCCAGAACTTACTAACCTATACATAAAACTTAAATGACTTTTCTTTACACATTGATTATATACATCTCATGAAAATAAAATCTTTACATCTTTGACAACTCAAGCCACATAGCACGCAAGGCAACTCTTCAAGCACGATCTATCACATAACCACGAACTTTACAACTAACATCGTATTTCCTAAAATGTGGTGGTGAGGAGTGAGTATACATAACACGTATACTCAGTGAGGGCAAAACAGATATTGAGGTGGAGAAAAAGAAGATCGTGCAATGCAAATAAGACAATTAAGCAATATAACCGACAAGTAAAGTAATCAATATTAACAACAATACAATAAACAATTAATAAAAGCAGTAACACAACCATTCAAAGCTATACCACACTTTGAAGGCTATGGTTCACTCATACGAGCAATGTACCATTTCACGAGCAATGCATTAATATCGAGCTTTATGTTGACAATGATGACAATAAGCGCGCAACCACCTTATAACTTCCACTGGGTGTACTCTGAATGTACTCTGACACATCTACGACCCAAATCTCCTAGGGCGACATGCCTATCGAGAAGGGGAATAGGACACGGAGCTACAACAACCCAACCCTGTCAGCCCGAGACTGCCCAGAGAGGCCCATCACTCACGCGCCTGACACTATGCAATGTAATATGAGATACAAGTGATAAACGAGCGATAGCACGAAACTGCAGATTAGTGCGATAAACGAGATATCAAGCATTTACAATCAATAATAACAATCAATTAACTTTTCAAGCATGATTATCATTAATATCAACAATAGCATTAATCAAACAAGTAATAGCAGTTCAAACACGAAAATGACAAATATCATTATTCAATCTCTAACTTCCAATGGCAATTACGAGCAAACGAGCTATAGGATTAGGAAACCGATTTCACTACCGTAATCCAGGCACTACAAGGCACGTTTCTATGGCATGAAACCTCACTTTCTCAATCGAAGCCCGAAAATCCACCTACGGTATTTGAACTACAGCTATGTTAACCGGTCACCCAATCAACGCCACAATAGCGCCAAAAGTGGTTCCATGCCCTCAATAGCAAAACCCCTAACTCAATTCGAGCACGGTCAACAATTGGTCAAACGGCCCCTTTATGTTTGTTTGTCTAATTTCCAATTTTAACAAAGGCCAGTCTGTTTTTATTGCACATTTTATCTTTCTGTCACTAATGGCACCTATCCAAATCAAGAAATCACAATTTGGATCAAAATTCAAAATTCTAGGGTTTTACTATTCAAAATCACTATTTATTGTTCTTCCCCAATTTCAAATTTGCGTTTCTAGCCATAAAAATCACTAAATAACTAATAAGCAATGCTCTACGAACCCTAAGGAAGTTATTTCAAGTAATAACAGGCATTATAACGCAATAAATATCAAATCTAAAAAATTGAATCAAAAAATCAAATTCAAATAAAAATGCACAAAAATGTGAAAACCCTCACAGAGATTGAAGAGGAAGCCTTGCAAGGAACCGAGCCACGATCCCCGAGCAATTCCATGCAAGATTGTAGAAGAAAATTGAAGCAAAATCTTTTCTTTTTCTTCTCTTTGAATTTTGGCCATGGGGGGGACAAAATGGGAATTTTGGCCTTTGTTTTCTTTTTATTTTTGCCTTGTTTTATTTATAAAAGATGACAAAGGGCATTTTAGTCCTTTTGCAAAGTCAAGCTTAAGTAAAAATATGGTCAAACAAGCTCATTTAATTAGCATTTAGTCTAATTCAAGTTAAAACAATGCAATTAAATGAAAAACAACTAAAACTAATTAAGCTAAAAACACTATTCACTAAATTTGGAAAATATTTTTCTTACTCTTGTTTTCGATGCACTACGATCAAACGATCAATAAACGATCACTATTAGAATGATAAACAATTTCTTAAAAATATAATTTTTGAAAGTAATTTAGTTTAAAATTCACTCCGGCTCGGAGTTACTTTTTCATTTAATTGAAAACCGAGTAATTAAATGCAAGAAAATAAAACCGATTATTAAAATAATCAAAATAATCCATATTCATTTAAAAAAATAAATAATTTAACTAGTTCTAGAATATTTTAAAGAATTATGAAATTAATACTAAGATACAAATGAACAAGTTAATATAAACACGTAATCAAATGTAATTAAATGCTAGCATTTAAGATGACACTTAATTAAATACAAGAAAATAAATTCACTTATTATAAATAATAAAAATAGGTAAAAATATTTTAAATTAATCAATATAAAAATTATTTGAATATTTTTTAAAAAGAAATATCAAAATAGTACAAAATGGATGATTTAACTAATTAAACACTTAATTAAATACCGTTAAAAGCCATTAAATGCGTGCCGGGTTCGGGGTATCACATGAGCGCTAAGGCATGAGGGTCGTTCACCTCTCTCCTCTGTGGATACCTAGTTTTCTCAGCAAAAGATGTTAGTGATATTGGCTCAAGAAGAGAAGAATTGCTCTTAACCTTTCCTCCACCTCGAGGAAAGAGGGGATCAGGCTACAAATCTGGTCTTGTTTGTTGCTTGTATTGGTAGTTTGGATTGGACACTGTAGCTACCCTCGGAGAGCACTAATACATAATCCCATTCTAGTCACATATTCACTGCTATTTTACACTAACTCAATCTTGTGTTTTACCGCGACACAAAACCATTATCTCAACATCTATTCGCCTACCAACTAGGTATCCATATGTATCCGGCATGGCGTTGTATCGACTATGAACATGTCTCTTAGTTACCTTTTTAAAGGGTACCTTCCGTGGAAAAAAGGCTCTTACCGGCCCATCCTTTTATTCTACAATTGTAACCGTCTTGTCTCATTCGAAAGCTAACTCTACCTTCTCCTCCTGATTTAGCCTGAATCATTCTATGATGAGGGACTTAATCCACCGTTTTGGTATGGAATGGGTTGTTATGTAGTTAGTCCTCCAGTTGTGCTTTCTTTGAGTCCCCGGTCTAGGGCGCTAGACCTTGTGTTTTAGTTTGACTCCGGGATTTACCACGGAAAGTTGGCTTCGGTAACTTATCTAGACTCACTACATCAAAACAGGTCGTTAAAAATTTTTGCAATTACTATATGCAACATGAGATCTCCAAAGGGGTTGCTTTTAGTTTGTTCTCAACTCTAGGATTTTAATAAGAGCCATTAGGCGAAAAGGGCCGTGGAAGGTCTTTCAATTCAAAGAAATCGATTGAAGCGGTAAAGGTAGGCTAGGAAGGATTAGAACTGCTTGATGGCATATCACTGCTAAGAGCGAGGAAGTATGACCCTATAACAGAGCACAGGATCTTTAAACAAAATAAACCCCAGAGGTTTGGGAGACGTCAAGGTGAATAAAAGGGGAATGCGTATGGTCTAGAATCAATTCTTTTTGTAGCCCTTGAGCCAAGTAGTTGATGCGCTAAGGCAGCTAGAGAACTAGGAGCAGGCGCTGCTATCAGCTTAGGCAAGAGTCTTTCTACGGTTGTAGTGAGCAACAAGAAAGGTTAAATAAAACTCCCTAAGGGATTGATGTGGTGTACCGGTACCTTAACTATATATGGGCTACCTCGCGTATTGATGAAGCATTGAGTATTGAGGGATCCTCAGGGGAAAGAAAGGTTTAAGCATTCCATTCCCCCAATCCCCCGATGTTAGGGGAAGGGTAGAAGAATTCCAATCTGTGACACCTCAGATATGCCAAGGCCAGCCCCAGGTACAACCTGAGACTTTGTTAATGAAGAAAGAGTCGTTAATGAATTGCCTGAAGTGAAGCAAGTTGTGACTCCTTCAAGCTGGAAAAGGGCGCATTCGATCACGAAAGACCGTATTTTTCGCTTGTTTTTGTTGGATAATCTTTTGTTTCTAGATTATTATATAATAAGTAGTTTCTCCATCAGTGACGCTCCGTACCTTCCATTGTAAGGAAAATGTGTTCTCTTCTAGGCGGCTTCCCTGCCAACTATTAGAAGTTCTCTTGAGAGTTTTCTTGCAGACAGTTGAGTTGTCTTCTATCTCGTTGCCCTATTTGTATTTAGTCCTAAGACATATAGAATCTAGGGCTTGATTTTGGTTTTCCTATGGGGAGTCAGAATCTTTCTTTCTTTTCGAGGGCGGGGCTATATTTCCTTGAGAGTTCTATTCCATTGCTGTCGGTTTTAGATCAAGTGCCGTCAATCTCTTTTAGGCAAGCAGGGAAAGGTCCGTAAACGCTTGACTATTTTATATTTCTTAGTATTACTGAGTATTACTTAACTAGTTAGTATTCTATTAATAGGGTATTAATATCATCTTAAGATTCTAATAAGATATATACATATTTCGTATTGTAAGTTAAGAGAATATCAAAGTAAAATGGCCTTAAAGTAGCTCGACTAAAAGGAGATGGAAAGCTAGTGGAATGGAAGTACCTCACCTTTTTCGCGGGTATCTTTATCTTCAGTTAAGGTTATATTACAAGTTCATATGGAAGGGCTAAAGGCTATTCCCTTGTTAGTGATGTAAAGAAAAGAAAGGTTATTCTCTTGTGAGGAATGCTATGTCTGTCTGCAGAGATGGCTGTTGTTACTTTTGTCTGGGGATTTGCCCATCATTTTTGCTCTGGGCTTTATCACCGCAGGATAAGTATGTGGGTTATGTGCGGTATCCTCCCGATATATATGGGTTATGGCAGTTATCCCCTTTCTCGTCAATGTTTAGAGCCGAGCTCGTTGGAAGTCACAGATTTCTTCTTGTTGTCTGCTATAGGATTCTCACAAGCCAAGTTGGAGTTATAAGATACTCCCCTGTATTTCGAGTAATAAGGGCATCAAGAATTTCTGCCTTCAATTTTGTTGAAATACGAGCTCCCTTGAATACATATGCAGTTCCTTTCGATGGGGATTGAGTTGAAGTCCCTGTCTCCGTATTCCACATAACAATAGTCCTAGTATCAATAGGTGAAGTCCCCGTATCGCTATTCCGCTTTCCACCAGTCTTCATGCCAATCCATAGTTAATACTTATATTAGTAGTCTCTAGGATAGCTGATTCTCTTCTCGGGTAAGCAAGTAGGCAAGACAGTGTAAGATAGATTGAGAATATAGAGCATATGTACAGCTGAGTTCTGTTCCAGCCATTGGGATAGATGTAGTTGGAGTGGTCCTTTTATATGGGGTTCTTTATCTAGTAGCACTCCCCAATCCAACTGTCTCTTTTTTCCTGAGTGTGAGTTCCCTTTGGAGTTCCCAGCTTGGAGGTGTAGGAGTAGTTTCGTTGGCCTTTTTGGCTATTTCCATTGTCCTAGGAGGGGAATAGCTCATAGCTCAATTATACAATTACAAGAAAGTTGAGCTCTTATATACAATAAGGGGTTGTTACACTAGGTAATTGGAAGGTTTTCCCTTGGCTTTCCAGGATTTCTTTTGATTAGGACTATTATGCTTCCCCTTTTGTTAGCCAATGACATTCCTGCTTCTTTTTTGCGAGCTAGTTCTACTGTGAGTTTCGATCGATCTACTTGAAGTTTTTTCCTCGTGTTTCCCAAAAGATGTATGAGTGTATGGCCAAGCGCACTCATTGGGCAACGCATGTCCCAACAACTGCCTGGTTTGTCCAGCGTCTCGTCCTTCAGCGTCATGTTACCCTGGATGTACCACTGAGGTGTTTGATGTTAGCTTGTCAGGCCTAGTCTATCTTGTTCATTTCCGTTTCTCATATGGGCTAGGAGCGGGTATCCAGATCCCCCTTCGGTCTCAGTCCTCCCACTGCGGTCAAACCTCTCTTCTGGCCATGTTATCTTGTTCTTTTGTTCTCTGGTCTTAGTATCTGCTGTAAGTCCGTTGGGTGACCAATCGGGAGGTTCCCATAGCTTCCTAAAGAGGAGTCCGTCATCCTTGTGTCGTTAGCTCGCTACAACTAACCATATCTCCTTTGGCCTAAGGAGGGGCCTTAGCGAACATACGACACCACTACTAGCCTATACACGATCTATACATTGTAGGATCTATAGATCTTATCCCCTTTCTTTATTGATGTCGCAGATGCGTTGCTAACACTGTAATATAGAAGGTCAAGGCCTACTCTATTCCTTAGCAGGAATAGAGGCCTTGGTAAGAGCTATTATAGGATTGTACCTGTAAAGGATCTGTTTTGGAATACTAGTTTCGCTCCTAGAGGAGTAGTAGCAGATAACACAGGACAGTTACAGATAGAGAGAGGTAAAAGAGGTATTAGAAAGGGCTCGAAGTAGAAGCTTTAGCAGTTTACCATGGCAAAAGTATACCACTATATTTGTCCCTGCTCTGCTCTTAGAAAGAGAGTCATCCGATGCAAGAAAGGGAACTAAATTCGTAGCAGCTCTGACTCTTGCCGTTATTTCATTACTGACCAGCGGTGGAGGAAGTGAATCAGAATACACTTTTCGGATCTTATCTGTTTGTCATAGAGAGTAGATAAGTGTTGAATTAACCGGTCTTCTTCTTTGGCGAACCCCAATGACTTTCCTTCTAAGACATGGTAATTGCTTTCACAGGCTAGAAGGGCTAATAGGGCCTTAAGGGCTAGAGCTTTCAAGCAAAAAGGGCAGTTTGACATTAGAAAGATAAAAAAGGCAAGGTTTAGAATCCTCAATTCCCGACGGAGGAACAAGGGAGACTAGTTAATTGAATGCCCTATTAGAATTGAATCATAAGCATCGGAAGAATAATTCTCTTAGCAGACAAGAATAAAATTAGCAATATGGATCCACTTCTCATTTGCAAGATCCGGTGTTCACAGAGTCGAGTTCAGGTGTACTTGCATCTTCATTTATACAAAATTCTCTCTATTACCGAATCAAAGACAGATTCATCAAGGCAAGATAAGATTAAGCATTCATTTCAAGAAACCAAGAAGTCAGTCAGCATGAAGCTGGGGAATTGAACTTCAACTCTAAGTTGAAAGCAGGAAAGAAATAAAGAACTATTTTTGAGAGAGTGCTTTAGGGCCTACGTCTAGCTGTAGTCCTTTCTTGGTCAGTGCGTGCCAAGCTTCCTCACACCATGGGCACGGTGCTTTAGAGAAAAAGATTCAATTCACTATTCCCCTATTTTAGAAAGTAATCCAAGGCTCGGGGAAGTTCTTTTTCCAAGTCTTATTGCAGTGGATGAAGTAAGGCTAACAACTATTTGACAAATGAAGTACAGTAAAGCATTTCTAAAAAGTCTATATAGAATAGAAAGTAGACCTTTGGGGCGAAGAAAGAAGGAAGCGACTGGGTCTGCTCCTCCTTCTAGCGAAAGTTCCTTGAGGATAGGAGAACTTCCCCTGTATGAAGGAAGGCGGGAAGCTTAGCCTACAAAAGGGAAATGAAGACTTGGCATTGAATGAACTGCGCTAACTTCCTCGACCGGGCAAGCGGCGTGGAACCGGTGCTTTGATTCTAATCCATGAAAGGAAGTCTGCGATCGCTTAATCCTTTCAATTGATTCTAGTGAAAGTACCACTCTCAGTCGAGCCAGTAAACTCCCTTCTTCTTCTAACAAGTGAGTGACTACCTTTTTTGATTAAGCGGAATATGAAGTTAATGGCATGTGCTTTATTCATTTAAAGCACCTTTAGTCCGAGGTTTCTTGACAAATGAATGGTGATTGAAACTGTTCGCCTATTCCACTTCGTCAAACTAAACAAGGAGTAAGGAAAGGTCAGTAAGTAAGAGCTAGTCTTTCAAGGAAAGACAAGAGAGAGTGCAGTTGTATCAATTAACCTCTTTGGGTTAGGGAAGGGTAAGATCTTCCTGTCTGATAGAGTCTATAGCGCGCATGAGAGCTTTCTATGCTTAGCGCTAGGAGTGGCACTTGCCTTCGTTAGGAGAGGGGTGAACGGAGTAAATAAGAGTTGTACCGAAGACTTTCTATTTTATTAGCATACAATATAGTGCAATCCCGCGCTTTGGTATAAGGTGTAAAACTGGGAAGCTTGGTACCTGGAATCCCTCTTTTTCGGGCCTTTGTACCTTCCCACGGGTGACCCCATTAGTGTTGTTGTTTTGCTTCCCTTAGGATGGAAGATATGGATATGCTCTTGCGTCTTCCTTTAAAGATATATTAAAATGCTAAAGCCCTTGGTAGGAGGTTCCAAGCTACTAAAGTCATTCCTCATTTCCTAATCATTAAGTAAGGGACACTTTCTGACAAACACTGGTGCTCCCTGCTATCGTCTTAACTGGTCAGTCAGTAGTAGAATAATAGCCCAAGCTTTGTTGGGCACTGGGCAGAATGAGGTTCAGCCAGCGTAGCCCTAGCGCACTCAACTCAAGCAGCGAAGGAAGATGGGAATTCTTTAACTTCCACATCCCACTACCACAGCTTTTGGTGCTGCTAGAAAGCGTTCAACCTGCCGGATCTACTGAATCAACAGAGTCGACTAGATCGAGATCATAATCTGAATCATCGAGATCTTCATCCCTCAATAACATATCATAGAGCCTAGAGATAGAGGTACGGTTCATCGCCTTACTTATCCAAGCGTGTTGCCAAATAGTCAGATATGCCGTACTTAGATTTTGTTGAGGTTAGGAACCATTTGCTGTTATCAGCATTGCTCATTATCTCATTATTAGGTAACACATTCCCGTTTATCGATTTGTTGGTTAGGGCGACACGTTGTCGCTTTCGCTTTAATAATGAATGATATGGAGTTGTTAGGATTGCAGCGGGGTTGATCAGGGGGCAGGGGAATAGCATAATAAATTTCAATTCTTTTGAATAATAAGATCTTATCTTTACGAAATTAGATTCTATTACTAGAATGGAGCCTTTAGTGAGTCGTAGATCAGCTATGGGTCAATCGCGGTAGTCTTTGTTTTTTCTGTTGCCGAATCAACTGCGAACTCAGGGTTAGCTTAGTCAATTCATTCTTTTTTGTTTCAGAAGTTGGGATTGGACCCTTCTTAACTAGGTTCAAGGGAAGTTAGGAGTCAAGTGAAATAAGCCTTGGTGCCTAGCAAGTTCTTCATTTTCCTTTAATAAGATAAGGCAATTGCCCATGTAAAGGGAAACAAACTCTCTTTAGATTGATGCCCGAGATCATTCCCTTTAAAGGTAACTGCAACTGCAGGGGATGCTTATTCTGGAATGGAGGAATTCTCGTATAGTCAACAATTCGTTCTACCCCTTATTTCATAATAGCAATAATTAGAAGTTCTTTCTCTAACTCTAAGGTGACCCGCGGCACACTTCATATATGTATGATTGAATGCCGACAGCATTCGTTTATAGTAGCGGGAAGAAGATCAGAGCCTGGCCACTCCACTTAAAGTAAAGCTTTCTAGACAATGACTATTGAATACAAGTTATTCTTTTCTCACATCTCGATTTCTCTCTCAATGATCAATGGAAACTATCTTGCTCCATTTTTTCTTTTTAGGGCGTAGGGGGAAGAGACTTTGTTGTTCTCCTACCTTCAACTTCAACTAAGTCAAGCAGAATCTGAATCAGCCTTTCGACTAGCGCGTGGAATTGCTCCTAAATCCGTTTTATTTAAGCAATGAGGAATAAAACAACTTATCTAGGGCATGTGATCGATTTGCGATAGATAAGGCTAGGTGCTTTGCTTGTGCTTAACGCACTATAGTAACTGACTCTATCATCCTTAGTAGCCAATCAACCAAGGACCCTCATTAGATTTGGCATGGTTCTTCCCGACCCAGAGCATACTGCCCAACACAATAACAAGAGAGGATTGCTAGGCAGCCCCATCAGCCCATCCAATATGATCTTATGCACCAATTCAATAGGACCCCAACTTCCCATGCCTTCGGTTATTCACCACAACCTAGTCTCGAAATACTTGTACAACTTAGGTTTACCAGGCAGTCCTCGACTACCTATGTTCCTATTGTAGGTAGATCCTGACCAATCATTTCCACCACTACTTTATAATAATGCTACTCATTGTTAAAGGGTCGATTGTGGGGAAATTACCCGGGTTTACGCGTTTCTCCCAGTCTAGCCCACCCCTAAAATACTCCTGGTAGGAGTTGGGGATTTGATATGATGAGGTGAATGATGGAAGAATCAATCCCAGCCAATAAGGCCTTATTTTGAATGCCCTACCTTTATCTCTCATTGGCCCTAGCGCTCCTAATCAATGGAAGCAGGCAAAGAAGAAGGGAAGAAATGAATGATTGAACCTGGGGACTTCTGAAGAAAGTGATTTAAGGCGAGTGTAACGAAGAGCAAGCGTAGGTTTTAATTGTTTGAAAAATGAAATAAATAAGTAGCTAGTAGCATTTTTAAGTAGCCTTGCAGTAGCTATAGCTTGAAGCGAAGTTATCGTATTTATAGATGAATGAGGGGGGCCCTTAGCTTAGAATAACAAGAACTTAAAGGGAATGAAGGAAGCTAAGGCTGGATGGTTTGAAGCTCGACTGAAAGGTGCGGGTGTAAAGGTCTCAATCCTAGATGATAAAGGCGATGTTCGCTAGCCACCTAACCATCAGCAGATCTGCTATTTTAGAGATTGCCTAAAGACTCAAACTACAACTGCAAGCTCGTTGGCACGTTAGCTCATTAGCCCTAACCCCTTTCACCTAGTTGCCATTTTTTTCTCTCAAATCGGGATTTGGGGAGACTTTTGAACTAGTTTTTCTTTGAGGAAAGCTATTTATGGATGGCTGGGAATTCTCACTCGGACTAGAGGCCCTGGAACTATATGCCCAAGATTGACACACTTTCAAGTCGAGTCACTCTATTTGCCTTTCGCTTGCTTTCACTTTATTGATGACTTTCCTTTACCAGAAATTCCCTTTCTATCATTTACAGTCGACTATTCTTCCGTTGTGCTCTGCTTTCTTAGTTATCAAATTTTTGATTGCATGTAAATATCCTTGTGCGCTTATAAAGTGCAAGAACGGATCTTAGCCAGACGTGGACCTCCTTTCCTTTTCCTTGCCACTCTTTGCGGAGAGTTCGCTTGGTAACCCCATTACTTCAGAAGTCTTGAAAGTAACTCAAGACCTCCTGAAAATAATGGCTCTGCCGCCCTTCTAATTCGAGACTATGGAGGATCTCAGTCATTTTGTCGGCTCTATGTCTGTCCGCTAACGTTTCCGTGAGAGGCACCGCTTGGAAGCCGCTTGGAACCCTAGTGTGTAGCTCTCTGCACGGATCCTGGATTCAATCCACGATCATTCGGTGAGCAGTGAGAAGCTCTGAAAAAGAGTTCAAGGACTCCTGGTCAATAGGAGGCAGTTCCCGATTAGTGTAGGACGGAGACGGTTCAAACTCTGAAGCCACATTTCTTCATATTGAAGAAGGGCCTTCTCCATCCCCCAGATCCACTTTTCTTTTTCTTGAAGCGTCCTGGCTGGCTCTCATTATTGATAGTTGGCAGACCACCGTCTCCTTGAGGGCGAGCCCCCGTGGATGAGGTTGATTGGTCGGGGGGCCTATTGGCAGGGGCACGCTCTGTTGATGGTTGGGAGGTGGCATTTCCCTTTGTACTTGAGGAGAAGTTGAGGTACTTTCGCCAACTCGTTGAGTCCAATTCTGAATTTTGTATTGAAGAGGGGCCAGCATCACCCCTGTGCGGCCCTTGGTTAACTGTATCATTTCCTCCCGTCATATTCAATATCGTTGCATCACAGATCCTAAAAGCAGCTAGAATCAAAAACAAAAGGAGCCATCCTTCACAGCCTAAACCCCTACTCAACAGGACTCGACTCCCAAGAGAGCTAAAAAAGGGAGTTAAAGAATTTTATTGAGCCAAGTTTCAGATAAAGAAGTACGAAAAGACTAGACACTGTTTCTACAAAGAGGAAAAACATTGATTTCTTTTAAAAAAAAGTACCATGTTTGCCCAATAAGAATTTTCTCAATATTTGTAGTACCTGGTAATACATCAGAGAGTGTTCAAAAATTCTCTGCCATTTGAATTTTAAAGACACTAATCATAGTAGAGCCGAGAATAAGGTGGAACTATTTTTCACAATAAGAATTATGTATACTAGTTGTACCTATTATATGTCGGATAGGCGCCCGCCCCCAAGCCAGTGTCCATCTTAATGAAATGACATTGGTAGACGGGTTGGGACTAGTCTTTTATCCTGGTGAACAATGTTCCACTGATTAGGCAGGGACAAGATTCAATTCGAGGCTTGACCACGACCGGACCTAGGCCGATTGACACTCATGATTGCCATTCATTCATGAACTAGCTTGACACGACACAGAACATCTAACAACGATATGGAAATGGAAGAATTCAATCTCCTTCTTCTTGATCTTATTGGCCTTAAAACGGTCCTAAATCTCTCCTTTGAAGGGTAAGGGGTGAACCTTCTATCTGATTCAATCTCATATATTGTTGCTTTCGAATCGGCTAAAAGAGGATTTTGATGTCACTTAGGAGAATTATAGGGAAGTATGCCTGAGTCTTCTATAATATAATAAGCAGTTGTGACTCGGTCAAGCTAGGATAGAGCCATCTTAAAGAGACTTTCTTCTATTCTAGGTTTCCACAAAGTGGTATCAGGGTATGAGAATGCCTTTCTCCTATAGTAAAGTCTTTGGTTTAGGTCAATCAATCCTCAATCCGGGTTCAATGACCGGAATGAATGGCTTTCTCCTGTCTCCTCATGGATCCAACTATTAGGTTCATGGGTTTGTGGTCCGTGCCTAAAGCAACACTTTTCCATTCATGAATGTTTAAGAAATCATCTCCTGATTCGTTGATCTATTGAGCTAAGGCAGGTCTGCATATAGTGTTTTAGACTTATACTACATCGCCGCCTGGTCCTTTCGAACCTTAATATTAAGAAATTCAGGAACGAGAAAGCGGTATGTATGGTTGACGTATGCCTGGAAACTAGTCCAGAATGATATCATCAACTGCATGATAGACCATGAGTAAGAACTTTTGACAGTAAGAGAAGAGTCATCCTCCTCACAAGTCCCGACTCCTTTAGGTGAGAGGTTCGATCAACTGCGAAAAGTTAGTAAAAAAGAATATGCTCTTCAATAAGCAAAGGAAAGCAGGTCAAAGCCTGCTAAGGCGTCAAGGTAGTTTGACAAAGGTAGAAAGAGTCTCCGTCCTGAACACAGAAGGAAGACGGGTTTGTCAATGCTTGAACTGATTGATCTAAGTAAGCTACGAGGTTAGTATTCTCTGATCAACTTGCTTTAAAGTGCCCATTAACTGATTTGTGAATTTTAGGAATGATCCTATCAGTGATTATGTACTACACTTATCTAATGAATTGAGTCTTCCAAGAAAGGTTTCTAATGAATCTGCTAATTAAGGTTCTAGATTCATTCAAAAGACAGAAAGGAATAGGCTAAGGGCCGTACCTTTTTGATCCCTAACCATATTGATGTTCCTGAGTTCTAGTCTTTATGGTAACCAATGATCTAAGAGAGCTAGAAGTGCAAAGATAGATGAGAGTGGTACGTGCACATATATAAGCAGTTGGACAGTGTCTTTCTCGAGGTTATCTTTCTTCCCTCCGGGGTTCCCTATCTTAATGTTCCTAGCCCAAGGGAATCTCAATGGCAAGAGTCTACTCTATTGCTGCGTATTCTCGAGCATTCATAAAGTCCTTGGTAGAGAGATCCTGTTGCTTGCTCATATAAAGGGGGTTATGTTATTATATAGTGATTAATCCCAATCAATGTAGTTGTTTGGTGTCTATCTATGTTTTGTTCCTTCCTCGGCAAGCTTGGGAGTTTCCTGATGTAAGCTCCTTGGGTACGGCTTCGGAGTTTATGTAAATGCCCTATCTTCAAATGAAGCTATTGACTTAAGGTATCCCCTTATCCGAGGGTGTGCTAGAATTTCGTATGGTAAAGAGGAAAGGAAGACAACATTTCCCATTTCCACTGCCTAAAGGCTTATTGGTAGTTCTTAGGTTCTCTGTCAGTAGAGTGATTTCCAAAACCTAGGTATGTTTTCAGAGAATAATAAGAAGAGACAGTTCTAGCTTTTAGAGACTATCCTCTGTAGCTGTAGCTATGTGGAAGCCAGCTGCTTAAAGACAAGCCCCTTAACCATTCATCTATTCCTGCCCTAAAGCAAGGGAATTTGCTCTTACCCACCACCCTGGTAGGAATTTCCAGATTTGCAGTTAATGAATCCTTGTAATACAGGTTCTTTACTCGAATGAATTCTTTACCCAAAAAAGTGTGTGGCATGGTTAGTTAGAAGATCAGGATTTAGACAAGATGTGTGGCTTTATTGAGGCATATGCGGTTTGTCCGAAGACTATCAAGAAGCCCTTTCTACCCTATCGAGAAAAGAATAAGACTCTCATCTTTCCAACTGGGGAATTTGTTGGAGTCTACTATAGCGAGGAGTTAAAGTATGCAAGTGGCCTAGGCTACACTGTGCTCCCAATCTCAGGCTACCTCTTTGAGAGGAAAGAAAGCCTATTCAGGGAGTTTGTTAGCTCACTCTTTGAGAGCAGGTTAGAGGCAAGGAAAGAAGGTAATAATGCCATGGCCTATGTGTACAAGATCCTTATGAATTCGCTCTACGGTAGATTTGGCATTAACCCTAAAAGCATGATAACCGAGGTCTGCGATGAAGATCGATACAAACATTTGATCAAGCATAGTGACTTAATATTCGATGAGATGCTTAGAGAGAACAAATACGTCGTTGCCTACCATAGAAATACCGGGACTAGCCTAGATTATTGGAACCCACTGAAGAACTCAGCTGTCCAACTAGCTGTTGTGATCACTGCTTGTGCTAGGATCTATTGTACCCTTATATCTCAGGAGAGGACAGCTACTACATGGACATAGACTCAGCTGTGCTTGGTCAGCCAGTACCTACTGAACTGGTTTCTTCTTCTGTCTTAGGTAAGTTTAAGATAGAGGACAAAGTCATGAAACGCTACTTTTTAGCAACGAAATCCTCTTTCAACATCACAATAGATGGAACTAATGTACTAAAATCCAAAGGACCCGTGAAAAACCAGGTCACTCCTGAATGGTTTGAGTCACAGTACGCAAACCCATCTCGTACAAAAATTCCCTACTATCTATTGGCACCCTTTAGAGTAAATACTGATGTCGTTCTCTAGTAACTAAGCTAGAGGGATACATTAGTCCTTTTATCACTTGGGTAGTGGCACCATTAGAAAAATCCCAGGGATAGAGACTGACATTAACACAAGCTCTATTATATGCCATTCTCCTGCTATATGTATTCGGATGTGAGAGCCCGAGTTCCTCTCTATGTAGGAGTCAAAGTATAAAAGAAGACTGATGGATCCCCAAAATATATTATCCTTATGAGAATGATTGCCCATACATATGATCAGGAAAGCCATATGAGCTAGATCGCCTAGCCATAGAATCAGGAATGCTTTTCCATATGAGCTGGTATGCCGAAACATATGAGCAGGAACGCCTTTCCATAAGGATGCTGGAAAATCCCTAGTATTTACTCTACAAAAAAGAATGATAAGGAACATGGACAAAATATCATTACGTAATCTATTAAGTGAGATAGATAACCTCCAAATGTTTTCTCTATGTAAGGAATTCGACGAACTAACTTTGAATGAGGACACTGGTGGTTCTTCGTCTTCTACAAGTGAGGTCCAACCATCATCATCTTCTATGAGTCTAGTGTTACCTTCATCTTCATCTTTTTCTATGAGTCAACCTCCGTCTTATGGTTATCTTGGTATCTCTGATCGTTTATTACGAAGTTTGACACATTCACTTTGGAGCCAGTATATTATTGACCAACTACGAGTTCCTTTTATAGAGCTCCCTAGCCATTTTCTTGAAGAATCATCATTCAAGTCGTATGACATTTGTATGGGGTTTGGTTTTCGATTTCTTCCTGGTCAGTCTGAGTTCTTACTTCAAGAATTGAAGTTCCCTGAATCCTTTGATAGGTTTTCTTTTTTAAGTAATTCAATTGGTTTATCGTATATTAGAAGACCTCTTTTTGAGTTCTTCTTGTTTCCTTATAGCAGTTCCAATGCCAGTTTGCGTGGTTTGATCACCGAAAAGTGAAGTAAAATCTTGGTAGAGATAATTACTCATTACAACGATATGTATGGGCGTTTCTTGATTTTGGTTAGCTTGGGCATTAGTTGTACAGTGTGGTACGGGTTTGTGCCTGACTCATCTATAGCCAATGGTGGCAGTGTGTTCGCACTAATGAAGTCGTATGATTAATTTTTAAATATGAATTATTATGCGCCATGCTTTCATAGGGTTGATTTTGTTGAAACAAACGACATTTCTACATCGGTAGAGTAGGCCTTTGGGAATGAGCAACCTTTTGCGGAGATAACAATCCCTGCTAGCGGCCATGTGGTTAAGGCTATAGGTTTAGGTTTGATGGTTGCTTTCTTTCTAGCGATCGGTATAGTTCCTAACATTTTAGATGCAATTAATGTACAATTATAGGATGATTAAGATTGGAGTAAGCACACATTATAAGAGTAGTCTAGTTTCTATTCATAGTTCATCTTTTATGTTTCTTCCTTACCATACCATTCTTAATACTAGATATTATAGTACAGTAGAATGTTCACTTGTGTAGCTGTCTGCTAATATTGACTTTATCTATAAAGATTTGACAGAGAATCTTCAATTTAGTATGTCTCGCAAGAGATTAGCTCTTATTCAACAAAAAATAGTATCTGGTTTATATGTTCTATCACCACTAAAAGTGAAGTTCATAAAGAAGGAAGGTCTCACTCTTTTTTTACATGATACGCTACCAGATTGTCCCGATATCATGCTTGGGACTGGCTATGATCCAGATATGATTAATGTGGTTATGCCGAATAAAGAGGATGTATTGGTGTTAATGGGATTATCCCTAATGTTATTTCATCTTTCAAATGGTCGCTTTCCTAAAGAAGGTTACCGATTCGAAAATGAGGTGGATTCCTTCTCCCTATCGGTCCAGCTACTTCATACCTTTTATTATAGTCTGAAACAAATAGGAAAGGTGGATAGACTGTACAAGCTTGACTTAATGGCTTCATTAAGGATGATTCCAATCAGTCTGATTTTAGATAAGGTTAAGGCTTTTGTTGGAGATGGTTCAGTTTATAAACTCATTTCATCTTTACTGAATCTCCCTATCATTGATGATGATGGAAATCATAGGTCAGATATAAGCTTTGGCGGTATGGCTACCTGTGGGTGAAATCACGAGGGTCTTATTCAATATCGTCTTAATGGACATCTTCGATCGTGAGTTTCCCAAAAGGTTTCCAGGGATAGCCTTTTCTAGATTCTTAAATGAAGTATATATTTCGACAAGAGGAAATAATGAAGTAATCTTCGATGATAAAGCTGGATATGTGCTATTGGAAGAACTCAGTCTGGCTGGAAAGATCCTGTCTATTGGACTTGGTGATGATCCCATTCTGTGTTATTATAGAAAGATTCTTTTTTTGGACACTGATAGTAAGGTACACGTGTGCAATCCTATAGAATATTAAAGGGAAAGTAGGAAACAAACTTCTCTTTCAAGCCCTTCCTTTCAAGAATAAGTGCTTAGAAAGTATACTTTTCTTCAGCTGGGATGGTCAAAGTTTCCACGGCGTTTCAGGCTAACAATTATGTTGGAGGGAATCAACCGAGACTGGCCTTGAGGGACATAGCAAAGTTCAATCATAAACCACTTTGCCTTGGTCTCTTAACGCCTAATATTTCAACAGGATGTTCATCACACAGGCATTATAGCATACGTTACTATTACTGATGGGCAGCTGCAGTCTCGGTTGCTTAGATCAGATGCAAGCATTTTGCATTTGTCTTAGTGCCATGAAAGTATGATCCTTATTGTCAACCAATTACATGCATGGTTACTCCTTCACCTTGCAGCTGTTTCATTCACAAACATATATATGTTCAGGTAAAGAACATATTTAAGTAATAGGATTTCCTCTATGATTTACTCACTACCCGGTCGTAGAAGACTGGTTTCCATCCTTGTTGTTTCATGCAAGCTTCAAGCGTATATCATCTTCGTTGTCGCATATGCGCTGTTACTAGTACTAGTACTAATATTAATTAGAATAAGCTTATAATAAGGTATACTATCGCAGATCCGCTTCAAGAAGAGATTGTTGTTTGAGGGGCGCTTATACAGTTTAGTTTTTTAGGACATGGATGACAGACAGATTATGAACCAACAGAGTAGCGTCCCTTGATGTTTTTAGGGGGCCTTGACCTCAGAAACCCCCTACTTGCGTATAGTTTCCACAGCCATTTTACCTGACTTCTGTGTTTGACTTTGATATGATTTTTGACAGATTTCCTTGGCATGTTTTTTGAACATTTCCTAAAAAAAGGTGGGAATTCCCAAGCAATCATCAACCGGCCCCTTTTCAAGGCTTGCAAGCACCATTCTGACATCCTTTAAAAGCTAAATGAGAAGAGGCCCTAGGTTTCCAATTTCAATATTGGAGATTGGCATGGTAGTTTATACTAAGTTATATCATTTGGCTTTAAAGAAGGCTTTGCTCTCTTAATAGCGACGGATGATCATCATCCCGATTTATATTAGAATGATATGTTGATAATCCTTCTTGCTATAAGTTCATATTCATTGCATTGGTCCATGGCTCTCTCATTCTAAAAGTAGCTATCTCCATCCCTTCTATGAGCAGGGCTTTGAACCTCGGATGCAACTAATAAACTACGAAGTTCTTCTTTCAAGGAAACGGGCTGTGGGTGACTACTACTAAATACTAAAGGACCAAAAAGCCTTTCTCATCTGTCATGGAGAACCTTCCCGGGCTCTAGCTCTACCATAGACTTAGAATAAGAGAGAACTAAAGGACAAAGAATCGAGAAGAAAAGCCTTCAGAGCCAAGACCTACTCCTAAATCAGTATAACTACGGATGAAGAAATAACTCTCCTCCTATAGACATAAAAGAAATTGCTGTCTAAAGCTAATGATTTGATAACTACTCTCGGCGGGAAGAGCTGACCTGGTGACCAAAGCCGAACCCTAGATCTCCTTTACCTTTCATTTTTAAGGCATATGAAATAAGATTCGGTTTTTTTACGCCAATCCACACACAACTTCTCTATTCTGGAAAAGAAGCTAAAGAGAAAGACTAATGATACAATTGAAATTCATTCCAATTTCTACAAGGGAAGCAGGCATAGCACTCGAAGGGTGAATGGTTTATAATTTTGGGGAGGTTGGGTTTCGTAATAATCAAATGGAAGAGTCTGTCTTGCAATGCCATCTCTACCTCAAGTATTTCGAGCTCAAAAAGCTCGCGCGATAAGGCTGTTGAGTAATGATTAACATTGACACACGAGTCTAGATTTTCTCGAACTAGACCCACGTATTCACTAGGGTTGAGTTGCAGCGGCAACCCCTCTACCAGTTGTTCCTCAAGTGAACGTATACGATCAATGAGATTTGTCTCGATCACAGCGTTTCCTACCATTTCATTCAAGACCTCCTGCCTCGAGGATAGAGGCTCGGAATTCAGTAAGTCTGCTATGACATTCAGATCAAATGACTACTAGTCGGTGGAATTGGCCATCGAGTTTGAATTGAGTGAGCCTTCAGCAAAACAAAGCAACGATTCAGTCGAACACAATGAAAAAAAAAAGGGATGCTTCCGAAATTTAAAAAAAAAGACACGCCAAAACAAAAAAGGGGTTTGCTCAGGAGAAGCCACACTTTTAAGTGAAAGTTCCTAAAAGTTTTTCCATCGATACATACATAGAGATATCCAATCGTCAAAATCAATAAAGAGGCCATCATGGACCAAGATCCAAACAGATCAATCTTGTTGAGAGGTACTGCCCAAGGAAACGAAAAGGTTACTTTCAGATCAAGAATAATAAATAAAATTGAAACAAGATAAAATTGTATATCAAAACGACTTCTGGCATCACCGGAAGGATCGAAACCACATTCGTATGCTGACAATTTTTCTGGATAGGTCGAACTATTAGAAGAAAATGGAAAAGGAACACCAAGTGGGATCAAAGAAACTAGCGGACTGATCACCAAATAGATACAAATAGGTACAAATTCTGACATCACCACATACCACTTTGTTATTTCACTCCTTGCTTGCGGAGCGGCATACCACAAAAAAGGAATCCAGAACCAGCAGCTCCTCCCAACCAACAACGGAGAGTCTTCTAGTCTAATCTAGGAAGAGCTCATTTCCTTATCGTTCTACTCAAGGCCTTTCTCTATTGGGCGTAGCTTTTTTGATCTAGATTTCTGACTAACTGAATAAGCTATTGTCAATTCTTCTTCTCTTATGATATTTTGACTTTCTCATTCGAAAGAGAAGGAAGGCCGTGGAGGTAGTTTCAAAGCGTTCAAGGTGAGTGAGGTTTGGTGTTAGAGTAATTGTTGAGGGGAAGTGGGTATTCGATGCATATCTTATAGATGTAACTTCCTTGCATCAACAAGCAAGAAAGTGAGCGAATGATCGGTGGTACAAGACCTTAGCAGCCTTGATACACTTGGTTTGCTTTGAAGACCGAACCGTCGCTTACGTATGTATTTAACCTTTTTTCTTCCACTCCATACGATACGATGGAAGAAGACTGATTTTGATTGAACTCTGTCTCTGGACACTAGTCTATAATCTTCTTTCCTATCCCCTTTTCAACAGAACAACCTTGTGAACGAGAGATGATCTAAACGATCTTGCATTGTCGGTCAACACATCCTGCAAACAATGTGACCTGGGATATCAGCGGTCAACACTAATAGTGATGAAGCTGTCTAACAGGGTCTCGATAACAATGTTCTTCAAGAACAAAAGTATGGCTTTGGGAACAGATATTGAATCGATTCGACATAACACATATATTCTAATATCTTAGTTGGTAGAGAATCATTGTTAGTTTAGGGGGCAAGTCGATTACATCTGGCTAGATAGTGATCTATCCTCAACTTGTATATTCTAAGTAAAGACTTGGTCGGATTAATTCGTGAAAGCTGTTATGGGCATATGCCTATTCTATTAATTGGATTAAGCGCTTATTCCTAGGGTCCCTCCTAAGGATGGCACCTTTCTAGTCTACCATTGGAAAAGGCAGAACCTCATAAGTCATAGCTCCGTATGTTGCTTCAACCCCGGGTGGATTACCTCTTTACGCTTAGTTTAGTGCTTATTCCCTTCGAGACTACTTATATCAAGTCCTGTACTGTATGATCCAATGCTGTTAGTAGCTTAAATCAGTATCTTGTCAATCAGTCCTGCTTTTGCTCTTTATCTAGCCCATAAGGAAGTAGGAGTAGGTATTTAGGTGGGGCTATAGGGCTTTGGTACATAAAAGTCATTATTGGTGGTCCGGTGTGGAATCAGTTCAGTTCTTGCACCAGAAGCGTACGAGATCGCTTATAGCATAAAAGACAAAAAAAGTAAAGGTCCTTGTGATGCGTCAATCTAGTATTTTTTGGAGAGAGAGATGACTAAATGTTCAAAGGATGCTACTTGGGGGCAGGTTGTCCCATTTTTCTTGATGCAAGTCTAAAGCAAGCAAGCTCCAATCCTATTGGATTCTTACACTCCAGTTGTATTTGGGTTTCGCTACCTAGATACAGTCTACCCTTCTTATTCCCCATCCATCAATAACGAAAACAGCAAAATAAAGTTACGGCACCAATCAATAGCAGCACACCTAAAAGACAACATTTCATGTTCAAACACAGCGAACCCTAGACACAAGAATCTTTCATCAGCTTTGACAAGTTTCTTTTTTAGAAAGGTCGATTCCTGAACCTTTGCCTTTGCTTTTCGTACTCAATGCGGCTTTCTCCAAGTCTAATCTCAGGTTTTTCCTTATCTATGAACTCTATAGATTGATTGATCCACAAAGATATTGTACCTACTTCAGTAGTTGTTTATCCTGAACCCTATGGCACTTCGTTGCTTGCTCGAGTGAGCTACCTATTTAATGAAAGGGATATTCTTCTCTATTTTCAGTATGTGTACACACTTAAAAGCCGAAAAGATGAACTCATACTAATAAAAGGAAAGGGAAACTTTTCTTTTTGTCTAGGTCTACCTCAATGAGCTTTGCTACTTCAACAAGGAGTGGAGAAGGCCCCTTATCATAGGTGACCGAAGGCACAGCCTGTTTAACAACAACAAGAAGAAGGAAATTTAGCTCTTCTGTAAAGTGACTTTGACCAATTAGAGTATCCTTCCACATAGGGGAAAGAAAGGCTCTCGCAGTAGTTGTTTTGTAAGGGCTTTTATTAGCGTGAGAAGGACAGCGGTAAAAGGGTATTGAGCTAAGAATGCTTATATAGGGCATAGGGCTTATAGAGAATGAGAGTGGCTCACTTGACAGAGTGCTGAGCATTGTTCGTCGTGCTAGTTCTGCTATTCCAGTTCCAATGGTAAACGAAACCTTATTTCTCTTGCTTTCGAGCCTACGTCTCTCTTTCAAGGGTTCCAATTTCTTTGGTCGCTTTGGGCAAGGCAGTACTAGTACTCAATCAATTTCGCTGACGGTGCTTTCGGCTTTAGGGAACAAGCAATGGCTTTCATGCTAGCTGCTTTCCCTTATGTTACACAAATAGTGATTTGTCACATCTTTTTTCTTTATGATGTAATAGTAGCTCGCGCGCTCGCACTTAGAGCAATTACGTGCTTCTCTCATTATGTTGTGCAAGCCAGCTTTCTCCTGGATGAGACATGATTTAGCAGTTAATTACATCTCAAAGAAGACCTCCTAAGGACATCGGCCAGTAGAAAACTATTTAGATATTTTGAAGACGACACTCGAGAGGCAGCCAAAGATTCAGACTATGGTCGAAGCCAATTACAAAGGTTCAGAGGAGGATGAGACCCTTTCAAGGAGGTGATTGAGGCAGTACGGTAATAACCTTTACAACTACCTATCCTTAGAAAGCGTCAGCTCAAAAAAAAGGGTCCCCTTAATGTATGGGACGAGACTAGGTCGGATTAGTAGCTTGAGGGTCGTGTGTTTTGACCATAAAACACTTTTGGCATTGGCTCAGGATGCCCCGACTTAGGATGTATGCTTCGATACACCCCCTACTCTGTAGGAATTGACATATGATTTTGAATCATTGTTGATGATGATTTTTTCACTGCCGGCTGGGGCAACCTTTCGATGACGGCCTGACTGAACATTTATTAGAAAAGCCCTATAAATTGTCGTACCAAATCATTTCGAAAGGCGTTTGCTTTGGTTAGTTTCCATCAGTAGCCCGCGAATTTCTGTCAGAGGTCTTTGAGCCTTACATGGCAGTAGGGTCATCACGAGCAATAAGCGTCGACAACATCCTTCTCCTACACACTGGGCAGTCCATTGCTAAGGACTCGGTGCTCAACCATGCCCATATGCTAGTTGAAACCAATCTTACCTTATTTACGATAAACCCTGAAGACACTACTCAGTCTATGTCCTCCAATGTTAAGTAGTATCTTGCGCTTAAATGGACTAGCCCTTCTTCTAGGGAAACTATATGCTTGTCTTCCCTTAGATCTGAGGGCGGCAATGTTGAGAGGGAGAAACCACTTTTCTTTTTTCAATCTCTCAGAAAGAGGAAGAGGTCCCCGGTCGATCGAATCCATGTATTTAACCTTTTAGAATGTTCCTTCTTCTCCTATGCTTTTGTTCTGGCCTAGGAGTAGGAGCTTAGGTCAAGCATGCCCGTGATTCTTGCTGCTCATGCCTTGCCTTTTGCTTGCTTAATTTAGCTAATCCGCTAATCGTGAATCCCTTGCTCGCTTTGTTCCAGTTCATCTTTCTTCTGTTGTTAAGCGAGGGAAATCCATAGGTTAATTAATCGCTTTTTCTTTTTTTTGTAAACAATAAATATGTGTCCCTCCCCTCTTCTCTGTTAAGTTCATCTCGTAAAGGGGGCTATAGTCCAATAGTATGGGCATTTATCCTTATAAGAGGGAGGGCGTGTTAAAGCCATCGCATAGGGGCTCCTGTATAAGCTCTCACAGGGATTGATAATAAGCATCAATCTGGCCTTTTGTGGAGATAAAAGGAAGAATCTATTTTCAATATTATCTTGATTTCTATCTCAAGCTCGGTCATTGGCTGTTCTACTCAATCGATTAAACTATAGCGAATCGCTTGTGTATTGGTCTTTGGGAAAGTGGTTTACGCTATTGCTCACAATTGGTCTTGATCGGTCTGTTAGTCCAACAAAGAAATCCACTCTAGTTGCTTCTTCTATCTGGTCAGAAACTGGTATTATGTTTACGGTGGTTGGGTTGGCAGCAAGCATAGGAGTTAAGGTCAAAAAATGAAGTGGAGTGAAGCACAGTTGGCAACAACTAATTGGCTCAAGTGATTCTTGTTGTTGGTGTGGGCATTATCAGGAATTGAGACAACCCGAAGAGGGACTGTTTGCCATAATTTGATTACGTATATCAACAAAGAGATGCGTAATAAGCTTTGCTCAGGCGTCCTATCTCTTGGTTTCGTGTTGGATAGCACGAATACGCTGGATCAGGTGCCCTAGCCGAGCTAAAGTCTGATTTGATGAAATCCTTCGAAGAAGAGTCCAGTTAACCACTCCTATCATTGGTTTCCCGCATCCTCAGGGGGCCGCTCGGACGAAAAACCAGCAAATCGAATATGGAATTAGAGCTCGGGTAGGGCATCAACCACAGTACAGGTTACGGACCTATCAAGATGCTTCCTTGCAGAACCCAACAAGGGCTGTAACTCAATAGAGTGAGTGGGAATCCTTGTAAACATGAGCAGGAGAATATAGATGGGTCTGTCTTGTCTTAGACTAGCCCTACTCTATTCATCTTGGCTATCTTGAGCCTATGAATAAGCTTGGGGCTAGTTTTCATTTTTTGCTTACTACTAGGGCTTCCAACACTAATTCCTACGCTTAATCGGGTCTCATAACCCCCCTGTGACCTTCACAGCCTGATTAATGTGCTTTAAAAGTGCACTTCTATGGCCCTTCACCGAGCATTTTAGAGTTTCTTTCTCAGGATGTGCCTTTATCTTCACCGGTGGATTGGCATACTTATTGTGAACTTTTGTATACGATTCCTGTTGGTCTTTACTAGTGAGTGTAGCATTGATGTCCTTAAGAATTTCCCTGTTTTCGTCTGCGCTTTCATCTGTTTGTGCTTGAAAAGATTCCTAGAAGCCTGCACGTAGTAAGGCCAAAAAAAGGAATAAAGTAGGACAGTCTACGTCTATCTATCTTCCCATTCCTTGTAAGAAGTCCTAGGAGCCAAGGCAGTAAGGAAGCCAGTCTTTTGTCTTGTCTTTAAGTAAGTCTTTCCCTTCCTTGTACCTACTAACCCTACCCATATGCTCACCAGACATCGCCTCCTGCTTTGACTTTGCTGCATTTTCCACTTGTATAAAATTCCTATATCTCAAGAGTCAAAGGGCTACGAACCTCGCTAATCCTACAAGACTTCTTTGTGATTAGCTTATGAAAGCAGAAAAAGGAGTTCCCGCATACCGTACTCTAAGAGCTCCTTAGTCTCACTCTTAGTAGGTAAACCCTACTCCTAGTAGTCTAATTTGTGCTTTCAGAGAAGACATCGGGCAAGGAAGACTTCCTTATTTCACTTTTATCTATATGATAAGTTTCCACATTTGCTGATTCCACTTGAGCAAAAACATCTTATTCAACCGGTAATACCACATCTATTTCTATGTAATATGGCACTGCACTTGCACTATGATCGGAGAGGAATCTTATCCTTGCATCCCTTGTTTGGCTACTTTACTACGCTATTCAAAGCATCGAAGATGCTGTCGATATGAGGCCCGACCTCGATTTGCGTGCGATACCTCGATTCGTGTGCTATAACCTTCAACTACATACCTTAACCTAGGTTTAAGAGTCATACCTTAAAATTATGTGTATTGCATTAAACTACGTGCCCTGCATCGATTTACGTGCATTCACCTAGGATTGCATGTATTTACTTTGAAATACGTGCATTTGTCTCGTAGTTTGTGCCTTACCTCGTAGTGCGTACCCTATACCTAAAAAAGTGTGCCTGCACGCTAATCAATAAAGAATCCTACACAAAGCACTAGACTATAAAATAATCCTACAAACACCACTAATTATTATTTTAATCCTAAGTCAATTCACTAAAAGACAAAAGCACTAAACACTAAACATTCATTATTCCATGCATGCACCTCAAATACTATAATCAACCCACAATAAATTAAGCTTAACACAAAACAAAAATATAGATTTTGACATGCCTTCACAGACCATGTGTAGGAAATTTGATTAGCTTTGCATAATTTCAAATATTCCTAGACAACCTATGACACACACAAGACACAATGCATAAAAAATAAACCCATGTATCCTACCCAAGCATGCCCTTTTCTCTGCCAAATCACCCTAAGCATGCCTACAATGCAAAATGCACAAATGACAAAAGAATTTTCAGATTCTACAAGCTCAAGGCCGACACACTCACAAACAAACATCATTCTTCACTCAAATCCTCTCAAACTCTCTCTCATTCTCTCCCACTCTCTCGACCATGGTTCCCTTGAGCTTCCAAGACTGAAATTTTAATCTCTAAGACTCACCTAGGCTCTCAAGGATTCTAAGAAGCTCGACCATAGCAAGCAAAGCATGAAAATTTTGCACAAGCTCACAAAACTCATCATTTTCGGCCTAAGGAATGTTTTGATAGTTTTCTTCCTTGTCTTTTGGTTTCACACACATGCACACCTCCTACACAAGCTAACTAAGCTAGGATTTAAGGGAAATCAAGATACCTCTCCGCCAAAGCAAGGAAAAAGGTCTAGTTGTGTGATTCAAAGAGCGTTTGTACATTCTCATCCATCAATAGGCTAAGGTGAGGGTTAAACTCTTTTAAAAGCTTTCAAAACTCACATGCATTCTCTCATATGGCTATATTTACCTCTGTAGTTATTGTATATGTGTGTATATGAGCCTATCTACTCATGCATGGCTTGATAATGGCTAGAAACTGGAAGATATGTAAACACGTTTATCTGGCAGATTATTGACCTTGTAGAACGAAGTGATTTTGGACTAGTAAACGATGTTGAAAGTGATTTTGGACTAGTGATTGGATAACTTATGTGCCTTGCTTGCCTGTGGTTGTTTTGTGAACGTTATGTTTGCTTGAAGAGTACTTATGTTGTTCTTGTTGTAAAAGACCCCGTTGTAATTTGGTGTATAATTTTAGGTTGTACTGATTATAACTAGACAAACATTCTATTTGGTCATTTTGCTATCACTATTTTAATTTAGTAACTATCATAGGCAACTAAAGCATCAGGTAAAAGATCAAATAGAATGAATCTATTTAATCTTACCCAGGTACTTACTCATAGGCTATAGGATAACAGGTTCTCGCGTAAAAGGAGTTTACAAATAAACAGAACATAGTTACCTTGAAAGTCTTGTTAATCAAATGAAACTTTCGAGTTAGTTCAATAGGCATATCGGTTGATGATAAAATAGGGATCTTAGTTGGAATCGAATCAATGATTTAAAGTTTTGAGGTGTTTAGAAAATTAGGTCAAACCAAAAGTCTTAAAAAAGCCGTTATGCTGCCGATTTTTCAAAAATTCTTTTCGGAGTTCTAGGCTAACGTTAAGTGTTAAATCATAACAACAATTAAGTATGTGAAATGGTATAAATGATTAGATCACACCCTAGTCTTGCCTCTATAGGTCGGGTTGGGGCATGACACCTTATTAGGATGGTATCAGAGCTTAGATTGCTTAAGCCAGGTTTAACTCTCGGACCATGGGTAGAAGCCTAAGGTAATTATGATGGCTTGTTTATGTGTGTTAATGTGTGCTAATGTTAAATGTGCCTTCTTTGTTTCTACGTTCTTATGTGATTAATGTGTCTTAACTGTTTTGAGAATTATGTCTATGTGAAATTGTATGTTGCATACTCTATACATTAATTTCTTGTCTTGTCATATCCCAATAAATTGTGCATAATAATCTATGCCTATAGATGGTTGGCCCTAGTACCCGCAATACCAATAGGGGCAATGAGCCTCAAGAAGCCGTAGATGCTCACCAAACTAATCCCGGCATGGCTATGTTTAACTTGAAGGCGAGTGCTATGGATCGCATGTCGCGAGTGATGGAACAGAAAGAAGCACGTGAAGCAGCACATAATAACAACAATTATGGAGCTGGTGGCAACAACAATAGGAATGGTGGTAACAATGGGAGAAACAGCAGGATGCGGGAGTTCCTTGATTTTCACCCGTCCAAGTTCTTCGGGGGAAGCTAATGATGAAAAGGTAGAGGCTTGGTAGTTTGAGACTGAAAGGATTTACAAGCCACTTGACTATACTGATGAAGAAAGGATTGAATTTGCTGTGTACCTATTACACGGGGATGCTGAGCATTGGTGGCACACTGTGGAGGCACTTTGGGAAACTTATCATACACCTCGCTTGTAGAGTAACTTCGTCAAGGCTTTCAAGGAGAAATACATACCTGCAGTTTCGAGGTAGAGGCGGATTGAAGAGTTTATGACCTTGAGCCAGGGCAACATGACAGTGGCTCAGTATGAGGCTTGCTTCGACAAACTGTCCCGCTATACACAATACATGGTTAATACCCCTGAGGCGAACATGTGGAAGTTTATGAATGGGTTGAGGCCATAAATTCAAGATCACTTGGCTTCACATGACTTTACTACTTATTCTGCTCTCCTTGTTACTGCTTCCTGAGTAGAGAAGAGAAAACTTGATAGAGTTGGTTCGAGTCAGCAAAACAAGAAACCTTACCAGTCTCAAGGACAGCAGAGGAATTTCCAAACCCAGAGTCGCAGTCAAAGCCAGAGCCAGAACAGACCAGTCAACAACCGTGGCCCATTTAAAGCACGATCAGCCTCTTCCACCCATGGATCCACACGTAGTTCACCTGCTACTCAGGCTGTCACCTGTTCTTACTATAACAAGAAGGGTCACACTGAGACCCAATGCTAGAGGAAATCGGGATGATGCGTAGGGTGTGGCAGTGATCAACACCAGGTTAAGGACTTCCCTAAATGGCAGGGAGGACAAAATCAGAATAAACCAGCTGGTAGAGGCAAGACTCTAGTTCCTAGAGTTCCGACCCGAGCTTATGCTATTGAATGCGAGGAGCTTCCTGAGAAGACTTCTGTTGTTGAAGGTACATTCTTAATACTGAATCAACCTATTAGGGTGCTAATTGATCCAAGTGCTACTCGTTCATTTATTACTCCCTTATATGTGTATCGTGTGAAATTACGAGTTGAATGTTTGCCTTACGAAGTAGAAGTCGGTACTCCAATGGGTTCTAAACTTGTTACTAGCTCAGCTTGTAAAGCATGTAAAATTAAAATTAAGGATAGAGAATTCTCTACCAATCTTATAGTATTACCCTTTTGAGACTATGAAGTCATCTTAGGGATGGACTGGTTGGCAAAGCATCATGCCTAACTATATTGCCGGACAAAGATCGTAACATTCCAGGTACCTGGCCAACCAACATTGGAGGTAATAGGTCGAAGGGATTTCACCGGGAGTTCCATCATTTCATCCACGAAAGCAGTAAAGTACCTGAAAAAAGGGTGTAGCGGATACTTAGCTTACCTCATCAATAAGCCATCAGACAAAGCTAAGTTGGAGGAGATGCCGGTGATTAAAGAATATGCTGATGTGTTTCTAGAAGAATTGTCGGGTTAACCTCCAGATCGGGAGATCGAATTTGTAATAGAATTACTGCTTGGTATACAACCGATATCTAGAGCTCCCTATCGTATGGCACCAGCCGAACTACAAGAATTGAAGGGTCAATTGCAGGGATTGTTGAAGAAGGGGTTTGTTCAACCAAGTTCTTCTCCATGGGGTATACCAGTCCTATTTGTAAAGAAGAAGGACGGAACGTTGAGATTATGCTACGATTACAGAGGATTGAACCAAGTGACCGTCAAGAATAAATACCCACTTCCATTGATCGATGAGTTGTTTGACCAACTTCAAGGAGCTAAAGTTCATTCAAAACTCGACTTGAGACAAGGGTATTATCAGCTGCGGATTAAAAAGGAGGATGTTCTTAAATCGGTTTTCAGGACAAGATATAGGTACTATGAGTTTGTGGTAATGTCATTTGGACTAACTAATGCCTCTGCAGCTTTTATGGACTTAATGCACAGGGCGTTTCAACCCTACTTGGACCAATTTGTTGTGATCTTTATTGATGATTTTTTGGTATACTCAAAGTCCGAGGCCGAGCATGAACAACATCTGCGATTGGTATAGGAGAAACTTCGGGCGCATCACTTGTATGCAAAGTTTACCAAATGTGAATTTTGGTCGCGGCAGATTGCATTCTAGGGGCATATCATATCCCAAGAGGGAATAGCGGTGGACCCAGCAAAGATAGAAACAGTGATGTCTTGGAGGAAGCCGAAAAATGTCACAGAGGTTCAGAGCTTTCTTGGTTTAGCTAGCTATTATCGTAGGTTTGTGAAGGATTTCTCAAAGATTGCAGGACCACTTACAAAGCTCAATCAGAAGAAAACAAAGTTCGTATGGGATGACAAGTGTGAGATCAGCTGCCAGGAGTTGAAGACAAGATTGACAACTGCACCTGTTCTTGCATTGCCTGAAGGAAGTCAAGGCCTTGGAATCTATAGCGAAGCTTCTAAGGAAGGACTAGGTTGTGTACTGATCTAGAATGGTAGAGTGATTGCATAAGCCTCTAGGAAGCCAAAGCCATATGAATTGAATTACCCGACGCATGATTTGGAGCTTGCGGCTATTGTGTTTGCACTAAAGAAATAGAGGCACTATTTGTGGGGTAACAAGTTTGAGGTGTTTATGGATCATAAGAGCTTGAAATACTTGTTCTCATAGAAAGAATTGAATATAAGGTAAAGACGGTGGATGGAGCTCTTGGATGATTATTAACTGTACAATCAATTATGTGCCAGGTAAAGCGAATGTGGTAGCATACGCCTTAAGTCGGAAAGCGAGTATGGCAAAATGGGAGGTTAAGGTGTGGGAGATGTTAGAAGAAGCATTTATGTGGAAGCCACATTTGACTCAAAAAGGGATACTATTCGCCACTACACAAGTACAATCGACTTTGTTGTCTGAGTTACGAGAGGCCCAACATAAGGACCAGTAGTTCCATAAGATTAAGGAAGGCAACGCAAATTTCAAGTTTCATGATGATGATATTTGGAGGTTCAGGAGTCGAATATGCGTCCCTAATGACCCAAAGTTAAAAAAGAATATTATTGAAGAAGCCCATAACTCAAGATACACTATACACCCCGGTGGGACAAAGATGTATCGGGATTTCAAGCAACACTATTGGTGGAATAACATGAAAAGAGAGATTGCAGAGTTTGTGGCATGGTGTTTGACTTGTCAGAGGGTCAAGGCAGAACATCAACGACCGGTAGGTTTACTTCAGCCGTTTGAAATTCCCCAATAAAAATGGGAACATATAACTATAGATTTTGTCATGGACCTACCTAGGTCAAAAAAGGGTCGTGATGTTATTTGGGTCATAGTGGATAGATTGACTAAGACAACACACTTCTTACCGATGAACAAAGAGGATAGTCCTGAGAAACTAGGAGATATGTATGTAGCGGACATTATAAGGCTACATGGGATGCCTATAAGTATTGTGTCAGATAGGCATCCTCGTTTTACTTCCCGATTTTGGAAGAGATTACAAGAAGCTTTGGAGACGAAGTTGAGTTTCAGTACAGCTTATCACCCTCAGACTGACGAACAATCTAAGAGAACTATTCAAATTTTGGAGGATATGTTGAGGGCGTGTGTTTTAGACTTTGGAAAAGGTTGGGAGAAGTATCTGTCTCTAGAAAAATTTGCTTATAATAACAGCTATCAGGCCACTATCGTGATGGCCCCATATGAGGCATTGTATGGACATAAGTGTCGATCCCCAATATACTAGGACGAAGTAGGTAAGAGGAAGACTTTTCACCCGACCCTTCTACCAGAACTTATGAAGACTGTTGAAAATGTCCACCTCATTCGGAAATGGATATTTACCGCCCAGAGTAGGCAGAAAAGTTATGCAGACCGACGGAGACGGAATTTGGAGTTTGAGGTCGGCGACAAGGTGTTATTGAAGTTAGCACCTCGGAAGGGATTGATTAAACATGGTAAGGGTGAAAAGTTGAGCCCAAGTTTTGTAGGACCATATGAGATAGTTTAAAAGGTTGGCAAATTGGTGTATCGCCTAGAACTACCTTAAACCTCTCCAATATTCATGATGTCTTCCATGTCTCAATGCTACGGAAGTATCACCCTGATCCATCGCACATCTTGGAGCCAGAGCTGTTGCAGCTTCAGGATGACTTGTCTTATGAAGAAAAGCATATTCACATCCTAGACCAGCAAGATCAGGAGTTGCGCAACAAGTCGATACTGATGGTGAAAGTATTATGGGATCACCATGGAGTTGAAGAAGCAATGTGGGAAAGGTGAGACCAGATGGAGCAACAACATCTGACATTATTCCAAAGGTAATATTGACTTTCGGGATGAACTTCTTTTAAGGAGGGAAGGATGCAAGGCCTGATCTCGATCTGCGTGCGATACCTCGATTCGTGTGCTTTAGCCTTCAACTGTGTGCCTTAACCTAGGTTTAAGAGTCGTACCTTGAAATTATGTGCATTGCATTGAACTACGTGCCCTGTATCGATTTACGTGAATTTACCTAGGATTGCATGCATTTATTTTAGAATACGTGCATTTGTCTCGTAGTTTATGTCTTATCTTGTAGTGCGTGCCCTAGACCTAGAAAAGCGTGCTTGCACGCTAATCAATAAATAATCCTACACAAAGCACTAGACTATAAAATAATCCTACAAACACCACTAATTATTATTTTAATCCTAAGTCAATTAACTAAAAGACAAAAGAACTAAACACTAAACATTCTTTATTCCATGCATGACCTCAAATACTATAATCAACCCACAATAAATCAAACTTAACACAAAACAAAAATTCATATTTTGACATGCCTTCACCGACCATGTGTGGGAAATTTGATTAGCTTTGCCTAATTTCAAATATTCCTGGACAACCTATGACACACACAAGACACAATACATAAAAAATAAACCCATGTACCCTACCCAAGCATGCCCTTTCTCGGCCAGATCACCCTAAGCATGCCTACAATTCCAAATGCACAAATGACAAAAGAAATTTCAGATTCTACAAGCTCAAGGCCGACACACTCACACACAAACATCATTCTTCACTCAAATTCTCTCAAACTCTCTCTCATTCTCTCCCACTCTCTCACTCTCTCACTCTTTCGGCCATGGCTCCCTTGAGCTTCCAAGACTAAAATTTTAATCTCTAAGACTCACCTAGGCTCTCAAGGATTCTAAGAAGCTCAACAATAGCAAGCAAAGCAAGAAAATGATTGGTAACTGTATCTATTGTTCAATTTGATCCTTATACTATGCATATTTTATTATTTGTATTATGTGACATGTTTTCAAAAAGGGTTTTCATAGGATTAACCGGAAAAGAGTTTCAAAATGTTATCTCTCATTCCCCCTTGTTGCATTCATAAGGACTTACCCTCTTTTATTATCAAAGGTGAAGAAGATCTGGAACAGGTACCCGAGGTGAACGTACCTGTTGATGACTCCTTGGAGTGATTGCATGCCTTATGTGCCTTGCTTGCATGTGGTTGTTTTGTGAACGTTATGTTTGCTTGAAGACTACTTATGTTGTTCTTGTTGTAAAAGACCCCCATTGTAATTTGGGGTGTAATTTTGGCTTGTACTGATTATAACTAGACAAACACTCTATTTGGTCGTTTTGCTATCACTATTTTAATTTAGTAACTATTATAGGCAACTAAAGCATCAGGTAAAAGATCAAATAGAATGAATCTATCTAATCTTACCCAGGTACTTACTCATAGGCTAAAGGATAACAGGTTCTCGCGTAAAAGGAGTTTACAAATAAACGGAACATTGTTACCTTGATAGGCTTGTTAATCAACTGAAACTTTCGAGTTAGATCAATAGGCATATCGGTTGATGATAAAATAAGGATCTTAGTTGGAATCAAATGAATGATTTAAAATTTTGAGGCGTTTAGAAAATTAGGTCAAACCAAAAGTCTTAAAAACAGCTGTTATGTTGCCGGTTTTTCAAAAAATCTTTTGGGAGTTCTAGGCTAATGTTAATGTGTTAAATCATAACAATGGTTAAGTATGTGAAATGGTATAAATGATTAGACCACAACCTAGTCTAGCCTCTATAGGTCTGGTTGGGGCGTGACAGTCGAACCACTACTCGTACTAGTAGCTCATCCTCTCGTCCGTCCCTAACTGCCTTGAGATAAGAATCAGTTAGATAGCATCTTTTTTTCTTTGAATATATGTATCTCTGTCTCACCTGGCTGGGGATTTGATTGAACTACTCCGAACTCTTTATCAGCATCTGTTTTCAATGCCAGCTGGATTGCTCTGTTGTATTCCTTTGCCCGCCTATGAGAGCATTATAGCTACAATATTTCTTCTCTTATGAAATTTCTAACCAAATGAAACTGATTCAATGGCAGCCCTTCTTCCTTGCTCACAAAACCCATTTTCTAAAGAGCAAAGAGAACAAGAGCAATAGAAGCTGAGTCAACTCTATTCATTCTTGTTCCAAGCTAAAAGCTTGAAGAAGAAGAGCTTATTCAACTTGAGGGTCAAAGAAGACCAAGGAAATCTCGATTCAACTACAAGCCTAGATTACTAATGGAAAGAAGAGCCCAGAACTTCGATCAGCCCTATAGAAAAGGTCAAAGCTAAAGTTGAAGAGGCTGTAGACATAGACCTTCTTACCAGAGGCATTTTTACAAAGTTTCCAGAGGGAATCCCCGGAGTACATACCTTTTTTTGGTGTGAAGTTGCCTGCCTTTAGCAATACAGCTTGTTTTTCATACCTATGAGTTTGATTGCTTTATCAATCGCCTTATCTTATTTATTCTTTTGAACCGGATAAATGTTTTCATTTTTGCACGTCAAAAGTAGTGCAGCTGAGCTTCCTTTGTATCAGACATGGAAATCCCCTTCCGGTGTTGATACTTTGAAAGAAAGAGTCTCAGATTGGTTATCAGCTTTAGAACCTCAGCTTTGAGGAAGTCCTGTGATTGAAAACAGATGACTAGCATTTCATTTCGGTTGAGGAAGGAAAAATCCGTTGTGACAGAATCTGAATTGCTTGTGACAATAAAGAAGATTTCGGGATACTGACATATGACTAGCATTTCCTTTCGGTTGAGAGAGTCAGGAAGGTTTTTATTCCTGCTAAATTCTCCTAACAAGAGGTCTATGTCAATTAGACCAATATGTGCCCGATTGCGGTTGGCACTGCCAACCTTATTCAATCGGTAAATGCCCTGGGTTTCCCAGATACTATTACTACATGGTATATCGTGGGAACCAACATGGAAAGCCTTGCCTACTTTTAGCCAAGTCTTCTCAACTCCATCAGGTGGAAACCTTCCCAACTACTATTAATTAAGGAATGGCTACTCTAATTGGTGGAGTCTTCAAAACAACTAATAACCATGGAAGATAAAGAATCTAAACTTCCAACACTAAAATGAGTAGTACCCACGAGCTAGGAGATAGTAGCAAGGCGGTGTCGTGGAAGATTCATTCAAACTTTTTCTGATTGAGCTAGAACCGATACGCCAACACCAGCCAAGGTAGTTTACTAGTACAGTTGGTCGCATATCACAGGACATCTAGTCTAAGTGCTTATGCTTCTGCTTCTCCCTCAGGGGTAGTTGTTCATCCATCCCCTTGCTCGAGAGGGCTTTGATAGGGTAGAATACCTATGGTATATAGTAGCATTTTATACGATCGAATAGGATCAAAACAGGGCAATAGCTAGGTAAGAGCCATTAATCGTCCTACCGAGGATACCATAGATAGTAGGCCTCCCAAGGATATCTTGGATAAGAGTTTGAAAAGTTATACTGTAGATAAGAGTAGTAGGACTCTATGTTCTACCAATCTCCTCGCTCTAACAAGTTAAGCTTTCTAAGGGCCTCTTCTTACTAGTGCTCCCTTTCCTAACCCAGCAAGATATTTGTATACATGCATTTCGAGCCAGTGATAGTTCAAATGTTTTTTTTTGTTTAGTAATTAGTAATTTAATCTCTTCTATCGGCCATGGCCGATAGTCATGACACTAAATAAAAGATAATCTTTTTAGGTCTGAAGGGTAAGCAAAGGCAAACGGGATATTTTCCTAAAAGTTAAGAAGGTTCTTTTTTCATAGCATACTCTATTCCAACTATTGCCTAGCCAGTTGGACTTGGTTGCCACTACAACTGTTACCCAGGAAGTGATCAGTTATCCAAAAAAACCAAGGTGCATTTATCCATTCTAGCGGGAGGGAGCTAATCTATCTACTCCTTTCATTTCTTTGACTTTTGAAAAAGCCTTATGGGAATAGATAAGTAATTTTATTTCCAATTGGCTAGGTTAAGATCGATTCTCAATGGAAAAAATCTGTAATCCAAATCGATTGGTCTACTTTATTGTTTTCAGGGCTGATTCCGCTACTGATTAACCTCTTCCAACCTCTGAAGCTGATAAGATCCCAACTCCTTCTCCAACAGTGGCAAGAGATCATCTATATGCATCGACATCGTCCACGATTCAGTAGCATAGGGAAGCATGGAATAGGACGCTAGCTTCTCTTAAATGCTGGGTGCTTAACACATGCAGATTGGACCCCTTCCTTTATGAGATTGTCGCCTCAATAAGTGCCTCATTGACGGAAGTGAGTGTTCTTAAGGTGGGAACAGGGAAGAAGTGAATGAGGTCTTTCGAGATTTAATATGACTGAGAATTGTGTAAAGAGTAGTTCTTTCTTTCGAAGCGAGCCATTGGCAAGGAATTGATGCACTGAATCCACTGCTATTGAAGGAATTACCGGCTTTCCTAAGCTTGGCACAGATGTAATGTAACAAGCTCTTTTCCCAGTGAGAAAGATAATGTTAATTGGCTCTTACTTACTCTTATCTAGTGCACCTAGGACTAATTCTACTCACGGCATTAGAGGTCTTACCCGCAAAAATTGTTTTTGCGATCACACCTGTCAATCTTCGATGAATCAAGTTAGGGGTTAGAATCCGTTGCTTGTATGGATGGTATCGAATCAGCTGTTGCAGGAATATCCGATGTGGGACTTCACAAGCTCATGCTATCAAAAGTCAGCTCTTTCGGAAGAGAAGGAGTTGCATATAGAAAGGCTATTAGCAAGTCAATTACTTTACCTAGGTAGGGGGCGGCCCATTTCGCCTTCTAGGAGTAGAAGTCTTAGCATGTTAGCATTTTGAATTGGATAGCTTTCGACAGTTGGGATGGAGCCTTTCCTTAAGCGTTCGTTCGCCTCAGGCAATGGCAATTCTTGGTCAAACTAATCATTCATTCGGAGTCGCTACAAGAGAATAGCTACCAATTTCCTTGCTTCCTCTTCTCGGTCGTAGAGAATGCTTGACTCAAACTATTAAATTGACAAAAGTCTCTTTGAAAGTGAAATAGATACTACTGGTCACATAGCCTATGGGCTACCGCAGGAAGTTAGCTTCGCCTGTGACCTTAAGGAAAACAAAATGTTACCCTGAATTCTTAGCAAGGACTTTACTTTGCCTGGTATTATTTCCAAAATCCATTTCACCGGGTGTTCACTCAAACTCAACACAAATTGAATCCCGAGGTGACTTCGCTAGACTTGTTTCTAGTCTGATAGGAAATCCAACTCGAAGTCGTAAGAACTGAAGGCAAGGCCTAAGACTTCTTATTCCTTCTCGAAAGCTACCCGTGAATGCCTTTCTTACTAGGCTAACAGCAATGAGGTCGAATCCCAGGGGAAATCCCAATATCAAATCAGAAAAAGCCCCGTGGGAGAATAAGGAAAAGATGGCGTCTTCAACTGGGGTGAAGTTAGGCAGACATGCATCTAAGGGAAAAGTTCTATCGTAGTGAAGCTTACTTGGAAGATCTAAAGATATAGACTGATTCAATATGAGTAAGCATGGAGGTGGTTGATAGTTGAGCAGATTAGGTTGTAGTGATAGGGGGATGACTGGCATGTGATCTTTGGCCATAGAAGTGACCCTCTTTCTCCTGTGGGTAAAGACTGAGACGGATGAGATAAGGAGATTTCAGTTAGAGGAATGCCTCCGTGAGCTATAGTAGCGTAAAAAGGAAGAATGAGGAAGATGGATCATTTCCGAGCGATATTCCCCCTTTTCTTTATAGTAAGGGGCAAGAAGATCAAGGCTGAATCCAACCTTCTTTTTGTTTTGTTTAGGTGTGAGCCAATTTTTGACTTTCTAAGATCAATCTCCCGCTCACCTACGCGTTTATGACTACATTTATTACGCCGCAGGATATTCTATTAATAGTCTTTATCACTACTGCTAGTTGCATCCTTTCATTCCTATTGCTTAGCTTCTTCAATGGGTGCTTTTTTCTTCTCATGGTCACTTGGCTTCTGTAGTTGATTTAGGCCCAACACATCTCTCATCCCATTGTACGAGTCCTTTCGTTTAGGGCTGTATTGTTTTAGGGTACTCTGGATCAGTATCCTAGTTCATTGCCCTGTCCTTAATTTGGGAATCGTGTTCTCGTTGAAACTATTAAAAAAAAAAAGAACTTCCTTAATGGATGCCTCTTTTTTTAGTTAATTCATCGTGGTACTAAGAAGATGATTGGCGAAGATTGAAATTAGAATGATAAAGAAATCATCTGACAGAATAGAATGATAATATAGAACATCTGAACTCAGGAAAAAGTTGGTTACCAATCACGTAACTGAAACATATCTTCCTTGGCCCAGAAAAGATGTAGAATAATGTCTTGTCTTTGCTTAGTACCAACATGGAACTAGTGCTTACGCTTACCTTGTTGATGGTAAAGTCCTAGTACAATTTGTTCCTAGCTTACAAGTGGGAAATGGACAAAGCTGTCTAGCAAAAGATGATTAAAGAATTCAGCTGCCGGTACCACTTGAAATTAAAGGGATCTAACATCCATCTATGAATTCATCATAATTTCTTTCTTACTCTTCATCTTTTAATAAGCTAGGAATGTATAAAAGTATTTTACCACTAGCTAATCCTATGCAGCTTATAGTGCATATTCTGTAATGATATCTGTCTAAAATAGGTTCAATTTCTTTAATGAATTTAACAGCGGAATGAGATGAATGAGACTGATTCCCGGGTCAAAGAGTTCTTTATCAGCAACCAAGCACAAAAAGACTGAAATTTGCCATTTAACTGTTCGAGCAGGGACTTATTCACAGGAGATTTCAAAAGAGAGGACTTAGCCGGGGGAAAGGTCCTCTCAATACTTTAAAGCCCATACCGAATATGGACCGAACTGTCTCACGACGTTCTGAACCCAGCTCACGTACCGTTTTAATGGGCGAAAGAAAGAACAAAGTAGGGAACAGAAGGTAGGGTAACTAGTTTCGTTCTTTTGACTGTCCCAAGCCGGCGAAGCCAGTTCCTTTTAGATCAGATATAGCTTTCCTCAGAGATGTAGCACCTAGTTAAGAAAAACCTAGTCTTCATCACAAATGGAATTGCGAAAAAGGAGAGATCTAGAATAGAAAGCAAACCAAGGCGCGGTGCTCTATGTTTCTTGAGCCTGGTAATCACTGCAGGCATTTCTCAAAAGGATATCTTCTATGAGAGTCTTCTATAGATATAGCTTTTCTATTACTCTTATCTTTATAGATGAATTGAATTAAGTCCCTAGCCCAACACCCAACTCTGGGGCACTAGTTTCATTCTCGAGGATACGAAAGCACGGTTTCAGAAATGCTTTGGTTAATACCGCTAAAAATTCCCACACCCAACACTCTGGCTTCAAGTGAACATCTGTTTGCTTTTTTCTTACCGTTCAATGCCCTGCTCTGATCGACGGTGCACGCAGAAGGAATGAGAGATCAAGGTATGCTACTCTCAGCCAAACCAGTCTTCTCTCTTATTTGTCCTATCTATAAAAGAAAGAGTTGGCTTCTATTTTCATCAATCTTGGCGTGGGTGTCTTGTTTGATGGCTTTCTTTCTTTTCGGTTTCAGGTTCATACTTTGCTCCCTAATCCAGAAAGATCGTATGTCAATGTTCCCAGGGTAGGAACTTCCTATTCTCTTAGTTAGAGTATGGGCTTCGGTTCAGGACTCTGAATCGATAAATTGAATGGGAAAACTCCATTCCTCTCCCTATCGGTCGAGGATCTTCAAACCTCTTTCTTTTCCCGCTTTCTATCCACTATTGTGGCTTACCTTCTTAGGGCATTAACCCGGCGTTTTCCTATAAATCTTGGTTGGTTCCTCTTTTCTTCTCTCGGGATGGCTACTTTATCTATCAGGAACTTTCTCGCCCTTAAAGTTGCTCTTCTGTATTTCCTTCCTTGGGCATGAAATGAGCCATGAGATTACTCTGTCCCTGGCATCCTTTTCTGCCCTTTCACCTTCGGGGAAGCGGGGGAACTCATGGCCTATTCTTTATTTGATTCTCTAGGCTAGTGGTCTTTTTTTGTCTTGCCATGAATAGTGATTGGGACCTCATGTTCGCCGGGTAGCTCATTTCCCGAGGAGAGCCAAAAAGAGATGCCTTGCTTAACCCATTCTATTCTATGTCGAAGCCATTCAATAAGAATAAGTCCAGAAGTGCATTCCTCGGCCTCAGATATTCCCCTTTACCTTTAGCTGTCCGGCCCCTCTTTTCTTTCCTTTGCTTTGTCAGAGATGACTTCTTGGATTGCTGACCTAAGCTCAGACAGGAGAGAAGGTGATAACTATCAATCGAAGACAATTACTACTATCATGCTTTCTTTCATTCCCTTGGGATAGGGCATGTTCTTCATAGCCAAAACTCTTCATTTCCATCCCCATGTGGAAGATGTTTACACACAATGGGGCTTACAACCTCGACCTCAGTATGAATAGCATCTAGGAATTGACGGTGGTCAATCTTCCTTCTTTGGTATCTCGACTATGTTGACTAAAGCTTTCGACACCCTGAAAGGACAAGGAGAGCATCGAGAAGTTGAATCCATAGGAAATAGTAAAAAAGATGGCATAGACATAGAATGGAATTGATGGACAAATGCCAAATGCCACATAAGAAGCTGTTATTGACATGCCAGCAAAAGACCTTCAAAACCTAATGAATTTCCTGCTTTAAAGCTGCCGTAAACTGGATCAATATCATATCGCATATGAAGGACACTCTTCGGGGAGTTTGCGCAAGATACTACTTATTTCATTCCCTTAGTAAGCCTTCCGTCTAGTAAGGCACACTCTTATTGGAAGAGAAAAGAGAGATTGCTTTTATCACAGACTAGCCAGGAATTGCTTCCATCACAGACCGGAGAAGGTCACCCACCTCAAAGCAGATAGGAGTCAAGAAAAAGTCCCAATGCCCTAGGCTCCTAGGTCCCTTGTCACTAATCCGAATCTATAGGTTATTCACGAGTGCCCTCTGCAGATGAATTAAATTAGAAGAAGATAGGGCATACATATAAGGCTTAGTACTAGGAAGAAAGCCAAATGCCAGTTAAGGGATCAGCCTTCGTGGACAAATAGGCAGCTAGAATGCCTTGAGTAAAATACCCACGGGGAGGTTCTCTAATAGTATAAGAAGATGCATAGAAAGAATTGCTATCGAATAGGCTGTTAAGGAGGATTGTGCAAGTTAATCAGAAGGGGTTCTTTGATAGAGCTTCGAGCAAGCTCAATGAACTCCGAATGAAGCCAATTTTGGTTTTAGCACTGTAAGCATGCACTTTTTTTGCCTAGGCTAAGGGTATTTTATTCTGGGGATTCTTTGGGAAAGGAAATTACATTTAGGACATCCATCTCGAGGAAAAAAGAAAGTGTATCGATTTCAACCGGTCTTCAAGAACCCGAAGATAGCATCGAATACACAGAATAGGCATCCCTTGACTAGCTGTGAGGGAATGGTAACTTGCAAGAAGAAGGGCTTTGCCCTTGCTAGTACAATCGTATAATAAGATCCAGAATCTGACTCTATCAATGAGTTTTGAATCAAGAGATGATATGAATTCAATTTGAAAATGAATCTTCCTAAATAGGAACTGAACTGAGAGTAGAGAAAGGAGACAGTGTTAATGGACTTAGGGGCGTAGTGAGTAGCAAATCCTTTAACAGTTGGAAATCACACTCACTGGAGAATGAATACCCCAGCTAAGGCAAGCGGGGAGGCAAGGAAGTAACTGATTTAATTTCACTAGTCTCAGTCTCAGGGAGAAATGCACAAAAGGACTAGATATTTTATAAAAGAAGATAGTATGAATCTCTTCTATTGAATAAGCTAATGACGATCGAAGGGTAATATTTGTTGTTGGGATATTATTCGTTGTTCACGTATCAGCCCTTGTCCACGAGAAGATGGCTCACGGCTTGCATGTACAAGATCGTAGTGAACTCGCAGCTTCACCGTCGTTCGCGCTGATCCCGAGCAGCGTGTCGACTAAGAAGGAACTCAGTAAAGTGGCTTCGCTATCATGTATACTATCTATATAAGGTGGCTCACTTTTATTCCATTTTGAATTATTTCCTGAAAACCGACTGGGATCGAAGAAACTAGCGGACCGATCACTAAATAGATACAAATAGGTGCAAAAGATGAGTTCGATTCTCATTCTACCCTATTGTGGTTGTATTATTCTCGTCAATGAATAGGTTCCTCCATATCGTCAGTCGGTTTGGGCGATTGACAGGAGGCTTTTTGCTGGCTCTGACGTTCCATTCGCTAGACCATTCCATCTATGACCCGCCCTATCCAAAGAGGAATCCCTTGTAATGTTGACTTCCCCATTCCGAAACATCTTCCATCTTCTATTCTCTGCCCTATATCTCTGAGATGGTGGATCCTTTTGGTAGACAGAGCGATTGAGTAACTTCAGTCTAGTTGATTCATAGCTATGCTAGAGGTGACTTCTACTAGCATTCTTCCACTCTGAAAATGCTCCCAACTCAAGCTCAAGCAGTGGCAGAAGTTCTTCCTCCAAGACCATCAAATGGGGCGTCCTTTTCTCATCCGTTAACAAGACCGAACCTAGATGCGGGATCCCTTCAATTGACCATCCAACCTTCATGACCTTACTGTTAAATAACAGGAATAGAGTTACTAACAAGGATGCTTGCCGTCAAATCTGACTGAACTGCCTGAGATTACTAAGGATGGAGCTAGTTGGATAATGGATCTGTCAATGCTGTAGTGAGATTGGATAGAGCCAATTCAATCATCTGAGAGATGTCATTGCCATAGAAGTCAGCTGTGCATGTCTTTTCTAAGTGATTGTTAGTGGATAGCTTCTGTCCGGTCCGGATCGATCGCTTATCCAAGCTATCTACCTATTCTATTGGATTAGCTAGCTTGTCCCCTCTCTGGTTGGTTGAATGCGTTCACAAGCTTTTGTGCTTCTAATATACCTACTCTCATAGAAGAAGGAGATGGTGGGCTGTTACTCAACTCCTAAAGATGTCCAAACATCCGCGATTAGTGATGCTGCTTCTACTCTGATAACTAGCATGCGATTAGCAAACCGGTAAGAGGTACTCGAATCCGACGATGGGTGGCTCAATCAATTGAATGATTATTACTATAATTACGTAACTGATGACAGAGACTACTAGCAGGGTTGAGCGCACCTTGGATAGAACATTCTCCAAAGTAGAGGTATGAAGTAAGTTGATTGATAAGGAGAAGAAGGTAGGCGGTAAGGTATCTAGAATAGATAGATTTTCTCCAACAAAAAAATGAGATTTTCATGCTTTCAATTAAAAGAGAAAAGGAGCCCTATCAGTCCCCTAGAAATATGATTTTCCCTAGTCTAATCGTCCCCCTTGAATCAAAGCTTCAATAAGCGCGGGTTCTTTCCCTTACTAGATCTTCATCTTGGGTGAAGTCCTTATACTTGGCTTTGTCGCTCTTTCACTTGGCATGGCGGAGATGAGGCGAAGGCGAAGATGAGGCAAAGGCGAAGATGAGGCGAAGGTTCAGGCAGAGGTGAAAGAGATAGAGAGTAGTTCAGTGCAAGAAAGCATTACCTAAATGGAATTTAGGAGTCAGTAGAGCAACAAGGAAAGGGATAAGGTATGAAGTAAGTCGACTAATAAGGAGAGGTTTGAAGTTGCTCGACCGATAGGGAGAGGAATGGAGGTAGGCTTAACTTAGGGAAAGTTTCTTTTTTTACCTACGCAATTTTTTGATCTGGAATGAAATCGACGTTCGGTTTGAATAACGGCTGACGAAGTGGGAATCTCATTTCATCCTTTATCCGATACGGGAGACTACTGTATGACCCAAACAAAAGGGTAAGTATCTGCTTGCATCATGGGAAAACTTATAATGCTTCAGCCGCAATTTGGAAGAAATTGGCAGTGTCGACTAAAGAATCACAACTGGAAGTATCAACGTCATCGCTTTCTGATGGAGATAGTGCATCTGGTGTGTAACCCACTCTCAAAGGAGGAGTGGATTTCCTATTTGATATACTTACTGAAGCACTTTATTCTAGTACGAATGACTTTCTGCCGAACCTCTCTCTACATGTTCACTAGCCCTTAGAAGCACTCTTATGTTAGTAGGTATAAACTCGACTTAAAGCAAGAAGATGTTCGGTTGTTGATCCCCCCTTTACCTTTTTCTTAGCTATTTCTTCCCATGGTAGGAAGGAAAGGAGAAAGTCCAAACTTGAATGGCTCATGCCAGCATTGAAAACAGTCTTCTCTCGTTAAGCTAGAAAAGTACTTTTCCGTAGGTCTATGCCCTCGACCAAGGCTAAGTGAGCTCAAGCAATGTCCGGTGAAAATCGTTCTCAAGCCCTATCACTTGCGATAAGGTAATCCCTATCAGTGTACCCAGATAGGCATGCTTCAAAGAAGATCGGTTAACAAGGAATATAGTTACGACTTGGTTGGTATTTGTGAGCCGATCCAGCTTTTGTTTGAGCCGCTTTATGAATGCACTAACGATCACGACGACAAAACAAATGTTGGCTGCCCCTTTATTGGATAAAAGGGATGGGCAAAGGGAAAGAGTTCTATTTTGAACTAAAGCTAGAATAGCCAGGGTAGTGAGTGGGGGTAGAAAAACAAACTTTTTGTCCTGTGAGGGAATGACCTTTATTCTAGGACCATACGTTACACCCACCAGCACAGTATGGTTCGCGAGAGAAGGACGTCATTGAACAAAAGCGGGTGCGGCATTTTTCAGAAATCCCGAAAAGTCTATCCTATTATATCAACTTCCCTATTTGACTATCGAAGTCGTGCGCTCCTCTCATCCTTCCTTAACCCCATTTCCATCAATCAATCGGAAGAGGAAGGGGACTGGTGCTATCGTATAGAAGAGAAGTCCGCCCTAGTCACTAAACCTAGCTCACCAAGCCTTAGGAGTGCTTATGGATTTTGGCATCTTTTCTTCTGGCTTTAGCTTTAATAAGTGACATCTCACTCATGCCAGTTTTCTTCCCCCTTGGGATTGATGTCCTAAATGCCTTTTTCCTTTATTAGGGTACTTTGTTCGGGTTAGCCAATCAAGCTTTAGGGCACGATGTCACTGCCTTCTGTCTCCTATTCAAGATATCCAATAGCTAGTTCCTTTGTGAAATGGTAGACAAGCACTTGTCTACGAAATCGGGTCCGACAAACAACGGGTAAATGGAGAAGTTTGACCTCAATGGAGGGATAGAAGGTCTTGCTACACTGCTTCAGGCTTGCTTCGGGTTTAGCCGCTGAGTGAGCGGGGACTTTGTCTTCTTGGTAAGCGTCTGAGACGAATCTGGACTAGCTTGGGTGACCTCTAAATCATTAATTGGAAGTTGTTCAAGAGGTTAGACATCTATGGGCGTTCAAAATAGATTATGTTTCCAGAAAACATACTTTCTTTATAACATAGTTTGGTAAGAGAGTATGGTGCACTGCTATGATAGAAAGTGGGGATGGGACAGATGACCCCACGGGGGATATCCTAACACCCTAGAATATGAATAGGAATGAAGTGAAGTTAGCTTGGATGATAGATCATTTCCGTTAGCGAATGCAAGTTAGAGAGTCACACGGGATTCAGTTTGAGGGTATGAAGCCGCTCCCTTTCTTGAGATTAGAAGTTCGGATGTTTTTTATGAATCATAAATTAATATTTATTTAAGAACCTTGGGTATAGAGGAAAAAGAGTACATGCAACAAGTCCCGTAGTTGTTTGGCTCTAATCATAGCCCTTGCTTAGTCACTCCCTTGGTGTAGCTCCCTGGCGGAATACTCCTATATCGCGGATCGACTTCAGGTCTTCAAGCCTCTTTTTATTTTCTAAATTTGGCTTCGGTTGAGGGATCTGATTTTGGTTGGATCGACTTGGCAACAGGAAAATACGTATGATCGAGTATTGGATCGGGTCTTGAAGTCAGTGGATTCAATCTCAAATTTTAAACTCTTGAATGCGGCAAGATCAGGCACAACAATTACATATGGGAATGAGTGGGGAAAGGATCACCCGCACCCCGTAAATAAAGAAATTCCATTAAAGTAGCTCCCTTTGTCATCTAGAAAGGAAGAGGAAAAAGGCTTTCTTTTCCCCGTGTCCCGAAAGGAAGAAAAAGGAAGATTATTAGAGTCTCCCGGTATTATATCAAATTAGGAAGGGTCCGAGCTACTTAGCTCGTTCACAAGCCTATAAAGTAAACCATTTCAGAATCAGAGGTTTCTTCTTGGAATGCCGTCATTCAAGCACAGGCTGACCACTGACTCAATCTTAAAACCAAAGGCTAAATATTACTACTAGAAAACCGAAGTAGCACATAAAGCAAACGAAGGGACTCACCAAGCAACAACTACGTTGTTTGTGTAGGTGGAATCGAGTTTCAAATCATAAGATGATGAAGTGACTGCACCGATGAATCAAGCTGAACACATGTTTGTTTGATCTACTCTACGAACTGAAAGAGAGATATTGCAAAACAACCATGCAACGTGTGATACCCCGAACCTGGCATGTATTCAATAGCATTTAAAGTTCATTTAAAATGCATTTTATTGACCTTTCACCTTCTTTGACCAAACTAGTTGACTTTTCATCTACATTGACCAACTAGGACAAGGTGGGAATTTTTGAAAAGTTTAATAAAGGGCAAACTTGGGATTAGAAATAAAAAAATGCAATGTTAAGTTAGTCAAATTTTGGGTCAACTTTGGAATTAAATCTGAACCAATTGGGGAAGAGTTAGGTAGCAAATTATATATGGTTGGAAAGCTCTATGAGTCTAGTTTCTGAGGCTTCAAACCGTTCATGAATTGGCATTTTCTAGAAGAAGTTATGGCCGTTTTCGTAAGGTCGCGCATAGCTGTTTTGGTTTAGCGGGTTGACCAAATCTTTGACCTTTGACTTCTTGTCATTTTTTTTTCTAAATAAGCAGAATGCAAACGAAAAAAACAGAGAAGAAAGGCTTGAAACCATGAGGAAAAGAAGGAGAAAAAAAAGAAAATTTCAACTACAAATCACCAAATCTTTGCGTGAGCTTGCACGGGGTGGTTTCCGAGGCACTCTACGAGGTTTTCCTAGCGTCTAGGAGCGTCTAAGGTAAGGGTTTCATGTTTATTTGCGCATTTGAAAATGTTGAACATAAACTTTAATTTTTGTGATTTAACCGTAGGTTGTTATTTTGTCCGTTTCGTTGCTTAAAGAATGTTCCCTAGCAATTGTAGAACGTGTATTTATAGCTTTTTAACATTTTCTGCGGTTGAATATCGAATTTGAAATATAAATTGTGTAATGAATAGTAAATTATGAGTAGTAAACCCCCGTTTTGATGAAGTTGCTCCGTTACACGTTCTGTTGATGTAGGAAGATGCTAGATATGATAGAATGCCTAAATGTGTGGTTTAATTGGAATGTGTAATGGAAAAACGGAGAAAAACGGCTTAGTGAAAGTCGGGGTCGTTTAGGTCAAGTTTCGCATTTTCTTGTTTTGCGTGTTGACATTGTTTCAGTAGGTCATAGAAGCACTTTTGGTGTGATTATGGCGTTGGTTGGGTGTTTGGTTGGTATAGTTGTAGTTCAAACGAGTAAAGGGGAAAATCGAGACTTTGCGTGAATTCAGGGGTAAAGTAGGGTTTCGGGGTCTTTAGATGTGCCTTATAGTGACCTGGAGGATTGGTGAAGTCGGTTTCCAAAGCTCGTGGCTCGTTTGAAAGTAGTAGGTTTTTGAAAGTTGGGGTCTTTTTTGCAATTTTGTGTGATTTCATAGTATATTGCTTATAGAATGTTTATATTGCTTATAGAATGCTTATAATGCCTATAGGATACTTGTTATTGCTTGATAAGGTTAATTGGTGTTGTTCTTGTTACTTGTTTGATTGTAAATGCTTGTTAATGCTTATTACGCTTGTTAGAGTTGATTATTGATTGAAATGTTTATCAATTGTTGATAATGCTTGATATCTTGTTTATCACTCGTTTATCGCCTTGTATCGAGTCTTGCATTACATAGTGTCCAGCGCGTTAGTGATGGGCCACTCTGGGTAGCCTCGGGTTGCCAGTGTTGGTTGCTCTAGCTCCGTGGCTATTCCCTTTCTCGCTTGGGTTGCCTCCCAGGGAGATTTGGGTCGTAGAATTGATGGATACTTCCGGGGTATTCCAAACTGGTGTTATAAGGTGGATGCGCGCTTATTGTCATCGTTGTCAACATCAAGCTCGAGATTGATGTATCGCTCGTGAAATGGTACATTGCTCGTATGAGTGAACCATAGCCTTCAGAGTGTGGTATAGCTTTGAATGGTTGTGTTAATGCTTTCAGTAATTGCTTATTGTATTGATTGTTAGTCTTGATTGCTTATTTATCAGTTATATTGCTTAACTATCTTATTTGCATTGCATGACTTTCTTTCTCTCCAACTCGATATCTATCTCGCCCTCACTGAGTATACGTGTTGTGTATACTCACTCCTCACCACCACATTTCAGGAAATGTCATGTTAGCTAGAAAGTTCGTGATTTCGTGAAAGTTCATGCCTGAAGAGTTGTCTTGCGTGCCTATGTGGCTTTAGTGTCGAAGTTGTAAAGATATATGCTTTCATATGTTGTATGTATTTATTGTTAAAAGAAATGTAATTTAAATCTAGCTAGTTAGTTGAGGTAAATTAATAAGTTAGTTTATGTAATCAGTTAGCATAGCTTAACTTCAATGCATGTTGTAATGGCCAAAGGAAAAGAGCTAGAATGAGATAATAGTTTATTTTATGCAATAGCTTAGTATGGTTTAATTTTCAAGTTTGAGTGTACTTGTCAAAAATGAAAAGAGATAGGTTAGCTTTTAAATTGGAAATGTATGCATACTTGCTGAGATTAATTGTCGAGAATCGAGGCTCGAATGGCCTTGAGGAAGTTTTGTATGGTTGGACACGGTGGTGGTCCATTTATATGTTATTACAGGTTTTACATTTAGCCTAGAAACAGGGGAGACTCTGTCCGTTTTCCCTAAAAATTTTGCCCTGGTTTGGATTTGGGTTGTGATTAGAACGATTGATAGAACTCCCGGTCTCGAGAGGGATCGGGGTGTTACAGGTGGTATCAGAGCTTGTCTAGCTCATAAGCCGGGAAGGGTCCTCGGTCTGGTGGGTAGTGACCCTTGAATGTGTGCTTGTTAAATGTGTCTTGAAAGTGTGTGCCTGTATGTGAGATTGTGTGTCTTGATTTGAATGTATGCATCTATGTGATATAGTTATGTGTTATGTGTTAAATGTTTTTTTTCAAGTAAGGTGAAGTGTCCAGTTGTGCATTGAATTGACCTATCGAATTGGCATCGTGAATTGAATCGACCTCGTGGATTGTTATTTGCTTGAAGTATTGCTTGTAATGTGTGTATTGGAATGTCTTGAATTGGTTGTGCCGTGATTTGAATTGATTATGTTGTGCTTGACTTGATTGTTATGCTTGAGTGACTTTGTTGAATAAACTCTTTTGTAAACATGCTGGCATAATAGCTTAAGGCATATGTATAACTGTGATATATTGGCATTCATACATGTCTTATGGAAATGGTAAGTAAGTCCTCTTCCTCCCCTGAAGAAAGTGGTTCACAGCTAGCCTCTCAAGGTGTATGGGTTGGCAGGAAATGAATGGCATTTAATTAGCCTTTATTTGGGAGTTGGTGTTTGCTTTTGGAGCTCGGTTATTGGCGAATCTCTAAGGTCTTCCTCTGTGATTAACATTTGTAAAGAGTAGCTATGTTTTGGGGTGTTTTTTGTTTGTTCTCTGAGGCATTATTTGGCTTTCTCAATGGGTATTCTTTGGAGACTTCTGTTGGCACTTTTTGGTGGACTTGGCTATTGGGGTTTCAATTGGATTTACTGCACGGTATTATCTATGGTATATGTGTCTCGGTCTTTATTGGTGTGATACTGACATCCCTGATTGGAAATTCTTCAATGGCATTTTATAGAATTCTTAGTGGGCATTCTACTAGTATATTTCCTTGATGGCACTTATTGGAAGTCTTACACTTGGAATCCTGTTCAGACTTATTATCTCATATTGCTTATGGTATGCTGTGGAATACTTTGGGCTTTCTTGGTGGTAAATTGTATAAGTTCTCACCTGGCGAACAGTGAAGAGGCCTTGGAGTTTGGTTTTGTATGTTGTACACCTGCTCGGGAATCTTACTCAGATTTCTCATCTAGTTGGAAAAATTATATTTGTTATTTAACTTGACTGTCTTATTAGACACATGATAATTCCTCTAGTATTTCCTTAGACATTCTTCTCAGCATTTGATAGCGATACTCGGAATCTAATGGGTTGTCCTATGGGGTTATTATTTGGAAGTCTTCTTTGGAACTTTTGAAGTATTTTTGATTGGGTTTCTTAGTATTTTTTCGCACTCTTATCAGGGAATTCTTCTATGAAATTCATGACCAGTGGGGTACTTATTTTTACCTCTCGATGGAACCTTTGTTTGAGCCTTTATTTGGCTTCTTGTTTTGGAGTTCTCGTGGAGTAATATTGGAACTTCTACTCGAGATTCGTGTATGGGGTATTCATTCGGTATTCTTCTTATCATTAATATGTGATGTGATTTTATCTACAGTATCTTTGCTTAGGTCTTTATTGGTATTATCTCGGCGCTTTTGGTTGGAATTTTATTCTTCTTCGGTATTCGTGTCAACGGGATTCTTCAACCGATGAAGATTAGTCAGAATTGGATTTCAGATGATGCTGAGTTCTATTGGAAGAAGAATTACGAGGACGCAATTGTTTTAAGGGGGGAAGGATGTGATACCCCGAACCTGGCATGTATTCAATAGCATTTAAAGTTCATTTAAATTGCATTTTATTGACCTTTCCCCTTCTTTGACCAAACTAGTTGACTTTTCATATACATTGACCAACGAGGACAAGGTGGGAATTTTTGAATTGTTTAATAAAGGGCAAACTTGGGATTAGAAATAAAAAAATGCAATGTTAAGTTAGTCAAATTTTGGGTCAACTTTGGAATTAAATCTGAACCAATTGGGGAAGAGTTAGATAGCAAATTATATATGGTTGGAAAGCTCTATGAGTCTAGTTTATGAGGCTTCAAACCGTTTGTGAAATGGAGTTTTCTAAAAGAAGTTATGGCCGTTTTTGTAAGGTCGCGCATAGTTGTTTTGGTTTAGCGGGTTGATCGAATCTTTGACCTTTGACTTCTTGTCATTTTTTTTCTAAATAAGCATAATGCAAACGAAAATAACAGAGAAGAAAGGCTTGAAACCATGAGGAAAAGAAAGAGAAAAAAAAAGAAAATTTCAACTACAAATCACCAAATCTTTGCGTGAGCTTGCACGGGGTGGTTTCCGAGGCACTCTACGAGGTTTTCCTAGCGTCTAGGAGCGTCTAAGGTGAGCGTTTCATGTTTATTTGCGCATTTGAAAATGTTGAACATAAACTTTAATTCTTGTGATTTAACCGTAGGTTGTTATTTTGTCCGTTTCGTTGCTTAAAGAATGTTCCCTAGCAATTGTAGAACGTGTATTTATAGCTTTTCAACATTTTATGCGGTTGAATATCTAATTTGAAATATAAATTGTGTAATGAATAGTAAATTATGAATAGTAAACCCCTGTTTCGATGAAGTTGCTCCGTTACGCGTTTTGTTGATGTAGGAAGATGCTAGATATGCTAGAATGCCTAAATGTGTGGTTTAATTGGAATGTGTAATGGAAAAACGGAGAAAAACGGCTTAGTGAAAGTCGGGGTCGTTTAGGTCGAGTTTGACATTTTCTCGTTTTGTGTGTTGGCATTGTTTCGGGAGGCCATGGAAGCACTTTTGGTGCGATTATGGCGTTGGTTGGGTGTTTGGTTAGTATAGTTGTAGTTCAAATGAGCAAAGGGAGAAATCAAGACTTTGCGCGAATTCTAGGGTAAAGTAGGGCTTCGGGGTCTTTAGACGTGCCTTATGGTGACCTAGGAAGATTGGTGAAGTCGGTTTCCGAAGCTCGTGGCTTGTTTGAAAGTAGTAGCGTTTTGAAAGTTGGGGTCATTTTTGGAATTTTGTGTGATTTCATAGTATATTGCTTATAGATTGTTTATAATGCTTATAGAATGTTTAGATTGGTTAAAGAATGCTTAAAATGCCTAGAGGATACTTGTTATTCCTTGATAAGGTTAATTGGTGTTGTTCTTGTTACTTGTTTGATTGTAAATACTTGTTAATGCTTATTACGCTTGTTAGAGTTGATTATTGATTGAAATGTTTATCAATTGTTGATAATGCTTGATATCTTGTTTATCGCTCATTTATCGTCTTGTATCGAGTCTTGCATTGCATAGTGTCCCGCGCGTGAGTGATGGGCCTCTCTGGGTAGCCTCGGGTTGCCAGTGTTGGTTGCTCTAGCTCCGTGGCTATTCCCTTTCTCGCTTGGGTTGCCTCCCAGGGAGATTTGGGTCGTAGAATTGATGGATACTTCTGGGGTATTCCAAACTGGTGTTATAAGGTGGATGCGCGCTTATTGTCATCGTTGTCAACATCAAGCTCGAGATTGATGTATCGCTCGTGAAATGGTACATTGCTCGTATGAGTGAACCATAGCCTTCAGAGTGTGGTATAGCTTTGAATGGTTGTGTTAATGCTTTCAGTAATTGCTTATTGTATTGATTGTTTGTCTTGATTGCTTATTTATCAGTTATATTGCTTAACTGTCTTATTTGCATTGCACGACTTTCTTTCTCTCCAACTCGATATCTGTGTCGCCCTCACTGAGTATACGTGTTGTGTATACTCACTCCTCACCACCACATTTCAGAAAATGTCATGTTACCTGGAAAGTTCATGATTTCATGAAAGTTCGTCCCTGAAGAGTTGTCTTGCGTGCCTATGTGGCTTGAGTGTCGAAGTTGTAAAGATATATGCTTTCATATGTTGTATGTATTTATTGTTAAAAGAAATGTAATTTAAATCTAGCTAGGTAGTTGAGGTAAATTAATAAGCTAGTTTCTGTAATCAGTTAGCATAGCTTAACTTCAATGCATGTTGTAATGTCCAGAGGAAAAGAGCTAGAATGACATGATAGTTTATTTTATGCAGTAGCTTAGTATGGTTTAATTTTCAAGTTTGAGTGTACTTGTCAAAAATGAAAAGAGATAGGTTAGCTTTTAAATTGGAAATGTATGTATACTTGCTGAGTTTAATTGTTGAGAACCAAGGCTCGGATGACCTAGAGGAAGTTTTGTATGGTTTGACACGGTGGTGGTCCATTTATATGCTATTACAGGTTTTTTTTTTTGCCTAGAAAGAGGAGAGACTCCGTCCGTTTTCCCTGAAAATTTTGCCCGGGTTTGGATTTGGGTTGTGATTAGATCGATTGATAGAACTCCCGATCTCGAGAGGGATCGGGGTGTTACAGGGCCCGAATCTGCAAGAATAGCTATGTAGGTAAGGGGATCAGCGCTATGATCACTTTAAGTTCTGCTTGAAGTGTGTATGCTTACGTATGAGTTGCTATTCGGCCGTAGATCGGGTTCTGGGTTCTTCCCTCGAACTCCCCGAGTGGTATTTTGTACTGTAAAGGTAGTCTAAAGTAGATTCAGGATCCCACCCCTTGTAATAGTGTATTCAGCTTATGCAGGGCTCCTGAGGTAGTAACTTCTTTCTGAATCTCACCCCGGGAAATGGCCTTTTCCTGAAATAGATGTTCCCGGCCTCACCAACATAAGTGAAGGCAGTGTTCTTACCGTACATATACCAAGAGGCCAATTGACCATCTTCCTAACCTCCCTTGTGGGGACGATAGCATTTCTCCTCGAACTAGGGCAGAAAGAAAGTCTTTTTGTCCAGCTGAAAAAGCTTACTAAGCCATTTTTTTAGAAGATCCAGCTATAGAATCTAATAGGACTAAAAGGTTTCGCTATCGCTCTTAGCCTAGGTGGTAGAGTAGCCTTTAGAGTTTAGAGTATAGCTCACGTCCCCACTCGGTTCCTAATCTATGGATTACTAAAATACTCCCAATACCGGACATTACGAATTAGACTGATTGAACCACTTAATAGGACCCCTTTGGCTTGGCTATTCTGGGCCTTCTTCTATTCGTAAGAGCTGATTTGCGACTAAGGCTACTAAAAGAGGATATGCAAACAAATCCTTCTTAAGAAAAGATGACTAGCTATACTAGTTCCTTCTTAGTACTAATAGTATACCTACAGGTTATATGCGATAGTCTACCTTATATCCCAATAGCCTATTTAGGAGAATCACCCAAGGGCAATCCCTCTTTTCCCAACTGTTTCTTCCGAGATGCCTTCTTCACTGGCCAGGCAAGGGAGAGAGTCTTCCTTCTCGAATATATCTCATTAATGGTAGGGTCAACTGAACACTAAATTTATTTGAAGAAAGCTTCACATGTATGATGTTTCGCCCATGATTAAGTACTGAGAGCTCCTATCTTCGATGTAGCACTAGAATGCGTGGTGGGGCTGGGTTAAGCTAGGCTCCTCGGGCAAGTGGTCACTTGATCCAGTGGTGGGGTTTGAAAGGGCTTAGAACTCTTTTCTGAATTGTGAAAGAGTAACCTTTCCACCATCCCCTATTCTAGCCTTGGCCTTTGCTTTAGCTCATTCTCTTGTTGAATATGTCTAAGATTCTACGGATGTGGTTTTTGATGCCCTATCTCTTCCTACTCCAAGGATAAAGAGGATTTTGTTCGCTCCGTAGTAACGAACTGATCAAGATGTGGTGTTCAGTCCACATTGGACGGGATTCGCAATGCCATCTGTATGGTCTTGTGTTCTTTCCTCACATTGGGAATGCTGCCTTGGCACAACAAACCTGACGATCTATCTCAACACGTTGCTCACATTTCCTTGTCAAGGAAGCCGAGATCGATGTCGGATGATAGAAGCTAGGGTTAAAGGTGGATGTAGTAAGGGAGAAGCAAAATCGGGCATCATAGTAGCACTTCTTCCTATAGATCATGTCAAATTCCCTCGTTAAACTTCTGCCCTGATGCTTTAGATGCTGATTGGGATACTGATATTGAGGCTGTGGCTGCGGTTTCAGAGCCTGTGTCGTCCACTGGACACAAAAATGATCTATAGTTATTTATACACTCAAATGGAAAAGAAAGCCTTTTCTTATAGGGCAGGGCTGAAAAAGAGTCAAAAGACGAGATACTCTTATTATTGATATTTTATTTTAGATCTTGCAAATCATTCCCAACGAGGAAAAGCATGAACGAGGACTAACTTTCTACGAAATAGAATGAATGAGGGAATGGATGCGACAATGAATGAAGCCGATCCAGGTAGGGTAGCACAGCATCTTTTCCAGCGCTGTTAAGAAAGGGGTACAAGGAGCTGTAGAAAGGGTACAAGGAACCATTGGGCGGTGTGGTATTCCAATTAGATGAATTTTTCCAATGTCTATCAGAGCGAAGATAGACAACCTCTGGGTTCGGTTCCTTCAAAAAGGAAGATAGTGCGCCCTATAAAGAAAGGCAAGCGTGGAACGAAGCGAGCGTCTTACCTTTCCCCGAGAGAGGCCATAGGATAGAGTAGAACCGACGATGCTGCTCCGGACCCGGACGAACTAGGTAATGGTAAGTTGTCTGGCCTTACTCCGTTCACTGAGCTCGACTGTAACACCCCGGCCCCTCACGAGACCAGAAGTTCTATTAAACAATCTATACTAATCCCAATACCAAACCCGGTCACAAAAATTAGAAAAAATGGACGGAGTCTCCCTTGTTTATAGGACAACTGGATACCTGTAAACGGTAAATAAAGCCAAAATATAACCCACATCATTCTCATACTACTCCAACTTTAACCATGCCCCATCTCAAATCCATCCGAGCCTTAGACTAACATAAACATCAAACATACAAGCATGCAATCATTAACTATTAAAGGTTCATGATTATAATCTCACTTATCATACCACTCTAACATTAACTAGTTTTCTTTCTTATAAATTAAGTCCGTCAATCAGTCAAAACATGCAAGCATGCAGCTACTAGACAATAAAGTAAAGATTACAAGATATTACAACATTACAAGCCATTCGCAACTATTTATACATTCTAAATTTAACTTTACAATTATGAAACTGTATTCAAAGACAATCTACGTAAGCCAGCATAATCAATCACAAAACTCTCGAGCCGTCTTTTCTACCTCCGATAGCACTAAACCTGAAAGGTGTTAGAAACGAGAATGAGTATACAACATGTATACTCAATGAGGAAGGGCAAACGGGAATAGTATACCGGAGGTTCGTGCAATGCAGCAACTTAACACATTTAATACAATCAATAAACAATGGATAACAATTCTAACACCACACTTTGAAAAGGATACGATTGATAACCCTTATCACTCCAAGTCTTCGATTCTCGATCCACAAACCACGACTCGATCACGATATGTCGGCATCCCAAACACCAAAGGGTACTCAGGATGTACGCAATCCTACGACCCAACACCCCCTGGCAATCTCCGGACCAGGCGAGTAAGGGAATAGGGTACAGAGCTAGAGCATCCAACCCTGGCAAGCCCGCTGCCGCCCAGAGAGGCCCATAGCATCCGCCCCGACGATAAGGTTGCGCAACCATTGTCTCGATAACATAGGAAGCAATAATAATAACAATATAACAAAATAAGCCAATATATAAACAATGAAGACAACAAAAGAGGTTGTCCTTTAGCACACACATCATCAATCACGCCATACGATGAAATATGATACATTCAGCAGTCTATAATTGCTAAAGTAATCCAACAAAAACACTTAAATCACTTAGTACCGAACATTTAGCATATGACAAGATAAGACACTTAGAATGCACATAGAAGTGATCCCTCACCTTTTAGGAAGCCAAACCGGCGCGAATTAAGGCAAGATTCCCTCAATATTCTCCAAAAGCATCAATTTTCTTCAATTATCACTACATAATACAATCAACTATATGCATAAGAAGTGATTTCTTATTCTCAACTAAAGCTAGTTCATAAAGCTATTAATTTATCTTACTCTATTTGATTCCCTTTAATTCACATAACTAACAATATATTTCATTGTTCAACATGGATCTAATCATTATTTAAACAGCAGATAACTCAAGTGATCACATGTGCAACATTCTTTAAAGTTCTAAGTATTACTCAAAGGCAATAGTATAATAACTAACATATATACCATAGCAATGATAATTCATATAAGTAGAAACATTATATAACATCTAACCAATAAGTTATATAAGCGTATCTTTACACATATAATGCAATTAATAAGCAATATAAACATCTTTACTCAATCTTTAACTAGTATCGATATAGCTTAACTCACAACTTCTCCGAATAGATGAACTTGTTACATAAGTATATTTAAACATTTATCCAATCAATCAAGAATCAACTAACAACAATTATTATCATGGTTCATTACTAGTTCCTTTAGTCCATTCTAAATTCATATTCAACCAAAGCCATGTAAATCAAGCAACTTAATTCACGAGACTTTACTACTATAATACGTACACTACACAAAGGCATATAAACATTTAATTACTCAATTGTAAAACAATTATCATGAAATTAACTATGCAAACCCAAAGGGGTCAATATTATACTTTTTACAAAACTTAACTAAAAGCTCACACATACCTTAGAATACATTTACACATGCTAGGAGCAACTACAAAGCAATACAAGTACTAAAGCAATTAATTCATTCATTTCCCCTTTGTTCAACTAGGCTATTCAGCTTCCTACCGGAATTCAATGATCAAGTTAAGCTAGCTAACCATCCTACCAATCTAAGGATACCTAAATACCTCATTAGAACCTCCAAATCATAACCCAGAGCACAAGTACACGAAAATACCGAAAATGCCTCTTTGTGGGTTTACACAACAAGTACCAATTTCGGAACCCAAACAAGCGAAACGAAAACACTTCTAAGGCTTCAATACTTAATAAAGACTAGCCATAACCTCGAAACATGCCCGGATTCGAGTTAACCCCGAAACCCCTTATTAAAGTAGCCTATTTTGATCAAATTTCTCAAATTTTGAACATAGCAAGTGTAATTAACATTTTTCCCACGCGTATGGACCTAATTAGCAACTACTAGAAGCCTCGAATCGAATTAAATTGCAACTTTTTTCGGAAACCCTAGTTTGGCACTATTCATCATATTTCTCAAGTGCCATTTTCATTTTCAAGCATTCAACAAGCATTTTAAACCATCAGTTTGGCACTATTCATCATATTTCTCAAGTGCCATTTTCATTTTCAAGCATTTAACAAGTATTTTAAACTATCAAATATATTCTATGAAATCATTAGAGTATATAAGAAGTAACAGAACAAGCATTTAACCATTACAATATTAGATCACAAAAATAATAGCACAAACTTTAATTGAATTTAATACAAGAATGGAATGCACCCTCACCTCTTTTGAAGATCAAAGAATGGTTTTAAAGTCCTAAGGATGAAGCACAACCAATTTGGGAAGCACCGGAAGCAAGAATGAACCAAGGAGCAATTTATTTTTGGAGAAGTTACAATTCCCATTACTCTTTTTTGGCCATTTTTTTTATCCATTTTTTTGTTTCTTGGCTTATAATGTTCTCATGAAATGGTCAAAGGGTGGGTCAAGAAATTAGGGTGTTTTAGTAAGGGTAAATGGGTCACTTGGGTGATTAAATTTCAGCAAAACAAAATGCCTAAAATCTAAAAAATCTGGAAAAAATCATGCTGGTACTATTCATTAGACATTTCGCGAATTTTTTTCCATTGATCCCGATATGCAATGCATGCACGGTCATGGGCTATAGTCCCTTAAAAATATGTAGTATTTTATATAAATATAAAACGCATTAAAAGAAACAGTTGAATTTATAGAAATATGAAAAAAATGAAGTAATTAGCTAAGTTACATCTAAGTTAACCATTTAATGAATGCAATTAATGAAGTGTTGTATTCGGGGTGTCACATTCTCTCATCCTTACAAAAATTGCGTCCTCACAATTTCTTGAGATTAAATGACTTATAAGAACTACAACAGTTTCCGTTGGACTTGAAGTCAAGAAGTGTAATGCCGAAGGAGACTAAGAAGAGCGAACGTCACTAAAGGAAGCCCGAGTGGTGTAGCTAAATAAAGGCTCCTATGAAAATACCCAATAGGAGTTCAATAAGAATGTCACACGAGGAGGCCATTCACTAATACTGAGAAAGCACCAAAAGAAATCCCATTAAGAAGTGTATGCAGCTAATATAAAAAACGCCCGAATAATATCAAGAAATCCCCAAGAAGGAAGTCCGGTGAATCCCAACTCTAACTGTCAAATTAAGGCTCAAGATTGCCAAATAAAGGTCTAATTAGCAGTCCAGCTTGGGACTCCGAGAAAATACCACCAATAAATCTGATTAAGGATTCCAAATAAAGGCTCCGAATAAGTATACGAATCCAGAAGTCCGAATAAGAATCTCTCCAATTATGAATCACCATATAAGAATCCTCAATATGCTCATTATACCAGTAGTCCAGAGGAAATCCCAAATAACCTCTAGGCAAGAATACTAGACGAAAATACTGAAGAAAATACCTAATAGGAATATCAAGGTAGTACCATAGGTTAAAATCCAGAACAAGAAATCCAAGTAGGAGTGTGCGCAAGGAATACTGACCAATACTCATAAACACGAATTCTTTCGAATAAGAGTATCAAATAAGACCTCCATATATGACGCCAACTAGAAGATCTATCCTAGATTCCCAAATAGGAGTTCTATCCAAGAAGTACCATTTAAGAAGTGCCAAGAGAGTCCGGATTTAACCTCGGGGCATCAAATCCCTTCACTGATCCCAATAGCCGGTTGAACCATTATTCTCTCACTAGTCAGCATCAATGGCCATCTCTTTTAGGGGAGAATGCTTACATCTCTTTTAAGGGGACAATGCATGAGTGCCAAGATATCACTTAATGTAATTGATGTAATGTTCATATATCAAGAGATTATGACATATATCACACAAGCTATTATATAACCAGAAGTTTTATAACACAAAGTTAATCAACAAGATAGTTCAAATACGAGTCACACGCACTGAATACAATTCACAACACAACTATGCCGAGACAAACAAGTATACACGTTACAATCAATATTTCGAGTACGTAGCGATTCATGAGATCAATTCGATTCATGAATAGTTATATCACTACACTTGACAAGTATTTAACACACAGTATGCATCACTATCACATTGATCACATATTAAGTTCAGGACACAAGATTGCACAAAAGACACACACATTCTCAAGGCATACTAAGCACACACCTAATCAAGATACATTTCACAAGCACACACTCGAGGTTCACTATCCAGCAGTCCGAGGACACTATCTCGACTGAGAGCATCTAAGCTCTGATACCACCTGTAACACCCCGACCCCTCACGAGACCAAAAGTTATATTAAACAATCTATACTCATCCCAATACCAAACCCGGTCACAAAAATTAAAAAAAACAGACGGAATCTCCCCTGTTTATAGGACAACTGGATGCCTGTAAACAGTAAATAAAGCCACAAATATAACCCATATCATTCTCATACAACTCCAACTCCAACCATGCCCCATCTCAAAGTCATCCAAGCCTTAGACTAATATAAACATCAAACATACAAGCATGCAATCATTAACTATTAAAGGTTCATGATTATAATCTCACATATCATACCACTCTAACATTAACTAGTTTTCTTTCTTATAGTTTAAGTCCGTCAAGCAGTCAAAACATGCAAGCATGCAGCTACTAGACAATAAAGTAAAGATTGCAAGATATTACAACATTACAAGTCATTCGCAACTATTTATACATTCTAAATTTAACTTTACAATTATGAAACTGTATTCAATGACAATCTACGTAAGCCAGCATAATCAATAACAAGACTCTCGAACCTTCTTTTCTACCTCCGATAGGACTAAACCTGAAAGGTGTTTGAAATGAGGGTGAGTATACAACATGTATACTCAGTGAGGAAGGGCAAACGGGAACAGTATACCGGGGGTTCGTGCAATGCAACAACTTAACACATTTAATACAATAAATGAACAATGGATAACAATTCTAACACCACACTTTGAAAAGGATACGATCGATAACCCTTATCACTCCAAGTCTTCGATTCTCGATCCACGAACCACGACTTGATCACGATATGCCGGCATCCCAAACACCAAAGGGTACTTCGGATGTACGCAATCCTACAACCCAACACCCCCTGACAATCTCCGGACCAGGCGAGTGAGGAAATAGGGTACGGAGCTAGAGCAACCAACCACGACAAGCCCACTGCTGCCCAGAGAGGCCCATAGCATCCGCCTCGACGATAAGGTTACGCAACCATTGACTCGATAACATAGGAAGCAATAATAATAACAATATAACAAAATAAGCCGATATATAAACGAGGACAGCAAAAGAGGTTGTCCTTGAGCACACACATCATCAGTCACGCCATACAATGAAATATGATACATTCATTAGTCTATAATTGCTAAACTAATCCAACTAAAACACTTAAATCACTTAGTATCGAACATTTAGCATATAACAAGATAAGACACTTAGAATGCACATAGAAATGATCCCTCACCTTTTAGGAAGCCAAATTTGCGCAAATTAAGCCAAGATTCCCTCAATATTCTCCAGAAGCATCAATTCCCTTCAATTATCACTACATAATACAATCAATTATATGCATAAGAAGTGATTTCTTATTCTCAACTAAAGCTAGTTCATAAAGCCATTAATTTATCTTACTCTATTTGATTCCCTTTAATTCACATAACTAACAATATATTTCATTGTTCAACATGCATTCTAATCATTATTTAGACAACAGATAACTCAAGTGATCACATGTGCAATATTATTTAATGTTTTAATTATTACTCAAAGACAATAGTATAATAACTAACATATACATAGCAATGATAATTCATATAAGTAGAAACATTATATAACATCTAACCAATAAGTTATATAAGCGAATCTTTACACATATAATGCAATTAATAAGAAATATAAACATGTTTACTCAATCTTTAACTAGTATCGATATAGCTTAACTCACAACTTCTCTGAATAGATGAACTTGTTACATAAGTATATTTAAACATTTATCCAATCAATCAAGAATCAACTAACAACAATTATTATCATGGTTCATTACTAGTTCCTTTAGTCCATTCTAAATTCATGCTCAACCAAAGCCATGTAAATCAAGCAACTTAATTCATGAGAATTTACTACTATAATACGTACACTACACAAAGGCATATAAACATTTAATTACTCAATTATAAAGCAATTATCATGAAATTAACTATGCAAACACAAAGGGGTCAATATTATACTTTTTACAAAACCTAACTAAAAGCTCACACATACCTTAGAATAGTATTTACACATGCTAGGAGCAACTACAAAGCAATACAAGTACTAAAGCAATTAATTCATTCATTTCCCCTTTGTTCAACTAGGCTATTCAGCTTCCTACCGGAATTCAATCATCAAGTTAAGCTAGCTAACCATCCTACCAATCTAAGGATACCTAAATAGCTTATTTAGAACCTCCAAATCATAACCTAGAGAACAAGTACACGAAAACACCGAAAATGCCTCTTTGTGGGTTTACACTACAAGTACCAATTTCGAAACCCAAACAAGCGAAACGAAAGCACTTCTAAGGCTTCAATACTTAATAAAGACTAGTCATAACCTCGAAACATGCCCGGATTCGAGTTAACCCTGAAACCCCTTATTAAAGTATCCTATTTTGATTAAATTTCTCAAATTTTGAACATAGCAAGTGTAATTAACAATTTTTCCACACTTATGGACCTAATTAGCAACTACTAGAAGCCCCGAATCGAAGTAAATTGTAACTTTTTTTGGAAACCCTAGTTTGGCACTATTCATCATATTTCTCAAGTGTCATTTTCATTTTCAAGCATTCAACAAGCATTTAAAACCATCAAATATATTCTATGAAGTCATTAGAACATATAAGAAGCAATGGAACAAGCATTAAACCACTACAATATTAGATCACAAACTTTAATTGAATTTAATACAAGAATGTAATGCACCCTCACCTCTTTTGAAGATAAAAGAATGGTCTTAAGGTCCTAAGGATGAAGCACAATCAATTTGGGAAGCAATGGAAGCAAGAATGAAGCAATGAGCAATTTATTTTTTGGAGAAGTTACAATTCCCATAACTCTATTTTGTCCATTTTTTGACCCTTTTTTTTTGGCTTACAATGTTCTCATGAGATGGTCAAAGGGTGGGTCAAGCAATTAGGGCATTTTAGTAATGGTAAATGGGTAACTTGGGTGATTAAATTTCAGCAAAACAATGTGCCAAAAATCTAAAATATTTGGAAAAATCCCGTTAGTACTATTCATCAGACATTTTACAAATTTTTTTCTGTTGATCCCGATATGCAATGCATGCACGGTCAGGGGCTATAGTCTCCTAAAAATATGTAGTATTTTATAAAAATATAAAATGTATGAAAAGAAATAGTTGAATTTATGGAAATATGAAAAAATGAAGTAATTAGCTAAGTTACATCTAAGTTAACTATTTAATGAATGCAATTAATAAAGTGCTGGGTTCGGGGTGTTACATCGACGCTTTGCTCCTGGTGGTGCGCTTGGTTATGTGTGATGTCTACTCTTGGGTGGAAGAAAGAGTACAGGAAGCAGCCCCTTCTTTCCAAACCTTTCATTCATTACTGGACTATCCCATCCATTTCTGACTGAGACTGGACAGGACTGATACCTGTACTGACATAGACCTACCCTATTGGTCTATGAAATTTTCGGTGATTTTAGACAGTCAGGGTTCATACTTCAATGGAGAAAGTAGTTGAGAATCGGATTCATTGTTCTTTCCCAGAAATTCGACGGCCCTTAAGAATAGAAAGAGATAACAGGGATACTTATGATCCTTACAGAGGCTGCTCCCTAATATGAATAAAAGAAGGTTCTCCATAATAATTAACAAGATTCAGTGGGCTGCCTATAAAATATATAGAGCTTTGTGACTCAACTAAAATCAATAAGGATGCAGAAATTTTTGACTCGTCTCATCATTCTCGTCTTTCAGTTCATATTCTCTAGTGCCAGCTGGGAAGCCACCCAATCACTTCAGTCAAGGAAAACGCTCGATAGAAGCCCCTAACGTATTATGAGCCAAAGAGTAAATCATTCCTCAATCCACTCAGGCGGAATCGTCGCATTCTCTCTTAAAGACTCTATCATGAAAAAAAGGGAAACCTACTAACTCATAGCCGCCCACTCGCTCATATGACCGGCAGGTCAGAATTAGCCCTGATTTTTTCTACTTCTTTTTTTTAGTACGGTCTTACTTTTCTTCCTTATCCTAGTCTGAAACTAGAACAGCCTTCCGCTTTCTTCTTTGCTTTCTTTTCATCCCTGCTCATCTTAACCTGACTACTGACTAGCTACCTTACTAACCAGAATGATTGAAGAATTGAATTGAACAAGGGGGTGCCAGTGACTCCCTTCTTTATGTGCCTTATATCCCTGATTGCGACACTAACTTAGTTGGTTGATTTTTTATTGTATTTCGCTCGGGCTGACTAAATGACTAATTGAACCGCTTGGTCAAAGGATAAAACCCTGACTGCAGAGAAGAGACCCAGCCAAAGAGGTGGGAAGGCTCCTGCCTATTTGAATGCCTTCTTTTTGATCTCGCCGACAACTGGTTGGTTTTCTTTTTTTTATGGGTAGATGCCGAAGAAAGAAGACGTCCCTTACTAATGCTTACTGGTTTTATTAATAGATCGCTTCTCTTGATTCAGAATTGAGCATCGTGGAAAGGGAATAATAACTTAGGCAGCTACCGGGCCCCTTTCCTTTTGCGCCATGTTTGAGAAAGAAAAGAGTGATTTTCTGTAGTTAGAAAGAGCTGCATCCCTTATTCCAGAAAGAAAGGACGCTTAACACTATACTTGTTTCTTCAAGCGGTTCCAAAATACCTTGAAAGAAGCTCTATTCCCTGAATTTTAAACTCCTCTGGAAGCCTTATTCACTATTGAGAGGCTGCTCCTCATTCATATTGATCAAAGTCTCAAGGCTCTCAATTCAGAAGAGAGAAAACTACGGGATACTAATGAATAAAATAAATCCTTTCTTTCGCCATGTTGAAGCTTCTTAAAGAGACTGATTCGAGGGGATCAACAATCTAATGAGGAAGAAAGAACTGCGGTTTAAATGCATATGAAACTAAGCTAAGGCAACTGTCATCCTTGCTTTATCCTACTCTGACCGCTTATAGTCCATATATGAACTGAAAGGGCTTGAATGAATTTGTGGCAGAATAGCCGGCAACGAAAAAGATCGTGAGCCTCTACCGTTGGTCAAGCCTCTTCAAACCCGGTCGAGCCTCTTCAAACCCGGTCGAGCATCTTCAAACCTCTTTCTTTTTATGTTCTTAGAACCATTCCATCTTCCTTTCTTAGAAAGGCCTTGCTCTGCCCTTCTAGTAGCTCGCACTTCCGCACCTCTTTCTTAATCTAGATGTTAGGCTAACTTAGCCAGCCAAGGTCTCCACCTGATATGGTACCCACTGGTAGCCATCCTCTTGTTCTGAGCCTTAGACCTCTCGGGCCGAACAGAGCCTTTCGCCTGAGGCACACTAGCTTAACTCTTAACCTACATTCTCTAGTAACAGTAGCAGGATAAGCATAGCAAGAATTCCCTCCCGACTCTCAATGAGAAAGTTTAGCTTTCTGGAGGTTCTAGGGAAACTTTACTAGATTCGAATGTATAGGTAGTCTTAAGGAAGGGAAAAAGAAGGCCTTAATTGTCTATCCAAAGGTCCGCCTGCCGAATGGGTGTCTTTAGGCGAATCAAATGGGTGGGAATGCTCCCCTTATGTCAATTGTTGTAAGGTAACTAAGGAGTGAGGGTTTACAATAAATAGCTTTATTCCAGTAGTGCCTTACCTTGCAGCTCTATCTATCGTCTATGCTTTCGATATATAAATGATTTTTTAGTGCTCTCATGCTTGTTTTCTCCGTGCCACGATGCAATATTGATGATTTGTTAATCATGCGATATGGACTCAGCCGTTAATGGCTTTATCATGCTTTCTATATGTGTTGATCCGTTAAATCATGCACCCCCCGCTTCTGCAGCAGCATATAATCTCGGGCCCTTGATGCCAGCAGCTCAATCTGTTTTGCAATATGGACAGTGCAAGAACAAGAATCCGCGGTTTTGTTGTTGTAGCAGCGGTGGCAGTGTTGCTGCTATTGCTCTTTCTTTCCCTTTTGCCTGCTCCCTTGAGGCCAAGGCATCCTTCTACTCTAAGGCCCACTAACGGCCAACAAAAGGGTACTCCAAACTTTGCTCTTTTAGGTAAAAGAAGACTTGTTCCATCTTCTGCGCCGAGTCGGAAACATAATCTGAACAGTGCTCCTTTGATTTGGAGTCAAAAAAGGCTTGTTCCATCTGGCCCGAATCCGCTCCATAACTAGTAGTGTAGTGAAGTCCTTGTGAAGGATCTCTGATTAGCGCGTCTACTCGCTATCGGAAAGGCAATCTCTACTTCCTCTCTTCTTCAATTGGTCAAGCACATTACACTCGACTGTCTTCTTTTTCCTCAGCCTCTTTCCGTACTTGGCATTTTTTCTTTGCTCATGCAAGCTTTACAAGCATTAGGAGTCTAGTGTCTACAAGGTCCTTGAAAGTCGATTGTAATAATGCTTTACCCAGTCATATTTGTCCTAGTTGTCAACTGGGGAAGCACACCAAAAGACCATTTTTTTGAATTTCTCTATGTTGATGTTTGGGGTCCTGCAACTTCTTATTCTTTATCTGGTTCACGTTATGTTGTTGTTTTGATTGTTACATGTTCTTTTTTCTTCGTGCCAAATTTGAAGTTTTTGATCTTTTTTGAACCTTTCACTTATAACTAAGCATTTTGAAAAACCCATAACATTTTTTAGAAGTGATGGTGGTTGAGAGTTTACTTCTAACAACTTTAATGAATATTATGTGCAGCATGGAATTCAAAAAAAAAAAATGCATCCATGCCCTTGCACTTCAAAGCAGAATTGTCTCAGTGAGCGCAAGCATTGCCATATCACTGAGACGGACCTTTCCATACTTTTTCATTCTAGATTCCCATATATCTTTGGACATAAGCTTTTCATATGGCTGTTATTGTTATCAATAACCAACCTACACCACTTCTAAATCACAGGTCTCCCTATGAAATCCTACATGGTACTCCACCAGCTTATTCATCTCTCCAGGCCTTTGGATGTTTATGCTACGTCCATATCTCGATGTCCATTCGTCACAAATTTGAGCCTAAGGCTGATTGCTGCATTTTTCTCGGGTATAGTGATGATCATAAAGGCTTCCGATGCTTCTCTCTGTGCTGTCATCGAGTTTTCATTTCTCGCCATGTCACATTTGATGAAGCAACTCTATATGATCCACCATCTACAATGCCTCAATCTCAAAGGGAGGTGCCACATATGCTCCCCACTATTACTGACTCTGCTTTCTTTGCACTTGAGATCAGTATTCAGCCTATTCCCATGGTCGGTGCCTCTTCCAACAGTCCTATTATAGCCATCGAGGGCTCATGGTACCTGTTGCACCTGATGGTCATCAATCCGCTCTCAAGTACTACACTCACCAGCCTAAAATCAAAGTTGCTCCTTCAACTGATTTACAGAATCTTATCCTCAGCCGAGTGTTCCTCCTGATCAGGAAGCTCCTATTGATTTAGGAAGAGGAGTACGTTCCTGTACTACTAATCGGCTCCTTCTCTTGGTCAATGTTGTCTTTACTGATTTCAACGTGAAGGAACCCACTCCATTTCGATCAGCTTAGAAGGATGCACGCTGGGTTGCTGCCATGCATGAAGAGATTGCTACCCTCTATAAAAATCAGACTGGGACCATCGTTCCCCGTCCTTTGGATAAGAAAGTTATTGGCTCGCAAGTGGTTATACAATATAAAATAAAAGTCTGATGGGACTATTGATCGCTACAAGGCTCGCGTGGTAGCCAAAGGCTACAACCAAGAATAGGGTAATTGACTATGATGAGACATTCAGTCCAGTTATCAAGATGACATCAAGCGCGATTAGTTGTGACTTGCTTGATAAGGGAAATAGAAAACGTCCCTCAACTCAAAGCCCCATTAATGCAAAAGAAGTAGATTCCTACGTTTTTAAATGACCAGAAGCTCTTAGCTACTCAGCTATACTATAGGATCTAAAGGTATTACTTGATTGAAAGAGTACTCATATGTTTGGGGCTTCCCTTTCCAACCAAGGAAGGTAGATGAGCTTTGTTTGCTCTTGGCATTCGTCTACACCACATCGACCTAGAACTGATGCTTATCTTTATCTTTCGGTTACTTTGATTTAATATAAAAATACGAAATAGAACAACAGTTAAGCAAAAAAGGTTTGAAGATGCTCGACTAATAGGGAAAGGAAAAAGGTTGAAAAAAGATAGATGGGCTTATGTTTATTATAGCGGTTCCTTCTGATCGTAGAAAATGTCCGAAAAAAACCTGCTACAGAACTACCGAGCAGGGGCAAAAATATGATAAGTAGATATCTCTTCATCCTCTATTTTCTTTTTGCTTAGACGTGGATTCGAACCACTGACACAAGGATTTTCAATCCTTTGCTCTAACTAGCTGACCTGCCTGAATCACTTTCCTAAAGTATGTTTTGTTCATTGAATAGCGCCCTACCAAGCCGCTAGGCGCTCGAAAAGCCCTTTACTAAAATCTAGAAAACAGATATATCTATTTTTTGCTTGTTCGTCAAGCTTTCGAGCAACTCTTTCAACTACTGCCTAATCCCCAACATGCTCAAGAACCAAGAGCCGTCCAGGGACTGGACGGTTGGAGGGAGCTTGCAACTAGAAAGAAGATAGGCCGATCAAAGAAAAACAAGGCGCAATGGGCTCTCCGCTCTGAGTCACTAAGTAGTGCTATTCTGTCCTCCGGGGGACTGGACTCTACCAAGAGGTTCTTTCTTTCACGCCCGCCCCTCTCGTTTCTGTGCCGGAGGAAATGGGATTCGAACCCATGATACAATCTTCTTGTATGTCGATTTAGCAAACCAATGCCTTAAGCCACTCAGCCATCCCTCCAAGTTCTTGATCCGAATTTGATGTGCGGTTGGTTGCCTAAAGGACTAGCTGATCCGATTAACTGCCTAAGTCGTAGTGTGCGTACTCTTCCTCTATTAGCGAGACTCTATCCAAATCTGCCACTCGTTGGGCGAGGCCTTCTTTTCTATGAACACCCCACCACTAAATGATTAACTTTCCAGTTTTCGCCTCCGACCCAACCAGGAAAGAACACAGGGTCAAGCCAAGCCCTTACTCGCCTGAATGGAATTCACATCTCCTTCGTCTAGTCGAGAAGGGAGAAAGACTAGGGAACTGGACTCTGCCTCTTCTATTACATTACATTACGGAGAAGTCCATTCTCGTCATGATCGATCCACGTCCTAGCCTAGTGCCTGGAAAACCAGTCTTGCTTAGCAACCAAAGCTAGCTTACTAAGGCCATCAAGGTTTGAAGATGCTCGACTGATAAGGAGAGGGTAGACTTATTTTTAGGCGAATGAAGAAAAACCTTGATTGCACGAGCTAACCAGCAAGCCAACAAACCCCCTTTACTCACCTCCTAATCTATAAAAAAAAGACTTTTTTCCTTTTCTAATAAGGTAAGCATCCAGCTCTCGATCTAGAGCTACTACTTTAACAATCAACTGAGCTCAGGAAGTCAGGTCAAGACGCCGACTTATACAGGGGAGATGAAAAAGGATTCCTGTCTTTAGAAGTCAATCCCACTAAACTACACTTGTACGCTTGACATGAGAAAAGTAGAGGCAAGTGGAGTCAAAGGCCAAGCCTCAACCAGCAAAGGGGGACAACCATGCCAATCCAAGGGGAGCAAAAGTGCGCCCACTCTACCTGTCTTTCTTTACCTTAGACTTCGTTCTTCAAGGAGACCCATGTGCATTTCCTCTGTTATGTGCTCTTGAACTCTTGATTCCCTTGTGCCTTTAGTTGAAGTATAGGTCGTCGATTTAATATATCTTGATGGGCTTTTTGCTTTTGTTGAGTAGTATAGAAGGGATTTATCTAGTAGGTAGCGACAAGACTAGTAGTATCGACAAGAGGCTACATTAATAGCCGAAACTTTTTTTCGAGTAGGGTAGGCTTGGAGCCAGAAGTCCTATTTTTCACAACCAAATAAGCACTTTTGCAAAGTTCACCTTCCCACGGTCAAAACAAGACTTACGTATAACAATCAGACCATACCAGGGACAGGGACTAGGCTATAGAGCCTAATTAAAAAGAATTCGGGCTTGCTTTCTCAATTCACATCTATGAGCGTCCATTATTCTCCCTATCAGTCGAGCATCTTCAAACCTCTATCTCTTGTTCGCTTCGATCAGACTCTAACAGCTTAGGGAAGAATGAGGGGTCATTAACAAGGCCCTTGAATGACTGCTCAGAAGGCCTACCTATTTTTTTCCCAATCTGTCACTTGTTCGTCCCTCTCTAATGAAAATTCTCTCTCCTCTCCCGGCGGCTTTGACTTATGTCTATAGCAAGTTTCTAAGATGATTCCCATTCAAGCATTCTCATTCAATAGTCTACCAATGCTGCCTGATATTTGAAAAATCTATTTCTTTCTACTAGTTCTTACATAAGCAATTTGCAGGAAGTAAACGAAGTTTGAGGCCTAACCTCGAATTGCGTGTGTTACCTCGATTCGTATGCCCTAACCTTGAAGTGCATGCCTTAACCTAGGTTAAGAGTTGTACCTTGAAAATTCATGCATTGCATTGAATTACGTGCCTTGTATTGATTTACGTGCATTCACTTAGGGTTGCATGCATTTACTTTGAAATTCATTCATTTGTCTCGTAATGCATGCCCTAGACCTAGGAAAGCGTGCCCGTACGCTAATCAATAAAGATTCCAACACAAAGCACTAGACAATAAAGAAATCCTACAAACTTCACTTGCAATATTTGAATCCTAAGTCAACTCACAAAAAGACAAAAGCTCACTAAACACTAAACATTCTTTATTCTCACCTAAAACCCATACACACAAAAACCTATAAACACAATACTATAATACAACATTATACAATTAAAAAACAACACAAAATGCTCAAATTGGCCATGCCATGGTGGGCTACCAAGGCCTTTTGACAAGCCTTGCACAAATTCAAAAAATATCCTAGACATTCTATGATACACACACAAAACACAATGCATAAAAATAGTCCTATATACCCTACCCTAAGCTACTTTTCTCGGCCTTCTCAATGTTCATGCTCCTCACAATTCAAAAATGCACAATGACAAAAGAAAATTCAGATTTGCAAGGCCTTAAGGCCGACACACCCACACAGAACTCTTCACATTTCTTTTTCCACTCAAAATTCTCTCAACTCCCTCATCTCCTCTCACTCTCGACCATAGCTCCCTTGAGTTCTCAACATTGAAAATTTACTCTCTAAGCCTCTCAAGAACTTCGGCCATAGCTAGGAACTCAAGCTAGGTAGCTCAATGTCTCACACAAGCTCACAAACTCATCATTTTCGGCCATAGGTAAGTTCGATGGTTTTCTTCCTTGTCTTTTGGTTTCAGACACATGCACACCTCCTACACAAGCTAACTAAGCTAGTATTTAAGGAAAAACTAGCCGCCACTAGGCCAAAGCAAGGAAAGAGGACCTTTTGTGCGTTTTCAAGAGCATTCTTGCATTTTCATGCATCAACTTGCTAAGGTGAGGGTTAAAACCTTTTAAAAAGCTTTCATAATTCACATGCATGCTCTCAATAGCTGTATTTACACTTGATGTTCATGTATATGTGTTTATATGAGCCTATCTACTTATGCATGGCTTGAATATAGCTAGAAACTTAGAGATATGCAAACTCGCTTTTCTAGCAGATTACTGACCTTGTAGATTGAAGTGTTTTTGGCCTAGTAAACGTTGATAAAAATGCATGAAATTTGGTAGGTCACTAGATTTGTCAATTCTGAACATATTTTGCAGAAATAGGCTAAGGCGAAGTTTGAGTTTGACGGCCTCAAAAATGGCAAATATCGAAATGTGTATGAATCTGGACAGTTTTGCATAGTCTCACAGTTTTGGTCATAACTCCTAAGTCCGAACTCGGAATGCAGCGAGGCTTGTTCCTAGATTTAAAGAACTGATTAAGATTCAAATTGGAGGTTATTTACTTGGCTAAATGAATGAGGAAATACAGACCATTGCAGTAAGGTTTTTGGCTTGATAATATGCTTTAAATCATGTTGTAACTTTACTTGTGATATTGAATGCTTGGAATTGTTGAAACTAGAAGTTGTGTGGGCTGGTTTGGTTGGTTGATGTTGCTTAATTTGGTTGATGCATGGCCTAGGTTCATTATTTGATGAATTGTTGCTCAATTGCATGTGTAAGCACAAAATGAGGCCCTATTGCATATGAATACTTGCTAAGTGATGATCCTATGGTTAAATATATTCAATTGAGTGATTAGTAGGCTGTCCAATAATTGCTAAGTATGCTTGAAATAGGATAAGTGTCACTTGTGGTGCTTAGCAAACAAAACCAATGTCCAAGCACGGCCTTGTAAGCCCTAATGGCCCCGTAGACTCCCAAGTCATAAACCACTCTTGTGTGACTTATAATTGATGTTGAGGAATGTTAATAGGCTGCCCAGAATTGTCTTTGTAGCTCTAAACATGTTTCTCGATGATTGCATGTTGATAAGTGAACTATTCTTCCACCCGGTCTTGTATAAGTGTCGTTGCATGCTTGTAAGCTCTCAACACTTGATATGTGAACCCTAAATGAGTTATATGACTCGATTTATATGTGTCACTTGGCTTCCCGTTTAATGTTCATGTACCTCTAAGTGTTTTACAAATTGAAATTACATGTCAAATCATGCTTCGTATGTTTACTTGTCAATATGTGATCTTTTAATTACTCGGAGATAACCTATTTTGTTGTCCTCCTAATGTGAATGGTTAAATGGTATAATTGTGCATTGCATACAAGGTTGCAACCTTTCATTGTGGCATGGTAGCGTTTCACGAACGCCAGGCGACATAGGGCTTACCGGTGCTCCCGTGACTACCATGGTCCAATTCCCTCTCTCGCTTGGCATTCCACCCTTGGAGAGTTGGGTCATAGGATTTTGGGGTAGATTCGAAGTACACCCACTTGGAGTGATAAGTGGATGATTGAAGCCGATCGCAACAATTGTTATCAAAAATGAACTTGAGAGCGAAAAGCTCACCGTATCCTTGAAATGATTGGTAATTGTATCTATTGTTTAATTTGATCCTTATACTATGCGTACTTTATTATTTGTATTATGTGACATGTTTTCAAAAAGGGTTTTTTCATAAGTTTAACAGGAAAAGAGTTTCAAAACATTATCTCTCGTTCCCCCACACTGAGTTCATAAGGACTCACACTCTTTTATCATCACAGGTGAAGAATATTTGGAACAAGCACGCGAGGAGAATGTGCCTGTTGATGATTCATTGGAATGATTGCATGCCTTATGTGTCTTGCCTGACTATGGCTGTTTTGTGAATGTTATGTTTGCTTGAAGACTACTTATGTTGTTCTTGATGTAGTAAATGACCCCCGTTGTAATTTGGGATCTAATTTTGGCTTGTATTGATTATAACTAGACGAACACTTTATTTGGTCATTTTGCTATCGCTATTTTGATTTAGTAACTATCATAGGCAACTTAAGCATTAGGTGAAGGATCAAATAAAATAAATCTATCTAATCTTACCCAGGTACTTACTCATAGGCTAAAGGATAACCGGTACTTGCGTAAAAAAGAATTGACAAATAAACGGAACATAGTTATCTTGTTAGGCTTAATCAAATAAGACTTTCGAGTTAGATCAATAGGCATTTCGGTTGATGATAAATAAGGATCTTAGTTAGAATCGAATCAATGATTGAAAGTTTTGAGGCATTTAGAAAATAAGTCAAACTAAAGAGCCCAATTACAGCCGTTATGCTGCCGGTTTTCTGGAAAAATCTTTTGGAGTTCTAGGCCAATGTTAAGTGTTAAATTATAACAAATGGTTAAGTATGTGAAATGGCGTAAATGAATTAGGTCACACCCTAGTCTAGCCTCCATAGAACGGGTTGGGGCGTGACACCTTATTAGAATGGTATCAGAGCTTAGTTTGCTAACTAGGCATAAGTCGGGTTTAACTCTCGGGCAGTGGGTAGAAGCTTTTAAGTAAATGATGCCTATACTTGTTTTTATGTGCTTATGTGATTAACATGTCTTAACTATTTTGAGAATTATGTGCCTACGTGAAATTGTACATTGCATACTCTATACATCAATTTCTTGTCTTGTCATATCCCAATAAATTTTGCATAATAATCTGTGCCTATAGATGGCTGGCCCTAGTACCCGCAATACCAATAGGGGCGATGAGCCTCAAGAACCCAGAGATGCTCATCAAACGAATCCTGTCATGGCTATGTTTAACATGATGGCAAGTGTATGGATCGGGTGTCGTGAGTGATGGAACAACAAGAAGCAATTAATAACAACAACTACGGAGATGGTGATAACAACAACATGAATGGTGGTAACAATGGGAGAAACAGCAGAATGTGGGAATTCCTTGATTTTTACCCGTCCAAGTTCTTCGGGGAAGCTAATGATGAAAAGGTAGAGGCTTGGTTGTCTGAGATTGAAAGGATTTTCAGGCCAATTGATTATACTGACAAAGAAAAGATTGAGTTTGCTGTGTTTCTATTACATGGGGATGCTAAGCATTGGTGGCGAACTGTGGAGGCACTTTGTGAAACTGATCATACGTCTCGTTTGTGGAGTAATTTCATAAAGGCTTTCAAGCAGAAATACATACCTGTAGTTTCAAGACAGAGGTGGATTGAAGAGTTTATGACCTTGAGCCAGGGCAACATGACAATAGCTCAGTATGAGGCTCGCTTCGACAAACTGTCCCGTTATGCACAATACATGGTCAGTACCCCTGAGGCGAAGATGTGGAAATTTCTGAATGGGTTGAGGCCAAAAATTCAAGATTACTTGGCTTCACATATTTTACTACCTACTGTGCTCTCCTTGCTGCTTCTTCCTCAGTTGAGAAGAGAAAACTTGATAAAGCCGGTTTGGGTCTGTAACACCCCGATCCCTCTCGAGACCGGGAGTTCTATCAATCAATCTATTCACAACCCAATTCCAAACCCGGGCAAAATTTTAGGAAAAACAGACGAAGTCTCCCCTGTTTCTAGGCAAACTACAAACATGCGACAGCATATACGTGGACCAATACCATGTCCAAACATTCAACAACCTCAATTCCATCCGAGCCTTGGTTCTCAACAATTAAACTCAGCAAGTATACATACATTTCCAATTTAAAAGCTAACCTATCTTTTTTCATCTTTTACAAATACACTCATGCTTGAGAATTAAACTACACTAACCCATTACATAAATTAGACTGTCATACCTGTAACGACCCGCCACGGTTTATCACGGGCACGAGCACGTCACTACCAAGGTATTGTCCGCTTTGGAACACCCCGCACTTAAGCGCACGGGCGAGCCCTCACGGTTTTGTCCTCTCGAGGATCTCTCCTCAAAAGGGCCCTTGGCGGTTACAAGGACTTGAACCTTTATAACCAGCTGTACCACTTCCTAATTTTTCGATGTGGGATTGTGTTACCACACTCCACCCCCCTTAAGAGGCACGCGCCCTCGCGGGCTAACGTCACAACGCCACGGTCGCCCGTGGTAGGCTCTGATACCATTTGTAACGACCCGCCACGGTTTATCACGATCATGAGCACGTCACTACCAAGGTATTGTCCGCTTTGGAACACCCCGCACTTAAGCGCACGGGCGAGCCCTCACGGTTTTGTCCTCTCGAGGATCTCTCCTCAAAAGGGCCCTTGGCGGTTACAAGGACTTGAACCTTTATAACCAGCTGTACCACTTCCTAATTTTTCGATGTGGGATTGTGTTACCACAATACCATTCCAACACTTTTCCTTTGGACAATACAAACATGCATTGAAGTTGAGCTACATTAACTAGATACATAATCTAACTTATCAAACCACTTCAATAATCTAATGAAACTTAAATTACATCCCTTTTTACATTAAATACATACAATACATAAAAGCATACATCTTTACAACTTCGACAACTCAAGTCACATAGGCACGCATGACAACTCTTCAAGCACGAACTTTCACGAAATCACAAACTTTCCAGCTAGCATGACATTTCCTGAAATGTGGTGGTGAGGAGTGAGTATACACAACATGTATACTCAGTGAGGACGAGACATATATCGAGGTGGAGAGAAAGAAGATCGTGTAATGCAAATAGGTACAGTTAAGCAATACATTCAATAAAAAGGCATTCAATATAAACAACAATACAATAAACAATTAAAGAAAGCATTAACACAACCAATCAAAGCTATACCATACTTTGAAGGCTATGGTTCACTCAAGCGAGTAATGTACCGATCACGATTCCGATGACTTTAATGATGACGCGCCGTCTCACCCACCTTATAACTTCAATTTGGAATACCCCGGAAGTATCTATCAATTCTACGACCCAAATCTCCCTGGGAGGCAATCCAAGCGAGAAAGGGAATAGGACACGGAGCTAGGGCAACCAACACTGGCAACCCGAGGCTACCCAGAGAGGCCCATCACATCGCCCTGACTCTATGCAATGCAAGACACGATACAAGAAATATACGAGCGATAGCACAACAATACAAATCAGTGGCATTAAACGAGATATCAAGAACAACACTAACAAACATTAACAACAACTGATATACAAATTCAATCTTAATCAACTTCAACAAGCTTAACAAGCAATATCTAGCATTCTATAAGCACTATGCTATAAAAACACACAAAAACACAAAATGACCCCAACTTTTAAAATGCTACTACTTTCAAACGAGCCACGAGTTTTGGAAACCGACTTCACCTATCCTCCTAGGTCACTATAAGGCACGTCTAAAGACCCCAATACCCTACTTAACCCTAGAATTCACGCAAAGCCCCGATTTCCCTCTTTGCTCGTTTGAACTACAACTATACTAACCAAACACCCAACCAATGCCATAACCACACCAAAAGTGCTTCCATGGCCAACTGAGACAATGCCATCACGCAAATCGAAGAAATGCTAAACTCGACCTAAACGACCCCGACTTTCACCAAGACATTTCTTCGTATTTTTCCACTACGCAACCCAAAAAAATCATGCATTTAGGCATTCTAGCATATCTAGCATCTTTTCACATCAACAGAAAGCATAACAACGCAACCTCTACATTTCGAGGGTTTACTATTCATGTTTTACTATTCAATTGACATTTAAAAATACAATCTCAACATTCAACTGCAGAAAATATTAAAAAGCTATAAATACATGTTCTACAATTGCTAGGGAACATTCTTTAAGCCTCAAAATGATTAAAATAACAATATACAGATAAAACTCAAAAATCAAATTTAATACACAAAATATTCAAATGCGCAAATAAACATGAAACTCTCACCTTAGACGCTCCTAGACGCTAGGAAAACCTCGTAGGATGCCTCAGAAACTACCCCGTGCAAGCTCACGCGAAGAATCGAAGATTTGAAGTTGAAATTTTCTTTTTTTTTTCTCCTTCCATTTTCGGCCCTGCTATTTTCTATTTTTCAGCTTCTTTTTTTGTGCTTTTATTATGCATATAAGGTGACACAAAGTCAAAGGGTCAAAGCTTCTTGGTCAATGCTAACTAAGTTGGTCAAATTAGCTTAATTTTTGGCATTTTAAGGCTAAAAGAAGTAACATAAATCATATTCCAGTTAAATACAACTTAAAACACTAAAATTAAAACACTAAATACTAGTTTTCACTATTTGCTAAGGACTGAAAATCATTTCCTAACTATCTCTCTCGATATGCTATGCACTTTGCGACAATAAAAGAATAACAATTAAACTTCAAAGAATTTAAGAAAATACGGTTTTCAGAAAGTAACATAGTTCAAAATTTACTCCGGCTCGAAGCTACTTTTCATTTAATTGAAAACTGAGCTTTAAGGTGCAAGAAAAATAAAACCGATTAACATAAATATGAAAAGTAGTTGATATTCCGTTAAAATAATTAGCTCAAGTATTATCCTAGTTACTTCTAAAAGAAATATGAAAATAAAGCTTCAAATAAATGTTTAACTAAAAAATAAACACAAATCCAATGCTAACATTTATGATGTCACTTAATCAAATGCCTTTAAATGCATGCGGGGTTCGGGTTATCACAGAGTCAACCGAACAAGAAACCCTACCAACCTTAAGGACAACAAAGGAATTTCCAGACTCAGAGTCGCAATTAGGGCCAGAGCCAGATCACTCTAGTTAACAACCATGGCCCGTCAATAGCACCATCAGCCTCTTCCACCCATGGTTCCACAGGTAGTTCACATGCTACTCTGGCTGTCACCTGTTCTTACTGTAACAAAAAGGGTCACACTGAGACCCAATGCTAGAGGAAATCGGGATGATGCGTGGGGTGTAGCAGTGATCAACACCAGGTTAAGGACTGCCCTAAATGACAAGGAGGACAAAAACAAAATAAACCAGCTGGCAGAGGCAAGATTCCAGTTCCTAGAGTTCCGGACCGAGCTTATGCTATTGAGTGTGAGGAGTTTCTTGAGGAGACCACTGTTGTTGAAGGTACATTCTTGATACTGAATCAACCTGTTAGGGTGCTAATTGATCCAGGTGCTACTTATTCATTTATTACTCCCTTATGTGTGCAACGTGTGAAATTACGAGTTGAATGTTTGCCATACAAAGTAGTAGTCGGTACTCCAATGGGTTCTAAAGTTGTTACTAGCTCAGCTTGTAAAGCATGTAAAATTCAAATTAAGGATCGGGAATTCTCGGCCAATCTTATAGTGTTACCTTTTAGAGAATGAAGTTATCCTAGGGATGGACTGGTTGGCAAAGCATCATGCCTAACTAGATTGCCAGACGAAGATTGTAACTTTTCAAATACCTGGCCAACCAACATTGGAGGTATTGGATCGAAGAGATTTCACCGGAAGTCCTATCATTTCATCCCCGAAAGTAGTGAAGTTGATGAGAAAAGGGTGTAGTGGATACTTTGCTTACCTCATCAATAAGCCATCGGATAAAGCTAAGCTGGAGGAAATGCTGGTGATTAAAGAATATGCCGATGTGTTTTCAAAGGAATTGCTGGGTTTACCTCCAGATCGGGAGATCGAGTCTGTAATAGAATTACTATCTGGTACACAACTGATATCTAAAGCTCCCTATCCTATGGCACCAACCGAGCTACAAGAATTGAAGGACCAACTGCATGGATTGTTGGAGAAAGGATTTGTTCAACTGAGTTCTTCTCCGTGGGGTGCACCAGTCCTATTTGTAAAAAAGAAAGACAGAACGTTGAGGTTATGCATCGATTATAGAGGACTGAACCAAGTGACCGTCAAGAATAAATACCCATTTCCACTGATCGATGAGTTGTTTGACCAACTTCAAGGAGCTAAAATGTATTCGAAACGCGACTTGAGACAAGGGTATTATCAGCTGCGGATCAAAAAGGAAGATGTTCCTAAATCGGCTTTCAGGACGAGATATGGGCACTATGAGTTTGTGGTAATGCCATTTAGGCTAAGTAATGCCCCTGCGGCTTTTATGGACTTAATGCACATGGTGTTTCAACCCTACTTGGACCAATTTGTGGTGATCTTCATTGATGATATTTTGGTATACTCAAAGTCCGAGGCCGAGCATGAACAACATCTGCGATTGGTATTGTAGAAGCGTCGGGAGCATCAATTATATGCAATGTTTAGCAAATGTGAATTTTGGTTGTGGCAGATTGCATTCTTAGGGCACATCATATCCCAAGAAGGAATAGCAGTGGACCCAGCAAAGATAGAAGCAGTGATGTCTTGGAAGAAGTCAAAAAATGTTACGGAGGTTCGGAGTTTTCTTGGTTTAGTCGGCTATTATTGGAGGTTCGTGAAAGATTTCTCAAAGATTGCAGGACCGCTTACAAAGCTCACTCAGAAGAAAACAAAGTTCGTGTGGGATGACAAGTGTGAGAACAAATTTCAAGAATTGAAGACAAGATTGACAACCGTACCCGTTCTTGCTTTGCCTAAAGGGAGTCAAGGCTTTGTAATCTATAGCGATGCTTCTAAGGAAGGACTAGATTATGTATTGATGCAGAATGGTAGAGTGATTGCATATGCCTCTAGGAAGCCCAAGCCCTATGAATTGAATTATTCGACGCATGATTTGGAACTAGCGGCTATTGTATTTGCACTAAAGAAATGGAGGCACTCTTTGTGGGGTAACAAGTTTGAGGTGTTTACGGATCACAAGAGCTTGAAGTACTTGTTCTCTTAGAAAGAATTGAATATGGGGCAAAGACGGTGGATGGAGCTCTTGGATGATTACAACTGCACAATCAATTATGTGCCCAGTAAAGCGAATGTGGTAGCAGATGCCTTAAGCCGAAAAACGAGCATGGCAAAATTGGAGGTTGAGGTGCGAGAAATGTTAGAAGAAGCATTTACATGGAAACCACAACTGATTCAAAATGGGATACTATTCGCCACTACAGAAGTTCAATCGACCTTGTTGTCTAAGTTACGAGAGGCCCAACAGAAGGACCAGCAGTTCCAGAAGATTAAGGAAGACGACACAAATTTTAAGTTTCATGATGATGGTATCTGGAGGTTCAAGAGTCGAATTTGTGTCCCTAATGACTCAGAGTTGAAAAAGAAGATTCTTGAAGAAGCCCATAACTCAAGATATACTATTCACCCCGGCGGGACAAAGATATACCGGGATTTGAAGCAATACTATTGGTGGAATAACATGAAAAGGGAGATTGCAAAGTTTGTGGCACGGTGTTTGACATGTCAGAGGGTCAAGGCAGAACATCAATGACCAGTAGGTTTACTTCAATCGTTGGAAATTCCCCAATGGAAATGGGAAAACATAACTATTGACTTTGTCATGGACCTGCCCAGGTCACAAAAGGGTCATGATGCTGTTTGGGTCATAGTGAATAGATTGACCAAGACTGCACACTTCATACTGATGAACAAGGAGGATAGTCCTGAGAAACTAGGAGATATGTATGTAGCGGACATTATAAGGCTACATGGGATGCCTGTGAGTATTGTGTCGGATAGGGATCCTCATTTTACTTCTTGATTTTGGAAGAGATTACAAGAAGCTTTGTGAACAAAGTTGAGTTTCAGTACAGCTTATCACCCTCAGACGGACGGACAATCTAAGAGAACTATACAGATTTTGGAGGATATGCTGAGGGCGTGTGTTCTAGACTTCGGAAAAGGTTGGGAGAAGTATCTGTCTCTAGCGGAATTCACTTATAATAACAGCTATCAGGCCACTATCGGGATGGCCCCATATGAGGCATTGTATGGACGAAAGTGTCGATCCCCAATATATTGGGACGAAGTAGGCGAGACGAAGACTTTTGACCCGACCCTTCTACCAGAACTTATGAAGACTGTTGAAAATGTCCACCTCATCCGAAAACGGATGCTTACTGCCCAAAGTAGGCAGAAAAGTTATGCAGACAGATGGAGACGGAATTTGGGATTTGAGGTCGGCGATAGGGTGTTCTTGAAGTTATCACCTCGGAGGGGATTGATTAAACATGGTAAGGGTGGAAAGTTGTGCCCGAGGTTTGTAGGACCATTTGAGATAGTTGAAAAGGTTGGCAAATTGGCGTATCGCCTGGAACTACCCCACAACCTTTCCAATATTCATGATGTCTTCCATGTCTCAATGCTACAGAAGTATCACCCTGACCCATCGCACATCTTGGAGCCAGAGCCGTTGTAGCTTTGGGAGAACTTGTCTTATGAAGAGAAGCCTATTCGGATCCTAGACCAGCAAGATCGGGAGTCGTGCAACAAGTCAATAGCGATGGTAAAAGTCTTATGGGATCACCATGGAGTTAAAGAAGCAATGTGGGAAAAGTGAGACTAGATGGAGCAACAGTATCCGATATTATTCCAAAGGTAATATTGAATTTTGGGACAAATTTCTTTTAAGGAGGGGAGGATATGAGGCCCGACCTCGATTTGCGTGTGTTACCACGATTCGTGTGCCCTAACCTTGAAGTGCGTGCCTTATTCTAGGTTTAAGAGTTGAACCTAAAAAATACATGCATTGCATCAAATTACGTGCCTTGTATTGATTTACGTGCATTCACTTAGGGTTGCATGCATTTACTTTGGAATCCATGAATTTGTCTCGTAGTGCGTGCCCTAGACCTAAGAAAGCGTGCCCGCACGCTAATCAATAAAGATTCCTACACAAAGCACTAGACAATAAAGAAATCCTACAAACTCCACTTGCAATATTTTAATCCTAAGTCAACTCACAAAAAGACAAAAGCTCACTAAATAATAAACATTCTTTATTCTCACCTAAAACCCATGCACACAAAAACATATAAACACAATACTATAATACAACATTATACAATTAAAAAACAACACAAAATGGTCAAATTGACCATGCCATGGCCGGCCACCAAGGCCTTTTGACAAGCCTTGCACAAATTCAAAAAATATCCGAGACATTCTATGACACACAAACAAAACACAATGCATAAGAATAATCCTATACACCCTACCCTAAGCTACCTTTCTCAGCCTTCTCAATGCCCATGCTCCTCACAATTCAAAAATGCACAATGACAAAAGAAAATTCAGATTTCCAAGGCCCTAAGGCCGACACACCCACACACAGCTCTTCATATTTCTTTTTCCACTCAAAACTCTCTCAACTCCCTCATCTCCTCTCACTCTCGACCATAGCTCCCTTGAGCTCTCAAGACTGAAAATTTACTCTCTAAGGCTCTCAAGAACTTCGGCCATAGCAAGGAACTCGAGCTAGGTAGCTCAAAGTCTGACACAAGCTCACAAACTCATCATTTTCGGCCATAGGTAAGTTTTGATGGTTTTCTTCCATGTCTTTTGGTTTTCACACACATGCAAATCTCCTACACAAGCTAACTAAGCGAGGATTTAAGGAAAAACTAGCCACCACTCGGCCAAAGCAAGGAAAGAGCACCTTTTGTGAGGGTTCAAGGGCGTTCTTGCATTTTCATCCATCAACTTGCTAAGGTGAGGGTTAAAACCTTTTAAAAATCTTTCAAAATTCACATGCATGCTCTCATATAGCTGTATTTACTCTTGATGTTCATGTATATGTATTTATATGAGCCTATCTACTCATGCATGGCTTGAATATAGCTAGAAACTTAGAGATATGCAAACTCGTTTTTCTGGCAGATTATTGACCTTGTAGAACGAAGTGTTTTTGGCCTAGTAAACTTTGATATAAATGCATGAAATTTGGTAGGTCACTGGATTTGTCCGTTCTGAACATATTTTGCAGAAATAGAATATGGTAATTTTGAGTTTGAAGGCCTCAAACATGGCAAATATCGAAATGTGTATGAATCTGGATAGTTTTGCGGAGTCTCACGGTTTTGGTCTTAACTCCTAAGTCCGAACTCGGAATGCAGCGAGGTTTGTTCCTAGATTTAAAGAACTCATTAAGATTCAATTTGACATTTGGTTCACTATAATTGGAGGTTATTTACTTGGTTAAATGAATGAGGAAAAACAGACCATTGCGGTAAATGTTTTGGCTTGATAATATGCTTTAAATCATGTGGTAACTTCACTTGGGGTATTAAATGCTTGGAATTGTGGAAATTAGAAGTTTTGTGGGATATTTTGGTTGGTTGAGGTTGCTTAATTTGGTTGATGCATGGCTTAGGTTCATTATTTGATGAATTATTGCTCAATTGCATGTGTAAGCACAAAATTGAGGCCCTATTGCTTATGAATACTTGATAAGTAATGATCCTATGGTTAAATGTGTTCAATTGAGTGATTAGTAGGCTGTACAATAATTGCTAAGTATGCTTGAAATAGTTTAAGTGTCACTTGTGGTGCTTAGCAAACAAAACCAATGCCCGAGCACGGCCTGGTAAGCCCTAATGGCCCTGTAGACTCCCAAGTCATAAACCTCTCTTGTGTGACTTATAATTGATGTTGAGGAACGTTAATAGCCTGCCCGGAATTGTCTTTATAGCTCTAAACATGTTTTCTCGATGATTGCATGTTGATAAATGAACTATTCTTGCACCCGGTCTTGTATAAGTATCGTTGCATGCTTGTAAGCTCTCAACACTTGATATGTGAACCCTAAATGAGTTATATGACTCGATTTATATGTGTTACTTGGCTGCCCGTTTAATGTTCATGTACCTCTAAGTGTTTTACAAAGTGAAATTACATGTCAAAGAATGCCTCGTATCTTTACTTGTCAATATGTGATCTTATAATTGCTCGGAGGCAACCTAATTTGTTGTCCTCCTAATGTGAATTGTTAAATGGTATAATTGTGCATTGCATACCAGGTTTCAACCTTTCATTATGGCATGGTAGCATTTCATGAACGCCGGGCAGCATAGGGCTTGCCAGTGCTCCCGTGACTACCATGGTCCAATTCCCTCTCTCCCTTGGCATTCCACCCTCGGAGAATTGGGTCATAGGATATCGGGGTACATCCGGAGTACACCCATTTGGAGTGATAAGTGGATGATTGAAGTCTACCACAACAATTGTTATCGAAAATGAACTGGGAGCGAAAAGCTTATCGTATCCTTTAAATGATTGGTAATTGTATCTATTGTTCAATTTGATCCTTATACTATGCATACTTTATTATTTGTATTATGTGACATGTTTTCAAAAAGGGTTTTTTCATAAGTTTAACTAGAAAAGAGTTTCAAAACATTATCTCTCGTTCCCCCTCGCTGAGTTCATAATGACTCACCATCTTTTATCATCGCAGGTGAAGAAGATTTGGAACAGGTACCCGAGGAGAATGTGATTGTTGATGATTCCTTGGAATGATTGCATGCCTTATTGCCTTGTCTGACTGTGGCTGTTTTGTGAACGTTATGTTTGCTTGAAGACTACTTATGTTGTTGTTGTTGTAAATGACCCCCATTCTAATTTGGGGTCTAATTTTGGCTTGTACGGATTATAACTAGATGAACACTCTATTTGGTCATTTTGCTATCACTATTTTGATTTAGTAACTATCATAGGCAACTGAATCATTAGGTGAAGAATCAAATAAAATAAATCTATCTAATCTTACCCAGGTACTTACTCATAGGCTAAAGGATAACAGGTACTCGCGTAAAAGGGAATTGACAAATACACGAAACAAACTTATCTTGTTAGGCTTGTTAATCAAATGAGACTTTCGAGTTAGATCAATAGGCATATCGGTTGATGATAAATAGGGATCTTAGTTAGAATCGAGTAATTGATTGAAAGTTTTAAGGCGTTTAGAAAATAGGTCAAACTAAATAGCCCAATTACAGCCGTTATGCTACCGGTTTTCTGGAAAAATCTTTTAGAGTTCAAGGCCAACGTTAAGTGTTAAATCGTAACAAATGGTTAAGTATGTGAAATGGCGTAAATGAATTAGGTCACACCCTAGTCTAGCCTCCATAGGACAGGTTAGGGCGTGACACGAAATATTTCCTTCCGAAATCGAAATCCACTCCTGAAGTCACGTCTTTCAGTACTAGGACTCAAGTCAAGTACTTTCGAGTTGCTCTTTGCCCAAAGCCCTCCTTCCAACTTAAAAATACCAACTATAAATAGCTTTAGCATCTCTTGATAAGAAAAGGCCTTTATAGAGCTAAGGGGAAGGTTTGGAACCCTAGTAGCAGAATGGAATCAGTTTTCCAAGCTGACTTCCATGCCAACACGAGTAGTTTAACCCATCACTACCTCGTAAGGGCGTTGAAAATTGTTTTTGCTCTTTTTTGTTAAACACTTTGTAATAATAAGTATTCAAATAGCCTTTGCATAGCTTACGAATTATGCTTAGTAAGGACCTAAACCAAGGAATGGTTTTTATCAGAGTCAGACCATGCCTTATGACGAAAGAGGGAAAAAGAACGGATCACTTGTTGATCTGTGATCAAAGAAAACTATACTGAAGAATAGGATACAGATTGGCAGGCACAAAAGCCATATCTATTAATCTACGCTCATTGATGAGACGGCGACATAGAGAAGAAAGTATATCCTTTGTCATTGTCACCCCCCTTGTCACTTAAAAGTAAAGAAAAGATACACACTTTGGAATTGAAGAAGTCGAAGGGGTGAACGAGCGCTGCTGTAAGGAGCCGTAAGAAAGATGAGTAGAGCATTCCTTCCGCCAGCCTTTAGACTTTATAGGAGTAGGGGATCGTGGTGAGATAGATAGACGTCCAAGCCTACAGCAGTTAGTTGCTCGGCCTTAGTCTTAGGCTGATCTCACACTTCAATCAACCCCTTCATACTTCGATCCAATCAATCGATCGATCAAGAGGCATCTCTCTTTTGTTTGGGTCGGTAAAGTCCTCGCTCTCTCTTGAACAAGGGAAGGGCAGCATAGCATTAGCTTCAATTGAACAAGCTCAACCTTGAAAAAGAAAGGAGGTGGGCCGAAGAACTGCTGAACGCTTCAACTTGGCCACTGAAGAAGGCGAAGGCTGGGCAAGAGACTAGACCAGCTTACTGCTTACTGCCATGCCATAGTTGAAGCTTTAGGCTCCATAGACGGAACTATGTATTAGATATTAGGGAGGGGAGGTTCAGAACGAAAGAACGCATGCATGGAGATTCTGTTTGTCCGAGAATCTTTGAAAGGACATCTAAGGCTAAGGAAAAATTCAAGGAAGCCCATTACGAAGAGAAATGGTGATCTCGTATTGCTTGCTGAGAGAGAAGAGGCTTCCGAACCACCTTTTCCAGCAAGATAGTAAGCGATCACTCAGCAATGGACACTAACTAAAAGCGGCTAGGAATAAGTACCTATCCCCTACGGGAATCGAACCCGTGTCTTCGACATGAAACGACGATGTCCTAACCACTGGACGAAAGGGACCAAAGAGCCATTCTTCATATACCTCTGCTTTGAGAATAGAAGTGCTTCATTTTGTTTCTATACGCAATTCAAGATTTCGTTTGTGGTCATGTTGGCGATTTTTGATGTGAATTCGGCTGGTCGTTCCCCCTTCCTACGGGTTCCCCCACCGACCCAGTGACACACCAACCAAGCCCCTTCTTTTTCTCTGATCATGAAGCACCCTAATCCCTTTATTTGTCTTTCATCCTCCCTAAATAAGTAAGACCCCACTCTTTCGAATTAAAACCAAAAAAAAGTACGTTAAGGTTACGAAGTAAGGTCAGCTAGTTAAAGAAAGCTCAGGTTATGAAATCGGTTAGCCGTTAATTAATTAAGTAGTAGTGAGGCCTCGGTACGGAGTTGCGTCAGTTGTGGATATAGACTATGTAATACCCGAGCCCAGAATGTGAATTTTTCTTGTTTATTATTTTGAAAATCTTATTTCCTTAAATTCTTTGTGAATTAATTGTTACTTTCTCGCCGTCCCAACGTGCATTGCATTTCAGGAGCGATAGCTAGAGAACGATTTCCAGTCCTCAGCAAATAGTGAAACTAGTATTTAGATGACTTAAATTTTATATTTTAATTGTTGCTAACTTTAATTGATCTTTCCCTAGCTAAAATGGCTTTAAAAGGCGCAAAATAAGGCCTTTTGACCAAGTTTTTAAGTTGTTGACCTAGCCCTTTGACCCTTTGACAATTTAACACTAAAATAAGCAAAAAACTAAGCAAAATAAAAAACAAATAACAGTAGCAAAATAGCAGCCCTGGCCGTGAGCTTCATTGAGGAAAAAAAAAACCTTTCAACTTCCAATCGATCAATCTTCGCGAGAGCTCGTGCGGGGTGATTTCCGAGGCAACTAGCGTTGTTTTCCTAGCGACTAGGAGTACCTGAGGTGAGGGAAGCATGTTATTTGCGCATTTATACGTTGTGTATGTTAACTTTGTCAATTTTTAGATTTATCCGTAGATCGTTATTTAAAGCGATTTGATGCTTCTAGAATGTTTCTTGGCATTTGTAGAACATGTATTTATAGCTTTGTCACATTTTTTGCGGTTAAATGTTGTGATTGCAAATTAAATTGTTAATTAAATAGTGTTTTATGAATAGTAAAACATTGAAATGTTGAAGTTGCGCTGTTATGCTTTCTGTTGATGTAGAAATGTGCTAGGTACGCTAGAATGCTAAAATGTGTCATTTGTTTGGGTTGCGTAGTGGAAAAAATGAGAATTATGCCTTTGGGAAAGTCGGGGTCGTTTAGGTCGACTTTAGCGTTTTCTCGTTTTGCGTATTGGCATTGCTTCGGGAAGCCATGGAAGCACTTTTGGTGCGATTATGGCGTTGGTTGGGTGTTTGGTTGTTATAGTTGTAGTTCAAATGAGAAAGGGGGAAATCGGGGCTTTGCGCGAGTTCTAGGGTAAAGTAAGGTTTCGGGGTCTTTAGACGTGCCTTATGGTGACCTAGGAGGGTTGGCGAAGTCGGTTTCTAGAACTCGTAGCTCGTTTGGAAATGGTAGCGTTTTGATAGTTGGGTTGGGTTGCCTCCCAAGGAGATTTGGGTCATAGGTTGATGGATACTTCTGGGGTATTCCAAACTGGTGTTATAAGGTGGATTGGGCCGGTGCATCGTCATCGAATTCGTGTTTGAAAGTTGCTCGTGAAAAGAGTATCGTATCCTTTGAATGAGTGTTTGCAGCTTTAAATACTTGCCTTGCTTTATTGTTGGCTTTGGTTGTATCTTTATATGATTTGTATGAATTACTTGGCTAATTGCATTGCATACTCCTCTCATCTCCGTCCTTGAGACCAATTGCCTCGCTGAGCAATAGTTTTTGCTTATTCCTCTCTATACTATGTTTTTACAGGAGTAGTTGAAGCAGACCCTCTCGAAGTAATAGAGGAGGAGGAGCAAGTGGAGGTGTTTCCGTGATAGCACTTCTCTGCTTTGCTGGTGGTTGGTTACCAGTTTTTGTGCGAACCTTGCTTGTTATGTATATTGCGTGGAGGTCGCTTAATTTTGAGGCTTGTAGCCTTGTATATATTTTCTAGTTTGAGGCCTCTATGGTCTTATGTTGTATAAGTTGAAAGAATGTAAAGTTGTAACTTACACTCTTGTGACTAGTAAGAAAATGCATGCTATTGGAATTGATTAGTGGCATAAATACTTGTGTAGTATGCATATCATTTTTGGCTTGGAAAGTTGGATAATAAGAAATGTATGTTTTGAAGAAAGTTGGCTTGTTTTGATTATTATATGGATTTCGCAAGTGTTATATTGATTTTTAGGGTTTTCGGATAGTCCGCGGTACAAAGGAGACTCCGTCCGTGTGTCAGGTCCGGGTTATCTAATCTTATGTGCTATATTTCTGTCTATAAACTGCTTTTAAATGTTGCCAGCTATTGTGAGTTGCTACTATGCCGCCACGTCGTGGTACTCAACGTATAGGATCAGATGAAGAGGCAGCAGAACAGGGTCAGCAGCCATTGCCTGAGCAGTTTATGGCTACCATGACTACTGCAGTAGACCGGATTACACAAGTGCTGCATGAGCAGAGGCAGGACCGGAATAATCCCCAGGGAAATCAAGCTAATCCTGGTGGACAGGGGTACAGAGTTGAGAACAATCAGTTAGAGAAATTTCTGAGGCACGAGCCGAGAAAGTTCTTCGGAGAGCCGGATGATGAGGCGGCCGAGAGATGGATTAATCGTGTCGAGAAAATTTTCACTGCTTTGAGGTACACCGATGAGGCAAGAATAGACTATGCGTCATTCTTATTTGAGGGTGATGCAGAGCAGTGGTGGAATACTGTCAGGTTGAGGTGGGATTGTGAGGATGTTCCACATTTATGGGATGATTTTGTAAGTGAGTTCCGGGACAAATATATTCCCGATATGGCTATGGAAAGACGGGAAGATGAGTTTGTGGCCCTGAAGCAGGGAAATATGATTGTTGCTCAGTACGAGGCTAGGTTTGTTAGCCTGTCGATGTATATGCCCGAGTTGGTACGGCCGGCTAGGAGGATGATTCATAGGTTTGTCCGTGGGCTGAGAATGGACATACAGTTGCATTTGACTGGGCAGACCTACACTACTTTTCCCGAGGCATTTCAGGCAGCCTCGAAGTTTGAGAAACGGAAGGCTGAAATGATAGCTGAGAGCAGTCAGCCGAGTAAGAAGCAGTATTTGGGCCAGAGCAGCCAGAGTCAGCCGAGGCAGTATCAGGCTTCTGCACAGGGTCCTCAGCAGCGTCCGTATCAGCCACAGCAGCAGATTCAGGCTAGGCCAGCTGTGACTAGACCCCAGCAGGGAAGTACAGTTCCTACCCCTGCCATAGCCCCAGCACCTACGGGAAACACTGCAGTTAGGCAAAATCAGCAGTGTAATTATTGTAATCGATCAGGGCATATAGAGGCTAACTACTGGAGGAAGAGTGGTAAATGTACAGGTTGTGGTAGTGATGATCACAGGGTGAGAGATTGCCCTAAGTATAACAATGTTCAGGGCCGTGGTGGAGGCCAAGGTGTTCAGAATAGGGCTGCAGGTGCACATCCAGCATAGAGAGTTCAGGCTAGGGTCTTTGCACTGGATGCAGAGGAGCTACCCGATACTACAGCTATAGTGGAAGGTACCTTTCTTCTCAATACTCAACCAGTTAAAGTTTTGATTGATCTCGGAGCTACACATTCGTTTATAACTCCTGCATGTGCACGATCTGTGAATGTTTGCATTGATAAATTGCCTCATGAAGTTGAAGTTAGTACTCCTTTGGGTGCAAAATTTGTTACTTAGTCTATTTGCAAATCTTGTGATATATGTATAGAGAACCGTAAATTTCCTGCTGATTTAATTATATTGCCATTCCGTGACTTTGAAATCATTTTGGGAATGGACTGGTTGGGAAAGTATTATGCTCAGTTGGATTGTAGAACAAAGGTCGTTTATCTTAAGGTTCCTGACCTACCGGTACTAGAGATTGTTGGGAACTGCAGGGCTGCCCGCATTCCACTTTTATCAACGATCAAGACTTCTAAGTTGTTGAATAGGGGTTGTGAAGCTTACTTAGCCTATTTGATCAATCAGCCTGCTAATAAGTTGAGTTTGAATGAGGTTCCGATTGTTAGAGACTTCCCTGGTGTATTTCTCGAGGAATTACCGGGTTTACCACCGGATAGGGAGATTGAGTTCGTGATTGATCTTGTGCCAGGCACTGCGCCAATTTCTAGGAGTCCTTATAGAATGGCATCAACTGAACTTCAGGAGTTAAAAATTCAGCTTCAGAACTTGCTTGAGAAAGGGTTTATACAACCTAGTTCTTCGCCGTGGGGTGCACCTGTGTTGTTTGTGAGAAAGAAAGACGGCACGCTACGGTTATGCATTGATTACAGGGGACTTAATCAAGTCACGATTAAGAATAAATACCCCTTGCCGTTGATTGAAGAATTGTTTGACCAGTTGCAGGGTGCGAGTGTTTACTCCAAATTTGACTTGAGGCAGGGTTACTATCAACTTAGGATTCGGAGTGACGATATACCAAAGACGGCATTCAGGACTAGATATGGCCACTATGAATTTGTTGTTTTGCCGTTTGGTTTGACGAATGCACCAGCCGCATTCATGGACTTGATGCAGAGAGTTTTCCGACCTTACCTTGATCAGTTTGTCGTGATCTTTATTGACGACATTTTAGTGTATTCGAAAAACGAGGCTGAACATGAGCAACACTTGAGGATTGTGCTTCAGACTTTGCAGGAAAACAAGCTTTTTGCTAAATTCAGCAAGTGTGAGTTCTGGTTGAACCATATATCTTTTCTAGGCCATATCATTTCAGATCGAGGAATTTCAGTGGACCCAGCTAAGATTGAAGTTGTTTCATCTTGGAAGAGACCTGACACGGTGTCAGAGATTCGGAGTTTTCTTGGATTGGCAGGTTACTACCGGAGATTTGTTAACGACTTTTCCAAAATTTCTGGACCTTTAAGCCAGTTAACTCGGAAGAAAGTTGCTTACAACTGGGATGCTAAATGTGAATCCAGTTTCCAAGAATTGAAGAAGAGACTAACTACAGCTCCTATACTAGCTTTACCTGAGGGAACAGAGAACTTTGTTGTCTACAGTGATGCATCTAAAGAAGGTTTGGGCTGTGTTTTAATGCAGAATGGTAAGGTGATTGCCTATGCTTCTAGGAAATTGAAACCTTATGAAGTCAATTACCCTACACATGATCTTGAGTTAGCTGCAGTTGTGTTTGCTTTGAAGAAGTGGCGTCACTACTTGTGGGGTTGCAGATTTGAAATATTTACTGACCACAAGAGTCTCAAGTATTTGTTTTCACAGAAGGATCTGAATATGAGGCAGCGGAGATGGCTAGAGCTATTGGGTGGTTATAACTGTTCTATTAACTATGTGCCAGGTAAGGCAAATGTTGTTGCTGATGCTTTGAGCCGAAAGGCTACTGTTGCAAGCTCGATTATCAAGGACTGGGAGACTTTGGAAGAAATTTGTTCATGGAAGCCAGAAGCTACTGGGTAGGGATTCGATTTGCTAGTTTACAGATTCAGTCAGGGTTGCTAGAACAGATTAGAGAGGCTCAGAAGATTGATCCTCACATCTTGAAGATCCAAGAAAAATCAAAAGGGGGAGAGTCGGAGTTTAAATTACATGCAGATGGCATCTTCAGATTTAAGGATAGAGTATGTTTTCCTGATGATCCGACTTTGAAGAATGAGATCCTGTCCGAGGCACATAATTCGAGGTATATGATTCACCCGGGCAGTACAAAAATGTATAGAGATTTGAAACAACACTTCTAGTGGAACAATATGAAGAGGGAGATTGCTGGGTATGTATCCAGATGTTTGACTTGTCAGAGGATTAAAGTTGAGCATCAGAGGCCAGCTAGACTTCTACAACCGTTATCGATTCCGCAATGGAAGTGGGTACATATAAAATGGACCTTGTGACTGATCTTCCTAGATCTCCGAGAGGATGCGATTCTGTTTGGGTTGTTGTGGACCGCTTGACTAAAGTTACACATTTTATTTCCGTGAACAAACATGATAGCCTTGATAAGCTAGCTGAGCTTTATGTTGCTAATATTGTGAGATTGCATGGCATGCCACATAGTATAGTGTCAGATAGGGATCCCAGATTCAGATCTCGTTTTTGGCAGAAGTTGCAAGAGGCCATGGGAACTAAGTTAAGCTTCAGTACTGCATATCATCCACAAACTGATGGCCAGTCTGAGAGAACAATCAGGATCTTGGAAAACATGCTTCGAGCATGTGTGCTTGACTTTGGGAAGAATTGGGAGAAGTTTTTGCCTTTAGCGGAGTTCGACTACAACAATAGTTATCAATCTACTATAGGTATGGCTCCCTACGAGGCGTTGTATGGTCGTAAATGCAGATCCCCATTAAATTGGGAAGAGGTTGGAGAGATGAGAACAGTTGATCCGACTGTGTTACCTGAGATGATTAAGATGGTAGATAATGTTCACCTTATTCGCCAACGTATGCTTACAGCTCATTGTCGTCAGAAGAGTTATGCAGATAAGCACCGTCGGGATCTTGAGTTTGATTTGGGAGATTGGGTGTTTCTTAAGATTTCTCCACGGAAGGGATTGATTCGGCACGGTAAGAGCGGGAAGCTTAGTCCCAGATATGTGGGTCCGTATGAGATCACCGAAAAGGTAGGTCCTTTGGCTTATCGATTAGCTTTGCCTCCGACCTTGTCAAGACTGCACGATGTGTTCCACGTGTCTATGTTGAAGAAGTATCATCCAGACCTTTCACATGTACTTGAACCAGAGCCTTTGCAGATTGAAGAGAAGTTGTCTTATGAAGAGAAACCGATTAGAATAGTGGATCGAAAAGTTCAGGAGCTTCGTAGAAAGAGTATTCCGTTAGTAAAGGTTCTGTGGAATCATCATGGGTTTGAGGAAGCGACTTGGGAAAGAGAGGACCAAGTTCGGGATCAGTATCCGGAGTTGTTTGTTGACCAGGTAAGAATTGCGTGGGCGCAATTGTTTTAAGGGGGAGAGGGTGTAATACCCGAGCCCGGAATGTGAATTTATCTTGTTTATTATTTTGAAAATCTTATTTCCTTAAATTCTTTGTGAATTAATTGTTACTTTCTTGCCGTCCAAACGTGCATTGCATTTCAGGAGCGATAACTAGAGAACGATTTCCAGTCCTCAGCAAATAGTGAAACTAGTATTTAGATGACTTAAATTTTATATTTTAATTGTTGCTAACTTTAATTGATCCTTCCCTAGCTAAAATGGCTTTAAAACGCGTAAAATAAGGCCTTTTGACCAAGTTTTTAAGTTGTTGACCTAGCCCTTTGCCCCTTTGACCATTTAACACTTAAATAAGCTAAAAACTAAGCAAAAAAAAACAAAAAAACTGCAGCAAACAGACCAGCTCTGGCCGTGAGCTTCATTGAGGAAAAAAAAAAAAACCTTTCAACTTCCAATCGATCAATCTTCGCGAGAGCTCGTGCGGGGTGATTTCCGAGGCAACTAGCGTTGTTTTCTTAGCGACTAGGAGTACCTGAGGTGAGGGAAGCATGTTATTTGCGCATTTATACGTTGTGTATGTTAACTTTGTCAATTTTTAGATTTATCCGTAGATCGTTATTTAAAGTGATTTGATGCTTCTAGAATGTTTCTTGGCATTTGTAGAACATGTATTTATAGCTTTGTCACATTTTTTGCGGTTAAATGTTGTGATTGCAAATTAAATTGTTAATTGAATAGTGTTTTGTGAATAGTAAACCTTGAAACGTTGAAGTTGCGCTGTTATGCTTTCTGTTGATGTAGAAATGTGCTAGGTATGCTAGGATGCCTAAATGCATGGTTTGTTTGGGTTGAGTAGTGGAAAAAATGAGAATTATGCCTTTGGGAAAGTCGGGGTCGTTTAGGTCGACTTTAGCGTTTTCTCGTTTTGCGTATTGGCATTGCTTCGGGAAGCCATGGAAGCACTTTTGGTGCGATTATGGCGTTGGTTGGGTGTTTGGTTGTTATAGTTGTAGTTCAAACGAGAAAGGGGAAAATCGGGGCTTTGCGCGAGTTCTAGGGTAAAGTAAGGTTTCAGGGTCTTTAGACGTGCCTTATGGTGACCTAGGAGGGTTGGCGAAGTCGGTTTCCAGAACTCGTAGCTCGTTTGAAAATGGTACGTTTTGATAGTTGGGGCCGATTTGTGTTTTTGTGTGTTTTCTTGTCTTTATGCTTATAGAATGCTTAGAATTACTTGGAATACTTGTTTGAATTGTTTTGGACTGAATTGCTTATCAAATTGCTGCTATTGCGTGCGAAAGTAACCTACTTTGTTATTCTCCCACGTGTGGCTTTATCGCTGCTTTATCGTCTTATATCGAGTCTTGCATTGCATAGTGTCTCGCGCGTGAGTGATGGGCCTCTCTGGGTAGCCTTGGGTTGCCAGTGTTGGTTGCTCTTGTGATGCCCGAGATTTAGCCATGCATTCAATTACTGTTGCATCCTTTATTTGCGCATCTCTTTCTATGCCTTATTACTTGTCTTCTAAAGTTACTATTCACTCCATTTTTTAAACTGCATTTTATTACTCGATTAATATTTTTATTAAATCATATTAATTATTAAAGTAGTGGGAAAAATGTGCAATTGAGCTAGAGGCGATAGGAGTGCTTGTTTAGAAAATAATTTTTGTAGTTGAATGAATAGTGTTACGTAACTAACTTAGAGATTTAATTAGCTAGCTCACATGTTTCACTTTAGGCTCGTTTTAAGCTTACTACGCGCATTATAATTGACCACTTAAACACCCAAACTTGACCCCACCCAACCATGCACCTTAAATATCAACTAAAGCTCATAAAACGCAAAAAAATAAAAAATAAAAGCTGAAAAAAATAGGCAGAAACCCGACAGCCCTTCTTGCACTTGGGAGGAAATTTTTCTTCATCAACTCTTCAATCCAAGCCTAGCCAAGCCTTGAGCAACTAGTGTAGGGTGTTTTCAAGCTTCCTAGGTGCTCCTACGCGCATTGGTGAGGGATTTCACGGCTCATTTTTGCATTTCTAAATAGTTGTCAATTTCTTGATTTGTTGAAAATGTGTTCAAATGCTATTGTATTAATTATCTATGCTATTATACCATGTATATGAATGCTAGAGAACATATTTAAGCCATCGTTTCGCAATTTAAACGGTTAGAATCGTTAGTTTGATTTCTAGGGTGAATAGTGACATTTTTCTAGGGTTTTGCGTAATTGCTCGAATTAGCTTGATTCCATGCTTCTAATAGATGCCTTAGGTGCTAGTGAAGGTAACCTAATAGCCCTGTGCACTTGCATTGTCCTTAAATCACCTAAAATGGAAAATAGCCGACTTTAATTTGGGGCTTTCGGGGTTAATACGAATCCGGGTGGATTCGGGCTTCAATTCTAGTATTCTTAGGCTACCTAGGTGCTATAGAAGCTTTGATATCCCTTGTTCGAAGCCCGGACAATGTAGGTGTAGTTTAAAGCCATAAGAGGGAAATTGGGGCTTTCGGGGTAATCACGGGCATTTGAATGAGTTAGAGGGTTGAGAGGGTACCTTGAGGCTTAGTTAAAAAGTTGGGAGAGTTTCCTCTGAAATTGAAATCATTAACCTTGGTTTGGAAGATAAATAGTTTGAAAGACAAAGGGATTTATGAGCTATTTCGGTTGACTCACACTTCTAAACCCATGGCATAACTTCTTGAGTGCTTATATGTGGTTTCAAGTTGTTTTGAAGCTTTTGGTGTGATTCTATACTTAATTTGCATATGTCTCCTTGTAAAATTGCATATTTGCTTATATAATTGTTCTATTCTAATTGCATCGAGGTCAACCTACTTTGTTGATCCTCCTACGTGTTAATGCTTATATTACTGCTATTAACTTGCCATTGTTAAGTGCATTGCATCGTGGTTGCGCAACCATAGTGTCAGGGGCGGATGTGTTGAATATCGGCTGGGCAGCAGAGGGCTTGCCGGTGGATATTCAATCTCTGTACCCTAGTCCCTCATTCGCCTGGTCCGGAGATTTCCAGGGGATGTTGGGTCGTAGGATTATCGGGGTACATCCGGAGTACACCCACTGGAGTGTTTGGGGATTATGCCGGCTTATCGTGATCGTGCTCGTGGTTCGTGGATCGTGAATGAAGACCAGTGAAGATTGGTGTATAGGGGATTGTGTGAAATGTATCCTTTCAAATGTGTGGTTATTGAAGCTATCATTGTTTCTTGAATTGTTTAATTGTTATTGTTGTTTAACTGTATTACCTATTGCATTGCACGCCCCGGGACCTTATCCCTCACTGGGCAATAGTGGTTGCTCATACCTTGCTAACATATTTCAGGTGGCGCAGTTGGAGGAGTTGCCGTAGTTGCTATGTGTTGTTCTGAGTTGGCTGTGCCTTCTTGTTTCTATTTGGTATTTGTGTATCTATTTTGTGGCCTAAGGGCTTGTTTATATTGGTTGCTGTAAGAAGTTGAAGGATAGTTGGTTGTAGTGTAGATTTGAGAACCTATGTCTTGTAATAACTTATGTTTCTGCTTTTATTCACTTTGCATGCTTGGGAATGAATGGCTTAATGTAGAATGTTTTATTTTCTAAGTATGTTTTAATATTATCCTAGGAGGTCATGGCTATTAGATTATGTTGTAAACAATATTACTTGCATGCTTGTGTGTTTTTGGAACTATTATTTGCTTCAAGGCTTGGATGGCCTTGAATCTTTAAATATTTAGTTATGAAAAGTTCATTTATCTTATGGTTATCTCATTTGAGAGTTTACAGGTTTTCAGAATGTCCACAATACAGGGGAAACTCTGTCCGTTTTCCCTAAAATTTTGTGACCGGGTTGGTTGGGTTGAGAATAGCATGGTTATTAGAGCTTCCGATCTCGTGAGGGATCGGGGCGTTACAGGTGGTATCAGAGCTTAGTTAGCTCTAAGCCAGGACAGGGTCCTCGTCCTGTCGGGTAGTGACCCTTGCGTGTGTACTTGTTAAGTGTGTGTCTGGAAAGTGTATGCCTGCATGTTTGATTCTGTGTCTTGTTTTGAATGTGTGCACCTATGTGATATAATTATGTGTTACGTGCTAAACGTGTGCTAAGTGAAGTAAAGTGGCTAGTTACGCATCAAATTGACTTCGTGAATTATTAAATGCTTGAACTGTTGCTTGTAATGTGTGTATTTGAATGTCTTTGATTGAGTTGTGTTATGCTTGACTTGATTATCGTGCTTGAATGACTTTGATGATTACACTATTTCACAAACTCTTTTATTAGCATGTTTGCGTAATAGTTTAAGGAATGATTATACATATGCAATTGTTTGGCATGCATACATAGCCCGTCGAATGGTAAGAAAAACTCCTTCCTCCCCTGAAGAGAGATGATTAGTGGCAGGCCTTCCAAATTATGTTGATTAGCAGAAATGAGAGGCAATTAATCAGCCTTTATTTGGGAATTGGTGGATATAGTTGGAGCTCAGTTATTGGGATTCTTCTAAGGCCTTCTTCAGTGCTTAGCGATCATAAATGAGTAGCTTCTTTTGGGGTTTCTAAATGACAGTTCTCTGGAGTATATTCTTGGTATTTTCTTATCAGCTATTCTTTTGGTATTCTTTTGTCGGCATCTCTCGGAATAATTGGTATATGGGATTCTTTTTAGCCTTATTATCTGATATCATTTACAATACTCCTGCTCGGAACTTTTATTGGTATTTTCTCTCCGCTCTTAGTTGGGATTCTATTCTTCTATGGTATTCGTGCCAGCGGGATTCTTATTTGGATTTCGAAGTAGCATCTCTATTGAAGCCTTTATTTGGCCTTATTACGTGAGGTTCGCAGGCAATACTACTGGGATTTCTTAATGAGCACCCACGAGAGTCCGTATATGGTATTCTTGCTTAGCAACTGATGACGAATAATCGGAGTTGGTTTTCAGTTGATGCAGATGTTCTCTTATGAGGAAGAATTGCGTGGACGCAATTTGTTTAAGGGGGAGAGGATGTGACGCCCGAGATTTAGCCATGCATTCAATTACTGTTGCATCCTTTATTTGCACATCTCTTTCTATGCCTTATTAATTGTCTTCTTAAGTTACTATTCACTCCATTTTTTAAACTGCATTTTATTACTCGATTAACATTTTTATTAAATCATATTAATTGTTAAAGTAGTGGGAAAAATGTGCAATTGAGCTAGAGGCGATAGGAGAGCTCGTTTAGAAAATAATTTTTGTAGTTGAATGAATAGTGTTACGTAACTAACTTAGAGATTTAAGTAGCTAGCTCACATGTTTCACTTTAGGCTCATTTTAAGCTTACTACGCGCATTATAATTGACCACTTAAACACCCAAACTTGACCCCACCCAACCATGCACCTTAAATATCAACTAAAGCTCATAAAATGCAAAAAAAAAAAAAATTAAAAGCTGAAAAAACAGGCAGAAACCCGACAGCCCTTCTTGCACTTGGGAGGAAATTTTTCTTCATCAACTCTTCAATCCAAGCCTAGCCAAGCCTTGAGCAACTAGTGTAGGGTGTTTGCAAGTTTCCTAGGTGCTCCTACGCGCATTGGTGAGGGATTTCACGGCTTATTTTTGCATTTCTAAATAGTTGTCAATTTTTTGATTTGTTGAAAATGTGATGAAATGCCATTGTATTAGTTATCTATGCTATTATACCATGTATATGAATGCTAGAGAACATATTTGAGCCATCGTTTCGCAATTTAAACAGTTAGAATCGTTAGTTTGATTTTTAGGGTGAATAGTGATGTTTTTCTAGGGTTTTGCGTAATTGCTCGAATTAGCTTGATTCAATGCTTCTAATAGATGCCTTAGGTGCTAGTGAAGGTAACCTAATAGCCCTGTGCACTTGCATTGTCCTTAAATCGCCTAAAATGGAAAATAGCCGACTTTAATTTGGGGCTTTCGGGGTTAATTCGAATCCGGGTGGATTCGGGCTTCAATTCTAGTATTCTTAGGCTACCTAGGTGCTATAGAAGCTTTGATATCCCTTGTTCGAAGCCCGGACAATGTAGGTGTAGTTTAAAGCCATAAGAGGGAAATTGGGGCTTTCGGGGTAATCGCGGGCATTTGAATGAGTTAGAGGGTTGAGAGGGTACCTTGGGGGTTAGTTAGAAAGTTGGGAGAGTTTCCTTTGAAATTGGAATCATTAACCTTGGTTTGGAAGAGAAATAGTTTGAAAAACAAAGGGATTCATGAGCTATTTCGGTTGACTCACACTTCTAAACCCATGGCATAACTTCTTAAGTGCTTATATGTGGTTTCAAGTTGTTTTGAAGCTTTTGGTATGATTCTATACTTAATTTGCATATGTCTCCTTGTAAAATTGCATATTTTGCTTATATAATTGTTCTATTCTAATTGCATCGAGGTCAACCTAGTTTGTTGATCCTCCTATGTGTTAATACTTATATTATTGCTATTAACTTGCCATTGTTAAGTGCATTGCATAGTGGTTTCTCAACCATAGTATCAGGGGCGGATGTGTTGAATATCGGCTGGGCGGCAGAGGGCTTGCCGGTGGATATTCAATCTCCGTGCCCTAGTCCCTCATTCGCCTGGTCCGGAGATTGCCAGGGGATGTTGGGTCGTAGGATTATCGGGGTACATCTGGAGTACACCCACTGGAGTGTTTGGAGATTATGCCGGCTTATCGTGATCGTGCACATGGTTCGTGGATCGTGAATGAAGACCAGTGAAGATTGGTGTATAGGGGATTGTGTGAAATGTATCCTTTTAAATGTGTGGTTACTTAAGTTATCATTGTTTCTTGAATTGTTTAATTGTTATTGTTGTTTAACTGTATTATCTATTGCGTTGCCCGCCCCGGGACCTTCTCCCTCACTGGGCAACAGTGGTTCCTCATACCTTGCTCACATGTTTCAGGTGGCGCAGTGGGAGGAGTTGCCCTAGTTGCTGTGTGTTATTCTGAGGTGGCTGTGCCTTCTTGTTTCTATTTGGTATTTGTGTATCTATTTTGTGGCCTAAGGGCTTGTTTATATTGGTTGCTGTAAGAAGTTGAAGGATAGTTGGTTGTAGTGTAGATTTGAGAACCTATGTCTTGTAATAACTTATGTTTCTGCTTTTATTCACTTTGCATGCTTGGGGGTGAATGGCTTAATGTAGAATGTTTTATCTTCTAAGTATGTTTTAATATTATCCTAGGAGGTCATGGCTATTAGATTATGTTGTAAACAATATTACTTGCATGCTTGTGTGGTTTTGGAACTATTATTTGCTTCAAGGCTCGGATGGCCTTGAATCTTTAAATATTTAGTTATGAAAAGTTCATTTATCTTGTGGTTATCTCATTTGAGAGTTTACATGTTTTCAGAATGTCCACAATACCGGGGAAACTCTGTCCGTTTTCCCTAAAATTTTGTGACCGGGTTGGTTGGGTTGAGAATAGCATGGTTATTAGAGCTTCCGGTCTCGTGAGGGATCGGGGTGTTACAGCTCTAGCTCCGCTGCTATTCCCTTTCTTGCTTGGGTTGCCTCCCAAGGAGATTTGGGTCGTAGGTTGATGGATACTTCCGGGGTATTCCAAACTGGTGTTATAAGGTGGATTGGGCCGGCCCGTTGTCATCGAATTCATGTTTGAAAGTTGCTCGTGAAAAGAGTATCGTATCCTTTGAATGAGTGTTTGCAGCTTTAAATACTTGCCTTGCTTTATTGTTGGCTTTGGTTGTATCTCTATATGATTTGTATGTATTGCTTGGCTAAATTGCATTGCATACTCCTCTCATCTCCGTCCTTGAGACCAATTGACCTCGCTGAGCAATAGTTTTTGCTCATTGCTTTATATACTATGTTTTTACAGGAGTAGTTGAAGCAGACCCTCTCGAGGGAATAGAGGAGGAGGAGCAGGTGGAGGAGTGTCCGGGATAGCACTTTTCTGCTTTGCTGGTGGTTGGTTGCCAATTTTTGTGCGAACCTTGCTTGTTATGTATATTGCGTGGAGGTCGCTTAATTTTGAGGCTTGTAGCCTTGTATATATTTTCTAGTTTGAGGCCTCTATGGTCTTATGTTGTATAAGTTGAAAGAATGTAAAGTTGTAACTTACACTCTTGTGACTAGTAAGAAAATGCATGCTATTGGAATTGATTAGTGGCATAAATACTTGTGTAGTATGCATATCATTTTTGGCTTGGAAAGTTGGATAATAAGAAATGTATGTTTTGAAGAAAGTTGGCTTGTTTTGATTATTATATGGCTTTCGCAAGTGTTATATTGATTTTAGGGTTTTCGGATCGTCCGCGGTACAGAGGAGACTCCGTCCGTGTGTCGGGTCCAGGCTTGGCCTTTTGCGGGGTCGGGTCGAGGCATGACAGACTAGGCTAAGGGACGAACTTCGTCTCTTCTATTCGCTTCACTTACACCTTACACTTTAGTTGAGTCTAACGAGGTTTAGGTGCGGAGCCATCCACTGTGGACTGAGACTAGGCAAAGGTAGAACACCATAGAAACTTCGCTGACTTTATCATAAACCTTGATTTCGCTACACTCAATAAAAATCCAGAATGGCATAAATCGGTTCGTGTTCCGCTTCCAAAGTCAGTCGTCTTTGCCCAAGTGTGAACTACAGCCGACTCTCCAATGGTTCCATTCCTTCTTACTATACTTCTGGGTCAACCCAACCCGAATGGGAAGAATAGGGTCAGCCAAATTGCGGTCCACATTGTATGTTTGCTGAGCAGACCAATCAGGCTTTTTAGAAAATGGAAGGGAATTTCTCACCGAATGAGGCGGGAAGCTACCGCTTCTAGAATGGAAGCTTATCCTTGACTTTTTTTAGGGTGTATCGCTATTTTGAAATAATCCATTTTATGAATGAAGCAATCGGAATGACAAATGGTTACAGTTTCGAAAAACGGAGAAAGTCGGGAACTGTCGGTTACCTTTTGAATTAAAGTAGCGACAAGCCGAGTATTATGACTATAGGGGGAGAAGCAAAGCTTCGTAGACAGTTTTGCTTCCTCGTAGCTTCTTTCTAGCGATTCCCTTCTCAAGTAGGTAGCTTGGTAAGCAAGCTACCTTCAGCATCGGTAAAATCCCTATCAATAATAGGCCGGAATAGTGGGGAAGGAGTCCCTCCCTACTTCAATGGAAATGGGGGAACCGCCCTTTCACAGCCGCTCCTCTACAACTACCTTTTGCCCAACATGATCACGAATGAAGATAGAGAATTGCGTAGATATAAGGAAGAAACGAACCAAGCCACTTGTCCTAATCGGAACGATTGAAGAAAGAAAGAGAATGGTGGCTCCTTTCAGGGGACATCGTCGGAGAACAATGTCGAGGCCAAGGTGAGAACCTTCCGTTGGTTATGCCCTTTAAGTGTTGGTTCTTCCATATTTATATATAGAGATAGATCCATATAGAGATCTATATCTTTCTATCAATAGATAGATCTATTGAGAAATGGATATTGATCTGGTTTCAAGATCTATGAACAAGAGAGATCCCTAAATATCCATTTGAAAAAAAAGATGAATAGATAGGGTGAAGCCAACTAAAGGAAGGTCACGTTAGCAGCTCCTCTACCCCTATTAATTAATTAGATTAATTTAGTCATAAAGGAACTAAAGGAAATCCTTTTGACAACCTTACTAATAGAAAGGGGATGCGCTCAAGCATGCGAAGAAAGCTCTTCGAGCTTCTCTTATATTATAGAGAGGTTTGTAGAAAGGGGCTTCTTCAAATATCCCATTAGGGGCTTCAAAGAAAGCTTGTAGTTTAGGGATGCATAGGTTTGGAACCCTATACAAGACAAGGGGTTAGCGCGCAATGGCTTTCTCTGATAAAGGCTCGCCTTTTCAAGTTCCACTTGCTGCTTTTCATTTTGATAGGAGTAGGTACTTGCTGCTCGCTCGCTGTCTACTAAATGAGCCTTCACTGCCCACCCAACCCCTATCTTTAATCTTAAGTAAAGTGAAGTCAAATTAATGAAGTGAACAACCCAACCTCTTTGTTTGAAGCTTTGCCAGGAAGCTTCTACTTGTTGAAGCTTTGTTTCCCCAACACAACAATACACTTGCAACTAGAGTGATGGAAAAAGTTTCTATTTGATAGTGGTCATAGGGGAGTTCAGAAAGGATCTGATTGTAGATAGAGACTGAAACCTATGTGGGGGTAGAGGCAGATGTAGCCAAGTGGATCAAGGCTGGATTGTGAATCCACCACGCGCGGGTTCAATCCCCATCGTTTGCCCATCAATAAATGGACCTTTTGTTTCGGAGACACAAGACAAACCTAGAAAGCATTTTTTCTACAAGTCATCTCGAGGTTTTCAAACACATCCAAGCAATTAGTATCCGATTGAAACATAGAAAGCATAAATTCGCGTCTCCTACTTGCTAAAAGCAAAAATGGAATGGCTGATAATTCATTGTATGACGTTTTTAAGACCTCACTAATCAGCCTTACACTTTTGAGTTCATAATGAATGAAATGAACCCTCGGATAAAGAGAAAATATCCCTTCCCCTTTACTAAACCATGGGGAGCCCCGAGTAGTTTACCGGACAAATTGAGTTGTCGTGATGATACCTTTCTTAGTGGAAGATCAGAAAAGATTGATCTTCATCATGAGACAGATCGAATCTGCCGTAGACTCCTGAGAGAACTCCACAAGGCAGGCTAAAAGAGTAAGAGGACAAGAAGCAAAGAGTTATGCTTTCATTTCTTTGTTGAGATTGAAATGAAGTTCTTTAAAAAAGGGCTAGGTATAATGCACGCAGGCCAAGTCAAGAAAAGGACTTCCTTAGTTTGCTTTCATAGTAGTCTTAATGACTAGTAGTTTGAAGTGTTAAGAAACCGGTTTTTTTTTCTTATTGTAGCCCCTCTCCCTATAGGTCGAGCGTCTACCTTCATCTCCTTATCAATCGAGCTGAATTCTATCCAGCCTCTCCCTATCGGTCAAGTTACTTCATACCTTGTTCTAGCAAACAAGCTTGTAAACACCTTATCAGTCGACTTACTTCATACCTTTGACTACTCCTGAGATATAGTGGAAACATTTTGTTATGGTGGAGAGTGGGGAGTGAAAAGACCAATGCAGCAGAGAATGACCGCATGAATCAGAATCCACTTATTAAGACAAATGACTGAGTCAGAAAGGCTCTGCGTTCTCCAAGTGGTTGATATTAGCTTAGCGTGCTAGCTGCTACTTAATTTCGTATAGTGATAACACTTTCTGTTTCTTAGCGCTCTGCCCCCCTTGTATAGTAAGGGAAAATTTGATTGCGAGGCTTTCTCTTATAGGGGCCTATTTTCTCTGACTTGACTCAGCTTGACCTACTTGACTTAGCAGTTAGAGTATCGCTTTCATACGGCGAGAGTCATTGGTTCAAATCCAATAGTAGGTAAAACCGACTGAAGCACTATGCTTTTGCCAGCATGACAGCAAGCACGGACTGGCAGCAAGGAGTCAACTGAATGATCAAAGTCTTGTTTGCTTCCACTTGTGGCCTTCTTCGACCATCTTGACACCTTAATATCAAGGAACCCTCCCTCTTCCACAAGTAGGTGGAGACTTGGAGGGTCGGAAACCCCAACGGGAAACCTTTCACCGCGCCACACGATTCTTTCGCGAAATGCTCTATCGAACATTTCCACTCCTGTCCCCGCAAGCAAAGAGATTTCAAGATACCAGGCGACAAGTGAAAGTGAACAGCTCCGAGGAAATCTTCTGATCGTACCCTTTGTTTTTACTCTTTCTTTCTTCTAAAAACAACTAAAAATAGAAATCGAAAAAGCAAAATAAGCAAATTTGTCTTCTTTTTGGGCCTCCGACCAATGAGGTGATGACACATGCACATGAACTTCTAAAGAGTGGGTTCCAAACCTGGGTGGCACTATATAACTCAATCCATTAGTTGGCTATTGGTGGATTTTTTTAATTTTAGAAAAAACTCTGAGATAGAGGAGACTATAAGGATATTTTTTTGAGATAAGGACTTGCAAAAGTCGAATAGTCGCAGAAGTAAGGTCTCAGACTCGCAGAAGACAAGTGAAAAGTCTCTCGAGGTTTCGCCTTGGGAATTTCGCGAGAGTTTTCGCCATTTGAAACAATAAGTTTCAAAATCTCGCCTTTTTTGCCATGAACATATAGCATGTGTGCCGTGAGGTCAATCACTCTCAGTTCTTCTTTAGAAATTGTCGAACATGATAAAGAGCTCTTATCGGCTTGATGCTTCTTTTCAAGCCTTTTCAAGCTGAGTAGAAATATCGTAAGAAAATAATGTACGCCCGGTTCACCAGGTTCTACCACTATGCGGCTCAGTTGCCATTCTCCCTTTACTAAAGTCATCCAAGGGACATGATCCTAGGATTTCAAATGGGGATTGAGGCTATCTTTAAGAAGCGGTGGTCATACTCTTGTATGGCTCCACATGGGGTGCCGCGGAAGCCCTACTCTCTATCTTAAGAGGGCCTAAGGTCGAATAGATCGTTAGGAGAGGTTGTCATCATGACCGTTGAGGTTATGGTGGTGGAAGCTTCTATTTAACTACAAAACATGCAACAGTTATTTTGATCGCTTCTTAGGATAGAACCAATATTTATAGGAATTGTAGCTTCCAATAGTTCGACCTGTTCCATTTTCAATAGAATTTCCGGAGTTTTGCTTGTCACTATAGTTTTTTTTTTTTTACCTTCTTTATCTTAAAATAGGTTTGATTTGCTTCACCTATCATCCTTTCTTCAAATGCTTCTTTTCTTCATCAAAACTCATGATAATAGGGGCGACACTAACGGCCTTAGCCCGGTCCTATCATATGTTTAATGGGGTGCGTCATATCATTTTGACTTTTTTGGGAAAACTGGTCCTCGGGTATCTAGGCATGGTTTATGCCATGATCAGTATAGATGTTCTTGGATTTCTTGTTTGGGCTCATCATATGTTTACTGTAGGCTTAGACGTCGATACCTGTGCCTACTTCACCACTTGGAAAATCCTAATCGAGCGCTGGGAATGCCAAGCTATACGGGACTTGCTCCTCTGGCTTTTTCCGGGCTTATGTGGCTCATCATGGGTGTTGAGGAGTTTCCTTTTGATTCTTTTTCATATGGTCCAAACGGAGACTGATATGTTGCCCCGTGGGACTTCGGGGAAGGCATCATCTTCGGTACCCTTCTAACAATAGCATGGAGCCCCAGAAATTCCCCAGGACCTCATTTGGGACGAACTAGACCAGCCTCTACTAGAGGAAGAGGCGCGCACGTTATAGCTCCGCGCGAAGCTCGCGGAAAAATTGGACTATCGAAATCAAACAGTCCTCGATACTCTTCGCTTTGAGCACGAGGTTCAAACCCATGTGGATGTCAAGATAGAACTAGAAAAAGGACTTCGCAAGGAAGGGTATCTCCCCCGATAAATAAATAAATCTCGGGAGAAAATCTGAGAATTCGTGCTCTTTACGAGAAAGGGGAAGGTTGTCAATGAGGCAGTTCTTGAAGAATTCCTATCGGAAATGAAGGGAGACTTCAAGAATAGTAGACCCTTTCGTTGCCTTAAAAAGGCTATTGAGAGGCATAACCTCCCCTTTTATAAACCGGGGGACTTTTTTTACAAATTAGATTGATTTTGCTTTTCCTGGGAAGAAAAGTGGTCGTTCATTTGAGAATGAGGCTGTTCCCCATTGACAGAGGGAAAAGGAGGCATATGACGTCATCGACACATTCGTACCTGGTGATAATGTAGAGTTGATTTCCTCCATATATCCCAGTTTGGCCCAGTACGACGTTTTTTCTAACCATCATGTGCTGCTACTTCAAACTGTTTCGACTTTATAGGGCTTATAATCCTGATGGGTTCGTCATTCTTTTCGGTTTCTGCGTGCAATTACAAATTTGATTAGCAGGGTTATGCCCCAAAGATGCCTACGGAAGGTGGGGTTAAGTAATAAGCTTCAACCTGCTCTTAGAATTACAAGACAAGTCCCTTCTCTTTAATATACGAAATTTTGTAAGTGTCTAAAAAGCAGGGTGAGCCTCAGTCTTTATAGTATTCCATTCTGCTCGTGCAAATAACCTACGAAGAGATTCGACGATATCACTTAAGGCAATAAATGTCGCCTTATCTTATATCGGCTGTTAGCCTTTTATAAATAAGCAATAAGGAGCGAAAAGCTAGAGCAAATAGGTATTGATTGATGATTGATTGTACGGGAACACGGGAATCTAAATAAAGAATTGGTTAGTGAGCGTAGGGACTCTCGCCCTGGAGTTCCTTCGTGTTACTCCCTTTATTGGTTTTAATTAAGAGCGGTATTAAAGTTCATTCAATCGATTGTGTGTTTCTAAAATAAATCCTGTGCAGTGCAAACTTCATGTGTGGTTTATACGTCCCTTAATAGAATAGAGGTACCCTTCGCTCTACTTCCTTGAACTGGAGAAAGGAAAGGTACTGATCTATGAACGGCCTTCATTCGATAGCGCGGATGGTTGCTTTCAGCCTACACTTTTCCAATATGAATCGTCAGAAATGGCTTCCTCTGCATCTATGCGAACAATATTGTAACCAAGATAGAATAAGTAAAAACTGGATCGGATCTCGGTACACATGGTATTTTTGTGTGCTAGGGTGAATAATGTATAGGAACCGTATCAAGCAAGTAAGCCAAGCAAGATTGTCTCCGGAGTAGTAGCATTAGGCTTGGGAGATTGAAAACTAGCTCCTGAATCGAGGGGAGAAGGAATAGTACACAGCGGGAAAGCTTTTACTTTTAGGCCTAGTCGCACGGTTAAAGTCTAATTTGTGTAAGTATGAGTGCCAGAAAAGCCACTTGAAAGCAGTTGTCGATCTCAGTCCTTGCATTCGTGCAAGCCAGTATGGTACCAATGTTGTCTCTTTATTGTTTATAGATAGATAGTACGTAGTGGGCGAGTCCAATAAGCTGCCCCTGGTTGTTAGCAGGCGAAGGGTGTTTTCACTGTGAATAGTGCTATCGCGATTCAGATCTTTTTCTCTTTGATCCAAAAAAAAAACTATAAGCTTTGCAAAGAAACTAGTATCCCTAGGAAGTATGAACAAGCAAGTTATGAAGTTTGAAAACTGTTCTGTCAAAGGCCACGCGAATCAACACTTTTCTTCACGTTACCACGGCCTCTTTGAATCAAACCTAAACGCGAATGGGCGAGCGAATCCGCTTTGTGATCGACTCTTTGGATCGCATTAATGCGAATTGGTGAGAAGTCGACTCGGCAATTTGACAACCCAAAAAGTGATGTTCTTTACAAATGGACCCCACGTACTTCGACTTTGATCAGGCGGGCGAACCCCAGCGAATGAATCAACTAATGGGCGGATCGAAGAATGAGGCAGCAACCATGCTGATCCAACCTGAAGATGTTGGATGGACACCGACTGTGTCGACTTAGTCACTGGACTTAACAGTACTTTATCTTGTGACTCCAGAATCACCTATTGGCTAGTCGACAACACCGACTGTACAAGACCCATAACTCAGATCCGCCGAACTTAAGCTGCAACTCCACTTCATTTAAGGCAGGATCCCGCTTAAAGAAATCCTCTACCTGTATCGGTCAAGCAAGATTTAGAAAAAAAGATATTGTTCTTAAGACTTAGCCACTATACTCTGGGGTTTCAACCAATTGTCGGTGATTAATGAAAAAAATGGCAAACGGCGCATACAGAATCAAATTCTTTTTTTCTTTTAGACGGGGATTTCAGAATTAGTTAAGGGAGGATGACTTGAACCATGTGGCACCACTATATGTCCAACCAGGATCAAATCGCTGTAGAAATCTGCACTCCCTGGATCAACCACATGAGGTACGGAACAGCTACCCTGCTGTCCCTGTGAAGAAACTGAAGACCTGCCCTCAGCGAAGAATGCATAATCGTGTGTACCGAAGTCAAAGATCGCATCGCGGGCTCTCTTCACTTTCGCAAACTGAATATGCTTGTGTCGCGCCTCCCCTGTCTACCTCTCCTCATTATCTTCCTTAACAAGAACCATTTTTGCTGTGAACTCTATAACGTAGTGGCCCATCTGCCTGCACCTAAGACATACACCCCATTCCACTTATTCTTCTTGGAATAGCTCCTTGATCCTGCTTTTGCCTTCCCCTTAAATTGAATTTGGACGTAGAAGTGAACAAAAGTATATCCCTAGGATTAGGATCTACACGTTGTCTAGACAGGCTTAGCCACCTATATGTAAAAGTCTTATCATGCACCTTTGCATTAAGAAAATAAGGAAGGGTTATGTTGATGCAGTAGCAAAGACTTCCTTATCCCATCAGATTTTGAAATTTATACCCTTCATGATCTGACTAAGATTATCAACATCATAGTTTTTCATACCAAGAGCCTCCAACTGATCACAAAGGTTCTGCACCTTAATACAGTAACAAGAATCAAACTACCCCACTTCAGGCCATGTTGTTCTCCAAGCAATAACGCTTACTTGTAGGCGCATGTTCATTAATTTCCCTCATAGTATGCCATGCCTTTCTTGGGTCTGTAATGCTCCCATATAATATATATGGAGGTGCATCTTATCAGCTACAAACACTATGATCGCATGCATATAGCCCTACCAGACCAGAACAACATGAAAATGGCTTCTTATTCGCCACATCCTCCGATTTACCTTCCGCACCACTAATAATTATCTGACATTCCTGGCCTATCAAGAAGCACTTTACCTCTTCATGAACATTTACAAAATTTTGCCATGTTGGAGTGAACGACACACAATTGACAAGGCAAACATTATTTCAAATGCAAAAAAAAGAATTTGACGATCTGATTCTGGAGGAGAATATATGTCCACGGAATTTTCTCAATATCTTATTTCTAGAAGCACTATTCATCAGAGATCTTGTGCGTATGAATAGCTAAGAGGAAAAAAAGATACTTATTTGAAACGATTAGAGCTATAATGCTTGGGATGAATGTACCTCGTTTGGGTAGAAGCTATGTTGACCGCAACTTGATCAATTGCATACCGTCTAAGTTCTTGCTGGAAGCATCCCTGATTACTATCATTTAAAACTCTTTTGCTGTTGTTCATATTGTATTTTTTTTTAGTTTATTTAAAGAAAGGAAAGGAAACTAACGAAAGAAACAAAGCGAGCAACAAGGAGAAGATCGGTAGTAGAAGGTAACGAACTAGAGACTGAGAGAGAGATCACAAGTAAAACTCAGCAAGGAGAAGGCTGAACCCAGTTGCTACACTAAAATAGGCGTTACCTAGGGCTGCACGACTCAGGCAGACTCTCTACCCATGCGCGTGCCTATTTTGCTTTATGAGGTATCAGAGCGGAGTTTTGGGTAAATCCCTTTAGATTTCTACTAATTCTGTTCTTGTTGTACCATGTCCAAAGCATGATAGACCTACCATTCTCTAATTAAGAATCTTAGTTCCCAGGCTATTTGTAATACCTGAGCCCGGAATGTGAAAATTCCTTGTTTATTAATTTGAAAATTATATTTCCTTAAATTCTTTTAGAATTAATTGTTACTTCTTTACTGTCGCAACGTGCATTGCATTTAGGGAGCGATAGCTAGAGAACGGTTTCTAGTCCTCAGTAAATAGTGAAACTAGTATTTAGATGACTTAAATTTTATATTTTAATTGTTGCTGGCTGAAATTTAATTGGTGTTAGTTATTTGAGCTTAAAATGCACAAAATAAGGTCCTTTGACCAAGTTTTAAGTTGTTTGACCTAGGCCTTTGACCATTTGACCACTTAGCACTTAAATAAGCTTAAAACAAAGCAAAAAAAAAAAAAAAAACTCAGCTGAAAACAGAACCTTGTGCTGGCCGAAAATATTGAAGAGAAAAAAAATCATTTTCAACTTTCAAAACTTCCAATCTTCGTGAGAGCTTGTGCGGGGTTGCTACCGAGCCATCCAGCATTGTTTTCCTAGCGACTAGGAGTGCCTAAGGTGAGGGAATCATGTTATTTGCGCATTTAAATGTTAAGTGTATCAACTTTGCAATTTTTAGATTTTATCCGTAGATTATTGTTTAAATCGTTTTGATGTTTCTAGAATGTTCCTTGGCAATTGTAGAACATGTATTAATAGCTTTTTAACATTTTCTACGGTTAAATATCGAGATTGTAGTTTAAACTAGTTGTTGAATAGTGTTTTGTGAATAGTAATCCCTTGGAACGATGAAGTTGTTCCGTTATGCTGTCCGTTGATGTAGCATTGTGCTAGGTGTTCTAGAATGCCTAAATGTGTGGTTTGTTTGGGTTGCGTAATGAGAAAAACAGGAATTAAGCCTTGTTGAAAGTCGGGGTCGTTTAGGTCAACTTTAGCATTTTCTCATTTTCCGTGTTGGCATTGTTTCAGGAAGCCATGGAAGCACTTTTGGTGCGATTATGGCGTTGGTTGGGTGTTTGGTTGTTATAGGTGTAGTGCAAACGAGAAAGGGGGAAATCGAGGGTTTGCGCGAGTTCTAGGGTAAAGTAAGGTTTCGGGGTCTTTAGACGTGCCTTACAGTGACCTAGGAGGATTGGCGAAGTCGGTTTCCAGAACTCGTGGCTCGTTTGGAAATGGTAGCGTTTTGATAATTGGGGCCGATTTGTGTTTTTGCTTGTTTTCTTGATTTTATGCCTATAGAATGCTTAGGGTTGCTTGAAATACTTGTTTGAATTGATTTGGATTGAAATGCTTATCAATTGTTACTATTGCGTGCGAGAGTAACCTACTTTATTAATCTCCCAAGTGTGGCTTTATCGCTTGTTAATCGCCTTGTATCGAGTCTTGCATTGCATAGTGTCTCGCGCGCGAGTGATGGGCCTCTCTGGGTAGCCTCGGGTTGCCAGTGTTGGTTGCTCTAGCTCCGCTGCTATTCCTTTTTCTCGCTTGGGTTGCCTCCCAGGGAGTTTTGGGTCGTAGATTGATGGATACTTCTAGGGTATTCTAAACTGGTGTTATAAGGTGGTTTGGGCCATCGCGTCGTCATCGAATTATTGAATGAAAGTTGCTCGTGAAGAGAGTTCCGTATCCTTTGAATGAATGTTTATAGTCTGTGATGCGTGCCTTGTTATAATATTGGCTTGTTTGTATCTTTAAATGATAATTGTATGCATTGCTTGGCTAATTGCATTGCATACTCCTCTCATCTCCATCCTTGAGACTAATTGCCCTCGCTGAGCAATAGTTTTTGCTCATTCCTCTCTATACTATATTTTTACAGGAGTAGTTGAAGTAGACCCTATCGAGGTAATAGAGGAGGAGGAGCAGGTGGAGGTGTTTCCGTGATAGCAGTTCTCTGCTTTGCTGGTGGTTGGTTACCAGATTTTGTGCGAGCCTTGCTTGTTATGTATATTGCTTGGATGTCGCTTAATTTTGAGGCTTGTAGCCTTGTATGTATTTTCTAGTTTGAGGCCTCTACGGTATTATGTTGTATAAGTTGGAGGAATGTAAAGTTATAAACTTATACCCTTGTGACTAGTAAGAAAATGCATGCTAATAGAATTGATTAGTGGCATAAATACTTGTGTAGTATGCATATCATTTTTGGGTTGCAAAGTTGGTTAATAAGAAATGTATATTTTAAAGAAAGTCGGCTTGTTTTGTTTATTTTATGGCTTTCGCAAGTATTATATTGATTTTAGGGTTTTCGGATCGTCCGTGGTACAGAGGAGACTCCGTCTGTGTGTCGGGTCCGGGCTTGGACTTTTGCGGGGTCGGGTCGGGGCGTGACATCTTTAGGTGGTATCAGAGCATGATAGTCTTGCATGAGCCGGGATATGTTTCTCGGTCTGTGGGGTAAAGGTCCAGAATGCTAGAGTGTTATTGTATGATTGTTAAGTGGAAAGAAAGTGTTATAGCATGACTTTGTGAACTTGTAGTGCTTATGTGTTTAAAGTGAATTAGTTTGGCATGTCAATCTTGTGTTATGTGAATTGCGTGTTAGAATGTTTGATTGTTAGTGACTTGGGTGTTATCTAATCTTATGTGCTATATTTCTGTCTATAAATTTCTTTTAAATGTTGCCAGCTATTGTGAATTGCTACTATGCCGCCATGTCGTGGTACTCAAGGTATAGGATCAGATGAAGAGGTAGCAGAACAGGGTCAACAGTCGTTGCCTGAGCATTTTATGGCTACCATAACTACTGCAGTAGACCGGATTACACAGGTGCTGCATGAGCAGAGGCAGGACAGGAATAATCCCCAGGGAAATCAAGCTAATCCTGGTGGACAGGGGTACAGAGTTGAGAATAATCAGTTAGAGAAATTTCTGAGGCACGAGCCGGGAAAGTTCTTCGGAGAGCCGGATGATGAGGCAGCCGAGAGATGGATTAACCGTGTCGAGAAAATTTTCACCGCTTTGAGGTACACTGATGAGGCAAGAATAGATTATGCGTCATTCCTGTTTGAGGGTGATGCAGAGCAGTGGTGGAATACTGTCAGATTGAGGTAGGATTGTGAGGATGTTCCACATTTATGGGATGATTTTGTGAGTGAGTTTCGGGACAAGTATATTCCCGAGATGGCTATGGAAAGGAGGGATGACGAGTTTGTGGCCCTGAAGCAGGGAAATATGACTGTTGCACAGTACGAGGCTAGGTTTGTTAGCCTGTCGAGGTATATGCTCGAGTTGGTACGGCCAGCTAGGAGGATGATTCATAGGTTTGTCCGTGGGCTGAGAATGGACATTCAGTTGCATTTGACTGGGCAGACCTACACTACTTTTCCCGAGGCATTTCAGGCAGCCTCGAAGTTTGAGAAACGGAAGGCTGAGATGCTAGCTAAGAGCAGTTAGCCGAGTAAGAAGCAGTATTTGGGCCAGAGCAGCAAGAGTCAGCCGAGGCAGTATCGGACTTCTGTACAGGCTCCTCAGCAACGTCCGTATCAGCCACAGCAGTAGATTTAGGCTAGGCCAGCCGTGACTAGACCCCAGCAGGGAAGTACAGCCCCTACTACTGCCAGAGCCCCAGCACCTACGGGAAACACCGCTGTAAGGCAAAATCAGCAGTGTAATTATTGTAATCGATCGGGGCATATTGAGGCTAACTGCTGGAGGAAGAGTGGTGAATGTATGGGTTATGGTAGTGATGATCATAGGGTGAGAGATTGCCCTAAGTATAACAATGTTCAGGGCCGTGGTGGAGGCCAAGGTGTTCAGAATAGGGCTGCAGGTGCACGTCCAGCACAGAGGGTTCAGGCTAGGGTCTTTGTACTAGATGCAGAGGAGCTACCCGATACTACAGCTATAGTGGAAGGTACTTTTCTTCTCAATACTCAGCCAGTTAAAGTTTTGATTGATCCCGGAGCTACACATTCGTTTATAACTCCTGCATGTGCACGATCTGTGAATGTGTGCATTGATAAATTGCCGCTTAAAGGTGAAGTTAGTACGACTTTGGATGGAAAAGATGTTACTGTGTGTATTTGCAAATGTTGTGATATATGCATAGAGAACCGTAAATTTCCTGCTGATTTAATTATATTGCCATTCCGTGACATTGAAATCATTTTGGGAATGGACTGGTTAGGGAAGTACTATGCTCAGTTGGATTGTAGAACAAAGATTTTTTATCTTCAGGTTCCTGACCTACCGGTACTGTAGATTGTTGGGAACTGCAGGGCTGCCCGAATTCAACTTTTATCAGCGATCAAGACTTCTAAGTTGTTGAATAAGGGTTGTGAAGCTTACTTAGCTTATTTGATCAATCAGCCTACTGATAAGTTGAGTTTGAATGAGGTTCCGATTGTTAGAGACTTCCCTGGTGTATTTCCCGAGGAATTACCGGGTTTACCACCGGAGAGGGAGATTGAGTTCGTGATTGATCTTGTGCCAGGCACTGCGCCAATTTCTAGGAGTCCTTATAGAATGGCATCGGCTGAACTTCAGGAGTTAAAAATTCAGCTTCAGAATTTGCTTGAGAAAGGGTTTATACAACCTAGTTCTTCACCGTGGGGTGCGCCTGTGTTGTTTGTGAGAAAGAAAGACGGCACGCTACGGTTATGTATTGATTACAGGGGCCTTAATCAAGTCACGATTAAGAATAAATACCCCTTGCCGTTGATTGAAGAATTGCTTGACTAGTTGCAAGGTGCGAGTGTTTACTCCAAATTTGATTTGAGGTAGGGTTACTATCAACTTAGGATTCGGAGTGACGATATACCGAAGACGGCATTCAGGACTAGATATGGCGACTATGAATTTGTTGTTTTGCCGTTTGGATTGACGAATGCACCAGCCGCATTCATGGACTTGATGCAGAGAGTTTTCCGACCTTATCTTGATCAGTTTGTCGTAATCTTTATTGATGACATTTTAGTGTACTCGAAGAACGAGGCTGAACATGAGCAACACTTGAAGATTGTGCTTCAGACTTTGCAGGAAAACAAGCTTTTTGCTAAATTCAGCAAGTGTGAGTTCTGGTTGAATTAGATATCTTTTCTAGGCCATATCATTTCAGATCGAGGAATTTCAGTGGACCCAGCTAAGATTGAAGTTGTTTCATCTTGGAAGAGACCTGAGTCGGTGTCAGAGATTCAGAGTTTTCTTGGGTTGGCAGGTTACTACCGGAGATTTGTTAAAGACTTTTCCAAAATTTCTGGGCCTTTAAGCCAGTTGACTCGGAAGAAAGTTGCTTACAATTGGGATGCCAAATGTGAATCCAGTTTCCAAGAATTGAAGAAGAGACTAACTACAGCTCCTATACTAGCTTTACCTGAAGGAACAGAGAACTTTGTTGTCTACAGTGATGCATCTAAGGAAGGTTTAGGCTGTGTTTTAATGCAGAATGGTAAGGTGATTGCCTATGCTTCTAGGAAGTTGAAACCATATGAAGTCAATTACCCTACACATGATCTTGAGTTAGCTGCAGTTGTGTTTGCTTTGAAGAAGTGGCGTCATTACTTGTGGGGTTGCAGATTTGAAATTTTTACTGACCACAAGAGTCTCAAGTATTTGTTTTCACAGAAGGATCTGAATATGAGGCAGCGGAGATGGCTAGAGCTATTGGGTGGTTACAACTGTTCTATTAACTACGTGCCAAGTAAGGCGAATGTTGTTGCTGATGCTTTGAGCCGAAAGGCTACTGTTGCAAGCTTGATTATCAAGGATTGGGAGACTTTGGAAGAAATTTGTTCATGGAAGCCAGAAGCTACTGAGGTAGGGATTCGATTTGCTAGTTTGCAGATTCAGTCAGGGTTGCTAGCACAGATCAGAGAGGCTCAGAAGACTGATCCTCACATCTTGAAGATCCAAGAAAAATCAAAAGGGGGAGAGTCGGAGTTTAAATTACATGCAGATGGTATCTTCAGATTCAGGGACAGAGTATGTGTTCCTGGTGATCCGACTTTGAAGAATGAGATCCTGTCCGAGGCACATAATTCGAGGTATACGATTCACCCGGGCAGTACTAAAATGTATAGAGATTTGAAACAACACTTCTGGTGGAACAATATGAAGAGGGAGATTGCTGGGTATGTATCCAGATGTTTGACTTGTCAGAGGGTTAAAGTTGAGCATCAGAGGCCAGCCGGACTTCTACAGCCGTTGTCGATTCCGCAATGGAAGTGGGTACATATAACAATGGACCTTGTGACCGATCTTCCTAGATCTCCGAGAGGATGTGATTCTGTTTGGGTTGTTGTGGACCGCTTGACTAAAGCTACACATTTTATTCCTGTGAACAAATAGGATAGCCTTAACAAGCTAGCTGAGCTTTATGTTGCTAATATTGTGAGATTGCATGGTGTGCCACAGAGGATAGTGTCAGATAGGGATCCCAGATTCAGATCTCGTTTTTGGTAGAAGTTGCAAGAGGCCATCGGAACTAAGTTGAGCTTCAGTACTGTATATCATCCACAAACTGATGGCCAGTCTGAGAGAACTATCAGGATCTTGGAAGATATGCTTCGGGCATGTGTGCTTGACTTTGGGAATAATTGGGAGAAATTTTTGCCTTTAGCGGAGTTCGCCTACAACAATAGTTATCAATCTACTATAGGTATGGCTCCCTACGAGGCGTTGTATGGTCGGAAATGCAGATCCCCATTATATTGTGAAGAGGTTGGAGAGATGAGAACAGTTGATCCGACTATGTTACCTGAGATGATTAAGATGCTAGATAATGTTCACCTTATTCGCCAACGTATGCTTACAGCTCAGAGTCGTCAGAAGAGTTATGCAGATAAGCACCGTCGGGATCTTGAGTTTGATTTGGGAGATTGGGTGTTTCTTAAGATTTCTCCACGGAAGGGATTGATTCGGCACGGTAAGAGCGGGAAGCTTAGTCCCAGGTATGTGGGTCCGTATGAGATCACCAAAAAGGTAGGTCCTTTGGCTTATCGATTAGCTTTGCCTTCGAGCTTGTCGAGACTGCACGATGTGTTCCACGTGTCTATGTTGAAGAAGTACCATCCAGACCCTTCACATGTACTTGAACCAGAGCCTTTGCAGATTGAAGAGAAGTTGTCTTATGAAGAGAAACCGATTCGAATTGTGGATCGGAAAGTTCAGGAGCTTCGCAGAAAGAGTATTCCGTTAGTAAAGGTTCAGTGGAATCATCATGGATTTGAGGAAGCAACTTGGGAAAAAGATGACTAGGTTCGGGATCAGTATCCGGAGTTGTTTGTTGACCAGGTAGGAATTGCGTGGGCGCAATTGTTTTAAGGGGGAGAGGGTGTAATACCCGAGCCCGGAATGTGAAAATTCCTTGTTTATTATTTTGAAAATTATATTTCCTTAAATTCTTTTAGAATTAATTGTTACTTCTTTACTGTCGCAACGTGCATTGCATTTAGGGAGCGATAGCTAGAGAACGGTTTCTAGTCCTCAGCAAATAGTGAAACTAGTATTTAGATGACTTAAATTTTATATTTTAATTGTTGCTGGCTGAAAATTAAATTGGTGTTAGTTATTTTAGCTTAAAATGCACAAAATAAGGCCCTTTGACCAAGTTTTAAGTTGTTTGACCTAGGCCTTTGACCATTTGACCACTTAGCACTTAAATAAGCTTAAAACAAAGCAAAATAAAAAAAAAAACTCAGCTGAAAACAGAACCTTGTGCTGGCCGAAAATATTGAAGAGAAAAAAAAATCATTTTCAACTTTCAAAACTTCCAATTTTCGCGAGAGCTTGTGCGGGGTTGCTACCGAGCCATCCAGCGTTGTTTTCCTAGCGACTAGGAGTGCCTAAGGTGAGGGAATCATGTTATTTGTGCATTTAAATGTTAAGTGTATCAACTTTGCAATTGATAGATTTTATCCGTAGATTGTTGTTTAAATCGTTTTGATGCTTCTAGAATGTTCCTTGGCAATTGTAGAACATGTATTAATAGCTTTTTAACATTTTCTACAGTTAAATGTTGAGATTGTAGTTTAAACTAGTTGTTGAATAGTGTTTTGTGAATAGTAAACCCTTGGAACGATGAAGTTATTCCGTTATGCTGTCTGTTGATGTAGAATTGTGCTAGGTGTGCTAGAATGCCTAAATGCATGGTTTGTTTGGGTTGCGTAATGGAAAAAATAGGAATTAAGCCTTGTTGAAAGTCGGGGTCGTTTAGGTCAACTTTAGCGTATTCTCGTTTTGCGTGTTGGCATTGTTTCGAGAAGCCATGGAAGCACTTTTGGTGCGATTATGGCGTTGGTTGGGTGTTTGGTTGATATAGTTGTAGTTCAAACGAGAAAGGGGGAAATCGGGGCTTTGCGCGAGTTCTAGGGTAAAGTAAGGTTTCGGGGTCTTTAGACGTGCCTTATAGTGACCTAGGAGGATTGGCGAAGTCGGTTTCCAGAACTCGTGGCTCGTTTGGAAATGGTAGCGTTTTGATAGTTGGGGCCGATTTGTGTTTTTGCTTGTTTTCTTGATTTTATGCCTATAGAATGCTTAGGGTTGCTTGAAATACTTGTTTGAATTGATTTGGATTGAAATGCTTATCAATTGTTGCTATTGCGTGCGAGAGTAACCTACTTTGTTAATCTCCCACCTGTGGCTTTATCGCTTGTTAATCGCCTTGTATCGAGTCTTGCATTGCATAGTGTCTTGCGCGTGAGTGATGGGCCTCTCTGGGTAGCCTCGGGTTGACAGTGTTGGTTGCTCTAGCTCCGCTGCTATTCCCTTTTCTCGCTTGGGTTGCCTCCTAGGGAGTTTTGGGTCGTAGGTTGATGGATACTTCCGGGGTATGCCAAACTGGTGTTATAAGGTGGTTTGGGCCGGCGCGTCGTCATCGAATTATTGAATGAAAGTTGCTCGTGAAAATAGTACCGTATCCTTTGAATGAATGTTTATAGTCTTTAATGCTTGCCTTGTTATAATATTGGCTTGTTTGTATCTTTAAATGATAATTGTATGCATTGCTTGGCAAATTGCATTGCATACTCCTCTCATCTCCGTCCTTGAGACTAATTGCCCTCGGTGAGCAATAGTTTTTGCTCATTCCTCTCTATACTACGTTTTTACAGGAGTAGTTGAAGCAGACCCTCTTGAGGTAATAGAGGAGGAGGAGCAGGTGGAGGTGTTTCCGTGATAGCACTTCTCTGCTTTGCTGGTGGTTGGTTACCAGGTTTTGTGCGAACCTTGCTTGTTATGTATATTGCTTGGATGTCGTTTAATTTTGAGGCATGTGTCCTTGTATGTATTTTCTAGTTTGAGGCCTCTACGGTCTTATGTTGTATAAGTTGGAATAATGTAAAGTTGTAACTTATACTCTTGTGACTAATAAGAAAATGCATGCTAATGGAATTGATTAGTGGCATAAATACTTGTGTAGTATGCATATCATTTTTGGGTTGCAAAATTGGCTAATAAGAAATGTATATTTTAAAGAAAGTCGGCTTGTTTTGATTATTTTATGGCTTTCGCAAGTATTATATTGATTTTAGGGTTTTCGGATCGTCCGCTGTACAGAGGAGACTCCGTCCGTGTGTCGGGTCCGGACTTGGCCTTTTGCGGGGTCGGGTCGGGGCGTGACACTATTAATGAAGAGGAGAAGCAAAATCGATCATAATAGCACTTCTAATAGTGGAATTGGAATCAAGGATGTGGAATCGACGGATTCTTTAACTTAGGCTTCAGGGGAAGGACTAATCAGAGCTTAGTAGAAAAACTAATGGGCGAAGCGCTTAGTTGTTAGTTGAAAGAAACTGGGCCTAACACCATAGAAGGAGGATTGTTTATATAATAACCCATACGTAGATGAAAGTAGCATTCAGGCATCTGTGGAAGAACTAAGTGAAAAAAAGTGAAAAAGCTTTGAAGTCGATCGAACACAATGAGAGTAGTGGATTAGCGGCTGATCTTCTACCTGATCAATCTACCATATTGATGTATTAGAGAGACCGAGTTCCTACGAGGGAAGAAAAGATTCACCAGCTCTCTCGATTATGAAATCCCTGTACCTTTGTGAAAGACATCACATGGAATAGCTTACACGGAAAGGAGCTTGGTACAAGCTCAGATTCAAAATAGAAGTTCCTGAGCTATAAGGAATGGGATCAAGGGTAGATAATGGGCTGACTGCCAAGGAGCGGAGCAGCTCAATCAGAGGGAGAGGTTTGAAGATGCTCTAACGGATCTGAGTTCAGCTGTTGTACCAATAAGTGAAAGAAAAGAGCGGACCGTAACTAGACCTGATAAAACAGCAACTTTCAGGCATCCTCTCATTGAGGAGGTCTTAGATAGAAGATGAGTTGACAGTAGGACTCTCTTAGAGTATGGGAATATAACAGTAGCAGCAGTTATGGCCCCATACCCATGAGCATTGGCTTGAACAACTAAGCTAAGGTTGGAAATGAAGAATGGGTGGGCTTACAGGCTACCTATTTCCTCAACCGATAAGAGAATCTATCTTCAGCACAGATCGAGGCTTGTCGAAGATAAGTATCAAGTCCTCTATCGTTGGACTAGACTAGATTTCGAATATTGAGGAGCGGCAACTCTCAATGGAATTCCATAACCAACTCCCAAAAGAAGGATAGTCAAAGACTACCTCTTTCTCCTGGCCTGGTTGGCTCTCCTACATGGGATCCCAACTACCATCCATATTTGTTTACCCTACCTGCTATCGACAATCCTTGTGAGGCCTGACCTCGAATTGCGTGTGATACCTTGATTCGTGTGCCCTGACCTTGAACTGCGTGCCTTAACCTAGGTTTAAGAGTCATGTCTTGATTTACGTGCCTTGCATTGATTTACGTGCATTCATTTAGCATTGCGTGCATTTACCTGGAATACGTGCATCTGTCTCGTAGTTCATGCCTTACCTCATAGTGCGTGCCCTAGACCTAGGAAAGCATGCCCGTACGCTAATCAATAAAGAATCCTGCACGAAACACTAGACTATAGAATAATCCTACAAACTCCACAAACCACTATTTTAATCCTAAATCAACTCACTAGAAGACAAAATTTCACTAAACACTAAACATTCTTTATTCTTTATTCCTATTCCAAATCCAATGCACCTCAAATACCACAATCAACCTGCAATAAAATAAGCCTTAAACAAAACAAAAAAATTCAGATTTGCACCATGCCTTGGCCGACCATGTGTAGGCATTTTGACAAGCTTTGCAACTTCAAAAATATTCCTAGACAAACCTATGACCCAATGCATAAAAAAATAAAACCAAGCACCCTACCCTAAGCAACTTTTCTCGGCTCTCACAATACCCATACTCCTCACAATTCAAAATGCACAAAAGACAAATTATTTTTCAGATTTGAAGAGCTCAAGGCCGACACACACACTAAAGCCTTCTCAAAACATCATTTCTCTCTAGCTTTTTCTCATTCTCTCACCCTCTCTCGGCCATGGCTGCTTCATGAACCTCCATAGCTCAAGCTCACATTCTGAGACTCACCTAGGCTCTCAAGGACTCTAAGGAACTCGACCATTGCAAGCCACAAGCAAGAAATCTCACACAAAGCTCACAAATCTCTCTATCTCTGCCATAGGTATATTTTGATAGCTTTCTTTCATTTCCTTTTGTTCTAATCACATGCACACACTAACAATATACTAACTAAGCTAGGAATTAAAGAACAACCAGCTATCTTTCGGCCAAAGCAAGGAAAAGAAAGTCTCTTGTGCGTTTTCAAGCTTCTTCGAGTATTTACATCCAACAACTTGCTAATGTGACGGTTAAACTCTTTTAAATGCTTACAAAGCTTACATGCATGCTCTCATATATCTATATTTACCTCTGTAGTTGATGTATATGTGTGTATATGAGCCTATCTTATCATGCATGGCTTTATTTTGGCTAGAAACTTAGAGATATGCAAACTCATTCTTCTGGCAGATTACTGACTATGTGGAACGAAGTGTGTTTTGGGCTAGTAAAAGTTGAAAAAAATGCATGAAAATTTAGAAATTACTAGATTTTGCAGTTCGGGACATTTTTGTCAGAAATAGGCTAAGGCTAAATCAGACTCTAAGACCCTCAAAAATGGCAAAAATTGTAATGTGTCTAAAACTGGACAGTTTTGCGTAGTCTCACGGTTTTGGCCATAACTCCTAAGTCCGAACTCCAAATGCAACGAGGTTTGTTCCTAGATTTAAATCACTCATTAAGATTCAATTTGAAATTTGGGTCACTGAAATTGGAGATTATTTGCTTGTCTAATCGAATGTGGTAAAACAGACCATTGTAGTGAGGTTTTTGTTTAGTGATATGCTTAGAATCATGTTGAGACCTTGCTTGAGGTATTGAATGCTTGGGATTGTGGCACTTATATGTTTTGTGGAATGTTGTGGTTGGTTCAGGTTGCTTAATTTGATTGATGCATGACTTGGGATCATTAATTGATTAATGGTTTGCTTAATCGCATATATAAGCACGAAATTGAGGCCCTAACGCTTATGACTATTTGCTAAGAGATAATATTATGGTTAAATATGTTAAATTGTGTGGTTAATAGGCTTCCCGTAATTGTCCTTATAGCTCTAAATGTGATTACCGATGATTGCATGTTGATAAGTGAACTTTTCTTGCACCCGATCTCGTGTAAACGTCGTTGCATGCTTGTATAATCTTAATACTTGATACGTGAACCCCGAAATGAGTTATATGACTTGATTTACATGTGTTACTTGGCTGCCCGTTTAATGTTCCTATAACTCTATGTATTGTACAAGGTGAAAATTTGTGTTAAGCATGCCTTGTTCATTTACTCGACAATATGTGATCTTGAAATTGCTCGCAGGCGACCTACTTTGTTGCCCTCCTAATGTGAATTGTTAAATGGTATAAATGTACATTGTATACAAGGTTGCAACCTTTCATTGTGCCATGGTAGTGTTTCACGAACGCTGGGCGACATAGGGCTTACCGGTGCTCCTGTGACTACCATAGTCCAATTCCCTCTCTCGCTTGGCATTTCACCCTCGGAGAGTTGGGTCGTAGGATTTCGGGGTATATCCCGAGTACACCCAATTGGAAGCGATAAGTGGATGATTGAAGCCTGCCGCAACATTTGTTATCGAAAATGATATTGAGAGCAAATGCTCACCGATTGAACTTGAGAGTAAAAGCTCGCCGTATCCTTGAAATGATTGGTAATTGTATCTGTTGTTCAATTTGATTCTTATACTCTATGCACTTTGTTATTATTTGTAATACGTGACACGTTTTCGGAAAAGGGATTTTTATGAGATTAACCGGAAAGGAGTTTCAAAACATTATCTCTCATTCCCCCTCACTAGTTCATAAGGACTCACCCTCTTTTATCATCACAGGTGAAGAAGATCAGGAATAGGTACCCGAGGAGAATGTGCCTGCTGATGACTCCTTGGAGTGATTGCTTGTCTTACGTGCCTTGCTTGACAGTGGCTGTTTTGTGAACGTTGTGTTTGCTTTGAAGACTACTTATTTTGTTGTTGTAAATGACCCCTGTTATAATTTGGGGTCTAATTTTGGTTTGTATTGACTATGACTAGATGACACGCTATCTTGTGTGTTGCTATTACTATTTTGATTTAGAGGCTACCATAGGCAACTCAATCACTAGGTGAAGAAATCAAATGATGTAACTCTATCTAATTTCACCTAGGTACTCAATAGTAAGCTAAAGATCAACAAGTACTTGCACCATAGGAATCGACAAGTAAACAGAATATAGTCATCATGCTAGGCTTATTAATCAAACAAGACTTTCAAGATAAACTAGTAGGTATATCGGTTGATGATCAAATAGAAGTTCTTAATGGAATTGGATTAATGATTGGTATATTGAGGCATTTAGAAATTTAGGTCAAACCAAAAGGTCCTAAATACAGCCGTTATGCTGCCGATTTTTCGGTCTATCTTTCGGAGTTTTAGGCTAACATTAAGTATTAAACCTTAACAAATGATTAAGTATATGAAACGGTGTAAATGATTAGATCACACCCTAGTCTAACCTCTATAGGTCAGGTTGGGGCGTGACACCTTATATTAATGGTATCAGAGCTTAGATTGCTTAAGCTGGGTTTAACTCTTGGACCTTGGGTAGAAGCCGTAAGGTAATTATGATGACTTGTTTATGTGTGTTAATATGTGCCATTGTTAAACGTGTCTTCTTTGTTTCTACGTGCTTATGAGATCAACATATCTTAACTGTTTTGAGAATTATATGTCTATGTGAAATTGTATGTTGCATACTCTATACATTAATTTCTTGTCTTATCGTATTCTAATAAATTGTGCATAATAATTTGTGCCTATAGATGGCTGGCCCTAGTATCCGCAATACAAATAGGGGCGATGAGCCTCAAGAAGTTGGAGATGCTCACCAAACTAATCCCGGCATGGCTATGTTTAACATGATGGCGAGTGCTATGGATCGCGTGTTGCGAGTAATGGAACGTCAAGAAGCACGTGAAGCAGCCCATAACAATAACAATTATGGAACTGGTGGTAATGACAATAGGAATGGTGGTAACAATGGGAGAAACAATAGGATGCGAGAGTTCCTTGACTTTTACCAGTCCAAATTCTTTGGGGAAGCTAATGATGAAAAGGTAAAGGCTTGGCTGTTTGAGATTGAAAGGATTTACAGGCCACTTGACTACACTGACGAAGAGAAGATTGAGTTTGTTGTGTACCGGTTATACGGGGATGCTGAGCATTGGTGGCACACAGTGGATGCACTTTGGGAAACTGATCATACACCTCGCTTGTGGAGTAACTTCATCAAGGCCTTCAGGGAGAAATACATACCAGCATTTTCGAGGCAGAGGCGGATTGAAGAGTTTATGACATTGACTCAGGGCAACATGACAGTGGCTCAATATGAGGCCCGCTTCGACAGATTGTCCCGCTATGCACAATACATGGTCAGTACCCCTAAGGCGAAGATGTGAAAATTTATGAATGGGTTGAGGCCAGAAATTCAGGATCACTTGGCTTCACATTACTTTACTACATATTCTGCTCTCCTTGCTGCTGCTTCCCGAGTTGAGAAGAGGAAACTTGATAGAGCCAGTTCGAGTCAGCCGAATAAGAAACCTTACTAGCCTCAAGGACAACAAAGGAACTTCAAGACTGAGAGTCGTAGTCAGGGCCAGAGCCAGAATAGACCAGTCAATAACCATGGCCCGTTTAAAGCACCATCAGCCTCTTTTGTAACGCCCCGATCCCTCACGAGACCGAAGGCTCTACTAACCAAGCTATTCTCAACCCAAATCCAACCCAGTCTCAAGGTTTTAGGGAAAATGGACAGAGTCTCCCCTGTACCGTGGACATTCTGAAAACCTGAAAGCATTCAATAAAGCCACAACATAACAAGACATGCCTTTATAACTAAATTTCAAAGCTTCAAGGCCATCTGAGCCTTGAGACATACAACAGTTCAGAATCACACAAGCATGCATCCAACTTAACTTCTTTACAAAAACTGCTCATCATGCCATTCCATGATAGCATTGAAACATTCTTGGAAGTTGAAAAACAAACATACATCATAACATTCACTCCCAATCATGCAAAGTATCTAGAAGTAGAAACATAAGTTATTACATGTCATGGTTCCAAATCTACTACCACAACATCTATCCTTCAATTTGCAAACTATATAACATACACATAGCACTTAGGCTACAAAATAGAACATAAAGTAAAGCAAACAAGTTCTACTTTCATCAACAAGAACATAGTCCACCTCAGATAACTAGACACAACAACTAAGGCAACTCCTCCAACTGCACCACCTGAAACATGTTTAGCGAGGTTTGAGTAATCACAATTGCTCAGTAAGGGATAAGGTGTACCGGGGACGTGCAATGCAACAGATAACTCAATAGGCATTTAAAACAACTAAGGAACAATCAAAATAATATGTTACCACACATTAAAAAGGATACGATTCACTTGTTCTTCAATCACGAACCACGAGCCACGAACTGAAATCCCGATGTAATAATGATGTTGTTATCGATAAGCTGGCATCCCCTTATAACTCCAAAGTGGGTGTACTCCGGATGTACCCCGAAATCCTACGACCCAACTCTTCTTGGGCGGCATCCTAAGCGAGAGAGGGACTGGGCAACCATGGTAGCCGAGGTAGACCGGCAAGCCTGATGCTGCCCGATTTCTACGATACTACCGTGCCCAAATGGTTGTGCAACCACAATGCAATGCACTCAAAATGATAATAATAGAATAAATCAATAAACACATGATTGAGGGCCAACAAAGTAGGTTGCCCTCACACACAATATATAGACAATAAGTGCACATAATCTAAGTACAAGTAAATAAACTATTATGCACATAAGGATGAAGTCTCCCTCTGTAACACCCCGATCCTTCTCGAGACCGGGAGTTCTATCAATCGATCTATTCACAACCCAAACCAAACCCGGGCATAAATTTTCAGAGAAAACGGACGGAGTCTCCCCTGTTTCTAGGCAAGATGTAAAACTTGCGACAGCATATAAGTGGACCAATACCATGTCCAAACATTCAACCACCTCAAGGCCATCCGAGCCTTGGTTCACAACAAGCAAAACACAAGTAAATATACATTCAAGCTTAGCAATTAAACTACACCAACCTATTTCATAAGCTAGACTATCATACCTTTCTATCTCTTTTCCTTTGTCATTACAAGTATACATTGAAGTTAAGCTACATTAACTAAATACACAATCTAGTGAACTTAAATTACATCCCCTTTAACTTTAAATACATATAATACATAAAACCATACAACTTTACAACTTTGACAACTCAAGTCACATAGGCACGCAGGACAACTCTTCAAGCACGGACTTTCACGAAATCACGAACTTTCCAGCTAACATGGCATTTCCTGAAATGTGGTGGTGAGGAGTGAGTATACACAACACGTATACTCAGTGAGGGCGAGACAGATATCGAATTGGAGAGAAAGAAAGTCGTGCAATGCAAATAAGACAGTTAAGCAATATAACTGATAAATAAGCAATCAAGACAAACAATCAATACAATAAGCAATTACTATAAGCATTAACACAACCATTCAAAGCTATACCACACTCTGAAGGCTATGGTTCACTCATACGAGCAATGTACCGTTTTACGAGCAATACATCAATCTCGAGCTTGATGTTGACAACGATGACAATAAGCGCGCATCCACCTTATAACACCAGTTTGGAATACCCCGGAAGTATCCATCAATCTACGACCCAATTCTCCTTGAGAGGCAACCCAAGCGAGAAGAGGGAATAGCAGCGGAGCTAGACCAACCAACACTGGCAACCCGAGGCTACCCAGAGAGGCCCATCACTCACGCGCGAGACACTATGCAATGCAAGACTCGATACAAGGCGATAAACAAGCAATAAAGCCATACGTGGGAGAATAGCAAAGTAGGTTACTCTCGCACGCAATAGCAACAGTTGATATGCATTTCAATCAAAATCAATTCAAACAAGTATATCAAGCAACCCTAAGCATTCTATAGACATAATATCAAGAAAACAAGCAAAATCACCAATCGGCCCTCACTATCAAAACACTACCATTTTCAAACGAGCCACGAGTTCTAGAAACCGACTTCGCCAATCCTCCTAGGTCACCATAAGGCACGTCTAAAGACCCCAAAACCCTACTTTACCCTAGAATTCACGCAAAGTCCCGATTTCCCCCTTTGCTCGTTTGAACTATAACTATACCAACCAAACACCCAACCAACGCCATAATTGCACCAAAAGTGCTTTCATGGCCTTCCGAAACAATGCCAACACGCAAAATGAGAAAACGCTAAACTCGACCTAAACGATCCCGAATTTCACCAAGGTTTAATTCCCGTTTTTTCCATTACGCAACCCAAACAAACCACACATTTAGGCATTTTAGCACACCTAGCACATTTCTACATCAACGGACAGCATAATGGAGCAACTTCATCATTTCAAGGGTTTACTATTCATAAAACACTATTCAACAACCAATTTAAATTGCAATCTCAACATTTAACCACAGAAAATGTTAAAAAGTTATAAATACACGTTCTACAATTGCCAAGAAACATTCTAGAAGCATTAAAATGCTTTAAACAACAATCTACAGATAAATTCTAAAAATCAAAGTTTAGATACAAATATTTCAAATGCGCAAATAACGATGAAACCCTCACCTTAGACGCTCCTAGACGCTAGGAAAACCTCGTAGGATGCCTCGGAAACCACCCCGTGCGAGCTCACGCGAAGAATCGAAGATTTTGGCTTGAAATCTTTTTTTTTCTTCTCTCATATTTTCAGCCCTGCTTGCTTCTGTTTCAGCTCTGTTTTTTTTTTTTTGCTATTTTAGGCTATTAAAAAGGGCACAAGGTCAAAATGGTCAATCCCCTTGGTCAAAGCTCACTTAAGTTGGTCAAACTAGCTTATTTTATGCATTTTTAGGCTAAAACAACTAAGGAAACATCAATTCTAGCTAACAACAATTAAATTATAAAATTTAAGGCACTAAAATACTAGTTTCACTTTTTGCTAAGGACTCGAATTCATTTCCTAATTATCTCTCTCGATATGCAATGCACGTTGCGACAACAAAGAAGTAACAATTAATTCTCAAAGAATCTAAGAAATATATCATTTTTGGAAAGCATCATAGTTTAGAAATTACACCAGCTCGAAGTTACCTTTCTCATTTATTTGAAAACCGAGTGATTTTAACGCAAAACAACCAAAACCGATTTTTAAAATAATCAAAACAATCAAGGTAATCAATATTCATTTAAAATAATTAATTTAACTAGTTCTAGAATATTTTAAAGAATTATGAAGTTAATATCAAGCTACAAATAAAGGTTAATATAAACACGTAGTCAAACACAATTAAACCCTAACATTTAAGATAACACTTAATAAATCACAAGAAAAGAAATTCAATTACTATAATTATCAGGAATAGGTAATAATCTTTTAATTATTCAATTTACAACTACTAAATGCTTCCAAGAGGAATATTAAAATAGTGTAAATTGGTTGATTTAACTAATTAAACATTTAATCAAATGCAGTCAGGTGCTATTAAATGCATGCCGGGTTCGGGTTATCATACCCTCACCTCTACCGAGCTCCAAGATGTAAGTTTGAATCACATCATTTCCAGTCACCTTGAACTTATGTGCAAACATTACTTCAATTACTCTTTAACTACAACATTCATTAATTATTAAGCTAGGTTAGCTAACTTATAACTTCACTTATTTGGCATACAATATCCATTAGAATTATATCTTTAGCAACAATCACCTTCATATACTCTGGCTAAACATACCATGCAAGAAATCATTCGAGCAGCCCTGTTACAAGTCTTAAGTATATCTTCACCCATACAACACAATATACAAGTAATGTAAACATTATACAAGATATAAGCATATTTACTCAATTCTTAACAAGTAATACATAAACAATATAAGCAATATACAAGCGTATCACGAAATTAACCAAATGAACACAAAGGGTAAATTACATATTTTTCACAAAACATTACTAAAAGCTCACAATTAACTTAAAAGTGCATTTAAACACCTAAGAAACATTTACAAGGTCATAGAAGTGCAAAACAACCGATTTCCTACTTTTTCCCATTTGTAACGTAAGCAATCTTTCTTCCAAACACATGTTAATGTTCTAGTTAAGCGAGCGGGCGAGCGGGCTATTCCATACTTCTAATTAACCTATAAGGCACCCTTAGGATCCTCGAAGTTACCCAAATACCCATGTTTAACACAAAAGCCCCAATTTCACTCTTTTGACTTTGTACTACACGTACCTCATCTGGGACTCAAATGGAGGCTAGCAAAGCTTAATTAGGTCCTAAATAGCCTAGGATTACTAAATGTGGAGGCCAATTCAACCCGGATTCACGATAACCCCGAAACCCCTTTCTAAAAGTAGGCTATTTCATTCTTTCACTAGGTTATAGGCAATTAAACCCTACAAAGCCTTTACACTACTTTCATTAACATCTAAAGCACCTATTAAAACCATTAATTCAAGGTACAAGGTCTGATTTCGCAAATCCCGAATTTTCCCGTCACTATTCATGCCCTACGATCAACAAGTGATTTCTACTATTTAAACTATGAAACAATAGCATAAATTAAGTCTCTACTATTTATACACAACATACATAAGCATATTTAAGCATTGCATGATCGTAATATAGCAAATCAAGAAATTCAAGAAAGTTGACATATATTTCCAATGCAAAAATAGCATGCAAATCCCTCACCTAAAGCGCGTAGGAGCTCGGCAAAGGCTAGTAGACACCCTAAACTACTTGAACCTAGCTTGGCTTGGCTTAGAATGGAGATTTGATGAGCTAAAACTCTCCTCCTTGACTGTACAAAGTTTTTGGATTTACTACAGTAATTTCTGCATCTTCTTTTTTTTTTTGTTTTTGTTTTTGCTAAGTTATGACTTGTGTTGTGTTTGGTTGAATATATATTAAGTTGGGTTTAAGTTGGGGCATATATGGTCTTCTAAAATGAGTCTAATAAGCTTTAAAACGAGTCTAAGGTGCAAAATGAGTGCTAGCTAATTAAAACACTAAGTTAAGTTACATAACACTATTCATTAGTTCACTAAACCATTTTCTAAACGAATGCTCCTATCGCTCTCAGCTCAATCGCACATTTTTCTCACCCCTAAAACATTTTATATGATTTAATAAAAATGCTAATTCATTAATATTCTGCAGTTGAAAAATGAAAAGAATAGTAACTAAGGTATACAGTAAATAAAGCACAGAAGAAATGTGTAATTAGGGGATGCAACAGTAATCTAGAAGTACGGACAAATCTCGGGTGTCACATCCTCTCCCCCTTAAAGAAATTGTGTCCACGCAATTCTTCTTTACAAGAGAACTCCACATCAACTGAAAACCAACTCCGATTACTCGTCATCAGTTGCTAAGCAAGAATACCATATACGAATTCTTGTGGGAGCTCAATAAGAAATCCCGGTAGTATTGCCTGCGAACCTTACGTAATAAGGCCAAATAAAGGCTCCAATAGAGATGCTACTTTGAAGTCCAAATAAGAATCCCGCTGGCACAAATACCTTAGAAGAATAGAATCCCAACTAAGAGCGGCGAGAGAATACCAATAAAAGTTCCGAGCTGGAGTATTGTAGATAATACCAGATAATAAGGCTGAAAAGAATCCCATATACCAAGTCTTCTGAGAGATGCCGACAAAAGAATACCTGATAAAAAAATACCAAGAATATGCTCTAGAGAACTGTCATATAGAAACCCCAAAAGAAGCTACTCATTTATGACCGCTAAGCACTGAAGAAGGCCTTAGAAGAATCCCAATAACTGAGCTCCAACTATATCTACCAATTCCCAAATAATGGCTAATTAATTGCCTCTCATTTCCGCTAATCCACATAGCTTGGAAGGTCTGCCACCAATCACCTATATTCAGGGGGAAGAAGAAGTCTTTCTTACCATTTCAACGGGACATGTATGAATGCCAATATATTACATTTACACATATATGTTTTAAACTATTATGCAAACATGTTTATATAAGAGTTTATGAAACAGTGTAATCATCAAAGTCATTCAAGCACGACAATCAAGTCAATCATAACACAACTCAATCAAAGACATTCAAATACACACATTACAAGCAACAGTTCAAGCAATTAACAATTCACGAGGTCAATTTGATGCACAACTAGCCACTTTACTTCACTTAGCACACATTTAGCACGTAACACATAATTATATCACATAGGTGCACACATTCAATACAAGACACACAATCACACATGCAGGCATACACTTTCAAGACACACACTTAACAAGCACACACGCAAGGGATACTACCCGACAGGCCGAGGACCCTATCTCGGCTTAGAGCTAACTAAGCTCTTATACCACCTGTAATGCCCCGATCCCTCACGAGACCGGAGGCACTACTAACCAAGCCATTCTCAACCCAATTCCAACCCAGTCTCAAGGTTTTAGGGAAAACAGACAGAGTCTCCCCTATACCGTAGACATTCTGAAAACCTAAAAGCATTCAATAAAGCCACAACATAACAAGACATGCCTTTATAACTAAAGTTCAAAGCTTCAAGGCCATCCGAGCCTTGAGACATACAATAGTTCAGAATCACACAAGCATGCATCCAACTTAACTTCTTTACAAAAACCGCTTATCATGCCACTCCATGATAGCATTGAAACATTCTTGGAAGTTGAAAAACAAACATACATCAGAACATTCACTCCCAATCATGCAAAATAGCTAGAAGTAGAAACATAAGTTATTATATGCCATGGTTCCAAATCTACTACTACAACATCTATCCTTCAATTTGCAAACTACATAACATACACATAGCACTTAGGCTACAAAATAGAACATAAAGTAAAGCAAACAAGTTCTACTCTCATCAACAAGAACATAGTCCACCTCAGTCAACTAGACACAGCAACTAAGGCAACTCGTCCAACTGCACCACCTGAAACATGTTTAGCGAGGTATGAGCAATCACAATTTTTCAGTGAGGGATAAAGTCTACTGGGGACGTGCAATGCAGCAGATAACTCAATAGGCATTTGAAACAACTAAGGAACAATCAAAATAACAAGTTATCACACATTAAAAAGGATACGATTCACTTGTTCTTCAATCACGAATCACGAGCCACGAACTGAAATCCCGATGTAATAATGACGCTGTTATCGATAAGTCGGCATCCCCTTATAACTACAAAATGGGTGTACTCCGGATGTACCCTGAAATCCTACAACCCAACTCTCCTTGGGCGGCATCCCAAACGAGAGAGGGACAGGGCAACCATGGTAGCCGAGGTAGACCGGCAAGCCCGATGCCGCCCGATTTCCATGACACTACCATGCCCAAATGGTTGCGCAACCACGATGCAATGCACTTAAAATGATAACAATACAATACATCAATAAACACATGATTGAGGGACAACAAAGTAGGTCGCCCTCATACACAATATATAGACAATAAGTGCACATAATCTAAGTAAAAGTAAATAAACTATTATGCACATAAGGATGAAGTCTCCCTCACCTCTACCGAGCTCCAAGATGTAAGTTTGAATCACATCATTTCGAGTCACCTTGAAGTTATGTGTAAACATTACTTCAATTATTCTTTAACTACAACATTCATTAATTATTAAGCTAGGTTAACTAACTTATAACTTCACTTATTTGGCATACAATATCCATTAGAATTCTATCTTTGGCAACAACCACCTTTATATACTCTGGCTAAACATACCATCCAAGCAATCATTCTAGCAGCCCAGTTGCAAGTGTTAAGTATATCTTCACCCATACAACACAATATACAAGTAATGTAAACATTATACAAGATATAAGCATATTTACTCAATTCTTAACAAGTAATAGATAAACAATATAAGCAATATACAAGCATGTCACGAAATTAACCAAATGAACACAAAGGGTAAATTACATGTTTTTCACAAAACATTACTAAAAGCTCACAATTAACTTAAAAATGCATTTAAACACCTAAAGAATAGTTACAAGCTCATAGAAGTGCAAAACATCTGATTTCCTACTTTTTACCTTTGTAACCTAAGCCATTTTTCTTCCAAACACAAGTTAATGTTCTATTTAAGTGAGCGGGCTATTCCATACTTCTAACTAACCCATAAGGCACCGTTAGGACCCTCGAAGTTACCCAAATACCCATGTTTAACACAAAAGCCCCAATTTTACTCTTTTGACTTTGTACTACACGTACCTCATCCGGGACTCAAATGGAGGCTAGCAAAGCTTAATTAGGTCCTAAATAGCCTAGGATTACTAAATCTGGAGGCCAATTCAACACGGACTCGCGATCTCCCCGAAACCCCTTTCTAAAAGTCGGCTATTTCATTCTTTCACTAGGTTACGGGCAATTAAACCTTACTAAGCCTTTACACTACTTTCATTAACATCTAAAGCACCTATTAGAACCATTAATTCAAGCTACAAGGTCTGATTTCGCAAATCCCTAATTTTCCCGTCACTATTCATGCCCTACGATCAACAAGTGATTTCCACTGTTTAAACTATGAAACAATAGCATAAATTAAGTCTCTACTACTTATACACAACATACATAAGCGTATTTAAGCATTGCATGATCATAATATAGCAAATCAAGAAATTCAAGAAAGTTGATATATATTTCAAATGCAAAAATAGCATGCAAATCCCTCACCCAAAGCATGTAGGAGCTCGGCAAAGGCTAGTAGACACCCTAAACTACTTGAACCTAGCTTGTCTTGGCTTGGAATAGAGATTTGATTAGCTAAAACTCTCCTCCTTGGCTGCACAAAGTTTTTGGATTTGCTATAATAATTTCTGCATCTTTTTTTTTTCTTTCTAAGTTATGACTTTTGTTGTGTTTGGTTGAATATATATTAAGTTGGGTTTAAGTTGGGGCATATATGGTCTTCTAAAATGAGTCTAATAAGCTTTAAAATGAGTCTAAGGTGCAAAATGAGTGCTAGCTAATTAAAATACTAAGTTAAGTTACGTAACACTATTCATTAGTTCACTAAACCATTTTCTAAAGGAAGGCTCATATCGCTTTTAGCTCAATCGCACATTTTTCTCACTCCTAAAACATTTAATATGATTTAATAAAAATGCTAATTCATTAATATTATGCAGTTGAAAAATGAAAAAAATAGTAACTAAGGAATAGAGTAAATAAAGCATAGGAGAAATGCGCAATTAGGGGATGCAACAGTAATCTAGAAGTACGGACAAATCTCGGTCGTCACATATTCCACCCGTGGATCCACAGGTTGTTCACCTGCTACTCAAGCTGTCACTTGTTCTTACTGTAACAAGAAGGGTCACACTGAGACCTAATGCTGCAGGAAATCGAAATGATGCGTGGGGTGTAGCAGCGATCAACCCCAGGTTAAGGATTGCCCTAAATGGCAAAGAGGACAAAATCAGAATAAACCAGCTGGTAAAGGCAAGACTCCAGTTCCTAAAGTTCCGGCCCGAGCTTATGCTATTGAATGCAAGGAGCTTCCTGAGGAGATTGCTGTTGTTGAAGGTACATTCTTGATACTGAATCAACCTGTTAGGGTGCTAATTGATCCAGGTGCTACTCATTCATTTATTACTCCCTTATGTGTGCAACGTGTGAAATTACGAGTTGAATGTTTTCCTTACGAAGTAGAAGTCGGTACTCCGATGGGTTCTAAACTTGTTACTAGCTCAGCTTGTAAAGCATGTAAAATCCAAATTAAGGATAGGGAATTCTCGGCCAATCTTATAGTGTTACCCTTTCGAGACTATGAAGTCATCTTAGGGATAGACTGGTTGGCAAAACATCATGCCCAACTAGATTGCCGGACGAAGATTGTAACATTCCAGATACTGGTCAACCAACATTGGAGGTAATGGGTTGAAAAGACTTCACCGGGAGTTCCATCATTTCATCTACGAAAGCAGTGAAGTCCTTGAGAAAAGGGTGTAGAGGATACTTAGCTTACCTCATCAACAAGCCATCGGACAAAGCTAAATTGGAGGAGATGCTAGTGATTAAAGATTATGCTGTTGTGTTTCCAGAAGAATTACCGGGTTTGCCCCCGGATCGGGAGATCGAGTTTGTAATAGAATTATTGCCTAGCACCCAGCTGATATCTAAAGCTCCCTATCGTATGGCACCAACCGAGCTACAAGAATTAAAGGACCAATTGCAAGGATTGTTGGAGAAGGGGTTTGTTCAACCGAGTTCTTCTCCATGGGGTGCACCAGTTCTATTTGTAAAGAAAAAGACGGAACGTTGAGGCTATGCATCGATTACCAAGGATTGAACCAAGTGACCGTCAAGAATAAATACCCACTTCCATTGATCGATGAGTTGTTTGACCAACTTGAAGGAGCCAAAGTGTATTCAAAACTCGACTTGAGATAAGGATATTATCAGCTACGGATCAAAAAGGAGGATGTTCCTAAATTAGATTTCAAGACGAGATATGGGCACTACGAGTTTGTGGTTATACCATTTGGGCTAACTAATGCACCTGCAGCTTTTATGGACTTAATGCCCAAGGTATTTCAACCCTACTTGGATCAATTTGTGGTTATCTTTATTGATGATATTTTGGTATACTCAAAATCTGAGGCTGAGCATGAACAACATTAGCGATTAGAATTGCAGAAACTTCGGGAGCATCAATTGTATGCAAAGTTTAGCAAATGTGAATTTTGGTTGCAGCAGATTGCATTCTTGGGACACATCATATCCCATGAAGGAATAGCGGTGGACCCAGCAAAGATAGAAGCAGTGATGTCTTGGAGGAAGCCGAAAAATGTCACAGGGGTTCAGAGTTTTCTTTGTTTAGCCGGCTATTATCGGAGGTTCATGAAGGATTTCTCAAAGATTGTAGGACTGCTTACAAATCTCACTCAGAAGAAAACAAATTTCGTGTGGGATGACAAGTGTGAGAATAGTTTTCAGGAGCTGAAGACAAGACTGACGACCGCACATGTTCTTCCACTACCTGAAGGAAGTCAAGGCTTCGTAATCTATAGCGATGCTTCTAAGGAAGGTTTGGGTTGTGTGTTGATGTAGAATGGTAGGGTGATTGCATATGCCTCTAGGAAGCCAAAACCATATGAGTTGAATTACCCGACGCATAATTTGGAGCTAGCGGCTTTTGTGTTTGCACTAAAGAAATGGAGGCACTATCTGTGGGGTAACAAGTTTGAGGTGTTTGCGGATCACAAGAGCTTGAAGTACTTGTTCTCACAAAAAGAGTTGAACATAAGGCAAAGACGGTGGATGGAGCTCTTGGATGATTATAATTGCACAATCAATTATGTGCCCGGTAAAGCAAATGTGGTAGCAGATGCCTTAAGCCGGAAGGTGAGCATGGCAAAATTGGAGGTTAAGGTATGTGAGATGTTAGAAGAAGCATTTTTGTGGAAACCACAATTGACTCAAAAAGGGTTACTATTTGCCACTACACGAGTTCAATCGACCTTGTGGTCTGAGATACGAGAGGCTTAACAGAAGGACCAATAGTTTCAGAAGATTAAGGAAAACAATGCAGATTTCAAGTTTCATGATGATGGTATTTGGAGGTTTAGGAGCCGAATTTGTGTCCCTAATGACCTAGAGTTGACAAATAAGATTCCTGAAGAAGCCCATAACTCAAGATACACCATTCATCCTAGTGGAACAAAGATGTACCGGGACTTGAAGCAACACTATTGGTAGAATAACATGAAGAGAGAGATTGCAGAGTTTATGGCCCGGTGTTTAACTTGTCAGAGGGTCAAAGTAGAACATCAACGACCGGTAGGTTTACTTCAGCCAATGGAAATTCCCCGATGGAAATGGGAACATATAACTATGGACTTTGTCATGGACTTGCCCAGGTCACAAATGGGTCATGATGCCATTTGGGTCATAGTGGATAGATTGACTAAGTCAGCACACTTCTTACCGATGAACAAGGAGGATAGTCCTGAGAAACTGGGAGATATGTACGTGGCGGATATTGTAAGGTTATATGGGATGCCAGTAAGTATTGTGTCGGATAGGGATCCTCGTTTTACTTCCCCATTTTGTAAGAGATTACAAGAAGCTTTGGGGACGAAGTTGAGTTTCAGTACAACTTATCACCCTCAGACTGATGGACAATTTGAGAGAACTATTCAGATTTTAGAGGATATGCTGAGGGTGAGTGTTCTAAACTTCGAAAAAGGTTGGGAGAATTATCTACCTCTAGCGGAGTTCGCTTATAATAACAGCTATCAGGCCACTATCGGGATGGCCCCATTTGAGGCATTGTATGGACGTAAGTGTCGATCCCCGATATACTGGAATGAAGTAGGTGAGACGAAGACTTTCGACCCGACCCTTCTACCAGAACTTATGAAGACTGTTGAAAATGTCCACCTCATCCGGAAAGGGATGCTTACCGCCAAAAGCAAACATAAAAGTTATGCAGACCGACGAAGACGAAATTTGGAATTTGAGGTCGGCGACAGGGTGTTCTTGAAGTTATCACCTCGGAGGGGATTGATTAAACATGACAAGGGTAGAAAGTTGAGCCCGAGGTTTGTAGGACCATTTGGGATTGTTGAAAAGGTTGGCAAATTGGTATATTGCCTGGAACTACCCTAGACCCTCTCCAATATTCATGATGTCTTCCATGTCTCAATGTTGCGGAAGTATCACCCTGATCCATTGTACATCTTGGAACTAGAGCCGTTGCAGCTTCAGGAGAACTTGTCTTATGAAGAGAAGCCTATTCGGATCCTAGATGAACAAGATCGGGAGTTACGCAACAAGTCTATACCGATGGTGAAAGTGTTATGGGATCACCATGGAATTGAAGAAGCAATGTGGGAAAGCCAAGACCAGATGGAGCAACAGTATTCGACATTATTTTAAAGGTAATATTGAATTTCGGGACGAAATTCTTTTAAGGAAGGGAGGATGTGAGGCCCAACCTCGAATTGCGTGCGATACCTTGATTCGTGTGCCCTAACCTTGAACTGTGTGCCTTAACCTAGGTTTAAGAGTCATGTCTTGATTTACATGCCTTGCATTGATTTACGTGCATTCATATAGGGTTGCATGCATTTACCTGGAATACGTCCATCTGTTTCATAGTTCGTGCCTTACCTTGTAGTGCATGCCTTAGACTTAGGAAAGCGTGCACGCACGCAAATCAATAAAGAATCCTGCACGAAACACTAGACTATAGAATAATCCTACAAACTCCACTAACCACTATTTTAATCCTAAATCAACTCACTAGAAGACAAAATTTCACTAAACACTAAACATTCTTTATTCTTTATTCCTATTCCAAATCCAATGCACCTCAAATACCACAATGAACCTACAATAAAATAAGCCTTAAACAAAACAAAAAAATTCAGATTTGCAGCATGCCTTGGCCGACCATGTGTAGGCATTTTGACAAGCTTTGCAACTTCAAAAATATTCCTAGACAAACCTATGACACAATGCATAAAAAAATAAAACCAAGTACCCTACCCTAAGCTACTTTTCTCGGCTCTCACAATACCCATACTCCTCACAATTCAAAATGCACAAAATATAAAGGAATTTTCAGATTTGAAGAGCTCAAGGCCAACCCACACACTCAAGCCTTCTCAAAACATCATTTCTCTCAAGCTTTCTCTCATTCTCTCACCCTCTCTCTGCCATGGCTGCTTTATGAACCTCCATAGCTCAAGCTCACATTCTAAGACTCACCTAGGCTCTCAACAACTCTAAAGAACTCGACCATTGCAACCCACAAGCAAGAAATCTCACACAAAGCTTACAAATCTCTCTATCTCGGCCATAGGTATGTTTTGATAGCTTTCTTTCATTTCCTTTTGTTCTAATCACATGCACACACTAATAATATGCTAACTAAGCTAGGAAGTAAAGAACAACCAGCTATCTTTCGGCCAAAGCAAGGAAAAGAAGGTCTCTTGTGCGTTTTCAAGCTTCTTCTAGCATTTACATGCAGCAACTTGCTAAGGGGAGGGTTAAACTCTTTCAAATGCTTTCAATGCTTACATGCATGCTCTCATATGGATATATTTACCTCTGTAGTTGATGTATATGTGTGTATACGAGCCTATCTTCTCATGCATGGCTTTATTTTGGCTACAAACTTAGAGATATGCAAACTCGTTTTTCTGGCAGATTACTGACTTTGTGGAACGAAGTGTGTTTGACCTAGTAAAAGTTGATAAAAATGCATGAAAATTTGTAGGTTGCAAGATTTTGCAGTTCGGGACATTTTTTTCACAAATAGGCTAGGCCAAATCGGACTCTAAGACCCTCAAAATTGGCAAAAATCGTAATGTGTTTAAAACTGGACAGTTTTGCGTAGTCTCCCGGTTTTGGCTATAACTCCTAAGTCCGAACTCCAAATGCAACAACGTTTGTTCCTAGATTTAAATAACTCATTAAGCTTCAATTTGAAATTTGGTTCACTGAAATTGGAGATTATTTACTTGTCTAATGGAATGTGGGAAAACAGACCATTGCAGTGAGGTTTTTGTTTAGTGATATGCTTGGAATCATGTTGAGACCTTGCATGAGGTATTGAATGCTTGGGATTGTGGCACTTAGATGTTGTGTGGATTGTTGTGGTTGGTTGAGGTTGCTTAATTTGATTGATGCATGGCTTGGGATCATTAATTGATGAATGGTTGATTAATCGCATATATAAGCACGAAATTGAGGCCCTAACGCTTATGACTATTTGCTAAGAGATGATCTTATGGTTAAATATGTTAAATTGTGTGGTTAATAGGCAGCCCGTAATTGTCCTTATAGCTCTAAATATGATTCCCGATGATTACATGTTGATAAGTGAACTTTTCTTGCACCCGGTCTTGTGTAAACGTCGTTGCATGCTTGTATAATCTTAATACTTGATACGTGAACCCCGAAATCAGTTATATGACTTGATTTACATGTGTTACTTGGCTGCCCATTTAATGTTCCTATAACTCTATGGATTGTACAAGGTAAAAATTTATGTTAAGCATGCCTTGTTCGTTTACTTGGCAATATGTGATCTTGAAATTGCTCGGAGGCAACCTACTTTGTTGCCTTTCTAATGTGAATTGTTAAATGGTATAAATGTACATTGTATACAAGGTTGCAAACTTTTATTGTGGCATGGTAGCGTTTCACAAACGCCGGGCAGCATAGGGCTTGCCGGTGTTCCCGTGACTACCATGGTCCAATTCCCTCTCTCGCTTGGCATTCCACCCTCAGAGAGTTGGGTTGTAGGATTTCGGGGTACATCCGGAGTACACCCAATTGGGAGTGATAAGTGGATGATTGAAGCTGGCCGCAACAATTGTTATCGAAAATGATATTGAGACCAAATGCTCACCGATTGAACTTGAGAGCAAAAGCTCACCGTGTCCTTGAAATGATTGGTAATTGTATATGTTGTTCAATTTGATTCTTATACTCTGCGCACTTTGTTATTATTTGTAATACGTGACAAGTATTCGAAAAGGGATTTTTATGAGATTAACAGGAAAAGAGTTTCAAAACATTATCTCTCGTTCCCCCTCGTTGAGTTCATAAGGACTCACCATCTTTTATCATGACAGGTGAAGAAGATCAGGAACAGGTACCCGAGGATGTGCCTGTTGATGACTCCTCGGAGTGATTGCTTGTCTTACGTGCCTTGCTTGACTGTGGCTATTTTGTGAACGCTATGTTTGTTTTGAAGACTATTTCTTATGTTGTTTGTTATTGTTGTAAATGACCCCCGTTGTAATTTGGGGTCTAATTTTGGCTTGTACTGACTATGACTAGACGACACGCTATCTTGTGGGTTGCTATTACTATTTTGATTTAGTAACTATCATAGGCAACTCAATCACTAGGTGAATAAATCAAATGATGTAACTCTATCTAATTTCAGCTAGGTCTCAATAGTAAGCTAAAGATCAACAGGTACTTGCACCATAGGAATCGACAAGTAAACGAAATATAGTCATCATGCTAGGCTTATTAATCAAACAAGACATTCAAGAAAAACTAGTAGGTATATTGGTTGATGATCAAATAGAAGTTCTTAATGGAATTGGATTAATGATTGGTATATTAAGGCATTTAGAAATTTAGGTCAAACCAAAAGGTCCTAAATACAGCAGTTATGCTGTCGATTTTTTGGCAAATCTTTCAGAGTTTTAGGCTAACATTAAGTGTTAAACCTTAACAAATGATTAAGTATATGAAACTGTGTAAATGATTAGATCACACCCTAGTCTAAGGTCTATAGGTCGGGTTGGGGCGTGACAGTCCTTCCACCTGTTACTCACTCTACGGAGGAAGATGGATGGATCGTGCTTGTGCTATCAAGCCAAAAAATGACTGCTTTCGAGCGGTATTCACGGAAATGAAAAAGATTGAAGTAAACAAATTCGCTAGTTGGGTCAATTGGCACTCTTTCCCTAGTGATTGTAAGCTCGGTGCCCTTAAATGACAGGAGGGGAAGAAGCTCTAACGGAAGCATCCAATCCACCGGGAGTCCTACCTTTCAGATTCTACATCTGCTATTGCTGGAGTGGAGAATGAATCTACTACTTGTGCTAGCAAACAAACAAATACTATAAATAAGAAAAGGCTAGGTGTCCATGCCACCAACCTACTCCTGAAAGAAAAACAAGAGCTTCTGCGGCAAACAGCTAGAAGTTACCCATCAAGTCGAGCAATGATCCAATTGGAGAAGCAAGCTACTCTTTGTCACCCCATTTCCCTTGAGACCAAGAACAAGCTCCAAAGAAGAAGAAGGATTTATCACAATTTTAGGTACAATGGCTAGTTGGAAAGCCTTTCAAGCCAATCTCTTGATTCACATTCATGTGAAACCATTGCAACCGATCTTGCATATCAATCATTCGCCGCTTATAGTAATGGCACTAAGCCAAGGTTTCTATGGATTTATTCCTGTGGAAAAATACATATATTAGGGCAATTCAGTTAGTAGTGTCACCGGTCAATACCTGGGACAGATGCGAGTCCGTCCTTAAAAGCCGTAAAAATTGAGTCCATGATGCCTTAGATACTCCAAGCCTCAATCTTTATTGTCCTTGAACCTAGATCATGCAAGTATGGTTATAGTCCTATTCCATTAGTGGGATCCATAGCCTACGGGTCTTTCCCAAGCCAGTAAAAGAAGAAAGTTTTCGAGGACTACCCTAAGCCTACAAGTAGGCAGGACTTTCAGTTACAATGTGACGGTTGGGAAAGCCTTTCTAAAGCCAATCGATTATCAGATTTCACCAACCCAACTACCACTACCAGGGGATTCTTAGATCCGCTCTCAGGTCGCATTAAGATTCCAGTCTTCAATCAAATAGAATGAAAGCAGGAGATTGATTAGCTATAGTAGCTACAAACAAAACACATGACAGTGATCAAACATCATTGCTATTGAATAGGCAGCTAGAAGTGAATTCCTCCCTTGCTTTGAAAACTTCTTCGGAAGTCTCTACTCAGACGGGGATGGGTTTTGTTAATTTAGGTCGTACTTTATTAACTCAAGAAAAGTAGTTTTAGAAGGTGACACCTCCGCTAATTGTCACATTGCGTCTATCGGATAACTACTTTAATCAAAATTCTCAGGTTCCACAATGCTGGAAAAAGAGCTTTGAGACTTCCCGCCAGAGGAGATAATGTGAATCAATAATGAATGCGATGATCAAAGAAGCGGCGTCACATAGGTCAAAGGTACAACCGTTACCGCGAGTAGGATTTCCTTGCTTTACTAACGAGCTAACCTACGAGCTGCTCCGTGGGCTACACGAAGGGACGAGGTAAGGAACAAGAGTCAAAGACGATGTGGACGTCATACTACACAACACAAGCAAAGACAGGAGGCCATTTACATAAGGGCGCGCCTTACGTGCCACTATCAACCCTCACAAGCTTACTAGCCCTTCTTTTTAAGCTGTAGAGCATACCAACTTTGATTAACATCGAGTTGTATGTTTTGCTGTTGTCTAATGAGGTGCAGCATCGGTCTGTCCAAGGGACTGGATCCCCAGGCTCTTCTTAGTCTAACATGATTATTGTTACCTCTATGGGTTGCTCATTGGATTTTGATGGAATTAAGTGACAGTCCACTCCTTAGGTCATACCAAGGTGCCCTCCCCTACCTATAGGGTTCCCCGTAATGAGGGATCCTGTATTGGGGAGATCACCGTGTCGGCATACCAGAATTAGTGGAGGATCGACTATTTGTCTAGTAAGGAAATCAAGGGACATCAAGCTGGTCACCAACGTAAATCTAAAGATTGATAACAGATTTGCACCTACTAACTCTGTAGATCTTAATTATATTCTATTTTAATCTTTATCCTTGGTGGGCATTCCCCCATCTATCCTTAATGGGACAAGGGTACTAGCAGGGAAGAGGGCGTTAAGTAATAGATATAAATCGCTTTACAAAGCTCTTTCCTTCCCTAATTCATGTGTCGTCGCTGAGATGGTTGTTTTAAGAAGACTTTCCGGTCATAATGGGATTCTTAAAACAAATCTTATTAGTGGTTGCTGATAGTCTTACCAAGGAGTCGTGCATAGCCGTCTACTTGTATGCGAAGGAAGTCCAGCGGCTTATGTAAAATTCTGGTGCTTTGCATGTTGCGCTTTATCTAAAGCAATAGCTAGCTATTTACAATTAGCATATGGAGGAGATAAACACCCTCCTGAGCTTCTGGCTATTCGCGTCTCTCTAACCCTAAAGGGTTATCATTACATCATCCCTCCGTTCATTCGTCAAAAGATGTACCAGAAAGATGAGACTACATATCTATTGGTCAAGTGCTGGTTGTCTTTCTTCTTTGTCACGCCCCGACCCGACCCCGCAAAAGGCCAAGCCCTGACCCGACACACGGACGGAGTCTCCTCTATACCGCGGACGATCCGAAAACCCTAAAATCAATATAATACTTGCGAAAGCCATAAAATAATCAAAACAAGCCAACTTTTTTTAAAATATACATTTCTTATTAACCAACTTCCCAAATCAAAAATGATATGCATACTACACAAGTATTTATGCCTCTAATCAAATCCATTAGCATGCATTTCCTTACTAGTCACAAGGGTATAAGTTTACAACTTTTACATTCTTCCAACTTACACAACATAAGACCATAGAGGCCTCAATTAGAAAATACATACAAGGCTACAAGCCTCAAAATTAAGCGACATCCAAGCAATATACATAACATGCAGGGCTCGCACAAAAACTGGTAACCAACCACCAGCAAAGTAGAGAAGTGCTATCATGGAAACACCTCCACCTGCTCCTCCTCCTCTATTACCTCGAGAGGGTCTGCTTCAACTACTCCTGTAAAAACATAATATAGAGAGGAATGAGCAAAAACTATTACTCAGTGAGGGCAATTGGTCTCAAGGACGGAGATGAGAGGAGTATGCAATGCAATTAGCCAAGCAATACATACAAATCATATAAAGATACAACCAAAGCCATCAATAAAGCAAGGCAAGTATTTAAACTAAAAACACTCATTCAAAGGATACGATACTCTTTTCACGAGCAACTTTCAAACACGAATTCGATGACGACGCGCCGGCCCAAACCACCTTATAACAACAGTTTGGAATACCCCGGAAGTATCCATCAACCTACGACCCAAATCTCCCTGGGAGGCAACCCAAGCGAGAAAGGGAATAGCAGCGGAGCTAGAGCAACCAACACTGGCAACCCGAGGATACCCAGAGAGGCCCATCACTCACGCGCGAGACACTATACAATGCAAGACTCGATACAAGGCGATAAACAAACGATAAAGCCACACGTGGGAGAATAACAAAGTAGGTTACTCTCGCACGCAATAGCAGCAATCGATAAGCATTTCAACCCAAAACAACTCAAACAAGTATTTCAAGTAATTCTAAGCATTCTATAGGCACAAAGTCAAGAAAACACACAAAAACACAACTCGGCCCCAACTATCAAAACGCTACCATTTCCAAACGAGCCACGAGTTCTGGAAACCGACTTCGCCAACCCTCCTAGGTCACCATAAGGCACGTCAAAAGACCCTGAAACCTTACTTTACCCTAGAACTCACGCAAAGCCCCGATTTCTCCCTTTCTCGTTTGAACTACAACTATATCAATCAAACACCCAACCAACGCCATAATCGCACCAAAAGTGCTTCCATGGCCTCCCGATACAAAGCCAACACGCAAAACGAGAAAATGCTAAAGTCGACCTAAACGACCCCGACTTTCCCAAAGGCATAATTCCCATTTTTTCGACTACACAACCCAAATAAACCATGTATTTAGGCATTCTAGCATACCTAGCACATTTCTACATCAACAGAAAGCATAACAGCGCAACTTCAATGTTTTAAGGTTTTACTATTCACAAAACACTATTCAATTGACAATTTAATTTGTAATCACAACATTTAACCGTAGAAAATGTTAAAAAGCTATAAATACACGTTCTACAATAGCCAAGGAACATTCTATAAGCATCAAATCGCCTTAAATAACAATCTACGGATAAATCTCAAAATTGACAAAGTTAACAACATAACGTTTAAATGTACAAATAACATGCTTCCCTCACCTCAGGTACTCCTAGTCGCTAGGAAAACAATGCTAGTTGCCTCGGAAATCACCCCGCACGAGCTCACGCGAAGATTGAACGATTGAAAGGTTGAAATCTTTTTTTTTCTTCTCTCTTGGTTTCGGCCTGGCCTCACTATTTTCAGCTGCTTTTTTTTTTATTTTGCTTAGTTAAATGCTTATTTAAGTGTTAAATGGTCAAAGGGTAAAAGGTCCAAGTCAAACAACTTAAAACTTGGTCAAAGGCTCTATTTTTGTGCATTTTCAAGCTCAATAACTAACACCTATTAAATTTTCAGCTAGCAACAATTAAAATATAAAATTTAAGTCATCTAAATACTAGTTTCACTATTTGCTGAGGACTAGAAATCGTTCTCTAGCTATCGCTCCTTAAATGCAATGCACGTTGTGACAGTGAGAAAGTAACAATTAATTCACAAAGAATTTAAGAAAATATAATTTTCAAGATAATAAACAAGGAATTTCACATTCCGGGCTCGGGTATTACACCCTCTCCCCCTTAAAACAATTGCACCCACGCAATTCCTACCTGGTCAACAAACAACTCTGGATACTGATCCCGAACCTGGTCCTCTCTTTCCCAAGTTACTTCCTCAAACCCATGATGATTCCACAGAACCTTTACTAACGGAATACTCTTCCTGCGAAGCTCCTGAATCTTCCGATCCACAATTCTAATCGGTTTCTCTTCATAAGACAACTTCTCTTCAATCTGCAAAGGCTCTGGTTCAAGTACATGTGAAGGGTCTGGATGATACTTCTTCAACATAGACACATGGAACACATCGTGCAGTCTCGACAAGCTCGGAGGCAAAGCTAATCGATAAGCCAAAGGACCTACCTTTTCAGTGATCTCATACGGACCCACGTACCTGGGACTAAGCTTCCCGCTCTTACCGTGCCGAATCAATCCCTTCCGTGGAGAAATCTTAAGAAACACCCAATCTCCCAAATCAAACTCAAGATCCCGACGGTGCTTATCTGCATAACTCTTCTGACGACTCTGAGCTGTAAGCATACGTTGGCGAATAAGGTGAACATTATCTACCATCTTAATCATCTCAGGTAACACAGTCGGATCAACTGTTCTCATCTCTCCAACCTCTTCCCAATATAATGGAGATCTGCATTTCCGACCATACAACACCTCGTAGGAAGCCATACCGATAGTAGATTGATAACTATTATTGTAGGCGAACTCCGCTAAAGGCAAAAACTTCTCCCAATTCTTCCCAAAGTCTAACACACATGCCCGAAGCATGTCTTCCAAGATCCTGATGGTTCTCTCAGACTGGCCATCAGTTTGCAGATGATATGCAGTACTGAAGCTCAACTTAGTTCCCATGGCCTCTTGCAACTTCTGCCAAAAACGAGATCTGAATCTGGGATCTCTATCTGACACTATACTCTGTGGCACACCATGCAACCTCACAATATTTGCAACATACAATTCCGCTAGCTTATCAAGGCTATCCTGTTTATTCGCGGGAATAAAATGTGTAACTTTAGTCAAGCGGTCCACAACAACCCAAACAGAATCACATCCTCTCGGAGATCTGGGAAGATCGGTCACAAGGTCCATTGTTATATGTACCCACTTCCATTGCAGAATCGACAACGGCTGTAGAAGTCTGGCTGGCCTCTGATGCTCAACTTTAACCCTCTGACAAGTCAAACATCTGGATACATACCCAGCAATCTCCCTCTTCATATTGTTCCACCAGAAGTGTTGTTTCAAATCTCTATACATTTTTGTATTGCCCGGGTGAATCGTATACCTCGAATTATATGCCTTGGACAAAATCTCATTCTTCAAAGTCGGATCATCAGGAACACATACTCTATCCCTGAATCTGAAGATGCCATCTGCATGTAATTTAAACTCCGACTCTCCCCCTTTAGCTTTTTCTTGGATTTTCAAGATGTGAGGATCAGTCTTCTAAGCCTCTCTGATCTGTGCTAGCAACCCTGACTGAATCTGTAAACTAGCAAATCGAATCCCTACCTCAGTAGCTTCTGGCTTCCATGAACAAATTTCTTCCAAAGTCTCCCAGTCCTTGATAATCAAGCTTGCAACAGTAGCCTTTCGGCTCAAAGCATCAGCAACAACATTTGCCTTACCTGGCACGTAGTTAATAGAACAGTTATAACCACCCAATAGCTCTAGCCATCTTCGCTGCCTCATATTCAAATCCTTCTGCGAGAACAAATACTTGAGACTCTTGTGGTCAGTAAATATTTCAAATATGCAACCCCACAAGTAATGACGCCATTTCTTCAAAGCAAACACAACTGCAGCTAACTCAAGATCATGTGTAGGGTAATTGACTTCATAAGGTTTCAATTTCCTAGAAGCATAGGCAATCACCTTACCATTCTGCATTAAAACACAGCCCAAACCTTCTTTAGATGCATCACTGTAGACAACGAAGTTCTCTGTTCCCTCAGGTAAAGCTAGTATAGGAGCTGTAGTTAGTCTCTTCTTCAATTCTTGGAAACTGGATTCACACTTGGCATCCCAATTGTAAGCAACTTTCTTCCGAGTCAACTGGCTCAAAGGTCCAGAAATTTTGGAGAAGTCTTTAACAAATCTCCGGTAGTAACCTGTCAATCCAAGAAAACTCCGAATCTCTGACGCCGTCTCAAGTCTCTTCCAAGATGAAACAACTTCAATCTTAGCTGGATCAATTGAAATTCCTCGGTCTGAAATGATATGGCCTAGAAAAGATATCTGATTCAACCAGAACTTACACTTGCTGAATTTAGCAAAAAGCTTGTTTTCCTGCAAAGTCTGAAGCACAATCCTCAATTGTTGCTCATGTTCAGCCTCGTTCTTCGAATACACTAAAATGTCGTCAATAAAAATCACGAAAAACTGATCAAGGTAAGGTCGGAAAACTCTCTGCATCAAGTCCATGAATGCGATTGGTGCATTCGTCAAACCAAACGGCAAAACAACAAATTCATAGTGGCCATATCTAGTCCTGAATGCCGTCTTTGGTATGTCGTCACTCCGAATCCTAAGTTGATAGTAACCCTGCCTCAAGTCAAATTTGGAGTATACACTCGCACCCTGCAACTGGTCAAACAATTCTTCAATCAACGGCAAGGGGTATTTTTTCTTAATCGTGACTTGATTAAGTCCCCTGTAATCAATGCATAACCGTAGCATGCCATCTTTCTTTCTCACAAACAACACAGGCGCACCCCACGGTGAAGAACTAGGTTGTATAAACCCTTTCTCAAGCAAGTTTTGAAGCTGAATTTTTAACTCTTGAAGTTTAGTCGATGCCATTCTATAAGGACTCCTAGAAATTGGCGCAGTGCCTGGCACAAGATCAATCACGAACTCAATCTCCCTATCCGGTGGTAAACCTGGAAATTCCTTGGGAAATACACTAGGGAAGTCTCTAACAATTGGAATCTCATTCAAACTCAACTTATCAGTAGGCTGATTGATCAAATAGGCTAAGTAAGCTTCACAACCCCTATTCAACAACTTAGAAGTCTTGATCGCTGATAAAAGTGGAATGCGGGCAGCCCTGCAGTTCCCAACAATCTCTAGTACCGGTAGGTCAGGAACCTTAAGATAAACGACCTTTGTTCTACAATCCAACTTAGCATAATACTTTCCCAACCAGTCCATTCCCAAAATGATTTCAAAGTCACGAAATGGTAATATAATTAAATCAGCAGGAAATTTACGGTTCTCAATACATATATCACAAGATTTGCAAATAAGCTCAGTAGCAAATATCGCACCCAAAGGAGTACTAACTTCAACTTCATGAGGCAATTTATCAATGCAAACATTCACAGATCGTGCACATGCAGGAGTTATAAACGAATGTGTAGCTCCGGGATCAATCAAAACTTTAACTGGCTGAGTATTGAGAAGAAAGGTACCTTTCACTATAGCTGTAGTATCGGGTAGCTCCTCTGCATCCAGTGCAAAAACCCTAGCCTGAACTCTCTGTGCTGGACGTGCACCTGCAGCCCTATTCTAAACACCTTGGCCTCCACCACGGCCCTGAACATTATTATACTTAGGGCAATCTCTCACCCTATGATCATCACTGCCACAACCCGTACATTTACCACTCTTCCTCCAGCAGTTAGCCTCAGTATGCCCTGACCGATTACAATAATTACACTGCTGGTTTTGCCTAACTGCAGTGTTTCCCGTATGTGCTGGGGCTCTGGCAGGGGTAGGAACTATACCTCCCTGCTGGGTTCTAGTCACAGCTGGCTTAGCCTGAATCTGCTGCTGTGGCTGATACGGACGCTGCTGAGGAACCTGTGTAAAAGACTGATACTGCCTCGGCTAACTCTGGCTGCTCTGGCCCAAATACTGCTTCTTACTCGGCTGACTGCTCTCAGCTAATATCTCAGCCTTCCGTTTCTCAAACTTCGAGGCTGCCTGAAATGCCCCGGGAAAAGTAGTGTAGGTCTGCCCTGTCAAATGCAACTGTATGTCCATTCTCAGCCAACAGACAAACCTATGAATCATCCTCCTAGTCGACCGTACCAACTCGGGCATATGCCTCGACAGGCTAACAAACCTAGCCTCGTACTGTGCAACAGTCATATTTCCCTGCTTCAGGGCCACAAACTCATCTTCCCTCCTTTCCATAGCCATCTCAGGAATATACTTGTCCCGGAACTCACTTACAAAATCATCCCATAAATGTGGAACATCCTCACAATCCCACCTCAATCTGACAGTATTCCACCACTGCTCTGCATCACCCTCAAATAAGAATGACGCATAATCTATTCTTGCCTCATCAGTGTACCTCAAAGCGGTGAAAATTTTCTCGACACGATTAATCCATCTCTCGGCCGCCTCATCAACCGGCTCTTCGAAGAACTTTCCCGGCTCGTGCCTCAGAAATTTCTCTAACTGATTATTCTCAACTCTATACCCTTGTCCACCAGGATTAGCTTGATTTCCCTGGGGATTATTCCTGTCCTGCCTCTGCTCATGCAGCACCTGTGTAATCCGGTCTACTGTAGTAGTCATAGTAGCCATAAACTGCTCAGGCAACGACTGCTGACCCTGTTCTGCTGCCTCTTCATCTGATCCTATACCTTGAGTACCACGACGTGGCGGCATAGTAGCAACTCACAATAGCTGGCAACATTTAAAAGCAGTTTGGAGACAGAAATATAGCACATAAGATTAGATAACGCACAAGTCAATAACAATCCAATATTCTATCACACAATTCACATAAGACAAGTTTAATTTGCCAAACTATTTCACTTAAACACATAAACACTCCAAGTTCACAAATTAATGCTAAAACATTTTCTTTTTACTTAGCAATCATACAGAAACACTTTAGCATTTTAGACCTTTACCCCACAGACCGAGAATCATATCCCGGCTCATGCAAGACTATCATGCTCTGATACCACCTAAAGATGTCATGCCCTGACCCGACCCCGCAAAAGGCCAAGCCCGGACCCGACACACGGACGAAGTCTCCTCTGTACTGCGGACGATCCGAAAACCCTAAAATCAATATAATACTTGCGAAAGCCATAAAATAATCAAAACAAGCCAACTTTCTTTAAAAGATACATTTCTTATTAACCAACTTCCCAAACCAAAAATGATATGCATACTACACAAGTATTTATGCCTCTAATCAATTTCATTAGCATGCATTTCCTTACTAATCACAAGGGTATAAGTTTACAACTTTTACATTCTTTCAACTTATACAACATAAGACCGTAGAGGCCTCAACTAGAAAATACATACAAGGCTACAAGCCTCAAAATTAAACGACATCCAAGCAATATACATATCATGCAAGGCTCGCACAAAATCTGGTAACCAACCACCAGCAAAGTAGAGAAGTGCTATCATGGAAACACCTCCACCTGCTCCTCCTCCTCTATTACCTCGATAGGGTCTACTTCAACTACTCCTGTAAAAATATAATATAGAGAGGAATGAGCAAAAACTATTGCTCAACGAGGGCAATTGGTCTCAAGGACGGAGATGAGAGAAGTATGCAATGCAATTAGTCAAGCAATACATACAAATCATATAAAGATACAACCAAAGCCAACAATAAAGCAAGACAAGTATTTAAAGTTGCAAACACTCATTCAAAGGATACGATACTCTTTTCACGAGCAACTTTCAAACACAAATTCGATGACGACGCGCCGGCCCAAACCACCTTATAACACCAGTTTGGAATACCCCGGAAGTATCCATCAATCTACAACCCAAATCTCCCTAGGAGGCAACCTTAGCGAGAAAGGGAATAGCAGCGGAGCTAGAGCAACCAACACTGGCAACCCGAGGCTACCCAGAGAGGCCCATCACTCACGCGCGAGACACTATGCAATGCAAGACTCGATACAAGGCGATAAACAAGCGATAAAGCCACACGTGGGAGAATAACAAAGTAGGTTACTCTCGGACGCAATAGCAGCAATCGATAATCATTTCAACCCAAAACAACACAAACAAGTATTTCAAGAAATCCTAACCATCCTATAGGCACAAAGTCAAGAAAACACACAAAAACACAACTCGGCCCCAACTATCAAAACGCTACCATTTCCAAACGAGCCACGAGTTCTTGAAACCGACTTCGCCAACCCTCCTAGGTCACCATAAGGCACGTCTAAAGACCCCGAAACCTTACTTTACCCTAGAACTCGCGCAAAGCCCCGATTTCCCCCTTTCTCATTTGAACTACAACTATATCAACCAAACACCCAACCAACGCCATAATCGCACCAAAAGTGCTTCCATGGCCTCCCGATACAAAGCCAGCACGCAAAATGAGAAAATGCAAAAGTCGACCTAAACGACCCCGACTTTCCCAAAGGCATAATTCTCGTTTTTTCCACTACGCAACCCAAATAAACATGCACTTAGGCATTTTAGCATACCTAGCACATTTCTACATCAACGGATAGCATAACAACGCAACTTCAACGTTTCGAGGTTTTACTATTCACAAAATACTATTCAATTGACAATTTAATTTGCAATCACAACATTTAACCGCATAAAATGTTAAAAAGCTATAAATACACGTTCTACAATAGCCAAGGAACATTCTATAAGCATCAAATCGCCTTAAATAACAATCTACAAATAAATCTCAAAATTGACAAAGTTAACATACATAACGTTTAAATGCGCAAATAACATGCTTCCCTCACGTCAAGTACTCCTAGTCGCTAGGAAAACAACGCTAGTTGCCTCGGAAATCACCCCGCACGAGCTCAAGCGAAGATTGAACGATTGAAAGGTTGAAATCTTTTTTTTTTCTTCTCTCTTGGTTTCGGCCTGGCCTCACTGTTTTCAGCTACTGTTTTTTTTTTTTTTTTGCTTAGTTAAATGCTTATTTAAGTGTTAAATGGTCAAAGGGTCAAAGGTCCAAGTCAAACAACTTAAAACTTGGTCAAAGGCTCTATTTTTGTGCATTTTCAAGCTCAATAACTAACACCTATTAAATTTTCAGCTAGCAACAATTAAAATATAAAATTTAAGTCATCTAAATACTAGTTTCACTAATTGCTGAGGACTAGAAATTGTTCTCTAGCTATCGCTCCTTAAATACAATGCACGTTGCGACAGCGAGAAAGTAACAATTAATTCACAAAGAATTTAAGGAAATATAATTTTAAAAATAATAAACAAGAAAATTCACATTTCGGGCTCGGGTATTACATTCTCTCTATCAAGAATTATCTTGGTAGCAAAGAAGGTTGATAAGTCTTTATTTGAACCAATGACCTCACCACTCCGTGATGCGGACCGAGCTGACGTGATGGTCAATCGGATAGCTGAAAAGTTACCTTATTTGATAGATATCATAGTATACCCCCTGGATAGATCGTATTCCCCTTTATCAAAGGATAATGTGGGAACCAACTTGGAACCAATCCTATGCCCAATTGACCAAAAAATTGATCAAGGACGACGTCAACCCTATCTTAGCGAAAGCTAAGTCTTGCTTCACTATTTACCCGTATGAAATGGGTGCCTTCACTTTCTTGGTAAAGTTTATCCATGCGTACGACCAATAGTGGTCACAAGGGACCCTCTGGCACCACTATACATGATATGCCTTAGACCCAGGTAATAAGCTGTTCTCAGGTTGGTCGTTAGATAGGTACCAAGCCTATGTAGGCCTAGTACTTCCCTATGGTGTTGGCTATGAACGGATCATCATAGGACGTTTGGGTTGCTCGCTAGAAGGGGTGGCAAAACGACGTGTATTCGCCAAAGGGAACTATGTGAATCAGTGTCTTCTTAGACCTGTTCACGAGTGGCTTTGTGCTATCTTATGAAGATTGCCTACTAATGGCAACTTTTGGCAGACAAAGCAAAGCCTCTTGACCTGTTGACAGGCAGACATACATGTTACTCCTATGACTTGAAGTCAGCCACTGATCGGTGGCCATTGTACTTCTTGTTTAGGGTCATGTGCTTTCTTTTTGATCGATCTTTCGCATCTAGTGAATTCTACTCTAGCTATGAATAAGTTCGAGGTACCGTTTGTAAAGCGGTTTACCACTGTGTCATTTGTTGCCAGTCAACCCCTTGGCTATTATGCTTCGTGGCCTCTCTTTGCCTTCTCCCGCCACATACTCGTGTGGTGGGTAGCATAACATGTATATCAGGGTCAACTCTTCCAGGATTACATTGTCCTGGGGACAATTTCGTGATTGCAGATGAGAAGGTGGCCTTGGTGTATAGCTCCACTCTAGGGGATCTTGGGGTTGATATATCCTATCAAAAGTCCCTGATCTCCCATACGAGCTCTGCCGAGTTTGCTAAGAGATTCAAGGTTCGTGGTCTTACTGTGGATTTATCCCAGTATCTTCTAAATCTTGTTTGAACACTGACCACCCCAGGCGATGGCTGTTCATATGAAGTCTTCCTGCGCTCGCTTTTTGACCTTGTGTTGTCTAGCTGGAGTAGGGTACCGGTCTCTTTCATGCTTGGCATATTCCCGCAATCTGAAAGATTGTGGGCAATATGCACTAAGGCCTCACTTCCCTTTGACCTATGGTTAGGTCGGGGTCTATCGCTGGATCCGTATGTTAAGGGGGCTATTAATGCCCTCCTCATACATGAGCTTAAACCAAAATCATTAGTTCTCCCTCCGGATGAGGTCTTCCTTGGCTTAGGAGCCAACTTCATTCCTCTCCCTATCGATTGAGCATCTTCCACCCAGGTCGAGTGTCTATCTTCCTCTCCTTATCAGTCAAGCTGAATTCCATCCAGCCTCTCCCTATTGGTCGAGTATCTTCAAACCTTACTAAGCCATTCATTTACTCGCCCTAAAGCCAAAAGCGGCATCAGCAAGATCGACTAAGTACCAGTATTGCCTTGCCCAAAGCTACCAAAGCAGAATATAGTCTTGATGTGGGATGCAGGAGTCCGACAAGAACCCCTTATTCTCGCGAGTAAACTACCTCTTTCTATTGCTACTCTGACTACGAGAGCTAGGAATCGACTTTCACAGTGTAACATAAATAATGAAAGAAAGCAATAGAAAGCTTTCGCTTGTGTGAGGGTACGAAGCCTGCTTTCTAGGGCTAGGTACCGGAAACATATAACCTTCCAGCACACCATAAGAATCTCTCCCATGCTCCCAACCTTGTCCAGTCCGAAATGCATGTGTTAAGCTTGTTCCTAATCTCTTTCTTCATTTTCGACTATGAATTTGCTTTCCCGGGTTAACTTAAGCTCGAAATCGGCATTGGGACTATTTGAATAAACAATAGCAGCACTCGTCATTAGCTTCTTCTCTGTCTTTGATTGGAGTCCTTGAGCTAGAGTTCGTTCAAAAGCGGATAAGATGAGTTGAATAGCCTGAGCTAAGGCAATGTAAATTACAATTCCGTCTTGACTTCGGCTTGACTATATGATGCCCTAATTTCCCGGTTTGAATCCCAAAAAAGATGTTATACTATGCCTTTCCATTCTCATTCTGGTTCTGGCTGTTCACCTTCAATAATGATTTTCGATCCTCTCCCGACCTTGCCAAGATCAATTTTAGTAGAAAATGCGGGTAAAAACCTACTCTAATAGTTTAACTGACCGAAAGTCTTGTTTTGCTGCTGATGTTGACGAATTGGTACTAGCCTACTCAATATCTTCCTTCCGTCAATGGTTGAACCTTCTTTTCATTTGTATGCCTATGATGTTTGATGCTTCCTAGTATTGAGAAAGGCCAGGTCACAAGAATCTTCAAATTCTGAGTCAACAACCGTAACTCGAGCACTTATCCGTAGCTCTTGGCCTGAGCCCAGTTATTCCCCGCCACTCCTGCTTCGACGACGTGCGGGCTATCAGCTCCCCCATCATCTCAAGTTCTTAGGCGAGGATAGGATTCGAACCTGCAATCTTCAGGTCATGAGCTTGATGAGTTGACCAATTCCTCTACCCCGCTTCTTCCCCTTCTCTTTCTTTCACTATTCCCACCTAGGTCCCCGGCTTTGGTTGCTTGGCCGGGATAGAACCAGCACTTAGTAAGCGGCGGTGACAGCCCTTTGTATAGGTTAGAACTATGAAGATTACCTTACTATCAAAGAAAGGAGACTTGGCTTTTTCTTCTGACTAGGGTTGGCAGCTAAATTCAGTCTTTAAAACCCCATAACATAAAGATGTTGTGGAGTGCATAAGCCCCTTTAGAGATAAGGGCGACTTTCTTGTGGTAGTAATTGCAAATGAACAAGTAGGGGACAGTAACTAAAAGAGGTAGCGAGACTAACCGCAATTGCAGGAATAGGTTGACTCTCTTTCATTTTGGTTATGGAAAGTAAAAGTCGTTTCGTTTAGTATGAGATCGCTTCACACCTCGCGGTGCTTATACCTCTCGCCTATCGAAGTTCTGTTCAAAAACCTCATCCGAGAACTTGTATATAGAAGGATTTCCTGCAGCGATGCAGTTCTTCCATACCAACTTAGCTACCCGGTGCTACTATTGGCATAACAAACGGTACACCATAGGTTGGCCCAACCCAATCCTCTTGTACTAGGGTTGGCTCCTCCCAGTTCTCCCTTTAACACCAACAGTAGATAGGAACCGAACTGTCTCATGACGTTCTAAACCCAACTCACATACCACTTGAATCGGCGAACAACCGAACCCTTGGGACCTTCTTCAACCCCATGATGTGATGAGTCGACATTAAGGTGCCAAACGACTCCGTCGATAAGAGCTCTTGGGAGTCATCAGCCTGTTATCCCTGGCGTACCTTTGATCCGTTGAGTGAGAGCCCTTCCACAGGGGACTCCCAGATCTCTATGGCTGACTTTCGTCTCTGTTCTACCAGTAGGTCTCACAGTTAGGCAGGCTTATACCATTACGCTCACGAGCAGAATCTTAGCTTGAGCCTACCTCCGCACACTTTCGTTACTCTTTATGAGGCATTCGCCCCAAATAAACTACCCACTTTGCAGTGTCCAGCCTCCCCCCGAATGATCGGTGCGGTGGTTAGGCATCCTTAGACGAAAGAGTTGTCTTTCATGATTGGTCATTGTGTGTCACTACCTCCTACCTATCCTACACATTCGATCAAGGTTGTCACTGCGAAGCTATAGTTAAGGTGCACGGGGTCTTAGCGTCTAGCCGTTGGTACACCGCATCTTCACGGAGAATTCAATTTCATCGGGTCCATGTCGGAGATAGCAGGATAGTCATTACACCATTCGTGCAGTTCACTACTTATGCAACAAGGAATTTTACTACCTTAGGACAGTTAGAGTAACTACTGCTGTTTACCGGCGCTTTCATTGAAAGCTTATAACACTTCTCCTTCCAACCTTCCAGCATCGAGCAAGTATCAGACGCTATACATCGTGTTACCACTTAGCAGAGTCCTGTGTTTTTAATAAACAGTCACTACCCCCTGGTATGTGCCGTATTCGTAATCAAAAGATAGGAGAGCACCCTTCTCCTGAAGTTACGGGGTCATTTTACGAGTTCCTTCGACATGGTTCTCTCAAGCGCCCTAGTATGCTTTACTTGTTCACCTGTGTCAGTTTGGGGTACAATCAGTTCACTGGGAGGATCTCCCTCCCAATTTGAAGTTTTTTTCCTGGAAGTTTCAACCTTGTTGACTATGACAATAGTCGCGACTATAAATAGAATCGTGACTATGGCAGGGCGGTACGCTCTGCTCTCTTGCGACCCCTACTCTAATCAAAGGACTAAAGGCCCCTATTGAAGATAGGTCGCCAAACAACGACGAGAGTTTCGCCTTTTGAAGCTCGCGTAGGGCGACCGGGCCAGGCCAAGTCAGAAAGGCTTTGATGACTCAAAGGCATTATGCTTAGGGAAATGAGAGTGAGGGGAAGAGGGGGCAGCCCTCGGCCCGATCATCCAATTCGCTCTAACAGACACGCATGGTTCTGTAGTCAAAGCAACTTCATCACTTTCGTGTACCCATTAGACGGTAGCCCTTTCGAGGGTTCCTTAGGGACCGATTCACTCAGCGTAGCTTGACTGAAGGCAGAAAACCTTCCACTAGCAGGCGATCGTGTTTTTCACAGGATTTCTCGTTACACATGTCAGCATTTACTTCTGATATGTCTAGGTCTTGTCACAAAAAACCTTCCCTGATTGACAGAACGTTCTACTACTGACTCTTGAAAAAGCAGCTTTCAAGATCTCGTCGCTTCGGTGAATCACTTGAGCCTTAATACATTTTTGGTGCCATGGAGCTAGACCAATGAGATATTACGCTTTCTTCAAAGGATGGCTGCTTCCAAGCCCACCTCCTGGTTGTCATCGCTCGATCACACCATTTTCCACTAAGTGATTGCTTAGGGACCTTAGCGTACGATCTGGGCTGTTTCCCTCTCGACTTTGGATCTTAGCACCCAAAAAGTCTGTCTATACAAACAATGACGGGCTGTATTAGAAGTTTCCCTGGGTTTGGTAAGGCGAAATGGGGCCACCCTAGCCTATTGAATGCTTTACCTTGGGCCATCGACATCATACACTCTACAGAAATAGTTTTCGCAGAAAACCAGCTATATCCGATATTGGTTGGCCTTTCACACCTAGCCACAAGTCATCCCCGTATTTTGCTACATACGTGGGTTCGGTCCTCCAAGGCCTATTACAGCTCTCTTCAACCTCTCATGGCTAGATCAATCGGTTTCGGGTCAAATTGGAAGAACTAGAAGATTCCACTTCTGGAAAGCACCTACACCTAATGGCTTAAGTTGCTCTTCCTATTTCCTCGCTGACCCATCATGCAAAAGGTACGCCGTTAGAATGAGTGTGCTTTACTGAAAAGTCAAGCTCTAAGCTCTGCTCCTTCGACTAATTGTTCACATTGGATCTCAGGTTCTCTATTGCACTCCCTAAATAGGGTTATTTTCTCCTTTCCCTCACGGTACTTGTACGCTATCAATCATTGAGGAATACTTAAGCTGAGAGGGTGGTCCCCATTTCTCGTGTAAAAGCGATCAGAATTCGAACACGTCGCGTTTTACTAGGAAGGATATTACCATGGGAACAAATCTACAGGGCTATCACCTTCTTTGGCCAGATCTTCCAATCTTTTCACAATTACAGTTCACTACGCCTGCTCCTTCTAGAAAAGGGCGGCGGCTTGAAAGCTTACCTTATTATTAGAGAAAGGTTTGGAACTCGTCTTTGTTTTGGAGTTTTCACCCCAACCTAGGTTAGAGGGTCCTTAGACCGTAGCTTGCTGCTGAAAAATCTAATAGGCCAGTGCGGCTCACTTCACTCTTCAAGCTCCGCCCCCTTTATACAACCTCTTAATCTATAAAAAAAGCCAAGTCTCCTTTGAACAATAATAAGATAAGCTTTGAAGTCGTAGCTTGCTAGTTTTTCCATCATCCAATCCACAACAAATCGAATGAAACCTAGCGAAAAAGAAGTGAACACTTTCGTTGAAGGGCTTGGCTTTCCCAACGTGTTTGTTTTTCTTCAAACCCCTAATCCGCTCTCGCTCGCCACTACTAACGGGGTCTCGGTTGATTTCATTTCCTTTAGCCACTTAGATGTTTCAGTTCGTTAAGTTTGAAAAGTCCAAAGAGCGCAGACTACCCACAGAGCATGGATATGGTTTCCCAATCGGAGATCCATGGATCACTGATAATATCTCCCCATGGCCTTTTGCCTCTGAAAGCGTCCTTCATTCTCAATGCCGGAGCATCTATCCAATGCATTATTTTCGATCATGTACTAAGGTACACGGAACACCAACCCAATCTTGACGAATCAAAGAAAAGTACAAGCAACTACATCTTCTTCGGACCCTGACGTGAACGACCGCTCTCTTGGAACTAATTCATAGGCACTTTCCATCAGTTAGACTTCACACACTAGACTATATAATCAAATATAACAAGCGTGTGATACAAAGCATCAACCTACGGAAAAAAAGAATTGATTGACTATTGAGTGCAACCCCATAACTAGATAGACTATGGGTAGTTCAGGTGCACTTAAAGTATTATATAATGCGTGGCGATGTTGCCATCAACAAATGTTTGACTTTGACTGTGAAAATCTCCAAATAGGCACACAGTAGTTTAGAGTAGAAGGAGCTCTAAGTTGGAATTCAATAGTCCCTACCCCTGAGAGCGAAGCTGGAAGAATCTCTGTTGCCGTATTCGATAATGCTAGTCTAGTCAGAAGAATGGGTCAAGTAGGAATTGATTCGTTTAATTTTCCGAAGTAAGTTCGCCTAGTTTTAGGTTTTAGAACTTCGCTGTAGAAGCACCTCTTTCTGACGCTAAGCGCAAAAGGCACTCGGAGTAGTAGGACTAACCATCACTACCATAAGGCTAACGTGATAAATCCTACCACCTCAGACTCCTATTTCCCTTCACGTGTCAACAAGCAAGTTGGGTGCTTTTCCGTAACATGGTAGGACTCTGTTGCGGGTCTTGACGTTGGCTGATTAAAAAAGGCATCCTCATCCCCACATCGGTGCTCAACTCGTGATTTGGGAGGATTCCTAAGAAGAAGGCAAGGAGGAATAAAAGACAAGAAAAAAATAGCTACTCGTTAAGGCCAGTCGGAGATTCACGGGCAGTAGCTTAGAATATCCCGAAGGCCGAGGAGCGAAAGTGAGCCAGTCAATTCTTTTTGTTATGAGCAATTGAAGAGAAGAGAATCCACTCGGGGAAAAAGGAAAATTCTTGTTAATAACGCAATGTGTTTCAGCTCTTTAACCCAGAGAAACCTTTATTTCAAATCAAAAAGTGGGTACTCCAGCGATGGAGTATGACGACAAGCAATGGCAGTCATCGATTGATGGATCTTTCTATTTTGATCTTTTAAAGAGCCGTTGGTCTATTCCCAAGGTATCTCATCAATCTAAATTTAACCCTAGAAAGCCATTGACCCCGAAAGTATGGCTTATGGCCGAAAGATTTCACCCATGATCTGGTATCTAGCCAGCCTACTACTCTTGGTCTGCTTAATCTTACCTGTAAGTCAATATCCAATCCAAGGATCGGGGTAACAAGCCCTATCTCGCATACCGGTTGGACGAGAAAGACAAGCCGTTCGGGGTGAGGGAGCCAGAACAGAAGCTTCTTTGAAAACCAGAGGTTACACGCAGCGATTCACCACTTCATTTCATTCACTAGGCAAATGACAATGACATGCCATAAAAGGCGATCTATTATTAACATCCAAGATAAGTAAGTAAAGAATCCAAAATGCGAGAAGTAGCTCTTGCTGCTTGGATGCATGCACCTAGATCTCCCACTCACTCATCGTCTGATCAAGGCTTGTTGAAAAAAAATATTGGAGTAGATAAGTCACCAACCAATCTCTTTCTTCCATTCTTATTTCTTCCCTTTATCATTCTTGGGAAATAATGATCTTAAGGTCCAAGCATATCAGGATCAGGAGAAGCTTTAGCTTTCCATTCTTGCTGGCTAGAGAAGAAAGACTAGACTAGTCTAGTTCCGTAGAACAATTGTAGGGTAATCTATGGCTATAAGCCTAGTCAGTGCAGTGGTTGTTCCATATGCTGGTGTAAGAATGTGACGTTAACAGTCTCAGTCGATTCAATGGATCAGGTAGGGGTTTACATACCTTAGTTCAAGTGAGAAGATTCCACATTCGCCAACAAAGGCAGGATATCCATTGCTAGAAGTCTTGGAATTCAGAGAGCTATTCGGGAGGAAAGAAAGCCTGGGTTGATTATACTGAGTGGATAAGTCCCTTAGATGATTCCAAAATTGCTCCTGAATCACAGTACTAGGACTTGTATAAACTGCAGAGCACATCCACGGGTTCGAACTATTCCCATTAACCATAAAAGTGATGCATTGGTGCATGGATGAAAGAATATGGACATGCAGACGGTGAGATTTCCATAGTACCCATATCCCACCTGAAAAGCCATCAGGATCCATAATCTCAGTAGAGTCGTACCCCACTCCGAAGAACTCCATACACTCTCAAAAGGTACACGCGTTTCCAATACAAAGAAAACATCAGGTCTATGCTCACGGCACAAATCCGCTACATGCCGTTTGGCCTTATCATTGCCTGTACCTCTAATATTCCATGCCAACAAAGAGAATTGATTAATCATGATCAAAGGATTAAAGAGAAATTAAACACTATCTCAATTCATCAACCCAGCACGGGTGGCTTCATTAACCTCATTTTCACCTGAGTTTCTTGCATTCAAACCTGTAATGATCCTCCTAGGACTCCTGATCCTACCCCTTATGGTACCAATATCAGACTCAATGTTAATGTTGGTATCTTTAAGATGAGGTAGGTCGCTAACTGGCAAACTATGGGCCTCGGATGTAGATGGGTCAGGGGGTTTTGGGGGTGGCATCATAAGGTGATTAGGGTCTGGAACAAATAGGGTCACTTGAGTAAGAGAATGCAAAATAGGAGGCTGAGATAAGGGTTTAGGATCAGGATTCTCAATCTCCATATTTGCTAGGGCTGCAAACTTATTGCCTTAAAGAAAAAATCTGCCTCATTCTCCGGTTTCAGCTGCCTTCCCTCGATCTGGTCGTCTGTAACAATTTGATCTTTCACTTTCTTATATAAAGCTACTTTGGTGCAGGACAAGGAGGAGTGGAGTAGACTCATGCCTTAGCCACTTGGCTACGCTCCTCTCACTTTGTTCTCAACTAACTTAGGAGGAAGTTTGAAAGATAAGAAAAGCTTCTTATTTATTGTTCATAGTGGATTTATATCCCGCTTTCTTCCTTTTGCCAAAGCCCCTCCCTTTCGAATGGTTACAGGACTAGAGCGAGTCGTACAACTGCGGAACTTCCCCTAGCATTGGTTCCGAGTCCGTTAGCTACTTGGCATGGACTAGACATCAGCGATTTCGGATACTACCTACGAAAAATAGAGATCGAGTTAATATGCCCTTCATCAAGAAGTTTGCACGAGACTGTACAATCTAAGCTAAGGACACGTCGTTTCTTTTCCAGCGCCCTAGCCAAGCTTAAAGTCGAACGGACTTAATCTCCGTGACTGAGCGGAACAAAATACCCTATGCTATCACCGCGCATTCTTCTTTGTGGTATATATCATTTGACAGAAGGGAAATGAGAATCAACATCTTTTTCCACTGAAGCTCAACGTGCGCGCTTTGAATTGCTCTGCTGAATGGTGCACCAACCACGTTCCCTAGCTCTCGAGCCAAGGTAAACATTAAACGTTGCGCAAACTCATCGGACTTCCAATTCAATTTAGGCTCACTTTTCACACCAGGTAAATTATTTCAACACGCGAAAGACGAAGGACAAGATTCATTGAATCGATGATATCTATACCCTTACCCTTACGAGAGAGAAGACCAGCTCATCATGGGGAAAGGCTTTTTTTAAAAGGTTAGTAACAATGTGATATTCCATAGATAAGCAAGAAACTGAAACTTCTATTTTGATTTATGATGTATCGTCTTGAATTCACTTTAGTAAAGTCTTTCTTTCTCCTTAAATTAGGTGTTTGCTCCATAGCACGAACAGGTTGAGGTAAGAAAATAAACCCATAACATTCTTTTCCTACTCAAGATCGTTCCGCCAAGAAAGATCTTCAATTGCTTTATTACTGAGTTCGTTACTTTGATCTGTTGAAATCCGACCCTAGTAGTTTCCCATCTATTGGGCCAGTCACCACCCTGAGACTTTGTTAGCGAAGCTGGGGAGCGAGCAAAGCTCGTCTGCCTTCCCTAAGGCGCAGTTTTGGGGCAATCTAAGCCCGAGTGATCCCCCCAGTTCCCAGGCCTAAATTCACATGCTTTTAGTTTTGTATCGATCACTTCTAAAAAAAAAAGATATTTCTCTTCCCTATTTTGAACATAGTCAGTATATCTAGTTCTCATGCATCCTAGGGTAAGTTGTGTACTAAGGCAACTATTTTCTTTGCTTAACACAATCCCCCTAACATTGTCCAACTATATATCAGGTTCGAACAGGTCGTTTTCACGGCAATTCCTGGCTCGGCCGTAAGGTCAACCAAGACGATGAGGCAGTTAGATTCGAAATCCTGAATACGGAAGCTGACTTAGTCTCAATCATTTTTTTTTGTTTGATCAAAACAAGGAAAAAAATCCTATGTGGTGGGTTCGACTCCCACAAGAGCGCACATTAATTACCAATCAGCTTCTTTTCATTCAAGGAAGATTGAATGAATCAACTATTTAATTTAATAGTAAATTAATCAGCTATATGGCATCTATTTTGCTAGTGCGAGAGATTTACGGGGTCACATTTTGTCTTCTTTGAAAAATGGGAACGGGGGATCAACTCATAATCATTGATAATGGCATTTTCGCGGCCTGTAACACATCAAGCCGTGAAGGCCTCTACCTTAAGGTCATTCTTGACTTCTTTCTTGACTCCTTCTTTCTAGCACTTCTAGCTTTGGAAAGTGAATTAATGCTTCAGTAACACAACGACAACAAAGGCATGAGTGAAAACAATTCAAGATTCCCTCTTGCTTATCCATTTTCTTTCCCTCGCTCCCCTTATGGGGAACCTCTTTCACTATCCCACCTCTACATGAAAGCCTTTCCCCCTCGGGCAACGTATAAGAAGGAAGTAGTATTTTCTAGAGTCAAGTAAGCACAGATGGAACTAGAACCTATCTCATAGTATGCTTTCGAGTGTCTTGCCTTCTACCAATTAGGGGAATTCTATTACATTCAATCCAATCGGTCAAACAAAGAAAAAGAAAGGGTACGAGCATAATTGAACCGATGATTGACGGTCTAACCTTACAGGGCGTGACTCGTTGTCCTTAAAGCACTAAGTTATTTACAGATCTCATAACTCGCCCTATCTATCTTTATCTTTCTCCTCTCGAGAATGGTAACATGGTTTGATCGATAGCAACAAAAACATCGGAATAAGGAATATCAACCTATCACACCCGCACAGTTTAGGATAGCGCTGAACTTGTTAATAACTACTTTGTCGGAGATGTATTCTTTTCTATTGGCAGAGATAAAGTGGGCACCGGGTTTTTCCTCATTGACAATGAGTTATAGTGCAATAAATAAGAACCCAATGAGTTGGAGTGAAGAGTAACCAGCTCTCTTTTATATATGAATAAAGATCAGCCTTATCGTTTGGGGACATCATTGGCTTTATGCCTATCCCAACTGTCGAATCCAAAGCCTAAGCCTAAACCGTCACTCCGCCTTTAACTCATTTGCAAACAATAGAATGGCATTCAAGAGTTGAATCAAATCAGGAAGGGACGAGAGAAAAGATAAGGCATTCAAGCAAACCAAAGAGCTCCTTATCGAGCTGCCTAAGAGGGCATTCGATTCGTGAATAGCTAATACGAGAGCTTATGGTCTGCATTTTCCTATTTTCCCCACCCTGGTTACAAAACCATGCTCCCGGGATTGTCCTTATGCCTGGCCACCGCCCATAGGGGGCAAGGCCTTCTTTTCTAGTCGCAGATTCTCCACTGGTTCTTCTTCGGATTCAGATATAGATGTGTTTGTTGCTCAATCACATTGCTGAGGGTATGCCATGCTATTTGCCTAAGATTGGGGTACTACTTCAGACAAGCAAACACGGCAGGGTGGAAAGGCCCAGGCCATCCCTTTCTTTCATAGGAAAGAGAAACCTGTGGTTGCTTCGCTCAATGCGCCTTATTTCTTTGAATGCTTAAGCCTAGCAAGATCTTGCTTACTGGTTGATTTATCCTCTCTTCCTAACTAACCCCACCGTAGGCTGGAGAGGCCTACCCTAGCTCCAACATCGAGGCGAGGTCTATAAATCCATTTTCAAAAAGAAAAACGTAGTTTTCAGGTCTTTATGAGTACTCTAAGAGCTTGATTCAAAGTGCTTGTTATTCACTCTTCAAAGGGCAAGGAAGAAGTCATCTTCCTTACTGGAGGAAACTACCTTTCTATTCTTTCCCACCCTCCACCCATATTCGATGCAGGAGTCTTGTCTCGTTAGGATAAACCAGGATAACCCGCGTTCATGTGGTCCCATGAGTGGTTCATAAAGGGTCCAAATGGAGGTCCTTTTCGGGTAGCTCCTATATATTCTACAAGAAGGCTTACGTTTTTCTTCTGTCGGGCGCATAATCTCCGGCTGGGCCAACTTCGGTCCCATTATATACAAGTTTACATATTAGACATTGTGAAACTCCACTTTTCTATCTTATCTCGTTTTGCGTGATTTACCTCGTTTTGTGTTAATTAACCTGTCTAAGTGCTATGTGACTTAGAATGTGGTAATTTTGGTATTAATACTCGTAGAACATGCTAAATGTGCATTCATGAAATTTTCATCAAAAACGGGGTTAGAAATTTTATCGTCGATTTTTAGTGAATAGTATTTTTGAAACACGTCCGCTAGAATTTTGAAAATGATCCTTTTAACCCTTCTAGACCTAGTCCACGGACTTTAATAGACCTGTGTTTGATGAAAATGGTTTTAAAATCGGCTTAGAAATTTATTAGGGTTTTTACACCGACTTTTGCGAAAATCAAGTTATAAGCCGACTCGGGTAGAATTGTTTTATTGTAAAATTTTTTGTCACCTAAAAATAATCTACTTGAACTATCTTGAGTGTTGAATAATTGTTTTGAACATTGGTGATCAAGAAAATGCATTTAAAGTCAAGAAAACACTAAAAACACTAAAGTTTCAACTTTGACTTTCATTTAAAATCTTGACTTTCATGCATATATCATCAACACACATTGCCGAAGTACAAAAACACACTCATTTTCACACACATGGCTGAGATTTTCATGGGAGAATAAGCCAAGGAGATTTCAAGGTTTTCAAAGAAAAATTTCAAAGAAAAACTTAGTTTTTGTCCGTAGAATTTCATGCCGAGTTGAATTTCGCTTGTTGGGCACGCATTACTAGGCTTATATCGCATCAAAGGTGAGAGAAAAATTCTAGATCTCAAAACTCATCTTTTGTGTTTTTGCGTAGAATTGAAAATCGAACCGTTAGAATGTTAATCTGATGTTAGATTATTGCTCCATGCATGCTAGGGATCATTTATATGTAATCCTACAAGATTTGAATGGTTGTAGCATAATTATTATTTTTCGGGTATTTAAAGTTGAATAATTTGTTTAATGTTGATTATTTTGAGTTGTGTTGATCGGAATCGATTGCCGTTGATTTCTAAATGTTTGATAATTACGTGGTAGCGCCGTTGTAATGCCGAATTTTTGATTGTAATGTCCGTGCTAAAATCTATAAATTTCAGCCATGATACACTAGGGTTTTAGGGTTATTGGGCATGATTTGGATGTGTTTTGGTTGGTTTCCGAAGGGGCTAATGTAGTTGATTGAATGAGTGAGTGTTTGAAACTGATTTGGAGTTGTTTGGATTAGTAAAATGCAAGATATGATTATTTGAAGTTTAGGTTGTTTTTCTTTAAATTGTTGAATTGAGCCTTTAGATGATTGGGTGGTGTTTGAGTGATTAAATTGTGAGTTGTTAATGGTTAGACTGGGGTTAAATTACCTGTTTCATGCATGTTAAGTTGGATGGCCTACTTTGTCATCTAACTTAGTTGTTTGTTGTTTAATTAGATATTAATGTTATTTTGATGATTATTGATTACGGGAATCGGGCACTTTTGTTGCTGATCTCCCAGATTATTGATTGATTATTGAGTACGGGAATCGGGCACTTTTGTTGCTGATCTCCCAGATTAATGATTGAATTATGGATTATAGGAATCGGGCACCCTCGTTGCTGATCTCTCGGTTTATTTATGTTGAGTCTCTTTGTTTTGAGCTTTGATAATGTTGTGTTACCTCGGGAGGCATCCTGGGCTGCGGGCACAGTTATCATGGCTAATCCCTATCTCGCATAGGCGGAGAGGCCATGGGGTGTGGGTCTAGGTCAAGGTACCTCAGGAATTGTGTCATTGAGTTTGGAGGGGTTGTTGAGCATGGAATTGGTGTATGGAGCTTCATCAGTAAACGTATTGTATCCTTATTGTATGTTTACAATTATTACTATTGTTGCATTTATGATGATTATTGATGTTATTGTGTGTTTACTGACTCAAAGGATTATTTCCAAGGAGTTTAGTAAACCTTGTTCGAGATCTATCGGATCCTCGCTGGGCTTATTTTTTTATAAGCTCACTCTCTATTATTGCATGCATACAGATGTACTATCACAGGATTACGGGTACGTGCCTCCTGAAGAGGAAAATGTGCCTTACGTGGATGAGTCCTATGTTCCAGAGTCTTATCCTTGATGTTGTAACGTTTTACTATCTTGTATATTAACTTAGTAGACTTTTATATGCTTTGTAGCTCATAATGTAAAAGATGTTGAAAAGATAATGAATTAGTTGATGCAGTCTTAGTAGCCTTCCTTTTGTTTATGATTAGGTTGCTAGATTGGCTCTACAAGTTTTTGTAATGTATATTAAGGTTTATGTATTACGTTGGAACGGAGGCGTATAACGAGAGATGATTATTGTATAATATGGTTATGATGTATGTTGTTATTTTATTGAGGAGTTGTTGGATGTATGACGTTCTGTTGGGGTTGGGTTAGAGCCTCGGACTCCTATTTACTGTCGTTATACTGCCGAAATTCCGTTGTGTCCTGACTGATTATTGGAGGGGTCGAGTTGGGGCGTCACATTTAAGTGGTATCAGAGCTTGATAAGCTGTCAGCCGGGGTATCCTCGGAATGTGGGTAGTGGTCTAAGCATGCAAGTATGTATGAAGTGAAAGAAAAGTGAAATATATGTTAATATGATTAAATGATTAAGTGATTATTTGATTTAGTGCTTATGTGATTATGTGATCAATTTGTTTATGTGTTTTATATGAGTTTGTTGTTTAGGTGTTAATAATTGTTTATAACCTGTTTACGTGCTATAACTGTGCTAACTCTTTGATTAGCAGAATGGCCGGTCGACCGAGAACCAGAGGTAGTCCTGAGATAACTAATCAGACTCTGGGTAACGCGGCACAGGGCCGTGATAGGGGTGATGACCGATTGGGGGCAGCTATGGAGATGATTGCTGAGTTAGTGGCTAGTCAAGCACAGTTACTGGCAGGGTAGGCTGCCTAGACTCAGGCATTGCAGGCTCAGATACAGAATGTGCAGGTTGGTAACCACGGCTGGGGTACTCTGAAGGAGTTTTTAGGGTACTATCCTCCTAGATTTCAAGGATAGCCTGATGATAGGAAGGCTGAGGCGTGGATAAGCAAGTTGGAGAAGATTTATGATCCACTTGATTATAGTGATGAGCAGAGGGTCTCTTTTGCCGTGTACTTGTTAGATGATGAGGCAGAGGAGTGGTGGCGCACAGTGAGAACTAGCTGGGCGGCACAGGGTATTCCGTATGTTTGGGGTACCTTCTTGAGAGCTTTCCGAGAGAAGTATGTCCCGAGGATCGCGAGGGAGCGAAAAGAGGCGGAGTTTCTAGCCTTGGTACAGGGAGATGCTACAGTGGCTCAATATGAGGCCACCTTTACTCGATTGTCCCGGTATGCACCGGAGTATGTGGCAGACGAGGAGCGGAGGACTCATAGATTCATGTTGGGGTTGAGGCCCGAGATTCAGGATGTGATGGCACTGAATCGGTATGATATTTTCACTGAGGCCTTTGAGGCAGCTTCTAGACTAGAGAAGAGAAAGGGGGAACAGATTGTATCTAGCCAGCCTAGCAAGAGGCCATTTCAGCCTCAAGGTCAGCAGGGAGTGTATAGGCCTCCCGTACAGCAGGTTGTGTACAGACTGCAGGTTCAACAGGGTTACTATCGGCCTCAGTTTCAGCAGGGGTCTTATCATGCTCAGCCGCAGTACAAGCCGGCCCAGTCTCAGGGTCAATACAGGCCTAGTGTTGTTATACCTTAGCAGCAGGCTGGTTCAGCTGCTTATTCAGCTTCTGGTTCTTTAGGAGGCAGTGTCAGTGCTCCGATGCTGCAGTGCGTTTATTGTAAATATAAGGGCCATCTAGAGACCGACTGTCGGAGAAAGGCAGGGACGTGTTTAGGTTGCGGCAGCAACCAACACCGGGCGAGGGATTGCCCCAGGTATTAGGGTTCTACGGGTCAGCCAGCAGTCCAGGGTTATCAGGGTGGACCTGTAAGCAGTACACCTCAGCAGCAGCGGGCTCAGGCTCGGGCTTACGCAGTGGACTTGGAGGAATTGCCAGAGGTGACAGTAGTGGTGAAAGGTAATTTCTTATTCTCAATCAATTAAATATTATACCTCCTTGAGTGCAACGTGCTAAAATATAAGTAGAAAGTTTGCCTTATGCGATTAAAGTTAGCTTGTGCATCATATCAGTTGGCGACTGAGTAGTATGTGACGCTGAGGTATATGGAATTCCGATTAGGGGTCAAGCTACTTTATGACTATACATTGTTTATTGAGATTCTTATTTGGTGATTTCATACGGCATTCTTCGTCAAGATTTCTATATGGAGATTCTTATTCAGCATACTTCTTTGGACTTTTCCTATGGTATTTTCTATACGGTATTCTTATGTGGATTTTTGATACGGTATTATCCGAAGTTCTTATATTGGGATTATTATTTGGTATTCTCGCTCGGTGATCCTGTTGAAGTTCTTACTTGGTATTCTTGGTTAGTACTCTATTACGGGATCTATGTTTGGCATTTTCTTCAGCAATTATTTGAGATTCTCATCCGGAAGTCCTAGTCAGTGTTCTTATTCAGCGTTCCTATTCAAGCTTCTTGTTTGGTATTCGTAGTTGGCATACTTAATTGGTATTCAAGATTTGATTTAGGTCATTCATTCCGTATGTTTGAGCCAACAGTACTTTAGTGAAGAATTGCAAGGATGCAATTGTTTTAAGGAGGGGAGAATGTGAAACCCCACTTTTCTATCTTATCTCGTTTTGCATGCTTTACCTCGTTTTGCGTGAATTAACCTATCTAAGTGCTATGTGACTTAGAATGTGGTAATTTTGGTATCAATACTGTAACACCCCGATCCCTCTCGAGACCGGAAGTTCTATCAATCAATCTAATCACAACCCAAAACCAAACCCGGGCATAATTTTCAGGGAAAATGGACGGAGTCTCCCCTGTTTCTAGGCAAAATGTAAAACCCTATAACAGCATATAAGTGGACCAATACCATGTCCAAACATTCAACCACCTCAAGGCCATCCGAGCCTTGGTTCTCAACAACTAAACACAGCATATAAATATACATTTCCAGTTTAAAGCTAACCTATCTCTTTACATCTTTTACAAGAACATTCAAGCTTGACATTTAATCCATACTAATCTACTGCACAAAATATACTATCATACCATTCTCACTCTTTTCTTTTAGACAATTACAAACATGCATCGGGTTAACTATACTACTGAATACATAACTAACTTATCAATCTACTTCAACTACTTAGCTAGATTAAATTACATTTCTTTTAACAATAAATACATACAACATATGAAAGCATATATCTCTACAAGTTCGACACTCAAGCCACATAGGCACGCAAGACAACTCCTCAGGCACGAACTTTCCAGCTAACATGGCATTTCCTGAAATGTGGTGGTGAGGAGTGAGTATACACAACACGTATACTCAGTGAGGGCGAGACAGATATCGAGTTGGAGAGAAAGAAAGTCATGCAATGGAAATAAGAGAATTAAGCAATATAACTGATAAATAACCAACCAAACGAACCAATCAATCCAATAAGCATTTACTGAAAGCATTAACACAACCATTCAAAGCTATACCACACTTTGAAGGCTATGGTTCACTCATACGAGCAATGTACCATTACACGAGCGATACATCAATCTCAAGCTTGATGTTGACAACGATGACAATAAGCGCGCATCCACCTTATAACACCAGTTTGGAATACCCCGGAAGTATCCATCAATCTACGACCCAAATCTCCCTGGGAGGCAACCCAAGCGAGAAAAGGGAATAGCAGCGGAGCTAGAGCAACCAACACTGGCAACCCGAGGCTACCCAGAGAGGCCCATCACTCACGCGCGAGACACTATGCAATGCAAGACTCGATACAAGGCAATAAACGAGCGATAGCACAACAATACAAACTAGTGACAACAAACGAGATAACAAGCAATCACAATCAATACTAGCATTCAACCAACTTTTCAAGCATAACAAGCAATAATAAGCAACAATAACACCAATTAAACAAGTATATCAAGCAGCCCTAAGCATTTTATAGGCATAATATCAAGATAACAAGCAAAATCACAAATCGGCCCCAACTATCAAAACACTACCATTTCCAAACGAGCCACGAGTTCTGGAAACCGACTTTGCCAATCCTCCTAGGTCACCATAAGGCACGTCTAAAGACCCCGAAACCCTACTTTACCCTAGAATTCACTCAAAGTCCCAATTTTTCCCTTTACTCGTTTGAACTACAGCTATACTAACCAAACACCTAACCAACGCCATAATTGCACCAAAAGTGCTTCCATGGCCTCCGGAAACAATGCCAACACGCAAAACGAGATAACGCCAAACTCGACCTAAACGACCCCGACTTTCACTAAGCCGTCTTTCTCCGGTTTTCCATTACACATTCCAATTAAACCACACATTTAGGCATTCTAGCATATCTAGCATATTCCTACATCAACAGAACACGTAACGGAGCAACTTCATCGAAACGTGGGTTTACTATTCACAATTTACTATTTATCACACAATTTATATTTCAATTCTAATATTTAACCGCAGAAAATGTTAAAAAGCTATAAATACATGTTCTACAATCAACAAGGAACATTCTTTAAGCAACAAAACGATTAAAACAACAATCTACGCATAAAATCCAAAAATCAAAGTTTAGATACAAATATTTCAAATGCGCAAATAACGATGAAACCCTCACCTTAGACGCTCCTAGACGCTAGGAAAACCTCGTAGAGTGCCTCGGAAACCACCCCGCACAAGCCCACGCGAAGAATCGAAGATTTGAAGTTGAGATTTTCTTTTTTTTTTCTCCTTCTTTTCCTCATGGTTTCAAGCCTTTCTTCTCTGTTTTTTTCGTGTGCAATTCTGCTTATTTAGGAAAAAAAATGACAAGTCAAATGTCAAAGATTCGGTCAACCCGCTAAACCAAAACAGCTATGCGCGACCTAACAAAAACGGCCATAACTTCTTCTAGAAAACTCCAATTCACGAACGATTTGAAGCCACAGAAACTAGACTCATAGAGCTTTCCAACCATATATAATTTGCTACCTAACTCTTCCCTAATTGGTTCAGATTTAATTCCAAAGTTGACCCAAAATTTGACTAACTTAACCTTGCATTTTTTTATTTCTAAATCCAAGTTTGCCTTTTATTAAACATTTCAAAAATTCCCACCTTGTCCTAGTTGGTCAATGTAGATGAAAAGTCAACTAGTTTGGTCAAAGAAGGTGAAAGGTCAATAAAATGTAATTTAAATGAACTTTAAATGCTATTAAATATATGCCAGGTTCGGGGTATCACAAATACTCCTAATACATACTAAGTGTGCATTCATGAAATTTTCATAAAAAACGGAATCAGAAATTTTATCGTCGGATTTGGTGAATAGTATTTTCGAAACACGTCCGCTAAATATTTGAAAATGGTCCTTTTAACCCTTCTAGACGTAGTCCATGGACTTTAATAGACCTGTGTTTGATGAAAACGGTTTTAAAATAGGCTTAGGAATTTATTAGGGTTTTTACACCGACTTTTGCGAAAATCGAGTTATAGGTCGACTCGGGTAGAATTGTTTTATTGTAAAACTTCTTGTCACCTAAAAATAATCTATTTGAACTATCTTGAGTGTTGAATAATTATTTTGAGCATTGGTGATCAAGAAAATGCATTTAAAGTCAAGAAAACACTAAAAACACTAAAAACACTAAAGTTTCAACTTTGACTTTCATTTAAAATCTTGACTTTCATGCATTTATCATCAACACACATTGCCAAAGCACAAAAACACACACTCATTTTCACACATATGGCCGAGAGGTTCATGAGAGAATAAGCCAAGGACTTTTCAATGTTTCCAAAGCAACATTTCAAACAAAAACTTAGTTTTTGTCCGTAAAATTTCGTGCCGAGTTGGATTCCACATGTTGGGCACGCATTCCTAGGCTTATATCGCATCAAAGGTGAGAGAAAAATTCTAGATCTCAAAACTCATCTTTTGTTTTTTTGCGTAGAATTGAAAATCGAACCGTTTGAATGTTAATCTGATGTTAGATTATTGCTCCATGCTTGCTAGGGATCATTTATATGTAATTCTACAAGATTTGAACGGTTGTCGCATAATTATTATTTTTTCGGGTATTTAAAGTTGAATAATTTGTTTAATGTTGATTATTTTGAGTTGTGTTGATCAGAATCGATTGCCGTCAATTTCTAAATGTTTGATAATTACGTGGTAGCACCGTTGTAATGCCGAATTTTCGATTGTAATGTCCGCGCTAAAATCCATAAATTTCAGCCATGATACACTACGGTTTTAGGGTTATTGGGCATGATTTGGATGTGTTTTGGTTGGTTTCCAAAGGGGCTAATGTAGTTGATTGAATGGGTGAGTGTTTGAAACTGATTTGGAAATGTTTGGATTAGTAAAATGTAAGATATGATTATTTGAAGTTTAGGTTGTCTTTCTTTAAATTGTTGAATTGAGCCTTTAGATGATTGGGTGTGTTTGAGTGATTGAATTGTGAGCTGTTAATGGTTAGACTAGGGTTAGATTACGTGTTTCATGCATATTAAGTTGGATGGCCTACTTTGTCATCTAACTTAGTTGTTTATTATTTAATTAAATATTGATGTTATATTGATGTTATATTGATATTATTTTGATTATTATTGATTACGAGAATCGGGCACTTTTGTTGCTGATCTCCCAGATTATTGATGTAACACCCCGATCCCTCTCGAGACCGGAGATTCTATCAATCGATCTAATCACAATCCAAACCAAACCCCGGCATAATTTTCAGGGAAAACGGACGGAGTCTCCCCTGTTTCTAGGCGAAATGTAAAACCTGCGACAGCATATAAGTGGACCAACACCGTGTCCAACCATACAAACTACCTCAAGGCCATCCGAGCCTCGGTTCTCAACAATTAAACTCAGAAAGTATACATTCATTTCCAATTTAAAAGCTAACCTATCTCTTTTCATTTTTGACAAGTACATTCAAACTAGACAATTAAACCATACTAAGCTACTGCATAAAATAAACTATCATGCCATTCTAATTCTTTTCCTTGGGACATTACAAACATGCATTGAAGTTAAGCTATGCTATAACTAGCTTATCGATTTACCTCAACTATTTAGCTAATTTAGATTACATTTCTTTTAACAATAAATACATACAACATATGAAAGCATATATCCTTACAACTTCGACACTCAAGCCACATAGGCACGCAAGACAACTCTTCAGGCACGAACTTTCACGAAATCACGAACTTTCCAGCTAACATGACATTTCTTGAAATGTGGTGGTGAGGAGTGAGTATACACAACACGTATACTCAGTGAAGGCGAGACAGATATCCAGTTGGAGAGAAAGAAAGTCGTGCAATGCAAATAGACAATGCTAAGCAATAAATCAATAAGAAAGCATTCAATACAAACGACAATATATTAAACATTCAAGAAAGCATTAACACAACCATTCAATGCTATACCATACTCTGAAGGCTATGGTTAACTCTTACGAGCAATATACCATTTCACGAGCGATACATCAATCTCGAGCTTGATGTTGACAACGATGACAATAAGCGCGCAACCACCTTATAACACCAGTTTGGAATACCCCGGGAGTAACCATCAATTCTACGATCCAAATCTCCTGGAAGGCAACCCAAGCGAGAAAAGGGAATAGCCACGGAGCTAGAGCAACCAACACTGGCAACCCGAGGATACCCAGAGAGGCCCATCACTCACGCGCTGGACACTATGCAATGCAAGACTCGATACAAGGCGATAAACGAGCGATAGCACAACAACACAGATAGAGGAGATAATCGAGATATCAAGAATTATTCCACAATTTTTAAACATTTCAATCAATAATCAACTCTAACAAGCATAATAAGCATTAACAAGCATTTACAATCAAACAAGCAACAAGAACAACACCAACTAACATTATCAAGCAATAACAAGTATTCTATAGGCATTATAAGCATTCTATAGGAAATATACTATGAAAACACACAAAATCTAAAAATGACCCCAACTTTCAAACGCTACTACTTTCAAACGAGCCACGAGCTTTGGAAACCAACTTCATCAATCCTCCTAGGTCACCATAAGGCACGTCTAAAGACCCCGAAACCCTACTTTATCCTAGAATTCACGAAAAGTCCCGATTTCCCCCTTTGCTCGTTTGAACTACAACTATACTAACCAAACACCCAACCAATGCCATAATCGCACCAAAAGTGCTTCCATGGCCTCCCGAAACAATGCCATCACACAAAACGAGAAAACGCTAAACTTGACCTAAACGACCCCGACTTTCATCAAGGCATTTTTCTCATTTTTTCCATTACGCAACCTAAACAAACCATGCATTTAGACATTCTAGCATACCTAGCACCTTTTCACATCAACATAAAGCATAACAGCACAACTTCATCGAAACGGGGGTTTACTATTCATTATTTACTATTCATTACACAATTTATATTTCAAATTCGATATTTAACCTCAGAAAATGTTAAAAAGCTATAAATACACGTTCTACAATTGCTAGAGAACATTCTTTAAGCAATGAAACAGACAAAATAACAACCTATGATTAAATCACAAAAATTAAAGTTTTTGTTCAACATTTTCAAATGCGCAAATAACGATGAAACCCTCACCTTAGACGCTCCTAGACGCTAGGAAAACCACGCTGGATGCCTCGGAAACCACCCCGCACAAGCTCTCGTGAAGAAATTGAAGTTTGAAGTTGAAATGTTTTTTTTTTCTTTTTCCTCCATGGTTTCAGCCATGGCCTTCTTTATTTCCTGATTTTGCTCTTTTGTTTCGTATTTCATACTTAAATAAAAGATGACAAATGGTCAAAGCTTCGGTCAACCCGCTAAACCAAAACAGCTATGCGCGACCTTACGAAAACGGCCATAACTTCTTCTAGAAAACTCCAATTCATGAACGGTTTGAAGCCTCAGAAACTAGACTCATAGAGCTTTCCAACCATATATAATTTGCTACCTAACTCTTCCCCAATTGGTTCAGATTTAATTCCAAAGTTGACCCAAAATTTGACTAACTTAACATTGCATTTTTTTTATTTCTAATCCCAAGTTTGCCCTTTATTAAACATTTCAAAAATTTTCACCTTGTCCTAGTTGGTCATTGTAGATGAAAAGTCAACTAGTTTGGTCAAAGAAGGTGAAAGGTCAATAAAATGCAATTTAAATGAACTTTAAATGCTATTAAATATATGCCAGGTTCAGGGTATCACATCCTTCCCCCCTTAAAACAATTGCGTCCTCGCAATTCTTCTTCCAATAGAACTCTGCATCCACTGAAATCCAACTCTGACTAATCTTCTTCAGCTGCTGAGCAAGTATATTAATCAAGATAACCAATAGGGAAGTTTAAGAAGAAATTCCAACTAGTAATGCCAAATAAAGGCTCAAATGTAGATACCGCACAAGAATCCTGTTGACATGAATACCGAAAAAGAATAAAATTCCAGCCAAAAGCGCCGAGATAATACCAATAAAGACTAAAGCAAAGATACTGTAGATGTCATTAATACCACACAATAACGACAAGAATAATACCCCACGCACGAATCTCCAATATAAGTCTAACTTTTACAGCCCGAGAATCCCCAAGCAAAAAGCCAAATAAAGGCCCAATCAACGGTTCCATCTAGAGGTCCAAAGAATTACCCCGCTGGTCATGAATTTCAAAGAAGAATTCCCTGTTAAGAGTGCTGGAGAAAATACTAAGAAACACAATCAAATATACTTCAAAAGTTCCAAAGAAGCCTTCCAAACAATAACCCCATAGGACAACCAATTAGATTCCGAGTATCGCTATCAAATGCTGAAAAGAAGGTCTAAGGAATAGCAGAGAAAATATAATATGCTCAATAAGACAATCAAGTTGAATAACAAACATAGCTTCCCCGATGGATGAAAACTCCAAGGATAAACACCGAACTGGTGAACAATATACCGAAACCAAACTCTGAGGCCTCTTCACTGTTTGCCAAGTAAGAACTTCATACAACCTTGCTAATAAGGAAAATACCAATAGAACGCCCAATAAGAATTTCAAAGAATACCATAAGTAGTATTATACAATAAGTCTAATAGGAACTCCAAATACCAAACCTACTAAGGAACATTGAAAAAGATATCCAAAACAATGCTCCAATAAGAAAGTAGCCAAGTTTGCCCAATAAGTAAATACTAAATAATTGGCCACTGAGAATTCCAGAAATTACCAATGAAGAATTTCCAATCAGGAATGCCAGTATCACACCAATAAAGACCGAGACACATATGCCATAGATAATACCATACAGTAAGTCCGATTGAGATCCCAATAGCCAAGTCCACCGAGAAGTGCCAACAAAAGATTCCAAAGAATACCCAATAAGAAAACCAAAGAAAGATATCCAAAGAAAAAGCAAATAGAACCTTAAAAGAAAACTACTCTTTCACAACTGTTAAGCACAGAAGAGGACCCTATAGATTCGCCAATAACCGAGCTCCAAAAGCAAAGACCAACTTCCAAATCAAGGCTAGCTAAATGCCATTCATTTCCTGCCAATCCATACACCTTGAAAAGCCAGCGGTGAACCACTTTCTTCAGGGGAGGAAGAGGACTTACTTACCATTTCCATAGGACATGTATGAATGCCAATATATCATAGTTATACACATGCCTTAAACTATTATGCAAGCAAGTTTACGAAACAGTTTATTCAACAAAGTCACTCAAGTACGGCAATCAAGTCAAGCACAACATAATCAATTCAAATCACGGCATAGCTAATTCAAGACATTTCAATACACACATTACAAGCAATACTTCAAGAAAATAACAATTCATGAGGTCGATTCAATTCACGAGGTCAATTCGATAGGTCAATTCAATGAACAACTAGACACTTCACTTTACTTGAGAAACATTTAACACATAACACATAACTATATCACATAGGTGCATACTTTCAAGTCAAGACACACAATCTCACATACAAGTATACACTTTCAAGACACACTTAACAAGCACACATTCAAGGGTCACTACCCACCAGACCGAGGACCCTGTCCCGGCTTATGAGCTAGACAAGCTCTGATACCACCTGTAACACCCCGATCCCTCTCGAGACCGGAGGTTCTATCAATCGATCTAATCACAACCCAAACCAAACCCCGGCATAATTTTCAGGGAAAACGGACGGAGTCTCCCCTGTTTCTAGGCGAAATGTAAAACCTGCGACAGCATATAAGTGGACCAACACCGTGTCCAACCATACAAACTACCTCAAGGCCATCCGAGCCTCGGTTCTCAACAATTAAACTCAGCAAGTATACATACATTTCCAATTTAAAAGCTAACCTATCTCTTTTCATTTTTGACAAGTACATTCAAACTAGACAATTAAACCATACTAAGCTACTGTAAAAAATAAACTATCATGTCATTCTAATTCTTTTCCTTGGGACATTACAAACTTGCATTGAAGTTAAGCTATGCTAACTGATTACATAACTAGCTTATCAATTTACCTCAACTATTTAGCTAATTTAGATTACATTTCTTTTAACAATAAATACATACAACATATGAAAGCATATATCTTTACAACTTCGACACTCAAGCCACATAGGCACGCAAGACAACTCTTCAGGCACGAACTTTCACGAAATCGTGAACTTTTTAGCTAACATGAATTTTCCTGAAATGTGGTGGTAAGGAGTGAGTATACACAACACGTATACTCAGTGAGGGCGAGACAGATATCGAGTTGGAGAAAAAGAAAGTCGTGCAATGCAAATAGACACAGCTAAGCAATAAAATCAATAAGAAAGCATTCAATACAAACGACAATATATTAAACATTCAAGAAAGCATTAACACAACCATTCAAAGCTATACCACACTGTGAAGGCTATGGTTCACTCTTACGAGCAATATACCATTACAAGAGCGATACATCAATCTCGAGCTTGATGTTGACAACGATGACAATAAGCGCGCAACCACCTTATAACACCAGTTTGGAATACCCCGGAAGTATCCATCAATTCTACGACCAAAATCTCCCTGGGAGGCAACCCAAGCGAGAAAAAGGAATAGCCACGGAGCTAGAGAAACCAACACTGGCAACCCGAGGTTACCCAGAGAGGCCCATCACTCACGCGCTGGACACTATGTACTGCAAGACTCGATACATGGCGATAAACGAGCGATAGCACAACAACGCAGATAGAGGAGATAACCGAGATATCAAGCATTATTCAACAATTGTTAAACATTTCAATCAATAATAAACTCTAACAAGCGTAATAAGCATTAACAAGCATTTACAATCAAACAAGCAACAAGAACAACACCAACTAACATTATCAAGCAATAACAAGTATTCAATAGGCATTATAAGCATTCTATAGGCAATATACTATGAAAATACACAAAATCCCAAAAATGACCCCAACTTTCAAACGCTACTACTTTCAAACGAGCCACGAGCTTTGTAAACCGACTTCACCAATCCTCCTAGGTCACCATAAAGCACGTCTAAAGACCCCGAAACCTTACTTTACCCTAGAATTCACGCAAAGTCCCGATTTCCCCCTTTGCTCATTTGAACTACAACTATACTAACCAAACACCCAACCAATGCCATAATCACACCAAAAGTGTTTCCATGGCCTCCTAAAACAATGCCATCACGCAGAACGAAAAAATGCTAAACTTGACCTAAACGACCCCGACTTTTACCAAGGAATTTTTCTCATTTTTTCCATTACGCCACCTAAACAAACCATGCATTTAGTCATTCTAGCATACCTAGAACCTTTTCACATCAACATAAAGCATAACAGCGCAACTTCATCGAAACGAGGGTTTACTATTAACTATTTACTATTCATTACACAATTTATATTTCAAATTCGATATTCAACAGCATAAAATATTAAAATGCTATAAATACACATTCTACAATTGCTAGAGAACATTCTTTAAGCAATGAAACAGACAAAATAACAACGTACGGTTAAATCACAAAAATTAAAGTTTATGTTCAACATTCTCAAATGCACAAATAACGATGAAACCCTCACCTTAGACGCTCCTAGACGCTAGGAAAACCACGATGGATGCCTCGGAAACCACCCCGCACAAGCTCTCGCGAAGAAATTGAAGTTTGAAGTTGAAATTTTTTTTTTCTTTTTCCTCCATGGTTTCAGCCATGGCCTTCTTTATTTCCTGATTTTTCTCTTTTATTTCGTATTTCATACTTAAATAAAAGATGACAAATGGTCAAAGCTTCGGTCAACCCGCTAGACCAAAAGAGCTATGCGCGACCTTACGAAAACGGCCATAACTTCTTCTAGAAAATTCCAATTGATGAACGGTTTGAAGCCTCAGAAACTAGACTCATAGAGCTTTCCAACCATATATAATTTGCTACCTAACTCTTCCCCAATTGGTTCATATTTAATTCCAAAGTTGACCCAAAATTTGACTAACTTAACATTGCATTTTTTTATTTCTAATCCCAAGTTTGCCCTTTATTAAACATTTCAAAATTTTCACCTTGTCCTAGTTGGTCATTGTAGATGAAAAGTAAACTAGTTTGGTCAAAGAAGGTGAAAGGTCAATAAAATACAATTTAAATGAACTTTAAATGCTATTAAATATATGCCAGGTTCGGGGTATCACAATTGATTGATTATTGAGTACGGGAATTGGGCACTTTTGTTGCTGATCTCCCAGATTATTGATTGATTATGGATTACGGGAATCGGGCACCCTCGTTGCTGATCTCTCGGTTTATTTATGTTGAGTCTTATTGTTGTGAGCTTTGATAATGTTGTGTCACCTCGGGAAGCATCCTGGGTTGCGGGCACAGTTATCATGGCTAATCCCTATCTCGCATGGGCGGAGAGGCCATAAGGTGTGGGTCTAGGTCAAGGTACCTCAGGAATTGTGTCATTGAGTTTGGAGGAGTTGTTGAGCATGGAATTGGTGTATGGAGCTTCATCAGTAAACGTATTGTATCCTTATTGTATGTTTACAGTTATTACTATTGTTGCATTTATAATGATTATTGATGTTATTGTGTGTTTACTGACTCAAATGATTATTTCCAAGGAGTTTAGTAAACCTTGTTCAAGATCTATCGGATCCTCGCTGGGCTTATTTTATATAAGCTCACTCTCTATTATTGCATGCATACAGGTGTACTATCGCAGGATTATGGGTGCGTGCCTCATGAAGAGGAAAATGTGCCTTACGTGGATGAGTCCTATGTTCCAGAGTCTTATCCTTGATGTTGTATCGTTTTACTATCTTGTATATTAACTTAGTAGACTTTTATATGCTTTGTAGCTCATAATGTAAAAGATGTTGAAAAGATAATAAATTAGTTGATGCAGTCTTAGTAGTCTTCCTTTTGTTTATGATTAGGTTGCTAGATTGGCTCAACAAGTTTTTGTAATGTATATTAAGGTTTATGTATTACGTTGGAACGGAGGCGTATAACGAGAGATGATTATTGTATAATATGGTTATGATGTATGTTGTTATTTTATTAAGGAGTTGTTAGATGTATGACGTTATGTTGAGGTTGGTTTAGAGCCTCGGAATTTTATTTACTTTCGTTATACTGCCGAAATTCCGTTGCGTCCTGACTGATTATTGGAGGGGTCGAGTTAGGGCGTGACAGACGTACTCCCTGGGCTTGGCAATCGAAAATCAAATCCAAAATTGGTAATAGGATACCCCGGACTAGGCATCCTTAGACCTTTCGTTCGTCCCTGCGGAAGAACTAATCAAGTTGAAACGTAAAAAACTATATTTATCCCTTTCCTAACAACCAGCCTTGATGCAGCATCTAGGTAGTTCTCATCAGGAACCATTGTAACAAAGTAGGTAGACCATATTGAGGGCTTCTTCTTCTTTCCGAGAGATTAAAGAAGAACGAAAGGCAATTTTTTCAATTGAAGAGCTCGGCCGGACAGTTCAACTGAATGAAGAACTGAAACAGCCATCATGGAGTGATTCCACAACTTCCAATCCACAATGATGGATGAAGAAATGAGCTAGCCACTCCTCAAAAAGAAAAAAAACTAGGCCATACTTAGCAGCAAGGCAAGGAGATTTGAACCCACTTTTAGAAGAGAAGAAAGAAAATGCACCAATGTAAATGCATTTGACCCACTGATTGGATTAATTACGCTCCTTAGAGATAGAGATTCACTAAGCAGAAAGGCGGCTACGACCAATTCAATTCGACTGCTTTGCATGGCATAAAAAATATTTAAGCACGGCGGCACTGCTAATGGATTTGAAAGAATAGCAAGACTAATAGTAAGACTTTATATATGAGATGGCTTGGCTTAAACTAGACTTTCTTACGATGGCTTGGCTTAAACTAGACTTTCTTACGAAAGAAACATAGGTTATTGCGAGAAAGTCCTAATAAAAGACGACTCCGACGATTGAGACTCAACTAAAGAGAGCTCAACTGATTGATAGAGGTAAAGGGTAGTTGCGACTGCTTTGTATTTAGCATCCGTCAATCCGCTTACCATGAAGGAGATTGTAATAGGCTAGCTTTTGACCCTATCTTTTTTTTTTCTATTGTAGATGACAGACTTAACAGTAGTTGTCTAATGCCAAATGATCTGAATTACCACCCAAATTTATTACATGGCAGGAGTGATTAGATTGCTATATGAACTCAAATTGCAAGACTTTTTTTTATTATTTGGAATTGATTCTTTATCAATGTCCCACCCTTTCTTTGAACCTTGTCAATGATCGAACTTAAAGATATGAACTGAGTGCCATTTGATGAGTAACTGAGAACAAAGGAGAAGGATATAGAAAGAATGAAGTAATGAAAAAGGAAGTAATTGCTAGTAGTAACGACTTGACACGATCCATTGGTTCATATAGTATCCATGTCCTAGGTGTATCAAAAAACATTCTTTTCGCTAAGCGTATATAATAAAATAGAGTAAAAGGGTCTACCCTGAAACCAAAGGGGTACTAACTAACAGCTGAGTCCTCTCCGAACCACAAGAGATAGTTGCCCATCATATGGCTCACCAACTTCACTTGCCTCTATCGGAAGCTCACTCCGGGAAGGTTCTGATCACTTAAAGTACATGGCTCTACGAAGGAAGGGGTTGGGTTAGGAGCGTTTTCAATATGATTCTTTTCCTCTAGTTGTTCGATGAGAAATGCAAGTCTGTTTTGTCCACTTTCTTCATCCCCCTCTATCAAAATGATCAAAAAGGGTTCAAATGAAGCTTCTTATTCCCATGTTTGATTGCTTCTATCTCTGCCTCGCTCATTGTCACCTATGTTGAAGAAAGGTTTGGAACCCTGTAGAGAATAAAGAGGGGCCAACTCCATTCCTCTCCCTATCGGTCAAGCATCTTCAAACCTCTCAACAGTGCTTTTCGAGGCTCCACTCTCCCCCTGAATAAGTAAGACCCCATTAGCCTGGGCGAAGATGGGGATAAAAAGTAAGGATTGAAGCCCCCTTAGCTTTGCTAGGCACTGTGTGATACCCCGACCCCGGCATGCATTTAATAGCACTTGACTGCATTTGATTAAATGTTTAATTAGTTAAATCAACCAAATTGCACTATTTTAATATTTATCTTGGAAGCATTTAGTAGTTGTATATTGAATAATTAAAAGATTATCATCTATTTCTAATAATTATAGTAATTGAATTTATTCTCTTGTGATTAATTAAGTGTTTTCTTAAATGTTAGGGTTTAATTGTATTTGACTACGTGCTTATATTAACTTTCATTTGTAACTTAATATTAACTTCATAATTCTTTAAAATATTCTAGAAATAGTTAAATTAATTATTTTAAATGAATATTGATTACCTTGATTGTTTTGATTATTTTAATAATCGGTTTTGGTTGTCTTGCATTAAAATCACTCGGTTTTCAAATAAATGACGAAAGTAGCTCCGAGCCGGAGTAAATTTTAAACTATGATCTTTTCCAAAAATGATATATTTCTTAGATTCTTTGAGATTTAATTGTTACTTCTTTGTTGTCGCAACGTGCATTGCATATCGAGAACGATAGTTAGAGAGCGGTTCCTAGTCCTCAACAAATAGTGAAACCTAGTGTTTGGTGTCTTAATTTTTATATTTTTCTTGTTGTTAGCTAGAATTAATCTTTCATTAGTTGTTTTAGCTTTAAAATGCATAAAATAAGCTAGTTTGACCAACTTAAGTGAGCATTGACCAAGCCTTGACTTTTGACTTGAGTTTCATTTTATTTAAAGCCTAAAATAGCACACACAAAAAAAACAGAGCTGAACAGAAAACAAGCAGGGCCGAAAAAGAGTGAGAAGAAAAAAAGAAAAAATTCAACTTCAAATCTTCGATTCTTCGTGTGAGCTTGCACGGGGTGGTTTCCGAGGCATCCTAAGAGGTTTTCCTTGCGTCTAGGAGCGTCTAAGGTGAGGGTTTCATGTTTATTTGCGCATTTGAAATTTTTATGTATTAACTTTAATTTTTGGATTTTATTCGTAGTTTGTTGTTTTAATAATTTTGAGGCTTAAAGAATGTTCCCTAGCAATCGTAGAACATGTATTTAGAGCTTTTTAACATTTTTTGCGGTTGAATATTGAAATTGAAATATAAATTGTTAGTTGAATAGTAAACCCTTGAAACGATAAAGTTGCGTTGTTATGCCGTCTGTTGATGTGAAAATGTGCTAGGTATGCTAGAATGTCTAAATGCATGATTTTTTTAGGTTGCGTAATGGAAAAAATGAGAAAGATGCATTGGAGAAAGTCGGGGTCGTTTAGGTCGAGTTTAGCGTTTTCTCGTTTTGCATAATGGCATTGTTTCGGGAGGCCATGGAAGCACTTTTGGTGCGATTATGGCATTGGTTGGGTGTTTGGTTAGTATAGTTGTAGTTCAAATGAGCAAAGGGGAAAATCGGGGCTTTGCGCGAATTCTAGGGTAAAGTAAGGTTTCGGGGTCTTTAGACGTGCCTTATGGTGACCTAGGAGGATTGGCGAAGTCAATTTCCAGAACTCGTGGCTTGTTTGGAAATGGTAGTGTTTTGATAGTTGGGGCCGATTTGTGATTTTGCTTGTTTTCTTGATATTATGCCTATAGAATGCTTAGGGTTGCTTGATATACTTGTTTGAATTGATTATGATTGAAATGCTTATCAACTGTTGCTATTGCGTGCGAGAGTAACCTACTTTGTTATTCTCCCACGTGTGGCTTTATTGCTCGTTTATCGCCTTGTATCGAGTCTTGCATTGCATAGTGTCCAGCGCGTGAGTAACCCTCTTCTCGCTTGGGTTGCCTCCCAGGGAGATTTGGGTCGTAGATTGATGGTTACCCCCGGGGTATTCCAAACTGGTGTTATAAGGTGGTTACGCGCTTATTTTCATCGTTGTCAACATCAAGCTCGAGATTGATGTATCGCTCGTAAAATGGTACATTGCTCGTAAGAGTGAACCATAGCCTTCAAAGTGTGGTATAGCTTTGAATGCTTGTGTTAATGCTTTCTTGAATGGTTAATATATTGTCGTTTGTATTGAATGCTTTCTTATTGACTTTATTGCTTAGTTGTGTCTATTTGCATTGCACGACTTTCTTTCTCTCCAACTCGATATTTGTCTCGCCCTTACTGAGTATACGTGTTGTGTATACTTACTCCTCACCACCACATTTGAGGGAAATGTCATGTTAGCTGGAAAGTTCTTGATTTCGTGAAAGCTCGTGCTTGAAGAGTTGTCTTGCGTGCCTATGTGGCTTGTGTTGTCGAAGTTGTAAAGATATATGCTTTCATATGTTGTATGTATTTATTGTTCAAAGAAATATAATTTAAATCTAGCTAAGTAGTTGAGGTGAATTGATAAGCTAGTTTATGTAATCAGTTAGCATAGCTTAACTTCAAAGCATGTTTGTATTGTTAAAGGAAGAGTTAGAATAATCTAGTACTTGAAAATGTATGTATATTTGCTTGTGGTTGCTTGTTGAGAACAAGGCTCGGATGGCCTTGAGGTGGTTGAATGTTTGGACATGGTATTGGTCCACTTATATGTTGTCGCAGGTTCGCTTTTTGCCTAGAAACAGGGGAGACTCCGTCCGTTTTCCCTAAAATTTATGCCCGGGTTTGGTTTGGGTTGTGATTAGATTGATTGATAGAACTCCCAGTCTCGAGAGGGAACGGGGTGTTACACACTGGACAGGGGTTAGCTCTGTAAATATGTAGAGCCAAGTGTAGCGTTGTGTAGTAGTAGGCACTTCTAGGCCCTTTCCCCGCTATTGGATCACTCCAGTGCTTCGAGTACTACGGACCTTCTGCCATCTATTACAGCAGAGCCGTTTCATGAGCGGGGTGGCTAACTTCAGTTCTTTGAATCAAAGGTTGAATGAAATTGATTCATTTTTAGATATCAAAAGAGAAATCAGATAGGATAGATAGATGGATCTATCTTTCTATTCATATATATTACTAAAGAAAATTTGATATAGTTAAGTAGCGTAGCAAGAAGCCCCAAATCCTTGATTTGGCCAGGAAAGACTACACTGCTTTGGGCCTAAGAAGCGAAGGGAATGAGCTTAACTGCTTCTCCTCTACACTTATTTTTCTCCGTGCCTGTTCCGCATGCGCTTCGCGTGCCATTGGCGCTTTGCTCTCCTCTTATTCTTCATTGGACGGTTCAAATAGACTTCGCCGTTCTTTCCCAACTAAAATAGAAAAGGCTGTATCACATCGAGATGTCCATTTGTTTTCCGCCCCCAATGAGATTGAGAAATTGTAACCCCCTATTTAGACTTTGGGCCCTTCATCTTTCTGAATCGAGACTCGGCCCAGCTCATGTCGTTCAAACAACCAGCGGAGAATACCTTAGTATACGATCACGCGCAGTAACTAGGAGTCCTATTACACCTAAGGCCAACTTCAATTCACCAAACCAAGGTTCATCTCGTGTAGTGATTGTGGACTCGTACAAGGATATTTAGTAGATGGTTGATGTATCAGACTCGACCCTATCTTTCGTAGTATGCATTCGCATCCGTGTTGTAACTGATTCGGTAAGCTATGTGTCCGGTGCACGGAGAACTGCCTTCGGTCTCCCAAACTGACTTACTCGTGGCAACCTTCTGGCCGCCCAACGACCTATAACGCTAGTCACTACTCCCACTGGGGCTAGGAAGTAAGCCCCACAACCCAAAGCGGCGAAGAACAAATAGAATTTGCTACAAAAGCCGGCTAACGGGGTGTTGCTGCTTATGAGAACATAGTAATGGAGAAAATAATAACCAAAATAGGATTCATTTTGGCTAGAGTACCCAAATCAGCTATATATTTGACACGGGTTTGCTGTAATACTGAAACTGTGGCGAATGCATCTATCATCATTGATGCATAAATAAAGATACCAATTAGTAGTTATTGAATTCCTTCTATGGTTCCACATGAGAAACCAATACGAATATAACCTACATGTCCAATTGAACTATGAGCTAGAAGTCTTTTGACTTTCGTTTGGGCCATGGCAGCCAGTGCTCCTAAGATCATATAAGCAATGCTGCAGAAAAAAAAGATTTGTTGCAATGTAGCTCCATAAGAGCCATGAATAGAAACACGTGAAATATTAGCAGAAATAGAGATTTTAGGCGCAATAGAAAAGAATGTTGTATCCGGGGTGGGTGACCCTCATAGATATCAAGTGCCCACATATATAGAGTCAAAAGAGATATAGAGTCCGAAGGGGAAGGGGTTTTCTTCGGGGCTCGAGAGATTGAATAGATAGGGCCCCACAAGTTTTGAATTCGCCGCTGGGGAATTCACACGAAAGGAAATGAGGAATTCTCAACAAAAAAGTGCTCTCTAAACCGAATGTGAAAGTCATTTTCCATCAGATGGTTGTTCTCGTAACTCTACTCTCGACTTGGATTATATATCCAAAAAGGTCCGCTCTCAGCCATTCCACACGCTGCTAGCGGAGGCGTGGTTATCTGAAGTGGATTCTCTCTTTTGTAGTAGATGCCGAACCTGCTGTGCCCTGTTGACTAAGAAGGGGGCGGGTGCAGCAGCTACATGGACCCTTTTATTTCTGTCGTTGCCAGCGCTTTCCCGGGTTGAGCCGAAATTATTATAAAGGGAAGGCAAACCCCGAAGGCTGCTATCCAAATAGGCCAGCGGGCGGAATGAGTAGAGGGCCCGACAATCATACCACGGTGGTCAAAAAAGTGTGTTCTCTTCAAATAAGACGCACTGTAGGCCATCCTCGGTTTTTTTCATTTTCGATGAAAAACAAAGAAAATCTCATCTCGATCTCCGAAAGCCTTTTTCTTCCCCTGCCGCATCTCCCTCCCTTCATCGAGCCTTTCCTTTAATGGTTGGGGGAAGCATTCCCTTATCTGAACTTGGCAGGCATTCTTTCCAGCCCTAGTCAAATCAAGTAGGGGTGGGTTTGAGCATAGACTCAAACATGATTTGAAAGGTCCTAGCTACGCCATGCGTTCAATACAAAATCTGAAAAGTTGTAGGGATGACAAAAAGAGGGCGCTTTCCTGTGTTGGACTGAAAAAAATGACCTAAGATAAGAGCGTCTTCTCTTAGCTTTCTTCCTCCCGCGCCCGTCGCCTGGCCCGCTTTAAAGGGGAAGATTAGCAAAGCGGGAAAAGACAGAGGGAGGGGAGCAGCATCTTATTCTCTTCGCGAGAACTTCTGGATCAGAGAAGCATTCGGAATGGGCTCCGCGTTCATTTCATTGGTAGAAAGGATCCAGAGGCTTCGGGGAACCGAAACATGAATTTGAGGAGTAGGCGGGGAACTAAGACCTAACTCTTTCTCTAGGAAGCCACTTTATTTGCTATATTTCCCGATAACTCAAGATTGGCATTTCGGGCTGGATCTTAAAGTCTTCAGAGTCAGACTCACTATTAGGAGTTAAGAGACTGAGACCAAGTTTTGGATGCGATGCCAGATGAATAGAAAGCAAGGGCCATTCTTTCACATAAACTACGGCAGTACCCAATCTCGCCAAGGTGTCAAAAGTGGTAGCATTTACAGCAAGCATTTATGCTACATAAAAAGAGGAAGTGAAAGCGTATGAACTCTTAGGCACTATAGGAAATAGTTTCTGCAACATAATTCAATGAAGCAGTAGCGATCAATTCAATGATGTTTCCCTTCATCCTCTATTGATTCACAGTGACATCGTCATCTTTGTATCTACTAAAGTAAAGATGATTCATTGGTAGAAAATGGATTAAAGTACCTGCTGAAGTGAAAAAATTTATTGTATTTTTCCATTGATTTATCGTACGTGGACTATTTTGAAAGCTGCTAAAAAAACAAAAAAGAGAAAGGTTTGAAGATGCTCGACCGGGTTTGAAGATTTCATCAAGAAAAGAAAAAAAACCGCATTGAGTGGGGCCTGCCCTAAAATAGCCCTTACAGAGCTTCTCTATCAAGAGCTGCCAGTTGGTGGTGAGGAGTAATAGGTTCCGTATAAGCTACATTTCATGGGGGAGGCACCTATCCAGTACTTTCGAACTCGTCTTTCATCTACATACATTGGGTCGCTAAAGCCAATAGTTCAGTGCCCGGGCAACAGCCACTCATCTTTGGTTGTAGCTTCGGCCAAAGCCTTTGCTTTCAGTTCAATTCCATTCCTTGGCTCTCTGGTTGATTGCCCTGCCCGCGTCACACCTTAAAAATCTTTGGAACGATAGTTTCACTTACTTCTCACCGACATTGGACCTTCTTCAAACTGGCCTTTGACCTTTAGCAAAGAGTCTATTGGATAGAACGGGGAGCTATTTCTTAATCGAGGGCTTCACTTCCCTACTATGGTTCAAGACTAACTAGGTATCCTCCTCAGTATCGTTACCACTCTAGCTTGAATAGTCTTAGAGCTTGGCTACGATTGCCTCAATGGAATGTAGAGCTGTCTTATAGTAGCGAGCACTCCCCTTATGAACCTTAAACTAGAGGACAGAAAGAAAGCAAAAGGAGAAGGAAGAGAAGGGACTAATAGATATTATCCTACTAGTAGTGACTAGAAGAAAGGCCAAGTCAGTAACTAGAGGAAGGGTCTACAATTGCCAGGTTGTCTTAGCCTATAAAGAACTTTTAAAATAGCTTACACTCCTCGGAAATTACTGAAAGACTGGCCTACAACCCCTCATAGAAAAAAAGGTCTCTGCTTAAAGGAATTTCAGATAAGTCTTTGGGCGTACTTTGATGAGGGCTGACAACTTCTTCTTTCTATTCTATAGAAGTGGTAATAGCCAATAAAATCAAATCTTACTATTAAAATATAGGGATTCTTAGTCTAGTCTAGCGCGTAGTTTCAAAGAATTTAATTAAGAGAATAAGCGATCTATGCTTGGCGAACGTCAACCACCTCTTTAAGGTCTTCAGTAGTTAGGGGGCGCGAAGCCACTGTTATCTCCTCTTAGTGAGTCTGGTACCCACTCCTCTTATTGGTTGGGGATGTACACAGCAGTCGAAGCAATGTATAATAAGCATCGATCGCGATACGACCCAGATAGATTGAGTCAAGTAATGGCATCCACTGAGAGCTTACCTTAACTGGCATGACATTTAAAGAAGGCTACGTCTAGACCTAAAGAATCCCTTAGCCTTCCGATCTAGGCATATTATCTAAGAGACTCTCCTAGTGCTTAGTGGGCCAAGTGTATTTTCTTTTAGTTAATCTACCCATTTTACAGCTGGTTTCTTATTATCCTTCGCTTGTAGCGATTGAATCTTGTTTCTGATACAGCACCATTGATTGGTCTATTGGCAAAGGAAACCCAGGAATTAAAGATTTAGTTCTGTCCTCCGAACATTTATTATGTTGTCACTACTGCTTGTCAATTTGAATTGCATCAAAGCTCTCGTTTGAACTTCATCTACAAGAATTCTAAACAAGAACTCGAGACTTGAAATGAATCCAATTGGAGGTTGCATAAGGAATAGTACGCAAAAGACAGCATGGAAAGACAAAGACAGGATTTCTTAAAAGTTGAAAGTTTCAGTTCAAGTCCCTGGTTCAAGAATAAGCAAGAGGATAGTAAGCAAACAAGCTAGCAAGTAGTTAGAAAGCTAACCCGAAAGTAGGGCAAGTAACCCAAAGCATCGGCTTGGGAATAGATTGATTGGATTGAGGTCAAATCTCTCTTGTCCCTCTGGCTGCTCTGCTTGATTTGAGGAATTAGTCGGAGGTGAGTAGTAGGCCACGCTTCTTGTGTTAAAGTAAGTACACCGGTGACGTATTATAAGATCTATGGTCTTCTTCCTTCTTTCCTAAAAAGAAAGTGAGTAAAAACCCTATTATGGTTAAAGAAAAGAAGAAGTTGAACCCTATTATGGTTAAAGAAAAGAAGAAGTTGAATGAAGGGAGGAAGCGAATTCAAGGGAAGGAGACTCAACGACTAATAGGAAAGGAAAGTTGAACCCTATTATGGTTAAAGAAAAGAGGAAGTCCCCTTTGTATGATGTCTGATAAGCCGATGTTCATTTTCGGAGTCTTTTCTTTGTCTCGAGATCAGGTTAGCCCTCAAGTCTACTTCATTTTATGGATCAAAGCCCTTTCTTTCGACTCCAGTTTGGTATTTTTCTTAGTCTTTTGACTTTCCTTGGGCTAGTCTTGGATGTTTCTGTCTCTAAGCATATGATAGATTGATTCTCAAAAGGCTTGGAAAAATCCATCTATTCCAATCTCTCATGTTCTAGCGAATCAATAATCTTCTTCATAGTCGCAACTTCTTCACCTCCTTTAGCTTAGGCAAGCCGCTTCTGCTTTTCGTTCTAGTGCTTGTTTCTCAATTTCTTGTTGAGCTTGCCTCTTTCCATTCCCTATTCCATTCTATCTCGTATAGAGAAGGCTTCCTGGCTTCCTTGAAGGGAAGAAAGTTGTGAGTGCGCATTCCTTCCATAGCTACTGAGGATTAAGGATCCTCTTTTTTGGCACGAAGTTGTACTTCGCTCGATTCCACATCGAAATAAGCCCCACTATACTAGATTTAAGTAAATTTGGTATGGATCCATCAATAGCTAGACGTACTTAACTTTCTATCGAACGTTCGGTCATTGGCAGGAATTACTGAAAAAAACTTCTTACTCTCACCTGACGAGCTAGCTTCGCTTGAGGCTCTTGTGGCTCTTGCTTCGGTCGATCGAAGAAAGATGGTGCCAGTGACTGGAGAAGGTCCCTCTTTCTTTAAAGAATGACCGTGGCCGTGAAGCTTCCTTTCCATTGCGACACTACATTCCTCATTCTTACATCAACTTCAACCTTCGTCATCCTATCGAACTAAGCAATTAACGTCACTTTATCCATTTATAAAAGTGCAAGAGAAGAAGAAATCAATGGATAGACTTGAGCGCTTTCTTTGGTATAGGCGTTGAGCAACCGCATGGGACTACATGAATTTTATTACCTTCAATCTCCAGGCTTGTGATTTCGATAGGCTGAAAAGCTTCTACAGCGTCAGGGCCGGTCTAGCAGAAAGCGAGGAGCTCGCAAGAGCTAAATCACGATCTTCGGGCATTGACATGAGGATGCCTCTTTTCGATGCTGGGAGTGAAGCCAGCCTTGCAGGAGCTATCTATTCCATCAGGGAGATGGCAAGCAGAACCCACCCAAACTCATAGGCAATGACCTTTCTGAGCTACCACATTCACGTATGCCACGGGAGATCCTATGCAACTTCCCTGGTCTACCTGTTCAAGCGAACGCTTGCAAGCGGCCAGGACATACACCGTACAAGATGTCGCTCACTTCCTTTAGGAGGAGGGATCGGAGTCAACCTTACTCCCCTGATTTGAGTTGGAGGTCTTACGCATTTACCACTATGCATAGAGTCTCACTTCCCCTTGACAAAAAATCAAGAAAGGCGCATTTTGCCCTCCCCCGCCCATTTGGAGGTGCATACCCATTTAGGAACATATGCCTGAGGGTAAAGAGATAAGTCAATGGAGAACTACCAAATCCAATGACTTTGATTTTTTCATACCATTCTGTCGTCGATCACTACTGGGTCGGTTGGTGAGTCACCCAAAAAAAAAAGCATCGAGAAAGGTAAAACATATATGCTTTATGAAATGATCAATGCTTTCATTTATGCTATGCCCTGCATCGTGTTCGTCTGTGTTTATTGAGCTTTCTTCACTTCAACACCATGCACTTTGCTTCACTTTATAGAATAGATAGACCCTTTGAGAGTGAAAAACAATGGCAAGCGATAGAAAGGATAGTCCTTCGCGCGAACTACTAGAAAATGGTGAGATTATTAGTGAAAGAAGGACCAACGATGATCATATCCTAAAGGAGTAGGAGGAGTAGGAGGAGTCAGTTTTCTTTGAAGATCAAGGTAGGTAGTGTCAGACAATTATGCCATTCGAAAGAAGTCTTCTACAGAAGAAAAGCCTATTACAAGTAAGTGGATAGGAAAGATCTCTAGAGATTCTTATCTTATTCCATGCTAGTGGCTCAACCAGTAACCAATGGCGAAAACTCAAGAATCCATGGTTTCCTGGTAGAACCCTATTTCGCCCAAGTTGTTTCGAAAATGGAAAAAAGAAGCGATTTTTCGAATAGCTTGCTCATAGTGTAGGTCCCACTTGTATATCATATTTGGCCGAAGAAGCATCGAACAGTTTGGAGTTCTTACCTTCTGGGGACTCCATGGACCAAGATCTACTTTTATTATATGGTCAATACCGATCTACTTTAGTAGATCATATGCATGTAGAAAAAGCTTCTAATTTTGATGAATTGGAAACATCTCTTTTCCATTTCTATTTACCCAGTTCATATCTTTGTTTCGTGTGTTCCCGGGAGGAATTCGATCTCTTCAATCTCAGAAAACCACCTAAATAACTGCGGCCAGAGAGTCAAATAGATCGGGAAGAAAGAGTCTGAGGTCAGGTCGGACGACATATATCTTGGTTGGTCCCACCACCACTAGAGATTGGACATATATAGTTTCTTTCTTCTAAAAAAGAGATTCTTAGATTTTGATTTTTAAATAGCTGCAAGACCAAAATGGGGTACAAAAACCGAAAGCCCTTCTTTTTTTTTTTTTTATGTTCCTTCCAGATACATGGCTTATATACCCGGCTCAACATTCTTGGAAAACAATCGAATCTAGGGCCTAGAGGAGAATTAGCCATTCAATCTTGTGAACTAATCGAGACCAAAATTGGAAAAAAGTGATACGAACGGAGAGGAATAACCAATCAATGAAAGAACATGAAACCATTCTGTTTCAATAGAGGTACGAGAAAGGGTTAGGGATAATGAAGTAGGTGAAGTGGTTGGATTTTGCAAGCTGTTCCAACCACTACTAGATGTGATTCCAAGAGCCGAATGAGAATGAATACCACACAGAAGAGTCAAGATCAGGCTTCCTAATGGAATGTTTGACCGATCCATTCCAGATCGACCGAATTGGTACGAAAGTTGTAACACGGAAAACACGACTTATTTGAATAACCCAGTGACCTACCAATTGTAGAAGTAGGATTTTTGGCAAGCAATAAGCACTTAAATAATATAATTCAAGTGTACCATCTTCTTTCTCATTTTGAGGAAAAATTGCGGAAGGAAAAGGAAACAACGGAGGGATTCGAATCATACCTAAATGGGAATGACATGAAAAGTCTTTTTCAAAACCTAACATTAAGGGCGTTACGACGATATACGAGAGGAATAGAGAAAAACTCATGATTGGTGTGGAGGGGAAGATCTGTTTATGATATAGTTCAAGAAAGAGCCGTCTCATTTCCTTACTTCTTCGTTCTTTCTAATTCATTCACTTCAAGACTGGTTCTGAACGCCGCGTAAGATCATCTTCAACCAACCTCCACCGTACGTACCTTTCGGTGCGACCACTAAAGAATTGCTTATACATTAAACAGCTACTTATATACACTTACTAAAAGACTGACTTTCATTCAAACTCATTAGGCTAGCATAAAACTAAGAAAGAGAGATAATCCTAAGGCGACATGTAAGCAAACTGTGCACAATAAGAGAAGAGGAGAGATGTTTGAAATTACTACCACAAGAAAGCCGCCCCCTATGGGGCCCGTCACTTCGTTCGTACCTTTTTGGCTTAGGCTTCCAACTGAACAAGATAGTCTTGCCGCCTCGCCGCTAGCAGAAGCTAAGCACTTGAAAAGCGTGCCTTGCTTTTGTCGGCCTTTCTGTGCAACAGTCCACTAGTAGTGGAAAAGAGGGTTACCGTACATACAAGAGTCTTCCAGTTCATACAGAAGCTCTTTCTTACCAGTCAAGTAGTAAACCAGCTGTATCTTATCTTATAGCTTGGCGGGTCACCTTTTGAATTCAGTAGATAGAAGTTTCTATTAAATAGACAAGGAGTAGGTGAGTGAGTGAGTCCTCACTGACCTGAGTGATTTTGATCACCTTGTAGGCCTTTTATTTGGTAGGTAACATCGCCAAAGCGTATCATCAGATTTGACTACAGAGGAAGGAACTCGAAGGGGAATGACACCGTCATGTGCAAAGCAACAATAGTTGGCCCTCTATCATCTTCTATCCAGTAGACTTGGTAAAAGGGCCTCGACTTATTTCTAGAATTAGAGTTCGACCGCATCTCCCCTTTTTTTTGGGAGGGGGATCAAGTTCTTTGCCAACTACCAACTGCCAACTATCGACCCCGATCTCTTTTCATTTATTTTGGGTATTACCAAACCTAGCCTAGCCTTCGTCAATCACACTAAAGTAGAGCACCCAACTACGGAAAAGCCTCTTTAAGGGTGGGCTAGGTTAGTCAGTCATGCCGGAGACGCGTTCGTTGACAAAACCGCCGTAGGAATTCCAACTTTTCAATAGAGCGAAGTCGAACTGATCAACGAGAAAGAGGCCCTACTCAAACCAAACGAATACATCACAAGATCGGAACTGCACTCATGCCTCTCCCGCATCAAGTTGACCGCCCTCCCTACGTAGTGATTCTATCAATCATGTATGTAGGTAGGACCCTCTATTTTAATTGGTATATCATGAAAAAGAAAAAAAGAAAGCCATTTGTACCAAGCGCATTGCGCTTTCCCTTGCCCAGATGTTCGCCTTTCTAAGTCAAGTAATGGTGACCTGACTCACCGAAGACTAGGGCTTCGTAACATGTTAACGAAGACCTCCGAACTGAGGGTTCGGTCAGTAGAAGGGACGACTTTGTCTCCCCAGAAGAAGAATAACCCCGATCTCTAGCCGACTGATCCCCCTGATCTTATAACTGGGAGGGAACGTGTCACATTAGAGGGGAACGATCAGAGGTGTCATCTAATCACCACGATGAGGAAGGTCCCTATTTTATTAGACTCAGCCATGAATATGAATGAAGAAATGAATACCGGGCTCTTTCTTTCACTGCTAACCCCAAGAAGTTTCTTAATGCTGATACTTTCTGTTTCGTCGAGCCCCGAGCTTGTGGTCCTCATTTGAGTGTGGGTTCAATTGGATGAATCTGTCAAGTCAAGAAAAATGTATGTAGCAGCAAGGATAGTGCATCGCCTATTTATCGTTCTCGCTCGGGAGCCAAAACAAACACGCCTGCTCATACTGTACTGGACCTTCGACCAGGCCTTCTACCTTTGTCAAATCGGAACCAAGACCACTGCATTGCGCTTGAACAGTAGAGCGGTCGTCGGCTAGCAACTGCCGTGCACAGATATAGATTCATTCTTCGTACCTGGTCCAGTCTCATAACCCTTCGCGGGTTGGTAAAAAGTCAGTCTTGATTGGTAAGACGGAATTGGACAAAGAAAATAGAGTGCTCGACCAGAACAACGGCCAACAAATATCGTAATTACATAGATAACTACTCCTCCCCTTCTCTGTCTTTAAGGCTTTAAGGTGAACTGTATAGCAGCTGAAAAGCGTAGTGTGCCTCGCCTTCTCGTAAATGGTGTTAGTGAGAGTCATTTTAGTATCCCCCGTTGACCTTCTTTTGTAGATAGAATATTCAATGAGTGGAAACAAGAAACCTTACTAATAAAGTGCTTGTTGAGTATGGGCGGCTTTCGAGCCCAAGCCCCTTGTATGGGTTCTTTGGTTGCTTTCGCGCATCTTTCTCATATCGGGCTTTCCTTGATTTTTCAATAAGGGATGCGAAAGCCGTTGTGCTAACGCGCATCCATTTTCTTGCAGGAGTGCTAACGTGCGCCCTTACGTTTTCTTCATTTGTTCTGCAGTACAAGACTCTTATAGAGCCGCGCTCCTTTAATATGATGAGAAGAAATGGGGCCACCCTCTTTTTCGCACCAATCCTTATTTACTACTACATCTTTTTTTTGGTGTATAGCTCAGTTGGTAGAACATTGGGCTTTTAACCTAATGGTCGCAAGTTCAAGTCCTGTTATACCCAAACCTACCTTACACTATACTATGAGTAAGGAGGCGTAGTAGCCTTCAAAGATTACTCTTTGGCCTTTAGACTTGCTTCGGCGACTTCTCCCTTTTGCATTCATTCTCATTCCCAGGCGAGCTCCCTTAAGTTATCTTCAATTGGAGTCAAAGACTCCTATGCTTAAAGACTTAACTTAAAGAGGAGTGAGTGGTGCCCCTCCTTTGGCAATGGAAGTCTCTTTATCTTCGGTTTTCTATTCAGTACCAGTGCCTTGTAGTAGTCCCTGCCTCAATTTAAGCCCTTGCCCATGGAGTCTAAATGCTAGTTCGTAGGGCTCGTTAATACCAGTTTAAAAGCCAGTTACGGTAGTGGTATTCCCAGCAGTCTATCTTTATCTGGAAATCCTGTTATTTTACGTAAAAGAAAATAAGAGCCTTCTTAATTGATTTCTCCATTTAGGATAAGAGTAGGCAAGAGCTAAGTCAAAGGTTAGGCTAACGCTAAGTATTAAGGAGAATACTTTCTTAAATTCAAAAAATAAGAAAGAATTTAGAATTAGGAGGACTCTCATATCTCTCTGGAGAAACAAGGGCAAAAGCAGGAAGCAGGCTAACCAGGGGGAGTTATCCAAGTAAGAAGGTAATGGAGTAAGCCAATCTTTTTCTTTCCTTTCGAGGAAATATTTTCCCTTGGCTGAACCAGTGCCAGTCTTTTCACCTTCTGCCTTTGCTGCTGGTTAAAATGAGAGAATCTGATTCCTGCCAGAATCAGTTTGCTGTCGATCCAAGCGATGGCAATGATAAAAGATCCAGGGAAAAGAAACTTTTTTTCAATCCAATAGTCAAAGCAAAAGGGGTGGCCAATAACGGCATCAGAGACTATTATGTTATTAGCATTTACTCCAACTCATCCATTCCATTTTCATACAAGGAATTTCAACTAAGAATGACACCTTATTCGCTCCGCTACAACGAACGAACTAAATAGCAGACCATCGAGGGTGAGTGAACGGCTAGCCAAAGCTTCTCGTTTGGATCAAAATCGTAGTGGAAATGCGGTTGAAAGTAGATGATTGATTACTCTATAGTGTGATGTCTCGACTTTAATTAAAGATTCTATTAGTCTTCAGCCTCGTTCAGTTTCTTTGTTTTGAATAGTGATGAAAAACTGAAAGAAATCCTTTCCATTTGTCTTTACTACTCGATCGAAGGGCTTTGATAAAGGTGTTAAGAGAATAGCTCAGAAAGAGCTGACAAAGATGAGATTGAGATGAATGCTCAGGCTTCACTAGTTGCTTGCACCCTTGTGACCCTATGGGCAAAGAGTCTCATCTTCATTCAGAGAGGTTAGGTGGCAGTGGAGAGAACATTTTGCGATAGTTCCAGAGATAAGTGGTCGGCGGGTCTAGAGCATCTTTCAATCGATGATAGGCAATTTGATTTTCATAACCATTAGCCAAAAGCTGTATGTGACTCTAAAACTATAGAATTCTACATCAGTAAAGGATGCAGCAGAGGTTGTATTTTCTCTTCCAATTGTTCTAGGGACTGATTCTAGAACAAAAGTTGGCACTGTAGAATCAACATTTGAAGAAGCAAACGAATCATAGGCTTGCGAATAAGCAACTGAAGTATCTTCCTTTAACTCTTCCATGGCTCTATAGCCAGCAAAGAAGAAGGAGAGAGAGGGGATTTGACAATTCAAAGCCAAACTAACAAGCGAGAGCCCGATGCCTGTGAGTCGGGTAGGGCAGAAGAAATGAATTCAACAATTCCATGAGCGGTGGTTGGAGCGGACCTTTCTGTAAGGGTAGGTGTGGATCCTCGATCCAAGTCTCATCTTTTGAGTGAGGATGTTCTTTCTTTTTTAGAAGCTAAAGTCAAATCTTATGCAGCACCCAGGAACGCGCAAAGCTCGTCTTCCTTCCTTGGTTGGAAAGGGAAGCCCCCAACATATGAGTACTCTTTCAGTCAAGTAATACCTTTAGAGCCTATAGTATAGCTGAGTAGCTAAGAGCTTCTGGTAATTTAAAAACATAGGAATCTACTTCTTTTGCATTAATAGGGCTTTGAGTTGAGGGATGACTTCTCTTTCCCTTATCAAGCAAGTCACACCTAATCTCCCTTGATGTCATCTTGATAACTGGACTAAAATGTCTCATCATAGTCGTTTACCCAATTGCTGGTTATAGCCTTTGGCTACCACGCGAGCCTTGTAGCGATCAATAGTCCCATCATAATTTTACTTTAGCTTGTATACCCACTTGCAAGCCAATAACTTTCTTCTCCGAAGGACGGGAAACGATGGTCCAAGTCTGATTTTGATAGAGGGCATCAATCTCTTCATGCATGGCAGCAACCCAGTGTGGATTCTTCTAAGCTAATTGAAATGGAGTGGGTTCCTTCACGTTGAAATCAGAAGAGACAACATTGACCGAGAGAAGCAGCCGATTAGTAGTACAGGAGTGTACTCCTATTCCTAAATCAATAGGAGCTTCCTGATCAGGGGGAACACTCGGCTAAGGAGAAGATTTTGGTAAATCAGCTGAAGGAGTAGCTTTGATTTTAGGCCAGCGAGTGTAGTACTTGAGAGCGGATTGATGACCATCAGGTGCAGCAGGTACCACAAGCCCTTGATAGCTATAAGAGGACTGCTGGAAGAGGCACCGACTGTGGGAATAGGCCGAATACTGATCTCAGGTGCAAAGGAAGCAAAGTCAGTAACGGTGGGCAACATATGTGGCACCTCCCTTTGAGATTGAGGCATTGTAGATGGTGGATCATATAGAGTTGCTTCATCAAATGCGACATGGCGAGAAATGAAAACTTGACGACGGCACAGAGAGAAGCATCGGAAGCCTTTATGATCATCACTGTACCCGAGAAAAATACAGCAATCAACCTTAGGCTCAAATTTGTGATGAATGGACTTCGAGATGTGGACGTAGCATAAACATCCAAAGGCCCAGAGAGATGAATAAGCTGGTGGAGCACCATGTAGGATTTCATAGGGAGACCTGTGATTTAGAAGTGGTGTAGGTTCGTTATTGATAACAATAACAACCGTATGAAAAGCTTATGTCCAAAGATAAATGGGAATCCGGAATGAAAAAGTATGGAAAGGTCCGTCTCAGTGATATGGCGATGCTTGCGCTCACTGAGACAATTCTGCTCTGAAGTGCAAGGGCATGAATGCAATTTTTTTTGAATTCCATGCTGCACACAATAGTCATTAAAGCTGTTAGAAGTAAACTCTCAACCACGATCACTTTTGAAAAATGTTATGGGTTTCTCAGAATGCTTGGTTATAAGTGAAAGGTTCAAAAAAGATCAAAAACTTCATATTTGGCACGAAGAAAAAAGAACCTGTAACAATCAAAACAGCAACATAACATGAACCAAATAAAGAAGAAGGTGCAGGCCCCAGACATCAGCATAGAGAAATTCAAAAAAATGGTCTTTTATTGCATGGAGAAAATGGTAGTTTGGTATACTTCCCCAGTTGACAACCGGGACAAATATGACTAGGTGAAGCATTATTACAATCGACTTTCAAGGACCCTGTAGACACTAGACTCCTAATGCCTGTAAAGCTTGCATGAGCAAGGCGAAAATGCCAGGTACGCAGAGAAGCTGAGGAAGAAGAAGACAGTCAAGTGTGATGAGCATGACCAACTGAAGCAGAGAGGAAGTAGAGATTACCTTTCTGATAGCAAGTATACGCCCTGATTAGAGATCCTTCACAAGGACTTCACTATACTACCAGTTATGGAGCGGATTCGGGCCAGACGGAACAAGCCTTTTTTGACTCATAAAATCAAAGTAAGGAGCACTGTTCAGATTATGTCTCCGACTCGGCGCAGAAAGCAGAACAAGTCTTCTTTTACCTAAAATAGCAAAGTTAGGAGTACACTCTTGTTGGCCGTTAGTCGGCCTTAGAATAGAAAGCATGATAAAGCCATTAACGGCTGAGTCCATATCGCATGATTAACAGATCATCAATATCTCGTCGTGGCACGGAGAAAGCAAGCATAAGAGCACTAAAATATCATTTATATATTGAAAGCATAGACGACAGATAGAGCTACAAGGTAAGGCACTACTGAAATCAAGCTATTTATTGTAAACCCTCAATCCTTAGTTACCTTACAACAATTGACATAGGGGGGGCATTCCCACCCACTTGATTCGCCTAAAGACACCCATTCGACAGACGAACCTTTGGATAGACAATTAAGGCCTTTTTTCCCTTCCTTAAGGCTACCTATACATTTGGATCTTAGTAAAGTTTCCCTAGAATCTCTAGAAAGCTAAACTTTCTCATTATGAGTCGGGAGGTAACTGTTGCTATGCTTATCTTGCTACTGTTACCAGAGAATTCAGGTTAAGAGTTAAGCTAGCGCACCTCAGGCGAAAGGCTTTGTTTGGCCCGAGAGGTCTAAGGCTCAGAATAAGAGGATGGATACCAGTGGGCACCACATCAGCTGGAGACCTTGGCTGGCTAAGTTAGCCTAACATCTAGCTTAAAAAAGAGGTGCGGAAGCGCGAGCTACTGGAAGGGTGGAGCAAGGCCTTTTTAAGGAAGGAAGATGGAAGGGGGGCCATGTCATGTAAGATTGAAAAGAATGGTTCTAAGAACATAAAAAGAAAGAGGTTTGAAGATGCTTAACCGGGTTCGAAGATGCTCGACCAACAGGAGAGGCTCGCGATCTTTTTCATTGCCGGCTATTCTTCGACGAATTCATTCAAGCCCTTTTAGTTCATATATCGACTGTAAGCGGTCAAAGTGGAATAAAGCAAGGATGGCAGCCGCCTTAGGTTAGTCTCATATGCATTTGAACCACAGTTCTTTCTTCCTCATTGGATTATTGATCCCCCCGAATCAGTCTCTTTAAGAAGCTTCAACATGGCGAAAGAAAGGATTTATTTTATTCATTAGTATCCTATAGGTTTCTATCTTCTGAATTGAGAGCCTCGAGACTTTGATCAATATGAATGAGGAGCAGCCTCTCAATAGTGAATAAGGCTGCTAGATGAGTTTGAAATTCAGGGAATAGAACTTCTTTAAAGGTATTTTGGAACTGCTTGAAGAAAACAAGTATAGTGTTAAGCGTCATTTCTTTCTGGAATAAGGGATGCATCTCTTTCTAACTACAGAAAATCACTCTTTTCTTATTCAAACATGGCGCAAAAGGAAAGGGGCCCAGTAGTTGCCTGAGTTATTATTCCCTTCCACGATGCTTGATTCTGAATCAAGCGAAGTGATCTATTAATCAAACCAGTAAGTGTTAGTAAGGGACGTCTTCTTTCTTCAGCATCTACCCGTAAAAAATGAAAACTAATTAGTTGTCGAAGAGATCAAAAAGAAGGCATTCAAACAGGCAGGAGCCTCCCCACCTCTTTGGGTGGGTCTCTTCTTGGCAGTCAGGGTTTTATCCTTTGACCAAGCAGTTCAATTAGTCATTTAGTCAGCCACAGCGAAATACAATAAAAAATAAATCAACTAAGTTAGTGTCGCATCAGGGATGTAAGGCACGTAAACAAGGGAGTCATTGGCACCCCCTTGTTCAATTCAATTCTTCAATCATTCTGGTCGGTAAGGCAGCCAGTCAGCAGTTGGGTTAAGATGAGCAGGGATGAAAGGAAAGCAAAGAAGAAAGCAGAAGGTTGTTCTAGCTTCAGACTGGGATAAGGAAGGAAAGTAAGACCGTACTAAAAAAAAGAAGCAGAAAGAATTAGGGCTAATTCTGACCTGCCGGTCATATGAGCGAATGGGTGGCTATGAGTTAGTTGTGTTCCCTTTCTTTCATGATAGAGTCTCTAAGAGAATGCGACGGTTCCGCGTGAGTTGATTGAGGAATGATTTACTCTTTGGCTCATAATACCTTAGGGGCTTCTATCGAACATTTTCCTTGACTGAAGTGATTGGGTGGCTTCCTGGCTGGCACTAGAGAATATGAACTAAAAGACGAGAATGATGAGACAAGTCAAAAATTTATGCATCCTTATTGATTTGAGTTGAGTCACAGAGCTCTATATATTTCATAGGTAGCCCATTGAATCTTGTTAGTTATAATGGAGAACCTTCTTTCATTCATATTAAGGAACAACCTCTGTAAGGATCATAAGTATCCATGTTCTCTCTTTCTATTCTTAAGGGCCGTCGAATTTCTGGGAAAGAAGAATGAATCCGATTCTCAACTGCTTTCTCCATTGAAGTATGAACCTTGATTGTCTTAAATCACCGGAAATTTCATAGATCAATAGGGTAGATCTATGTCAGTACAAGTATCAGTCCAGTCCAGACTCAGTCAGTAATGGATGGGATAGTCCAGTAATGAATGAAAGGTTTGGAAAGCAAGGGCGGCTTCCTGTACTTTTTCTTCCACCCAAGAGTAGACAGCACACATAACCAAGCACGCCACTAGAAGTAAAGTGTTAAGCTCAGTGAACAGAGTAAGGCCAGACAACTTACCATTACCTAGTCCGTCCAAGTTCAGAGCAGCATCGTCGGTTCTACTCTATCCTATGGCCTCTCTCAGGGCAAGGTAAGTCGCTCACTTCGTTGCACACCTGCCTTTCTTTATAGGGTGCACTATCTTCCTTTATGAAGGAACTGAACCCAGAGGCTGTCTGTCTTTGCTCTAATAGACATCGAAAAAATTCATCTAATCGGAATACCACACTACCCAATGGTTCCCTGTACCCTTTCTACAGCTCCTTGTACCCCTTTCTTAACAACGCTGGAAAAGATGATGCGTTACCCTACCTGGATCGGCTTCATTCATTGTCACATCCATTCCCTCATTCATTCTATTTCGCAAAAAGTAAGTCCTCATTCATGCTTTTCCTCGTTGAGAATGATTTGCAAGATCTAAAATAAAATATCAATCGTAAGAGTATCTCGTCTTTTGACCCCTTTTCAGCCCTGCCCTGTAAAAATTGCTTTCTTTTGCATTTGAGTGTGGAAATTACTATAGATCATTTTGGTGTCCAGTGGATGATACAAGCTTTGAAACCGCAGCCACAACCTCAATATCAGTATCCTGATCAGCATCTAAAGCATCGGGGAAGAAGTTTAACGAGGGAATTTGACATGATCTACAGGAAGAAGTGCTACTATGATGCCCAGTTTTGCTTCTCCCTTACTACATCTACCTTTAGCCCTCACTTCTATCATCTGACATCGATCTCGGCTTCCTTGACAAGGCAATGTCAGCAACGTACTGAGATAGATTGTCAGGTTTGCCATGCCAGGGCAGCACTCCCAATGTGATGAAAGAACACAAAACCATACAGATGGCATCACGAATCCCATACCAATGTGGATTGAACACCATATCTTGATTAGTTTGTTACTGCAGAGTGAACAAAATCCTTTTTTATCCTTGGAGTAGGAAGAGATAGGGCATCAAAAAACCCATCCGTAGAATCTTAGACATAATCAACAAGAGAATGAGCCAAACCAAAGGTCAAGGCTAGAATAGGGGATGGTGGAAAGGTTACTCTTTCGCAATTCAGAAAGGAGTTGTAAGCCCCTTCAAACCCCACTACTGGATCAATGGACTACTGCCTGAGGAGCCTAGCTTAACCTAGCCCAACCACTCATTCCAGTGCTACATCGAAGAAAGGAGCTCTCGATACTTAATCATGAGCGAAACATCACACATGTAAAGCTTTCTTCAAATAAATTTAGTGTTCAGTTGACCCTACCATTAATGAGATATACTCAAGAAGGAAGACTCTATCCCTTGCCTGGTCAGTGAAGAAGGCATCTTGGAAGAAACAGTTGGGAAATGAGGGATTACCCTTGGGTGATTCTCCTAAATAGGCCATTGGGATATAAGGTAGACTATCGCATATAAGCTGTAGGTATACTATTAGTAATAAGAAGGAGCTAGTACAGCTAGTCTTCTTTTCCTAAGAAGGATTCATTCACATATCCGCTTTTAGTAGTCTTAGTCGCAGATCAGCTGTTACGAATAAAGAAAGGCCCAGAATAGCCAAGCCAAATAGGTCCTATTAAGTGGTCCAATCAGTCTAATGCATAATGTCTAGTATCAGGAGTCTTTTAGTAATCCACAGATTAGGAACCGAGTGGGGAAGTGAGCTCTACTCTAAGCTCTAAAGGTTGCTCTGCCACCTAGGCGAAGAGCGCTAGCGAAACCTTTTAGTCCTATTCGATTCTATAGCTGGATCTTCTCGAAAACCATATTAGTAAGCTTTTTTAGTAGGATAAAAAGACCTTCTTTCAACACTAGTTCGAGGAGAAGTGCTATCGTCCTTACAAGGGAGGTTAGGAAGATGGTCAATTGACCTCTTGGTATATGTACTATAAGAACACTGCCTTCACTTATGTTGGCGAGGCCGGGAACATCTATTTCAGGAAAAGAAGGGCAAGAATAAGGTGACCATTTCCCGGGGTAAGACTCAGAAAGAAGTTACTGCCTCGGGAGCCCTGCATAAGCCGAATACACTATTACAGGGGGTGGGATCCTGAATCTACTTTAGACTAGCTTTACATTACGAAATACCACTCGGGGAGTTCGAGGGAAGAACCCAGAACCCGATCTACGAGAGAATAGCAACTCGTACGTAAGCATACACACTTCAAGCAGAATTCAAAGCGATCATAGTGCTGATCCCCTTACATACATAGTCATTCTTGCAGATCTGGACATTGCGTGGTTGTTTTGCAAGATTTCACTTTCAGTTCGTAGAGTGGATCAAACAAACATGTGTTCAGCTTGATTCGTTGGTGCAGTCACTTCGTCATGTTTTGATTTGAAACTCGATTTCGCCTGCACAAACAATGTAGTTGTTGCTTGGTGAGTCCCTTCGTTAGCTTTATGTGCTCCTTCGATTTTCTAGTAGTAAGATCTGGCCTTTGGTTTTAAGATTGAATCAGTGGTCAGCCTGTGCTTGAACGACGGCATTCCAAGAAGAAACCTCTGATTCCGAAGTGGTTTACTTTATAGGCTAGTGAAATAGCTAAGTAGTTAGGACCATTCCTAATCTGATATTATACAGGGAGACTCTATAATCTTCCCTTTTCTTCCTTTCGGGACACGGGGAAAAGAAATCCTTTTTCCTCTCCCTTTCTGGATGACAGAGGGAGCTACTTTAATGGAATTTCTTTATTTAGGGAGTGTGGATGATCCTTTCCCCGCTCATTCAACCCTAGTTCGAGGAGAAGTGCTATCGTCCCCACAAGGGAGGTTAGGAAGATAGTCAATTGGCCTCTTGGTATATGTACAATAAGAACACTGCCATCACTTTTGTTGGCGAGGCTGGGAACATCTATTTCAAGAAAAGAAGGGCAAGAAGAAGGCGGCCATGTCCCGGGGTAAGACTCAGAAAGAAGTTATTGCCTCGGGAGCTCTGCATAAGCAGAATACACTACTACAGGCGGTGGGATCCTGAATCTACTTTAGACTAGCTTTACATTACAAAATACTACTTGGGGAGTTCGAGGGAAGAACCCAGAACCCGATCTACGGCCGAATAGCAACTTGTACGTAAGCATATACACTTCAAGCTGAATTCAAAGCGATCATAGTGCTAATCCCCTTACCTACAAAGCCATTCTTACAGATTTGGGCGTTGTGTGGTTGTTTTGCGAGATCTCGCTTTCAGTTCGTAGAGTGGATCAAACAAATATGTGTTCAACTTGATTCGTTGGTGTAGTCACTTAGTCATCTTATGATTTGAAACTCGATTTTGCCTACACAAACAATGTAGTTGTTGCTTGGTGAGTCCCTTCGTTTGCTTTATGTGCTCATTCGATTTTCTAGTAGTAAGATCTGGCATTTGGTTTTAAGATTGAATCAGTGGTCAGCCTGTGCTTGAACGACGACATTCCAAGAAGAAACATCTGATTCTGAAATGGTTTACTTTATAGGCTAGTGAATGAGCTAAGTAGTTAGGAGCCTTCCTAATCTGATATTATACCGGGAGACTTTATAATCTTCCATTTTCTTCCTTTTGGGACACGAGGAAAAGAAAGCCTTTTTCCTCTTCCTTTCTGGATGACAGAGGGAGCTACTTTAATGGAATTTCTTTATTTAGGGAGTGTGGATGATCCTTTCCCCGCTCATTCCCTTATGTAATTTTGGCGCCTGATCTTGCCGCATTCAAGAGTTTAGAAGTTGAGATTGAATCCACTAACTTCAAGACCCGATCCAATACCCGATCATACGGATTTTCCTGTTGCCAAGTCGATACGACCAGACTCTGATCCCTCCACCGAAGCCAAAAGTGGAAAAGAAAAAGAGGCTCGAAGACCTAAAGTCGATCCACGATATAGAAGTACTCCGCCGGGGAGCTGTACCAAGGGAGTGACCGAGCAAGGGTTATGATCAGAGCCAAGCAACCGTGGGACTTGTTGCATGTACTCCTTTTTCTCTATACCCAAGGTTATTAAATAAATTTTAAGCTTTGATTCATAAGAAACATCCGAACTTCCAATCGCAAGAGAGGGGGCGGCTTCATACCCTCAAATTGAAGTGAAAGAAAAGTGAACTATGTGTTAATATGGTTAAATGATTAAGTGATTATGTGATTTAGTGCTTATGACATTATGTGATCAATTTGTTTATGTGATTGATACTTAAGTGATTTATGTGTTTATGTGAATTGTTGTTTATTTGCTAATAATTGTCTATAGCCTATCTGTGCGCTATAACCTGTGCTAACACTTTGATTAGTAGAATGACTGGTAGACCGAGAATGAGAGGTAGGCCTGAAGCAATTGACGAGGTTTCGGGTAATGTGGCACCGAGCCGAGAAAGAGGTGATGATCATTTTGAATCAACCATGGATAGGATTGCAGAGGTTATGGTCGGTCAGGCACAGTTGCTAGCAGGGCAGGCTGCCCAAGCTCAGACTTTGCAGGCACAGTTACTGAATGTACAGGGTGGATACCATGGGCGTGGTACACTGAAGGAGTTCTTAGGGTACTATCCACCGAGGTTTCAGGGGGAACCAGATGATCGGAAAGCCGAGGCATGGATTAGTAAAGTGGAGAAAATATTTGACCCTATGGATTATACTGATGAAAGAAAGGTCATATTTGCCGTTTATTTGTTTGATGATGAGGCAGAGGAGTGGTGGCGCATGGTAAAATCTAGTTGGGAGACCCAGGGTATTCCGTATGTCTGGGATACCTTTTTGAGAGCTTTCCGGGCGAAGTATGTCCCGAGGATTGCACGGGAGAGGAGAGAGGCTGGGTTTCTGTCTTTAGTTCAGGGGGATGCTTTAGTGGCTCAGTATGAGGCCACATTTACTAGACTATCCCGGTATGTACCAGAGTTTGTGGCTGACGAGAAACGCAAGACTCGTAGGTTTGTGTTGGGTTTGAGGCCCGAGATTCAGGATGCAATGGCCCTGAATCAATATGATATACTTACTGAGGCCTTTGATGCATCTTCTAGGTTAAAGAAGAGAAAAGGAGAACAGATCGGACCTAGGCAGCCTAGCAAGAGGCCCTTTCAGCCGCAGGGTCTGCAGTCTCAGTAGGGTATGTATTGTCACGCCCCAACCCGGCCTATAAAGGTCAGACTAGGGTGTGATCTAAACATTCAAGTCCTTTCACATTCTTAATCATTCTAGGAGGTTTAACACTTAACGTTTTATTCTGGACTTCAAAATTTTTCCGGAAATCCGGCAGTATAACGGCTGTAATTGGGCTCTTTGTTTTGACCTAAATTTTCTAACAGCCTCAAAATTTACCATCTCAAATTCAATTCCAGCTAAGATTACTATTACTCCATCAGTTGAATTGCCTATTGGTTAATTCGACGTCCCGTTTGATTTATAACCTAGCTTGATACTATGTCTCGTTTGTCCATTTATTCTCGTTTCCAAATATACCTGTTGATCTTAACTTATTAGCAAGTACCTATTGAGATTGGATAAGTTCATTTACCTATTCCCTAACTAAGCATCATAACCTGTGATAGATACTAGCGGTAGTAAAAGCAAAACGATCATAGTAGTGTCATGTCTAGTATCAGTTTACTTAAAAGTACAAACCAAAATTAGACCCCAAATTACAGCGGGGGTCTTTTACATCACAAGCAACAAACAACATAAGGGAAATAGTCTTTAAGTAACAAAAGTTCACAAGAAGTCACGTTCAAGCAAAACAACGATAACAAGCAATCATTCCAGAGGTTCATCATTAGGTACATTGAGCTCGGGTTCCTGTACCTGTTCTTCTTCACCTGAAATGATAAAAGAGGGTGAGTCCTTATGAACTCAGCGAGGGGGAACGAGAAATAAGTTTTGAAACTCATTTTCCGGTTAAACTTATGAAAATCCCTTTTTCAAACATGAATACAACAGGAATATAAGTACAGAAATACAAATACAGAAACAGGAATACCAGTCTTTCCTCCCCGAGGTTCTCTAAGATCCAAGCGGGAGTACTTATACACATAATAAAAAGGATACGGTGAGCTTTTGCTCTTAGATAAGATCCAGGATCAATTGTTGCGGCCGACTTCGAATCATCCCCCAAACACACCAGGTGGGTGTACTCTGGATGTACCCCAAAATCCTATGACCCAACTCTCCGAGGAAGTCTAGCCCCCAAGCGAGAGAGGGAATGGGACCATGGTGGTCACGGTATCACCGGCAAGCCCGATGCCGCCCGGCGTACGTGATCGCTACCATGCCGATAGGAAAGGTTGGAACCTTGTATGCAATTCACATTTATGACAGGTAATATATATCACAGAAGGAGGACAACAAGGTAGGTTGCCTCCGGACAGTCATAAGATTGCACATTGACAGATAAACAAGCAGGACACGATAAGACAGGAAATTTCACTTGAAAGGCATATAGAGTTATATGGAAATTAAACAGGCAGCCATGTAACACATGTAAAACAGGCCATATAACTCATTAAAAGGTCCACGCAATCAAGTGATAAGATTACTCAACATGCAATGATATCAACATGGGTTCAAATGCAAGAAAAGCTTATTTGTCAACATGCAATGGTCAATATCACTTTTGAAATTATAAAACATTTACGGGCAGCCCACGCAACGTACAGTTTCCTCACAATATCCAAAGGTTAACACTTAGCAAGAATACTTAGTCATTAGGGTTTCTATTCCATGCATAATCGTGCGATCAAAACCCTAAGTCAACTTAACATCATTTCCAAGTCTTGCATCAATCAATTCATACATCCTCAAGTTCTCAAAACAGTCCACATAATATTCCAACACCACAATTCCAAGCAATTTGTGCCACAAAAGAGGTTACAATAGTTTTCCAAGCACATAGCTAAGTGGAATACTCACTGCAATAGGCTGTTTTCTCACAATTAATCGGATAATCAAACAATATCCAAATTCAGTGAATAAGATGTCAAATTAAATCTTAAGAAGTTAACTAAAATCAGAAACAAACCTTGCATCAATTGGAGTTCGGGATCATTAGATGTAGCCGAAATAGTGGAACTGCACAAGACTGTCCAGATTTGCCTATCTTTCGATATTTCATGTTTTTGAGGTCCTTAGGTTCATTTTTAGCCTAAGCCTATTTCTGTAAAAAATGTCCACAACTGAAAAATATAGTAGAAAACAAAATTTCACGCAATTTTGATGTCATTTTCTAGGTCAAAAACCTCTCGTTCTACATAGTCAGTGCATCTGCCAAAACTGTTTCATTTCCTCAAATTTTTCCAGATTTAGCTACCTTTCGTGATTTTGCCATTTGGAGGACCTTAGAGCTAAAATTTGACTTTGCCTATTTCTGCGAAAATTGTTCAAAACTGTCCAAACTAGTCACCTAGTGATTTTTACGCAATTTCAACATCATTTTCTTAGCCAAAATTACCTCGAACAGACTGGTCAGAAAGCTGTCTCATAAATTCGACTTTACCTAGCATCATTTTCAAGCCAAGTTCTTGCCATGCATGGTTGTTTAAGCTCATGAACGACCACATAACTCAAATACAGAAGCAAATATACACATTTGTGAACATGCATGTGAAATTTCAAAGAGTTTTCAAAAGCTTTTAACCCTCACCTTTGCAATCAATCAAACTCTGCTCAAAAACCTGGTTGAAGCTCAAATCTGTTCTTCTCCTTGCTTGGCTGAGATTTAAACTTGGTTTTCTCTATTTTTTTCCTAGCCTAGTGATCAACCTATTAGTGCATGCATGTAGTTAAAACATGAAGAAAATAAATGAATGTCAAGAAGCTTACCTAAGGCCGAAATGAAGCTTCAATGCACATGCATGAGTGTTATTCGAACTCTAGCTTGATTGCTTGGTTTTCTTGATGATTTGCTTGCTTTGTTCGACCAAGGTGTGATGAAGATGAGCAAGGATGGTGATAGTTCAGCCAAGGACCGAAATGGAGAGAGGAAAAGAGAGTGAGAGAGAAATGTGAGAGAAAGAAATGAAGAAAATGAAGATAAAACAAAGGCTTTGCAACTTGAGGAGCATGCTCGGCCTTGAGGCTTTCAATTTCAGCTTTTGTCTCCAAAATGATTTAAATTTTGAATGCTAGAATGGGCATGCAAGGGCTGGTCGGATATGGTGAGGATTGAAGGAATTTGAGCAATTATTTTAATGCCTTATGTCATTTTTTTGTCTTTGCATGCATAGAATAAAATATGTTGCTCAATTTTCTAGCTCAAGAACAAGACATGGCCGGCTATTGCATGTGCCAAATCTGAATTTTGTGTCTTCTTTTGAGTCTTATTTTATTGTATTTTCGAAGTGCAAAAAAAAAAGAATAAAGCAAAAAGAATAAAGAATGTTTTGTTTTTGGTTAATTTTTGTCTTCTAGTGAAAGGAATTTGGATTATTATATTGTTAGTGGATTTTGTAGGATTGTTTAATAGTCTAGTGCTTCGTGCAAGATGATTTCTTGATTAGCGTGATGACACGTTTTCCTAGGTTTAGGGCGCGCACTTCGAGGTAGGACACGAACTACGAGACGAACGTACGTTTTCCAAGTAAACGCACGTAACTCTATATGAATGCACGAAATTCAATGCAAGGCACACAAAACTAAATACAATTCTCAAACCTAGGTCATGGCACGCAAATCTAGGTTAGGGCAAACGAAGCTAGGTTTCGCACGCAAATCGGGGTTGGGCATCACATGTATAAACCTTCGGTACAGTAGGGTGGTTATAGGCCTGCAGTTCAGCAGGGTCCTTTCAAACCGCAGGGTCAGCAGGGCTACTATCGGCATCAGCTTCAGTAGGGGTCTTATCAAGCTTAGCTGCAGTTTAGGCCAGCCCAGTCTCAGGGTCCATATAGGCCTAGTGTTGTGAGACCTCAGCAGCAGGCTGGTACAGCTGCTTTCTCGAGTTCTGGTTCTTCTAGGGGAAGTGGCAGAGTTTCATCACTGTAGTGTAATTACTGCAAGCGTCAGGGCCATGTGGAGGCTGACTGCAGGACAAAGGTAAGAACGTGTTTGGGTTGCGGCAGCAATCAGCAAAGGGTGAGAGATTGCTATAGATATCGAGGAACTGAGGGTCGGGCAGTAACCCAGGGTTATCAAGCTCGACCTACTGGTGGTACATCTCAACAGCAGCGGGTTCAGGCTCTGGCCTACGCAGTTGACTTGGAGGAAATACCTGAGGAGACTACAGTTATGGAAGGTTACTTCCTTATACTTGATCAACTTGTTAAAGTGTTGATTGATTCTAGTGCTACGCATTCTTTCATTACTCCTGCTTGTGTGCAACGTGTTAATGTGCAAACTGAAAGACTGCCTTATGTTGTTGAGATTAGTACCTCTTTGACTGATAAGTATGTGACTGGCTTAGTATGTAAGGATTGTAAAATACATGTTAGAGGGTATAATTTTCCTTCGGACCTTATCTTATTTCCTATCCGAGGGTACGATGTTATCTTGGGTATGGATTGGCTTTCTAAGTATGATGCCCAATTAAACTGTAGAACGAAGGTAGTACGGTTTTGGTTGCCAGATCAGCCAGTGGTAGAGGTAGCAGGGAACCAGGGTGCTAAGACGAATTTTGTTATCTCAGCAACTAAAACCATTAAGTTGGTGAGTAATGGGTGTTCGGGTTATCTAGCTTATTTGATCAACAAGCCATCTAATAAGCTATAGCTGGAGCAAGTACCTTTTATTCAGGAATATCCCAATGTCTTTCCTGAGGATTTGCCAGGGTTGCCCCCAGAGAGAGATGTGGAGTTTGTGATCAATCTTATTCCCGGTATCAACCTATTTCTAAATCAGCGTACTGGATGGCACCAACTGAGTTGAAGGAGCTGAAAACTCAATTGTAGGAGTTAATTGAGAAGGGTTTCATTCAGCAGAGTTCTTCACCATGGGGAGTACCTATTTTATTTGTGAAGAAGAAAGATGGTACCTTGAGATTATGCATTGACTATCGTGGTTTGAATCAAGTGACCATTAAGAACAAGTATCATTTGCCATTGATTGACGAGTTGTTTGATCAACTTCAGGGAGCCAAAGTCTACTCTATGTTTGACTTGAGGCAGGGGTATTATCAGCTTCAGATTCACACGGAGGATGTTCCGAAGTCTGCCTTCAGGACTCGGTACGGGCATTTTGAGTTTGTAGTTATGCCCTTTGGATTAACTAATGCACCGGCAGCATTTATGGATCTTATGCATCAGGTTTTTCAGCCGTACTTGGACCAGTTCGTGGTGATCTTTATTGATGATATCTTGGTTTATTCTAAGTCTGAATTGGAGCACGAGCAATATCTACGGCTTGTCTTACAGAAGTTGAAGGAGCATCAGTTGTTTGCGAAGTTCAGTAAATGTGAATTTTGGCTACAATGCATATCTTTTCTTGGCCATGTTATCACACAGAGCGGTATTTCTGTAGATCCCACTAAGATTGAAGCGGTGATGTCTGATAAACGGCGGGAGAATGTTTCAGAGGTTTGTAGCTTTCTTGGCTTGGCGGGTTACTACCATAGGTTTGTGAAAGACTTTTCTAAGATTGCCAGGCCACTTTCTAAGTTAACTCATAAACAAACTAGCTTTGTTTGGGATGAGAAATGTGAGAGTGGGTTTCAGGAGTTGAAAAATAGATTGACTACCACTCTAGTACTTGCTCTACTAGAGGGAACCGATAATATAGTTATCTACAGTGATGCATCCAATGAGGGCTTGGGATGTGTACTTATGCAGAATGGTCGGGTTATTGCCTATGCTTCTAGGAAGTTGAAACCATATGAGGTGAATTATCCGACTCATGATCTGAGTTGGCAGCTGTTGTATTCGCACTGAAAAAGTGGCGTCATTATCTGTGGGGCAATAAGTTCGAGATTTCACTTATCATAAGAGTCTTAAGTATTGGTTCTCACAGAAGGAGTTGAATATGCGTCAACGGAGGTGGATGGAACTTCTCGGAGACTATAATTGTTCTATCAGCTATCTGTCTTGGAAGGCAAATGTTGTGGCAGACGCTCTTAGCCGTAAGGCGAGTGTTTCTTGTTTGGTTGTCAAGAAGTAAGAGGTTCTTGAGGAATTCACTTATTGGAGACCGGAATTAACTCAAGTTGGGGTGATGTGTTCATATCTCTGTATTCAACCTTTATTGTTGTCTCAAATTAGAGAAGCTCAACAACTTGATGTTAAACTTTAGAAGATCAAGGATCAGATCACGGATGATCAGTCTGACTTCAAATTACATGACGATGGTATTCTTCGGTTTCGGAACAGGATTTGTGTTTCCGATGAACCGGGCTTGAGGCGAGGTATTCTGGAGGACGCTCAGAATTCTAAGTATACCATTCATCCTTATGGAAACAAGATGTATCGGGATTTGAAACAACATTATTGGTGGAATAATATGAAGAGGGAAGTTGCTCAGTTTGTATCTAGATGTTTGACTTATCAGTGGGTGAAAGCCGAGCATCAACGACCTGCAGGTTTGCTTCAGCCGTTGGCTATACCACAGTGGAAATAAGAGCATATTACGATGGACTTCGTTACTGGTTTGCCTAGAACACCGAAAGGTAACGATGCAGTTTAGGTTGTCGTAGATCGTTTGACGAAGACAACTCACTTTATTTGAATGTGGATGGGAGATGAAGTTGCAAAGTTGACGGATCTTTATTTGGATCAGATTGTTAGACTTCACGGGATTCAATCTAGTATTGTCTCAAATCAAGATCCTCGATTTACTTCTCGCTTGTGGGAGAAACTTCAGGAGACTTTGGGTACTCAGCTTAACTTCAGTACAGCGTATCATCCACAGACCGATGGTCAGTCTGAGAGGACTATTTAGATTTTGGAAGATATGCTCAGGGCTTGTGTTCTAGACTTCGGGAAGAACTGGGAGAAACATCTACCACTTGTCGAGTTTGCCTATAACAATAGTTATCAAGCTACGATTGGGATGACACTTTTTGCAGCTCTTTAGGTCGTAAGTGTCGTTCACCTTTGTATTGGGATGAAGTAGGGGAGATGAAGACTATTGATCTGACTATTATGCCAGAGCTTCTAGAGAAGATTGAGAATGTTCAGTTGATAAGGCAAAGAATGCTTACAACGCATAGCAAATTTAAGAGTTATGCTGATGAGCGTTGTCGGGACTTGGAATTTACAATTGGAGATCAGGTTTTCTTGAGATTGTCTCCTCGAAAGGGGTTTGCTCGATATGGTAAAGGCGGAAAGTTGAGTCCGAGGGTTGTAGGGCCGTTTGAGATTACCGACAGAGTTGACAAGGTGCCATATGAGGTGGGTTTACTGGGGAATTTCTCTAATGTTCATGATGTTTTTCACGTGTCCAATTTGTGGAAGTATAATCCAGATCCTTCTCATATTCTAGAGCCAGAGCCGTTATAGCTTCGTGAGAATCTGAATTATGATGAAAAGTTGATTCACATTCTTGATCAGATGGAACGAGAACTAAGATCGAAGAAGATTCCGATGGTCAAAGTGGTGTACAAGCATCACGGTATTGAGGAGGCTACCTGGGAGAGGCGAGATCAGATGCAGCAGCAGTACCCAGATCTTTTCCGTTCAGCAAGTAAGAATTTCGGGGATGAAATTTCTTTAAAGGGGGGAGAATGTGAGACCCCATATTTTGCCTAACCTCGATTTGCGTGTTTTGCCTCGTTTTGCGTGCTTTGACCTGTTTATGTGTTATATGAGTCAGAGTGTTAGAAATGCGATTTATATTCCTAATACATGTTATATGTGCATTCATGAAATTTTCATAAAAAATAGAATCAGAAATTTTATCGCCGATTTCAATGAATAGTATTTTTGAGCACCTGTCCGCTAAAATTTTTACAGGGGTGTTTTAAACGTTTTAAAACCTAGTCCTTGGGAATTAATACACCCGTGTTTGATTAAAACGAATTTGGAATCGGTTTTGGAATTTTAAAGGTTTTTACACTTCTTTTGCAATAAAATGAGTTTTTAGTTGACTCGAGTGAAAATGTTTTAATATAAAACTCTTTGTCACCTAAAATATAATGTCTAGAATTAATTTATGTGTTAATTTAATAGTTGAGCAAGAAATAGTCAAGAAATGAATTAAAAGACAAAAAAATAGAATTAAAAGACTAAATAAACTACTTTGACTTTCTTTTAATTCATTTGACCTTTACTTATATTGCATCAACAGACACTTGTAAAGCACAAAAACACCATCACACACACACATGGCTGAGAGCCATTAGAGAGAAAAAGAGAAAGGATTTCAAGGTTTTTCAAAGAGATTTTTCAATAGAACTTGCAATCCAAGGCCAATTTCCATCAACCAAAGCTTGATTCCACCTCTTGAGCATCCATTGAACATCTTTGTAGCTTCAAAACACATCAAAGGTGAGAGAAAATTTCTAGATCTCAAATGTCAACTTTTATGTTTTTGCGTATAATTGTATTTTGAACCGTTAGAAAGTTGAATTGAGGTTATATTGTTGCTCAGTGTATGCTAAGGATCATTTATATGCGTTTATATAAGATTTGAACCGTTGTAGGAAGAATTTTTATTTTCGGGGATTAAAAGTTGAGTTATTAGCTATTTGGTGATTATTTTTAGTTGTAGTGGTTGGAATCGATTGCCGTCGATTTGCAAAAGTTTGTAAAATGCAGGGTAGCGCCGTTGTAATGCCGAAATTTTGATTGAGATGTTGGTGCATTGAGGTTTTAGGGCTATTGGGCTTGATTTGGATGTATTTTGGTTGGTTTCCGAGGGGGCTAATGTAGTTGATTGAATGAGTGAGTGATAGAAATTGGTTTAGAGTTATTTGGATTAGTAGAATGTAAGTTATGATTATTTGAAGTTTAGGTTATCTTTCTTTAAAATTTTGTTATTTGCCTTTAGATGATCGGGTAGTGTTTGAGTGATTGAATTGTGAGTTGTTGATGGTTAGATTAGGGTTTGGTTGTGTGTCTATTGCGTGTTAAGTTGGGTCGCCTACTTTGTCATCTAACTTAGTCATTTAGTTGTTAATTTGGTAATTGATGTAGTATTGTTGTAATGATATTAATTACTTGATGCAATATTGATTATTGATTATTGAACATTGATTATTGATGAACCGGGAGATAGTCAACATAAAAGGTTGTCCTCCTGTGATTGATGGTTCACTTTTATTGCTGAGTCTTGATATACGTGTGCTACCTCTCAGGCGGTATCGGACCGTCGGGTTGAAAACAACATGGCTATCAGAGGCTACCCTCATCTCGCATGGGCGGAGATGCCATGGAGGGCAGGGCTAGTAAGGTACCTCGGGTGTGTGTGTCATGGGGGTGATAAGAAGTAGGTTGAGATCGTGATGGCGTTTGGAGCTACACCAACTAGAGTATCCTTTATTGATTGGTCATTATAGTTATTTGTTTATATTGTTATTGATGTTTATTGTGTGTTTACTGCTAAAAGGATCATTTCCAAAGAGTATAGTAAATACTGTTAGAGATCTATTGGATCCTCACTGGGCTTGTTTTATATAAACTCACTCTCAATTATTGCATGCATGCAGGTGTTATTGATTCCGACTACAGGTACGTGCCTCTTGAAGAGAGAAATGTGTCATATGTGGATGAGTCTTATGTGTAGGAGTCATTGCCATGAGATTATTTTAGTTGTTGTAAAACAATGTATTGTATAACCTATTTTGTAATGTATGTATAGCCTGTGTACTAAGTTGGAACAGAGACGTATAACTATGAATGGGTTGTTAAAGGAATGATTATTGTATAATATGGTTATGTTGTATGTTGTTAATTTAATTGCAGAGTTGATTGTTGAATGGTTTGTGGAATCGGTTGTATGACATTCTTAAGAGGTAGGTTTAGAGCCTCGGTGCCTTAATTACTGTTGTTATACTGTCGAAATTCCGTTGCGTTCTGACTGATTGTAGGTGGGGTCGAGTTGGGGCATGACTGTCCCCACAAGGGAGTTTAGAAAGATGGTCAATTGGCCTCTTGGTATATGTACGATAAGAACACTACCTTCACTTTTGTTGGCGAGGCCGGGAACGTCTATTTTAGGAAAAGAAGGGCAAGAAGAAGGCGGCCATTTCCCGGGTTAAGACTCAGAAAGAAATTACTGCCTCGGGAGCCCTGCATAAGCCGAATACACTATTACAAGGGGTAGGATCCTAAATCTACTTTAGACTAGCTTTACATTACGAAATACCACTGGGGGAGTTCGAGGGAAGAACCCAGAACCCGATCTACGACCGAATAACAACTCGTACGTAAGCATACACACTTCAAGCTGAATTCAAAGCGATCATAGTGCTGATCCCCTTACCTACATAGCCATTCTTGCAGATCTGGGCGTTGCATGGTTGTTTTGCAAGATCTCGCTTTCAGTTCGTAGAGTGGATCAAACAAACATGTGTTCAGCTTGATTCGTTGGTGCAGTCACTTCGTCATCATATGATTTGAAACTCGATTTTGCCTACACAAACAATGTAGTTGTTGCTTGGTGAGTCCCTTCGTTTGCTTTATGTGCTCCTTCGATTTTCTAGTAGTAAGATCTGGCCTTTGGTTTTAAGATTGAATCAGTGGTCAGCCTGTGCTTGAACGACGGCATTCCAAGAAGAAACCTCTGATTCTAAAGTGGTTTACTTTATAGGCTAGTGAATGAGCTAAGTAGTTAGGACCCTTCCTAATCTGATATTATACTGGGAGACTCTAAAATCTTCCCTTTTCTTCCTTTAGGGACATGGGGAAAAGAAAGCCTTTTTCCTTTTCCTTTCTGGATGACAAAGGGAGCTACTTTAATGGAATTTCTTTATTTAGGGAGTGCGGATGATCCTTTCCCCGCTCATTCCCTTATGTAATTGTTGTGTCTGATCTTGCTGCATTCGAGAGTTTAGAAGTTGAGATTGAATCTACTAACTTTGAGACCCGATCCAATACTCGATCATACGGATTTTTCTGTTGCCAAGTCAATACGACCAGACTCTGATCCCTCCACCGAAGCCAAAAGTGGAAAAGCAAAAGAGTCTCGAAGACCTGAAGTCGATCTGTGATATAGGAGTACTCTGCCGGGAAGCTGCACCAAGCGAGTGACCGAGCAAAGGCTATGATCAAAGCCAAGCAACCGTGGGACTTGTTGCATGTGCTCCTTTTTCTCTATACCCAAGGTTCTTAAATAAATATTAAGCTATGATTCATAAGAAACATCCGAACTTCCAATCTCAAGAGAGGGGGCGGCTTTATACCCTCAAATTGAACCCCGTGTGACTCTCCAGCTTGCGTTCGTTTGATCTGTCATCCAAGCTAACTTCACTTCTTTCCTAATCAGATTCTAGGGTGTTAGGATGTCCCCCGTGGGGTCATCTGTCTCATCCCCACTTTCTAACATAGCAGTCCACCATACTTTTTTACCAAAGTATGTTCTAAAGAGAGTCTGTTTTTCTGGCAACATAGTCTATTTTGAGCGCCCATAGATGTCGAACCTCTTGAACAACTTCCAATTAATGATTTAGAGGTCACCCGGGCTAGCCCGGATCTGTCGCAGATGCTTACGAAGAAGGCAAAGTCCCCCCTCACTCAGCGGCTAAACCAGAAGCAAGCCTGAAACAGTGTAGCAAGACCTTCTATCCCTCTATTGAGGTCAAACTTCTCCATTTACCCGTTGTTTGTCTGACTCGATTTCGTAGACCAGTGTCTGTCTGCCATTTCACAAAGGAACTAGCCATTGGATATCTTGAATAAGAGACAGAAGGAAGTGACATCATGCCCTAAGGCTAGATTGGCTAACCCGAACAAAGCACCCTAATAAAGGAAAAAGGCATTTAGGACATCAATCCTAAGGGGGAAGAAAACTGGCACGAGTGAGATATCACTTATTAAAGCTAAATCCAGAAGAAAAGATGCCAAGATCCACAAGCACTCCTAAGGCTTAGTGAGCTAGGTTTAGTGACTGGGGCGGACTTCTCTTCTATACGATAGCACCAGTCCTGTTCCTCTTCCGATTGATTGACGGAGATGGGGTTAAGGAAGGATGAGAGGAGCGCACGCCTTTGATAGTCAAATAGGGAAGTGGATGTAATAGGATTGACTTTCTGGGATTTCCAAAAAATGTTGCACCCACTTTTGTTCAACGACGCCCTTCTCTCACGAACCATACTGTGCTGGTGGGTGTAATGTATGGTCCTAAAATAAAGGACCTTCCCTCACAGGACGAAAAGCTTGTTTTTCTACCCCTACTTACTACCCTGGCTATTCTAGATTCAGTTCAAAATAGAACTCTTTCCCTTTGTCCATCCCTTTATCTAATAAAGGGGCAACCAACATTCATTTTGTCATCGTGATCGTTAGTGCATTCATAAAGCGGCTCAAACAAAAGCTGGATTGGCTCACCGAACACCAACCAAGTCGTAGCTATATTCCTTGCTGACCGATCTTCTCTGAAGCATGCCCATCTGGGTACACTGATAGGGATTACCTTATCACAAGTGAATCACTACCTTTCTTATAGAATGCCCAAGTGGGTACGGCCCTCATCCTTGAAGGAGACTACCTCGTAGAGCGCTAAGGGGCTTGAGAACGATTTCCACCGAACATTGCTTGAGTTCACTTAACCTTGGTCGAGGGTACAGACCTATGGAAAAGCACGTTTCCAGCTTAATGAGAGAAGACTATTTTCAATGCTAGCGTGAGCCATTCAAGTTCGGACTTTCTCCCTTCCTCCCTACCATAGGAAGAAATAGCTAAGAAAAACGTAAAGGGGGGATCAACAACTGAACATCTTCTTTCTTTAAGTCGAGTTTACACTTACTAACATAAGAGTGCTTCTAAGGGCTAGTGAACATGTAGAGAGAGGTTCGACATAAAGTCATTCATACTAGAATAAAATGCTTCAAAAAGTACATCAAATAGGGAATCCACTCCTCCTCTGAGAGTGGGTTATACACCAGAGGCACTATCTCTATCAGAAAGCGACAACGTAGATATTTCATGTTGTGATTCTTTAGTCGACACTGCCAATTTCTTCCAAATAGCGGCTGAAGCATTCTAAGTTTTCCCATGATGCAAGCAGATACTTACCCTTTTGTTTGGGTCATACGCTAGTCACCCGTATCGAATAAAGGATGAAATGAGATTCCTATTTCGTCAGCCGTTATTCAAACCGAATGTCGATTGCATTCCAAATCAAGAAATTGCATAGGTAAAGAAAGAAACCTTCCCTAAGTTAAGCCTACCTTCATTCCTTTCCCTATCAGTCGAGCATCTTCAAACCTCTCCTTTTCAGTCGACTTACTTCATACCTTATCCCTTTCCTTATCGCTCTGCTGACTCCTAAATTCTATTTAGGCAATGCTTTATTGCACTGATCTACTCTATATCTCCTTCACTTCTACCTGAACCTTCGTCTTATCTTCGCCAAGCCAAGTGATAGAGTGACCAAGCCAAGTATAAGGACTTCACCCAAGAGGAAGATCTAGTAAGGGAAAGAACTTGCGCTTATTGAAGCTTTGATTCAAGGGTGACGATTAGACTAGGGAAAATCATGTTTCTAGGGGACTGATATGGCTTCTTCTCTGTTTCAATTGAAAGCATGAAAATCTCGTCTTTTTGTCGGAGAGAATCTATCTATTCTAGATACCTTACCGCCTACCTTCCTCTCCTTGTCAGTCGACGTACTTCATACCTCTACTTTGCAGAGTGTTCTATCCAAGGTGCGCTCAACCCTGCTACTAGTCTCTGTGATCACTTACGTAATTACAGTAACAATCATTCAATTGATTGAGCCACCCATCGTCGAATTCGAGTACCTCTTACTGATTTGCTGATCGCATGTTGGTTATCAGAGTAGAAGCAGCATCATTAATTGCGGATGTTTGGACATCTTTAGGAGTTGAGTAACAACCCACCATCTCCTTCTTCCATGAGAGTTGGTATACTAGAAGCACAAAAGCTTGTGAACACATTCAACCAACCAGAGAGGGGATAAGCTAGTTGATCCAATAGAATAGGTAGACAGCTTGGGTAAGCGATCGATCCGGACCAGACAGAAGCTATCCACTAACAATCACTTAGAAAAGACATGTACTGGCGACTTCTATAGTAATGGCATCTCTCAGATGATTGAATTGGCTCTATCCAATCTCACTGCAGCATTGACAGATCCATTCTCCTACTAGCTCCATCCTTAGTAATCTCAGGCAGTTCAGTCAAATCTGACGGCGAGCATCCTTGTTAGTAACTCTATTCCCGTTATCCAATAGTAAGGTCATGAAGGTTGAATGGTCGATTGAAGGCATCCCGCATCTAGGTTCGGTCTTGCTAACGGATGAGAAAAGGATGCCCCATTTGATGGTCTTGGAGGAAGTACTTCCGCTGCTGCTTGAGCTTGAGTTGGGAAGATTTTAGGAGTGGAAGAATGCCAGTAGAAGTCACCTCTAGCATAGCTATGAATCGACTGGACTGATGGCAATCAATCGCTCTGTCTACTGGAAAGATCCACCATCTCTGAGATATAAGGTAGAGAATAGAATATGGAAGTGGTTTGGGAATGGGGAAGTCAACATTTCAAGGGATTCATCTTTGGATAGGGGGGTCATAGATGGAATGGTATAGCAAATAGAATGTCAGAGCCAGCAAAAAGCCTTATGTCGATCGCTTAAACCGACTGACGATACGGAGAAGCCTATTCATTGACGAGAATAGTATAAGCATAATAGGGTAGAACGAGAATCGAACTCATCTTTTGTACCTATTTATATCTATTTAGTGATCGGTCCGCTAGTTTCTATGATCCCACTCGGTTTTCAGGAAATAATTCAAAATGTAATAAAAGCTAGCCACCTCATATAGATAGTATATATGATAGCGAAGCCGCTTTACCGAGTTCCCTCTCGGCCGACACGTTGCTCGGGATCAGCGCGAACGGCTGTGAAGCTGCGATTTCACTACGATCTTGTACATGCATGCCGTGAATCATCTTCTCACGGACAAGGGCTGATACGTGAATAGCGAATAAGATCACAACAGCAAATATTACCCTTCGATCGTCATTGGCTTATTCAATAGGAAAGATTCATACTGTCTTCTCTTATGAAATATCTAGTCCTTCTGTGCATTTGTCCCTAGGACTAAGACTAGTGAAATCAAATCAGTTACTTCCTTGCCTCCCTGCTTGTCTTAGCTGGGGTATTCATTCTCCAGGGAGTATGATTTCTAGCTATTAAAGGATTTGTTGCTCGCTACGCCCCTAAGTCCATTAACGCTGTCTCCTTCCCCTGCTTTCAATTCAGTTCCTATTTAGGAAGATTCATTTTCAAATTGAATTCATATCACCTCTCGATTCGAAACTCATTGATAGAGTCAGATTCTGGATCTTATTGTACGATTGCACTGGCAAAAGCAAAGCCCTTCTTCTTGCAAGAGACCATTACCTCACAGTTGAGTCAAGGGATGTCTATTTTGTGTATTCGATGCCATCTTTGGGTTCTCGAAGACCGGTTGAAATCGATACACTTTCTCTTTTCCTCTAGATGGATGTCCTAAATGTAATTTCCTTTCCCAAAGAATCCCCAGAATAAAATACCATTAGCCTAGGCAAAAAAAAAGTACCTGCTTACAGTGCTAAGACCAAAATTGGCTTTATTCGGAGTTCAGTGAGCTTGCTTAAAGCTCTATCAAAGAACCCCTTCTGATTAACTTGCACAATCCTCCCTAACAGCCTATTCGATAGCAGTTCCTTCTGTGCCACTTCTTATACTATTAGAGAACCTCCTCGTGGGTATTTTACTCAAGGCTTTCTAGCTGCCTATTTGTCCACGAAGGCTGATCCCTTAACTGGCCTCTGGCTTTCTTCCTATTACTAAGCCTTATATGTGTGCCCCATATTCTTCTGATTTAATTCATCTGCAGAGGGCACTCATGAATAACCTATAGATTTGAATTAGTGACAAAGGACCTAGGAGCCTAGGGCGCTGGGACTTCTTCTTGACTCCTATCGTATTATTGCTAAAATGCCTTTTGTTCTTGTCACATCTTAGGGTCTTATCGGTTTTGAGGCGAGTGACCTTCTCCTACCAGTGATGGAAGCAATTCATGGCTGGTCTGTGATAAAAGTAATCTCTCTTTTCTCTTCCAATAAGAGTATGCCTTACTTGACAGAAGGCTTACTAAGGGAATGAAGTAAGTAGTATCTTGCGCAAACTCCCCGAAGAGTGTCCTTCATGTGCGATATGATATTGATCCAATTTACGGCAGCTTTAAAGCAGGAAAGTCATCAGGCTTCGAAGGTCTTTTGCTGGCAGGTCAATAACAGCTTCTTATGTGGCATTTGGCATTTGTCCATCAATCCCATTCTATGTCTATGCCATCTTTTTTACTATTTCCTATGGATTCAACCTCTCGACTCTCCTTGTCCTTCTGAGATGTCGAAAGCTTTAGTCAACACAATCGAGATACCAAAGAATAAGGAAGATTGACCACTGTCAATTCCTAGATGTTTTTCATACTGAGGTCGAGGTTGTAGGCCCCCCTGTGTGTAAACTTCTTCCACATTGGGAAGGAAATGAAGAGTTCTGGCTATGAAGAACAGGCCCTATCCCAAGGGAAGGAAAGAAAACATGATAGTAGTGATCGCCTTCGATTGATAGTTATCACCTTCTCTCCTGTCTGAGCTTAGGTCAGCAATCCAAGAAGTCATCTCCGACAAAGCAAAGGAAAGAAAAGAGAGGCCGGACAGCTAAAGATAAGGGGGAATGTCTGAGGCCAAGGAATGTACTACTAGACTGATTCTTATTGAATGGCATCGGCATAGAATGGAATGGATTAAGCAAGGCATCTCTTTTTGGCTCTCCTCGGGAAATGAGCTACCCGGCGAACATGAGGTCCTAATCACTATTCATGGCAAGACAAAAAAGGACCACTAGCCTAGAGAATCAAATAGGGAATAGGCCATGAGTTCCCCTGCTTCCCCAAAGGTGAAGGGGCAGAAAGGGATGCCAGGGACAGAGTAATCTCAGGGTTCATTTCATGCCCACGGAAGGAAAGACAGAAAAACAGCTTTAAGGGCGAGGAAGTTCCTGATAGATAAAGTAGCCATCCCGAGAGAAGAAAAGAGGAACCAGCTATGATTTACAGGAAAACGCCGGGTTAATGCCCTAGGAAGGTAAGCCACAAGAGTGGAGAGAAAGTAGGAAAAGAAAGAGATTTGAAGATGCTCGACTAATAGGGAGAGGAATGGAGTTTTCCCATTCGAGTGATCGATTTAGAGTCCCGAACCGAAGCCCATACTCAGACTAAGAGAAGTGGATGTTCCTACATTGGGAACATTGACATACGATCTTTCTAGATTAAGGAGTAGAGTATGAACCTAAAACCGATATGAAAGAAAGCCATCAAGCAAGACACCCACGCCAAGATCGATTAAAATAGAAGCCAACTCTTTCTTTTATAGATAGGACAAGTAAGAGAGAAGACCAGTTAGGACAAGAGTAGTACACCTTGATCTCTCATTCCTTTCACGTGCACCGTCGATCAGGGTAGGGCATTGAGTGGGGGGAAGAAAAAAGACAGACGTTCACTTGAAGCCAGAGCGTTGGGTGCGGGAATTTTTAGCGGTATTAACTAAAGCATTTTTGAAACCGTGCTTTCGTATCCTCGGGAATAAAACTAGTGCCCCAGAGTTGGGCGTTGGGTGAGGGACATAATTCAATTAATCTATAATGATAAGAATAATAGAAAAGCTATATCTATAGAAGACTCTCATAGAAGAGATCCTTTTGAGAAATGCCTACAGTGATTACCAGGCTAAAACAAGAACCATAGAGCATCGCGCCTTGGTGTGCTTTCTATTCTAGATCTCTCATTTTTCGCAATTCCATTTGTGACGAAGACTTGGTTTTTCTTAACTAGGTGCTACACCTCTAAAGAAAGCTACATCCGATCTAAAAGGAACTAGCTTGGCCGGCTTGGGACAGTCAAATGAACAAAACTAGTTACCCTACCTTCTGTTCCTTACTTTCTTATTTCTTTCGCCCATTAAAGTGCTATGTGTGCTAGGTACAGAACATTGTGGGATAGTTCGATCCATATCCAGTGTGAGCGTTAGAGCATTGAGACGACCTTTCCCCTGGCTAAGTCCTCTTTTTCGAAATCTCCTGTGAGTAAGTCCCTGCTCGAACAGTTAAATGGCAAATTTTAGTCTTTTTGAGCTTGGTTCCCGATAAAGAACTCTTTGACACGGGAATCAGTCTCATTCCTCTCATTCCGCTGTTAAATTCATTAAATAAATTGAACCTATTTTAGACAGATTTCGTTGCAGAATATGCACTATAAGCTGCATAGGATTAGCTAGTGGTAAAACTCTTTTATACATTCCTAGCTTATTAAAAGATGAAGAGTAAGAAAGAAATTATGATGAATTTGTAGTGGGACGTTAGATCCCTTTAATTTCAAGTGGTACCGGCAGCTGAATTCTTTAATCATCTTTTGCTAGATAGCTTTGTCCATTACCCGCCTGTAAGCTAGGAACAAATTGTATTAGGACTTTACCATCAACAAGGTAAGCGTAAGCACTAGTTCCATGTTGGTACTAAGCAAAGACAAGACATTATTCTGTGTCTTTTTTGGGCCGAGGAAGATATGTTTCAGTTACTTGATTGGTAACTAACTCTTTCCTGAGTTCAAATGTTCTATATTATCATTCTATTCTGTCAGATGATTACTTTATCATTCTAATTCCAATCTTCGCCAATCATCTTCTTAGTACCACGACGAATTAACTAAACAAAGAGGCATCCATTAAGGAAGTTTTTTTTTTAATAGTTTCAACGAGAACACGATTCCCAGATTAAGGACAGGGCAATGAACTAGGATACTGATCCAAACTACCCTAAAACAATACAACCCTAAACGAAAGGACTCGTACAATGGGATGAGAGATGTGTCGGGCCTAAATCCACTACAGAAGCCAAGTGACCATGACAAGAAAAAAGCACCCACCGAAGAAGATAAGCAACAGGAATGAAAGGATGCAACTAGTGGTAGTGATAAAGACAATTAATTGAATATCCCGCGGCATAGTAAATGTAGTCATGAGTGTGTAGGTGAGCGAGAGATGGCTTTGACTGACTTCTTGGAGAGCTTTTTATGTGTCCCTCCCATAGGGAATCCCTTAATATTCACTCGGGTGCAAAAGTAGTTGATGTGATACCCCAAAATCGGCACATATTTAATAGTATTTAATTGCATTTATTACTTGTTATCTTAAATGGTAGTTGTGAGAACCCGAGCATTCATGACATGTGCATTCATTTATTTTAATCATTATTTGAAAAATAATAAGTGCATTTACATGACTTATTTAGTGTTTTAAAATTTAAAATTGCATTTAAATTTCTTTTAAATTGCTTCTTGTTCTCTTTCACATTATTTGACCAAACTAGTTGACTTTTCATCTACATTGACCAACTAGGACAAGGTGTGAATTTTTAAAATATTTAATGAAAGGCAAACTTGGGATTAGAAATAAAAATGCAATGTTAAGTTAGTCAAATTTTGGGTCAACTTTGGAATTAAATCTGAACTAATTGGGAAAGGGTTAGGTAGCAAATTATATATGGTTGCAAAGCTCTATGAGTCTAGTTTCTGAGGCTTCAAACCGTTCGTGAATTGGAGTTTTCTAGAAGAAGTTATGGCCATTTTCGTAACGTCGCGCAAAGCTGTTTTGGTGTAGCGGGTTGACCGAAGCTTTGACCCTTTGACCTTTCATTTAAGCATTGACCAAGCCAAAACAAAACAAAAAATCAGCTTTTCTCATTCCCTTCTACCCGTGACCAAGCGAAGACAATGAATAGTAAACCCTTGCACATTTTTGCTTATATCTTGAGTTTGGAGTGGAACCAAGGTACAATTCCAGCATTTTTGAGTTCGTGGTGGCGTGTAGCATCTTTCTAGCGGTTTATTTTCCATTTTTTTTTTGCAGAAAAAGGTGAGGACATTTTCTAACCCATTTTTCAAAAGTCATTATTTATGTTAGATATTGTTAAATCTATGCTTAATACTTGTTATTTAGATGCTAGTGAACACATTTCTTGTTTTATAGCTTATGTAGAGTTGATTTTAGTTGTAGTTGATACTTTGCTAGATATGAACATAAATGTAGACAAGGTGTTTGTTTAATGTTCTGAGTGAAGTATAGAGATGTATTAGATGCTAGATTAATGCCCATAGATAGCTCAAATGCAAGAAAACATCAAGAGAATTCAAGTATGCAAAATCTGAATTTCAAATTAGTGCACTGTCTCTGTCTTTCGAAGCTCTTTTGACATAGCAAACGTGCTCGAAAATTAATAAAATTTACATAGCAGCTAGATTAGGCCGTTTAGAACAAATGTTGATTTCTAGAGCTAAGGCTAATTTTAACGTTTTAGGCTTCCGATTTAGCCATTTCCGAAATGTGTCCTGAAAATCGCTGCTACTGGACAGTTTGTGCAGTTGCACGGGAAAGGTCATAACTTGCTGAATTTAAAGTGGAATTAAGCTCTGTTTGATTCTAAAATCAACTACACTGGAAGATCTACATTTATATGTAAAAAACAGAGAATTTGGAGTTCAATAGCATAGGTAATGAATTTGATTAATTTAGGGTTATGTTAGAAGTTTTGAAAATGAGCATGTTTTCATGAAGATCTACTTGCTATGTGTTGTATTCCATATCTATCTTGTATATTAGCGTTCATAAGTGAGTAAGAGCATTCTTTTGATAGTTTAGAAATTTTTATGGTTATTCTCATGTTAGATCAAGGATTAGTTAATAATGTATACATTGAAGACCAAGGATTTGAGTTTATGCTTGAATCAAGTGTTTTATGGTAGAAGTTTGAAAATGTTATAGTTAAGTGTTTTAAGTGTTCTACATGTATTAACTTAGTAATTCTAGCTTGTTAAATGTCTAGTTAGTCTATGTGATTTAGAACCCTATCCATGCTAAGTGGAATACTCGAGAATGAATGTAAAATTAACATAGATAGTTGATTGTATTATGTAGTGGAATGGAAGGAGTTGGTGCATTCGGAGAATATGAAAAGGGTTCTTAACTAAATTCTAACAAGTTTGGCTTTCCAAGGTGAAGGACCTTAAACCTTACGTGCATCATAGTTTATTTTCTTTCTAAAAGAGTATATTGTATAGTATAATTGTGAAATTGATATATGCTTATTGTAGCTAACTTGTAACTTGGTGCGAGAACAACTTACTTTTTGTCCTTAAATGTGTTTCCTGATTATATTGTCATTGTTATCATTCTTGCATTGCATTGTGGTTGCGCAACCTCATTGTCGCGGCGGATGCGATGGCCTCGCTGGGCGGCATCGGGCTTGCCAGTGTTGGTTGCCTTAGCTCCGTCTGCTATTCCCTCACTCGCCTGGTCCGGAGATTGCCAGGGGGTGTTGGGTCGTAGGAGCGGGTACATCCGGAGTACCCATTGGTGGAAGGGATGCCGGCATATTGAGATCGAGATCGTGGTTCGTGGATCGGGGATCGAAGATTTGGAGTGATAAGAGTTATCGATTGTATCCTTTTAAAATGTGGTATTAGAATTGTTATTCACTATTTATCTATTGTATTAATTGTGTTAAGTTGCTGCATTGCACGTCCCCGGTAGACCTTATCCCTCACTGAGCAATTGTGATTGCTCATACCTCGCTAAACATGTTTCAGGAAGTGCTGAGGCTGAACCCCAACTAGTTGAGCTTCTAGTGGAAAAGGAAGAAGTTCAGGTTGAGCCTTTGTCCTAGTTGTTGTGTGTTTGTTGTCTAAGGTGGATTTGTTTTCTTGTTGCTATATGGTGCACTTGTATTATTATTTTATGATCTATTTTGTGGCCTAAGGGCTATGTATATTCTTGTAGTTGCAAGTTGAAAGTTGTTGGTTGTAATGTTAGCTTTGAGATATTATGGCTTGTAATAACTTTTAATTCTCCTTTTAGTTCTTGCATGCTTGGGGGTGTATGTTTAGAGGTATGTTGATTTCAACTTCTAAGATTGCTCTAATGTTATCATAGAATGACATGTTAAAAAGGTTTAATGAAAAGTTAAGTTGGGTGCATGCTTGTGTGATTTGGAGTTGTTGTTTGTCTCGTGGCTTGGATGGCCTTGACCTTTTGAATTTTAATTATAAAAGATTGTTTTAGTATATTGTGGTTTTTTTGAGCATTTACAGGTTTGAAAAATATCTGCGGTACAGAGGAAACTCTATCCGTTTTTCCCTAAAATTTTGAGACTGAGTTGGGATTGGGTTGAGAATAGCTTGGTTATTAGAGCCTCCGGTCTCGTGAGGGATCGGGCCGTTACAGTTGACTTGATAGCAGGGACTCCCGCGCCATCCGGGAAAGTCCTATCTCCGAATGCCTGGTAGTTTATTATTGAACAAATAAAAAGAATTTCCTTTGGGGCCATAGGGCTGAGGTCAGGTGCATGCTAACTCAATGTGATCTAACTTACTTTATATGTTTTCCGTAGGTTGCTTCTGACTCTGACTAAGAATTCTTTGTTTGAGGAAAACGGCTTTGTAACGCCCCGAAACCAACACTCCCCCGCCTGCATGTAACCCCCTGGCCTTAACGGTCCAAGCAAGCACAAGAGGCCATGGCGAGTGGGCCCAAAAATGTACTATGCAGTATTATCCGCTGTGGGGCCCATACCCCTCACGGATTTGTCTTTACCCAGCCACTGCCAGGAAAAGCGCGCTGCACGAATATACGAGACATCTCTATATATTCAGTTGGCCCAGCTAGTAACCTTCCGATGTGGGATGGGTTCACCACATCTACCCCCCGTTAAGGAGGCCCAGCGTCCTCGTAGGTCATTGATACAAAGGAAGGCCCGCTCTGTTACTAATTTTGAAACGCCTTGAAACCAACACTCCCATGCCTGCATGTAACCCCCTGGCCTTAACGGTCCAAGCGAGCACAAGAGGCCATGGCTAGTGGGCCTAGAAACACACTATGCAGTAGTGTCCGCTGTGGGGCCCATACTCCTCACGGATTTGTCTTTACCCAGCCACTGCCAGAAAAAGCGCGCTGCACGAATATACGAGACATCTCTATATATTCATTTGGCCCAGCTCGTAACCTTCTGATGTGGGATAGGTTCACCACAAGCTTAGGCGCTTTATAGCGATATAGTAGAGGAACATATCTACATATAATAGTCTCGATTGCATGAATTGCTGCCAAATCAGGAAATCCAGTAGCAGTCGTCCCTTGGGGCAAAGCTTCATGAGGAAGCCCTTTACTTAAAGATTGGGTTTGGTCTTGCTTTTTCTTGCTCTAAATGGCCCATGTGCTATACCCTACCTCTAGCCCTGGGGAAAGGAAACTCGGAAGCAAGCCTTCGTTGCCTTTTGTCACTCAACTTAGCTATCCATACCATAACCAAAGTTTTCTTCTATTTCTTTATTGACCACGCACTCCTATCCATGGAAAGTCCCTCATTCACTTCTCACTCCCGAGGAAGATTGGTTTTTTTTAAGCGGTTTCAGTAGGAGATTCACTTTCTTAGCTAAGGCTGACTGAATTGCTAACTGAACTAGTCGAATACATTCTTCTCCTCATAGATAGATGGGTCATGTTATCTTATTTCTTTTCATTTATTGTCTATAGTTTTTGATGCTATACCATCCGCCTTTATAGTAAGTACCCAGGCCTATAGTATCCTGTAGCTGACAAATCCTTATTCCTTACATACTTTATGGACATTTATTATATGGAATATGGAATCTCCCGTAGCCTTACCCTAGGATTATGAGAATCCTCTATCTCTTATGGTGCTGAGCCGGTGATAAACCTCATTTAAACTCGTAAAAAAGTACTCATTTTCTGAGATAGACAGGCATGCTTGGGATTTTTTGGGAGGGCCAACTTGAGTATCACCTCTAAAGGGAAGATTTAGTTGATTGAATGACTGGTCTAGGGTGAGAATAGCATGTGTTCTCTTCAAACTAGGCTTTCATGGGCGAGCTATTGAGAATCATGAGTTGAAGAACATAATCTACATCGTAGATTTCTTTATATCTAGTGATATATCAATATATATGAGCATAGACCTCACTCTTTGGAATTAACTTACACCCTTGATAAGTCAAGGCGATAACACTATATAGCGTAAATGAGATATCCACTCTGCAAGATTGCCTCATGGTATATGAAATTGTGAACTTAGCATAACCAGGTAAGAATGGGTAAGCAAACTGGATTAATAGATCCATGGTCGCAAGACTGAGTAGGTCTATATCATTAACAAGAGGGTAAGGCTCGTTGAAGTGATGTGAAGCTATGATTGACCCAGCATGCGGATCTAGCCGCTTTGTTCATTCAATCTTTTGATACAAGCGATTCAATAATTGTTCAACAGTTGTGCTGTCTCTGGTGTATGCCATCATCTTCATCATTTTAATAGTGCACGCTGTTATTGGTCATTTCCCTCCTACTAACTTTAACTTGATTTCTGCCACTTATTCTCATGAGCTAGCCAAAAATCCCCGGATTTTAAATCTCCGCATACAATACGAGTATAGTTCTGGTAAGAGGTCAGTATTACCGAGATCCTTTCTTCCCAAGTTTTCATCATCTTCTTGCTTATGTTCTCAGGTACATTAGCCTTTAAGTAATAATGAAGAAGATCTTTTGAGATTACCTTATGCTCAAAGTCTTGCTCTGTAGGTACTTCAGACTCCCCTTTTTCAATTGGATAAATCAGATTCATATAAATGAACTCGTCGATAATTGAAAGTGGATGGCCCATACTACAAAAGACTCTGCTATAAATCCTTGGTATATTATGGCTATATAGAGCAGTAGTTATAAAGTTTTCGTGCACTGCGTATATAGGTGCTTGTATGTCATGAAGAATATGATCTACAACACTCATTGCAATATATGCATCCTTCTGATGGATGAAGTTTACGAAGGTAGAGACTAAAGTCTTCCTACAATCTCTCTTAGAAGTAGGAACTTTGAGACCCACCCGACGCCTCTTCTTAAGAATATTATTATGAATTGTAATATTTTCGGTCATCATTATCATATAATCCTATACCATGGTAAAGTAAGGGACTCTATAGAAAATAGGGCTATTCTGCGAAGACGCGATCCAGCCTATATTGCCGATCAACTGGATCAGGCTTTCCAAGCCCTGATATTTAGTCCTCCAGAACTTAAAGCAAACAGAGGCAACATCGAAGCATTCCTTATCAGTGATGAAATGAGAGAGATGGTCTTTTATATCGCTGGTTGTGATATTTAATGTTTCGCCATAGATAATAGGCATAAAGATACCTTTGACTAGCTTACGAGTGAGGTGATTGCAAACTATCGTTGATAGATTCTCATTTTCCAATTCTGCTTTCTTGAACAACTTGAGCTCTTCGAGGATTGAAGAATAAACATCTTGGATTTTTCCATCCGGAGAAGGGATGAGATTTGTTCTCTTAGCCAAGGTTTTATACATCAAAAAGTAACTAGAGATCTGATATGCACTCGCTGAGGCATCTTGGATAATAGGAATGCTAGAAAGAAAGTCCTATTTCTTATAGATGAAAGCCCTTAGATTGGCCATGAACTGAAAGGGGTGTTTAGCATCCTAACCATTCATGATAATCTTATCATCTAAGATCTTTAAATTCTCATGGCTATCAAAATTATTATCATTTATACCTAAAAGATTAATTGACCAGTTAATTGCCCAGCTTTTTGCCTCCTCGGCCGAGTCGAAAGACTTGTAATGGAAGGCAACTGCTGCAACAAATATCTAATTTTTTATATTCTCGTCAATAGGACTACAATCAGCAAAGACGATTAGGCTTCTTGCTAGATCACGCTCATGGAAATGTAAGACCCCATTGCGGTAGATTCGACCTCGGAAGTCGAGAAAGGCTGGCAAATCAAAATGAAAACCATCCAAGGCAGTAGCCTGCTTGATAATCAATTGCTCAAAACGAGCACGCTGTATGTTCTTCGATAAAGTATTTAACATCTCGTTAAACTACAGATATTATTAATAACATTATCCTTCATGTAAAACTCCCTAAGTAAGGGGAATACATCTTTTAGATTCATAGAGGCTAGAAATTTAGGCATGAGATAGCCATATGATACAAATAAATCCTTATTATTTAGAATCTGATTCAACCAATCACTGTTTATTTTAAAGGTCTGACGCTGCAGCGTATTCATTACACGACACAGTTTTTCGCAATTACCATATTTGAAAATATCTATATTAAAATGATTTATGTTATCGATACTTAACAGGCGGTAACGATCATACATTTCTCTGGTAGGCCGACTTAAGTAACCCCTAGAGAGTTTGGACGGATTTCTAGGGCTTTGACCTGGCGGGCAAGTACTCGACCAATCTAGAGGTTTGTATACCATAGGCTGGTTGAGCTTGATCGGTAGTAATGAGATATCAAAGTTGCAGACAACGTAGAGATGTCTTGGAAGATAATAATATTTTTTCTTCTTCTTCACTCGAACAGCCCCGCTTAAATCATTTAATATGATCAAACCCATTTTTTCCATGAATACAACTAAGGCAGAACCAAAGGGATACATCAACTCCATTTTAGATCTTTTCCTATCCTTACTAGACTTCTGAGCTTTACCATCCTTGGCTTTGGCTATAGAAGAAAACGGGATTTGAAACCCTCGGCATTTCAATAATGAAGCTTGTACCTGGATACTAAACTTTAGTTGTTCAACCAAAGATGCTACACGAATTGATGAGTTTGACTCAACAGGGTTAAAAAGCATACATAGTACATGAACTATTAATTCCTCAATCATAGATTGACTGAACTCGGAAAACAATTCTATATCATCTTTTGAGAGATCCCTACTACAGAGATAATCCTTAGCATATTCCTCATTATCTCATATTAAGAGTGTTATGATGTTGGGAGTAGTCCTAAATATTGATTCCTCCTCGAAAGACATAGTCAGATCCTCAATCTGTATTTGTATCTCACGTAATTTAGCTTCAATTAATGGTAATTTCTCTTTAGCTTTAAGCAAAATATCGAAGACTTCTTCCTTGTACTGAACTACTTTACTCTTAACCTCTTTCTTACTAGGATGACTACTAAAATGTTTGTAAAAGTCATTCCAAAATTGAATTAACTCTGCTTTAGCTTCTTCTTTCATCGAAGAATTATCTAACGAATTCTTGATCTAAAATGTGTGTGGGGTGGCCTTCCTTTCCTTTCTCTTGTGGAACAACATAGCTGGAGCATTCAAAATAGGTATTTCATTCAGTATTTGAAACCTAAGTTTTTGAATGGCTCTCACGTCCACTAACTATTCCATCCAATTTCAGATTCTATGCCTCTTGGGAGCGGCTAGCCATAGGCCTTCGATAAACAAATTCAAATGGTCTTCCCGCTCTTTATTTTCTTTATTAGTCTGATTTCCTGACTAAGAATAAGTTTTCTTAGGAAAAAAAAAACTTGCATCAATCTGACCTTAGAAACAAGATTTCGCGGCAGCTAGACTACGCGATATACACAATTTTTAGTCGTAGGACTGAGACCATTGGGAAGAATATGCCTAATTTCCTTTCCTAATTCCAATCGTGCCAGTTTTCTAAAACATTGTGTTTTTGGCCTAAATTCTAAGCTTACTCCTATCAAAGAGACTGGAATTTGACTTCTTCCTTCCCTATTTTGATCCCTTACTACTTGATACTAGGAGAATCTAGACAAGTTGCTTGATTGCTTGGTCTGACAATACAAGTCTTCAAGGAAGAGGTTAGGTGTTAGGGCTTTCTTTATCACAATCTAGGGACTGCCTTGCTTTTCATAGCCCTAGCTATACTACCGTAACCAGTCGTTAGGCTTCATATTAGATAGTTCAGTTTGGCGGCGGAGATAGACACTTTGGATTTGGCAAGCTACTCTGCTTTCACATATTATAGAAAGATGGTTACAACATTGATAGAGGCATACAAGTATTCAGTTATCCCAATAGTAATAGGCCACATAACGGTAATTCAGTGATCTTTAACCAATTGCGATTCCGCGCATCTGATCTTTCCTGGTATTCAAATGGTTTATTGGCGGGCTGAGACTACATAGGGGTAGAGGCCCATGCCAGTAGCACCAGTGCTTGCTTGTTATGAGGTAACTCACCCCCGCCTTTTCTTATTAGTTGTAGGCCTCTCATCCTTGTCGGGGAGTATCACACCGAGATTTAATCTTTCTTTCGTTGGTTATCTTTGACTGATGTGTGTGGTTCATTTTCACGAGAGTAGCCCTTTTTCCAATGACTCTTTGAAAGCGCTACGCCCCTGTACAAAAAAGAAAAGAAAGGATGCCTACACAATTTATACTCCTTTTTACTCTAAAAGCACTATACTATGCCTTCTTAGCCAACTATTAGTGGAATCAAAAATCGATCTTAAATATGGTTATATCTTCGTTATCCCATTAGTCAATCTTTTGACTTCTTGTCTTTCTGGCTGCTATCTTCTTAAACAGAAGGAGGAAGGGGAATGGCTTTATGAACGTTACAGAATGAATGGTCAATGATAAATCACATTGCCTTCCATTTAGAGGAGGAAAAATAGTAAATTAAATAAGGTAGAGCTCGGCACTAATTATATTCTTTCGCTACCAAAGCTTCGGAGTTCTATTCCTTCTTGCGTCCAATCTCAAGGATAAATTCAACCTAACTCACATAGCATGAAATGACATAGCCTAATAGGTCACTCAATTCCTTGCCTTAGGGCACGATGTCACTTCCTTTCCTTCCCCTTCTTGCATCTTGGAGGGTATTCGTTTGCCGGCTAGTGGGTATCTTCCCTATTCAATAAGGTGCGAAAACCTCGCAAACAGTCTTTCTTTGTCCAATTCTTCCTACACTTTGTCCCTTCCTTCAACATAATTCGATGCCATCCTCGTATACTTGATTTATTCACTGGCCCACCATTCACTTTCCCCGAAGTTAAAGGAAGTTAGGAAGAAAGAAGATCTTCATACTAGCTTCGCCTAGTAGCACGACGCTTGGATTGCTCTCCCACAACCCCGTTTTCACAGTTTAGGCTGCTCCCATTTCGCTCGCCTCTACTAGGGGAATCGCTTTTGCTGTCATTTCCTTATTAAAGCATTTCGTCGATTACAACGTCCTTCCTCCTCTCTGGGTGCCTAGGTATCCACCGTAAGCCTTTCTACTCTCCGTCTTTTCCAGTTCTATTCTCGATGCCTACATCCATCATTCTAACACAGTGAATGTCCTTCTATTATGATAATAATTAGTATTTGTTAGTCCTAAAAGCATAGGGGAGTAAGCTACGAGTCCGTTCCCTCACTCCCACTAGAATCGAGACTTTAATGTCTTACCGTTCGGGACCCATCCCCCTGGGTCCCTTCACTCTTTGATTGAATGACATAAATGGTACTCTTAATCGCCGAGGGTGCAAGAAGAAAGAAGTTAACAGAGTGCCTTATCTACCAAGAGGCTGCAGGCCAACTCAGAAAAGAAGAGACTTCATCACACACACCCATGAGGGCACTCGCTACAGGAATGAGAAGGCGAGATCAGCACTACTCAACTAAGTCAATCCGAAGAGTTAGTAAGTGCATAACTCTTTCTTCTCTCGTAAGTGAATTGAGGAAATCCTTTTCATAGAAGCGATCCTAGCTAAGAAAGTCAGTTCAGTAGTTGCCTCCACTGTGAAGGAAGCTTTTGGAAGCACCGTTTTGAAGCAAGAAAGTGCGAAAGGACTTCATGGGCTTATTTTGAGGCCTGTACTTCTCTCCTGTTAGGCGTTAGGGTATAATCACTTTTTGATTAAGGATGCCAGGCACAAAATAAAGTAACTCTCGCTAGAATCAAGAGCTTTATAAACTAAAGTAAGGAAAGCAGCCAAGAGGCCGGGAAAGCCAAGGTGTAACACCCCGATCCCTCTCGAGACCGGGAGTTCTATCAATCGATCTAATCACAACCCAAACCAAACCCGGGCAAAATTTTAGAGAAAGACGAACGGAGTCTCCCCTGTTTCTAGGCAAAAGCAACAAACCTGCGACGGCATATAAGTGGACCAATACCATGTCCAAACATTCAACCACCTCAAGGCCATCTGAGCCTTGGCTCACACCATGCAAATCATAATTAAATATAGATTCATGCTTAGCAATTAACCTTCACCATCCTATTGTATAAGCTAGACTATCAAATTTTTCTATCTTTTTTCTTTGACATTACAAACATACATTGAAGATAAGCTACATTAACTAAGTACATAATCTAACTTATCAAACCACCTCAACTACTAAGCTAGATTTAAATTTATATTTCTTTTAACAATAAATACATACAACATATGGAAGTATATATCTTTACATCTTTGACAGCTCAAGCCACAAAGCACGCAAGACAACTCTTCAGGCACGAACTATCACATATCCACGAGCTTTTCAGCTAACAAGGCATTTCCTGAAATGTGGTGGTGAGGAGTGAGTATACACAACACGTATACTCAGTGAGGGCAAGACAGTTATCGAGGTGGAGAGAAAGAAGATCGTGCAATGCAAATAGGTACAGTTAAGCAATATAATCAAATAAAAGACATTCAATATAATTGGCAACACAATAAACAATCAAAGAAAGCAATAACATAACCATTCAAAGCTATACCACACTCTGAAGGCTATGGTTCACTCGAGCGAGTAATGTACCGATCACGATTCCGATGACTTAACGATGACGCGCCGGCCCAAACCACCTTATAACACCAGTTTGGAATACCCCGGAAGTATCCAACAATCTACGACCCAAAACTCCCTGGGAGGCAACCCAAGCGAGAAGAGGGAATAGCAGCGGAGCTAGAGCAACCAATACTGGCAACCCGAGGTTACCCAGAGAGGCCCATCACTCACGCGCGAGACACTATGCAATGCAAGACTCGATACAAGGCAATAAACGAGCGATATCAAGCATTCTCAACAATGGATAAACATATCAATCAACAATCAACTCTAACAAGTGTAATAAGCTTTAGCAAATATAACAAGCAATAATAATCATTAACAAGCATAACAAGCATTCTATTAGCAATATAAACATGAAACACACAAAATCACCAAAAATGCCCCAACTTTCAAAACGCCACTACTTTCAAACGAGCCACGAGTCTTGGAAACCGACTTCACCAATCCTCCTAGGTCACTATAAGGCACGTCTAGAGACTTCGAAACCCTACTTAACCCTAGAATTCGTGCAAAGCCCGATTTTTCCCCTTTGCTCGTTTGAACTACAACTATACCAACCAAACACCCAACCGACACCACAACCGCACCAAAAGTGCTTCCATGGGCTCCCGAAACAATGCCATCACGCAAAACGAGAAAATGCTAAAGTCGACCTAAACGACCCCGACTTTCACTAAGCCGTTTTTCTTCCTTTTTCCATTCCACATTCCAATTAAACCACACATTTAGGCATTCTAGCATATCTAGCACATTTCTACATCAACGGACAGCATAACGGAGCAACTTCATCGTTTCAAGGGTTTACTATTCACAAAACACTATTCATTAATCAATTTAAATTGCAATCTCAATATTTAACCGCAGAAAATGTTAAAAAACTATAAATACATGTTCTACAATCAACAAGGAACATTCTTTAAGCAACAAAACGATTAAAACAACAATCTACGCATAAAATCCAAAAATCAAAGTTTAGATACAAAATTTTCAAATGCGCAAATAACGATGAAACCCTCACCTTAGACGCTCCTAGACGCTAGGAAAACCTCATAGGATGCCTCGGAAACCACCCCGTGCGAGCCCTCGCGAAGAATTGAAGATTTGAAGTTGAATTTCTTTTTTTTTCTCTCTTCTTATTTTCGGCCAGCTTGCTGCTGTTTCACGTATGTTTTTTTTTTTTGCAAGGTTTTAAGCTTATAAGGTGATACAAAGTCAATTGGTCAAGGCCCCTTGGTCAATGCTAACTAAACATGGTCAAAGTAGTTCATTTTGTGCATTTTAAGCTTAAAACAACTAATGAAATATTAATTCTAGCTAACAACAATTAAAATATAAAATTTAAGTCATCTAAATGCTAGTTTTACTATTTGCTGAGGACTCGAATTCATTTCCTTACTATCTCTCTCAATATGCAATGCACGTTGCGACAACAAAAAAGTAACAATTAATTCTCAAAGAATCTAAGAAATATATTATTTTTGGAAAGCATCATAGTTTAGAATTTACTCCGGCTCGGAGCTACTTTTCATTTAAGTGAAATCCGAGCATTTGAGTACAAGAAAAATAAAACCGATTGACACAGATATGAAAAGTAGTTGATATTCCGTTAACATGATTAGCTCAGGTATTATTCTAGTTACATCTAAAAGAAATATGAAAGTAAAGCTACAAATAAGTGTTTAACTAAAAATAAACACAAATTCAATGCCAATCATTTAAAATGTCACTTAGTTAAATGCAATTAAATGCCATTAAATGCATGCCGGGTTCGGGTTATCACATCCTCCCCCCCTTAAAACAATTGCGTCCTCGCAATTCTTCTTCCAATAGGACTCTGCATCATCTAAAATCCAACTCTGATAAATCTTCATCGGTTGTTGAGCAGGATAATATATAAGAATGCTCGTAAGAAATCCTGAATAGAAATTCCAATCAAGAATGCCGAGGAAATATCAACTATTTACTGAAGCAAAGATACTGTAGATATCATTAATACCACATACTAATGGCAGGAAGAGTACTGAAGGAATACCCTATTTAAGAATCTTCAATAGAGGTCTAACAAGTACCAAATAAGAAAGTTAAGAGATAGCCAGAGTAGATGCACCTCATGCAGTACTGACTACCGTAAATAGACCCAGCTGATACTTCTGTAAATGAATATAAAGAAGAATACTCAAGGCCAACCTCTAAATGAAATCTTCCAATCACTGTGTTCCTACCGCAACATCTTAGTCAAACAGCAAGTATAGATTTCCCCTGAGTGGAAAGGCCGAAGAAGAAGCCGTAACAGTACAGAATAATATGTCCAAGTAGAATTCCAAGTGTAGGATCTTCCAATAAATGCCAATAAAGAAAATACTAGTAAAATGCCCGATAAGAATTTCAAAGAATACCGTAAGTAATATGAGATAATGAGTCTGATAAGAATTCCAATTACCAAACCAACTGAGGGATGCCAAAGAAGATACCCAGCAATGCTCCAGTAAAAAAAAATTACCAAGAATTTCCCAATAAGTAATACTAAATAAATGACCCCTAAGAATCCTAGAGAATGCCATTGAAGAATTTCCAATAAAAAAAATACCAGTAATACTCCAATAAAGACCGAGACACATATGCCATAGATAATACCATGCAGTAAGTCCAACTGAAAACCCAATAGCCAAGTCTACCAAGAAGTGCCAATAGAAGTCTCGAAAGAATACCCAGTAAGAAACCCAAGAATGCTACCAAGAGCCATCATACATAAACCCCAGAGAAAGTCATCTTTTACGATTGCCATTCACAAATAAGAAGCTTAAAAGTATGCCAACAACTGAGCTCCATAAACAAACACCAACTCCCAAATAAGGCTAGTCAAATGCCATTTATTTCCTGCCAATCCATACACCTTGAGAAGCCAGCCGTGAACCACTTTCTTTAGGGGAGGAAGAGGACTTACTTACCATTTCAATAGGACATGTATGAATGCCAATATATCACAGTTATACACATGCGTTAAACTATTATGCAAGCAAGTATACGAAACAGTTTATTCAACAAAGTCACTCAAGCACGGCAATCGAGTCAAGCACAACATAATCAATTCAAATCACGGCATAGCTAATTCAAGACATTTCAATACACATATTACAAGCAATACTTCAAGCAAATAACAATTCACGAGGTCGATTCAATTCACGAGGTCGATTTGATAGGTCAATTCAATGCACAACTAGACACTCCACTTTACTTGAGAAACATTTAACACATAACACATAACTATATCACATAGGTGCATACTTTCAAGTCAAGACACACAATCTCACATACAAGTATACACTTTCAAGACACACTTAACAAGCACACATTCAAGGGTCACTACCCACCAGACCGAGGACCCTGTCCCGGCGTATGAGCTAAACAAGTTCTGATACCACCTGTGACACCCCGATCCCCCTCGAGACCGGGAGTTCTATCAATTGATCTAATCACAACCCAAACCAAACCCTCGCAAAATTTTAGAGAAAGACGGACGAAGTCTCCCCTGTTTCTAGGCAAAAAGCAACAAACCTGCGACGGCATATAAGTGGACCAATACCATGTCCAAACATTCAACCACCTCAAGGCCATCCGAGCCTTGGTTCACAACATGCAAATCACAATTAAATATAGATTCATGCTTAGCAATTAAACTTGACCATCCTATTGTATAAGCTAGACTATCAGATTTTTCTATCTTTTTTTCTTGACATTACAAACATACATTGAAGATAAGCTACATTAACTAAGTACATGATCTAACTTATCAAACCACCTCAACCACTAAGCTAGATTTAAATTTACATTTCTTTTAACAATAAATACATACAACATATGGAAGCATATATCTTTACATCTTTGACAGCTCAAGCCACAAAGCACGCAAGACAACTCTTCAGGCACGAACTATCACATATCCACGAACTTTTCAACTAACAAGGCATTTCCTGAAATGCAGTGGTGAGGAGTGAGTATACACAACACGTATACTCAGTGAGGGCGAGACATATATCGAAGTGGAGAGAAAGAAGATCGTGCAATGCAAATAGGTACAGTTAAGCAATATAATCAAATAAAAGACATTCAATATAATTGGCAACACAATAAACAATCAAAGAAAGCAATAACATAACCATTCAAAGCTATACCACACTCTGAAGGCTATGGTTCACTCGAGCGAGTAATGTACCGATCACGATTCCGATGACTTTAACAATGACGCGCCGGCCCAAACCAACTTATAACACCAGTTTGGATTACCCCGGAAGTATCCATCAATCTACGACCCAAATCTCCCTGGGAGGCAGCCCAAGCGAGAAGAGAGAATAGCAGCGGAGCTAGAGCAACCAACACTGGCCACCCGAGGCTACCCAGAGAGTCCCATCACTCACGCGCGAGACACTATGCAATGCAAGACCCGATACAAGGCAATAAACAAGCGCTATCAACCATTCTCAACAATGGATAAACATTTCAATCAACAATCAACTCTAACAAGCGTAATAAGCATTAACAAGCATAACAAGCAATAATAAGCATTAACAAGCATTCTATTAGCAATATAAACATGAAACACACAAAATCACCAAAAATGCCCACACTTTCAAAACGCCACTACTTTCGAATGAGCCACGAGTCTTGGAAACCGACTTCACCAATCCTCCTAGGTCACTATAAGGCACGTCAAGAGACTCCGAAACCCTACTTAACCCTAGAATTCGTGCAAAGCCCAGTTTTTCCTCTTTGCTCGTTTGAACTACAACTATATCAACCAAACACCCAACCAACACCACGACCGCACCAAAAGTGCTTCCATGGGCTCCCGAAACAATGCCATCACGCAAAATGAGAAAACGCTAAAGTCGACCTAAACGACCTCGACTTTCACTAAGCCATTTTTCTCCATTTTTCTATTGCACATTCCAATTAAACCACACATTTAGGCATTCTAGCATATCTAGCACATTTATACATCAACGGACAGCATAACAGAGCAACTTCATCGTTTCAAGGATTTACTATTCACATAACACTATTCATTAATCAATTTAAATTGTAATCTCAACATTTAACCGCAAAAAATATTAAAAAGCTATAAATACATGTTCTACAATCAACAAGGAACATTCTTTAAGCAACAAAATGATTAAAACAACAATCTACGCATAAAATCCAAAAATCAAAGTTTAGATACAAAATTTTCAAATGGGCAAATAACGATGAAACCCTCACCTTAGACGCTCCTAGACGCTAGGAAAACCTCGTAGGATGCCTCAGAAACCACCCCGTGCGAGCCCTCGCGAAGAATTGAAGATTTGAAGTTGAATTTCTTTTTTTTTCTCTCTTCTTATTTTCGGCCAGCTTGCTGCTGTTTCAGGTCTGTTTTTTTTTTAATTTTGCAAGGTTTTAAGCTCATAAGGTGATACAAAGTCAATTGGTCAAGGCCCCTTGGTCAATTCTAACTAACCATGGTCAAAGTAGTTCATTTTGTGCATTTTAAGCTTAAAACAACTAATGAAATATTAATTCTAGCTAAAAACAATTAAAATATAAAATTTAATTCATCTAAATGCTAGTTTCACTATTTACTGAGGACTCGAATTCATTTTCTTACTATCTCTCTCAATATGCAATGCACGTTGCGATAACAAAAAAGTAACAATTAATTCTCAAAGGATCTAAGAACTATATTATTTTCGGAAAGCATCATAGTTTAGAATTTACTCCGGCTCGGAGCTACTTTTCATTTAAGTGAAATCCGAGCATTTAAGTGCAAGAAAAATAAAACCGATTGACACAGATATGAAAAGTAGTTGATATTCCGTTAACATGATTAGCTCAGGTTTTATTCTAGTTACTTCTAAAAGAAATATGAAAGTAAAGCTACAAATAAGTGTTTAACTAAAAATAAACACAAATTCAATGCCAACATTTAAAATGTCGCTTAGTTAAATGCAATTAAATGCCATTAAATGCATGCCAGGTTCGGGTTATCACACAAGGGTTCTATAGATATAGAGCACCAACTAAAGTTTTGGTGTGCTAGGCTAAAGGCACAAAAAAAGTCGATAATGTCGCTTAAAAGGGCCTAACGAAAGGCCTCTGTCTGATCTCCACGGCCAACTAGCTGCCTGAAAGAGATGAGCGAAAAGGCATTTTTTCAAGGAGTCAAGCTTCCTGCTAAGCCAAGCACCGGTACAAGCAACTAGAGCACTACTTTGAACTTCTCTTATAGCGAAAGTTCCCTAGTTTGGGTCACTTCTTTCCTTGCCCCTTAGGCTAGGATAACTTATAATTTCTTGGGTGGACGTAATCATCCCTTTCCCTACTCTCTATAGTGAATCAAAGTGGATACTCTGAGTCTGAAGAAACCGTAATCCGCACCTTGAACAAAAGGGGAACGATGAAGTTAGCCTAGCCTCGGTCTCTCTTCCCTTTTGTCTACTATTCCTACGTCTTCCTGCCTATACTTTTATGCTTGCCTGGAAGGAATGGGCAGACAGCAAGAAAGAACGATTTCTAAAAAGAGAATAGAAGAAATGAGTATCTCTAGCCAAAGATCGGAATTCCAGCTCTTCCCTGCTCACTCTTGTCAGAGAATATCAGGTTATTTAAGTCTTCCTATTAATCAATTCCTTCAAAGTCCTCCCATTACTTAGAGTTCTTGCTATTGGTTATCTTATTAACAATTCTCAAAAAAAAACTTTATTAATATCCTTGTTCTATCAAACAAGCTTGTAAACAACTTTTTTCACCACTGAGAAAGGTTAATCAACTCGATCAAGCACGGCGTTGGTGCAACTACTATATGATGAATAATTCCACCATATCCTCAAACGTTCGGGACCCAGGGGCAAGACTAATGTAATGCGAAGCGCTCTCCTTAAACCGCTTTCTAGAAGCCTTGTTGTAAGGAACTTTATTAGTGGGTATTGGCTCATTGAACACTAAATTAATCTGAAAGGTCCGAGAGTGCGTCAGTAAAGACCCAACCACGAACTAGCCTATTCTCCTTCCTCATTAAAAGCAACTTTAACCTTACTAGCTACAGCTTCGTAGAAGACTGACTATAAGTTTCCATCGATCGACCTCTAATTTCCATTAGGGCGGATGCATTCCCATTGTAATGGCGGCAGAGGCTGCCTCCGGTCGAGTAGAGGTAAGGAAGCACCTTCTATAAGATAATTGGCTAGGTTCTCTCTATAAAAGAGTCTTGTAGTACTCGTCAACTAGTAAGGCTAATGAGTGGACCTTTAATACTTTGAAGAGAACCCACTAGTTGCAGCCTACAATTCAATGAATAAGGGGAGTCTCACAAGGCGGGATAGATCAAGGTATTGAAGGTTTCTATAGTTTATTTCATTGCATACTAAATCCACTGAAAGTTAAGTACTGAGAAAGAAAGCACTAACAGGCATTTTAGGGAAGAAAACGAGCAATGAAACTTTCCTCCCAGGGCAGTAGGGAGAGAGGAGATTCGATGAACACTAAGAGGGTAGCAGTAGTGAGCATAGAAGAACCCCTCTGGATTGGGTTTTTTTCGGAGATGAACTCAAAAACCATGACATGTGACTTTCCGGTGCACTTGAGACCAAGCCAATCAGAGTCAGGTAGAAGGAGGATGAGGAAGACTAAGATGGAAACCTCATGACTGGCAAAAGTAGTGATAAAAGCCCACTTTCTTTCGAGACATAAGAAAGAGCCCATTTTGTTCCGAACTAGCAATCAAGACTAAAAATGGACCCAAAAACAGATTCTTAGTCCTGCCATCATAAGAGGAGATAGAGTGGAGGAGTGGAAGTGGGAACCCCACAAAGTAAGAACTCTTAATCGATCTCTAGCCAATACAGCAACGGCACGGCCCTTTCACAAAAAAAAATCTGGGGACGTATTGAGCATAGTAGGGAGAGTGAGAGACCTTAGTCTCAAGATGTCCGAGACGAGGTGACAACCCCTGGAAATAGAAAAAACCCTCCCCCACTTTCCACAAGGGGGAGGCCAAGCCGTTCATCCAGCTCTTAGTCAACACCCGAACTGAAACTGTTGTCACACTCTTCTTTCTATCCCTGCCCCTTCCAACAAAGGATCAGCCCCTCTTCTCAAGGGGGGATCCCAAGTTGTGAAACTATCTCATTCGTCAAGGCTAGCAGAGGGGGCTAACCTTCGAGTAGAGGCCAGGATCGCCTATATATAAGAATAAGTTAATTGGTTAGATTATCCATGCTAAAGGGAAAGAGGCATTCCTCTTGACAGCCCTTACACTGCTAAGGCTAAAGAATAGACCTTAAATAGTTCTCGAGGGTTCACTAGTAAGAAACTTCCCATGAGCCAGTAGAGAAGATGAAGAAAGTCATAGTGAAATAACTTGGCATTCTCCGATCAGCGTAATCTCGTAATACATACATGACTATGATACTAGTGCAATCAGTGCCTTACCGTCAGTCAATCAGTTCCTTCCCTTCCTTATTCTACTATGGAGCATATCCTCTCTCTCTTAAAATCCTGAAAGCCCTCTCTCTTTAAGCTAAAAAAGGAGAGAGTGACAATGGTAGAAGCTAACTGTTAAGGAAGTTGAATGTGCTAATTCTTTCTCATCCTAGATGTCAATGAAAAAGAAATTGTCATTTCTAGAGGAAGATAAATGGGCAGCTGATTCTTCTTACTCCCGTTTGTGCCTCCCCGGTCCCATATGGGAAGTCCCTTCGCTCGCCTAAGGGTTAGTTAGGAGTCTAGAATAGTTTAAGTTAGTGTGTCGTTTTGTAGGTCTCCCACTATCGAAAAAACTAATTTTATCTATCTCCCTTAGATCCTTATCCTTAGACTAGCGATGTTAGTTTCGGTAAGAAAGAAGTTAAGAAGTCAATTCAAACCTTTCCCGTTCGTCGAGCATCTTCAAATCTCTCCCTTTATTGACATCAATTGCCTTAGAAGGAATAGAATAGGCATCAGTAGAGGCTCGAAGACCAAGGACCCAAAGTCAAATACGGAAGCAACTCGAGTAGAGGTTCCGTTCCGGAGTGAACTTGCTATTCACTCATTTAGGGAATGGTGGCAGGGATGAAAGAAAGGGTCCCACCCAAGTGCAACCATACTAGTAGGAAATGAAATGACACCATAAATAGATTTGTATCACTTTGTCACTGTTTGTATGCTTGTCTTCAAGAATCAATCAACCAAAGAAACAATCAACAAATCAAGTTGTGGTCTCAAAGTCTATCCTACCTTCTTTCATTTTGACCCTGATGTATGAGATGAGGAATCCATCATAGCTAGATTTATCGGTTGCTTAGAAACTAGGAACTGGATGAGGGGAAGAGATGAGAATAGGTCTCATCCATTCCATTATGACATTCTCTTCTTGATCACCTGATATTGCTAGAAAAACAGTCACGCCAAAAGAAAGACGAAGGGGGAGCCAGCGGCAAGGGTCAGATTGACCTTAGGCTTATTGCCCCCAACGAGCATAGTTAGAAAGAAGAGAAGGCCTTTGGGAAACTCGATAAGAATCAGAGGATAAATCGACTGTCATTGCCGTTCTAACTGCTGTCAGAAGACGTGAAGTGAGGGCGTGGTTCAAGTCACATCGTATGCTCATCTTCATAACGGTTTGACTTTGATTGTTTGTTGCCAAAGAAAGAGTCCATTTACAGAGTAATAGTACAGAAAGCTAAGGACAAAAGACAAATGAAAATCGGGGTAGGGGCTACCTCTAAATAAAAAAAGTTCCTGGACTGTGAAGGTCAGATTTAGGTCAATTAGATTCCTTATTTTCTTTTAATAAGATAATTTTGACCTCAACCTCACTCAAGGGATAGAAAGGGGCAATGAGCTCAGTGGAGGAGAAGTCGTCCTGATGAAATAGAAGGCCTTAGCTATGAGTGACTCAAATCTAGCCGTGATGTGCGAGGGCCAATATTCAAATGAAATCAAGGGGTTGATTGCCCTCATGGGGAAGGGATGAATACGAGCAATCGGAAGAGCAACTCTTTAAGAAGCAACCAATCCAAGAATTGATGGATTTGGTAGAGTGCCAATCACAATACTAGAACCAAGTTAGGTGAGCTTGAAGGCATCGGTTGAAGACCTTAGGAGGCACTTTTACAAAGTTTCCAGAGGAAAAGACCAGTCAAGACCACGGAAGTAAGCACAAAAGACCTCTGTTTCAATTGACTTTGGGGAAATAAGGACAATCCCTTTGGACTATGAGATGGTCTTAATCCTGACATATGCCACCATAAGGATGAGCATACGTCTGTGTAGTGGAGGATGATCCTATGGATAATGGGACTCCTCTGGCATTAATCTGTGCAGAGACCGTGCAGGAACCAGCATTTGCTACTGCCCTATCCTATGGAGTAATAATAAGGAAGGGGAGTGGATCGAGGGTCCGGAGGAGAAGTCAATATTTTCGGGTGCTAAGGAAGCATACCAACTGATAAAAGGAACTGATCTCGATACGGAAGCCAATCAACCGGTCCCCCTCTCCTTAGTTGGCATCATTCTTCTCAGCCGATCTCCACCGGATCTAAGATCTTTAAAGTTTCGGCATGAGCGAGCACAAGACTAGGCACTCGATGAACAAGGGAAAGCAACAGAATTCTATGAACAGGGGAATCTTTCTTTCTGTCATTGTTGTCCGGTCCTACTATCGTCAAGATTTAAGGAGAGATTGGGTACGATATGCAGCAAGCAAGAATTCAGTCTTTTTGGCTAGATTCACTCGTCTGTCTAGCCAGGATGACAAGCCAGCCGACCAACCCTTAGGTTTTTCCTATATATTTTGCCACTCCTGCTTTGACGACGTGCAGGTTGCTACATGCCAATCCTCTCTTCGCACTGGATCCATTGTGGATGTTCCTGTAGGAAAGGCTATGCTAGGGCGTGTAGTCAACGCCTTGGGAGTACCTATTGATGGAAGAGGGGCTCTAAGTGATCACGAGCGAAGACGTGTCGAAGTGAAAGCCCCTGGGATTATTGAATGTAAATATGTGCACGAACCTATGCAAATAGGGTTAAAAGTGGTAGATAGCCTGGTTCTTATAGGTAGTGGTCAACGAGAACTTATAATCGGGGACCAACAAACTGAAAAAACTACTATTGCTATCGATACGATATTAAACCAAAAGCAAATGAACTCAAGGGCCACCTCTGAGAGTGAGAGATTGTATTGTGTCTATGTAGCGATTGGACAAACATGCTCAACTGTGGCACAATTAGTTCAAATTCTTGCAGAAGCGAATGCTTTGGAATATTCTATTCTTGTAGCAGCCACCACTTCGGATCCTATTCCTCTGCAATTTTTTGCCCCATATTCTGGGTATGCCATGGGGGAATATTTCTGCGATAATGGAATGCATGCATTAATAATCTATGATGATCTTAGTAAACAGGCAATGGCATATCGAGAAATGTCATTATTGTTACGCCGACCACCAGGTTGTGAGGCTTTCCCAGGGGATGTTTTCTATTTACATTCCTGTCTCTTAGAAAGAGTGGCTAAGTGATCGGACCAGACATGCGCAGGTAGCTTGACTGCCTTACCCGTCATTGAAACACAAGCTGGAGACATATCGACCTATATTCCCACCAATGTGATCCCCATTATTGATGGACAAATCTGTTTGAAAACAGAGCTCTTTTATCGGGGAATTAGACCTGCTATTAACGTCGGCTTATCTATCAGTCCCGTCGAGTATGCCGCTCAGTTGAAAGCTATGAAACAAGTTTGCGGTAGTTCAAAACTAGAATTGGCACAATATCATGAAGTGACCGCCCTTGCTCAATTTGGCTCAGACCTTGATGCTACGACTTAGGCATTACTCAATAGAGGTGCAAGGCTGATAGAAGTACCGAAACAACCACAATATGCACCACTTCCAATTGAAAAACAAATTCTAGTCATTTATGTAGCTGTCAATGGATTCTGTGATCGAATGCCACTAGACATAATTTCTCAATTTGAGAGAGCCATTCTAAATAGTGTAAAACCATAATTACTACAATCCTTTTTAGAAAAAAGTGGCTTATCTAACGAAAGAAAGATAGAACCAGATGAATTCTTAAAAGAAAGTGCGAAAGCTTTTATTTAATACAAAGCAGGTAAGCCACCTTTGATTTTTTGTTGAAAGGAAATGAATAAAGTATCTTAGGGGTACCACAAACAAATAATGGACTTACTAGTTCTTTTTCTATCTATCCTTAGAAGTAGGACGAGTGTCCTACCTAATTCAATGCTAGGTAACCAAGTTAGTATCCTAACGGAGCTCTTGAATGGGGGAACATCCTAATGGATAGAGTATGAGCGCGTTATACATATCACATTATACCCCCCAACAAACCTATCAAATAAAAAGCGAAAAAGAGCGTGCTTCTTTTATCATATATATGATATGGGCGGGCCTTTTTAAGCAAAAGGTGATCCACTATAGGTTGTAGTCTTCTTGACATATCAAGTCAAGAGCGCGAGGCTCCTAGCAATGGGGGGAAAGGGGAGTGGGTAAGCGGGCTCATTTCACTTAACTATTTCGATAAGCTACGAGGGATCTTTCCCTGTTTTGAAAGCCGGTGGTGATCTCACTTTCAAAAGAGAGTCCCGATGTGGCGGTGTACACCTAGCTCCATAGCGGAGCTAATCACTAGCTAGAAGGTGACCGACCTACCGGTAGCCGACTTTGCTATGTAAAAAGGACCAAGGACGATGAAGGAGGAGAAAGAGTAGGAGTAGGAGCTAATTCGGACGGAATCGAATGATTATGAGATAGACAATGAGACAAAGCCAAGAGGGGAGAGCACTTAGACAATTCACTTTGAGTAGAGGAAAGTCTGCTGGTAGGAATTCCTCAAGGCGTATTATGCTTTTTCACCGAGGGGTTGGATCGAAGTGATTGCAGCTAAGAATTGATTTGAAACGAAGCACTTTGTCTATGGGCATTGTAGAAAGGATAGAATATGAGCCTAATCGTTCTTTTCGAATCACTCCTATACAATGGATCGAGGGGGTCTGCCAGAGGAAATGCAACACGATAGAAGAATTTGCTCTACCGCCTAAGATCCTCGAATCTAGCACGACCACCATCTGCGGTCCATTTTCGTTCTCTTCCTTACCCGGGAAGGTAGATCAAAGAAAGGTAGCTTGCTTCTCTATTGGACTGATGGCTGCTTATGTAGTGGTCGGCCTTCCAACTAGAATGTCTTCTTGGTTGAAGAGCCCCTTTACTAGTAAGGGTGCAGAAAGCAAAAAAACTTGCACGAATGACATTTTCTTATCTGCCTTCTCCTCTCCAAAGGCCAAGGCAGATACTGCATCCCTTTCCTTTGGTCGCTCTTTTGGTTTCGCAAGGATAGTGGTAGTTGGGGCAAAGCCCGCTTTCTTCGCTCCGCAAATGAAAGAGAAAGTCATAGGAAAAAACACGTTCTCTCTTTGCGAGATCTGAAAGTGGAGAACGCATAGCATTCTCTGGGCACATAGGATCAAACATAAAGCAGCGCTCTCTTGGTAGAGTTTTATGCGGCAAGAGACTTTTGGGCTTGTTAGAGCTACTGAGCATAACGAATCGAAGCTGAAGACAGATCAATATAGCTTGTGTGAAACCCCACTTTCTTGCTTATCTCGTTTTACGTACTTTACCTCGTTTTGCGTGCATATAACCTGTTTATGTGCTATAGGACCTAGAAAGTTATAATTTTGATTTCAATACTTCTAATACGTGCTAAATGTGCATTCATGAAATTTTCATCAAAAACGGAGTCAGAAAATTTATCGTCGATTTTCAGTGAATAGTGTTTTCGAAACACGTCCGCTATAATTTTGAAACTGGTCCTTTTAACCCTTCTAGACCTAGTCCACGGACTTTAATAGACCTGTGTTTGATGAAAACGGTTTTAAAATCGGCTTAAGAATTTATTAGGGTTTTTACACCGACTTTTGCGAAAATCGAGTTTTAAGCCGACTCGGGTGGAATTCTTTGAATGTAAAACTTCTTGTCACCTAAAAATAACTCACTTGAGATATCTTGGGGGTTGCATAATTAATTTTAACTTGGTGATCACTAAAATGCAATTAAAGACATTAAAAACACAAAATTACCTATTAAAATAACTTTGACTTTAATTAAATAGTTGACCATTTAAGCTAATGTCCTCAACACACACTCACACAACACAAAAACACCACCACACACACACACATTGCCGAGAGGTTGAGGAGAGAAAAGAGAAGAGAAAAACTTAAGCTTTCAATCCAATTTTTCAAAGAAAAACCTAGTTTTTGTCCGTGAAACTTCGCACCGACTTGGATTCTGCTTGTTGGGCACGCATTGCACACATTCCTAGGCTTATATCGCATCTAAGGTGAGAGAAAAATTCTAGATCTCAAAATGTCATTTTTCTGTTTTTGCTCATGAATGAAAATTTAACCGTTAGAATGTTAATCTGATGTTAGATTATTGCTCCTTGCATGCTAGGGATCGTTATATACTAATACTACGAATTTTTGTCGGATGTAGCATAATTTTTATTTTCCGGGTATTTAATTTTGATTAAAATGTTCAAAGTTGATTTAATTGAGTTGCGTTGCTTGAAATCGATTGCCGTCGATTTCTAAATACTTGATAATTACGTGTTAGCGCTGTTGTAATGCCGAATTTTCGATTACATTGTTTGTGTGAAAATCCGGAAAATCCAGCCATGACATCTTAGGATTTTAGGGTTATCGGGCATGTTTTGGAGGTGTTATGGTGGATTTCCGAGAGGGCTAATGTAGTAGGTTGAATGGGTGAGTGATAGGAACTGATTTGGCAATGTTTGGATTAGTAGATTGTAAGTTATGAATTTTAGAAGTTTAGGTTGTCATTCTTTAATTTCTTGAACGATGCCTTAGATGGTTGGGTAGTGTTCGAGTGATGAATGGTGAGTCGTTGTTGAGTAATTTAGAGTTTAATTATGAATATTATGCATGTCCGGTTAGATGGCCTACTTTGTCATCTAACTACGTTGTTTGATGTTTAATTTAATATTGATGTTATATTGATGTTATATTGATGTTATTGATTGATTATTATTGAATGCGGGAATCGGGCACTCTTGTTGCTGATCTCCCAATTGATTGATCGATTTATGCTTGCATGATGATTGATGAATATGGAGCCTTGGTATGTGTGTGCCACCTCTCGGGCAGCGTCGGGCTGTCGGGTTGAAACCGGCATGACTGCCATAGGCTCCCCCCAGCTCGCATGACGGAGATGTAATGGAGGGAAGGGGATAGTCAGGTCCCTGGGGTGCGTGAGTAATGGGGAGTTATAAGAAGAACGGTTGAGATCGTGATGGCGTTTGGAGCTACACCAAATAGAGTATCCTTATTGATTGGTTATATAGTTATGTGATGATAGCTTTATTTATGTTATTATGTTGTTGTGTGTTTACTTGCTCAAAGGACTAAATCCAAGGAGCGTAGTGAATACTGTCGAGATCTATCGGATCCTCACTGGGCTTATGTATATAAGCTCACTCTCTATTAATGCATGTTTCAGGTGTACTTTCACAAGATTACGGGTACGTGCCTCCTGAAGAGGAGAATGTGGAAAAATGTGCCTTTCGTGGATGAGTCATATGTTCCCGAGTCTTATCCATGACTTTATGTTGTTAAATGTCTTGTATATTAGTTTAATAGACTTTTATATGCTTTGTGGTTCTTATTGTAATAGATGTTGGAAGATGATGATCCAAATGGTGTTAACTTAGTGGCTTTCTTTTGTCTATGGTTAAGTTGTAAACATGTCTCAACTTATTTTTGAAATGCATGATAAGGTTGAAGTATTGTATGTTATGTGGAACGGAGGCGTATAACGAGGATGGTTTATTGTATATTATGATTGTGTTGTATGTTGTTGTTTGAATTAAGGAGTTGCTGGATGTATGATGTTTAATGAGGTTGGTTTAGAGCCTCGGTATCCTATTTACTGTCGTTATACTGCCGAAATTCCGTTGCGTCCTGACTGATCATAGGAGGGGTCGTGTTGGGGCGTGACAGTTTAAGTGGTATCAGAGCGCATGTTAGCTGTCAGCCGGGGTATCCTCGGAATGTGGGTAGTGGTCTAAGCATGCAAGTATGTATTAAGTGAAAGAAAAGTGAAACATATGTTAATATGTTTATGTGATTAATTTACTTATGTGTCTAACTATCTATGTGACTAGTATGCCTTGTGTGTTAAGTGAACTAATGTGGTCAATATGTTTTATGTGATAACGTGTTATACGTACTCAATGTGTTGTAATTAATGTGCATAATGTGATTAATGTGTATTATGTGACAATTGTGTTTTATGTGATTTTGTGCCTTGTGTGAAGTTAGTTCTTTATGTGCTTTTAATTGTTTATAACTAGCTTATGTGAAACAACGTGCTTTAGGTACTCAATGTACTTTAAGTGACCAATGTCAGTTACGTGATCAACTTGTCTTATGTGAAGTTTGTTGCTTATGTGACTTTAATTGTTTATAACTTACTTCTATGATATAACCTGTTTATGTGATGTTGGCTTCTTATATGTTGAATTGTGTGTTATGTGATAATGTTGCATTGTATGATAATTGTGTATTACGTTATACTTGTCTTTCATATGATATAGTTGCATACATGTTTTAACTCGTGAGTGACCTTTTAATGTCTAGGGTGGTTGTAAGAGCTTTCGGAAATAGAGATAGGCCATGATTTTGAATTATTATTATTCTAGAAGTTTATCAGTTAGATTTTAATTGTTATGTTTATGGATTTTAGTTTCGGCTTAGTGGATTGATCTTGATGTTCCTTTAGTGAGAATGAAGTTGTTCGAGGAAAATAGCAATGTATCTTGATGATTATAATTAATTTTGTTGCCATGTTTAACTTATTATTACTTGGAGATGAATCATAAGTTGAGGTTTCCGTGAGGCTGTGATTAGACACTTTTGGAGTCTCAACTCAGATTATACTTTCTTGAGGTTATTTTAGAATGAATTTATTTGAGGAATTAGTGATGTATATTTGTGAATGGAATGAAGTGTGGTATAACGTGTGGATATTTCTACTATTTGGGATTGCTATATTATTAATGGGTATTTTGGAGTTTTGATCGTTAAACCTTGGAGACAATTGGAGTGATTCCTGACTAAAGTTACTTTATTCGAAGATGCAATTGTTCGAAGATAGAATTATTTGAGGAAATAAGAATGCATTTTGGTGACTGAACATTTACTTGCCTATATCAAGCTTTTGGATTCTAGGTGGTATGACTTTCTAAATTGTTGATTGAGGATTCTCTGTGTTATAATGGGTTAGCATGAATATGTATTGTGTTATCAGATTTTGGAGTCTTCATTAGTGAATCTTGTTGGGTAATCGGTGAATTATCTTGTTTAGTGATTGGACTGGTACGAAATATAAATTTTGGAGTGATTTATCTTGTTTGGTGATTGTTATGACTCCTTAGGTTCTCTAGGTCTCCTTAGTGTCTTGATTTGGAGGAAGATAGATTATAGGATTTGACTTGTTGGTGTTCAAATGTGTAGGTGGGACACCCTTCTTGTGCTTCATACTTCTATCAGTCTTATTATTATCTTTTACTCTATTCTCACTTATTTGAGAGAGAGTTACACTTTTCTAGCATATCAATTGTTTCTTGAAAGTTTTGCTTACTGGATTAATGGATCCTATACTCATTTGACATTGTTTCCATTCTTAACATTCATATTTGCTTCTTATAGCAATGTCTCTTATTGGAGTTAAGGTTTGAGACTTCTATATTTCATTCTATATCTCTAGCCATTCGTTTCAATATTTCATTTCATCCTAATACTATTCATTTGAAAGTAATTTTTCCTTTGGTATACCATTTTACTTATTCGAATTTCACTTGCTTGATGTACTTCTTACCTAAGTATATCATTGTCATTCTTGTTGTTCCTTCTTGGTCCTATTGTTTCATTATTTAATCTTGAGTCATTACTTTGCTTGTGATTGCTCATTCAATATACTCGGCATTGTCCTTCTTATTAATACTTCTTTGGTTATTGCGTGCTAAGATACTCATTATCTTGACACTCATATTTTCTATTGAATTAATCATCTCTTATCTCTTAATTTTATTTCACCTCAAGTACAACTTACTTGTTGGTGCTTTGAACAATCATCGAGAATTGAAATATCTACTTGTTCAGAAATTTTTGTTCAACATACTCAGCACTGTTTTGACTCGCCATTATCCTTTGTTCGTACTTATTTAACTAAAAGGTGCTGAGACATTTCTTATCTTAGTTATCATGCTTCCTTATTAAACTATTAGCCTCTTGATTCTCTAACTTGTTTGACCTCTTGCACCCTTGATTGTTGGCTCAAATATGACTTTCCATATTCTTAATTCCTTGTAAATGTCATAAGAGCCATATTCTGACCAATGTCATTTTTGAGATATTTCCTTGATCAGTAATCATTCATGTTATCGTGATTGAGTTTTTAAAACCCTCGGGGTGTTCATAGAGCTCTTTTGTGTAGTAGGAGATAATTGATAATTAGTGGTGTCACGCTAAGACTTGGAGTTGCAATTTCTTTCATATGCAATAAGATATTAGGTAGGAGAGAATTATGAATTGGAGATTGACTAGGAACTATGATCATCAACTTGCAGTCAACAGAGTTTGTTCTTTTGAGGTCTTTGGTTAAGTGTCATCCTAAGAGATAAATGGGAACTAAGAGAAGTATTGTTATGCGTAACGATTGAGGATTTAATTGTCTATCAGTTCGAGAATTGCGCGGACGCAATTGTTTTAAGGAGGGGAGAATGTGAAACCCCACTTTCTTGCTTATCTCGTTTTACGTGCTTTACCTCGTTTTGCGTGCATATAACCTGTTTATGTGCTATAGGACCTAGAAAGTTATAATTTTGATTTCAATACTTCTAATACGTGCTAAATGTGCATTCATGAAATTTTCATCAAAAACGGAGTCAGAAAATTTATCGTCGATTTTCAGTGAATAGTGTTTTCGAAACACGTCCGCTATAATTTTGAAACTGGTCTTTTTAACCCTTCTAGACCTAGTCCACGGACTTTAATAGACCTGTGTTTGATGAAAACGGTTTTAAAATCGGCTTAAGAATTTATTAGGGTTTTTACACCGACTTTTGCGAAAATCGAGTTTTAAGCCGACTCGGGTGGAATTCTTTGAATGTAAAACTTCTTGTCACCTAAAAATAACTCACTTGAGATATCTTGGGGGTTGCATAATTAATTTTAACTTGGTGATCACTAAAATGCAATTAAAGACATTAAAAACACAAAATTACCTATTAAAATAACTTTGACTTTAATTAAATAGTTGACCATTTAAGCTAATGTCCTCAACACACACTCACACAACACAAAAACACCACCACACACACACACATTTCCGAGGGGTTGAGGAGAGAAAAGAGAAGAGAAAAACTTAACCTTTCAATCCAATTTTTCAAAGAAAAACCTAGTTTTTGTCCGTGAAACTTCGCACCGACTTGGATTCTGCTTGTTGGGCACGCATTGCACACATTCCTAGGCTTATATCGCATCTAAGGTGAGAGAAAAATTCTAGATCTCAAAATGTCATTTTTATGTTTTTGCTCATGAATGAAAATTTAACCGTTAGAATGTTAATCTGATATTAGATTATTGCTCCATGCATGCTAGGGATCGTTATATACCAATACTACGAATTTCTGTCGGATGTAGCATAATTTTTATTTTCCGGGTATTTAATTTTGATTAAAATGTTCAAAGTTGATTTAATTGAGTTGCGTTGCTCGAAATCGATTGCCGTCGATTTCTAAATACTTGATAATTACGTGTTAGCGCTGTTGTAATGCCGAATTTTCGATTACATTGTTTGTGTGAAAATCCGGAAAATCCAGCCATGACATCTTAGGATTTTAAGGTTATCGGGCATGAATTGGAGGGGTTATGGTGGATTTCCGAGAGGGCTAATGTAGTAGGTTGAATGGGTGAGTGATAGGAACTGATTTGGCAATGTTTGGATTAGTAGATTGTAAGTTATGAATTTTAGAAGTTTAGGTTGTCATTCTTTAATTTCTTGAACGATGCCTTAGATGGTTGGGTAGTGTTCGAGTGATGAATGGTGAGTTGTTGTTGAGTAATTTAGAGTTTAATTATGAATATTATGCATGTCCGGTTAGATGGCCTACTTTGTCATCTAACTACGTTGTTTGATGTTTAATTTAATATTGATGTTATATTGATGTTATATTGATGTTATTGATTGATTATTATTGAATGCGGGAATCGGGCACTCTTGTTGCTGATCTCCCAATTGATTGATCGATTTATGCTTGCATGATGATTGATGAATATGGAGCCTTGGTATGTGTGTGCCACCTCTCGGGCAGCGTCGGGCTGTCGGGTTGAAACCGGCATGACTGCCATAGGCTACCCCCCAGCTCGCATGACGGAGATGTCATGGAGGGAAGGGGTTAGTGAGGTACTGCGGGTGGGTGAGTAATGGGGAGTTATAAGAAGAACGGTTGAGATCGTGATTGCGTTTGGAGCTATACCAAATAGAGTATCCTTATTGATTGGTTATATAGTTATGTGATGATAGCTTTATTTATGTTATTATGTTGTTGTGTGTTTACTTGCTCAAAGGACTAAATCCAAGGAGCGTAGGGAATACTATCGATATCTATCGGATCCTCACTGGGCTTATGTATATAAGCTCACTCTCTATTAATGCATGTTTCAGGTGTACTTTCACAAGATTACGGGTACGTGCCTCCTGAAGAGGAGAATGTGGAAAAATGTGCCTTTCGTGGATGAGTCATATGTTCCCGAGTCTTATCCATGATTATATGTTGTTAAATGTCTTGTATATTAGTTTAATAGACTTTTATATGCTTTGTGGTTCTTATTGTAATAGATGTTGGAAGATGATGATCCAAATGGTGTTAACTTAGTGGCTTTCTTTTGTCTATGGTTAAGTTGTAAACATGTCTCAACTTATTTTTGAAATGCATGATAAGGTTGAAGTATTGTATGTTATGTTGGAACGGAGGCGTATAACGAGGATGGTTTATTGTATATTATGATTGTGTTGTATGTTGTTGTTTGAATTAAGGAGTTGCTGGATGTATGATGTTTAATGAGGTTGGTTTAGAGCCTCGGTATCCTATTTACTGTCGTTATACTGCCGAAATTCCGTTGCGTCCTGACTGATCATAGGAGGGGTCGTGTTGGGGCGTGACAGCTTGCCTGCCAAGTTGATAGGCGAAGGGCCGAAGGATGAAACGTGCAAAGTCGATCGTGTACCTGTCATGTGACCCGTTGGTCTTAATCAATGTCTTGCGCAAAGCGACCCACTTAGAAACAGCTCTCCTTTATTTTATTTTATGCTCGGGAGGTACTAAAATGGAACTTCGAACGGATGCAGGTATCAAATCCCGCCGTTGAGATGTCCAGCGGATTCCTGGGCCTTGACGAATGGCCGGCCACCTTTTACGTTAGAAGAGCAAAAGGCCCAGGGCAAAGCAAGATAACCCAATGTGAATGAGTGTAAGCTTCGTTGCCCGAACACGATTGGTGCTGACCACACTAGGTGCTACAGTGGTAGCAAGAGAGGCCAGTTGGTGACAATTGAGAGGTTGTCACTGAGCATTCCTAGTCACACGGGACGAGAGGCCAAATGGCAAGGCAAGGCCATACGTCCGTTTGGTTCCTCGTGGAGTATAGCTCACATCCAAATATCTAATTGGGGAACGAGGCAACGCCCATGAAGCTCCGGCGGAAAGGGAAGGCCTGCCAGGCCGTATGCCCATGGGTGCACGATTCTTCGAAAAAGCGCGAGCTAATTCAGAGACCTGGGACCTTGGCTTAGCAACGAATGAAGGGAAGCTCAAAGAGCTTTCTCCGCCAGCAGCTTATGTAGTGGTCGGCCTTCTAGAAGCTCGCTAAGCAAAGATTCCTTCCCCCTTCCCTTATTTTTGGAAATGAAGTGGAAAATAGTAGTCGGCATTCTATAAGCGACTTGCCGAGTATATGAAGTTTTACTTCTTGTAGTCGGTCCGTAATGCCTCTGTTCATTTGCTTGCCTCCTTCTAGCTCAGAATGTGTTACGCCCCAACTTAACCCCACCTACAATCAGTCAGGACGCAAATGAATTTCGGCAGTATAACGATAATAATTAAGACACTAAGGCTTTAAACCAACCTCTTAAGAATATCATACAACTAACTGCACAAACCATTCAACAATCAACTCCTCAATTAAATTAACATCATACATCATAACCATATTATACAATAATCATTCCTTCAACAACCCATTCATAGTTATATGCCTCCGTTCCAACTTAGCACATAGGCTATACATACATTTCAAAATAGATTATAAACAACTTACTAATCTAGTCATGATCAAAATAAAGACAAATAAATCAACATACATACATCTTTATATTAAGATAGGTTATACAATACATTGTTTTACAACAACTAAGATAAACTCATGGCAATGACTCCTGCACATAAAACTCATCCACATATGACACATTTCCCTCTTCAAGAGGCACGTACCCGTAGTCAGAATCAGTAACACCTGCATGCATGCAATAATTGAGAGTAAGCTTATATAAAACACCTCACTAGCCCTGCCCTCCATGGCATCTCCGCCCATGCGAGATGAGGGTTGCCTCTGATAGGCATGTCGTTTTCAACCCGACGGTCCGATACCGCCCGAGAGGTGGCACACGCATATCAAGACCCAACAATAATAATAAACAATCAATCACAAGAGGACAACCTTTTCCGTTGACTATCTCCCGGTTCATCAATAATCAATATTCAATTATCAATAATCAATAACGCATCAATCAATTAATAACATTAAAACAACACAACATCAATTACCTAATTAACAACTAAACAACTAAGTTAGATGACAAAGTATGCCACCCAACTTAACATGCATTAGACACGCAACCAAACCTTAATCTAACCATCAACAACTCACAATTCAATCACTCAAACACCACCCGATCATCTAAAGGCATATAACAACATTTTAAAGAAAGACAACCTAAACTTCTAATAATCATAACTTACATTCTACTCATCCAAACAACTCCAAACCAATTCCTATCACTCACTTACTTAATCAACTACATTAACCCCCTCAGAAACCAACCAAAATACATCCAAATCAAGCCCAACATCCCTAAAACCTCAATGCACCTAGGCTGAAATTTTTGGATTTTCGCACCAACATTGCAATCAAAATTTCGGCATTACAACGGCACTACCCCGTATTTAACAAAATTTTACAAATTGACGGCAATCAATTCCAACTACTACAACTCAAAATAATCACCAAATAGCTAATAACTCAACCTTTAATACCCGAAAATAAAATTTCATGCTACAACGGTTCAAATCTTATATAAACGCATATAAACGATCCTTAGCATCTACTGAGCAATAATATAACATCAATTTAACTTTCTAACAGTACATAAAAATGACATTTTGAGATTTATAATTTTTCTCTCACCTTTGATGTGTTTTGAAGCTACAAAGATGCTCAATGGATGCTCAAGAGGTGGAATCAAGCTTTGGTTGATGAAGATTGGCCTTTAATTACAAGTTCTATTGAAAAATTTCTTTGAAAAACCTTGAGTTTCTTTCTCTTTTTCTCTCTAATGGTTCTCGGCCATGTGTGTGTGTGTGATGGTGTTTTTGTGCTTTGCAAGTATGTGTTGATGCATATTAAGTAAAGGTCGAACAAATTAAAAGAAGGTCAAAGTAGTTTTATTTAGTCTTTTAATTATTTCTATTCTTTTAATTCATTTATTGACTATTTCTTGCTCAACTATTAAATTGACACCTAAATTAATTCTAGACATTATATTTTAGTGACAAAGAGTTTTACATTAAAACAGTTTTACCCGAGTATGCTTAAAACTCGTTTTCTTGCAAAAGAAAGTATAAAAACCTTTAAAATTTCAAAACCGATTTCAAATCCGTTTTAATCAAACACGGATCCATTAATACCCGAGGACTAGATTTTAAAACGTTTAAAACACTCCTGTAAAAAATTTAGCGGACAGGTGCTTAAAATACTATTCACTAAACCCGGCGATGAAATTTCTGATTCTGTTTTTGATGAAAATTTTATGAATGCACATATAGCATGTATTAGGAATATAAATCACATTTTTAACACATTCTGACTCATATAACACAAACAAGTCAAAGCAGGCAAAACGAGGCAAAACACGCAAATCGAGGTTAGGCAAAATATAGGGTCTCATATTCTCACCCCCTTAAAGAAATTTCATCACTGAAATTCTTACTTGCTGAACGAAAAAGATCTAGGTAATGTTGTTGCATCTGATCTCGCCACTCCCATGTCACCTCCTCAATACCGTGATGCTTCTACAATACCTTGACCATCAGAATCTTCTTCGATCTCAGTTCCCGTTCCATCTAATCAAGAATGTGAATCGGCCTGTCATCATAAGTCAGATTATCACAAAGCTGTAACGGCTCTAGCTCTAGAATATGAGAAGGATCCGGATTATACTTCCGCAAATTCGACATGTGAAAGACATCATGAACATTAGAGAAATTCTCCGGTAAAGCCAACCGATATGTCAACTTGCCAATTCTGCCGATAATCTCAAACGGCCCTACAAACTTCGGACTCAACTTTTCGCCTTTACCATATCTAGCAAACCCCTTACAAGGGGGGCAATCTCAAGAAAACCCGATCTCCGACTGCAAACTCCAAGTCCCGATGACGCTATTAGCATAACTCTTGAATCTGCTCTGCGTTGTAAGCATTCTTTGCCTGGTCAACTGAACATTCTCAATCTTCTCTAGATGCTCGGGCATAATAGTCAGATCAATAGTCTTCATCTCTCCTACTTCATCCCAATAAAAAGGTGAACGACACTTACTACCGTAAAGAGCTGCAAAAGGTGCCATCCCAATAGTAGCTTGATAACTATTGTTATAGGAAAACTCGGCAAGTGGCAGATGTTTATCCCAGTTCTTCCCAAAGTCCAGAACACAAGCCCTAAGCATATCTTCCAGAATCTGAATAGTCATCTCAGATTGACCGTCGGTCTATGGATGATACGCTGTACTGAAGTTAAGTTGTGTACCTAAAGTCTCCTGAAGTTTCTCCTACAAGCGAGAAGTAAATCGAGGATCTCGATCTGAGACAATACTAGATAGAATTCCATGAAGTCTAACAATCTGATCCAAATAAAGATCCGTAAACTTTGTAACTTCATCTCCCATCCGCATCGAAATAAAGTGAGCTGTCTTTGTCAAATGATCCACGTCAACCCAAACTGCATCATTACCTCTCGGTGTTCTTGGCAAACTAGTAACGAAGTCCATCGTAATATGCTCCAATTTCCACTGTGGTATAGCCAATGGCTGAAACAAACCTGTCGGTCGTTGATGCTCGGCTTTCACTCCCTGACAAGTCAAACATCTAGATACAAACTGGGCAACTTCCCTCTTCATATTGTTCCACCAGTAATGTTGCTTAAAATCCCGATACATCTTGTTTCCACTAGGATGAATGGTGTACTTAGAATTATGAGCCTCCTCCAGAATACCTCACCTCAAACCCGGTTCATCGGGAACACAAACCCTATTCCGAAACTGAAGAATACCATCCTCATGTAATTTGAAATCAGACTGATCATCTGTGATCTGATCCTTGATCTTCTGAAGTTTAACATCAAGTTGCTGAGCTTCTCTGATCTGAGACAACAATAAATGTTGAATACGGAGATGTGAACACATCACCCAAACCTGAGTTAACTCTGGTCTCCAATAAGTGAATTCCTCAAGAACCTTCCACTTCTTGACAGCCAATCAAGAAACACTCGCCTTACGACTAAGAGCGTCTGCCACAACATTTGGCTTCCCAGGCAGATAACTGATAGAACAATTATAGTCTCAAAGAAGTTCCATCCACCTCCGTTGATGCATATTCAACTCCTTCTGTGAGAACAAATACTTAAGACTTTTATGATCAGTGAAAATCTCGAACTTACTGCCCCACAGATAATGATGCCACTTTTTCAGTGAGAAAACAACAACTGCCAACTCAAGATCATGAGTCGGATAATTCACCTCATACGGTTTCAACTTCCTAGAAGCATAGGCAATAACTTGACCATTCTGCATAAGTACACATCCCAAGCCTTCCTTGGATGCATCATTGTAGATAACCATATTATCGGTCCCCTCTAGTAGAGCAAGTACTGGAGCAGTAGTCAATCTCTTTTTCAACTCCTGAAACCCACTCTCACATTTCTTATCCCAAACAAAGCTTGTCCATTTCTGAGTTAACTTAGAAAGCCGGCAATCTTAGAAAAGTCTTTCACAAACCTACGGTAATAACCTGCCAAGCCAAGAAAGCTACGAACCTCTAAAACCTTCTCCGGCTGTTTCCAAGACATCATCGCTTCAATCTTAGTGGGATCTACAAAAATACCGCTCTGTGTGATAATATGGCCAAGAAAAGATATGCGTTGTAGCCAAAATTCACATTTGCTGAACTTTTCAAACAACTGATGCTCATGCAGCTTCTGTAAGACAAGTCGTAGATGTTGCTCGTGCTCCGATTTGGACTTAGAATAAACCAAGATATCATTAATAAATATCACCACGAACTCGTCCAAGTATGGCTGAAAAACCTGATGCATAAGATCCATAAATGCTGCCGGTGCATTAGTTAATCCAAAGGGCATAACTACAAACTCATAATGCCCGTACCGAGTCCTGAAGGCAGACTTTGGAACATCCTCCGTGCGAATCCGAAGCTGATAATACCCCTGCCTCAAGTCAAACTTAGAGTAGACTTTGGCTCCCTGAAGTTGATCAATCAACTCGTCAATCAATGGCAAAGGATACTTGTTCTTGATGGTCACTTGATTCAAACCACGACAGTCAATGCACAATCTCAAGGTACCATCTTTCTTCTTCACAAATAAAACAGGTGCTCCCCAGGGTGAAGAACTCTGCTGAATGAAACCCTTCAACTCAGTTGGTGCCATCCGGTACGCTAATTTAGAAATAGGTTGAGTACCGGGAATAAGATTGATCATAAACTCCACATCTCTCTCTGGCGGTAACCCTGGCAACTCCTCGGGAAATACATTGGGATATTCCCGAATAATAGGAACTTCTTCTAGCTGTAGCTTATCAGATGGCTTGTTGATTAAATAAGCTAGATAACCCGAACACCCCATACTCACCAACTTAACAGCTTTAGTTGCTGAGATAACAAAACTCGTCTTAGCACCCCAATTCCCTGCTACCTCTACTACTGGCTGATCTGGCAACCGAAATCGTACTACCTTTGTTTTACAGTTGAACTGGGCATCATACTTACAAAGTCAATCTATACCCAAGAGAACATCGTACCCCCGGATAGGAAATAAGATAAGGTCCGAAGGAAAATTATACCCCTTAACATGTATTTTACAATCCTTACATACTTATCAGTCAAAGAGGTATTAATCTCAACCACATAAGGCAGTCTTGCAAGTTGCATATTAACATGTTGCACACAAGCAGGAGTAATGAAAGAATGCGTAGCACCAGAATCAATCAACACTTTAACAAGTTGATCAAGTATAAGGAAGTTACCTTCCACCACTGCAGACTCCTCAGGCATCTCCTCCAAATCAACTGCATAGGCTCGAGCCTGAACTCGCTGCTGTTGAGGTACACCACCAGTAGGTCGACCCTGATAACCCTCGGTCGCTGCCCGACCCTTAGTTCCTCGATATTTATAGCAATCCTTCACCATATGCTGATTGCTGCCGCAACCCAAACACGTTCCTGCCTTCACCCTACAGTGGGCCTCTACATGGCCCTGACGCTTGCAGTAAGTACATTGCGGTGATGAAAAACTACCACTGCCCCTAGAAGAACCAGAACCCGAGAAAGCAGCTTAACCAGCCTGCTGCTGAGGTCTCACAACACTAGGCCTATATGGACCCTGAGATTGGGCCAGCCTAAACTGCGGCTAAGCCTGATAAGACCATTGTTGAAACTGAGGCCAATAGTAGCCATACTGACCATGCAGTCTGAAAGAACCCTGCTGCACTGCAGACCTATAACCACCCTACTGTACCGAAGGTGTATACATACCCTGCTGACCCTGCAGCTGAAAGGGCCTCTTACTAGGCTGAATAGGTCCGACCTGTTCCCCCTTTCTCTTCTCTAACCTAGAAGCTGCATCAAAGGCCTCAGTAAGTATATCATATGGATTCAAGGCCATCGCATCCTGAATCTTAGGCCTCAAACCCAACATGAACCTACGAGTCTTGCACTCCACATCAGCCACAAACTCCGGTGCATATTGGGATAGCCAAGTAAATGTGGCCTCATATTGAGCCACTGAAGCATCCCCTTGAACTAGAGACAGAAACTCAGCCTCTCTCCTCTCCCATGCAATCCTCAAGACATACTTCGCTCGGAAAGCTCTCAAAAAGGTATCCCAGACATACAGAATACCCTGGGTCTCCCAACTAGATTTCATCGTGCGCCACCACTTCTCTGCCTCATCATCAAACAAATAAACGGCAAAGGTGACCTTTCTTTCATCAGTATAATCCATGGGGTCAAATATTTTCTCCACTTTACAAATCCATGCCTCAGCTTTCCAATCATCTGGTTCCCCTTGAAACTCGGTGGATAGTACCCTAAGAACTCCTTCAGTGTACCATGCCTGTGGTATCCACCCTGTACGTTTAGTAACTGTGCCTGCAAAGTCTGAGCTTGGGCAGCCTGCCCTACTAGCAACTATGCCTGACCAGCCATAACCTCTGCAATCCTATCCATGGCTGATTCAAAATGATCATCACCCCTTTCTCGGCCCAGTGCCACATTACCCGGAACCTCGTCAATTGCTTCGGGCCTACCTCTCGTTCTCGGTCTACCAGTCATTCTATTAATCAAAGAGTTAGCACAGGTTATAGCACATAGATAGGCTGTGAAACCCCACTTTTCATTTTAACCACGATTTGCATGTTTTGCCTCGTTTTACGTGCTTTGACCTCTTTTATGTGTTATATTAGTTCGAATGTGCTAAATATGTGATTTATATTCATAACACATGCTATATGTGCATTCATGAAATTTTCATAAAAAACAAAATCAGAAATTTTATCGTCGGTTTTAGTGAATAGTATTTTGAGCACCTGTCCGCTAAAATTTTTACACGGGTGTTTTAAACGTTTTAAAACCTAGTCCTCAAGTATTAATAGACCCGTGTTTGATTAAAACGGATTTAAAATTTTAAAGGTTTTTACACTTTCTTTTGCAAAATATTTGAGTTTTAAGCCGACTCGGGTGTAATTGTTTAAATGTAAAACTTCTTGTCACCTAAAAATAAACTACTTGAGATATCTTAGGAGTTGCATAATTAGTTTGAGCAAGAAATCGCTAAAATGAATGAAAAGAATAGAAAGACAAAAAAAAATGCAAAATTTGACTTTTACTATTTTATTTGACCAAGCCTATTTATGTATAATATATCAATATTGCTCACAAAATAACTCAAAACACACTCATTTCTCACTCACTTGGCCAAAACTCCATAGCCTTTCTTGTGGAGTTTTTCAACATTTTTTCAAAGCAAATTTTTCATTAAAAGTTGCAATTAAAGGCCAATCTTCATCAACCAAAGCTTCATTCCACCTCTTGAGCATCCATTGAGCATCTTTGTAGCTTCATAACATATCAAAGGTGAGAGAAAAATTCTAGATCTCAAATGTCATTTTTTATGTTTTTGCATATAATTGAATTTTGAATCGTTAGAATGTTAATTTGATGTAATAATATTGCTTAGTGCATGCTAAAGATCGTTTATATGTATTCTTATAAGATTTGAACCATTGTAGCATAAATTTTTATTTTTCGGGTATTAAAATTGAGTTATTAGCTATTTGGTTATTATTTTGAGTTGTAGTGGTTGGAATCGATTGCCGTCGATTTGTAAAAGTTTGTTAAATACGGGGTAGTGCCGTTGTAATGCCAAAATTTCGATTGTGAAGTCGGTGTGAACGTTCAAAAATTTCAGGCACGGTGCATTAGGGTTTTAGGGTTATTGGGCTTGATTTGGATGGATTATGGTTGGTTTCTGAGAGGGCTAATGTTGTTGATTGAGTGGGTGAGTGATAGAAACTGGTTTGGAGTTGTTTGGATTAGTAAAATGTAAGTTATGATTATTAGAAGATTAGGTTGTCTTTATTTAAAATGTTGTTATATGCCTTTAGATGATCGGGTGGTGTTTGAGTGATTGAATTGTGAGTTGCTGATGGTTAGACTAGGGTTTGGTTGTGTGTTTAATGCCTGTTGAGTTGGATGGCCTACTTTGTCATCTAACTTAATTGTTTCATGATTATATAGTTGTTGATTTTTAAATGTTGTTTAATTGATTGTTAGAATACGGATTGAATGATTATTGATTATTGATTGTTGTTACAAAACCGTGAGAAGCACGCTCGGGGTTAATCTGGGGTGTTACATTGTTAACTGATTGTTATTGATTTTATTAGTCAAGAGTCGGGCAGCCAATGTTGTTGACTTCTCAAATTGTTATTGTTATTGTTATTATGAGTCAAGAGTCGGGCAACCAATGTTGTTGACTTCTCGAATTGAGTCCTATTGTTGTGAGCTTTGATAATGTTGTCTCACCTCGAGAAGCATCTTGGGCTGTGGGCACAGTTATCATGGTTAATCCCTATCTCGCATGGGCGGAGATGCCATGGGGTGTGGGTCTAGGTCAAGGTACCTCAGGATTGTGTCATTGAGTTTGGAAGAGTTGTTGAGCATGGAATTGGTGTATGGAGCTTCATCAGCAAATGTATCGTATCCTTATTGTGTGTTTATAGTTATTACTATTGTTGCATTTATAATGATTATTGATGTTCATTGTGTGTTTACTGCTCAAATGATGATTTCCAAGGAGTATAGTAAATACTGTTAGAGATCTATCGGATCCTCACTGGGCTTGTTTTATATAAGCTCACTCTTAATTATTGCATGCATGCAGGTGTTACTGAGCCTGACTACGGGTATGTGCCTCTTGAAGAGGGAAATATGCCATATGTGGATGAGTCTTATGTGTAGGAGTCATTGCCATGAGATTGTCTTAGTTGTTGTAAAACAATGTTTTGTATAACCTATCTTAATATAAAGACATATGTATGTTGATTTAGTAGTCTTTATTTTGATCGTGACTAGATTACTAAGTTGGTTATAATCTATTTTGAAATGAATGTATAGCCTATGTATTATGTTGGAACAGAGGCGCGTAACTATGAAAGAGTTGATGAAGGAATGTTTAATGTATGAAGTGGTTGTGTTGTATGTTGTTAATTTGATTGTGGAGTTGGTTGGTGATTTATGAAGTCTGATGTATGTTGTTCTTAAGGGTTGGTTTCGAGCCCTGATGTTCATGTTACTGTCGTTATGCTGCTGAAATTCCATTGTGTCCTGACTGAATGTAGGAGGGGTCGAGTTGGGGCGTGACATTTAGTGGTATCAGAGCTTATGTTTAGCTGTCAGTCGGTGTATCCTCGGAATGTGGGTAGTGGTCCAAACATGCAAGTATGTATGAAGTGAAAAGAAAAGAGAACTATGTGTTAATATGATTAAATGATTAAGTGTTTATGTGATTTAGTGAATATGTGATTATGTGATCAATTTGTTTATGTGATTGATACTTAAGTGATTTATGTGCTTTATGTGAGTTTGTTGCTTATGTGCTAATAATTGTTTATAGCCTGTTTACGTGCTATAACCTGCGCTAACTCTTTGATTAGAAGAATGACTGGTAGACCGAGAACAAGAGGTAGGCCCAAAGCAGTTGACGAGGTTTCGGGTAATGTGGTACCAGGCCGAGAAAGGGGTGATGATTGTTTTGAAGCAGCCATGGATAGGATTTCAGAGGTTATGGCCGGTCAGACACAATTGCTAGCAAGGCAGGCTGCCCAAGCTCAAACTTTACAGGCACAGTTACTGAATGTACAGGGAGGATACCACTGCGTGGTACACTGAAGGAGTTCTTGGGGTACTATCCACCGAGGATTCAGGGGGAGCCAGATGATCAGAAAGCTGAGGCATAGATTAATAAAGTGGAGAAAATATTTGACCTTATGGATTATACTGATGAAAGAAAGGTCACCTTTGTCGTTTATTTGTTTGATGATGAGGCAGAGGAGTACTGGTGCACGGTGAAATCTAGTTGGGAGACCCAAGGTATTCCGTATGTCTAGGATACCTTTCTGAGAACTTTCCAAGCTAAGTATATCCCGAGGATTGCACGGGAGAGGAGAGAGGTCGAGTTTCTGTCTCTAGTTCAAGGGGATGCTTCAGTGGCTCAGTATGAGGCCATATTTACTAGACTATCCCTGTATGCATGGGAGTTTGTGGCTGATGAGGAGTGCAAGACTCGTAGGTTTACGTTGGGTTTGAGGTCCGAGATTCATGATGCGATGTCCCTGAATCAGTATGATATACTTACTGAGGCCTATGATGCAGCTTCTAGGTTAGAAAAGAGAGAGGGGGAGCAGATGAGACCTAGGCAGCCTAGCAAGAGGCCCTTTCAGTCACAGGGTCAACAGGATATGTATAGACCTTCGGTACAGCAGGGTGGTTACAGGCGTGAAGTGCAGCAGGGTTGTTTCAGACCGCAGGGTCAGCAGGGTTACTATCGGCCTCAGTTTCAGCAGGGGTCTTATCAGGCTCAGTCGCACTATAGGCCGGCCCAGTCTCAGGGTTAGTATAGGCCTAGTGTTGCGTCACCTCAGCAGCAGGCTATTACAGCTGCTTATTCAGTTTCTGGGTCTTCTGGAGGCAGTGTCAATACACCGATACCATTGTGTACTTATTGTAAACGTACAGGCCATCTGGAGGTCGACTGTCGGAAGAAGGCAGGGACGTGTTTAGGTTACGGCAGCAACCAACACCGGGCGAGGGATTGCCCCAGGTATTAGAGTTCTATGGGACAACCAGCAGTCCAGGGTTATCAGGGTCGACCTGCAAGTAGTACACCTCAGCAGCAGCGGGCTCAGGCTCAGGCCTACGCAGTGGACTTGGAGGAATTGCCAAAGGCGGCTGCAGTGGTGAAAGGTAACTTATTTATTCTCAACCAATTAAATATTATATCTCCTTGAGTGCAACGTGCTAAAATGTGGTAGAGAGTTTGCCTTATACGATTAAAGTTAGCACGTGCATCATATCAGTTGGTGACTGAGTAGTATGTGATGCTGAGGCATATGAAATTCCGATTAGGGATCAAGCTACTTTATGACTATACATTGATTATTTGGATTCTTATTTGGTGATTTTATACGGCATTCTTCCTCGAGATTTCTATATGGAGATTCTTATTCAACATACTTCTTTGGACTTCTTCTATGGTATTTTCTATGCGGTATTCTTATGTGGAATTCTGATATGGTATTATCCGGAGTTCTTATATTGGGATTATTATTTGGTATTCTCGCTCGGTGATCTTGTTGAAGCTCTTACTTGGTATTCTTGGTTGGTGCTCTATTACGGGATCTATATTTGGCATTTTCTTTGGTAATTATTTGAGATTCTTATTCGGAAGTCCTAGTCGGTGTTCTTATTCAGCGTTCCTATTCAAGCTTCTTGTTCGGTATTCCTAGTTGACCTACTTAGTTGGTATTCAGAATTTGGTTTTCGGTCTTTCATTCCGTATGTTTGAGCCAATAGTACTTGAGTGAAGAATTACGAGGACGCAATTTTTTTAAGGAGGGGAGAATGTGAAACCCCACTTTTTATCTTAACCTCGATTTGCATGTTTTGCCTCGTTTTGCGTGCTTTGACCTGTTTTATGTGTTATATTAGTTCAAATGTGCTAAATATGTGATTTATATTCCTAATACATGCTATATGTGCATACATGAAATTTTAATAAAAAATGGAATCAGAAATTTTATCGTCGGTTTTAGTGAATAGTATTTTGAGAACCTGTCCGCTAAAATTTTTACAGGGGTGTTTTAAATGTTTTAAAACCTAGTCCTCGGGTATTTATAGACCCGTGTTTGATTAAAACGGATTTGGAATCGGTTTTCGAATTTTAAAGGTTTTTACACTTTCTTTTGCAAAAAATTCGAGTTTTAAGCCGACTCGGGTGTAATTGTTTAAATGTAAAACTTCTTGTCACCTAAAAATAAACTACTTGAGATATCTTAGGAGTTGCATAATTAGTTTGAGCAAGAAATAGCTAAAATGAATTAAAAGACTTGAAATACAAAAAAAAATTCTAACTTTGACTTTTACTATTTTATTTGACCAAGCCTATTTATGCATAATATATCAATATTGCTCACAAAATAACTCAAAACACACTCATTTATCACTTGGCTGAAACTCCATAGCCTTTATTGAGGAGTTTTTCAACATTTTTTCAAAGCAAATTTTTCATTAAAAGTTGCAATTAAAGGCCAATCTTTATCAACCAAAGCTTGATTCCACCCCTTGAGCATCCATTGAGCATCTTTCTAACTTCATAACACATCATAGGTGAGAGAAAAATTCTAGATCTCAAATGTCATTTTTTATGTTTTTGCATATAATTGAATTTTGAATCGTTAGAATGTTAATTTGATGTTATATTATTGCTCAGTGCATGCTAAAGATCGTTTATAAGTATTCTTATAACATTTGAACCGTTGTAGCATAAATTTTTATTTTTCGGGTATTAAAATTGAGTTATTAGCTATTTGGTTATTATTTTGAGTTGTAGTGGTTGGAATCGATTGCCGTCGATTTGTAAAAGTTTGTTAAATACGGGGTACCGTTGTAATGCCAAAATTTTGATTGTGATGTCGGTGTGAACGTCCGAAAATTTCAGCCAAGGTGCATTAGGGTTTTAGGGTTGTTGGGCTTGATTTGGATGGATTATGGTTGGTTTCCAAGAGGGCTAATGTTGTTGATTGAGTGGGTGAGTGATAGAAACTGGTTTGGAGTTGTTTGGATTAGTAGAATGTAAGTTATGATTATTAGAAGATTAGGTTGTCTTTCTTTAAAATGTTGTTATATGCATTTAGATGATTGGGTGGTCTTTGAGTGATTGAATTGTGAGTTGTTGATGGTTAGACTAGGGTTTGGTTGTGTGTTTAATGCCTGTTGAGTTGGATGGCCTACTTTGTCATCTAACTTAATTGTTTCATGATTATATAGTTGTTGATTGTTAAATGTTGTTTAATTGATTGTTAAAATATGGATTGATTGATTATTGATTATTGATTGTTGTTACAAAACCGTGAGGAGCACGCTCGGGGTTAATCCGGGGTGTTACATTGTTAACTGATTGTTATTGTTTTTATTAGTCGAGAGTCGGGCAGCCAATGTTGTTGACTTCTCGAATTGTTATTGTTATTGTTATTATGAGTCAAGAGTCGGGCAACCAATGTTGTTGACTTCTCGAATTGAGTCTCATTGTTGTGAGCTTTGATAATGTTGTGTCACCTCGGGAGGCATCTTGGGCTGTGGGCATAGTTATCATGGCAAATCCTTATCTCGCATGGGCGGAGAGGCCATGGGTTGTGGGTCTAGGTCAAGGTACCTCAGGATTGTGTCATTTAGTTTGGAAGAGTTGTTGAGCATGGAATTGGTGCATGGAGCTTCATCAGCAAATGTATCGTATCCTTAATGTGTGTTTACAGTTATTACTATTGTTGGATTTATAATGATTACTGATGTTCATTGTGTGTTTACTGCTCAAATGATGATTTCCAAGAAGTATAGTAAATACTGTTGGAGATCTATTGGATCCTAATTGGCTTGTTTTATATAAGCTCACTCTCAATTATTGCATGCATGTAGGTGTTACTGAGCCTGACTACGGGTACATGCCTCTTGAAGAGGGAAATGTGCCATATGTGGATGAGTCTTATGTGCGGGAGTCATTGCCATGAGATTGTCTTAGTTGTTGTAAAACAATGTGTTGTATAACCTATCTTAATATAAAGACAGATGTATGTTGATTTAGTAGTCTTTATTTTGATCATGACTAGATTACTAAGTTGGTTATAATCTATTTTGAAATGAATGTATAGTCTATGTATTATGTTGGAACATAGGCGCGTAACTATGAAATAGTTGATGAAGGAATGTTTAATGTATGAAGTGGTTGTGTTGTATGTTGTTAATTTGATTGTGGAGTTGGTTGGTGATTTATGGAGTCTGATGTATGTTGTTCTTAAGGGTTGGTTTAGAGCCCTGATGTTCATGTTACTGTCATTATGCTGCTGAAATTCCATTGCGTCCTGACTAATTGTAGGAGGGGTCGAGTTGGGGCGTGACATAGGCTATAGACAATTATTAGCAAATAAACAACAATTCACATAAACACATAAATCACTTAAGTATCAATCACATAAACAAATTGATCACATAATCACATAATCATTTAATCATATTAGCACATAGTTCACTTTTCTTTCACTTGATACATACTTTCATGCTAAGACCATTACCCATATTCCGAGAATACCCCTGCTGATAGCTATCATGTGCTCTGATACCACTTAATGTCACGCCCCAACTCGACCCTACCTACAATCAGTCATGACGCAACTGAATTTCGGTAGTATAACGACAGTAATTAAGACACCGAGGCATTAAACCAACCTCTTAAGAATATCATACAACCAACTCCACAAACCATTCAATAATCAACTCCTCAATTAAATTAACAACATACATCATAACCATATTATACAATAATCATTCCTTCAACAGCCTATTCATAGTTATATGCCTCCGTTCCAACTTCATACATAGGCTATACATACATTTCAAAATATGTTATAACCAACTTAGTAATCTAGTCATGAACAAAATAAAGACTACTAAATCAACATACATACATCTTTATATTAAGATAGGTTATACAATACATTGTTTTACAACAACTAAGATAATCTCATGGCAATGACTCCTGCACATAAGACTCATCCACATACGGCACATTTCCCTCTTCAAGAGGCACGAACCCGTAGTCAGAATCAGTAACACCTGCATGCATGCAATAATTGAGAGTGAGCTTATATAAAACAAGCCCAGTAAGGATCTAATAGATCTCTAACAGTATTTACTATACTCCCTAGAAATGATCCCTTGAGCAATAAACACACAATAAACATCAATAACAATATAAACACATAAACTATAATGACCATTCAATAAAGGATACTCTAGTTGGTGTAGCTCCAAACACCATCACGATCTCAACCAACTTCTTATCACCCCCATGACACACACACCCGAGGTACCTCACTAGCCCTGCCCTCCATGGCATCTCCGCACATGCGAGATGAGGGTAGCCTCTGATAGCCATGCCGTTTTCAACCCGACGGTCCGATACTGCCCGAGAGGTGGCACATGCATATCAAAACTCAGCAATAATAATAAACAATCAATCACAGGAGGACAACCTTTTCCGTTGACTATCTCCCGGTTCATCAATAATCAATAATCAATAATGCATCAATCAATTAATAACATTAAAACAAAACAACATCAATTACCCAATTAACAACTAAACAACTAAGTTAGATGACAAAGTAGGCCACCTAACTTAACATGCATTAGACACGCAACCAAACCTTAATCTAGCCATCAACAACTCACAATTCAATCACTCAAACACCACCCGATCATCTAAAGGCATATAACAACATTTTAAAGAAAGACAACCTAAAATTCTAATAATCATAACTTACATTCTACTAATCCAAACAACTCCAAACAAATTCCTATCACTCACTCACTTAATCAACTACATTAGCCCCCTTGGAAACCGACCAAAATACATCCAAATCAAGCCCAACAGCCCTAAAACCTCAATGCACCTAGGCTGAAATTTTTGGATATTCGTACCAACATCACAATCAAAATTTTGGCATTACAATGGCACTACCCCGTATTTAAAAAACTTTTACAAATCGACGGTAATCGATTCCCACCACTACAACTCAAAATAATCGCCAAATAGCTAATAACTCAACTTTTAATACCCGAAAATAAAATTTCATGCTAAAACGGTTCAAATCTTATATAAACGCATATAAATGATCCTTAGCATGCACTGAGCAATAATATAACATCAATTCAAATTTCTAATGGTTTAAAATGCAATTATACGCAAAAACATAAAAATGACATTTTGAGATCTAGAATTTTTCTCTCTCCTTTGATGTGTTTTGAAGCTACAAAGATGCTCAATGGATGCTCAAGAGGTGGAATCAAGCTTTGGTTGATGCAGATTGGCCTTTAATTGCAAGTTCTATTGAAAAACCTCTTTGAAAAAGCTTGAGTTTCTTTCTCTTTTTCTCTCTATTGGCTCTCGGCCATGTGTGTGTGTGTGATTGTGTTTTTGTGCTTTGCAAGTGTGTGTTGATGCATATTAAGTAAAGGTCAAACAAATTAAAAGAAGGTCAAAGTAGTTTTATTTAGTCTTTTAATTATTTCGAGTCTTTTAATTCATTTATTGACTATTTCTTGCTCAACTATTAAATTGAAACCTAAATTAATTCTAGAGATTATATTTTAGGTGACAAAGAGTTTTACATTAAAACATTTTCACCCGAGTCGGCTTAAAACTCGTTTTCTGCAAAAGAAAGTGTAAAAACCTTTAAAATTCCAAAACCAATTTCAAATCTGTTTTAATCAAACACGAGTCTATTAATACCCGAGGACTAGATTTTAAAAAGTTTAAAACACCCTGAATGCACATATAGCATGTATTAGGAATATAAATCACATTTTTAACACATTCTGACTCATATAACACATAAACAGGTCAAAGCACGCAAAACGAGGCAAAACACACAAATCGAGGTTAGGCAAAATATGGGGTCTCACAAAATGCCTAATGCCTATTATCTGGTGCATTAAGCTAACCGCTAGAAGCTCACCCTTCGGGTGTCACTTCCAGCGCAGGAGGCCAAGCATTCTGCCAAACGTCCCGGCCTGGGAGCCCCGAAATCCTTTGGTACTTAAGTAGATCTTCCAAAATCAAAAGCGCTACTGCAATGTAGCCTTAACTACAATACAACTACATTACGCAAGACCCACTGATATCTACCTATAGGGTCAAATAAAAAAAGTAGCAATGACGGTTACTTTGACAGTTTATGGATTCAGTCAGCTAACCTCCTCAATAAATATCAACAAACAAGATGTCGTGACCGGTTAGGCTTGGTTTACTTTGGTTTGAATGTAAACTAAAATAGGCGGCATTTATTCAAACAAAGGGAACCGAAGGTTTCCTTGGTACTTTAGTAGTACGACAGTTGTTCTACTCTAAGATTATTAATCTTAATAAAGTAGTTGTAGAACATAATGTCGTTCACCTTTACTTTATGAGTAGTATTTAAGTAGCTAAGTTTCCAAAGGTGAGCAGCCCTCTGTCCTTTATAGTCGTAAAAGGGCTTTTCAAAAAAGTAAAGAATGAGGCATTCGAAAGGCCGACCACTATATCATAGGCATTCTGGTGGTAAGACCGATGACTACACGGCTCTATACCAAGTCATGAGCAATAACGAAGCCAACCCACCGTCTATAGGTGAAGGGACGAAAGCCCGACGAAGGCCTATGCTATAGTATGAAAGAAAGTACGTTAAGGTTACGAAGTCACTTAGCCCTATACAAAGGGAAAGGTGTCGGTACGGAGTCATGCCAGCTGTGGATATAGATTAAGCTATAAGTAACGAAGTCTTAAACTATGGACCGAGACTACACTAAGGAACAAGGAAGCTTGACTGAGCAAATAAGTCAAGGAACGAAGCTCTTTCTCTAATAGCCTAATTGAATAGGAGGGCGAAGGCTTTTTGAAAAAGTGTTTTTTGTCTTGTAAATGAATTTCTTTCTATTTAGAGAGAGTGGGCTTCAAGTTCTTAGGAAGAGCCTTATGAGGCAGCTCACATACGGTTCAGGAGCCGAGCCCCAGCACAAGGGCTTAGGTCAACACTTATATAATAGCCAGTCATCAATTGGAAGTGGGCAAGATGGTGATGAATTGCGATTGGTCTAAACCTTTGACTCATGACTTATTGTGACCGGCCCATAATGCCCATACATACTAAGACCTTGTTCACACAGTAAAGAAAAGTCGAGTGGAAGGGGGCAGTCAGCTGGATGCTTCTTGGCCACGCCCCCTACTTATAGATACAAGATACTTGATCTATAATTTCAAATAGAAAATTGCATACCATTAGCCGATATACATATAGGAACATGGGTACAAGATATTGAATTCCAAGTCAAGGCACAAACCTAGCTAGAGCAGCAGGAACTTTTGATAAAATAACGAAGAAACCAGCACCCCCTACACTCTCTCTTAGGCTTCTGCGTCTACCTTCGGGTGTTGAAAAATTCATTGATTCCCGATGCCGAGCTACTATTGGTATAGTTTTCAATCCCAACCATGGTGCACGTAAGCTTAGAAAAGCTGGACAAAGCCAATGGACAGCGGGCAGACGCCCCGTTGTTCATGGTATTACAATGAATCCAGTAGATCATCCTCATGGAAGAGGTGAGGGGCACACGAAAGGAGGTAGACCTTCGAGAACAAATATTGGACCAGGAAGAAAAAGGATGAAAAAGTGAAGTCTAAGCGCATATGGCACGAAAAGGAAATCCGATTTCGGTAAGACTTGATCTAAATCGTAGTTTAGATTCAAGTTGGTTCAGTGATGGCGACCGCGAAAGTCACTGAATGGGTTAATCTTTTCCTTCAGTTTGTCACATATTTTAAAAAGAAAAAGGCGTAAGAGGACGTTTCAGATCTCTGGGGTGGACACGACTTCTTCTAAGGCTAGAAGACCATTGGAAGATACCCAAGACTAGAGCATGTGTGACGCCCGAGATTCTACCATACACATTTTTAACTGTTGCATCCATTAATTGCGCATTTAATTTTGTGCTTTACTTGTTGTCTTTCTTAGTTACTATTCATTCTATTTTTCAACTGCATTATATTAATGAATTAGCATTTTTATTAAATCATATTAATTGTTTTAGGAATGAGAAAAATATGCATTTGAGCTAGGAGCGATAGGAACCTTCGTTTAGAAAATAGTTTAGTGAACTAGTGAATAGTGTTACGTATGAACAATATGTTTTAGTTAGCTAGCACAAAATTGCAATCATTGACTCGTTTTTAAGTTAACTAGGCTCATTTTATTAGACCATACACTCACCCAAATAGGCCCCACCCTAATATATAATCAACCAAACACAAACAAGTCATAACTAAGCAAAAAAAAAAAAAAAAAAAAGGGAAGATGCAGAAATTACTGTAGCAAATCCGAGAATCAACATAGGAGGAGAATGAGAGGATTTTGCTCATCAAATCTTCAAGCCAAGCCAAGCCAAGCAAGGAGCAAGTAGTTTAAGGTGTTTGCTAGCCTCCCGAGAGTTCCTACGCGCATTGGTGAGGGTTTTTCATGCTTATTTGTGCATTTTAGAAATGTTGCTATTTTCTTGATTTGTTAGAAATGTTGTCTAATGCTATTGCAATGCTCAAATAAGCTTATATATGTTGTATACGTGTAGTAGAGACCACATTTATGCTATTGTTTCACATTTTAAATGGTAGAAATCAATGGTTGATTCGTAGGGGTGAATAGTGACGGGATTTCTAGGGTTTTGTGTAATTGTGCGTATTAGCTTGATTCAATGCTTCTAATAGATGCCTTAGGTGCTCATGAGGGTAGTCTAATAGCCCCGTGCACTCAAATTGCTCGAAACTTGAATAAAACGTGAATTAGCCGACTTTTTAAAAAGGGGTTTCGGGCTTAATGCTAATCCGGGTGGATTCGGGCTTCACTTTTAGTGTTCTTAGGCTACCTAGGTACTATAAAACCTTTGCTAACTCTTGTTTGAAGCCCGGTTAAGGTAGGTGTAGTTCAAAGCTATAAGAGGGAAATTGGGTCTTTTAGGGTAATTGCAGGTAATTGAACGTATTTGTGGGTTGTAAGGGTACCTTAAGGGTTAATTAGAAGATTGATATAGCTTTCCCTTGAATTTGAATAATTGATATGAGTTTGGAAGGAAAACGGATGAAAAACAAAGGGGTTTAAGGGTAAATTCGTTTGTCACTCGCATCTAAGACCTTGGCATGTTTCCATATGTGTTTAAATGTGGTTTCAAGATGTTTTGGAGCTTTTGGTATAGTTTTATGTGAATCTTGAATATGCTCATTTGTAATTTGCATAATTGCTTTCCGAATTGAAGATTCTAAGTGAATTCTTGTTTATAGTAATTGTATTGCCATAGTTCTAAGTGTTTTTCTTGAGTTTTATATTGAGTTAATTATAATGATAATAAGTATGGATTAATGACTTTATAAATTGATAGTACTATTATGGAATTAAATATGGTTATCTATGCTTAAAATGCTCTTTTAAATGATTGTGGAACATGCTTATATCATGGTATTATTGCTTGTTAGTTATATCGTTTGTATATTATATTACTTGAAAGATTACTTGGTTGTATGTTAATTAAGTAAACTATGAGTTAGCTAACCTAGTTGGTAAATTAATGAATGTTGTAGTTAAAGAGTAATTGAAACAATGTTTAACTTTATGTTCAAGGTGATTGAGGGTGATTTGAATCCAATCTTGCATTTTGGAGCTTGGTAGAGGTGAGGGAGACTTCATCCTTATGTGCATAATAGTTTATTTACTTGTACTTAGATTATGTGCACTTATTGTCTATATATTGTGTGTGAGGGCAACCTACTTTGTTGTCCCTCAACCATGTGTTTATTGATTTATACTATTGTTATCATTTTGAGTGCATTGCATCGTGGTTGCGCAACCATTCGGGCATGGTAGTGTCGGGGAAACCGGGCGGCATCGGGCTTGCCGGTCCACCTCGGCTACCATGGTTGCCCAGTCCCTCTCTCGCTTGGGATGCCGCCCAGGGAGAGTTGGGTCGTAGGATTTCGGGGTACATCCGGAGTACACCCATTTTGGAGTTATAAGGGGATGCCGGCTTATCGATATCAGTGTCATTATTACATCGAGATTTCAGTTCATGGCGTCGCTGGTGTGCCTCTGCCCTTCGGGGTATTCGCTTAGCCGGGACGTTACAGAAGTCAAAGTGTATCGTATCCTTTTTAATGTGTGGTAACTTGTTGTTTTAATTGTTCTTTGGTTGTAAAATGCTTTATTTGTACTAACTGCTGCATTGCACGTCCCCGGTAGACCTTATCCCTCACTGGGCAATTGTGATTGCTCATACCTCGCTAAACATGTTTCAGGTGATGCAGTTGGAGGAATTGACCTGATTGCTGTGTGCTATTACTTGAGATTTGAGTGATTGTCTGCTAAACTGTGGAAGACCTTACTTGTTCTACTATCTATTCTATTTGGGAGCCTAAGGGCTTATGTATATATATTTGAGTAGTTGTAAGTTTGAAAGCTAAGTGGATGTAGCAAGTGTTATGGAATTGTGGCATGTAATAATTTATGTTTCTGCTTCTAGCTACGTTGCATGCTTGGGTGTGAATGAACGGATGTATGGTTGGCATTAATTTATGAGAATGTTTAATTGCTAACATAGAATGGTATGATAAGCGAATGAAGACAAAGATTTTAGGACTATTGTTGCATGCTTGTGTGTATTTATATTGTCTTGTGTTGCTTAAGGCTCGGATGCCCTTGAAGTTTGAATTTCAATTACAGATGTTGTTCATTTTGCTTCGTGGTTTTATTTGATTGTTTATAGGTTTTCAGAATGTCCACAGTACAGGGAAAACTCTGTCCGTTTTTCCCTAAAATTTTGTGACCGGGTTTGGTATTGGGTTGAGAATAGCATGGTTATTAGAGCCTCCGGTCTCGTGAGGGATCGGGGCGTTACAGCATGTCGTGAAAGAAGCACACTGGGCGGGCGGGCTTCGACCGTGTCTGCGGGGCATAGTTGAATGTAGATATCATGAACGCGAGGTGCAGGATACCAGGCCAAGAAACCCTGGCAACCACTCCCCTATGCGCCAATCGCTAGCACATCTAGGGCCCCGGCACCCAGCTCAGCTGGAGTGGCCTAGCCTGATCTGAGAAGTGCTAATTCGGTTCGGATAGACTTCATTCAAGAATGCCGCTATCCCTAGAATCAATAAGAAAAGAAGTGCTAAGTTTTAGATTAGTGAAAAAATCAAAACGAAAGAAGAGACGTTTTTTCGCTCTGCTCATAAAGCGCACTATGCTCCGTTTCAACAAATAAGAGTTTTCAGTGGAACCGGTGAACCACGTGAGCTGGCTAGATGCGTAGGAAAGAGGGATCGTAGTACCTGCTAGCTCAGCTATGCAGTCGAAGGGAAGGAGCCTAAATCGACCCACTTTTTTTTTTTTTTTTTATTAAAAAAGCAGTACAAGGAGATTAGACTCTTGGATGAGACTAAGCAGCTACCGACCGTTCCTACGTGCCCTTTATCTAAAGTGGAGCATAGTTTAAGCTGTTAAACAAATGATAGAATGAAAAATACAAAATAACCACTAGTAGGGATATGGATGGAGTCTCGCTCAGTAAAGAGAGTTGTAGATTCGTAAAACAGGAGAAGACTTTCGATTATCGCGCTAGCTACAATCTTTCTAAAGCAAGAAAGGAGAAAGTTGACTTTGAGAAAGAAGGGCCAACTATTTAGATTAGAATCTTAGTAAAGGCAGCAAGGACTTGAGCAGCGCGAAATCTGTTGCGCTAATACGCATCCGCTCGTTAGCGCTTTAGTTTTCAATAAGGACGTTTAGGCTTTACTAATAAGATAGAATAGAAAGGGATTTTTCATCAAGGTGAGCGGGTTTGGAACCCTATACAAAGTGCCCCTCCTTTCAAATGACAACTGCCTCTTCCTATTGCGAGGGCCTTGCACGAAACCAAACCACCCACCGCCCGATCAAGTACCTGTTGCTTCGCTGGTAGCCCACTTAGGTTAGGGGGCATTGTCCCTCAGTTCTTACCAACATTCGTTGTGTAATCGACATGTTGCTAGCTAGAACTTGGTCGAATAAGAATCATAGATTCCTTCTGCTATCAATTTCTTATTCATTCATGGCGCTCGACCGGTGCTCTTTCATATCTCAAACCAGAACAACTCTGAACGTTAGGGAAGACAAGGAAAGACCACCTGAGCAAACCAACCGAAGGTACTTGACTTATCTGAACTGAACGATAGCAGCTTAAAGCTAAGCCTATCACATGATAAAAATACCTTGATCGGCGGGGAAGAACATCTCAAAGTATGGGGCAAAGGATCAAGCGCTTTGAGAGCCGTGTGATGGGTGACTATCCAGCACGGTTCTGAGAGCACTTTTAGTCTACATTGGTGAATGAAAGCCCCCTCCTATCAAGCAAGAAGGAAGCAGATCTTCCCATAGCAGAGTCACCATTGACTATATTTATTATTATGGTAAATCAGTGTATCAATATGTCAATCTGAGATCATATAAGACAACAAGCAAAGCACATAAAAAATGCGCAATTAGTGGATGCAACAGTGAATGAATGTAAGGTAAAAATCTCGGGCGTCACATTGTTAGCTAGAGCTAGCTACAATACAGCTACGCGGTTGGCTTACTGATCTACGACCACCCTTGCCTTAAGCATAACACATTGCAGTAAATCGTTTACTAGGAACTGTCTTAGTACGAGGTATAGTAATAGCCATATCTCGGAGCAGTTCCCTTTAGGTTTTCTAGTTTATTCTTTCTTTCCCGTCGGCTTTCTTCACTAAGCGGTCGAGTCCTGGCACTTAGATATATATCGATCGTAACTGAGACCGATCTACAACTCTATCTAAAACAAAGGTTTGGTAGTTGAGTACCTTCTTTCTTTCGATTATAAACCAAACGTAAGGAGTTTCTTTGATAGATAGCTTTTCTCTGTGTGATCTGTTGGCCAATAGGATTTACGGTTTGGTGGGTCAACATGCCAGAAGGTGCGATCACCTTATTAAGGCCAAATGACTGCCCCCTTTTTTAAGTAGGTGATTCTCCATCCATCATTAGTAATATCAATTCGCTTTTCCTATTGACTCGTACATTGCACGCTACAACTAGTGTTAGCTAGAAGGAGAAGTCAACATGATAGTACCAGCAGCTCCTATGGCAGGGTAGAGTCTCAGACTGGGGCACGCCACCATAACAAGTTCAAGTTTTCAACCAGTGCATCATGCTATGGTCGAGGCTACCCTACACAAGTTATCTCGGTTTGGCTTCCTCTCTGGCGGCCACTTTCCTTCCCTTTCTTCTTTCGGCCTTGACCATTTTAGATTGGAAATCACCTATTCAATCAGTTGGGAGTCCCGCCATGCAACCTCTATGCCCCATAGAAGAATTGAATCAAGACTGAAAGAGGGACGCTGTCATTGAATCTAAGAGTGAAAGGACCCATGGCCTTTATCAAATCGGAGAAAGGTGGGAGAGACTACTTAAAAAAAAAAGAGCTAGGCAGGTTATAGATTCATAATGAGAATCTTCGATAGAGATAGTTCCTTATGTTTAGAAATCAATTAGATCTCGATTGACATAGCTTGAAGCATGGCTTGTCGTTTGATGTTGTTCTTGGGAACATTGATACATCGACTTTCAAGCATCTCGTAGTTGAGCGGAACTGCCATCAACAGTTCTAACAAGGACAAGGACTACTGAACATGTATGGTACGAATGAGAGTCGAACTCGCGTCTCTCTGTTTTCCTATTAGTTCGGAAAGCAAGAAAGCTATCTTCATTGACCATAAGGCATATCTTTTTACACCAATTACTGGCCCCTCTATTGAAAGAATCATATTTTTAGTTTTGAATTTTGCTTCTTCAGTCAGATTGGAATTTATGCCCTCTACTATCCCGGTTGTCACCGACCCATTTCAGGTCACACAAGGCAAAGCTCCTGGGAGAGGTTTAAAGATGCTCGACCAATAGGGAGAGGACTACCTCACTTGACTAGAAAAGCGAAGGGTAGGACTCATCTCTCTTATCTATGACAATTCTTGTCTCACTTTCTCTAGGGCATTTGAACAGACATGACCCGACCATTCTACTTTCTTTGGGTTTTCGGTGGGATGGCATTGAAGGTGACGAAGTGAAACTGACCTGCCTGAAGGGCTCAAGGGAATTGAATTACAAGAAGGTCCAACAGGTTATGTAGTCCAGGAAGTCTTCTAACTGCTTGATGGCTTCTAGCTGGTACAACCCCCTCCCTCCTAATCTTGTCTATAAGAGCAGGTTCCTCCCCGCTATGCCACTTTATAGGCGTAGTCACTCGATTGAAATCGAGTGTTAAGTGGCCGCTCTTGCTTGCTATTAAGAAGTTTCACTCCTCACATGTTAAATGGAGTACTTGGTGAATGTGTAATCACTGAGAGACTTCCCCTCTTTTTGTCATTATATTGGCTAGGACAAACCCTCTCTTTTTCATTCCCGTCTGATTCTACGTATGCCTATTCCCCTGATTCAGTAGTTTTCTTCAGGTTGGGTCAGCTACTCCATGATTTGGGCATACAATAGGGCTTAGAGTTTGGAAGTTGGTGATGGAGTCCACCTAGGTAAATATCCTTACTTCTCATTTTCCGCTATCTTTGACTTCGGAGCTGGTGCATCTGTGACTAGGCTACTCCTTTCCATTCCCTCAATGGTTTGGTAATCGGTTTATCTTGGTTGAGTTGCTTGGAAAGCTCCCTCCTCTCGTCGACCAAGCCGCTTCTCCTTCATCTGTATTTGATTTTCTTTTTTCGGTTGATGAAATAGAGGTTGACGAGGATGAAGGTTAGAAATCATCAATTGACTTCGATTCAGCTACAGATAGCTACAAATGTTTTTCCCAAGAATAACTCCATTCCGTACTGAGACTAAGTTGAGTTTGAGACGAGGAATTCAATATACTGGGATCCCCACTTCTTTCTTTTCAATGGGCTACCTGGAAGAGCTTGTTCTCTGGGGTTTCATAAAGTGAAGTTCTTTTCCACAACCTAACTCTTCCCTTCACCCTTCGGCTAACTTTTGCCTCGTCTTCTTTCTTCTGGGTTAGGAAAGATGAGAGGGTTTTAGTGGGCAATGAAGATAAAAGTCCCCGCCCTCACATCTCAGAAGGTCAGAAGGTGATTCCCTTGCTTGGCTACTTTAGTTTGACTACGCTATGAAAAACATCTCTCAATATTAATTCTTATCTGTTCGGCATTAGTGCCTTCTTCTTTTTCCCTTTTTCCTTCGCATAGAATGAATTACCTCCTACATAATAACTATGTTATCAATTATTTGGCGTCCAGGTACAAAGAGCTACACTGCATGGGTACAATGAGCATACCTACTAGAACCCTCATCACGCTGAGAAAGAAAGAGATATTGATGAAAGGGCAGTAATAATTGGCAAGCCCAAAGAATGATTGAAGCTCATTTACCTTGGTTGGGGCCTACCGCTCAGTGATAGCACGGATCTTCTCCTTTTCCATGCGTATAGTTCCTACCCTTATCCAGTGGCTGAGGAACAGAATTTTGTGATGTGCGAATGAGAAGAGAAAGAAGCAAACGAGCCAAGGAAAGAAAGGAGAGAGAGTGCTTTATCATACAATATTTTCCCGCTCTCAGTCAATCATGGAAGGATCTTTCCCCTCGGGATATGCCCTATAGGAGTGCAAGCATTTTTCACTTGTTCGATCAGTTCTACCTTAACTCGAAGCAGACAGTTTAATTGAAGTGCGAACTTAATTCACCAAGAGGGGTTCAAGGGTTTGCCTAAAAAAGGTAGAAAAATAGTACTTTGTTACCTGCTAAATGAGGTGCCTAAGATAGAGCCCAGAGAAAGGTTTTTAGGGAATGCAATTGGTGATAAGAGATGGTCTGCTACTTTATATTAGAATATTATATTATATATAAGATGGAATGAAATGCTAATCCACACCTATCGAATCAGAATTCTACGGTGTAAATCTGAATCTGGAAAGATTTTCTTCCCTCGGTTGATGGTGATGCTAGTGGTAATATCCCTAGAGAATGAGGTCTCCATTCCTATTTGTCGGTATGCTACCTATGTCTTATCGGGGAAATCCCTTTTTCCTTGATAAAGTGAATTTCAATCTTCCATCCTACTTCTTCTTTTTGTCCAAAGCATAGCGGGGCCGAGAGAAGCCATTTTTTGGCCACATCGGGTCGCGAGCTACAGTTTAGATAAAGCAGGAACGAAAGAAAGCCTATTAGAGATCTATTTCTTGTCTTTTTTGTTGAATTTATAGCTTCCATCCAGCCTATCCTCGGCTCACTAACCTTAGAATAGGTAATCCAATGAAAGCGGAACCCGAATCAGACTCTCGCTCCTGCCTATCGCCCTTGGGCTCTTTTCTTCCTTCTGGTTGGCTTTCCAATTCCCACAGTCGATTCAACAACAAGCAAGTCAGGCTTTCAAGCCAGGGCAAAAGCATATTATGACTAGCTGACTTCCGCTCTCCTTATTCTACCAAGACAAGAAGAGATGCTTCTTCCCTTGCTTCTTTCTTCTAGCCTTCGCTGCTTTCTCCCTGCTCCCTTCCTATAGGCCTATTCCTAATCTTATTGCTAAGGCCCTTACTGGCTATAACTAAAGCACCAAGAGCAACTCTATCCCATATTGAAGGAAGTAGGTTTTCTCTGTTCTTAAGTTCGAAGATCCGGCTTTTGCTCCTTATTTCATTCCACCAGTTGGATAACTCTTTCCGGCTTAGCCGAATGAATTAATTGGATGGGGTAAAAAAAACCTAATTTAACTGAATCCCTTGCCCTAACAACCTTTCCTCCAAAACTTGAAGCAAGACTTGTTTGTTGATCTCGTCATGTGTAAGGCATCTTGAACAGAGGCACCCAAATGAACAAGGGGATAAAAATGAACATACGAATCGGCGGAAGCTGATGATACAATAGACTCATCAACAAAGGAGATTAGCTCAGGCAGGTAAGGCAGTCTTGAGAGGGTCCTTCTCATAATCATAAGCCACTTTTCCCGTTTCACCCGAAACTACGGATTCCGATCTCTCAAATCCCGATCCCTTTGCATCTGAATAAGTTATTTCATCAGTCTCAATCTCTAAATCCTATGAATCATAGGCGGCATTCGAATCTGTCTCAAAAAAATCCTCTGCCTAATTAAAGTAAGAATAATCGGCTGAAGAATAGGTAGAAAAAGAAAAAGTCTGAAGCTGAGCTGGGCTACTGTTGTTGGCGCCCTAAGGAAATGAATTCCTTTTAATTCCAAGTATGAAACTAGGGTTGAGCCCGTTCATCAAGCTTAAGAGCTATGAGGATACTGCCTTTCAAGGCACTTTGAAACCGGCAATGCTTTCCTTGTCAGTTAAGTGTTCGGCCTATTGATAAACACCGATCAGGTCATAACCATATTCTAAAGCTTTGGAATGAATGGCAAGCATTAGTTGAAGGAAGTGATTACCTTATTTCTTATTTTTTATATTCTTTTTCTCAGTCTTTCCATGAATAATGGAGAAATGACAATTGGAAATCAACCCCCATTCCCTTGTTGCTTCAAAAATGAAGCTTTGACTTCCCGGCAGACAGACGTAACGGGCTAACTTCACCGTGCCCGAAGGTAGGGTCAGTTCTGGGTCAATTCTACTCGCCTTAGGCAAAGAGTTGGCTTATGTTCACATCTTTTTCTGACTCTTAGAACGTATTAAAATCCCCTTTTCCCGCTCTTCGGTGGAATAGACATCTAGGGGGCATGATCGTAGCTCTCATCTCCCAAATAAGAATGAGATAAGAAATGGATGTACGATTCCATCTTGCCTTTTTCAAACAAAAGGACATACCAAGATAGGGTACCATTTTATCCAACAGATGGCCGCGGCACAAACGGATACCTGATCACGTTCCTGAACGGAAGGAATCCCTTTCCCCTGTTACATCGAGTTTTGGCAGTCGGGCCTAATTTGCCGAATAGGTGCAATCGTGAGTGACGTTGTTTACCTTAGTACTATAACTTTCTTTTCCACGATGCTTATCGAAAGTAGCCAACGACGCGGGTCTGGAATAGCGCACAGACGACCAAAGGTTGAAGTTTTTTTTCACTGATGCAAAAGAGAGATGGACCACTTGGAGTCCAGTTAAACTAGCCATTTAATTACTGAACATGACATCACATCTATGTCATGTGAGCATCTGGGCATTAAAACTTCCAAGGCGGATACACACCTCTATGCCTGGTTTCTAGTCTTTGCAGTCTTCGATTCAGTCCTCAGGGAATGTGTAATAAAGAAACCCGCCCCAGGAGAGGGGACTGTACTTCTCGTCTTTCCCTACATCTGTATTGAAAGTACTACATCCCGTAGCCTGCGCTATCAGGTCATGCTTTACTTTTGAATTTGCCATGGAAGAAAGAATGATTGTTTAGTCTCAACATCTAGAACATAATCCCATAGAGAATATAAGGAATTTAGATGTTCCGTTTACACAGAGGGGAAGCCAACCCAAGGAGGTGACACAGACCTATCATCGTGGTGGGAAGACTAAAAGAAAGAAGCAGGATACGGGAAGTTGAAATCCACTCTATCAATGATAGAATTCAGAATAACCAATGTGAAATCTTACAAGAAGATCTACTACTTCAACAGTTCTACAATAATGAACAAAAAATGATTGACAAAGGTAAGCGAGTCCACCCAGAATTGAGAAACTTGTAATCAGAAAGTGAATCAGTAAAAACTCATTTCCAACAAGAAATGAGGAGGAGGAGGATCGGTCAAAATGGCTAGTGATTCTAACTGATACATCAAAATTGCCTCCCCTATTTGTAAAGTACTCAAGAGACAAGAAAGACCCGGACAGGATGAACCGGTTATCTTATGAAGAAACTTCTCCTAGAACATATTCGGCTTAGGAAACGGAAGAAAATGAGAAAGATAGTAGAACAAGATCGAATTGACTATTATTGCAGGAAATTCCACTGGGCAGCCCAGCCAACTAAGACAAGGATACCTACTGGAGTCGCTTTCAGTAGTGTTTATCCCTATTCCAACACCCCTTTAATAAACTCAAAATCGGCCTGATTCGGAAGAAGAGAATGAAGGCCTCGTTTTCCAACAATGAAACTAACGACTCCTTATTGGAAAAAATTGGGCATACCAAAAAACTCTGACTCATTGATTGACATCCCCAATCTATATGGACAAAGATTATCCCGCATTAAAAAGGCAGGAACTAACAATTTGGATATGGAATGTTTATATATGGGGGATTCTAACGAGATCAGACTCACCCTTAACTAGATAAGGATAAAAGGGCGGTCAAACATCTACCGATTGTCTCATGTCTACATTCAGAGAACTGCTCAGTATAATCTAACTAGAATTAAAGAACCTGGTCTAATCAACAAGATTCAGTAGAATCTGGGAAAGGACCGGGAAGGTATCATTGAAAACGAATCTATCTTACTTGAATCCATTCCTACCACTACTTGGAAGGGCTGATCATAGACCTATATTAATGACAACCAAGGATAAGCCCTATACTTTTGAGGATGGATCAACAATAATGGCTTCTGAATGTAGAATGTATACAATTGACTGAGATAACTTGGAATGAAACTTCCAAGAATTTGAAAGCTCCTGCCTACTCCTACTAGTACTAATAGCAGTAGCAATTCAACAAACGACTAAAGGCCCTAATGAAGATTCAAAAGGCGAAAGAAATGGCAGTACAAAACAAGCAGAAAACACGTGAATGGAAAAAGGAAGATTGAAAGCTCAACTTTAAGTCAAGAAGGGTAGGGGAGACGCTGCACCTACAATCTCGACAATTTTTGTTAAAAGGTTTTTCTTTTTCTCCACGCATCTATTAAGAAACGCGGCATCCAAACTTTCATCAATTTGAAATGCCCAACAGGCCGGGTTTTGGTTCAGCATGAGGAGATAAGGACATAAGTTATGAAATTGTTCTCACACTTATCCATCTTATCAAGCCAACAGCATATAGCAGCAGTCCATCAAATATTTTAAAAAAATTTCAGGGAAAAAAAATTCTTCAATTTGGTAAGCTATCTATCAACAACAGGGGGGTTATTCATAGTAAAAAACTAGACGACTAGATGGATTTCAACTGAACTTCAACTTCTACTTGGTTGATTAATTCAAGGGTAGTGCTGGAACATAATTAAGAACGATCTCTATCTCCATATGGTAATTGAAGTCAAACAGGAGCAAACCTGGTGCAATTCAATCCTTCTTCCTAGCAATGATTCCCAAAAAAGCAAAATTGCACTAGACTGAGGCCCATTGCTATGGGGACTACACTGTATAAGAGAATGACTAAGGTAATTGCCAATATATTGAAAGACATGCTGGCTTTTTTTTAAAAAAAAGGTGCCCTCCTAATCTCATTTTGATAAGAAGAGATATTGATAATTATCCCAAGGAGGCTTACTACTCAGCTGATAGATCAGTTGAGCCAGCCATGATCACTAAACTCGCCAAAGCAGCAACATATGAAAATGTTAATCATGGGTTTCTATATGCTTAAGGAAAATGGGATTTGTATAGTAGGATACAAATGTTTATTTATATACAATGGATAACACCTATAATCCAAGGACGACCAGTGGAGTTCATAAAAGAAACCAAAGAAAGGTCCGCAACAAAGCTGTCCACTCTCTTCATATCTCTACTTACTGGCTAAGAGAAGATAAGACTGTAATAATAACAAAGCCAGATAGAGATACTGTTCGTTCGAGGCTTCAAACTATATTTCTTGTTTCCCAGGGGAAGACTTTTTCTATACTTTGGTCATTTAAAAAAACCCCAGACGACGACGGATACTAAAACAATTGGGATTCAAAGAAGGATTAACAGATGATCTATGGACTTACTTGGCTAGGTCCTAGTTTATAGGCATTAAGACAATCTATAACTAGTTGGAAATGGCACAAGGTTTGAAGACGCTCGACCAACGGGAGAGGTTTGAAGATGCTCGATAGAGGTATGAAGCTACAGTAAGAAAAAAATGCAATCAAAAGAAGCCTATCTTAGTCTCAAATAGGGCTTAGCCTCAGTGGAAGACAACTCTTATTAAACATGTCTTTTCGGCTTATACTAATCATATGGCTAGCATACTGCTGGCATAAATTTGGTTTAGGAAGGAAGTTTTCCCGATTGTCGAAAGCAGAGTCTGCTGAAACTATTGTTGGGGAAGAAAGGAGCAGAGAAAGACAATGAAATCAAATATTTTCATTGGTAGCCCAACCCTAGGAAGATGGGGGATTGGATATACAACCGTTTGGTAGTTACAATAGAGCATTGAACGGCATGAAAATGGCTAGCATAGGATTCAGTTGGATGGAAACAAATACTATTGAAAAAAAATATTTGACTGACTATACTCTCTTTGTCCTCCGCCGGATGAACCTAATACTAATAGCAACTCTAAAGGAAAGGATGATACACTTCTTGGAGTGAAGGACAGAGCACAAAAAGCTTTTTTTTTTCCAGAAATGGAAAAAAAGTAAGTGGTGTGGTTTATCGTTTCCCTCCCGGTGTCCCAATTGGAAAGGAATTCTATGTCATTCAGATTTAAGGTTCAGGATCGGGATATGGATGGAATCGAGAGGGAAGAAAGAGTCCGGTTTCAGAGGCTTGATCAATTTTGTAATCATGGATCATCAACAAATCCCTATATATTTCTTTATACAATCGCCACGAAAAAGGTTCAGTAGGGAGAACTCTTAGATCAAGTTTTAGAAAGCCTTTATGAAAATCCATATACACCTATGTTGTACCCTTCCTCCCAAAGCATTCAGGCATCTGTTATTCTAGGTCTCACCCTGTAAAGCAAAGTCGGACAAGGGGGAAAGACATGAAATTGATAAGGAACCGTAACCAAGTGGCTAAGGGATAAGTCTGCAAAACTTCTATTCATCAGTTCGAATCCAACCGGTTCTAGCAGCGCCATTTTGTCCACCATTTTTTTTACATGGTTAGTGGATAGAACGGGGGTCCCCGGATCAAAGGTTCAAAGTTGAGAATTCTTGAAGTGAGATTTTCTTTTTGAAAATTTCAGTTTCATTCATTTATACCTAAAATATCCACACTGGCGGGTTCTCACCCCTTTCAATGTATACCTTTCAGCTCTCTCTCCCAAGGTCAATCTATTTTTTAAGGAGTTTTTCCATTCCGAAGTTTACGAATACAAATCAACTTCTCCCAGCTCGAAGAGGTTCATGCTTGATCTCAATACCTTTACAAGGTAGTGGGGTTCAATGGAGGAAGAGCCACACGAACAAACTTGGATCCAGCTGAAAAATAGAGTGGAATACTCTAAGATGCTTCATAGCTCCTTCCTCTGTTGAGCCAACTCCATTCCTCTCCCTATCGGTCGAGCATCTTCAAACCTCGCCCCTTTCTAAAACCTTTATATATATAAGGGAAGCTCGAATAGTTTTCTTCGCTTAGTAAGGTTGCTTGAGCACATTAATATTCTATTAATATCATATCGATCAAGGTTTTCCTTTAGTTTGATTGTAGCTAGAGGTTTCAGAATATTCCTTGCACTAAGCGGTTGTGCTAAGTCTTCCTTGGCTCTCTTATTCTCTATAGCTTTTGTTTGAGATGAACTTCTGGCTTTGGCGATTGCACTTTCCATCCCTTACAACATAGGGCTTGTGGAAAGAATAGTCGAAGAAGCCGAGACGAGAAAGAAAAACAAGTCCCGTTTCGCTTTAAAGGATAGGGGGGAGAGAAAAACTATCTTTAGCGATTCGTAGGTGCTTTGTTTGATCTAGTAATAAGAGCTATCTTAAGATTCCCAAACACTATCCTCAGTTACAACACCAGGCCCATATAAAGTAGTCAATCTACCAGCAGCAGAGGCTGTAGATGCATGTCCACCTGTTTATCTACTATCAAAACCGAGAGCAGTTGCAGGTATCGAGTATTGTGAGGGCTTTCATTTTCGAGTTAAGGGCAGTCTGTTATAGCACTAAGAATCGGTGCCGTTAGTCTAAGCTAAAACTGGGGGGCTTTGGAATCCATTCCGTATTCCGCACACTAGGAAGCCGATCCGAACTTTCATCATAGCCTTTGCTTGAACCGAAGAGAGCGATGCGAACAGTTCAAGAGGTCGCAGATAAAACCCTTAGCTCGATTTCATAAGTACGCTCGGTCAATCATATCATTCTCCAGACGGGGTGGGGTATGGGCATGTTTATTGGAGCAGTTGGGAAAAACACAAGCAGATTTCTTTTTTCAATCCTTAGAAAAAAGAAGCTTGGTCAGCCATGTTCCCTACGTAGCATCTCGTTATTCCCATGATTCCCTATTGTACCTATCCTCCGCAATCGTCGGTTCAGATCTATCTCGGGTACGGTCACTGCACTCTAATCTCTGCCTCGGTTGGTGCACCTATGGTTCTTAAGGTTGTTGATGCCAAGAAAGATAACAAAAATGTTCATATTTATCCTCTAGTTGCGAAGGATATTGCTTACTACATATTCGAGTGAAATGGCTGGTGGTAATGATATGTGGTAAGGTCGCTGCTAACGAATCGTATGTGCGTGGAGAATGATATTGATTCGAGCTCCATTTCCCTCTCGGTACTTAGATCTTCCTCTCAAATTTCTCCCATTCCTTATTTCATTTGTTCTGCCGACTACATTGATTGGATACCACTGGGCCTACCTACGAAGAAAGTATACTGATTATCTCATAAAGCTATTGAATTCACCTTGGTTGTCCTACCCATTTGTTATATCTTATTCCTACCTTGTTCTATTGCTCTTTCTCAATGGTATTCTGGGGCCCTAGACCTCATTCTCTTTGATACGCTTATTCAATTTATAGTGGCCCCTCCTTACCATACTTTAATTGGGGAGGATTGGAATAAAGAGCAGGTAGGGGAGCTTGACCAGGAACAAGATAACGAGAAGTAGGTTTGTCTGGGGTGGGCTCACTTTTCTGCACTTTCCTCTCACGATTTAAGGATTTGCTTAAGCAACCTATCAACCTAATAATAAGAAAGCTGGTTTATCAAGAATATGCAAGAAAAGCACTTCGAATTGTTGATTAATCGTCAGAGATGGCTTAGAACCAATAGTTCATTATCTAATGGATCTTTCCGTTCTAATACTCTATCCGAGTGTTATCAATATTTATCAAATTTAGTGCGTTTTCACCCCTATAGATTAAGAATTTTCTTTTGCGAGACTCCATCCAAATTCGCCACTCATAGGTTGGTTTTGAATTATTTTTATTGAGACTATGCTGTCAATTCCATTCTTCATCTTCCTAGTCGCAGTATTCTTGCTCAACCCAATATGAATTTTAGAGTGTCGTACGAGGACGATAAGGGCACCGTAGTCACGCATTCGAGCAAGAGCCTTTTCCTTTCTTCGCTATGTAAATAGAGGGTTGGAAAAAGTGCAAGACCCTCCACAAAAGAATGGATTAAGGTGATAGAGTGTTATCAGGAAACGCTAGGCTTCGGAATTGAAAAAAGTGCTCTTTTTTTTCGTCAGCAGATTTTGCTCATCAAGTTCTTGTTTGATCTACCTTAGAATACCACCATATTCATCTTTTTGGGGTTAATTCTCTCAATGGTGAATCGATCATTCGATATCCTTTGACTTTTGAGAGGACGGAATGGAAGAAAAGTAATGAAACCTGGAATGGCTACTGAATAACCTCCTTTTACTTTCTCAATAATAAAGTCTTTGACCTTTGTATTCGTTCATCAAATCTTGTTTAGTTCCATCCAAACTCGGTTTTATCTGAATCTTTGTGGAAGAAGAAGAAGCATTTCACCAACCACTATATCTGTGGATCCCACCAAATCATTAAACCTGGCGGCTGCTCGCTCTTTGATCAACGATTCACTGGCCACTAGATCGATGAAGAATCTCTCCAAAATCTTCTCTTTGATCTGTGATTCACCAGCCACTAGATCCAGGGATCCCACCTTATTCTCAAACCTAGTGGCTCAGTTGATTGGCTCTCCTATAGGCTCATCTTGCATACAAATTCTAGGGGTCCCAAGTCCTGTATCCACCAAGAACATTTCTTCCCTTAAGCGTAAAACTTCAGATTGTAAGGCGTTTCCACTACATAAGAAAAAATTGGAATTAGATCTTGGAAATGATTGACTCAAATAGATGCTCATCATAAGCTTTTTTTCCCTCCTCTTCCTATTGATCAAAAGCATCTAGCAGTGCCACGCAAGTAGAAAGAGTCAAGCGACTAAGCTAAACTACTATTGGGGAACTCGGTAGAAGCGATTTTCCATTTCTGCCTTTCTAGGCTTCACAATAGCTCCCCTCTCAAAGTACGCCACCGCTTAGGCCTAGAAAACTCATCTGCTTGTCAATTCTTGGTTTAATACTCACTCGTAAATGATTGGTGTCATAATTTTTCACTAATTAGGTGTGATCAGTCTTATCCGTGTAAGAATTAGGAATTCCTCTTCTGAGTCATCCCAGAATGAGCGTTATGACAAAGAACAAGAAGAAAACAAAAGGAGAAATTTGTCCAATAGTAACAAATGGTGCCTCCACAAGTTGACATCCGATCCAACTTAGTAGTAAGCGATCCGCCAAAAGAAACCAAAATATTCCTTGGTGAATCGGGCAAAAACGTGAACTACGTACATACATACTTTTAAAAAAAAGGTAAAGCCAACAAACATATAAAAACTTGTGCTATTGCGGCTACACCTCCCACTTTGTCAGGTATACTATGAAGAATGGCATGGATCGGTATAAAATACCATTCCGGCATAATATGAGGCGGGGTGGGCATCGAATTAGCAGGTATATAATTGTCGAGATGCCCCAAAACATTTGGAGCATAAAAAATCCAAATGGAATAAAAGATAGCAAAAGCTACCCAACCTACTAGACCGTTTACCTAAAAATAAGGGTAAGAAGCTATTTTATCCATCTCTAAATGTACACCCAATGGATTATTTGATCCATATTGATGCAATGCGGCCAGATGAAGAAGACTGGCACCTACTAAAATAAAGGGGAGTCAATGATGAAGACTAAAAAAATGATTTAAGGTGGCATTGTCCATGGAGAAACCACCCCAAAGCCAGGTTGCTATGGTATCTCCTACTACAGGCATGGCACTAGCTAAGCTTGTAATTACTGTAGCTCCCCAAAAGCTCATCTGACCCCAAGATAGTACATATCCTATAAAAGCTATCACAATCATTAATAGGAAGATTACAACTCCGAGACACCGAGCAAATTCCCTAGGACTGCTATAACTCGCATGATATAGACCACAAAAAATATGAAGGTGAACCATAATGAGAAACATATTTGCCCTATTAGCATGTATATAATGGAGCAACCAGCCCTTTTCAACATCTCTCATAATGTGTTCTACGCTGTTGAAAGCTAGATCCACATGAGGTGTATAATGCATAGCTAAAAAAAACACCAGTCACTATCTAAATAACTAAACAAATACCAACTAACGAACCGAACCCCCACCAATAACTAAGATTGCTTAGGGTTTGATAATCTATCAAATGCTAATTAAGTGTGGAGGATATAGGTTGTTTAAGAAGAGATAATCGTTGGTTCCTTTTAGTCATTTCTTTCTTTTTTCTTTTCTATCGTGACAACTGTTGTTCCCCCACCGTTTAGCGTTCTAGGGTCCTACTATATATATTAAAAGATCGAGTACCATTTCTTTCACCTCTGAAGGTTGGAGGGGGTATACAGCGAAAGAAGCATCGAAGGGGTCAGGTCATCCTGGGTTACTAAAGAGTTGTCCGACTGCTCAGTGACCGAATCAGAGAGGTTTTTACCACTTTCTCTTCTTTCCAGCACTCTCGGACTAATGATCTTGCTGCAGCAAAGCAAGCTTAGGAATGAATCTAATTGAAATTTAGGTCTCTGTTCTCTTGGAAGATTATTCTTTCCTCCTCGGTGAAAGAGGGCAAGGGTGTGTGGGAGAAAGAAGTCTATAAGGAGAGAAGATTTCTTCTACCAAATGGGACAGAGTGCGACCCCTAAGCAATTAGGGGTTCTTGCCCATCTCTTAGGGGTTTATATCATCTTAAAACTTTTCCTCTTCCATTAGCATAGCTAAATTTGAATAGGATGACTCAGCCTCAGGAAAAGTAAGCCTTCTTGCCTTGATTGAATTTGGCTTCGCTCTACCCTGAATCAATCAAAATATTGATTTGATTGATCCTACATTTCATTTGGGCGAGAGGGAGGCTGTGAGTCACCTGGGCTACGGATTTGTCAGTTGGTTGATTCTTGAAATCACCTCTTGAAAAAAAAGGCCCAAGGGTCCAGACCCACAAATGAATAGGAAGCGAGGCGAGGGCCTTTCATTAAAGGGAGGAAAAGAGGGGTGGGGCTTTGTTCTGGGTGGGCGCCGCCTTGCGCAGCTTTAGAAAGGAGAGAATCTCAGAAAGTCACTCTCTCTAACCTTTTCTATCTATCTTTAGAAGTAGGGCGAGAGAAAGTCAAAATGATATTTGCCTTGTTTTTTCCAACGAAACTAAGCACTCTTTTTCTTTCTCATTCGGAAGGCTCAATCCTACACTCTGACTTCAATGATGGGAACAACCTCTGCACTCTGGCGCTCCAATGAACAAGAGTTCTCTGCCTTACTATATTTAGAATAGTTGTTGATCCCTTATAAGTTACATTACATAGTCTAAGTCTGGGGAGCATACTTGACATGAGGTGGTAAAGAGGTCCCCCACTTTGATTCCCGCCCCATTAGCATCTCCGATCTGAGATAAAGGATTACTCTATTAGGTCTTTTCAGTTTGTAGCCGGCCGGTAATGGAACTACTCACCTTGCTTGTAGACTAGCTGTGGAGTTAAGCCTTGTTTTATTGGTTTGGTGGTTGCTACCAAGACGATTTCTTTATGCCCATCAAAGGACCTCGAGATGCTAATCCACGAAAAACGATACGAGAAATTCGAAATAACTCATATATGGAACAAGGGCGACCCGTGGAAATACATCATTTTCTTACTCGTGCAAAGGAACTATTTCTTGCCAACTTGGACAACTTATAACGATGTTTGTCCTGCATATCAGACGGAAGATCGGGATCTTTACAAAAGGCTTTATAATGCTTTCGTCTCAATTCATATTTTGCTGCGAGCTGTCTACGTTTGTGATCTCGTATATTTCGCTTCTCTGATATCTTACTGAGTTTCCCCCTCATCCTTTTGTAAAAAGCCGTTCTACAGTGGTAAAGTCTCATCTTGTGTGTTGGCCGAAGTGACAATAGTCACATTGAACCCTCGACTATGTTCAAAAATCTCGAAATGATCTTCCAGTTCCGGGGAAAATTCGTAAAACTCCGTTTCCACCGAGAATTGAATGGAGTTTTCCCGTATTTCGACAGGAGAATCAAACAGAGACATTACTATAAAGATTCTAAACAAAAAATTAGGCATTCCATGCCCTCTGAGAGTGCTTTGTCATGCTAGGTTACTGATATATCCTCTTTTGTCTTTATTTGACCCCAAGAATGGATTGGATTGAAACGACTTTCCTATCGAAGCCCTTTATGTCTATATTAATTTTTGACTGCACGGAATCTCCATAGCCAATTTTCCATTTTTGATAGAAGGGGTTGCCTTTGGTACTACTCTTATTTTACACTATCCAGGAACTTCCATAACGTTGGAGTGATTCAGTTTGAGCAATGGATCCTGACGTGATACATCTTCATAATGAAAATAGAGTGGAAACATGAGTTGGGTTTATAAGTATCTATAGAATAAGCACTGTGAACTATCTGCTTCAAAACGATAGTTGGTTGAATGAAAAACCTTATTTCTTCGATCAGAATACGAATGAGATTAGAAAGGCCAGCATTGTGGCAAACAATGCAATAGCTTCGGTTAGAGCAAAGCCCAAAACGGCATTGTGACGCCCGAGATTTAGCCATGCATTTAATTACTGTTGCATCCCTTGTTTGCGCATTTATTTCGGTGCCTTACTAACTGACTTTTATGACTACTATTCACTCCGTTTTTAAACTGCCTTCTATTAGTTAATTAGCATTTTTATTAAATCATATTAATTGTAAAAGTAGTGGGAAAAATGTGCATTTGAGCTAAAGGCGTTAGGAGGGCTCGTTTAGAAAATGATTTTTGTAGTTGAGTGAATAGTGTTACATAGCATAACTTAGAAATTTAATTAGCTAGCCTATGTTTTACACATTAGCCTCGTTTTGAGCTAGCAACGCGCATTAAAACAAACCACCTTAAGCACCCAAACTTAACCCACCTCAAGACTTACCTATTAAAAACATAACATAAGCACATTTAGCACAAAAACACAAAAAATTCAGCAGTGAACAGTGCCCCAAACCCGACAGCCCTTCTCTTGCTTCTTGAGGATTTTTGCTTCTTCAAATCATCAAATCAAGCCACTCCAAGCCTTGAGCAACTAGTGTATGGTGTTTGCAAGGTTCCTAGGTGCTCCTACGCGTATTGGTGAGGGATTTCACGGCTTGTTTTTGCATATTTAAATAGTTGCTCATTTCTTGATTTGTTGAAAATATGATTAAATGCCATTATAATTGTTATCTATGCTAATATACCATCTATATGAATGCTAGAGAACACATTTGAGCTATTGTTTCGCTTTTTAAACGGTTAGAATCGTTAGTTTGATTTTTAGGGTGAATAGTGATGTTTTTTCTAGGGTTTTGCGTAGTTGCTCGAATTAGCTTGATTCAATGCTTCTAATAGATGCCTTAGGTGCTAGTGAAGGTAACCTAATAGCCCCGTGCATTTGCATTGTCCTTAAATTGCTTAAAATGGAAAATAGCCGACTTTAATTTGGGGCTTTCGGGGTTAATGCGAATCCGGGTGGATTTGGGCTTCAATTCTAGTATCCTTAGGCTACCTAGGTGCTATAGATGCCTTGATATCCCTTGATTGAAGCCCGGACAATGTAGGTGTAGTTTAAAGCCAAAAGAGGGAAATTGGGGCTTTCGGGGTAATCGCGGGCATTTGAATAAGTCAAAGGGTTAAGAGGGTACCTTGGGGGTTAGTTAGAAGGTTGGGAGAGTTTCCTTTGAAAATGAAATCGTTAACTTTGGTTTGGAAGAGAAATAGTTCGAAAAACAAAGGGGTTTAGGTGCAATTTAAGTTGACTCACACTTCTAAACCCATGTCAGGACTTCTTGAGTGTTTATATGTGATTTTAAATTGATTTGGAGCTTTTGGTATGATTCTATGCTTATTTTGTATATGTTCATTTGTAAACTGCTTATTAGCTTCTATATTTGCTTCTATCCTAATTGCATCGAGGTCAACCTACTTTGTTGATCCTCATATGTGTTAATGCTTATATTATTGCTATTAACTTGCCATCGTTAAGTGCATTGCATAGTGGTTGCGCAACCATAGTGTCAGGGGCGGATGTGTTGAATATCGGCTGGGCGGTAGAGGGCTTGCCGGTGGATATTCAAACTCCGTGCCCTAGTCCCTTATTCGCCTGGTCCGGAGATTGCCAGGGGATGTTGGGTCGTAGGATTTGGGGTACATCCGGAGTACACCCACTGGAGTGATTGGGGTTATGCCGGCTTATCGTGATCGTGCTCGTGGTTCGTGGATCGTGATTGAAGACCAGTGAAGATTGGTGTATAGGGGATTGTTGAAATATATCCTTTTAAATGTGTGGTTATTTAAGTTATCATTTTTCCTTTAATTGTCTAAGTGATATTTTTGTATAATTGTTTTATCTGTTGCATTGCACGCCCCGGGACTATATCCCTCACTGGGCAACAGTGGTTGCTCATACCTCGATATCTGTTTCAGGAGACGCTGAGGGTGATCCCCAGCTTGTTGATTTAGTTGAGGAAGAAGAAGTTCAGATTGAGCCTTTACCTTAGTTGCTGTGCCTGATAGCTTGAGGTGGTTAATGAATTGCTGCTATGTGGAAGATTCATCTGATTACTTTATGTACTATTTTGTAGCCCAAGGGCTATGTATATGCTTGTTATATAAGTTGACGACTAGTTGGTTGTGTTGTAGCTTTGAAAGCCTATGAACTGTAATAACTTATAATCTACTTCTATTCGCTTTGCTTGCTTGGGAGTGAATGACTTAAAGTATAAATGTTTGGTCTTCCAATTATGTTTAATTGATTTCCTAGAATGTCATGATTATAAAACTATGTTGATAATAAGTTCTCGCATGCTTGTGTGTTTTCGAACTATTGTGTACCATAAGGCTCGGATGGCCTTAGAACTTGGTTGTTTATTTAAGAAAAGCTTGTATTGTATTGTTGGGACTTTGTTTAAGTGTTTACAGGTTTTAGAATGTCCACGGTACAGGGGAGACTCTGTCCGTGTGTCGGGTCCGGACTTAACCTTTAGCTTGGGGGTTGGGTCGGGGCGTGACAGGCATAACCAAATAATTGTTTAGCCAATGATGGGTTCGCACCACAGAATGAATCGAGGAACTAAAGACGTTTCCAATACCGACAGCAGCTCCCGCTGAAGCAATTGTAGCAGCTCTGGCACCCATTGATTTTTTCCCCTTCTACTTAAACTTCCTCTTCTGTTTTTAGTAACAAAAATGAAGCAAAAGTAGGACCAAACCGAGAGTTAGTAGCATAAACAAAGATGGATTTCTGAATGAGAAAGGCAAGTCCATAGGGCAAAGGGAAAACTATACAAGTGGGCTGTTGGGCGTTACCACATATTGATTACCCAGGGCCTCGAGCCCCTCTTTAAAATAGGGGCTAGTCTCCCCATTTCTAAGGAGATTCGCATGAATGTTTTCCAAAATGGAAACATTCGTTCGATCCGAATGAACCCATTGCCCCAAACATGGGGACTGTCCTAAAAAAGACTACCGTAGCCCCCCTCTATTGCAATTCGGGAAGTCTCAGATTCAATGAGACCGTGTAATTCGTTGACTTTCTGGGAAGTCCCTTCGGACAAAGTGTCTACCTCAGACAAATCATCGACTATCTCTGAGTTCGACGAAAAAGGCAAATCAGGGGGAGACTGACGTTGATGACCTTCTACCTGTGGGGGAGATAGGGTGGGGCAATCTACCTCGCGGATGAGATTAGAAAGCTTCTGCTCCCTTGGAGTTAGATTTGTCTCTATTGGAGCAGCTTCTCTAGGATTACTCGTTATTAATGAAGATACTAGTGGAGGGGTTTGCATGTATATTGATACCAGGGACCGGTACTTTCGTTTTGGCACTTCTTTTCTTTTTTCTAGTATTTCTACTTCTTTCTCTGAAAATGAAGAAAGATTTGTCAGAAATTGCTGGTTGTTCTTACCAAGAAAGACATCGGAGTTTTCGGGCATTAATACAAACACAGTCTGCTTTATAGGACCAGGTTCTTCTTATATATAATATAATTAGGATCGGTTGTTTTCCATAGTAGTAAGTACATTACAGACGTGGTGTAGTTTGATGTGACCGGCGAGCCGGGATCAAAGAAAGACTGTAACACCCCGACCCCTCACGAGATCGGGAACTCTATTGATCAACTAAACTCAACCCAATCCCAAACCCGGGCATAGATTTTTAGGGAAAACGGACAGAGTCTCCCCTGTATCGAGGACATTCTGAAAACCTATTAACATACAATTTAAGCCACACAACAATAGAAATACCATTTCTAACTAAAACTTAGCTTCAAGGCCATCCAAGCCCTAAGCAATATAACCAGTTAAACACATACAAGCATGCATTCACAAGACAACTTCTTTACAAAACATCTTATCATGCTACTCCAAGATAGCCTTTAAACATTGTTAGGAATTAAAAACAACTAGTCATTCACCCCCCAAGCATGCAAGGAAGCTAAGAGCAGAAATATAAGTTATTACATACCATAATTCCATGTTTCCTACTACAATCATCTGGCATTCAGCTTACAACCACATAGACATGTACATAAGCATATAGGCTACTAAATAGAACAAAAGACAGAACAAGCAAGATCTTCACTTATCAACAAGAACGTAATCCACCTCAAGCAACTAGACACAGCAATTAAGGCAACGGATCAGTCTGAACCTACTGTTCTTCACCCTCAACCAAATCTTGTTGGGGGTCAACCACAATGTCTCTTGAAACATGTTAGCAAGGTATGAGCAACCACTATTGCCTAGTGAGGCATAAAGGCCAATCGGGACGTGCAATGCAATAGATAAAGCATTTAAGTAATGAAAGCAGTTTAAATGCAACAATAATAACAAATAACCACGTGTTTAAAAAGATACAATACACTTAACACCGACAATGTAGAATTCTCTTATCTTTGATCACGAACCACGAGCCACGAATCACGATCGATGTACCTGCATAATCCCCAATCACTCCAGTGGGTGTACTCTGGATGTACCTCGATAATCCTACGACCCAACACCCCCTGGCAATCTCTGGACCAAGCAAGTAAGGGAATAGGGCACGGAGATCGAATATCCACTGGCAAGCCCGCCGCCGCCCAGCCGATATTTAATACAACCACCCCTAACACTATGGTTGCGCAACCACTATGCAATGCACTTATCAATGGCAACACGATGACAATAATGGAAGCAATAACACATAGAAGGATCAACAAAGTAGGTTGACCTCAGAATAGTTAGAATATAAGCATTAACATATAGTTAACTAAGCGATTACAAAGGGGCACAATCAAGATTCATCAAGATTCACATAGAACTATACCAAAAGCTTCAAAACATCTTGAAACACATTTAAACAATCAAGGAGTCATGACAAGATCTCATAAGCGTGAGACAATCGAATTTGTACTTAAACCCCTTTGCAACTCAGCCCGTTTTCCTTCTAAACTCATGTTATGGTTCTAAATTAGTAAGTAGCCTATTCTATGTTTCAAGTTCACCCCTTAGGCACCCTTAGGACCCTCGAAGTCACCCAATTACAGGCATTTAGCCCGAAAGCCCCAATTCCACTTTATGACTTTGCACTACACGTACCTCAACCGGGACTCAAATGGAAGCTAGCAAAGCTTGTTTAGGACCTATATAGCCTAGGAATACCAAATGTGGAGGCCAATTCAACCCAGATTCATGATAACCCCGAAACCCCTTTCGAAAAGTTGGCTATTATATGTTTTTGCTAGGTTACGAGCAATCAAACCCTACAGGGCCTTTACACTACTTTCATTAGCACCTAACGCATCTATTAGAACCATTGATTCAAGATATAAGGTTCGATTTCATAAAACCCCAGTGTTCCCGTCACTATTCATGTAATATGATCAACAAGCAATTTCAACCATTTAAACTACGAAACAATAGCATAAATAAGGTCCCTACTACTTGTATACAACATACATTAGCATATTTAAGCATTGCACAACCATTTGATTGCAAATCTACGAATTGAAGAAATGAGCAACATTTTTCAATTACAAAAATAGGTATGAAATCCCTCACCAATGGTGAGTAGAGGCTAAGGGGAGGCTAGAACACTTGTAGTAGGGCTTGAACTTAGCTTGGCTTGGCTTGAAATGGAAGTTTGGTCTGCAAAATTTCCTTTTCTTCCTCCCTTGGAGCTGTTGTGTTTCTGCCCCTATTTCCAGCTTTTAATTTTTTTTTTCTTTTGTGCTTTATGAGCTTAAGTTGCTTAATGTTGAGCATATAAAGGGTGGGACCAAGTTAGGGTATTACATGTCTATAAAAGTTGAGTCTAGTTAGCTTTAAAACGAGTCTACAGCGCTTTAATTAAGATAGCTAACTAAAACATAAAGTTCACTACGTAACACTATTCATTAGTTTCAACAAATAATTTTCCAAACGAAGGCTCCTATCACTTTAAGCTCAAATGCACAATTTTCTCATTCCTAAAACAATTATTATGATTTAAGAAAAATGCTAATTCATGGTAATCATGCAGTTGAAAAATGGAATGAATAGTAACCAAAGAAGACAACAAGTAAACCACATAAGAAATGCGCAATTAGTGGATGCAACAATTAAAAGGTGTATGGTAAAATCTCGGGCATTACAAAGACTGTACTCGATGTCCTTTCCGCTCGTTAGGCAGCTATCTCGAGCTCACTTAACACCCACCTAATCTACACTACACCTTTCTAAGAGAAGGTTTTTCATGTCATGTCAACTGACTGATGCTTTATCAATTCCTTTCTTTAATCTGCCTTGATCCTATCTATATACAGGATACCCAAGAGCCAAAGGTGCATAGCAGATTCAACCAGAACTATGTGAGAAAACTAATCGAATCCTTACTTTTTGTTATCCCTCTCCTAAGTCGTAGTCACTAGGATCCAAAGTAACGGCTATTTACTTCCTTTGGATCAATCACTTTTATCTGCATCCCTTATTTTTGCTAAAGCCCCCCTCTCTTATGCCAGTTCTGAGGGGGGTTATTTTAATTTCCTGGAGTGAGCCAGGTCTGAGATCTTTCCCACACGCCTTCTTTATTTTTTATCGGCTGGTCTTTCTTTTGTATGGGATGTGGGATATTTCTTTCCTAAATTCATTTACCTTACTAGCCTAATAAGAGTTATCCCCTCTAACCAAAGGGAACCCTAGGAAAGCAATCAAGTCGAAACCTGTGTCATCTTCAAATAACCCAATCCAATGGGCGTATGAATATCCGCTTCGAAAGGATCAAGGTAGTCTTTTTTTATGTTTATGCTATTCTTCGTATCTCGAGATATACAGTCAATTAGTGAGCATCCCATCTCATAAGGAATTAAGGCTTGGTTGCACGTGAGAAGAACTAAGGATCAATCTAATGTGACCTATAGGAGAAAGAAGTTGTAGTTCTTTTTTTAGTTGCCTGCCGTTGGGCTGAACTACTGACTGACGAAATGACTTATTAAGTTAAGAGTAGCCTAGCGAGAAGGATTTCTTCTAGATTCTATACCAACAAACGCATTCTCTCATCTCTATCATAGAAGGAAAAATTGCAAGGGCTTTAGTGACATAGTTATGAAAAAAATCCACCCAGGCCAATCTCGCTGACAGGTAAGGAAAAACTACCAGTTTCTTCAATGCTGAAGCCTTTCTTTTTCTATATCCCCTTTCTACCTATTCTAGATGGGATATGTAATGATTCAGTGTAATTTCTTGTCACACTCTCTCTAGACCCAACCACGACCCTTTATTCAATTACCACTTTACTCGAGCCTCGGCATAGCATTTTTGATATCATTCGTATTCTAATGAATTCTAAAGGACTCTTTCATATTGCACCGGTGCTAGAAAAGATTGTACTATTCCCTACCAGGACAATAGACACTCTTCAATGGATCCTCCATGAATCAACTAGTAGATCACCATTTCTTAAGGTTTCGTACGACTTACTACTTAAGTGAGACGTATATTTATCAGGAGAAGTTTAGCTAACCGAAAAGAAATTGTGGTGAGATAGTTCGGTTCTCTAGACCCATCTGCCGCCTGACGTAGTGTTTAAATTGTTGAACCAAAAATGAGTTGGAAAGGAGTGGAATGAAAGCAGACAAGTGAAGACCCAAATAGAAAGAAAGGCTTATGACTTTACACTATCCGAAATTTAAGCCCAATCAATTCGAGTCGATCAGTCGAACAAACAATATAGTTTGTGATCAAGTCGTTCGCTTCTATAGCGGTTCAGAATTATTTATAAATTTGTAAAGTTGTTCAGTTAATCCATCAAGGAGAGACATTTGGCCCAATAAAGTAGGCACATCTTGAATGGGATGGCTTTGATGGATGTCCTAGAAATGAGGCCTCCAACTCCAATGGAAACTCCTAGTCTTAAGCTTGACCTATCTTGCTGAGTGTAAGACCCCATATTTTGCTTTATATTGATTTGCGTGCTTTACCTTGTTTTGCATGAATTGACCTGTTTATGTGCTATATGACTCAGAATGTGCTAAATATGTGATTAATACTCCTAATACATGCTAAGTCTGCATTCATGAAATTTTCATAAAAAACAGAATCAGAAATTTTATCGTCGGTTTTGGAGAATAGTATTTTTGAACACCTGTCCGCTAAAATTTTTACAAGGGTGTTTTAAACGTTTTAAAACCTAGTCCTCGGGTAATAATAGACCCGTGTTTGATTAAAACGGATTTAGAATCAGTTTTGGAATTTTAAAGATTTTTACACTTTCTTTTGCAAGAAAACGAGTTTTAAGCTGACTCGGGTGAAACTATTTTAATGTAAAACTCTTTGTCACCTAAAATATAATGTCTAGAATTAGTTTAAGTGTTAAATTAATAGTTGAGCAAGAAATAGTCAATAAAATGAATTAAAAGACTAGAAAATATAATTAAAAGACTAAAAATTAACTTTGACTATTTTTAATTGTTGACCATTTCATGATATATCATCAACACACACTTGAAAAGCACAAACACACCCTCAAAAACACACACATAGCCGAGAGCTTCAAGGGGGAAAAGAGAAAGAAATTTCAAAGGTTTTCAAAGCAAATTTTCTTAGAAAAACCTAGTTTTTGTCTGTAGATTTTCGTGCCGAGTTGGATTCCGCTTGTTGGGCATGCATTGCTCGCATATCTAGGCTTATTTCGCATCAAAGGTGAGAGAAAAATTCTAGATCGCAAAATTCATTTTTTATGTTTTTGCATATAATTGATTATTGAACCGTTAGAATGTTAATTTGAAGTTATGTTATTGCTTAGTGCATGCTAGGGATCGTTTATGTGTATTACTACGAGATTTGAACCATTGTAGCAAAATTATTTATTTTCGGGTATTTAAAGTTGATAGATTGGCCATTTGATGAATATCTTGAGTTGTTGTGGTTGGAATCGATTGCCGTTGACTTCAAAAATTTTGTTAATTACGTGGTAACACCGTTATAATGCCGAATTTTTCATTGCCATGTTTGTGTGAAAAGCCAAAAATTTCAGCCTAGGTGGTTTGAGGTCTTAGGATTGTAGGGCTTGATTTTGATCTGTCTTGGTTGTTTTACAACAGGGCTAGTGTAGTTGATTGAATGGGTGAGTGTTAGAAACTGATTTGGAGTTGTTTGGATTAGTAGAATGTAAGATATGATTATTTGAAGTTTAGGTTGTCTTTCTTCAAATTGTTGAATTGAGCCTTTAGATGATTGGGTGGTGTTTGAGTGATTGAATTGTGAGTTTTAAATGGTTAGACTAGGGTTAGATCACGTGTTTAATGCATGTTAAGTTGGATGGCCTACTTTGTCATCTAACTTAGTTGTTTGTTGCTTTAATTGATTACTTGATGTTATATTGATGATAATTGATGATTATTGATTGATGATTGATGAACCGGGAGCTAGGCAATTCTTCTAGATTGTCCTCCTGTGAACGATGTTCATTATTATTGCTGAGTCTTGGTATGTGTGTGCCACCTCTCGGGCAGCATCGGGCTGTCGGGTTGATAACGACATGACTACCAGAGACTACCTCCAGCTCGCATGACGGAGGTGTCATGGAGGGCAAGGCTAGTGAGGTACCTCAGGTGCGTGAGTAATGGGGAGTTACAAGAAGAATGGTTGAGATCGTGATGGCGTTTGGAGCTACACCAACTAGAGTATCCTTATTGATTTGTCATTATAGTTATGTGTTTATATTGTTAATGATATTTTATTGCGTGTTTACTACTCAAAGGATCATTTCCAAGGAGTACAGTAAATACTGTTAGAGATCTATCTGATCCTCACTGAGCTTGTTTTATATAAGCTCACTCTATATTATTGCATTCATACAGGTGTTATTGAGCAAGATTACGGGTATGTGCCTTAGGAAGCTGAGAATGTGCCATATGTGGACGAGTCCTATGTGCCAGAGTCTTGTCCTTGATGTTAGAGATGTTGTATACCTTATAGTCTTGTATATTATTCTAGTTGTCTTTTATTTACTTCATAGTTTATGATGTACAAGTTGTAGTAAAGATAATGAACTAGTTGTTGCTAACTTAGTAGTCTATCTTTTGACTATGATCGGGTTGCTAAGTTAGATTATAATCTATTTTGAAATGTATGTTCAGTTAATGTATTATATTGGAACAGAGGCGTATAACTATGAATGGATTGTTGAAGAATGGTTATTGTATAATATGGTTGTGTTGTATGATGTTCTAAAGAGGTTGGTATAGAGCCTCGGTGTCTTAACTACTGTCGTTATACTGTCGAAATTCCGTTGCGTCCTAACTGATTGTAGGTGGGGTCGAGTTGGGGCGTGACACTCAGTGGATTGTTAGCCAGTTGCTTTTTATCCCTTAACCTTGCAACTTTCATAGCAGGAAGCTTGGCTACTTTCTTTTGAGACATGGTTGAAGAAAAGGCATCTGCCCTCACTCCAATGATGCCTACTCCTTCAAAGCCGAAAGCATGTACCTCTCTCGATTGAACGTATGACTTAGCAACAGACACCAGAGGCACGAGCCCTTACTATACAAGACTTTCTCCCGAGGGCATAGTATGGAATAGACCCCACCGTGGTTGGTCAGCATCTGTGGATCGTCTTCCCTGATTCTGGTTTAGATCAAGAGGTACAGTACCATCCCGTTAAGGATGAAAAAAGATCATTGGTACTTGACCACCACTTTTGAACTTCTGCTTAACAATATAGGAAAAGGTATTCGGCTGCTAACACAGGCAAGTGTTAGCCGGGCTGATCAAATACTCATGATTTTTTACCTCGCAATAGATTTAGAACCATCCATCATTCGTCACCTACAAGAAATGGTTAAAAAGGTGGCATCTTAGAAAATCTAGTACGAAGGGGCTTTTTTTATAACTATCCATTACCTTGTATTCGAATTCACAAAGAGAAAAAAACCATCGCTACTTTGATTGCCGGATTAATGAAGATGTGCCATGGATTTCCCATCCTTAGCTAATAAGAAGAACGGGAAATGGGAAATAGCCGGCCTATGCCTATTCGTAGCCCACCCGCTCACCTCTTATGAAACCTTTGCCCAAGACCTCAAGAAACCACTCTATTTTCTCTGTTCCATTCTGGCCTTACCAAATGCTACTCATTTTGGGTGGTAGTATGATTAAAAAACCCTCCTCTATTCCCCAGCGTCCAACCAGTTACGTGCCTCTTCCATGCGTTCGATCCTCGCTCTCAGGGAAAACTACCCGCCGAAAAAAATATTGAAGGAACCTTTCGCATAGCCCTTTCTTGGGCAATTGAATCAAGAACTGGTGTAGAAGACAAGAGAGACCTAACCGCTGTATCTCATGCCCTGAACTCTTTTTGGGGGTTGCATTTTTTTTCTTTTTCGAATATTGTTGATATTTCCCGAAAGCATATGAAACTTCCTCTTATTCGATCTTATTGGCTTAGCTTGGAGAGTTAGCGGATGCTGATCTGGTAGTGTCAAAGAAGCGATTCTCAACAGCTTCAACAGTAGAGATTATAGGACATGAAGATAGGAAGAAGATGGTGGGATAAAGTAGTCTTTAAAAAACCATTGGTAAGAGAAGGCAAAGAAGTAACTGACGGAAGGGACCTTTACCGTTTCGCTTCTTCCGCTTTTGGGGATTCCACTAGTAGAACAGAACTCGAGGGGAACGAAAGGAGTGACCCTCACTCGGATTAGGGGCTACCCTTGAATGTCGAGGTGAGCCGGCAAGACCGGGGAAAGAACCTAATGAGACCCTGTATGAAGCTCGGGTACTTCATGTAGAGAGAGACCGAAGCCAGTCTAGTTCACTCCATGATGCCAAGACTTACACGGCCCAGGGAAATTGGATTTTCCCATGCTGGGTCGCACGGCATCCCTCATAGAAGTTACTCCATTTTTAAGTAAGGGTAAGAAAAGAAGGAACCCACTTACCCACTTTTGCATTTTTTGGAGGTTTACATATAGTGAATGAGGTTGCATTGGATATGACAACTTTTAGTTCCTCTTTTGCCTGCAAGCTCTCAACATATGTGAACTCTTTCGACTCTTCATGCTTTGTTGTGAAAAAGAATAGGTTGTTCTTAGGTGTAAAGGAGGAGCTGCTAGTAATAAGTGAGAAAACAAGCAAGGGATTGAGCACGAAAAAGTTTTCTTGCTCGGGTACTTCTTTCTATTAGCCTTCCTTGAAACAATCGGAGAAAGTGAATGTGAATGCAAATACGGGATTCTAGTCGATTCCTTTATCCAGTCAACCTTGCTTTGGCATTTCCTCTATCAAACATTACTACCGGGCAGAATAAACTCGAACGAGAAGGCTCAGGCGGGTGCAAATTCTTTTTAATTAGACTCTATAGTCTGGTCCCTATCCCTGGTAAGGTCTAATTGTTATACGTAAGTCTTGTTTTGACCGCGGGAAGGTGAACTTTGCAAAAGTGCTTATTTGGTTGGGAAAAATAGGACTTCTAACTCCAAGCCTACTCTACCCAAAAAAAAGTTTCAGCTATTGATGTAGCCTCTTATTGATACTACTAGTCTTGTCGCTACCTACTAGATAAATCTCTTCTATACTACTCAACATAAGCAAAAATCCCATCAAGATAGATTGAATCGACGACCTATACTTCAACTAAAGGCACAAGGGAATCAAGAGTTCAAGAGCACAAAATAGAGGAAATGCACAGGGATCTCCTTGAAGAACAAAGTCTAAGGTAAAGAAAGAAAGGTACAGTGGGCGCACTTTTGCTTTGCTTGGATTGGCATAGTTGTCCCCCTTTGTTGGTTGAGGCTCGGCCTTTGGCTACATTCGCCTCTACTTTTCTCATGTCAAGCGTACAAGTGTAGTTTAGTGGGATTGACTTCTAAAGACAGGAATCCTTTTTCATCTCCTCTGTATAAGTCGACGTCTTAACCTGACTTCCTGAGCTCAATTGATTGTTAAAGCAGTAGCTCTGGATCGAGAGCTGGATGCTTACCTTATTAGAAAAGGAGAAAATGCTTTTTTTATAGATTAAGAGGTGAGTAAGGGGGGTTTGCTGGCTTGTTGGCTAGCTCGTGCAATCAAGGTTCTTCTTCCTTCGCCAAAAAATAAGTCCACCCTCTCCCTATCGGTCGAACATCTTCAAACCTTGACGGCCTTAGTAAACTAGCTTTGGTTGCTAAGCAATCCCAGTTCTCTGGGCACTAGGCTAGGACATGGATCGATCATGACAAGAATAGACTTTGTCACGCCCCAACTCGACCCCACCTACAATCAGTCAGGACGCAATGGAATTTTGACAGTATAACGACAGTAATTAAGACACCGAGGCTCTAAACCAATCTCTCAGAATATCATACAACCAAACTCCTCAACCATTCAACAATCAACTTCTCAATTAAGTTAACAACATACAACATAACCATATTATACAATAATCATTCTTAGTTATACGCCTCCGTTCCAATATAATACCTTAACTTTAATATACAATGCAAAACATATTGAACCAACCTAGCAACCTAATCATAACAAAAGGAAGACTACTAAGTTAGCATCATTTAGTTCATTATCTTTATTACAACTTATACATTATAAACTACAAAGTAAATAAAAGACAACTAGTTTAATATACAAGATAATAGAGTATACAACATCTCATGCATCAAATAAGTGAGAATAGAGTAAAAGATAATAATAAGACTGATAGAATTATGAAGTACAAGAAGGGTGTCCCACCTACACACTTAAACACCAACAAGTCAAATCCTACAATCTATCTTCCTCCAAAACAAGACACTAAGGAGATCTAGAGAACCTAAGGAGTCATAACAATCACCAAACAAGATAAATCACTCCAAAATTTTTCATTCCGTACCAGACCAATCACTAAACAAGATAAATCACCGATTACCCAACAAGATTCACTAATGAAGACTCCAAAATCTGATAACACAATACAGATTCATATTAACCCATTATAACACTAGTGAATCCTCAATCAACAATTTAGAAAGTTATACCACCTAGAACTCAAAAGCTTGATGTAGGCAAGTAAATGTTCAGTCACCAAAATGCAATCTTATTTCCTCGAATAATTCTATCTCCCAACAACTACACCTTCGAAAAGTAACTTTAGTCAGGAATCACTCCAATTGTCTCCAAGGTTTAAAGATCAAAACTCCAAAATATCCTTTGATAAGATAGCAATCCCAAGTAGTAGAAATATATACATGTTAGACAACACTTCATTCCATTCACAAATATACATCACTAATTCCTCAAATAAATTCATTCTAAAATAACCTCAAGAAAGTATAATATGAGTTGAGACTCCAAAAGTGTCTAATCACAACCTCACGGAAACCTCAACTTATGATCCATCTCCAAGTAATAACAAGTTAAACATGGCAACAAAAGTAATTATAATCATGAAGATACATTGTTATTTCCTCAAACAACTTCACTCTTGCTAAAGGAAAATCAAGAACAGATCCATTAAACTGAGACTAAAATCCATAAACATAACAATTAAAATCTCACTGATAAACTACTAGAATAATAATAATTCAAAATAATGGCCTAACTCTATTTCCGAAAACTCTTGCAGTCATCCTTACTTCACCCACAAGAATAACCTACAATTATATCATATATACAATTATATCTCATGAAAACAAGTACCAATATATTACATGATTATCATATATCACAACATTATCACATAAAACACAATTCAACATATAAGAAGCCAACATCACATAAACAGGTTATATCACAGAAGTAAGTTATAAACAATTAAAGTCACATAAGCAACAAACTTCACATAAGACAAGTTTATCATGTAACTCAAATTGGTCACTTAAAGTACATTGAGCACCTAAAGCACGTTGTTTCACATAAGCTAGTTATAAACAATTAAAACCACATAAACAACTAACTTCACACAAGGCACTTTGATAACATAAAACACAATTGTCACATAATACACATTAATCACATAATGCACATTAATTACATAATGCACATTAATTACAACACTTTGAGTACGTAAGGCACGTTGTCACATAAAACATATTGACCACATTAGTTCACTTAACACATAATGCTTATTGATCACATAGAAAGTTAGACACATAAGTAAATTAATCACATAAACATATTAACATATGTTTCACTTTTCTTTCAATTAATACATACTTGTATGTTTAGACCACTACCCACATTCCGAGGATACCCCGGCTGACAGCTAATAAAGCTCTGATACCACTTAAATGTCACGCCCCAACTCGACCCCTCCTACAATCAGTCAGGACACAACGGAATTTCGGCAGTATAACGACAGTAATTAAGACACCGAGGCTCTAAACCAACCTCTTAAGAATAACATACAACCAACTCCACATTCTCAGCTTCCTGAGGCACGTATCTGTATTCCTGTTCTGTAACACCTGTATGCATGCAATAATAGAGAGTGAGCTTATATAAAACAAGCTCAATGAGGATCCGATAGATCTCTAACAGTATTTACTATACTCATTGGAAATGATCCTTTGAGCAGTAAACACGCAATAAAACATCAATAACAATATAAACACATAACTATAGTGACCAATCAATAAAGGATACTCTAGTTGGTGTAGCTCCAAACGCCATCACGATCTCAACCATTCTTCTTGTAACTCCTTATTACTCACGCACCCGAGGTACCTCACTAGCCTCGCCCTCCATGACAGTTCCGTCATGCGAGCTGGAAGAAGTCTCTGGTAGTCATGCCGTTATCAACCTGCCAGCCCGACGCTGCCCGAGATGTGGCACACACATACCAAGACTCAGCAATAATAATAAACATCATTCATTGGAGGACAATCTAGCATAATTGCCTATCTCTCGGTTCATCAATCATTAATCAATAATCATCAATAATTATCAATTATCATCAATTATCATCAATATAACATTAAGTAATCAATTAAACAACAAACAACTAAGAAAGATGACAAAGTAGGACATCCAACTTAACATGCATTAAACACGTAATCAAACCCTAATCTAACCATTAACAACTCACAATTCAATCACTCAAACACTACCCAATCATCTAAGGCTCAATTCAACAATTTTAAAGAAAGACAACCTAAATTTCAAATAATCATATCTTACATTCTACTAATCCAAATCACTCCAAACCAGTTTCTAACACTCACCCATTCAATCAACTACATTAGCCCTCTCGGAAACCAACTAAAACACATCAAAATCAAGCCCAACAACCCTAAAACCTCAAGGCACCTAGGCTGAAATTTCTGGATTTTCACCCAAACATCGCAATCGAAAATTTGGCATTATAACGGCATTACCACGTAATTAACAAACTTTTAGAAATCGACGGCAATCGATTCCAACCTCTACAACTCAAGACAATCATCAAATGGCTAATTAGTCAACTTTTAATACCCGAAAATAAATAATTTTTCTACAATGGTTCAAATCTCGTAGTAATACACATAAACAATCCCTAACATGCGCTGAGCAATAATATAACTTCAAATTAACATTCTAACGGTTCAAAATGCAATTATAAGCAAAAATATAAAATATGACTTTTGAGATTTAGAATTTTTCTCTCACCTTTGATGTGTTTTGATGCAAGAAATGTGTAGAATGGATGCCCAACAAGTGAAATTAAGCTTTGAATGAAGTGATTTGGACTTGAATTGCAAAATCAATGTGAAAAATGCTTTGAAAAGCCTTGAAAATGCCTTCATCTTTCTCCGACAAAGAACCACGGTTTTGTGTGTGTTTTTTGAGGTTTTTTTCTTTGTTTTTAATGTGTGTTGATGATATATTAAGCAAAGGTCAAATAAATAAAAGAAAGTCAAAGGTAGAAACTAATTATTTTTAGTGTTTTCTTGTCTTTTAATTCATTTTCTTGACTACTCTTGCTCAAATTAATTATGCAACACCTAAACTATCTCAAGTAGTTCATTTTTAGGTGACAAGAAGTTTTACATTCAAACAATTTCACCCGAGTCGGCTTAAAATGCGATTTTTACAAAAGAAGGTGAAAAGTCATATTATTTATTTTCAAATGTCTTTTGAATGCACAATTAATCTAAAATCATTTAATACCACATATAAATACATTTATATTAATACATACTAGGTCAACGAAAGTCAATGCAAGAATCGGGTTTAGAAGAAATCACTAGTTGGCTTTAAATAGACTTTTTGCCCGAAAAGTCTATTTAAATTACTATTTAGTTTCAGAATCAATTTTTATCAAACATGGGTCTATTAATAATAGAGGACTTGGTTTTAAGATGTTTAAAACACCCCTATAAAAATTTTAGCGGATATGTGCTCAAAATACTATTCACAAAAATCGGCGATAAAATTTATGATGCTGTTTTTTATCAAAATTTCGTGAATGCACACATAGTATTTATTAGGAATATAAATCACATATTTAGCACATTCTAACTCATATAACACATAAATAGGTCAAATCACGCAAATCGAGGTAAAGACGAAAACTGGGGTTTCACATTTCGCCCTATGCTGATTGCTGCCGCAACCCAAACACGTCCCTGTCTTCACCCTGCAGTCGGCCTCCACATGGCCTTGGCGCTTGCAGTAAGTACACTGCGATGATGATGCACTGACACTGCCCCTGGAAGAACCAGAAGCTGAAGAAGCAGCTGTACCAGCCTACTGCTGAGGTTTCACAACACTTGGCCTATAATAACCCTGAGACTGGACTGGCCTATACTGGGACTGAACCAGATAGGACCCCTGCTGAAACTGAGGCCGGTAATAACTCTGCTGACCCTGCGGTCTGAAAGAACCCTGCTGAGCTAGCGGCCTGTACACAACCTGCTGTACGGGAGGCCTATACATACCCTACTGACCCTGCGGTTGATACGGCCTCTTGCTAGGCTGACTAGACACAATCTGTTCCCCCTTTCTCTTCTCTAACCTAGAAGCTGCATCAAAGGCCTCAATAAATATATCATACTGATTCAGGGCCATTGCATCCTGAATCTTGGGCCTCAACCCCAACATGAACCTATGAGTCTTATGCTCCTCGTCAGCCACAAACTCTGGTGCATACCGGGACAACCTAGTAAAAGTAGCCTCATACTGTGTCACTGAAGCATCTCCCTAAACTAAGGACAGAAACTCGGCCTCTCTCCTCTCCCGTGCAATCCTCGGGACATACTTCGCTCGGAAAGCTCTCAGAAAGGTATCCCAGACATACGGAATACCCTAAGTCTCCCAACTAGATTTCACCGTGCGCCACCACTCCTCTGCCTCATCATCAAACAAATAAACGGCAAAGGTGACCTTTCTTTCATCAGTATAATCCATAGGGTCAAATATTTTCTCCATTTTACTAATCCATGCCTCAGCTTTCCGATCATCTGGTTCCCCTTGAAACCTTGGTGGATAATACCCCAAGAACTCTTTCAGTGTACCATGCCCATGGTATCCACCCTATACATTCAGTAGTTGTGCCTGTAAAGTCTGAGCTTGGGCAACCTGCCCTGCTAGCAACTGGGCCTGACCGGCCATAACCTCTGCGATCTGATCCATGGCTGATTCAAAATGATCATCACCCCTTTCTCTGCCCGGTGCCACATTTCCCGGAACCTCGTCAACTGCTTTAGGCCTACCTCGTGTTCTCGGTCTATCAGTCATTCTACTAATCAAAGAGTTAGCATAGGTTATAGCACGTAAACAAGTTATAGACAATTATTAGCAAATAAACAACAATTCACATAAACACATAAATCACTTAAGTATCAATCATATAAACAAATTGATCACATAATCACAAAAACACTAAATCACATAATCATTAAATCATATTAACATATAGGTCACTTTTCTATCACTTTATACATACTTTCATGCTAAGACCATCATCCACATTCCGAGAATACCCCGGCTGACAGCTAACATGCACTCTGATACCACTTTAATGTCACACCCCAACTCGACCCCGCCTACAATCAGACAAGACGCAACGGAATTTCGGTAGTATAATGACAGTAATTAAAACACCGAGGCTCTAAACCAATCTCTCAGAATATCATACAACCAAACTCCTCAACCATTCAAAAATCAATTCCTCAATTAAGTTAACAACATAACCATATTATACAATAATCATTCTTAGTTATACGCCTCCGTTGCAACATAATACCTTAACTTTAATATACAATGTAAAATAGATTGAACCAACCTAGCAACCTAATTATAACAAAAGGAAGACTACTAAGTTAGCATCATTTAGTTCATTATCTTTACTACAACTTATACATCATAAACTACAAAGTAAATAAAAGACAACTAGTTTAATATACAAGATAATAAAGTATACAACATCTCAAGCATCAAGGACAAAACGGGCACATAGGACCCGTCCACATACGGCACATTATCCTCTTCTGGAGGCACGTACCCGTAATCTTGCTCAAAGACACCTGTAAGCATGCAATAATAGAGAGTGAGTTTATATAAAACAAACTTAGTGAGGATCCGATAGATTTCTAACAGTATTTGCTATACTCCTTGGAAATGATCCTTTGAGCAGTAAACACACAATAAAACATCAATAACAATATAAACACATAACTATAATGACCAATCAATAAAGGATACTCTAGTTGGTGTAGCGCCAAACACCATCACGATCACAACCGTTCTTCTTATAACTCCCCATTACTCACGCACCCGAGGTACCTCACTAGCCCCTCCCTCCATGACACCTCCGTCATGCGAGCTTGGGCTAGCCTCTGGTAGTCATGCTGTTAGCAACCCGACAGCCCGACAGCCCGACGCTGCCCGAGATGTGGCACACACATACCAAGACTCAGCAATAATAAAAAACATCACATCATAGGAGGACAACCTTTTTTGTTGACTATCTCCCTGTTCATCAATAATCAGTCAATAATCATATTTTCATCAATATAACATCAAATAATCAATTAAACAACCAACAACTAAGTTAGATGACAAAGTAGGCCATCCAACTTAACATGCATTAAACACACAATCAAACCCTATTTTAATCATTAACAACTCACAATTCAATCACTCAAACACCACCCAATCATCTAAAGGCATAATTCAATACTTTAAAGAAAGACAACCTAAACTTCAAATAATCATATCTTATATTCTACTAATCCAAACAACTCCAAATCAGTTTCTATCACTCACCCATTCGAACAACTGCACTAGCCCTCTCGGAAACCAACCAAAAATATATCTAAATCAAGCCCAACAACCATAAAACCTCAATGCGTCAAGGCTAAAATTTCCGGACTTTCACTCCAACATCGCAATCGAAAATTCGGCATTATAATAGCGTTACCACGTAATTAACAAACTTTTAGAAATCGACAGCAATCGATTCCAACTATTACAACTCAAAATATTCAACAATTGGCCAAACTATCAACTTTAAATACCCGAAAATAAAAATTTATGCTACAACGGTTCAAATCTCATAAGAATACATATAATCGATTCTTAGCATGCACTGAGCAATAATATAACTTCAAATTAATATTCTAACGGTTCAATATTCAATAATACGCAAAAATACAAAATATGACTTTTGAGATCTAGAATTTTTCTCTCACCTTTGATCCGAAACAAGCCTAGATATGTGTGCTATGCGTGCGCAACAAGCGGAATCCAACTCGGTATGAAAAATTACAGACAAAAACTAGCCTTTTCTATGAAATTTTGCTTTGAAAACCTTGAAAATCAACTTCTCTTTTCTCCATTGAAGCTCTCGGCCATGTGTATGAGTTTGAGGGTGTTTTTGTGTTGTTTCATTGTGTGTTGATGAATATTAAGTAAAGGTCAAACAAAAAATGCAAAGTCAAAGTAGTTTATTTAGTTTTTTAATTCTATTTTTTTGTCTTTTAATTCATTTAATGACTATTTCTTGCTCAACTATTAAATTGACAACTAAATTAATTCTAGACAATATATTTTAGGTGACAAAGAGTGTTACATTAAAACAGTTTCACCTGAGTTGACTTAAATATCGTTTTGTTGCAAAAGAAAGTGTAAAAATCTTTAAAATTTTGAAAACCGATTCTAAATCCGTTTTAATCAAACACAGGCCTATTAATACTCGTGGACTAGGTTTTAAAATGTTTAAAACACCCCTGTAAAAATTTTAGCCGACAAGTGCTCAAAATACTATTCACTAAAATTGATGATAAACTTTATGATTCTGTTTTTTATGAAAATTTCATGAATGCACACTTAGCATTTATTAGGAGTATTAATCAGATATTTAGCACATTCTAAGTCATATAGCACATAAACAGGTCAAATCACGCAAAACGAGGTAAAACACGCAAATCGAGATAAGATAGAAAAGTGGGATTTCACATTCTCCCCCCTTAAAGAAATTTCATCCTCGAAATTCTTACTTGATGTACGGAAAAGATTTGGGTACTGTTGCTGCATCTGATCTCACATCTCCCAAGTAGCCTCTTCAATACCATGACGCTTCCACAACTCCTTAACCATCAGAATCTTCTTCGACCTCAACTCTCGTTCCATCTGATCAAGAATGCGAATCGGCCTCTCATCATAAGTCAGATTCTCACGAAGCTGTAACGGCTCTGGCTCGAGAATATGAGAAGGATCTGGATTATATTTCTGCAAATTAGACACGTGAAATACAACGTGGACATTAGAGAAATTCTCCTGTAAAGCCAACCGATATGCTAACTTACCAACTCTACCAATAATCTCAAACGACCCTACAAACCTCGGACTCAACTTACCAGCTTTATCATAACAAGCAAACCCCTTACGAGGAGATAGTCTCAAGAAAACCCGATCCCCGACTACAAACTCCAAATCCCGACGACACTTATTAGCATAACTCTTGAATCTATTTTGTGTCGTAAGCATTCTCTGCCTAATCAACTGAACATTCTCAATCTTCTCTAGAAGCTCTGGCATAATAGTTGGATCAATAGTCTTTATCTGCCCTACTTTATCCCAATACAAAGGTGAACGACCCTTACGACCGCAAATAGCTGCAAAAGGTGCCATCCCAATAGTAGCTTGATAACTATTGTTATAGGCAAACTCGGCAAGTGGTAGATATTTCTCCCAACTCTTCCTGAAGTCCAGAACACAAGCCCTGAGCATATCTTCCAGAATCTAAATAGTTCTCTCAAACTGACCATTAGTCTGAGGATGATACGCGGTACTAAAATTCAGTTGTATACCCAAAGTCTCCTGAAGCTTCTCCCATAATCGAGAAGTAAATCGAGGATCTCGATCTGAGACAATACTAGATGAAATCCCGTGAAGTCTAACAATCTGATCCAAATAAAGATCCGTCAACTTTGCAACTTCATCTCCCATCTGCATCGAAATAAAGTGAGCTGTCTTCGTCAAACGATCCACGACAACCCAAACTGCATCATTACCTCTTGGTGTTCTAGGCAAACCAATGACGAAGTCCACCATAATATGCTCCCATTTCCACTCTGGTATAGCCAATGGCTGAAGCAAACCTGCAGGTCGTTGATGTTCGGCTTTCACTCGCTAACAAGTCAAACATCTAGACACAAACTGAGCAACCTCCTTCTTCATGTTATTTCACCAATAATGTTACTTCAAGTCCCGATACATCTTGGTTCCACCAGGATAAATAGTATACTTAGAATATCAGCCTCCTCCAAAATACCTCGCCTTAAGCCCGATTCATCGGGAACACAAACCCTATTCCGAAACCGAAGAATACCATCCTCGTGCACTTTGAAGTCAATCTGATCATCCGTGATCTGATCCTTGATCTTTTGAAGTTTAACATCAACTTGATCAGCTTCTCTGATCTAAGACATCAATAAAGGTCCAATACAGAAATGTGAACACATCACCCCAACCTGAGTCAACTCTGATCTCCAATAAGTGAATTCCTCCAGAACCTCCCATTTCTTGACAGCCAAACAAGAAACACTCGCCTTATGGCTAAGAGCGTCTGCCACAACATTTGCCTTCCCAGGCAGATAGCTGATAGAACAATTACAGTCTCCAAGAAGTTCCATCCACCTCTGCTAAAGCATATTCAACTCCTTCTGTGAGAATAAATACTTCAGACTCTTATGATCAGTGAAAATCTCGAACTTACTGCCCCACAGATAATGACGCCACTTTTTCGGTGAGAAAACAATAGCTGCCAACTCAAGATCATGAGTCGGATAATTCACCTCATACAGTTTCAACTTCCTAGAAGCATAGGCAATAACCCGACCATTCTGCATAAGTACACATCCCAAGCGCTCCTTGGATGCATCACTGTAGATAACCATATTATCAGTCCCCACTGGTAGAGCAAGTACTAGAGCGGTAGTCTATAGCACCCCGATCCCTCTCGAGACCGAAAGTTCTATTAACCAATCTAATCGCAACCCAATTCCAATCCCGAGCATAAAATTTAGGAAAAACGGATAGAGCCTCCCCTGTTTCTAGGCAAAATGCAAACTTGCAATAGCATATAAGTGGACTAGTATCGTGTCCAACCATTCAAAATTCCTCAAGGCCATCCGAGCCTCAGTTCTCAACAATTAAACACAACAAGTATATATATATTTCCAAGTACCCAGACTATCTAACTATTTTCATCCTTGACAAGTACATTCATGATTTCCATTCAAACAATTTTAACCTATTACATAAAACTTAAATGACCTTTCTTTATACATTGATTTTATACAACTCAAAATAATATATTTTCAAGCCACGCCACGTAGCACATTGACTCCCAGGCAATGACAATCCACACAAGCCCGAACATTCCTCCTAACACTGTAATACCTAAAATGTGGTGGTGAGGAGTGAGTATACACAACACGTATACTCAGTGAGGACAAAACAGATATCAAGGTGGAGAGAAAGAAAGTCGTGCAATGCAAATAAGACAATTAAGCAATATATCCAATAAGAACAACAATCAAAATAAACAACAATACAATAACAATTAAAGAAAGCATTAACCCAACCCATCAAAGCTATACCACACTTTGAAAGCTATGGTTCACTCATACGAGCAATGTACCATTTAACGAGCGATACATCAATCTCGAGCTTGATGTTGACAACGATGACAATAAGCGGGCAACCACCTTATAACTTCCACTAGGTGTACTCCGGATGTACCCCGACACATCTACGACCCAAATCTCCCAGGGAGGTACCCCTAGCGAGAATAGGAATAGGACACGGAGCTAGAGCGAACCAACCCTGTCAGCCTCAGACTACCCAAAGAGGCCCATCACTCACGCGCTTGACACTATGCAATGCAATACGAGATACAAGCAATAAACGAGCGATAGCACGAAAGTGCAGATTTGTATCAACATTCAATATATCAAGCACTTACAATCAATAATAGCAATCAATTAACTTTTCAAGCATGATTATCATTAATAGCAACAAGAACACCAATTAAACAAGTAATAGCAGTTCAAACACGAAAACGACAAATATCACTATTCAATCTCTAACTTCCGAAGGCAATTACGAGCAAACGAGCTACGGGATTAGGAAACCGATTTCACAACATTCACTTAGGTACTACAAGGCACGTTTCTATATCATGAAACTTCACTTTCTCGCCCGAAGCCCGAAAGTCCACCTACTGCATTTGAACTACAACTATGCTAACCGGTCGCTCAATCAACGCCACAATAGCGCCAAAAGTACTTCCAAGCCCTCAATAGCAAAACCCCCAACTCAATTCGAGCACGGTCAACTCTTGGTCAAATGGCCCCTTTACGTTTCTTTGTCTAATTTCCAATTTTCACAAAGGCCGGTCCATTTTTATTGCACATTTTATATTTCTAACATTAATGGCACCTAATCAAATCAAGAAAACGCGATTCGGATCAAAAATCCGAAAATCTAGTGTTTTACTATTCATTTTTACTATTCACATTCTTCCCTAATTCAAATACGCAATTTCAGGCATAAAAATTACTAAATAACTAACAAGCAATGCTCTACGAACCCTAAGGAAGTTATTTCAAGCAATAACAGACATTATAACGCATTAAATATCAAATCTAAGAAATTGAATCAAAAATCAAATTCAAATAAAAATGCACAAAACGTGAAAACCCTCACATAGATTGCAGAGAATGCCCTACAAGAACCTTGGCCAAGCTCCTCGTCTGATTCCAAGCAAGTTTGTAGAAGAAGATTGAAGAAAATATTTTTTTTTTCCTTGGCTCCTTGAACTCTCGGTTTTCTCCCCCCATTTTTCTGATTTTTTGCTCTTTTTTATTTTATTTTAGCTTAAATAAAAGATGACAAGAAGTCCAAGGTCAAAGGTCAACTTTAAAAAGTCAAACTAGCTATTAGTTGCCAATTTAAGCTTAAATCAAGTCTAGAAAAGTGTAATACTACTAAAATTAACTAAACTAAAATACTAAACAATAAAATACTAAATACTAAACTAGTAAAATACTAAAACACTATTTGCTGAGGACTAGAAAACACTCTCTAGCTACCATTCTCGATATGCTATGCACGTAGTATGATGATCAAATGATTATATAAATGATATGGATTATAAGAAAATAAGTAATGCAGGAAAAGAAACATAATATTTTAGTCTCCGGGCTCGGAGCTACTTTTCTCTTTTAATTGAAAACCGAGAAATTAAATGCAAGAAAATAAAACCGATTATTAAAATAATCAAAATAATCAATATTCATTTAAAATAATTAATGTATGTATTACTGAAATACTTTTAAAAAGAAATATGAAATTAATGCAAAATGAATAAATTAACTAAGTTAAACAATCAATTAAATGCATCTAAATGCCATTAAATGCGTGCCGGGTTCGGGTTATCACATCCTTCTCCCCTTAAAACAATTGTGTCCTTGCAATTCTTCTTCCGATAGAACTCAACATCACCTGAGATCCAACTCTGACCACTCTTCATTGGTTACTGAGCAAAACATTGAATAAGAATGCTCGTAGGAAAACCCAAATAGAAATCGCAACCAAGTATGTCAAGAAAATACCAACTAAAGACTAAAACAGGGATACTGTAGATAAAATTAACATCACATATTAATGACAAAAAAGATGCCCAAGAAATACCCCACATACGAATCTCCAGTAGAAGTTCAACAAGTACCAAATAAAGAAGTCAAAGGATAGCCAGAGTAGATGCATCACATATAAGACCAAACTCCAAGACCTCATCACCATTTGTCGAGTGCAAACTTTATACAACTTACCACCAAGAAAGCCCAAAGTATTCCACAGCATACCATAAGTAATATGAGATAATAAGTCTGAACAAGATTCCAAGTGTAAAACTTCCAATAACTGCCATCAAGGAAAATACTAGTAGAATTTCCACTAAGAATTCCAAAGAATATCATAAGTGGTACTATACAATAAGTATGATAGGAATTCCAAATACTAGACCTACTGAGGAACACTAAAGAAAATACCCGAAAGAATGCTCCAGTAAGAAAGTACCAAGGATTGCCCAATAAGTAAGTACTAGATAAATGATCACTAAGAATTCTAGAGAATGCCATTGAAGAATTTCCAATCAGGGATGCCAGTAGCACACCAATAAAGACCGAGTCATATATACCATAGATAATACCATGCAGTAAGTCCGATTGAAACCGCAATAGCCAAGTCCACCGAGAAGTGCCAACAAAAGTTTCCAAAGAATACCCAAAAAGAAAACCAAAAAATGCCCCAGAGAACAACCAAATAGAACCCCAAAAGAAAGCTACTATTTCACAATTGTTAAGCACAGAGGAGGACCTTAGAGATTCGCCAAAAACCGAGCTCCAAAAGCAAACACCAACACCCAAATAAAGGCTAGTCAAATACTGCTCATTCCCGTCAATCCACATAACTTGGAGGGCCTACTACTAACCATTTCTCTTCAGGGGGAGGAAGAAGCCTTTCTTACCCTTTCAACAAGACATGTATGAATGACAAGATATCACATTTATACATACATGCCTTAGACTATTATGCAAGCATGTTTATAAAACAGTTTATAAAACAGTTTATTCAACAAAGTCACTCAAGCACGACAATCAATTCAATCAAAACACAATCAATTCAGATCACAATAAAACCAATTCAAGACATTCTAATACACACATTACAAGCAATAATTCAAGTAATTGACAATTCACGAGGTCGATTCGATTCATATGGTCGATTCAATGCAACTTCACTTCACTTTGCACACATTTAGCACATAACACATAACTATATCACATAGGTGCACACATTCAGGCCAAGACACACAATCTCACATACAGGCACACACTTTCAAGACACACTTAACAAGCACAATTTCAAGGATCACTACCTACCAGACCGAGGACCCTGTCCGGGCTTATGAGCTAAACAAGCTCTGATACCACCTGTAGCACCCCGATCCCTTATGAGACCGGAAGATCTATTAATCAATCTATTCCCAACCCAATTCCAAACCCGTGCATAAAATTTAGGAAAAAAGTACAGAGTCTCCCCTGTTTCTAGGCAAAATGCAAACCTGCGATAGTATATAAGTGGACCAGTACCGTGTCCAACCATTCAAAATTCCTCAAGGCCATCCGAGCCTCCGTTCTCAACAATTAAACACAACAAGTATATATATATTTCCAAGTACCCAGACTATCTAACTATTTTCATCCTTGACAAGTACATTCATGCTTTCCATTCAAACAATATTAACCTATTACATAAAACTTAAATGACCTTTCTTTATACATTGATTTTATACAACTCAAAATAATATATTTGCAAGCCACGCCACGTAGCACATTGACTCCCAGGCAAAGACAATCCACACAAGCCCGAACATTCCTTCTAACACTGTAATACATGAAATGTGGTGGTGAGGAGTAAGTATACACAACACGTATACTCAGTGAGGGCGAAACAGATATCGAGGTGGAGAGAAAGAAAGTTGTGCAATGCAAATAAGACAATTAAGCAATATATCAATAAGAACAACAATCAATATAAACAACAATACCATAACAATTAAAGAGAGCATTAACACAACCCATCAATGCTATACCACACTTTGAACGCTATGGTTCACTCATACGAGCAATGTACCATTTCACGAGTGATACATCAATCTCGAGCTTGATGTTGACAACGATGACAATAAGCGCGCAACCACCTTATAACATCCACTGGGTGTACTCCAGATGTACCCCGACAAATCTACGACCCAAATCTCCCAGGGCGGCACCCCTAGCGAGAATGGGAATAGGACACGGAGCTAGAGCAAACCAACCCTGGCAGCCCGAGACTGCCCAAAGAGGCCCATTACTCACGCGCCTGACACTATGCAATGCAATACGAGATACAAGCAATAAACGAGCGATAGCACGAAAGTGCATATTTGTATCAACATTCAATATATCAAGCAATTACAATCAACAATAGCAATCAATTAACTCCACAAGCACGATTATCATTAGTAGCAACAAGAACACCAATTAAACAACTAATAGCAGTTCAAACACGAAAATGAAAAATATCACTATTCAATCTCTAACTTCCGAGGGCAATTACGAGCAAACAAGCTACGGGATTAAGAAACCGATTTCACTACATTCACTTAGGTACTACAAGGCACGTTTCTACATCACGAAACTTCACTTTCTCACCCGAAGCCCGAAAGTCCACCTACTGCGTTTGAACTACAACTATGCTAACCGGTCGCTCAATCAATGCCACAACAACGCCAAAAGTGCTTCCATGCCCTCAATAGCAAAACCCCCAACTCAATTCGAGCATGGTCAACACTTGGTCAAATGGCCCCTTTACGTTACTTTGTCTAATTTTCAATTTTAACAAATGCCAGTCCATTTTTATTGCACATTTTATCTTTCTAACATTAATGACACCTATCCAAATCAAGAAATCGCAATTTGGATCCAAAATCTGAAAATCTAGGGTTTTACTATTTATTTTTACTATTCACATTCTTTCCTAATTCAAATATGCAATTTCAGCCTTAAAAATTGCTAAATAACTAACAAGCAATGCTCTACGAACCCTAAGGAAGTTATTTCAAGCAATAACAGACATTATAACGCATTAAATATCAAATCTAAGAAATTGAATCAAAAATCAAATTCAAATAAAAATGCACAAAAACGTGAAAACCCTTACATAGATTGCAGAGAAGGCCCTACAAGAACCTTGGCCAAGCTCCTCGTCCGATTCCAAGCAAGTTTGTAGAAGAAAATTGCAGAAAATATTTTTTTTCCTTGGCTCCTTTAACTCTCGGTTTTTTCCCCCCATTTTTTCTGATTTTTTTTGCTCTTTTTTATTATTTTAGCTTAAATAAAAGATGACAAGAAGTCCAAGGTCAATGGTCAACTTTAAAAAGTCAAACTAGCTATTAGTTGCCAATTTAAGCTTAAATCAAGTCTAGAAAAGTGTAATACTACTAAAATTAACTAAACTAAAATACTAAACACTAAAATACTAAATACTAAACTACTAAAATACTAAAACACTTTTTGCTGAGGACTAGAAAATACACTCTAGCTACCATTCTCGATATGCTATGCACGTAGTACGATGATCGAACAATTATATAAATGATATGGAATATAAGAAAATAAGTAATGCAGGAAAAGAAACATAATATTTTAGTCTCCGGGCTCAGAGCTACTTTTCTCATTTAATTGAAAACCGAGTAATTAAATGCAAGAAAATAAAACCGATTATTAAAATAATCAATATTCATTTAAAATAATTAATGTTAGTATTACTGAAATACTTTTAAAAAGAAATATGAAATCAATGCAAAATGAATAAACTAAGTTAAACAATCAATTAAATGCATCTAAATGCCATTAAATGCGTGCCAGGTTCGGGGTATCACATAGTCAATCTCTTTTTCAACTCCTGAAACCCATTCTCACATTTCTCATCCCAAACAAAGCTAGTTTGTTTCTGAGTTAACATAGAAAGTGGCCCAGCAATCTTAGAAAAGTCCTTGACAAACCTACGGTAATAACCAGCCAAGCCAAGAAAGCTACGAACTTTCGAAACATTCCCCGACCGTTTCCAAGACATCACCGCTTCAATCTTAGTGGGATCTACAGATATACCGCCCTGTGTGATAACATGACCGAGAAAAGATATGCGTTGCAGCCAAAATTCACATTTGCTGAATTTTGCAACCAACTGATGCTCCTGTAACTTCTGTAAGACAAGTCGTAGATGTTGCTCGTGCTCTGATTCAAACTTAGAATAAACCAAGATATCATCAATAAAGATCACCACGAACTGGTCTAAGTACGGCTGAAAAACCCAATGCATAAGATCCATAAATGCCGCCGGTGCATTAGTTAATCCAAATGGCATAACTACAAACTCATAATGCCCGTACCGAGTCCTAAAGGCAAACTTCGGAACATCCTCCGTGCGAATCCGAAGCTGATAATACCCCAGCCTCAAGTCAAACTTAGAGTAGACTTTGGCTCCCTGAAGTTGATCAAACAACTCGTCAATCAATGGCAAAGGATACTTGTTCTTGATGGTCACTTGATTCAAACCACAATAGTCAATGCATAATCTCAAGGTACTATCCTTCTTCTTCACAAATAAAATAGGAGCTCCCCAAGGTGAACAACTCTGCTAAATGAAACCCTTCTCTATTAACTCCTACAACAGAGTCTTCAGCTCCTTCAACTCAGCTGGTGCCATCCGGTATGCTGATTTAGAAATTGGTTGAGTACCGGGAATAAGATTGATCACAAACTCCACATCTCTCTCTGGCAGCAATGCAACTCCTCGGGAAATACGTTAGGATATTCCTGAATAATAGGTACTTCCTCCAATTGTAGCTTATCAGATGGCTTGTTGATCAAATAAGCTAGATAACCCGAACATCCCTTACTCACCAACTAAACGGCTTTAGTTGCTGAGATAACAAAACTCGTCTTTGCACCCCAGTTCCCTACTACCTCAACTATTGGCTGATCTGGCAAACGAAACTGTACTACCTTTGTTCTACAGTTTAACTGGGCATCATACTTAGAAAGCCAATCCATACCCAAGATAACATCATACCCCCGGATGGGAAATAAGATACGGTCTGAAGGAAAATTATACCCCTTAACATGTATTTTACAATCCTTACAAACTAGGCCAGTCACAAACTTATCTGTCAAAGAGGTACTAATCTCAACCACATAAGACAATCTTTCAGGTTGCACATTAACACATTGCGTAACACCAGAATCAATCAACACTTTAACAAGTTGATCAAGTATAAGGAAGTTACCTTCCACAACTGCAGTCTTCTTAGGCATCTCCTCCAAGTCAACTACGTAGGCCCAGGCCTGAACCTGCTGCTGCTGAGGTGCACCACCAGTAGGTCGACCCTGATAACCCTGGGTTGCTACCCGACTCTCAGTCCTCAGATATCTAGGGTAATCCTTCGCCCTATACTGATTGCTGCCGCAACCCAAACACGTCCCTGTCTTCACCTTGCAGTCGGCCTCCACATGGCCTTGGCGCTTACAGTAAGTACACTGCGGTGATGATGCATTGACACTGCCCCTAGAAGAACCAGAAGCTGAAGAAGCAACTGTACCAGCCTACTGCTGAGGTTTCACAACACTAGGCCTATAATGACCCTGAGACTGGACTAGGCTATACTGGGACTGAACCTGATAGGACACCTGCTGAAACTGAGGCCGATAACAACTCTGCTAACCCTGCTGAGCTGGCGGCCTATACAAGACCTGTTGTACGAAAGGCGTATACATACCCTGCTGACCCTGCGGCTGATACGACCTCTTGCTAGGCTGACTAGACACAATCTGTTCCCCCTTTCTCTTCTCTAACCTAGAAGCTGCATCAAAGGCCTCAGTAAATATATCATACTGATTCAGGGCCATCGCATCCTGAATCTCGGGCCTCAACCCCAACATGAACCTACGAGTCTTACGCTCCTCATCAGCCACAAACCCCGGTGCATACCGGGACAACCTAGTAAAAGTAGCCTTCTACTGTGCCACTGAAGCATCTCCCTGAACTAAGGACAGAAACTTGGCCTTTCTCATCTCTCGTGCAATCCTCAGGACATACTTCTCCCGGAAAGCTCTCAGAAAGGTATCCCATACATACGGAATATCCTGAGTCTCCCAACTAGATTTCACCGTGCGCCACCACTCCTCTGCCTCATCATCAAACAAATAAATGGAAAAGGCGACCTTTCTTTCATCAGTATAATCCATAGGGTCTGTCACGCCCCAACTCGACCCCACCTATAATCAGTCAGGACGCAACGAAATTTCGGCAGTATAACGACAGTAATTAAGACACCGAGGCTTTAAACCAACCACTCAGAACACCATACATTCAACTCCTCAACCAAACAACAATCAATTCTTCAATACCATTAACAACATACAACATAACCATATTATACAATAAACATTCTTAGACAATCCATTCATAGTTATACGCCTCTGGTCTAACATAATACCTTAACTTTAAGATGGATATGAAAATAGACTATAAACTAATTTAGTGATCTAAACAAGGTCAAAAGAAGACTACTAAACCATTATACATAAGTCTTTATACTAAGGTAGGTTTTACGATACATCATATTACAATAACAATAAATAATCTCATGGCAAAGACTCCTGCACATACGACTCATCCACGTAAGGCACATTTTCCCCTTCTGGAGGCACATACCCGTAATCTTGCTCAATAACACCTGTATGAATGCAATACTAGAGAGTGAGCTTATATAAAACAAGCTCAGTGAGGATCCGATAGATCTCTAACAGTATTTACTATACTCCTTGGAAATGATCCTTTGAGTAGTAAACACGCAATAAAACATCAATAACAATGTAAACACATAACTATAATGACCAATCAATAAAGGATACTCTAGTTGGTGTAGCTCCAAACGCTATCACGATCTCAACCATTCTTCTTGTAACTCCCCATTACTCACGCACCCTAGGTATCTCACTAGCCCCTCCCTCCATGACACCTCCGTCATGCGAGATAGGGGTAGTCTCTGGTAGTCATGCCGTTATCAACCCAACAGCCCGATGCTGCCCGAGAAGTGGCACACATAAACCAAGACTCAGCAATAATAATAAACATCATTCACAGGAGGACAATCTAGCAGAATTGTCTATCTCCCGGTTCATCAATCATCAATCAATAATCATCAATTATCATCAATTATCATCAATATAACATCAAGTAATCAATTAAACAACAAATAACTAAGTTAGATGACAAAGTAGGTCATCCAACTTAATATGCATTAAACACGTAATCTAACCCTAGTCTAACCATCAACAACTCATAATTCAATCACTCAAACACCACCCAATCATCTAAAGGCTCAATTCAACAATTTAAAGAAAGACAACCTAAACTTCAAATAATCATATCTTACATTCTACTAATCCAAACAACTCCAAATCAGTATCTAACACTCACCCATTCAATCAACTACATTAGCCCTCTAGGAGACCAACCAAGACACATCAAAATCAAGCCCAACAACCCTAAAACCTCAAGGCACCTAGGCTGAAATTTTTGGATTTCCACCCAAACATCGCAATCGAAAATTTGGCATTATAACGGCGTTACCACGTAATTAACAAACTTTTAAAAATCGACAGCAATCGATTCCAACCTCAACAACTCAAGATAATCTTCAAATGGCTAATTAATCAATTTTTAATACCCGAAAATAAATAATTTTGCTCTAATGGTTCAAATCTTGTAGTAATACACATAAATAATCCTTAGCACGCACTGAGCAATAATATAACTTCAAATTAACATTCTAGCAGTTCAAAATGCAATTATGAGCAAAAACATAAAATATGACTTTTGAGATCTAGAATTTTTCTCTCACCTTTGATGCAATATAAGCCTAGATATGCATGCAATGCGTGCCCAACAAGCGGAATCCAACTCGGCACAAAATTCTACGGACAAAAACTAGGTTTTTCTATAAAAATTTGCTTTGGAAACTTGAAGAAAAGCTTTGGTTTTTCCCTCTATGGCTCTAGGCCATGTGTGTGTCTTTTGAGTGTGTTTTGTGTGTGTTGATGCATATAAGCTAAATGTCAAACTTGTTCAAAATGGTCAATGTTAGTTTATTAGTCTTTTAATTATTTTTCTAGTCTTTTAATTCATTTGTTCAGTATTTCTTGCTCAATTATTAAATTAACACTTAAACTAATTCTAGACAATATATTTTAGGTGACAAAGAGTGTTACTTTAAAATAGTTTCACCCGAGTCGTCTTAAAACTCGTTTTCTTGCAAAAGAAAGTGTAAAAATCTTTAAAATTCCAAAAGCGATTCCAAATCCGTTTTAATCAAACACGGGTCTATTAATACCCGAGAACTAGGTTATAAAATGTTTAAAACACCCCTGTAAAAATTTTAGCAAATTCACCAAAATCGACGATAAAATTTCTTATTCTGTTTATGATGAAAATTTCATGAATGCACACTTAGCATGTATTAGGAGTATTAATCACTTATTTAGCACATACTAAGTCATATAGCACATAAACTGGTCAATTCATGAAAAACGAGGTAAAGCACGTAAATCGAGATAAAGCAAAATATAGGGTCTCACATTTGTCCTCCCTTAAAGAAATTTTGTCCCCGAAATTCTTACTTGCTGAACAGAAAAGATCTGGGTGCTATTGCTGCATCTGATCTCGCCTGTCCCAAGTAGCTTCCTCGATACCGTGATGCTTCTACAACACCTTGACCATCGGAATCTTCTTCGACCTCAACTCTCGTTCCATTTGATCAAGAATACGAATCAGCCGCTTGTCATAAGTCAGATTCTCACGAAGCTGTAACGGCTCTGGCTCAAGAATATGAGAAGGATCCGGATTATATTTTCGCAAATTAGACACGTGAAATACATCGTGGACATTAGAGAAATTCTCTGGTAAAGCCAACCGATATGCTAACTTGCCCACTCTGCCAGTAATCTCAAACGGCCCTACAAACCTCGGACTTAGCTTACCACCTTTACCATAACGAGCAAACCCTTTAGGAGGAGACAATCTCAAGAAAACCCGATCTCCGACTATAAACTCCAAGTCCCTACGACGCTTATCAGCATAACTCTTGAATCTACTCTACACCGTAAGCATTCTCTGCCTGATCAACTGAACATTCTCAATCTTCTCTAGAAGCTCTGCCATAATAGTCAGATCAATAGTCTTCATATCCCCTACTTCATCCCAATACAAAGGTGAACGGCATTTACGACCGTAAAGAGTTGTGAAAGGTTCCATCCCAATAGTAGCTTGATAACTATTGTTATAGGCAAACTCGACAAGTGGTAGATGTTTCTCCCAATTCTTCCCGAAATCTAGAACACAAGCCCTAAGCATATCCTCCAGAATCTGAATAGTCTTCTCAGACTGACCGTCGATCTGTGGATGAAACGCTGTACTGAAATTCAGCTGAGTACCCAAAGTCTCCTGAAGTTTCTCCCACAAACGAGAAGTAAATCAGGGATCTCGATCTGAAACAATACTAGATGGAATCCCATGAAGTCTAACAATCTGATCCAAATAAAGATCCGTCAACTTTGTAACTTCATCTCCCATCCGCATTGAAATAAAGTAAGTTGTCTTCGTCAAATGATCCACGACAACCCAAACTGCATCATTACCTCTCGGTGTTCTAGAAAAACTAGTGACGAAGTCCATCATAATATGCTCCCATTTCCACTGTGGTATAGCCAACGGCTGAAGCAAACCTGCATGTCGTTGATGCTCGGCTTTCACTCCTTGATAAGTCAAACATCTAGGCACGAACTAAGAAACTTCTCTCTTCATATTATTCCACAAGTAATGTTGCTTCAAGTCCAGTAATGTTCCACCATAATGAATAGTATACTTAGAATTATGAGCCTCCTTCATAATACCTCGCCTCAAGCCCGGTTCATCGGGAACACAAACCCTGTTCCGAGACCGAAGAATACTATCCTCGTGTAATTTGAAATCAGACTGATCATCCGTGATTTGATCTTTGCTCTTCTGAAGTTTAACATCAAGTTGTTGAGCTTCTCTGATCTGAGACAGCAATAAAGGCTGAATATGGAGATGTGAACACATCACCCCAATATGAGTTAACTCCGGTCTCCAATAAGTGAATTCCTCAAGAACCTCCCACTTCTTGACAGCCAAACAAAAAACACTCGCCTTATGGCTAAGAGCGTCTGCCACAACATTTGCTTTTCTAGGCAGATAGCTGATAGAACAATTATAATCTCCAAGAAGTTCCATCCACCTCCACTGACGCATATTCAACTCCTTCTGTGAGAATAAATACTTAAGACTCTTATGATCAATGACAATCTCGAACTTACTGCCCCACAGATAATGACGCCACTTTTTCAGTGAGAAAACAACAACTGCCAACTCAAGATCATAAGTCAGATAGTTCACCTCATAAGCCTTCAACTTTCTAGAAGTATAGGCAATAACCCGACCATTCTGCATAAGTACACATCCTAAGCCCTCCTTGAATGCATCGCTGTAAATGACCATATTATCAGTCCCCTCTGGTAGAGCAAGTATTGGAGCTGTAGTCAACCTCTTTTTCAACTCCTGAAGCCCACTCTCACATTTCTCATCCCAAACAAAACTAGTATGTTTCTGAGTTAGCTTAGAAAGTGGCCCTACAATCTTCGAAAAGTCCTTGACAAACCTACGGTAATAACCTGCCAAGCCAAGAAAGCTACGAACCTCAGAAACATTCTCCGGCCATTTCCAAGACATCACCGATTCAATCTTAGTGGGATCTATAGAAATACCGCTCTGTGTGATAACATGACCAAGAAAAGATATGTGTTGCAACCAAAATTCACATTTGCTGAATTTCGCATACAACTGATGCTCCTGCAGCTTCTGTAACACAAGCCGTAGATGTTGCTCGTGCTCCAATTCAGACTTAGAATAAACCAATATATCGTCAATAAAGATCATCACGAACTGGTCTAAGTACGACTGAAAAACCCGATGCATAAGGTCCATAAATGCTGCCGGTGCATTAGTTAATCCAAAGGGCATAACTACAAACTCATAATGCCCGTACCGAGTCCTAAAGGCAGACACCAGAACATCCTCCATACGAATCCGAAGCTGATAATACCCTTGCCTCAAGTCAAACTTAGAGTAGACTTTGGCTCCCTAAAGTTGATCAAACAACTCGTCAATCAGTGGCAAAGGATACTTGTTCTTGATGGTCACCTGATTCAAACCACGATAATCAATGCATAATCTCAAGGTACCATCCTTCTTCTTCACGAATAAAACAGGAGATCCCTAAGGTGAAGAACTCTGCTGAACGAAACCCTTCTCTATTAACTCTTGCAACTGAGTTTTCAACTCCTTCAACTCAGTTGGTGCCATCCGATACGCTGATTTAGGAATAGGTTGAGTACTAGGAATAAGATTGATCACAAACTCCACATCTCTCTCTGGCGGTAATCCTGACAACTCCTCGGGAAATTCATTAGGATATTCCCGAATAATAGGTACTTCCTCCAGCTGTAGCTTATCAGATGGCTTGTTGATCAAATAAGCTAGATAACTCGAACACCCCTTACTCACCAACTTAACGACTTTAGTTGCTGAGAAAACAAAACTCGTCTTAGCACCCTGGTTCCCTACCACCTAAACTATTGGCTGATCTGGCAAACGAAACTGTACTACCTTTGTTCTACAGTTCAACTGGGCATTATACTTAGAAAGCCAATCCATATCCAAGATAACATCGTACCCCCGAATAGGAAATAAGATAAGGTCCGAAGGAAAATTATACCCCTTAACATGTATTATACAATCATTACATACTAAGCCAGTAATATACTTATCAGTCAAAGAGGTACTTATCTCAACCACATAAGGCAGTCTTTCAGGTTGCACATTAACAGTTGCACACAAGCAGAAGTAATGAAAGAATGCGTAGCACCAGAATCAATCAACACTTTAACAAGTTGATCAAGTATAATGAAGTTACCTTCCACAACTGCAGTCTCCTCAGGCATTTCTTCCAAGTCAACTGCGTAGGCCCGAGCTTGAACCTGTTGCTGCTAAGATGCATTGCCCGCAGGTCCACCCTGATAACCCTGAGTCGCTGCCCGACCCTCAGTCCTCTGATATCTAGGGCAATCCCTCGCCCTTTGCTGATTGCTACCATAACCCAAACAAGCCCCTGACTTCACTCTGTAGTCGGCCTCTACATGGCCCTGGCGCTTGCAGTAAGTACACTGCGGTGATGATACACTGACACTGCCCCTGGATGAACCAGAAGTTGAAGAAGCAGCTGTACCAACCTGCTTCTGAGGTCTAACAAAACTAGGCCTGTATTGACCTTGAGACTAGGCTGGCCTATACTGGGACTGAACCTGATGGGACCCCTGCTGAAACTGAGGTCGATAATAACTCTGCTGACCCTGTGGCCTGAAAGAACCCTACTGAGCTAGTGGCCTGTACACAACCTGCTGTACTAAAGGCCTATACACTCCCTGCTGACCTTGCAGCTGGAAGGGCCTCTTACTAGGCTGACTACATACCATCTGTTCCCCCTTTCTCTTCTGCAGTCTAGAAGATGCATCAAAGGCCTCCGTTAGTATATCATACCGATTCAGGGCCATCGCATCCTGAATCTCGACCTCAACCCCAACATGAACCTATGAGTCTTACATTCCTCGTCAGCCACATACTCTAGTGCATACCAGGACAACCTAGTGAAATTGGCCTCATACTGACCCACTAAAGCATCTCCCTGTAATAAGGCTAGAAACTCTACCTCTCTCCGCTCCCTCGCAATCCTCGGGACATACTTTGCCCGGAAAGCTAACAGAAAGGTATCCCAAACATACGGAATACCCTGAGTCTCCCAGCTAGTTTTCATAGTGCGCCACCATTCTTCCGCTTCATCATCAAGCAAGTACACGGCAAAATTGACCTTCCGCTCATCGGTATAATCAAGAGGGTTAAAAATCTTCTCCACCTTGCTAATCCATGCCTCAGCTTTCCTATCATCCGGCTCCCCCTGAAACCGCGGTGGATAATACCCTAAAAACTCTTTTAGTGTACCACGACCGTGGTACCTACCTTGTGCATTCAACAACTGATTCTGCAATGCCTAATTTTGGGCAGCCTGCCCTGCTAGTAATTGTGCCTGACTGGCCATGATCTCGTTCATCCTATCAAAAGCTGCACCTATACGATTATCATCCCTAACATGGCCTGGTGCCACATTTCTCGGAACCTCATCAGTCACCTCATGCCTACCTCTGGTCCTCGGTCTACCCATCATTGTACTAATCAAAGAGTTAGCACAGGTTATAGCACGTAAATAGGCTATAGACAATTATTAGTAAATAAGCAACAATTCACATAAACACATAAATCACTTAAGTATCAATCACATAAACAAATTAGTCACATAATCACAAAAGCACTAAATCACATAATCAGTTAATCATTTAACCATATTAACACATATTTCACTTTTCATTCACTTCATACATATTTTCATGCTAAGACCATTACCCACATTCCGAGAATACCCAGGCTGATAGCTAACATACGCTCTGATACCACTTAAATGTCACACCCCAACTTGACCCCACCTATAATCAGTCAGGACACAACAGAATTTCGGCAGTATAACGACAGTAATTAAGACACCGAGGCTTTAAACCAACCTCTCAGAACACCATACATTCAACTCCTCAACCAAACAACAATCAATTCCTCAATACCATTAACAACATACAACATAACCATATTATACAATAATCATTCTTAGACAATCCATTCATAGTTATACGCCTCCGTTCCAACATAATACCTTACGTTTAACATACATATCAAAATAGACTACAAACCAATTTAGTAATCTAAACAAGGACAAAAGAAGACTACTAAACCATTATACATAAGTCTTTATACTAAGGTAGGTTTTACAATACATCATATTACAATAACTATAAATAATCTCATGGCAAAGACTCCTGCATATAAGAGTCATCCAGGTAAGGCAGATTTTCGCCTTTTGGAGGCATGGACCGGGAATCTTGCTCAATAACACCTGTATGCATGCAATATTAGGGAGTGAGCTTATATAAAACAAGCTCAGTGAGGATCCGATAGATCTCTAATAGTATTTACTATACTCCTTGGAAATGATCATTTGAGCAGTAAACACGCAATAAAACATCAATAACAATGTAAACACATAACTATAATGACCAATCAATAAAGGATACTCTAGTTGGTGTAGCTCCAAACGCCATCACGATCTCAACCATTCTTCTTGTAACTCCCCATTACTCACACACCCGAGGTACCTCACTAGCCCCTCCCTCCATGACACCTCCGTCATGCGAGCTAGGGGTAGTCTCTGGTAGTCATGTCGTTATCAACCCGACAGCTTGATGCTGCCTGAGAGGTGGCACACACATACCAAGACTCAACAATAATAATAAACATCATTCACAGGAGGACAATCCAGTAGAATTGCCTATCTCCCGGTTCATCAATCATCAATCAATAATCATCAATTATCATCAACTATCATCAATATAACATTAAGTAATCAATTAAACAACAAATAACTAAGTTAGATGACAAAGTAGGCCATCCAATTTAACATGAATTAAACACGTAATCTAACCCTAGCCTAACCATCAACAACTCATAATTCAATCACTGAAACATCATCCAATCATCTAAAGGCTCAATTCAACAATTTAAAGAAAGACAACCTAAACTTCAAATAATCATATCTTACATTCTACTAATCCAAACAACTCCAAATTAGTTTCTAACACTCACCCATTCATTCAATTACATTAGCCCTCTCGGAGACCAACCAAGACACATCAAAATCATGCCCAACAACCCTAAAACTTCAAGGCACCTAGGCTGAAATTTCCGGATTTCCACCCAAATATCGCAATCGAAAATACGGCATTATAACGGCATTACCACGTAATTAACAAACTTTTAAAAATCGACGGCAATCGATTCCAACCTCAACAACTCAAGATAATGCTCAAATGGCTAATTAATCAACTTTTAATACCTGAAAATAAATAATTTCGCTACAATGGTTCAAATCTCGTAGTAATACACAAAAACGATCCTTAGCACGCACTGAGCAATAATATAACTTCAAATTAACATTCTAACAGTTCAAAATGCAATTATGAGCAAAAACATAAAATATGACTTTTGAGATGTAGAATTTTTCTCTCACCTTTGATGCGATATAAGCCTAGATATGCATGCAATACGTGTCCAACAAGCGGAATCCAACTCGGCACGAAATTCTACAGACAAAAACTAGGTTTTTCTATGAAAATTTGCTTTGAAAACTTGAAGAAAAGCTTTGGTTTTTCCCTTTATGGTTCTCGGCCATGTGTGTGTTGATGCATATAAGCTAAAGGTCAAACTTATTAAAAATGGTCAATGTTAGTTTATTACTCTTTTAATTATTTTTCTAGTCTTTTAATTCATTTCTTGAGTATTTCTTGCTCAACTATTAAATTAACTCTTAAACTAATTCTAGACAATATATTTTAGGTGACAAGAAGTTTTACATTAAAATAGTGTCACCTGAATTGACTTAAAACTCGTTTTCTGGCAAAAGAAGGTGTGAAAATATTTAAAATTTCAAAACCGATTCCAAATCCATTTTAATCAAACACGGGTCTATTAATACCCGAGGACTAGGTTTTAATATGTTTAAAACACCCCTGTAAAAATTTTAGTGGACATGTGTTCAAAAATACTATTCACCAAAACCGATGATAAAATTTCTAATTCCGTTTTTTATGAAAATTTCATGAATGCACACTTAGCATGTATTAGGAGTATTAATCACATATTTATCACATTCTAAGTAATATAGCACATAAACAGGTCAATTCACGCAAAATGAGGTAAAGCACGCAAATCGAGATAAAGCAAAATATAGGGTCTAACAGGGTCAAATATTTTCTCCACTTTATTAATCTATGCCTCGGCTTTCTGATCATCTGGTTCCCCCTGAAACCTCGGTGGATAGTACCCCAAGAACTCCTTCAGTGTACCACGCCCGTGGTATCCACCCTGTACGTTCAGTAACTGTGGTTGCAAAGTCTGAGCTTAGGCAGTGTGCCCTGCCAACAACTGGGCCTGACCGGTCATAACCTCTGCGATCCTATCCATGGCTGATTCAAAACGATCATCACCCTTTCTCTGCCCGGTGCCACATTTCCCGAAACCTCGTCAACTGCTTCGGGCCTATCTCTCGTTCTCGGTCTACCAGTCATTCTACTAATCAAAGAGTTAGCACAGGTTATAGCACGTAAACATGCTATAGACAATTATTAGCAAATAAACAACAATTCACATAAATACATAAATCACTTAAGTATCAATCACATAAACAAATTGATCATATAATCCCATAAGCACTAAATCACATAATCATTTAATCATATTAACACATAGTTCACTTTTCTTTCACTTCATACATACTTTCATGCTAAGACCATTACCCACATTCTGAGAATACCCCGGCTGACAACTAACATGCGCTCTGATACCACTTTAATGTCATGCCCCAACTCGACCCCACCTACAATCAGTCAGGACGCAACGAAATTTCGGTTGTATAACGACAGTAATTAAGACACCGAGGCTCTAAACCAACCTCTCAGAATATCATACAACCAAACTCCTCAACCATTCAACAATCAAGTCCTCAATTAAGTTAACAACATACAACATAACCATATTTTACAATAATCATTCTTACTTATACGCCTCTGTTCCAACATAATACCTTAACTTTAATATACAATGCAAAATAAATTGAACCAACCTAGCAACCTAATCATAACAAAAGGAAGACTACTAAGTTTGCATCATTTAGTTCATTATCTTTACTACAACTTAGACATCATAAACTACAAAGTAAATAAAAGACAACTAGTTTAATATACAAGATAATAGAGTATACAACATCTCAAGAATCAAGGACAAGACTCTGGCACATAGGACTCGTCCACTTACGGCACATTTTTCTCTTCTGGAGGCACGTACCCGTAATCTTGCTCAAAGACACCTGTAAGCATACAATAATAGATAGTGAGCTTATATAAAACAAGCTCAGTGACGATCCAATAGATCTTTAATAGTATTTACTATACTCCTTGGAAATGATCCTCTGAGCAGTAAACACACAATAAAACATCAATAACAATATAAACACATAACTATAATGACCAATCAATAAAGGATACTCTAGTTGGTGTAGCTCCAAACGCCATCACGATCTCAACCGTTCTTCTTATAACTCCCCATTACTCACGCACCTGAGGTACCTCATTAGCCCCTCCCACCATGACATCTCCGTCATGCGAGCTGGGGGTAGCCTCTAATAGTCATGTCGTTTTCAACCCAATAGCCCGACACTGCCCGAGAGGTGGCACACACATACCAAGACTCAGCAATAATAATAAACATCACATCACAGGAGGACAACCTCTTCCGTTGACTATCTCCCGGTTCTTCAATAATCAATCAATGATCATCTTTTCATCAATATAACATCAAATAATCAATTAAACCACCAACAACTAAGTTAGATGACAAAGTGGGCCATCCTACTTAACATGCATTAAACACACAATCAAACCCTAGTTTAACCATTAATAACTCACAATTCAATCACTCAAACACCACCCAATCATCTAAAGGCATAATTCAATACTTTAAAGAAAGACAACCTAAACTTCAAATAATCGTATCTTACATTCTACTACTCCAAACAACTCCAAATCAGTTTCTATCACTCACCCATTCGAACAACTACACTAGCCCTCTCGGAAACTAACCAAAACACATCAAAATCAAGCCCAACAACACTAAAACCTCAATGCATCAGGGCTGAAATTTCCGGACTTTCACACCAACATCGCATTCGAAAATTCGGCATTATAACAGCATTACCACGTAATTAACAAACTTTTAGAAATCGACGGCAATCGATTCCAACCATTACAACTCAAAATATTCAACAATTGGCCAAACTATCAACTTTAAATACCCGAAAATAAAAATTTATACTACAACGGTTCAAATCTCATAAGAATACATATAATCGATTCTTAGCATGCACTGAGCAATAATATAACTTGAAATTAACATTCTAACAGGTCAATATTCAATTATATGCAAAAATAGAAAATATGACTTTTGAGATCTAGAATTGTTCTCTCACCTTTGATCCGAAACAAGCCTATATATGCGTGTTATGCATGCCCAACAAGCGGAATCCAACTCGCTACGAAAAATTACGGACATAAACTAGCCTTTTCTATGAATTTTTGCTTTGAAAACCTTGAAAATCAACTTCTCCTTTCGCCCTTGAAGCTCTCGGCCATGTGTGTGAGTTTGATTTTGTTTTTGTGTTGTTTCATTGTGTGTTGATGCATATTAAGTAAAGGTCAAACAAAAAAATGCAAAGTCAAAGTAGTTTATTTAGTCTTTTAATTCTATTTTTAGTCTTTTAATTCATTTAATGACTATTTCTTGCTCAACTATTAAATTGACAACTAAATTAATTCAAGACATCTAATGACTATTTCTTGCTCAACTATTAAATTGACAACTAAATTAATTCAAGACAATATATTTTAGGTGACAAAGAGTGTTACATTAAAACAGTTTCACCCGAGTCGGCTTAAAACTCGTTTTCTTGCAAAAGAAAGTATAAAAATCTTTAACATTCCAAAACCGATTTCAAATCCGTTTTAATCAAATACGGGTCTATTAATACCCGAGGAGTAGGTTTTAAAACGTTTAAAACAACCCTATAAAAATTTTAGCGTACAGGTGCTCAAAATATTATTCACTAAAACTGACGATAAAATTTTTGATTCTGTTTTTGATGAAAATTTCATGAATGCACACTTAGCATGTATTAGGAGTATTAATCACATATTTAACACATTCTAAGTCATATAGCACATAAACAGGTCAATTCACGCAAAACGAGGTAAAATAAGCAAATCGAGATAAGATAGAAAAGTGGGATTTCACAGACTTCTTTGTATTGTAATATAATAGAAGAGGTAGAGTCCAGTTCCCCGGGCTTTCTCCCTTCTCGACCAGTCGAAGGAGATATGAATTCCATTCAGGCGGGTAAGGGCTTGGCTTGACCCTGTGTTCTCTCCTGGTTGGGTAGAAGGTGAAAACTAAAAAGTAAATCATTCAGTGGTGGGGTGTTCATAGAAAAGAAGGCCTCGCCCAATGAGTGACAGATTTGGATAGAGTCTCGCTCATAGAGGAAGAGTACGCGCACTACGGCTCAGACAGTTGATCGGATCAGATAGCCCTGCGGGCAACCAACCGCACATCAAATTCCGATCAAGAACTTGGAGGGATGGCTAAGTAGCTTAAGGCATTGGTTTGCTAAACCAACATACAAGAAGATTGTATCATATGTTCAAATCCTATTTCCTCCGACACGAAAATGAGAGGGGCGGGCGTGAGAGAATGAACCTCTTGGCAGAGTCCAGTCCCTCAGAGGACAGAATAGCACTACTTAGTGACGCAGAGGGGAGAGCCCGTTGCGCCTTGTTTTTCTTTGACCCGCCTATCTTTTTTCTAGTTGCAAACTCCCGCCGGCCGTCCAGTCCCTGGATGGCTCTTGGTTCTTAAGCATGTTAAGGATTAGGCGGTAGTTGAAAGAGCTGCTCAAAAGCTTGACGAACAAGCGAAAAATAGATATATCTATTTTATAGATTTTAGTAAAGGGCATTTCGAGCGCCTAGCGGCTTGGTAGGGCGCTATTCGATGAAGAAAACATATTTTAGGAAAGTGGTTCAAGTAGCTCAGCTGGTTAGAGCAAAGGACTGAAAATCCTTGTGTCAGTGGTTTGAATCCACTTCTAAGTGGGCTTTTGGTCCAATGGACACATTGTCACGCCCCAACTCGACCCCACCTACAATCAGTCAGGACGCAACGAAATTTCAGCAGTATAACGATAGTAATTAAGACACCGAGGCTCTAAACCAACCTCTCAGAACATCATACAATCAAACTCCTCAACCAAACAACAATCAATTCCTCAATACCATTAACAACATACAACATAACCATATTATACAATAATCATTCTTAGTTATACGCCTCCGTTCCAACATAATACCTTAACTTTAACATACATATCAAAATAGATTATAAACCAACTTAGTAATCTAAACATGATCAAAATAAGACTACTAAACCATTATACATAAGTCTTTATACTAAGGTAGGTTTTACAATACATCATATTACAACAACTATAAACAATCTCATGGCAAAGACTCCTGCACATAAGACTCATCCACGTAAGGCACATTTTCCACTTCTGAAGGCACATACCCGTAATCTTGCTCAAGGACACCTGTAAGCATGCAATAATAGAGAGTGAGCTTATATAAAACAAGCTTAGTGAGGATCTGATAGATCTCTAATAGTATTTACTATACTCCTTGGAAATAATCCTCTGAGCAGTAAACATGTCACGCCCCAACCTGGCCTATAAAGGTTAGACTAGAGTGTGATCTAAACATTCAAGTCACGTCTCGTACTTAACCGTTCATGAAGATTTAACACTTAACGTTTGGCCTAGACTCCAAATTTTTTTGGTAAACCGGTAGTATAACGGTTGTAATTGGGCTCTTTGATTTGGACTAATTCTCTAAACGCCTCAATTATTCCAATCATTAATCCAATTCCATTAAGGACTCCTATTTGTCACCAACCGATTTGCCTACTAGTTTATCTTGAAAGTCTCATTTGGTTAATAAGCCTAACATGATAACTATGTCCCGTTTATTTGTCAATTTCCTACCATGCAAGTACCTATTATCCTTTAGTTTGCAAATGAGTACCTAAGTGAAATTAGATAGAATTAACTTAGTTGATTGTTCATCTAGTGGTTTGACTGCCTACGATAACTACTAATTAAGAAAACGAAAGCAAACAACCAAATAAAAGTTCGTCCGGTTATAGATAGTACAATCCCAGAATTAGACCCAAATTACAACGGGGTCATTTACATCAATAAACAACGAGCAACATAAAAGAAATTGTCTTCAAGTGGCATAGTTCACAAATAGCCAAAATCATGCAAAGCACACAAGACAGGCAATCACTCCAAGGTATCATCGTTAGGCACATCGTCCTCGGGTACCTGTTCTTGATCTTCTTCACCTGAGATGATAAAAGAGGGTGAGTCCTTATGAACTCAGCGAGGGGGAACGAGAAATAAGTTTTGAAACTCATTTTCCGGTTAAACTTATGAAAATCCCTTTCTCAAACATGAATACAACAGAAATACAAGTACAAAACAGGGATACCGGTCTTTCCTCCCCGAGGTTCTCTAGGAACAAAGTGGGAGTACTTATACACATAATAAAAAGGATACGGCGAACTTTTGCTCTCAGATCAGTTTCAGAATCAGAAGTTGCGGCCGACTTCAAATCATTCCCCAAAACACACCAGGTGGGTGTACTCCGGATGTACCCCGAAAGCCTACGACCCAACTCTCCGAGGAAGTCTAGCCCCCAAGCGAGAGAGGGAATGGGACCATGGTGGTCACGGTAACACCGGCAAGCCCGATGCCGCCCGGCGTGCGTGATCGCTACCATGCCGACAAGAAAGGTTGCAACCTTGTATGCAATGCACATTTATGACAGGTAATATATCACAGTAGGAGGACAACAAAGTAGGTTGCCTCCGGACAGTCATAAGATTGCACATTGACCAAGTAAACAGGCAGGGCACGATAAAACAGGTAATATATCACAGTAGGAGGACAACAAAGTAGGTTGCCTCCGGACTATTTCAAGATCACATATTGCCAAGTAAACGAACGAGGCATGCTTGACATGAAATTTTACTTTGTAGAACACATAGAGTCATATGAACATTAAACGGGCAGCCATGTAACACATGCAAGTCAAGCCATATAACTCATTTCAAAGTTCACGTAATCAAGTGATACGAATATTCAACATGCAACAACATTTACGTGGGTTCGGTTGCAAGAAAAGCTTATATGACAACATGCAATGGTCAAAATCACTTTTGAAGTTATAAAACATTTACGGGCAGCCCACTAAGAATATAATTTCCACACAATAACCAAGAATCAACACTTAGCAAAACTACCTAGTCATTAGGGTTTCCATTTCATGCTTAATCGTGTGATTAAAACCCTAAGTCAACTCAAAATCATTCTCAAGTCATGCATCATTCCATTCAAGCATCCTCAAGTACTCAAAACAGTCCACATAACATCCCAACACCACATTTCCACACAATTAGAACCACAAAAGGGGTTACAACAATTTTCCAAGCATGTAGCTAAATGAAACCTTTACTGCATTAGGCTGTTTTCTCACAATCAATCGGGTAAGAAAACAATCTCCAAATTCAGTGTATAAGATGTCATATCAAATCTTAAGAAGTTAACTAAAATCAAAAACAAACCTTGCAGCAAGTGGAGTTCAGAATCAGTAGTTATGGTGGAAACAGTGAGGTAACACAAAACTGTCCAGATTTGCACACTTTTCAGAAATTGACGTTTTTGAGGTCCTTAGGGTCGGTTTTTGCTTTGGTCCATTTCTGACAAAATTGTCCAGAACTGAAAAATCTAGGAGTACACCAAATTTCATGCAATTTGGAAAACATTTACTAAGTCAAATATGGTTCGTTCCACAAGGTCAGTGCATCTGCCAAAACCTGCTTCATTTCTCCAGATTTCCAGATTTGGTCACATTTTAAAGATTTGCCATTTTGAGGACCTTAGAGGAAAAATTAGCTTCGGCCTATTTCTGGGAAAAATGTCCAAAACTGTCCAAAATAGTCACCTACCAATTTTCAAGAATTTTCAATATCATGTTCTTAGCTAAACTTACCTCGAACAGACTGGTCAGAGAGCTGTCATCCATTTCGACTTCACCTAGCATCATTTTCAAGCCAAGATCTTGCCATGGATGGTTGTTTAAGCTTATGAACGACCATATAGCTCAAGTACAGAAGCAAATACACACATTTATGAGCATGCATGTGAAATTTTGAAGAGTTTTCAAAAGGTTTTAACCCTCACCTTTGCAATCAACCCAAAAAATGCTCAAAACCTTGTTGAAGCTCAAATTTCTTCTTCTTCTTGCTTAGCCGAGATTCCAACTAGCTTTTCTCTATTTTTCCTAGCTTAGTGATCAATCTCTTAGCACATGCATGAGGTTAGAACAAGAAGTAAAGAAATGGAAGCTTAAAAACTCACCAAGGCCGAAAATGGTGACTCAAAATGCTTGCATGTGTGTTTCTTGCATCCTAGCTTGCTTGGGTGAGTTTCTTTGCTTGTGGTTTGTCTTGATGCACCATAGGATGATGAAGATGAGCTAAGAGGTGGAGAGAACTCAGCCAAAACCGAAATGGAGAGAGAGAGTGAGAGGGAGAGAGAGAAATTGTGAGGAAAGTGAAAAAAATGAAAGAAAAATAAGTCTCATGTAATTTTTTGAGCATGTGGTCAGTCTTGGGCATACAAATTCATACTTTATTTGTCTTCAAGATAGAATTTTGAAATGTTAGCATGGGCATAGGTGGTTTGGTCGAAAATGGTGTGAGAATTGAGGTGGTTTGAGCAATTTTTTATGCATTGATAAGTGTTTTTGTGTCATGACTTGTCTAGAATTATTTTGAATTAAACATGCATGCAAAAATCTGATTTTGTGTCATCTTTTGAATTGTTTTAACATGTGTGTAAGAGAATGTTGGGTATTTAGGGATTTTAGGTAGAATAAAATATAGGAATGTTTGTTGATGAGTTGAATTATGAATAGAATAATAGATAGTGGAAAATGTAGGAATAGTTTAGTATTATTTTTTTGTTAGTGGAGTTTGTAGAGAATTTGAATTAGGAATATAATATTGGTTAGTGGATTGTGTAGGATTATTTTAGTGTCTAGTGCTTTGTGTAGGATTCTTTCTTGATCAACGTGGTGGCACGGATTCCTAGGTCTAGGGCACGAATTACGAGGCAGACACGAATTACGAGGTAAGACATGAACTATAAGACTAATGCACGTACTTCAAGACTAATGCACATATTTCAATGCAAATGCACGCAATCCCTAGATAAATGTACGTAAACCAATACAAGGCACGTAATTCAAGACACGACTCTTAAACCTAGGTTAAAGCACGCAGTTCAAGGTTAATGCACACGAAACGAAGAGACACAAGCAAATCGAGGTCTCGCACGTAAATTAAGGTCATGGCATATTTATCTAGGTATCGCACGTATATTGAGGATTAGGGCACACAATTCTAGGTTAAGGCACGTATAACGAGGCATGCACGAAAACCAAGACAGGGCACGTAATTCAGGGTCGGTCGTACAGTTCTAGGTCTAAGGCACGCAAATCGAGGTAAGGCACATTATTCGAGGTCGGGCCTCACATCCTCCCCTCCTTAAAAGAATTTCATCCCGAAATTCATTCTTACCTATTGAGGTCATTTAGATGGATTCTAACCCTTGTTATTCTTCCTACTCCGGTTCGTCCCATGTTTGGTGATCTTTTACCACAACCAATTCACTTCCTAGGTTTCTCCAATCATTTAGTTCGGTGTGAACTTCACAATTACAGTTCTTTCCTTTGAACGACTCTATTCTCCATTTGATCTTAAGGTCAAGTTCATTAACTAAGGTTAGAGTCTTCAAACATAGTCATCAAAGTTGTATCCGTATTCTAACGATATAACAATAACTCCAAAATCATGGCTCATGTTGTGTCAATCTCGCATTCATACCTCAAAAGGAATATCACAATAATACCGCGATCTTATGGTTACATACACTAATTTCAAGACAAGAGGTCTATATCAGATTTACATATCCTATCTACTAGCTTCAAAACTGTTATCACATAGGTCATACACAAGGTACGGATCATTTCCACGATACAACCCTATTTTCAGGTTGAACTCACCAAACAAACTAATCCATCTCAAGTCATCATCTATCGGTAGTATCATAGTTCTTATCTTGAAGGTACATTAGATTAGCAAATCTTCTAATGACTAGTCTCCCGGTTACAGGCTCCTATTCATTAACATTCTTCCCCAGCTTCGTTAACCTTCAAGCTCGTAATCAAGAAGAAAGACCGTTAAGATTCGTTAAACTCAAACTCTAAGGTTTATTAGGTACCACCAACAACTGCCATCGAAATTGCATAGGTAAACTAATCATGTTGCACTAGTTCAACTCTTACAAGTAAATTTCATCAGCTTATGATCCACAATCCATCTTCTTATTCACATCTCTAATTTCAAGTCACAAGGCTTCAGAATTTTCTGTTAATCATATCCAAAACTCCAAAGACGAATAGATTACCATACTCGTGCACTTTGAAGTCAGTCTGTTCATCCGTGATCTGATCCTTGATCTTCTGAAGTTTAACATCAAGTTGTTGAGCTTCTCTGATCTGAGACAGCAATAAAGGCTGAATACGGATATGTGAACACATCACCCCAACCTGAGTTAACTCCGGTCTCCAATAAGTGAATTCCTTAAGAACCTCCCATTTCTTGACAGCCAAACAAGAAACACTCGCCTTACTGCTAAGAGCGTCTGCCACAACATTTGTCTTCCCAGGCAGATAGCTGATAGAACAATTGTAATCTCCAAGAAGTTCCATCCACCTCCGCTGCGCATATTCAACTCCTTTTGTGAGAATAAATACTTAAGACTCTTATAATCAGTGAAAATCTTGAACTTACTGCCCCACAGATAATGATGCCACTTTTTCAGTGAGAAAACAACAGCTGCCAACTCAAGATCATGAGTCAGATAATTCACCTCATAAGGCTTCAACTTTCTGTAAGCATAGGCAATAAGCCGACCATTCTGCATAAGTACACATCCCAAGCCCTACTTGGATGCATCGCTGTAAATGACCATATTATCGGTCCCGTTTGGTAGAGCAAGTACTGGAGCGGTAGTCAATCTCTTTTTCAACTCCTGAAACCCACTCTTACATTTTTCATCCGAAACAAAGCTAGTCTGTTTTAGAGTTAACTTAGAAAGTGGCCCTGCAATCTTAGAAAAGTCCTTGACAAACCTACGGTAATAACCCACCAAGCCAAGAAAGCTACGAACTTCCGAAACATTCTCCGGACGTTTCCAAGATATCACATCTTCAATCTTAGTGGGATCTATAGATATACCGCTCTATGTGATAACATGACCAAGAAAAGATATGTGTTGCAGCCAAAATTCACATTTGCTGGACTTTGCAAACAACTGATGCTCCTGCAGCTTATGTAAGACAAGCCGTAGATGTTGCTCGTGCTCCGATTCAGACTTGGAATAAACCAAGATATCATCAATAAAGATCACCACGAACTGGTCCAAGTACGGCTAAAAAACCCGATGCATAAGATCCATAAATACTGCCGGTGCATTAGTTAATCCAAAAGGCATAACTACAAACTCATAATGCCCGTACCGAGTCCTGAAGGCAGACTTTGGAACATCCTCCGTGCGAATCTGAAGCTGATAATACCCCTGCCTCAAGTCAAACTTAGAGTAGACTTTGGCTTCCTGAAGTTGATCAAACAACTTGTCAATCAATGGCAAAGGATACTTGTTCTTGATGGTCACTTGATTCAAACTACGATAGTCAATGCATAATCTCAAGGTACCATCTTTCTTCTTCACAATTAAAACAGGTGCTCCCCACAGTGAAGAACTCTGCTGAATGAAACCCTTCTCTATTAACTCCTACAACTGAGTTTTCAGCTCCTTCAACTCAGCTAGTGCCATCTGGTGCGCTGATTTAGAAATAGGTTGAGTATCGGGAATAAGATTGATCACAAACTCCACATCTCTCTCTGGCGGTAACCCTAGCAACTCCTCGGGAAATACATTGGGATATTCTTGAATAATAGGTACTTCCTCCAACTGTAGCTTATTAGATGGCTTGTTGATCAAATAAGCTAGATAACCTGAACACCCATTACTTACCAACTTAACGGCTTTAGTTGCTGAGATAACAAAACTCGTCTTTGCACCCCGGTTCCCTACTACCTCAACTACTGCTGATCTGGCAAACAAAACTGTACTACCTTTGTTCTACAGTTCAACTGGGCATCATACTTAGACTGCCGATCCATACCAAAGATAACATCGTACCCCCGGATATTAAATAAGATAAGGTCCGAAGGAAAATTATACCCCTAAACATGTATTATACAATCCTTACATACTAAGCCAGCAATATACTTATCAGTCAAAGAGGTACTAATCTCAACCACATAAGGCAATCTTTCAGGTTGCACATTAACACGTTGCACACAAGCAGGAGTAATGAAAGAATGCGTAGCACCAGAATCAATCAACACTTTAACAAGTTGATCAAGTATAAGGAAGTTACCTTCCACAACTGCAGTCTCCTCAGGCATCTCCTCCAAGTCAACTGCGTAGGCCCGAGCTTGAATCCATTGCTGCTGAGGTGCACCACCTGTAGGTCGACCCTGATAACCCTGGGTCGCTGCCTGACCCTCAGTCCTCTTATATCTTGGGCAATCCCTTGCCCTATGCTGATTGCTGCCGTAACCCAAACAAGCCCCTGTCTTCACCCTGCAGTCGGCCTCCACATGACCCTGGCTCTTGTAGTAAGTACGCTGCGGTGATGATGCACTGACACTACCCCTAGAAGAACCAGAAGCTGAAGAAGCAGCTGTACCAGCCTGCTGCTAAGGTCTAACAACATTAGGCCTGTATTGACCCTGTGACTGGGCCGACCTAAACTGAGACTGAGCCTAATAAGACCCCTGCTGAAACTGCGGCCGATAATAACTCTGCTGACCTTGCGGTCTGTAAGAGCTCTGCTGTTCTGGCAGCCTGTACACAACCTGCTGTACTGAAGGCCTATACGTACCCTGCTGGCCTTGCGGCTGAAATGGCCTCTTGCTAGGCTGGCTAGATGCAATTTGTTCCCCCTTTCTCTTCTCCAGTCTAGAAGTTGCATCAAAGGCCTCAGTAAGTATATCATACTGATTCAGGGCCATCGCATCCAGAATCTCGGGTCTCAACCCCAACATGAACCTACGAGTCTTACGTTCCTCCTCAGCCACATACTCTGGTGCATACCGGGACAACCTAGTGCAAATGGCCTTATACTGAGGCACTGAAGCATGTCCCTGCACTAAGGCTAGAAACTCTGCCTCTCTCCGCTTCCTCGCGATCCTCGGGACATACTTCGCCCGGAAAGCTATTAGAAAGGTATCCCAAACATAGGGAATACCCTGAGTCTCCCAGCTAGTTTTCACCATGCGCCACCATTCCTCTGCCTTATCATCCAGCAAGTGCACGGCAAAAGTGACCTTCCGCTCATCGGTATAATCAAGAGGGTCAAAAATCTTCTCCACCTTACTAATCCACACCTCAGCTTTCCGATCATCCGGCTCCCCTGAAACCACAGTGGATAATACCCTAAAAACTCTTTCAGTGTACCATGACCGTGGTACCCACCATGTGCATTCAGTAACTGATTTTGCAAAGCCTAAGTTTGGGCAGCCTGCCCTGCCAGTAACTGTGCCTGACCGGCCATGATCTCGTTCATCCTATCCAAAGCTGCACCTATACGATCATCACCCTTAACTTGGCCTGGTGCCACATTTCTCGGAACCTCATCAGTTACCTCAGGCCTACCTCTGGTCCTCGGTTTACCAGTCATTCTACTAATCAAAGAGTTAGCACAGGTTATAGCACATAAACAAACTATGAACAACTATTAACACATAAACAACAAACTCATATAAAGCACATAAATCATTTAAGTATCAATTGCATAAACAAATTAATCACATAATCATATAAGCACCAAATCACATAATCGCTTAATCACTTAACCATATTAACACATAATTCACTTTCCTTTCACTTCATACATACTATCATGCTAAGACCATTACCCACATTCCGAGAATACCCCAGCTGACAGCTAACATGCACTTTGATACCACTTAAATGCCACGCCCCAACTCGACCCCACCTACAATTAGTTAGGACGCAACGGAATTTTGGCAGTATAACGACAGTAATTAAGACACCGAAGCTCTAAACCAACATCTCAAAACATCAAACAATCAAACTCCTCAACCAAACAACAATCAATTCCTCAATACCATTAACAACATACAACATAACCAAATTATACAAAAATCATTCTTAGTTTTACACCTCTCTTCCAACATAATACCTTAACTTTAACATACATATCAAAATAGATTATAAACCAACTTAGTAATCTAAACATGATCAAAAGAAGACTACTAAACCATTATACATAAGTCTTTATACTAAGGTAGGTTTTACAATACATCATATTACAACAACTATAAACAATCTTATGGCAAACACTCCTACACTTAAGACTCATCCACGTAAGGCATATTTTTCCCTTCTGAAGGCACATACCTGTAATCTTGCTCAAGGACACCTGTAAACATGTAATAATAGAGAGTGAGCTTATATAAAACAAGCTCAGTGAGGATCTGATAGATCTCTAACATTATTTGCTATACTCCTTGGAAATGATCCTCTGAACAGTAAACACACAATAACATCAATAACAATATAATCACATAAACTATAATGACCAATCAATAAAGGATACTCTAGTTGGTGTAGCTCCAAACGCCATCATGATTTCAACCGTTCTTCTTGTAACTCCCCATTACTCACGCACCCGAGGAACCTCACTAGCCTCGCCCTCCATGACACCTCTGTCATGCGAGCTGGAGGTAGTCTCTGGTAGTTATATTGTTATCAACCCGACAGCCCGACACTGCCCGAGAGGTGGCACACACATACCAAGACTCAGCAATAAAAAAAACATCACATTACAAGAGGACAACCTTTTCTGTTGACTATCTCCCGGTTTATCAATAATCAATCAATAATCATCAATAATCATCAATCGTCATCAATATAACATCAAGTAATCAATTAAACAACAAACAACTAAGTTAGATGACAAAGTAGGCCATCCAACTTAACATGCATTAAACACAAAATCTAACCCTAGTCTAACCATTTACAAATCACAATTCAATCACTCAAACACCACCCAATCATCTAAAGGCTCCATTCAACAATTTAAAGAAAGGCAACCTAAACTCCAAATAATCTTATCTTACATTCTACTAATCCAAACAACTCCAAATTAGTTTCTATCACTCACCCATTCAATCAACTACATTATCCCTCTCGAAAACCAACCAAGACACATCAAAATCAATCCCAACAACCCTAAAACCTCAATGCACCTATGCTGAAATTTCCAGATTTTCACACCAACATTGCAATAAAAAATTCGGCATTATAATGGCGCTATCACGTAATTAACAAACTTTTAGAAATCGACGACAATCAATTCCAACCACTACAACTCAAAATAATCATCAAATGGCCAACCTATCAACTTTAAATACCCGAAAATAAAAATTTATGCTACAACAGTTCAAATCTCGCAAGAATACATATAAATGATCCCTAGCATGCACTGGGCAATAATATATCTTCAAGTTAACATTCTAACAGTTCAAAATACAATTATAAGCAAAAACATAAAAAATGACTTTTGAGATCTAGAATTTTTCTCTCACCTTTGATGCGAAATAAGTCTAGATATGCGTGCAATGCGTGCCCAACAAGCGGAATCCAACTCAGCACGAAAATCTACGGACAAAAACCAGGTTTTTCTATGAAAATTTGCTTTCAAAACCTTTGAAATTCCTTTCTCTTTTCTCCCTTGAACCTCTTGGCTATGTGTGTGTTTTTTAGGGTGTGTTTGTGCTTTGTTAGTAGGTGTTGATGCATAAATAAGCTAAGGTGAAATAAATTAATAGAAAGTTAAAGTTAATTTTTAGTCTTTTAATTCATTTCTTGACTTTTTCTTACTCAACTACTAAATTAACACTTAAACTAATTCTAGACAATATATTTTAGGTGACAAAGAGTGTTACATTAAAATAGTTTCGCCCGAGTCGGCTTAAAACTCGTTTTCTTGCAAAAGAAAGTGTAAAAATCTTTAAAATTTCAAAACTGATTCCAAATCCATTTTAATCAAACACGGGTCTATTAATACCCAAGGACTAGGTTTTAAAACGTTTAAAACACCCCTGTAAAAATTTTAGCGAACAAATGTTCAAAATACTATTCACCAAAACTGACGATAAAATTTATGATTCCGTTTTTTATGAAAATTTCATGAATGCACACATAGCATGTATTAGGAGTATTAATTACATATTTAACAAATTCGAAGTCATATAGCAAAAAAATAGGTCAAATCATGCAAAACGAGGTAAAATACACAAATCGAGATAAAGCAAAATATAAGGTCTCACACACATAGCTGGGAGCGAGCCGGATTTGGAAATTCTACTGAAAGAGTAAGCCAAAAAGAAATGTGAGTGCTCCTGCACTATATGGCTTGCAGCTCCTTGCCCTATTTTGCTGGAGGCAGATTTTCTAAAAAACAAACAGTTGATTACTCGGATTGGTTCTCGCATCTCTGTGCCCAAAAGGATAGGCAAGTTCGGTTTCAGTGTTCATCGATCGGGTGGATCTATATGCTTCGAGGTGGTAAGACGAGGTGTAGCGCAGTCTGGTCAGTGAATCTGTTTTGGGTACAGAGGGCCATAGATTCGAATCCTGTCACCTTGATGTGGTAGCCTTCTCCGTGGTCGGACAGTAAGGCAATCTGCACAAAGCAAAAAGAAAAGAGAGGATGAAGAGATATCTACTTATTGTATTTTTGGCCTTGCTCGGTAGTTCCATAGTAGGTTTTTTCAGACGTTTTCTAGGATCAGAAGGAACCTCTATAATAAACATAAGCCCATCTATCTTTTTCAACCTTTTTCCTTTCCCTATCGGCCGAGCATCTTCAAATATTTTTTGCTTAATTGTTGTCCTTTTTTGTATTTTTATATTAAATCAAAGGAACCGAAAGATAAAGATAAGCCTCAGCTCTAGGTCGATATGGTGTAAACAAATCCCAAGAGTGAACAAAGCTTGTCTGCCTTCCTTGGTTGGAAAGGGAAGTCCCCAACATATGAGTACTCTTTCAGTCAAGTAATACCTTTAGAGCCTATAGTATAGCTAAGTAGCTAAGAGCTTCTGGTAATTTAAAAACGTAGGAATCTACTTCTTTTGCGTTAATGGGGCTTTGAGTTAAGGGACGTCTTCTCTTTCCCTTATCAAGCAAGTCATACCTAATCGCCCTTGATGTCATCTTGATAATTGGACTGAATGTCTCATCATAGTCGTTTACCTTATTGCTAGTTGTAGCCTTTGGCTACCGGCACGCAAGCCTTGTAGCGATCAACAGTCCTATCAGACTTTTACTTAATCTTGTATAACTACTTGCGAGCCAATAACTTTCTTATCCGAAGGACGAGGAACGATGGTCCAAGTCCGATTTTAATAGAGGGCAGCAATCACTTCATGCATGACAGTAACCCAGTGTGGATCCTTCTAAGTTGATCGAAATAGAGTGGGTTCTTTCAAGTTGAAATCAGTAGAGACAACATTGACGGAGAGAAGGAGCCGATTAGTAGTACAATAACATACTCATCTCCCTAAATCAATAGGAGCTTCCTGATCAGGAGGAACACTCGGCTGAGGAGAAGATTCTGGTAAATCATCTGAAGGGGCAGCTTTGATTTTAGGCCGACGAGTGTAGTACTTGAGAGGGAATTGATGACAATCAGGTACAGCAGGTACCACGAGCCCTCGATGGCTGTAATAGGACTATTGGAAGAGGCATCGGCCGTAGGAATGGGCCGAATACTAATCTCAGGTGCAAAGGAAGCAGAGTCAGTAATGGTGGGCAGCATATGTGGCATCTTCCTTTGAGATTGAGGCACTGTAGATGGTGGATTATATAGAGTTGCTTCATCAAATGTGACATGGCGAGAAATGAAAACTCGACGACGGCACAGCGAGAAGCATCAGAAGCCTTTATGATCATCAATGTACCCAAGAAAAATGCAGCAATCAGCCTTAGGCTCAAATTTGTGATGAATAGACTTCAAGATATAGACGTAGCATAAACATCCAAAGGCCCGGAGAGATGAATAAGCTGGTGGAGTACCATGTAGGATTTCATAGGGAGACCTGTGATTTAAAAGTGGTGTAGGTTGGTTATTGATAACAATAACAGCCGTATGAAAAGCTTATGTCTAAAGATATATAGGAATCCGAAATGAAAAAGTATAGAAATGTTTGTCTAAGTGATATGGCGATGCTTACGCTCACTGAGATAGTTCTGCTCTGAAGTGCAAGGGCATGGATGCATTTTTTTTAGAATTCCATGCTGCACATAATACTTGGTTATAAGTGCAAGGGCATGGATGCATTTTTTTAGAAGTCAACCACCATCACTTCTGAAAAATGTTATGGGTTTCTCAAAATGCTTGGTTATAAGTGAAAGGTTCATAAAAGATCAAAAACTTTAGATTTGGCACGAAGAAAAAGGAATCTGTAACAATCAAAACAATAACATAAAGTGAACCAGATAAAGAAGAAGAAGGTGTAAGACCCCAGACATCAGCATAGAGAAATTTAAAAAAATGGTCAGCTCTTTTATTGCATGGAGAAAATGGTAGTTTGGTGTGCTTCCCCAGTTGACAATCGGGACAAATATGACTGGGTGAAGCATTATTACAATCGAATTTCAAGGACCCTATAGACACTAGACTCATAATGCTTGTAAAGCTTGCATGAGCAAGGCAAAAATGCCAGGTATGTAAAGAATCTGAGGAAGAAGAAGACAGTCGAGTGTGATGAGCTTGACCAACTGAAGCAGAGAGGAAGTAGAGATTGCCTTTCCGATAGCGAGTAGACACCCTGATCGGAGATCCTTCACAAGGACTTCACTGTACTACTAGTTATGGAGCGGATTCGGACCAGACGGAATAAGCCTTTTTTGACTCATAAAGTCAAAGTAAGGAGCGCTGTTCAAATTATGTCTCCGACTCGGCGCATAAGGCAGAACAAGTTTTCTTTTACCTAAAAGAGCAAAGTTAGGAGTACCTTTTTGTTGGCCGTTAGTCGGCCTTAGAGTAGAAGGATGCCCTGGCCCCGAGGGAGCGGGCAGGAGGGTGAGAAAGAGCATAAGCAGCAGTACTACCACCACTACAACAACAACAAAGCCACACATTCTTGTTCTTGCGTTGTCCATACTGCAAAACAGATTGAGTTGCTGGCATCAAGGGTCCGAGATTATATGCTGCTGCAGAAGCGGGGGGTGCATGATTTAACGGATCAACACAATAGAAAGCATGATAAAGCCGTTAACGGCTGAGTCCATATCGCATGATTAACAGATCATCAATATCATGTCGTGGCACGGAGAAAGCAAGCATGAGGGCACTAAAAAATCATTTATATATCAAAAGCATAGACGATACATAGAGCTACAAGGTAAGGCACTACTGAAATAAAGCTATTTATTGTAAACCCCACTCCTTAGTTACCTTACAACAATTGAAATAGGGGGAGCATTCCCACCCACTTGATTCGCCATAAGACACCCATTCGGTAGACGGACCTTTGGATAGACAATTAAGGCCTTACATTTCCCTTCCTTAAGACTACCTATACATTCGGATCTTAGTAAAGTTTCCCTAGAACCTCTAGAAAGCTAAACTTTCTCATTGAGAGTCGGGAAGAAATTCTTGCTATGCTTATCATGCTGCTGTTACCAGAGAATGCATGTTAAGAGTTAAGCTAGTGCACCTCAGGCAAAAGGCTCTATTCAGCCTGAGAGGTCTGAGGCTCAGAACAAGAGGATGGATACCAGCGGGTACCACATCAGGTGGAGACCTTGGCTGGCTAAGTTAGCCAAACATCTAGCTTAAGAAAGAGGTGCAGAAGCGCAAGCTACTAGAAGGTCAGAGCAAGGCCTTTTTAAGGAAGGAAGATGGAAGGGGTGCCATGTCATGTAGGATTGAAAAGAATGGTTCTAAGAACATAAAAAGAAAGAGGTTTGAAGATGCTCGACCGACAGGGAGAGGCTCGTGATCTTTTTTGTTGCCGGCTATTCTTCGACGAATTCGTTCGAGCCCTTTCAGTTCATATATCTACTGTAAGCGGGTAGAGTAGGATAAAGCAAGGACAACAGCCGCCTTAGCTTAGTTTCATATGCATTTGAACCGCAGTTATTTCTTCTTCGTTGGATTGTTGATCCCCCTGAATCAGTCTCTTTAAGAAGCTTCAACATGGCGAAAGAAATGATTTTTTTTCTTCATTAGTATCCCGTAGATTTCTATCTTCTGAATTGAGAGCCCCGAGACTTTGATCAATATGAATGAGGAGCAGCCTCTCAATAGTGAATAAGGCTTCCAAAGGAGTTTGAAATTTAGGGAATAGAGCTTCTTTCAAGGTATTTTGGAACCGCTTGAAGAAAACAAGTATGGTGTTAAGCATCCTTTCTTTCTAGAATAAGGGATGCAGCTCTTTCTAACTACAAAAAATCACTCTTTTCTTTCTCAAACATGGCATAAAAGGAAAGGGGCCCGGTAGCTTCCTAAGTTATTATTCCCTTCCACGATGCTTGATTCCAAATCAAGTGAAGCGATCTATTAATCAAATCAATAAGCGTTAGTAAGGGACGTCTTCTTTCTTCGACATCTACCCGTAAAAAAATAAAACCAATCAAATGTCGGCGAGAAAAAAAAATAAGGCATTCAAACAGGGTGGAGCCTTCCCACCTCTTTGGGTGGGTCTCTTCACGGCAGTTAGGGTTTTATCCTTTGACCAAGCGGTTCAATTAGTCATTTAGTCAGCTTGAGCGAAATACAATAAAAAATCAATCAACTAAGTCAATGTCGCAGTCAGGAAGACACATAAAGAAGCGAGTCATTGGCACCCCTTTGTTCAATTCAATTCTTCAATCATTCTGGTCGGTAAGACAGCCAGTCAGCAGTCAGGTTGAAATTGGCAGGGACAAAAGGAAAACAAAGAAGAAAGCAGAAGGCTATTCTAGTTTCAGACTGGGATAAGGAAGAAAAATAAGACCGTACTAAAAAAAAGAAGCATAAAGAATAAGGGCTAATTTCGACCTGCTGGTCATATGAGTGAGTGGGCGGCTATCAGTTAGTTGGCTTGCCTTTCTTTCATGATAGAGTCTCTGAGAGAGAATGCGACGGTTCTGCCTGAGTGGATTGAGGAATGATTTACTCTTTGGCTCATAATACCTTAGGGGCTTCTATCGAACGTTTTCCTTGATTTAAGTGATTGGGTGACTTCTCGACTGGCACTGGAGAATATGAACTGAAAAACGAGAATAATGAGACGAGTAAAAAATTTTTGTATCCTTATTGATTTGAGTTGAGTCACAGAGCTCTATATATTTCATCGGCAGCCCACTGAATCTTGTTAGTTATTATGGAGAGCCTTCTTTCATTCATATTAAGGAGCAACCTCTATAAGGATCATAAGTATCCCTATTCTCTCTTTCTATTCTTAAGGGCCGTCGAATTTCTGGGAAAGAAGAATGAATCCAATTCTCAACTGTTTTCTCCATTGAAGTATGAACCCTGACTGTCTTAAATCATCAGAAATTTCATAGATCAATAGGGTAAGTCTATGTTAGTACAGGTATCAGTCCAGTCCACTCTCAGTCAATAATAGATGGGATAGTCCAGTAATGAATGAAATGTTTGGAAAGCAGGGGCGGCTTCCTGTACTCTTTCTTCCACCCAAGAGTAGACAACAAACATAACCAAGCGCACCACCAGGAGCAAAGCGTCGAGCTTAGTGAACGGAGTAAGGCTAAACAACTTATCATTACCTAGTCCGTCCAAGTCCGGAGCAGCATCCTCAGTTCTACTATATCCTATGGCCTCTCTCGGGGCAAGGTAAGCCGCTCGCTTCGTTGCACGCCTGCCTTTCTTTATAGGAACACTATCTTTCTTTATGAAGGAACTGAACCCAGAGGCTATCTGTCTTCACTGCGATAGACATCGAAAAAATTCATGTAATCTGAATACCACACCGCCCAATGGTTCCCTGTACCCTTTTCTACAGCTCCTTGTACCCCTTTCTTAACAGCGATAAAGATGATGCTGCGCTACCCTACCTGGATTGGCTTCATTCATTGTCACATCCATTCCCTCATTCATTCTATTCTGTAGAAAGTAAGTCCTCGTTGATGCTTTTCCTCGTTGGGCATGATTTGCAAGATCTAAAAAAAATATCAATCATAAGACTATCTCGTCTTTTGACTCTTTTTCAGCCCTGCCCTATAAAAAATGGCTTTCTTTTGCATTTGAGTGTGGAAATAAGTATAGATCGTTTGTGTCTCCAGTGGACGATACAGGCTCTGAAACCGTAGCCACAACCTCAATATCAGTATCCCGATCAACATCTAAAGCATCGAGGCAGAAGTTTAACGAGGGAATTTGACATGATCTACAAGAAGAAGTACTACTATGATGCCCATTTTTGCTTCTCCCTTACTACATCCACCTTTAGCCCTTGCTTCTATCATCCGACATCGATCTCGACTTCCTTGACAAGGCAATGTGAGCAACGTGCTGAGATAGATAGTCAGGTTTTCCGTGCTAGGGTAGCACTCCCAATGTGACGAAAGAACCCAAGACCATATAGATGGCATCGTGAATCCCGTACCAATGTGGACTGAACACCACATCTTGATCAGTTCGTTACTACAGAGCGAACAAAATCCTCCTTATCCTTGGAGTAGGAAAAGATAGGGCATCAAAAAATACATCCGTAGAATCTTAGACATAATCAACAAGAGAATGAGCTAAAGCAAAGGCTGAGGCTAGAATAGGGGATGGTGGAAATGTTACTCTTTTGCAATTCAGAAAGGAGTTCTAAGCCCTTTCAAACCCTACCACCGGATCAAGGGACTATTTGCCCGAGGAGCCTAGCTTAACCCAGCCCAACCATTCCTTCCAGTGCTACATCGAAGGAAGGAGCTTTCGGTACTTAATCATGAGCGAAACATCACACATGTTAAGCTTTCTTCAAATAAATTTAGTGTTTAGTTGACCCTACCATTAATGAGATACACTCGAGAAGGAAGACATTATCCTTTGCCTGGCTAGTGAAGAAGGCATCTCAGAAGAAACAGTTGGGAAATGAGGGATTGCCCTTGGGTGATTCTCCTAAATAGGCCATTGGGATATAAGGTAGAATATCGCATATAAGCTGTAGGTATACTATTAGTACTAAGAAACAACTAGTACAACTAGTCTTTTTTTCCTAAGAAGGATTCGTTCGCATATCCGCTTTTAGTAGTCTTAGTGACAGATCAACTGTTACGAATAGAAGAAGGCACATAATAGCCAAGCCAAATGGGTCCTATTAAGTGGTCCAATCAGTCTAATGCGTAATGTCCGGTATCGAGAGTCTTTTAGTAATCCACATATTAGGAACCGAGTGGGGAAGAGAGATCTACTCTAAACTCTAAAGGCTGCTCTACCACCTAGGCGAAGAGCGATAGCAAAACCTTTTAGTCCTACTCGATTCTATAGCTGGATCTTCTCGAAAATTGGCTTAGTAAGCTTTTTCAGCAGGACAAAAAGACCTTCTTTTAGCCCTAGTTCGAGGAGAAGTGCTATCGTCCCCACAAGGGAAGTTAGGAAGATGGTCAATTGGCCTCTTGGTATATGTACGGTAAGAACACTGCCTTCACTTATGTTGGCGAGGCCGGGAACATATATATGAGGAAATGTCGTCTTTATTTCCTCTTCACCATACGAAATTCTAGTTCACTCTCGGATCAAGGATACCTTAAATCAGCACCTTCCTTTGAAGATAGGGCATTTACATAAACTTCGAAGCCGTACCCAGGGAGCTTAAATCAGGAAACTCCCAAGTATGCTGAGGAAGGAACAAAACATAGATAGACACCGAACAGCTACACTGATTGGGATTAAGCACTTTATAATAACACAACCCCCTTTATATGAGCACGCAACAGGATCTCTTTGCCAAGGACTCTATGAATGATCAAGAATACGCAGCAATATAGTAGACTCTTGCCATTGAGATTCCCTTGGGCTAGGAACATTAGGATAGGGGAAACCCGGAGGGAAGAAAGATAACCTTGAGAAAGACACCGTTCAACTGCTTATATATGTGCGTGTACCACTTTCATCTATCTTTGCACTCCTAGTTCCCTTAGATCAATGGTTACCAGAAAGACTAGAACTCAGGCATATCAATATGGTTAGGGATCAAAAATGTATGGCCCTTATCCTATTCCTTTCTGCCTTTTGAATGAATCTAGAACCTCAATTAGGAGATTCATTAGAAACCTTTCTTGGAAGACTCAATTCATTAGATAAGCCTAGTACAAAATCACTGATAGGATCATTCCTCAAATTCACAAATCAATTAATGGGCACTTTAAAACAAGTTGATCCTAGAAGACTAACCTCGTAGCTTACTTAGATCAATCTATTCAAGCATCGACAAACCTGCCTTCCTTCTATGTTCAGGAAAAAGATTCTTTCTGCCTTTGTCGAACTACCTTGACGCCTTGGCAGGCTTTGACCTGCTTTCCTTCGCTTACCAGAGAGAAGATTATTTTTTCTTACTTTTCACGGTTGATCGAAGCTCGCACCGAAGGGAGTCAGTCCTTGTGAGGAGGATGTGTAACGACCCCAACCCGGCCCTTCTCAAGACTAGGTCAAAGTCTGCATTTATCGTCATTACAAGTTCATAACTTTCTATTAAAATGAATAGAAAATAAAGAATTACTTAATAATAAGCCTTTATATAATAATTTAAGTACAAAAGGGTGTTACAACATCTAAATCTAATAACTACCCAGCTATTATACAACTGAGGTTTCAACACAGCTACCCTTCTTCCCGAAATTAATACAACAAACTCTAACTTTTACAACTTGGATCCAACTATGACAGCAAGAGGCTTTGGGCATGTAAACATTCAAAGTCTATTTCCATTTCAAGCTAAGCTGCACCTGCACTGGGGGGTAGAAAAACGGTGAGCTCTGGGAAAGCTCAGTGAGGATAGAATAGAAGAGTTTTGAAAACATTTCTAGTCGGTTTCTTTTGTAAATCATGATGCAAATCACGTACGGTGGTATAACAAATTGTCCATATAAGATATGATAACTAGTAGTAAATTATATTTGAGTCATATATAATAACAAAAATGACATTTAGGTAAACAATAGTGGCATATATCCACAACAGATATCAGCCTACTCTCCAAGGGTGGAATGCCAAGCGAGAGTAGGACACTACTCTCCAAGGGTGGTACCAAGTGAGAGTAGGCACAAGTCAAGTATTCCATGAGGTGGCCAGCCTTTGATCACAATTTCAACTTCTTATCTCTCCCAAGAGGATACTCCGGATTGTATCCAAAATCTACGACCCAACTCTCCAAGGGTGGTACCAAGCGAGAGAGGGAATAGGTCCACGATAGACACGGGAGCACCGGCAAGCCCTACGCCGCCCAGCGTTCGTGCAAGCTATCGGGCCTGAGGTTGCAACCCCCAAGTACACACAAGCATGCACAAGTAGTCATAGAACACACAACAAATCATATGGGGATCAACTAAAGTGGTTGTCCCGGGCAAGTAATAAATATTTTCTTGGCAATAGAATAACGGCTATAATCAAGCAATTTTCAAGTATAAATAGGGCATTATGATGGCATGCAAATAACATGTATAACATTTATGTAAATATTTGGGCAACATCTCTGTTTATCTTATGCTAAAACGAGCAGTAAACATTATCTAAGTCAACTCTAATTCAAATTAATAAAGAATATTAATAAGCATGATATTTATCTCAAGCTAGAATATTAAAATAACAAATCATGTTATAGACATATAATAATCATATAAACATATAAGATGCTATTTTTAATAAAATATCCTCACCTTAAAATGCCGACAATTGGAAAAGATTTAGACCTGTTTTGAAACTTCTGGAACGTTAACTAACTGCATTGATATAATTTAGTGAAATCGGGCCAGAGAAAAGTGTTTGCCTGTTTGATTTCAGGAAGTCAAGTGATCCCTTTATATAGTTTTTCCAAACCAATGCATGCGGAACACGTGTCCCGCCACGTGTCTCACATGCATGGCATGTCACGCATGTGTGGCACGTGTCCCCCTACGTATCACGCATGCGTGGCATGTCCACGCATGCGTGGCATGTCCACGCATGTGTGACACGTGTCCTTAGACACGTGTCACTCCCCGAGAGTGACACCAACGTTCCATTTTTTTACCCGTTTCGCGCGTAGGTGTCCTGATTTTCTTATTTTCGAGCCGGAATACAATTTTGCCAAACTTCACCGTTAAGTAGTACAAGTTAAAAGAAATTCAATGGCGTATACCTGTTTTTCGCGACAGAATCCCGATTTTCCTATAATTGGCCCCGAAGTGAAACACCTTTTCCGGACCAAAAATCCCTAAATTCAGAAAAACAGCCGAAATAGCTCAAAAAGTTAAAGGAAATCACCCATACTCTTGTAAGCAGCTAAAAAGTTTTACTTTGTCACGATATGGGGTTTTACATCCCTGTAATGAACCTAAGCTTTATGTTAATTAATGTTATAAGAACACCTATTAATTCGTGGTAGGTATAAACTATAGTTAGATTAATATTTTCTAAGAAATCTTATGTTTATCAAAAGTCAAAGCTTCTAAATGATAATAGGCAATGGAAATACCCAATTATCGTAGCCTCTCCTTGTCTTAATTTAATATCCTTTGTTAAGTCCATAATTGTCACAAATAAAGGCACTCAACACCCGGGTATTATTTAAGCTTTTATTCCTTAATTTCAATCAAATCAATTAACTTCACAGATTACCATCCTCAAGCTAATACTTTACTAGCAACTTGCTAAGTGTACTAATACTACTTCTCTCCAAGCCCAACTCATTATAACACCTATGTAGGCGGATAGCAATATTTTGTTTAACCCCTGGCGTTAAAACTTATAATCCATTTATACCCGTTAATATCCTTTACTTAATTTAAACCCATGTGTTAGCAACTTCAAAGTATATTCCTATTGTAAACAATTAATTAATTAACCCTGACCACCAAATTAACGGTCGGCTATGTTAATCCCTAGCTAACACCTTGTTCAACGTTTATATTTCTATTGCTTTACTCAACAAAACTGGTTATGATAGCTGCGTAAGTAAAATAAAGAAGACTAGTAAATTAAGCTAAGTCCATCTTATCCCACATTTACTGTTCGGATCCCCTACTTATTCAAGTGGGTGTTATATCATCACCCTAGTAGAAGTTGATTCCCCTATTTAGCCAGCACTAATCAATTCTAATTCCCAAATTTTTACATTACTTGGTAGTAGGTCCAGTTATAACTATACCGTTTTCTTGTAACAATTTAATTCTATAACCGAAGCTACCCAAGATGATACTCACCCATCTTTACTCTAATACCCATTCTAATGTCTGCAAACATTCCTCAAGATAACTAGTATACTATACCATCTTATAGAAGACAACTGAATTCCTAATGACATATTTTAAAAGAAAACTTTATCTTAATAAGTTTAACTAACATTCTAATTCCTTTTTGCTAAACTAAGTTAATCCCTCAATGAAACTATTCAACGAAGTTACAGTAATACTTTATTTAATTTATATCAAACTACCATACTCCAAGGTCTATCTAAATTACTTATAAAATTTGAACGGTAAAACTAGGTATCATTCTCAAATTAGAATAGTTTAGCTAATGCCTTACTTTCTTTTCCTCAGATAATATTTTAGTTTATTATCCTGACACTCCAAATAATTAAAGGTCGATTAATAGAATCCCATAAGTTTAGTATTTCCAATTACTTCAAGCACAAATTATCTTAATTTACTTGATAATTGAAAGGAATGCTTAGCTTGATATGCTAGTTACAACATTTCTTCTTAATTTAAAATATCTCGAAGCATAAAACACTTATCTCTAAACATGAAAACACCAGGCACATAAGTGAAGTAAGCTAAACATATAAGGAACACTTATTTCATATATTATTATTCGGGATCCGAGTACGGGTCCTTACACGATGATTCTTCTCTTGCTGTCAAAAGTGCTTACTTATGGTCTATCGTGCAGTTGATGATATCATTCAGGACTAGTTTCCAGGCATACGCCAACCATACATACCGCTTTCTTGTTCAAGAATTTCTCAAGATTAAGGTTCGAAAGGACCAGGCGGCGATGAAGGATGAGTCTAAAACACTATATGCAGAGCTACCTTAGCTTAATAGATCAACGAATCAGGAGATGACTTCTTAAACATTCACGAATGGAAAAGAGTTGCTTTAGGCATGGACCACAAACCCACAAACCTAATAGTTGGATCTATGAGGAGACAAGAGAAAGCCATTCATTCCGGTCATTGAGCCCGAATTGAGGCTTGATTGACCTAAACCAAAGACTTTATTATAGGAGAAATGTGTTCTCATACCCTGATACCGCTTTGTGGAAACCTAGAACATAAGAAAGTCTCTTTAGGATGGCTCTATCCTAGCTAGACCGATTCAAAACTACTTATTATATTATAGAAGACTCAGGCACACTTCCCTATACTTCTCCTAAGTGACATCAAAATCCACTTTCAGCTGATTCAAAAGCAGCAATAGATAAGATTGAATCAGACAGAAGGTTCACCCCTCGCCCTTCAAATGGGGGATTTGGGAGTTGAGACTTCTTTGCTCTTAGGCCCGCTGTAAGGCCAATAAGATCAGGAATAAGGAAACTGATTTCTTCTCCTTCCATATGGTTGTTAGTTGTTCTGTGTCGTGTCAAGCCAGTTCATGAATGAATGGCAATCATGAGTGTCAATTGGCCTAGGTCTGGTAGTAGTCAAGCCTCGAATCGAATCCTGTCCCCGCCTAATCAGTGGAACATTGTTCACCGGGGTAGAAGGCTAGTCCCAACCTGTCTACCAATGTCATTTGATGAAGAATGGACACTGGCTCGGGGGCGGGCACCTATCCGACATATAATTGGTACAACTGGTATACATAATTCTTATTGTGAAAAATAGTTCCACCCTATTCTCGGCTCTACTATGATTTGTGTCTCTAAAATTTAAATGGCAGAGAGTTTTTGAACACTCTCGGATGTATTACCTTGTACTATGAATATTGAGGAAATTCTTATTGGGCAAACATGGTACTTTTTTTAAAAAATAAATCTATGTCTTTCCTATTTATAGCAACACTGTCCAGTCTTTTCGCACTTCTTGGTCTGAAACTCGGCTCAATGGAATTCTTCAACTCCTTTTTTTAGAAAATGGAGTTATCTCTTGGGAGTCGAGTCCTGTTGAGTAGGGGCTTAGGCTGTGAAGGATGGCTCCTTTTGTTTTTGATTCTAGCCACTTTCAGGATCTGTGATGCAACGATACTGAATATGACGGGAAGAAATGATACAGTTAACCAAGGGCAGCACAAGGGTGATGCCGGCCCCTCTTCAATACAAAATTCGGAATAGAACTCAGAGAGTTGGCGAAAGTACCTCAACTGCTCCTCAAGTACAGAGGGAAATGCCGCCTCCCAATCATCAGCAAAGCACGCCCCCGCCAACAGGCCCCCTGACCAATCAACCTCATCCACCGGGGCTCACCCTCAAGGAGACGGTAGTCCGCCAACTATCGATAGCGAGAGCCCGGACGCTTCGAGAAAAAGAAAAGCGGATACGAGGGATGGAGAATGCCCTTCTTCAGTACAAAGAAAGGTAGCTTCAGAGTCTGAACCGTCTTTGTCCCACGCTAATTGGGAACCGCCTCTTGTTGACCAGGAGTCCTTTAACTCTTTTTCAGAGCTTCTCACTGCTCACTAAAGGATTGCAGATCGAATCCAGGATCTGTGTTGAGAGCTACACACTAGGGTCTAGATGGCTTCCAAGTGAAGCCTCTCATGGAAATGTTTGAGGATAGACATGGAGCTGACAAAATGACTGAGATCCTCCATAGTCTCTAAACAGAAGGGCGTCAGAGCCATTATTTTTAGGAGGTCTTGAGTCAGTTTCAAGACTTCTGAAGTAATGGGGTTTCCTAGCGAACTCTCCGCAAGGAGTGGCAAGGAAAAGGAAAAAAGGTCCACGTCTGGCTAAGATCTGCTCTTGCACTTTACAAGCGCACAAGGATATTTACATGCAATTAAAAATTTTATATCTAAGAAAGCAGAGCACAACGGAAGAATAGTCGACTGTAAAGGAGAAAGAAGGCGTTTCTGGTAAGGAAAAGTCATCAATAAAGTGAAAGCAACTGAAAGGCAAATAGAGGGACTCGACTTGAAAGTGTGTTAGTATTGGGCATATAGTTCCAGGCCCTCTAGTTCGAGTGAGAATTCCCAACCATCCATAAATAGCTTTTCTCAAAGAGAAACTAGTTCAAAAGTCTCCCCAGATCCCGATTTAAGAGAAAAAGAGGGCAGCCAGGTGAAAGGGGTTAAGGCTAATGAGCTAATGTGCCAACAAGCTTGCAGTTGTAGTTTGAGTCTTTAGGCAATCTCTAAAACAGCGGATCTGCTGATGATTAGATGGTTAGCGAACATCGACTTTATCATCTAGGACTGAGACCTTTACACCTGCACCTTTCAGTCGATCTTCAAACCATTCAGCCTTAGCTTTCTTCATTCCCTTTAAGTTCCTATTATTCTAAGCTAAGGTCCCTCCTCATTCATCTATAAATAGGGTACCTTCGCTTCAAGCTATAGTTGTTGCAGGGTTGCTTAAAAACGCTACTAGCTACTTATTTATTTCATTTGTCAAACAATTAAAGCCTACGCTTGCTCTTCATTACACTCGCCTTAAATCACTTTCTTTAGAAGTCCCTAGGTTCAATCATTACTTTCTTCCCTTCTTCCTTGCTGGCTTTCATTGATTAGGAGCGCCAGGGCCAAGGAGAGATAGAGGTAGAGCATTCAAAATAAGGCCTTATTGGTGGGGATTGATTCTTCCATCATTCACCTCATCATATCAAATCCCCAACTCCTACCGAGAGCCTTTTAGGGGTGGGCTAGACTGGGAAGAACGCGTAAACCCGGGTAATTTCCCCACAATTGACCCTTTAATAATGAGTAGCATTATTATAAAGTAGTGGTAGAAATGATTGGTCAGGATCTACCTGTAATAGGAACATAAGTAGTCGAGGACTGCCTGGTAAACCTAAGTAGTACAAGTATTTCAAGACCAGGTGGTGGTGAATAACTGAAGGCATAGGAAGCTAGGGTCCTATTGAACTGGTGAAGAAGATCATATTGGATGGGCTAATGAGGCTGCCTAGCAATCCTCTCCTGTTATTGTGTTGAGCAGTATGCTTTGGGTCTGGAAGAACCATGCCAGATCTAATGACGGTCCTTGGCTGATTGGTTACTAAGGATGATGGAGTCAGTTACTATAATGCGTTAAGCACAAGCAAAGCACCTAGCCTTATTTATCGCAAATCGAGGGTGTGATCTAAACATTCAAGTCGCGTCTCGTACTTAACCATTCATGAAGATTTAACACTTAACGTTTTGGCCTAAACTCTAAATTTTTCTGGAAAACCGGCAGCATAACAGCTGTAATTGGGCTCTTTGGTTTGACCTAATTCTCTAAACGCCTCAAAATTTATCATCTCAAATTCATTTCCAACTAAGATTACTATTTTATCATCAATTGAAACGCCTACTGGTTATCTTGATGTCTCGTTTGATTAATAACCTAGCATGATACTATGTCTCGTTCATTTGTTAATCCTCGTTACAAAAGTACCTGTTGATCTTAGCTTAATAACGTGTACCTGCTTAAGGTTTGGTTGGATCATTTTACTTAGCCTTTACCTAACACTTCATAATCCTATTTTAGATACTAGCAGTAATAATAGCAAAACAATCATAGTAGTGTCTGGTGTTTGTCTAGTTATCATCAGTACAAACCAAGATTAGACCCCAAATTACAACGGGGGTCTTTTACATCACAACATTAAACAACATGAAAGAAACAGTCTTCAAGTAGCATAGTTTTCACAAATGGCCATAAATCAAGCAGAGCACATAGGAATAGGCAATCACTCCAAGGAATCATCGTTAGGTACATCGTCCTCAGGTACCTGTTCTTGATCTTCTTTACCTGAGATGATAAAAGAGGGTGAGTCCTTATGAACTCAGCGAGGGGGAACGAGAAATAGGTTTTGAAACTCATTTTCCGGTTCAACTTATGAAAAATCGTTTTGCAAGCATGATGTGTATCATAAGCAAGTACATAGCGTAATATAATAGTAAGGAACGCAATTACCAGTCCTTCCTCCCTGAGGTCCTCTAGGGACCAAGCGAGAGTACTTATACACAAAGTAAAAGGATACAGTGAGCTTTTGCTCTCAAATCAATTCCAGTATCAGTTGTTGCGGCCAACTTCAAATCATCCCCCAAACACGCCAAGTAGGTGTACTCCGGATGTACCCCGAAATCCTACGACCCAACTCTCCGAGGAAGTCTAGCCCCCAAGCGAGAGAGGGAATGGGACCATGGTAGTCACGGGTGCACCGGCAAGCCCGATGCCGCCCGGTATGCGTGATAGCTACCATGCCGAAATGAAAGGTTGCAACCTTGTATGAAATGCACATTTATGACATTAACATATCACATTAGGAGGACAACAAAGTAGGTTGCCTCCGGACAGTCATAAGATTGCACATTGACAAGTAAACAGGCGAGGCACGAATGGACAAGTAGTTTCACTTGAAAAGCATATGGAGTTATATGAACATTAAACGGACAGCCATGTATCGCACATAAATCAAGTCATATAACTCAATTCAAAGTTCACGTAATCAAATAATAAGATTATATAACATGCAACAACATCTACGTGGGCTCAAATGCAAGAAAAGCCTATTTGTCAACATGCAATGATCAAAATCACATTTAGGACTATAAAGGCATCTACGGGCAGCCTACTAAGCACATGATTCCACACAATATCCAAATGATCAACACTTAGCAAGACTACCTAGTCATTAGGGTTTCCATTTCATGCATATCTGTGCAATTTAAGCCCCAAACCAATTCAAAATCAATCTCAAGCCATGCATCATTTAATTCAACATCCTCAAACATTCAAAACAGTCCACACAACATCCCAAAGCTACAATCCCAAGCATTTATTTCAACAAGAGAAGTTACAACAATTTTTCTAAGCATAACACGAAGTGAAACCCTTACTGCAATAGGATGTTTTCTCACTATCATGAAGATAAAACAATCTCTAATTCCAGTGAATAAGATTTCAAATTAAATCTTAATAAGTGAACTAAAATCAGAAACAAACCTTGCATCATTTGGAGTTCGGGATCATTAGTTATAGCCGAAACAGTGGGATAGCACAAAACTGTCCAGATTTGCACACATTTCAATAATTGACGTTTTTGAGGTCCTTAGGGTCAGATTTAGCCTTGGTCCATTTCTGACAAAAATGTCTAGAACTGAAAAATATAGCAGAACACCAAATTTAATGCATTTTTGAAATCATTTACTAAGTAAAATATGGTTCGTTCTACAAGATCAGTGCATCTGCCAAAACCTGTTTCATTTTTCCAGATTTCCAGATTTGGACACATTTTAATGATTTGCCATTTTGAGGACCTTAGAGTCAAAATTAGCTTTGTCCTATTTCCGAAAAAAATGTTCCAAACTGGGAAAACTAGTCACCTACCAATTTTCAGGCATTTTCAACATCATTTTCCTATCCAAACTCACCTCAAAACAACAAGTCAGAGAGTTGTCACATAATCCGATTGCACCTATCATCACTTTCAAGCCAAAATCTTGCCATGCATGGTTGTAAAAGCTTATGAACGGACATATAACTCTAGTACAGAAGCAAAGACATACATTTATGAGCATGCATGTGGATTTTTGAAGGACTTTCAAAAAGTTTTAGCCCTCACCTTAACAATCAACCAAGTAGATGCACAAAAACTTGTTGAAGTACAAACTTCTTCTTCTTCTTCTTAGCCGAGATTCCAACTTGGTTTTCTCTATTTTTCCTAGCTTAGTGACCAAGCTCTTAGTACATGCATGAGGTTAGAACAAGAAGAAAAGAAATGGAAGCTTAGTAACTCACCTAGGGCCGAAATGAAGACTCAAGGAGCATGCATGTGTGATTTTCGCATCCTAGCTAGTTTGGTCGAGCCTCTTGCTTGTTGCTTGCCTTGATCAACTATGGTGTGATGAAGATGAGCTATGGAGGCAACAATGTTCAGCTAGGGCCGAGAGAGAGAGAGAAGAATGAGAGGGAGAGAGAGAAATGTGAGGAGAGTGAGAGAAATGATAGAAAATAGAAGCTTTTACAATTGTTGATGCAAATGTTGGCCTTGGGCATGCAAAAATCAGATTTTGTGTCATCTTTTGAGCATCTTTTGAATTGTTTTAGCATGTGTGTAAGAGAATGTTGGGTATTTAGGGATTTTAGGTAGAATAGAATATAATATATGTTTAGAGGTTTGTGAGATTTTGTCTTGTAGTGAGTTTAAAATATAATATTTAGGTGTTAGTGGATTTTGTAGATATTTGAATTACGATTATAATAATAGTTAGTGGTGTTTGTAGGATTATTTTATAGTCTAGTACTTCGTGTAAGATGCTTTCTTGATTAGCGTGAGGGCACGCTATCCTAGGTCTAGGGCACGAATTACGAGGTAGACACGAACTTCAAGACTAAGGCCCGTACTTCAAGACTAATGAACGCAATCCTAGGTGAATGCACGTAAACCAATGCAAGGCACATAATTCAATGCCATGCACACAAATCAACGCACAACTCTATATTTACGTTAAGGTAAGTAGTTGAAGGTTAGGGCACACGAAATGAGATAACGCACGTACATCGAGGTCAGGACACATATATCTAGGTATCGCATGTCAGTCGGGGATTAGGGCACACTATTCTAGGTCAAGGCACGTATGACGAGGTATGCACGAAAACCAAGACAAGACTCATAATCCAAGGTCGGTCATATAATTAGGGGTCTATGACACGCAAATCGAGGTATGACACGTTATTCGGGGTCGGGCCTCACAGCATGCGTTGTCACGTCCCAACCCGACCTACGAAGGTTAGACTAGGGTGTGATCTAAACATTCAAGTCATATCACGTAATTAATCGTTCAAGAGGGTTTAACACTTAACGTTTTAGCCTACGCTCCACAAATTCTTCGGAAAACCGGCAGCATAACGGATGTAATTGTGCTCTTTAGTTTGACCTAATCCTCTAAACGCCTCAAAATTTTCAATCTCAATTTCATTTCTAACCAAGATTACTATTTACAACCACTCGAAACGCCTACCAGTTATCTCGAAGTCTCGTTTGATTAATAACCTAGTATGGTACTATGTCTCGTTTGTTTGTTAATCCTCGTTACAAAAGTACCTGTTGATCTTAGCTTAACAATGAATACCTGCTTAAGATTGGATGGGTTCATTTAACTTAATCCTTACCTGATACTTCAAAATCCTATGGTAGATACTAGCCAATAACGATAGCAAAATGACCATAGTAGTGTCTATCTAGTTATGATTAGTACAACCCAAAATTAGACCCCAAATTACAACGGAGGTCTTTTATATTACAACAACAAGCAACATAAAAGAAATAGTCTTCAAACAACATATTGTTCACGAAATGGCTAAAGTCAAGCAAAGCACGTAGGGCAAGCAATCATTCCAAGGAATCATCATTAAGCACGTTGTCCTCAGATACCTGTTCCTCGTCTTCCTTACCTGAGATGATAAAAGAGGGTGAGTCCTTATGAACTCAGCGAGGGGAAACGAGAATTAAGTTTTGAAACTCATTTTCTGGTTCAACTTATGAAAAATCCTTTTTTGCAAGCATGAATATATCACAAGTAAGTACATAACGTAATATAATAGTAAAAGAACTCAATTACCCGTCTTTCCTCCCCGAGGTCTTCTAGGAACCAAGCGAGAGTACTTATACACATAGTAAAAAGGATACGGTGAGCTTTTGCTCTCAGTTCAATTCCAGTATCAGTTGTTGCGGCATACTTCAAATCATCCCCTTATCACGCCAAATGGGTGTACTCCGGATGTACCCCGAAATCCTACGACCCAACTCTCCGAGGAAGTCTAGCCCCCAAGCGAGAGAGGGAATTGGACAATGGTAGTCGCAGTTGCAACGGCAAGCCCGATGCCGCCCGGTGTGCGTGAACGCTACCACACCAGAATGAAAGGTTGCAACCTTGTATGCAATGCACATTTATTACATGTAATATATCACATTAGGAGGACAACAAAGTAGGTTGCCTCCGAATAGTCATAAGATTGCACATTGACAAGTAAACAAGCGAGTCACGATATGACATGCAATTTCACTTATAAAGCACATGGAGTTATATGAATATTAAACGGGCAGCCATGTAACACATGTAAATCAAGTCATATAACTCAATTCGAAGTTCACGTAATCAAATAACAAGATTATTCAATATGCAACGACGTCCACGTGGGATCAGGTGCAAGAAAAGCCTACTTGTCAACATGTAATCATCGAAATCATGTTTAGGGCCATGAGGGCAACTACGGGCAGCCTACTAATCACATAATTAAACACGATATTCATAGGATCAACACTTAGCGAATTTACCTAGTCGCTAGGGTTTCAATTCGGGCTTACCCGTGCGATTAAGCCGCAAGTCATCTCGTAATTAAACTCAAGCCATGCATTGATTAATTAAAACACCCTCAAGCATTCAAAACAGTCCACACAACATCCAAATGCCAAAATCCCAAGCATTTAATACAACTAGAGAAGCTACAATAATTTTTCTAAGCATATCACTAGGTGAAACCCTCACTGCAATGGACCGTTTTCTCACAATCATTGATTCAAGCAAACAAACTCCAATTCCAGTGAAAAAGATGTCAAATTAGATCTTAAGGAGTGAACTAAATTCAGAAACAAACCTCGCATCATTTGGAGTTCGGGTTCAAGAGTTATAGCCAAAACAGTGAGACTACACAAAACTGTCCAGATTTGCACACATTTCAATACTTATCGTTTTTGAGGGCCTTAGGGTCAGATTTAGCCTTAGTTCATTTCTGAAAAAAATGTCCAGAACTGAAAAATATAGCTGCACAATAAATTTCATGCATTTTGGATATCATTTACTAAGTCAAAACTGATTCGTTCTACAAGGTCAGTGAATCTGCCAAAACCTGCTTCATTTTTTCCAGACTTTCCAGATTTGGACACATTTTGATATGTTGCCATTGTTAGGACTTTAGAATCAAAATTAGCTTTGTCCTATTTCTATGAACAGTGTTCAGAATTGGCAAAACTAGTTACCTACCAATTTTCATGCAATTTCAACATCTTTTACTTTGTCAAAATCACCTCGCACCAACAAGGCAGAAGGCTGTCACATACCCGATTTCATCTATCATCACATTCTAGCCAAATATCTTGCCATGCATGTTTACAAAAGCTCATGAACACACATATATCACAAGTACAGAAGTAAAGATAGACATTTAAGGGGATGCATGTGGATTTTGAAAGCTTTTCAAGAAGTTTTAGCCCTCACCTTAGCAAGACAACAAAGAAGATGCACAAACTCTTGATGAAGCACAATAATGACTCTTCTCCTTGCTTAGCCGAGAGACAACTTGGGATTTATCTAATTTCCTAGCTAAGTTACCATGTTCTTAGTAGGTGCATTTGGTTAGAACAAGAAGAAAACGGAATGGAAGCTAACAACTCACCTAAGCCGAAATGAAGGTTCAAAGAGCTTGCATGTGTGTCTTTTGCACTCTAGCTTTGCTTGGTGGAGTTCCTTGGTAGCTTGGAAGTCTTGAAGAGCCTTAGGATGAAGAACTTCACTATGGAGAGTATATTTTTCAGCTAGGGCCGAGAGAGAGAGAGAAGAATGAGTAGAAGTGAGAGAAAGTTAAAGAAAAATAAAAGCCTTGCAATGTTTGAAGCTTGTGTCAGCCTAGGGCCTTGCAAAAATCTGATTTTGTGTCTTCAAGAAGCATTATTTGAAGTGTCTAGCATGGGCAAGGAGCTTGTGTCGAGATTTGGAGCTTTGGGTAGAGTTTTGAGCCAATTTTTTTTTTGCTTTGTGTCATAATATGTCATAGAATGTTTGGGATTAGAATTTGAAATTGGAATACATGCACAATGACAAGAGTTGGTCGGCCAAGGCTTGTGTAAAATCTGAATTTTTGTCTTGGTTGAGCAATAATTAATTGTGTGTTTGGGATATGCAAAGAATAAAGAATAAAGAATAAAGAATGTCTAGCTTTTTGTGAGATTTTGTCTTCTAGTGGGTTGAATTAGCAATTTAATATTAGTTAGTGGAGTTTGTAGGATTAATTAATGATCTAGTGCTTCGTGTAAGATGCTTTCTTGATTAACTTATGGGCACAATTTCCTAGGTTTAGGGCACGCACTACGAGACAAGGCATGAACTACGAGACGAATGCACATTTCTCAAGTAAATGAACGCAACCCTAAATGAATGGACGTAATTCAATGCAAGGCACACAAAACGAAACACAATTCTTAAACCTAAGTCAAGGCAGGCAAATCTAGGTTAGGGCACACGAAACAAGGTATCGCACGCAAATCGAGGTCGGACCTCACTTGCGTGATGCGCGAATCGCCTAGCACACGTGGCATTGGCTTTCATTAAGCAACAACGCGAGCGTTGCGATGAGACGATTATTGATGCTTCAATGTCGTGGCGATCCAAGCACCATGCAACCTTGAAGCCGTCCCCTAGTGGGTTCTGACGTGCCTGTGTGATGTGCGAATCACCTAGCACATGACGCCATGGTCCTCGCTGAGTCATAATGCAACAGACGTGGTCTAGTGTCGTGGTGATCCAAGCACCGCGTGGGCAGGAAGGTACTTTGCTTTTCCCGTTCCGTGCATACAGGGGGATGATGGTGCGTGATGCACAAATCGCCTAGCACATGTGGCATTGGCTTTTGTTAAGCAACGACGCGAGTGTTGCGATGAGACGATTGTTGATGCTTCAATATCGTGCCGATCCAAGCACCATGCGGCCTTGAAGCCGTACACCGGTTGGTTCCGACGGGCCTGTGCGATGCGCGAATCGCCTAGCGCATGACACCATGGTCCTCGCTGAGTTGTAATGCGACTGACGTGGTCTAGTATCGTGGCCATCGAAGCACCGCGTGGGCAGGAAGGTAGTTTGCTTGTCCCGTTTCGTGCGTACGGGTGCATACAGGGGGACGGTGGGGGGCATGCGTGATGCGCGAATCGCCTAGCACATGTGGCATTGGCTTTTGTTAAGCGACGACGTGAGCGTTGCGATGAGATGATTGCTGATGCTTTAATGTCGTGGCGATCCAAGCACTATGCGGCCCTGAAGCCATCCCCCAGTTGGTTCCGATGGGCCTGTACGATGCACGAATCGCCTAGCACATGATGCCATGGTCCTCGCTGAGTCGTAATGCGACGGACGTGGTCTAGTGTCGTGGCGATCCAAGCACCGCGTCGGCAGGAAGGTAGTTTGCTTGTCCCATTTCATGCATACGGGTGCATACAAGGGGATGGTGGGAGGCATGCGTGATGCGCGAATCGCCTAGCACATGTGGCATTGGCTTTCGTTAAGCAATGACGCAAGCCTTGCAATGAGACGATTACTGATGCTTGAACGTCGTGGCGATCCAAGTACCATGCGACCTTGAAGCCGTTCCCCAGTGGGCTCTAACGTGCCTGTGCGATTCACGAATCGCCTAGCACATGACGCCATGGTCCTCGCTGAGTCGTAATATGATGGACGTGGTCTAGTGTTATGGCGATCCGAGCACCGCGTGGGCAGGAAGGTACTTCGCTTTTCCCGTTCCGTGCATACAGGGGGATGGTGGGCAGCATGCGTGATGCGCAAATTGCCTAGCACATGTGGCATTGGATTTCGTTAAGCAACAACGCGAGTATTGCGATGAGACGATTGCTGATGCTTTAATGTCATGGCGATCCAAGTACCATGCAGCCTTGAAGCCGTCCCCCGGTTGGTTTCAACGGGCCTATGCGATGCGCGAATCGCCTAGCACACGATGCCATGGACCTCGCTGAGTTATAATGCGATGGACGTGGTCCAGTGTCGTGGCGATCCAAGCACCGCGCGGGCTGGAAGGTAGTTTGTTTGTCCCGTTCCGTGGATACGGGTGCATACAGGGGGACGGTGGGGGGCATACGTGATGCGCGAATTGCCTAGCACATGTGGCATTGGCTTTCGTTAAGCAATGACGCGAGCGTTGCGATGAGACGATTGCTGATGCTTTAATGTCGTGGCGATCCAAGCACCATGCGACCTTGAAGCCATCCCCCAGTTGGTTCCGACGGGCCTGTACAATGCACAAATCGCCTAGCACACGACGCCATGGTCCTCGCTGAGTCGTAATGCGACGGACGTGGCCTAGTGTCGAGGCGATCCAAGCACCGCGTAGGCAGGAAGGTAGTTTGCTTGTCCCGTTCCGTGTATACGGGGGGATGGTGGGGGGCATACGTGATGCGTGAATTGCCAAGCACATGTGGCATTGGCTTTCGTTAAGCAACGACGCGAGCGTTGCGATAAGACAATTACCGATGCTTCAATATCGTGGCGATCCAAGCAGCATGCGGCCTTGAAGTTTGTGTTCCCACAGGCCTGTGCGATGCGCGAATCGCCTAGCACACGATACCATGGTCCTCGCTGAGTCGTAATACGCCGGACGTGGTTTAGTGTCGTGGCGATCCAAGCACCGCGTGGGCAGGAAGGTAGTTTGCTTGTCCCATTCCATGCATACAGGGGGACAGTGGGGGGCATGCGTGATGCATGAATCGCCTAGCACATGTGGTATTGGCTTTCGTTAAGCAACGAAGTGAGCATTGTGATGAGATGATTGCTAATGCTTTAATGTCGTGGCAATCCAAGCACCATGCAGCCTTGAAGCTGTCCCCCGGTTGTTTCTGACAGGCTTGCGCGATGCATGAATCGGCTAGCACATGACGCCATGGTCCATGTTGAGTCATAATGCGACGGAGGTGGTCTAGTGTCGTAGCGATCCAAGCACCGCGTGGGTAGGAAGGTATTTTGCTTGTCCCATTCTGTGCATACAAGGGGATGGTGAGGGGCATGCGTGATGCACGAATCGCCTAGCACATGTCGCATTGGCTTTCGTTAAGCAACGACGCGAGCGTTGGGATG